>JAQFVV010012417.1:10047850-11347378 GCA_028023455.1 Epiperipatus broadwayi
CCATTCAACAAAATTCTTGAAAGTATCTTTGCTATAATGGATGATAATGATATTTCACGATTATTACTACAATCTTGTTTATTCACATTGTGTTTAAAAATTGGAACAATAAAATCATCACGTGGCACACATTTCTGGGTCCATACATTCATAAAAATTTCCAATATTTTTAAAGCTAGCAAATCATCATGATATTTTAATTTTATATATATATTTCATTAAGGTCTGCAGCCTTTCCATTTTATGAATACAAAGATCTATTTGATTTTACTAAACTGAATATCTTTGTCCAATCTAAATGAGTAAAAACTGGGTATATCATCAGAAGTAATTCTTGTATTATTATTCAAAATATAATCAAAATATTACTTCGACCTGTTCAAAGTATTATTTTCATCATATAAGATAGTCCCTTTTTCTGGATTTAATAGAAATAACACCATTTAACCAGTCCATATGTAGATTTTCATGCATAAAAAAAACCTAGGAGAGTATAATCAGTGAATATCTGTATTTTCTTAGCAGTTTTAACCCATTAATTGTTTCTAAATCTTCTTGACAATTGTTGAATTTCTGACCAGATCTTTTATATTTATTATGAAGTTTCATATTTTTCTGTTTGATTTTGCCAAGCAGAAAATGCCAAATGGTTCCTTTTAACAAATCAGTAATAATAAAACCATTTCTAAAAAACTAGTTTGTGGTTCTTTTTTTTAAATGAATCCAATTTACTTATATTCATAACACAAGAGAATTTCATGCTTAAGTAATATGACAGTCCTTAAGATTATAATTAGCAATTCATGTATTTAATAGAAGTTGAAATTTAGTACATACAGTAGATTCTTTTAAAGACTGAACTTCACTTTTCTTGTGAATATGATTGGGATATCTATTTATAGTATAACAATCATTTTAATCTTAGATCATACTAATCTATGACCTGCCTAATAATAAATGTGAAATTCTTTTATATTCTGACTCCTAATTATAATGTAATCTATTAAATCCTATTGTTTCAAGCATGAAAAAATACATGTTTCTTTAAATTGTCTTTTCTGTCTAATTAAGTATTTGTAATAGCCAAGTAATGCACTGTACAAAATTTAATAGCAGACCATTTGACTTTATGGCACTAAATATCATTTTTTCCAATAACTTTTGACCAATATTCTACCATTTGTTTCAACACATGCATTAAAGTTTCCAAGAAGAAAAAAATTATCTTTTAATTATGTTTCTGTCATATTGTTATCCAATAACAAATAAAAGCTTTCTTTCTCTGAACTCCCTGAATCTAAGTTTTGAACATAGACTTTAATAAAATGAGCACTATTGCCATTGTGCAAAGTGAATTTTAATATAATTAGTCTTTCATTGATACATTGAGGAATATAAGATAATAAATTGGATTTAAATGGTTTGCAGTCTCTTTTCACTGATTGAATTGCCTTTCCAAAAAACTTGTATCCATTTATCTGTTATATTAAACTTCCAGAGATATTTCACTAAGACCAGTTACATGAACCATAAGTCTTGATAGTTTTTTGGTCATCAGTTCATTCTTCCATTCTGTTCTTGAAGAGTCTGTATCAAATAAAGTTCTCACATTCCATGTTTTATATTTTAAAAAAAATTAATATATAATATTTAGTTTTAGTACTACAACACCCTTCTACTTTATTACCAATACTGATATTATTATTATTATTATTGTTATTATTTTCACTATTGAAATCCACATTCATTTCCATGACAGGCAGGTAACCCCTAAATATGGCTACCTAAAGATACAAACTTTGCCATTTAAAACTCCTGTCACACTAAAATCTAATTTTATATCAAGTAATGATTAAGCTACCTTGAGAAAAGATCATAGTTAAGAACTTCCAACCTATTATGCCTATTCCCCTCATTTCTTTCTTGATTCTCAAAGGCTTGGAATATTAAAAAAATGGGAATCAGATTCAGAAATGCTGCTGAACATATATTTAAATAATAGAAATGCTGTTGAACACACACACTATTTCTATGTTATAGTTAATACAAAGAGATATTCAATGGCAGGAGAGCTCATGATGACCAGGCTCTACAATAATTTAATAACTGAGAAGGAAAAAGGGAAGACAGAAAGATCTGTTCACATCAGAAACAGTACCAAATTTTTGATGAACCTATTTTAAAAGACAAAAGGAGCTCTTTGTCAGACACTGTTTATTTGTCATTCAATTGACTTTCAACTCTAAAACCCATTTCACTACTCACCACCTGTAGAGCCTGTTGGTAACCTAATCACAACAACCAATATTGAATTATATATTAACATATATATAAAATCCAATAATTATATAGAAATTCGTTTTTCAATAAGCATATTAACTAATAGTATTGCTTTTTTAAAAAGCACTTTTTAGTAGCTCTAGGCAAAGTTCTTTAAAAGATTCAAATATCTATTTAATTATAAATCAATTATAAAACTTTTCTAACTAATTTGGAAATATATATATATATATGTTTAATTACTTTTTAATGTCCTTGTTATATAATTAAATCATTATTAATATTTTTTTCAAAAGATTTAATTTTTCAATTATCATTTAAAAAATAAATGACTTTTTATTTTATGTTATATAGTAGGATTTCTTAACATAATATTTGTTAAAAATGCAATAATAATCTCCAAGTGCACATATTTAATTCACAAATCAGGCTTACCAGAATCATTTTAAAAAATTTGTAAACAAAGAAGACCTTTGTCAATATCAATGATAATTCCAACTAAACAAAAAAATATATACTTTTATTTAAATATCCAAGAAGTAACATTTCTTACTAGTGAGATCTTCATTAAGTTTTTAATCCCTCCAAGACATTGTAACTATTCATACTCTTAGAACTATGAGATTTGCTTGTGCTGTTCTTCATATATAATAAGAAGAAATGCAATGAATGTCATTAAAAATTTAATAAAGCGTAATTTGTTATATACTTAAGGCTTTCCAATTCTGTCTTAGAAAAACTATAAATAAAATTTTACAGTATAATTTTCTGAGATGTATTATATTGTCATTAGTATCCAAAGCAAACTTATGATTCAATGCAGATATATATAAAACATACAAATTGTAAATAAATTATATTTACGACTACATAAACGATTACTTACTTTAAATTTATATGATTATTCATTTTTGTTTTGAATCATGACGTATCATATGTTTTGTAAATTAAATTTATTCTCCTGTACATAAGTTAATAATTCTATAGACTTTGCTACTAAAAAAATGTAATACCTAAAAAAGTTTTTAATAAACCTGGATACTGTTTCAAATTGCTATTAAGTTATAACAAAATGATTGCTTACAATATATATTAATTTTGCTTCTCCCTACAGTTATTATAGAAATACTTAATGATGAGTACTGTTGTATGTAAATTGTTATAATGGCTTATCTACTAGTGGAGAAATTATTGTTTGTTAAGATTGTAGTGGACAAATATATTTTGCTTATTAGTGGTGATTGAAATTATAAATGTATGATAGTCAGACTTGTTAGATGTAGCATCATTAATTAATAATCATATATTGCATACAAATAAATTTGATTTTGATATCAATTTAGATAGACTGAATTTACTACCAACTGTATAAAATTTGATAAATAGTTTTAAAAAATTATTACACAGATTGCAAACAAAAGCTTTTAATTGTAGAAAACAGATATTACAAAAAATAAGGAATATGTGAAATCAAAAGTTTAATATAGGCTTAAGAACCCAAACAAGGTCAAATAGATTAACAAATAACTATAGAGACAAAATTAAAAAAGAAGAATTTTTACTAATAGTATCTGCTGTTCAATGTAGTTATTTAGAATGCAAATCTTAGCTTAACATTACCACAAAAATAAAGTAGTATAAATATTCACATAAAAGGGCAAAAGAAAGTTCAGCACACACATCTGTATTCGAGATCATGAAACAGAATGTGGGCACATCTTAAAAACAAAATGACAGGGAAAAATAAAAAAAGAATGGTTTATCATGAACAACAGCATTCAACTTTCAAACTATTGGTATACGTAAATCAGAATACTTTGCATATTAATTACAACAGTTAAGTCTTCAGTATCAAAATTGCATTAAGCTTAACTAAAACTGGAAACAATATTTATTATAAAACATCAAATATTTCTAAAAACATATTCACATGTATATACACTACTTTATGATATATAACTTAATGTAATGTAATGTAAACATTATTTATATATTTATATCTGTAAAGAATAGTAATAAAGAAATTATATACATGTAAACAGAGATAATCATTTACTTGGATATAATTTTTTTATTTCTATTTTTCATTAATTTAAAGATCCATGAAAATTTTTAATTCAACATACTCTCTGAAGAAGATAAATTATTATTTGTAAGATATCAAAAAGACACTAGCCTTCTGCATTCTTGCACCTATAAAAATAGCTTTCTAGGTTATAATTTATATAACAATTTTGGTTTAGAGTAAAAGAGGACTCTTACTTTATAAAATCCAAAATGAAAAAGGTTTTTATAGTTTAATGGAGAAAATTTGTTTAGCCTCAGGACTATTAATTTGTAATTGATGGTTTCCTGGCAACATCAAAAGGTAAAATTATCTCTGTTTACATTAATATAATATCTTTATTTATATTTTTTATTAATATAAAAATCTATGAAAATATTTAATTCAATATATGAATATATATTTAAATTTAATATTTTTAAAAGGTTAATATAAGTGTAAATTATTTAACAAATGGAAACTTCATTATATAAATGAAGTTAAATCATAACCAAGGTGTAATGAAATGCAGCAACCAAACATTTTAGTTCTGCTGGCTAAATGAAAATAATACCAAATCTATCCAATTAACTGCTGATCAAATGATGGCATCTTTTGATGAGTCACTTACAATGTTGTATATAAGCTAGTGTATAATATATATATATATATATATTATACACTAGCTATATATATATATATATATATATATATATATATATATATTCTACCCTTGCTCTCGTGCATCCTCACTTCCAGAATAGTATATATTATAAAATAAAACAGGTTCTATCTCAGTTAATAATTAATAACTAAAATATTCAGCATTAAAATTAAAATATTTCACTAGCTCAAATTTAAAATACGAATAAGGTTCAGTTTATAAAAATAAATTAAATAAATATTTAATATTTTCATGAGACTTGAAGTGAAAATACAGGTGACAAGATAGATTACATTGAGCCAATATCCCACAGGATACTACCTCAATGGCATAAGAACACTATTCCCCCTTATTACTATTTCAAATAACAAACTCATAGTATTCTTATGACTTTAATAACTTCTACTCACTAAGATTAAACTAATAATTAAATCTTAATCTTCTATTTAATAATCTTGCTCAATAAAATAATCTCAGGTTCAAAAAGTTTATTCTAAGTTAATAAAAATACGGTAATAAAATATGAGAAGGGATTTTATGTCATAATCTACTACACTGAAAACTAATAATAATAAATAATAATAATAATAATAATATTCTTCATTGTTTAATTACTACTGGATATCTTTTCTTTTTACTATAATTTTATTACCATAATAAAATAATGAAATAATATAATATGATCTTATATCTTCATGTAATGATATAATAAATATGTGGTAGCATTTTAAAAATCTGACAAACAAAATATGTGTGGCAACTGATAGCATATAATTTAACATAATATTGTGATAACTGATTTATGACCAATAAAATAAGGTAAGATTATGATTATTTAATTATAATTAATACCAATAAAATATTTAAAATTCTTAAAATAATTCTCTATTTATCTTTTTGTGCAAAATTATATATTTGTTTCAATTATTATGCATATATCGTGATTTCATGCAGCGATGTGAAGAAATAAATAACTCGAACACAAAATTTTTGAAAATAACAAAATTTAACAAAGTTTATTACTAACAACAAATAAATAAACAATTTATTTACACTATTTACAGTGGATATCCTTAACTTTTTTACTTTACAGTTTGATCTATCGGGTTATAAAAAAAAATAATTTATATTTGAATTATACCTTTATTTAGATTTAGGACAAAATTTTTAAAAAAATGTTACTATTTGGTTTCTCATTATGATTAACTTATTACAAATATATTTATCTACTTTATTAGAAACAGCATTTTATCCTTAATGTTATTAAACTATCCTATTTTAAAAATTCATACTTAGAAAACATTCTATAGAAAACAAAATTTTATCATGAGTATGGACTTCTCAAAATATTAAAAAAATTTCATCTTGCAAAGTCAAAGATGTTATACAAAATATTATCCAAAATTCAGTACTAGATTTTAGTGTTTATCACACGATGTTTACTAATCATAATATATTCTTCTTTAAATCTTACTTTAGTATGATATAAGTGTAATCATCAATATATTTCTGTTAATCAATATACAAAAAATATACAATGCATATTTTTTACATAATTTACTTTGTACTGTTGTATTTTAAAATATGCAATACTTATTTTTCTCTTTAAAAAAATAATACTAAAGCGTCTAAAATTATTATCACTTTAAAGAAAATACCTTTGTTTAGATACTTTATTTTAAAAAAGTTTATATTTCATTTCTGAAATAAAATTCAAAATATATTCTATGATTCTTTTCTTTCCTTAGGATACTTGGATCTTCAATTTTAAGTTATAACGTCCTATTCTTTCTAAGCAAATAAACCAATCTTATACAAAACGATAGCATAACCTAAGTTCTAAATTATTTATCATTTCTCTTAAACATATCTTACTAAACGATGCAGTTACATAAAATAAAGATAGTAAAAACAGATGTATAGGATTTAAGAAAGAAAGCTAGAGTATTACTCTTAACATATCTTAAAATTATGGCACAGTGCAAAGAGGTATGACATTTACCTGCCTAATATCCTCTAGTACAGGGACGATGTTAAAGCTATTTCTTCAGCTTTATTAGAACATCAAATATTTAAAGAAATATAAACACTGTCCAAATAAAATGTGCATCAGTCATAGGGCTTTGTTAACTTTGCTGATATTCACATAAAGACTAAATATTATTTCCATTCCTTATAACATCCTATTTCTTAAAACATCATCTTGGTTTCCTGTTCACTAAGTACTTCCAAGCCACTATCTCAACATTATTTATCAAGATTTTCCACATCTTACATCGATAAATAACTATCTGCATTTACGAAAACAATAAATAAAATTCATTAATAGTTAAACAATCTAGCTGTTCCACAAGAAAAGTCTGCTTACTTCATTAATCTATATGTCTAATCATAAACAATCTACTTAGACAATATTTGAATATCCAATATATGAAAATTTTAAAAGAATCACATAATTATTTGTTATGTTGGATTATATCACTAATAAAAAAAAAAAATCATCGTATGCATATTTCCAAATCAATCCTATCTCATAATGTTTTTTAAAAATGTTGTATGAAATGCGGTACATATAAGTAAAAAAAACTTTTACACTTCATTCTTCCAATTTATGGATGATCTAAAGAAAACAAAAAAAAAATATACATTATAAATTATCAATAGTTATTATTATTACCAATAATCTTTATCTGGTCATCGTGTTCAGTAGGCTTCCTTTATCCACTTGAGCATTGCAGATATAAAAAAAAATTCACACCCATACACTTTATATTAAAATATTTTTAGCTAAATTATTAGATTGTTATATTATAAAATTTTAATATTAATAAATTAATGTTTTTATGTTTTTCCTAATCTTATATAAAAATTTAGATTTAAACTAGGTTAACAAAATAAAAGGAATCAAAACTATAATTACATATTTTCTTGACGATAGTTCCTGATAAGTCCAAAATGTTTATTATTTTCTCTAGAGTTTTTTTAAAAAATGTTCTCCTCCAAGCATGTTAAAGTTTAAAATAAAAATAATTATTAATCCATTTAATAAAATTTATAGAAAATAATCCTTGGTTTTAGTATTTAGGATGATAATTATTAAATCATAATATTAATTAATCCTGTGAAGCTTCTTAATCTTCTCTACCAATATTCTCTGCGTATCCGATGCATCAATCCATCTAATTTAACTTTAAAAATATTCGATAAACTTTTAAGTACTATTTGTATTTCCATGGATCCATCTTTTATTCAACTATATGTTCAGTTTTTTATATAAGTTTCCTTCTTAATACATTTAAACTTTCGTTTGGTATTTTTATATATCACTTTAAAAATAAATAAAAAAATGTTACCTTCAGAAAGGACATAACATTTTACTCCTTTGAATATCATATTATATAAAATGATTCATGAAATATAATTGTCTTATTATCATTTAAAAATAAATCTTGGATAAACTTATAAATAATACGTTTCAATACATTTTTTTTAGACTCCGTATAATGTCCGAGCTGTGGTTTTTTATGTACCAAAACAGTTCTTCGGTGAAATATTAATAAAGCTGTATCAATAAATATTTCAAATATTTTTTCAGCATTACAACTTATATCCATTTTATTTCGTAGTATATCCATCCTTTATTGTGAAGCTTAGGTTAAATTTTTAGATAAAATACGACTGATAAAGGAACTTTAAAAAATTTAACAAAGCATGTTAAACGAAATTATTAAATATTTTTTAGTTTACACTCTCTTTTTTACAAGTTACTTTTAAAATTATCAATTAGTTTTTTGCAAATAAATTATGAGAGAGCGCTAAAATTGACTAAAATAATAATTTTAAAATAAA
The DNA here is from genome assembly GCA_028023455.1 of Epiperipatus broadwayi. Lineage (NCBI taxonomy): Eukaryota > Metazoa > Onychophora > Udeonychophora > Euonychophora > Peripatidae > Epiperipatus > Epiperipatus broadwayi. The sequence continues at coordinate 10,056,688 of JAQFVV010012417.1, forward strand.
TACTATCTCTTTGAGAGCTGCTAATATACCTTTCTTTGGTTTCAATACATTATTAATTCCCCCCGATAACCCCGTGCAATTCATATTTATAGTCTGTAAGAATACCTATTCCTATTGGTTAATTCTTACTTTAGCTTGAGAACAAATTTACATATTTCCAATTTCAAGTAGAAATGAATTTCAAAATTAGAAATTGTGACGTAATGAACTTAAAATATTATTTAAAATATTACTTTTAAATAAATTATTATTTTATTAAAACTATTTAAACATTTAAAATAACTTTTAAAATAACTTTAATAATTTATTCCATTTATCTATTTTTATTTAAATAAAATATTTAATTTTTTTATTAACTGTATTCATCTTTATTACATCATTTAAGCATGTTATACGATAGTTAACTTAATGTTTAATACTATTTACTTTTATGATAGGCAATAATTCTATCCAATTCTATAATATAACTTTTAAAATATTTTAAACTTTGTTATTATTTCAAACGAGCATGTGTGAGAAAGTGTGTAATTTACAAGTCACATGATTAATAACTTTGACAGATGATTTTTCATCTATTTCTCTGCCTAGATTTATAAAATTGCTACACTTATTATATTATATAATATAATTATAAAATTTGGAAGAACAATTTAGAAAATATAGAATTAGATATAATTTTCACCATCATAAAGTTTATTTTTAAAATGTACGATATTAATTTTTGCTTATTAAATATGATTATAAATTTAAATATAGCATTTATTAACTATAAGTTTTAAACTATTAAAATCAAATTTATTAAATATACTTTTAATTTTTATAGCTGTGTTATTTAATATGGCCAGCTTTTACAACCATATGAAACAATATTTTAAACTTTACTTAACTACTTTTTAAATAATTCGCTATAATTTTATATACTACGTATTTACTTTAGCCTCAAATTGTACTTTAAAGATATAATTGACTTAATACAATTACCATATTAAAAGAACATATTCTGAATTTAAAATTTTTTAGTAATTGACTGTTATAAACTATTACTGACCTATAGAAAAAGGTACATAACCTCCTCCTTCGAATAAAAATTTTAAATTAAACATCTATCTTAATATTTACTCTATCTATTGATACTTAATATCTTTATCATTTGCTATAACCAAATTCTATCTTGTACTACTGAAATATAAATGAATATACTGTTTTTAATACAAACTTATAAAATATTTGGACATTACACTCAGAATCTCAACTAGTAATACTAGAAAAAATTTCTACACTTCTGATGGGTATGGGATTAGACTCCTAGCATTGTACGTCCCTTTTTCACCATCTGGTGTAGTCAACATGAAGGCATTTTCTCCTACTTTGCTAAAAATCTTATATGGACCCTCGTATAACTCAAGAAATTTCTTAAATTGATTTCTTTGAAGGAGGTTATGACATTTTAAAGTTTTATATTTGTTCTGTAAAAAAAAAAAAAAGTCTATAATATATATTTTTTTTAAATATACATCTTATCTAGGAATTATTTGTCTTAATCATTAGGTATTTTCTTTTCTAAATCTAAACTTTAATTCTCTCTCGACTTCCTTAAGTTTCACCTTAGCTTTTCCTATCTTCTTTCCTTTATTAAGATCATTCTTAAGAAAATCTGTCATGAATTTCTCGTGCTTTAGACAATTAAGTCTTACTTTTATCTTGCTTATATCTCTATTCTGATTACATTTTTCTCTTATAAATTCACTATTAGTTATCAAGTTTCTAATTCCTTTAAACAATATTTCTTTAGAAATATCAAATTGTAAATGAATATTTCTATCATTAACACTACATTTAGGTATCACATCTTGCATTTTATTTTTAAATTTATTACTACTTTTATCAATAATTTTTGGTAACTCATGTTCCAACAACTTTAAATACTTTTGCTCTGAAGAGATAAACTTTATCCCTGTAGATTTACCAAATCTTTTGTCATCAATATAATATTTTTTAAAACTATTAAGTTGATCTATAGTTCTTTCACCAACTAATATTTCATAGAATTTACTCACTCCTATCATTTCATTAGTCAATTCAAAATATTCTTTGGGATTTTTCAATATTCTTCTGTATATTTCATTCCTACTATTAACTATTTCAATTGATTTTTTATGAATCTCCTTTTCTTCATAAATTATTTCATTATCTATAATAGTTTTTTCAACAAATAACTTGGTTTCTTTACTAGCTAATTTAATATAAGACTCTTTTTTTTTTTAATTTTTCATCTGCTATCTTAACAAATGATACATCATTATATCTATCTTTATCTCCTAATTTAACAGAATCTATGTTTTCTGCTGTCAAATTACTACATAAGTTAATATCTTTATTAACTATCTCAATGAATTGTGGATTTTCCTTATTTACCATCTCTACAATTTCTTTGTCATCTACCACATTTTCACTAACTAAATTAATAGATTCTTGATTCTTTTCCAAATCTGTATTAATTATTTCAACAGATTTACTACTTATTTCATGAGATACTTTCTTACTTACTATCTTTTCCTCCAAGTTTTGTATCCCTAAATCTTTTAATTTTCCCATTACTTCCTTTTGAACTTCCTCTTTGATACTTATTTTAGTCTGAACTACCTCTTCCTTAGTAATTCTAATTTCTTCATTAATATGATTTATATTAATCTTTACTTCATAGATTTCACTTTTTACATTTAAATTATAACTCTCTATTTTCTGATCTAACATACTATTATTTAGTTGACATCGGACAATAGATTCTTCTATTTGAGTTTTAAAATTTTTTACTGCTCTTTCTGAAAATTCAGAAAATTTTCTCTTCAACAACTTTTGATTTCTGTCTTCTATTTGCATTATTTCTTCCTTTAAAGAATCAATAGCCTTTTCATTGTTTTCAAATTTTAAATCCAAATTATTAAATTTATCTTGTACTTCCATCTTAAAATCTTCTACTGTTTTACAGGTTTCATTAAGTTTTTGATTCATACTTTCTACACAAGTTCTGATTTCATTACTATTTTTATCCACATTTTCACTAAGAGATTCTAATCTTATATTTGTTTTATTTTGGTTTTCATTAAGAGACTCAATATTTTTACGCATATTTTCATTAAGAGCTTTCATATCCTCTCTATTTTTAATCATATTTTCATTAAGAGCTTTTGTATCCTCTCTATTTTTAATCATATTTTCATTAAGAGCTTTTGTATCCTCTCTAATTTTTCTATTATCTTCTTTCATCTCCTTCATCATCAATAACATTTGAGATATTTGGGAGTTCTCTACCTCCTTTTTAGGCACTATTATCTTTTCTTCCACTGTTTTAATTTCCATAACCTCTTCTTTTATCTTACTATCTATAATTTGGACACTACCTACAACTGTTTCCATTTCGATTAAGTTTTCTATTTCTCGTTTCTCCTCACAACTTTCATCGACAATAAACTCAGATATTTCACTCTCTAAATTATTATCTTGATTATTTTTTTTTTACAAATATGCTTTTTCAAAACTCAATATTTAAACAATGTATTACTATTAATTTTTCATAAAAATAGTTCCTTACCAGTTTCTTTTATCCCCATCTAACCATCACCCACAATAAACTATAGATAATACCTCCTTTACACCTTATACAATCTAATCCTAAATAACAATAACGATTAACATTATGTGTGTCACAACATTATTTCCCACATGCATGATTCACAGACATTTTGCACATATTAAAGCATTTTCAAAATATATTCTTAATATTTCAATAATTAACATGGTCATAGTAAATACTAAATAATCGTAAGCCACATATGCATATTTTAAAATTTTATTTGCTAATTGTTTTACAAACAATATAATAATATTTTCCTTAAACAATCAGATTATATACCACATAAAACTGCAATAGTTTTAATAAACACTTAGTTCACTATAATAATCAAATCCTAAATAATTATTGCTATAATAAAATATTAAATTATCTATTTCAATGAGATATATCTATCCTAAATACACATCGCTTCCACCTTTTAACATATATCGAAGCAACATGTATGGGGGCCATAATCTAACCTTTTGTTGGTTGAATCTGATGCCCTTACTAACACATCTCGAGCCCCTAAAGTTGGCGTGCATTAATCTAACCTTCACTATGTGTAGCTCCACTGCACATCATGCCAACCACATTGGGCACCATAATCTACCCTTGCTCTCATGCATCCTCACTTCCAGAATAGTATATATTATAAAATAAAATGGGTTCTATCTCAGTTAATAATTAATAACTAAAATATTCAGCATTAAAATTAAAATATTTCACTAGCTCAAATTTAAAATACGAATAAGGTTCAGTTTATAAAAATAAATTAAATAAATATTTAATATTTTCATGAGACTTGAAGTGAAAATACAGGTGACAAGATAGATTACATTGAGCCAATATCCCACAGGATACTACCTCAATGGCATAAGAACACTATCCCCCCTTATTACTATTTCAAATAACAAACTCATAGTATTCTTACAACTTTAATAACTTCTACTCACTAAGATTAAACTAATAATTAAATCTTAATCTTCTATTTAATAATCTAGCTCAATAAAATAATCTCAGGTTCATAAAGTTTATTCTAAGTTAATAAAAATACGGTAGTAAAATATGAGAAGGGATTTTATGTCATAATCTACTACACTGAAAACTAATAATAATAAATAATAATAATAATATTCTTCATTGTTTAATTACTACTGGATATCTTTTCTTTTTACTATAATTTTATTACCATAATAAAATAATGAAATAATATAATATGATCTTATATCTTCATGTAATGATATAATAAATACGTGGTAGCATTTTAATAATCTGACAAACAAAATATGTGTAGCAACTGATAGCATATAATTTAATATAATATTGTGATAACTGATTTATGACCAATAAAATAAGGTAAGATTATGATTATTTAATTATAATGAATACCAATAAAATATTTAAAATTCTTAAAATAATTCTCTATTTATCTTTTTGTGCAAAATTATATATTTGTTTCAATTATTATGCATATATCGTGATTTCATGCAGTGATGTGGAGAAATAAATAACTCGAACACAAAATTTTTGAAAATAACAAAATTTAACAAAGTTTATTACTAACAACAAATAAATAAACAATTTATTTACACTATTTACAGTGGATATCCTTAACTTTTTTACTTTACAGTTTGATCTATCGGGTTATAAAAAAATAATAATTTATATTTCAATTATACCTTTATTTAGATTTAGGACAAAATTTTAAAAAAAATGTTACTATTTGGTTTCTCATTATGATTAACTTATTACAAATATATTTATCTATTTTATTAGCAACAGCATTTAATCCTTAATATTATTAAACTATCCTATTTTAAAAATTCATACTAAGAAAACATTCTATAGAAAACAAAATTTTATCATGAGTATGGACTTCTCAAAATATTAAAAAAATTTCATCTTGCAAAGTCAAAGATGTTACACAAAATATTCTCCAAAATTCAGTACTAGATTTTAGTGTTTATCACACGATGTTTACTAATCATAATATATTCTTCTTTAAGCCTTACTTTAGTATGATATAAGTGTAATCATCAATATATTTCTGTTAATCAATAAACAAAAAATATACTATGCATATTGTTTACATAATTTACTTTGTACTATTGTACTTTAAAATATGCAATACTTATTTTTCTCTTAAAAAAATTAATACTAAAGCATTTAAAATTATTATCACTTTAAAGAAAATATCTTTGTTTAGATACTTTATTTTAAAAAAGTTTATATTTCATTTCTGAAATAAAATTCAAAATATATTCTATGATTCTTTTCTTTCCTTAGGATACTTTGGATCTTCAATTTTAAGTTATAACGTCCTATTCTTTCTAAGCAAATAAACCAATCTTATACAAAATGATAGCATAACGTAAGTTCTAAATTATTTATTATTTCTCTTAAACATATCTTACTAAACGATGCAGTTACATGAAATAAAGATAGCGAAAACAGATGTATAGGATTTAAGGAAGAAAGCTAGAGTATTACTCTTAACATATCTCAAAATCATGGCACAGTGCGAAGAGGTATGACATTTACCTGCCTAATATCCTCTAGTACAGAGACGATGTTAAAGCTATTTCTTCAGCTTTATTAGAACATCAAATATTTAAAGAAATATAAACACTGTCCAAATAAAATGTGTATCAGTCATAGGGCTTTGTTAACTATGCTGATATTCACATAAAGACTAAATATTATTTCCATTCCTTATAACATCCTATTTCTTAAAACATCATCTTGGTTTCCTGTTTACTAAGTACTTCCAAGCCACTATCTCAACATTATTTCTCAAGATTTTCCACATCTTACATCGATAAATAACTATCTGCATTTACAAAAACAATAAATAAAATTCATTAATAGTTAAACAATCTAGCTGTTCCACAAGAAAAGTCTGCTTACTTCATTATTCTATATGTCTAATCATATACAATCTACTTAGACAATATTTGAATATCCAATACATGAAAATATTAAAAGAATCACATAATTATTTGTTATGTTGGATTATATCACTAATAAAAAATTGCCGTATGCATATTTCCAAATCAATCCTATCTCATAATGTTTTTTTAAAAATGTTGTATGAAATGTGGTACATATAAGTAAAAAAACTTTTACACTTCATTCTTCCAATTTATGGATGATCTAAAGAAAACAAAAAAAAATATACATTATAAATTATCAATAGTTATTATTATTACCAATAACCTTTATCTGGTCATCGTGTTCAGTAGGCTTCCTTTATCCACTTGAGCATTGCAGATATAAAAAAAAATTACACCCATACACTTTATATTAAAATATTTTTAACTAAATTATTAGATTGTTATATTATAAAATTTTAATATTAATAAATTAATGTTTTTATGTTTTTCCTAATCTTATATAAAAATTTAGATTTAAACTAGGTTAACAAAATAAAAGGAATCAAAACTTTAATTACATATTTTCTTGACAATAGTTCCTGATAAGTCCAAAATGTTTATTATTTTCTCTAGAGTTTTTTTAAAAAATGTTCTCCTCCAAGCACGTTAAAGTTTAAAATAAAAATAATTATTAATCCATTTAATAAAATTTATAGAAAATAATCCTTGGTTTTAGTATTTAGGATGATAATTATTAAATCATAATATTAATTAATCCTGTGAAGCTTCTTAATCTTCTCTACCAATATTCTCTGCGTATCTGATGCATCAATCCATCTATTTTAACTTTAAAAATATTTGATAAACTTTTAAGTACTATTTGCATTTCCATGGATCCATCTTTTATTCAACTATATGTTCACTTTTTTATATAAGTTTCCTTCTTAATACATTTAAACTTTCGTTTGGTATTTTTATATATCACTTTAAAAATAAAAAAAAAATGTTACCTTCAGAAAGGACATAACATTTTACTCCTTTGAATATCATATTATATAAAATGATTCATGAAATATAATTGTCTTATTATTATTTAAAAATAAATCTTGGATAAACTTATAAATAATACGTTTCAATACATTTTTTTTAGACTCCGTATAATGTCCGAGCTGCGGTTTTTTATGTACCAAAACAGTTCTTTGGTGAAATTATAATAAAGCTGTATCAATAAATATTTCAAATATTTTTTCAGCATTACAACTTATATCCATTTTATTTCATAGTATATCCATCCTTTATTGCGAAGCTTAGGTTAAATTTTTAGATAAAGTACGACTGATAAAGGAACTTTAAAAAATTTAACAAAGCATGTTAAACGAAAGTATTAAATATTTTTTAGTTTACACTCTCTTTTTTGCAAGTTACTTTTAAAATTATCAATTAGTTTTTTGCAAATAAATTATGAGAGAGTGCTAAAATTGACTAAAATAATAATTTTAAAATAAATACTATCTCTTTGAGAGCTGCTAATATACCTTTCTTTGGTTTCAATACATTATTAATCTCCCCCGATAACCCCATGCAATTCATATTTATAGTCTGTAAGAATACTTATTCCTATTGGTTAATTCTTACTTTAGCTTGAGAACAAATTTACATATTTCCAATTTCAAGTAGAATTGAATTTCAAAATTAGAAATAGTGATGTAATGAACTTAAAATATTATTTAAAATATTACTTTTAAATAAATTATTATTTTATTAAAACTATTTAAACATTTAAAATAACTTTTAAAATAACTTTAATAACTTATTCCATTTATCTATTTTTATTTAAATAAAATATTTAATTTTTTTTATTAACTGTATTCATCTTTATTACATCATTTAAGCATGTTATACGATAGTTAACTTAATGTTTAATACTATTTACTTTTATGATAGGCAATAATTCTATCCAATTCTATAATATAACTTTTAAAATATTTAAACTTTGTTATTATTTCAAACAAGCGTGTGTGAGAAAGTATGTAATATACAAGTCACATGATTAATAACTTTGACAGACGATTTTTCATCTATTTCTCTGCCTAGATTTATAAAATTGCTACACTTATTATATTATATAATATAATTATAAAATTTGGAAGAACAATTTAGAAAATATAGAATTAGATATAATTTTCACCATCATAAAGTTTATTTTTAAAATGTACGATATTAATTTTTGCTTATTAAATATGATTATAAATTTAAACATAGCATTTATTAACTATAAGTTTTAAACTATTAAAATCAAATTTATTAAATATACTTTTAATTTTTATAGCTGTGTTATTTAATATGGCCAGCTTTTACAACCATATGAAACAATATTTTAAACTTTACTTAACTACTTTTTAAATAATTCGCTATAATTTTATATACTACGTATTTACTTTAGCCTCAAATTGTACTTTAAAGATATAATTGACTTAATACAATTACCATATTAAAAGAACATATTCTGAATTTAAAATTTTTTAGTAATTGACTGTTATAAACTATTACTGACCTATAGAAAAGGGCACAATATATATTCATTCTAATATTTTCATGGATAAATAATGAATTCATAGTATTATTTTTGGGAGCTTCCATAAAATAAAAATATAATAGTGAAATATCTATCTTCTATCTTCATTTTTACAGCCACATTTAACAGAAATTTCATCTTATGTTAAAGGATACAAATTATTTTTGAGCTTATCTGAGATATTAAATTAACTAAAAATAATATTTTGGTAAGTTTTGATATTGTTTTACTTTTTACTAGTATACCTGTAATGGATGCTATTGAAGTTTTGAAAAATATTGAATTGTCTGATTTTGTTGTGAGTTTGATTGAATACTGCTTATTAAATTCACTTTTTTGTTTTTGATGGTCAGATCTGTAAACAAACATCAGGTTAACATGAATTCACCAATTTCTCCATCATTGATTTTTATTTTTGTGGAGAACTTGAAAAAAAATTGATATCAGCAGTTAAGAAACCATCTGTATGGCTGAGGTATGTTGATAATATCTTTGTTATTTGACCTCATGATAAGCATGCTCTTGATGAACTTTTAATTTTTTAAAGACTTTTTACAACAGAATCAAATTTACTATGCAAGTAGAAAATAATAACCAACTTTCATTCTTAGATGTTTTAATTGAAAGAAAAAAGGATGGTTCTTTATCCCATGGTCTATATAGAAAGAAAACATCTTTTGGGAAATATCTACATTTTTCTTCTCATCACCACTCTGCACAATTATTTTCAGTGGCAAAGATATTGTGAGATAGAACTAAGAGACTTTCTAATGACAATCTTTTTCACAAATATATATATGTTACTAAAAAAAATGATTCTTCGTAATAATTTTGATCATAGGATTATTAATAGTAATTGTTTATATAATAAACAGTATTAAGTATTTGGATTTAATTATTATAAGAGATAATAGTATGTTAAGTTATAAATTAATAATCAAACCATTGCAAAAAAGGGAATATATAAATTGTAAATCAAAAGTACTTAATATGCATTAGATGGCAAATTTTAGATTTTTTTTTTGTTTTGTAATGAAAATATTGAGATATTTGTCAAGAAAATTCTTGAAGTTGGTTACAAGATATACTTTATGTCAATTTAGGAAGAGTTCTAATGATGTAAAGGAGTTAAAAAATGATAATAAAAATGGATATCTATTCCATATATGAGCACAAGTGAAATTTTTTAAGAACATAAATATATATAAGAATGTATTTAATATTTTATTTTGTGTTATAAATAACATTAATAAGTTAGTGAATAAATCTAAAAATGCCATACCTGCCAAGCATAAAAGTAATGTTGTGTATCATTTTTTTTGTGGATGTATGTTATCATATATATGTGAATTGAGGTACAGTATTGAAAAAAAAATTGAAGTTGCATGAATTATTATACAAGCCTCTGAAAAGTAAAAATAATAATAAGTTAATGAGTGCTTCATTTTTTGGGGATCATGAAAGAACATATAAATATAAATTTAGGTTTGATATTGAAAATGTTAATATTCTTTATGAAGAAAGAAACCATAATAAAAGTAAGATTAAGGATGCAATTTTAATAAATAGAAATAAAATGAATATAATTAATAGACAAGCTGCTAATGTAAAAATGTGGGATTTATGGGATTTGAGTTGATGACATTTGCTTTGGTTATGTTTTTTAAATTTAATTATAGTTGAGGAAGATTAAGAATTTAACCAAAAGTACTTCTGTGGATTGAAATACTGTATATAAAAATTAATTACCAATATATTTATATTCTTTATTGTTATTACAATAGTTTTTAATTAACAGACAATTGATATATATTGTACCCTTTTGTTTAGGTTAGCATGGATTATTTCTAATAATTTACTAAAAAATTTTAAATTTTGAAGTTGGATAGGAGATGATGTATGTTGTGTGTTAATAATCTTTGAATAATTTAGTTAAGGCAAGTAAAATAATTGATGTATAGTATTAGTTTGGTATTTGTAAGAAAACAGTTAACTAAAAATCATTATAAGATTGTATGGTTGGGAGAACTGAACATAATAAATACTGATTTAATAAGTCTTATAAATAATAATTAGGGTAAACTTTAAAAGTAATGCTTTAAAGTTAAACGAATAGATTTAGTAATAATAATTGTATTTAATGGCTATATTTTTAAAATCATTTGATTAAAAAATAATAATGTGGGAGAAAAGTGTATTTTTTGGTTTTATAATAGTAAAATAATTATTTTAAAATTGTGCTATAATAGTGATTATGTAACATTCTATAAATTAAATTATTATTTTAGTCTTTAAATTATTCGCGCCTTATTTAGTTTTGTAAATCACGTGACGCACACCTGTGTTCGAAAATAGAATAATATTATCTGTTATAAATGTTAAATTGGATTTTAAAAGTGAATATAATAAATAAAATCAGATTTATGTTTTTTGTTGAAAATAAATACGTTAAGTTCAAAATAAAGGTAGAAATGGTAATAAATATTGAAATGTGATTTTTAAAGATTATTTTAGAGTCTTTAGTAAGTGAAAATAAAATGTGAAAATTAAGTAAGAATTGAATAATGTAACAAAAAATAAATATTTAGTAAATTATTATTAACTTTAACTTTAAACCAATGTTCGTGGTCCCAGATAATTTGAGGCCAGAATTGTTTAACGGACCAATCAAAATTGGAATCAGCTGGAGTATTTAAGAGCTGTTTACATTTTGGCAGACGATTATTGAGCTGTTATCTCATTCTACCGACGTGCTATTATAACATCGTTAGTATTTCAACAATTTCGGTAAAGTATTTAGTAGTGTAATAATCCATTTTATTTAAATTCAATTTTTGTAAAAGGACAGTAGTCTATTATTATAAGCTCGTGGGATATAGAAATGTTTTGCTAAAAAATTAAATTATTCCTTACTTTGCCAACCTGCTTTGTTCAATTTGTCATCAACTTAAACATGAAGAAGTCATCACTAAATATAACAAATTTAATGGAGGTATTCAAATATTATTATCGTATAAAGTATATAAATTTGCCTATGTTGATAAGTCATATTGATTTACGACTAAATTTCATAAAAAGAACGTCACGGAAAAAATATATATATAAAAAAAAAAACATTTTCATTAAAAGATATAAAGTTGAATGAGATAATATATTTTATGAAGAAAATTTATTTAAAACACAATGGAAAAATACTTTTAAAGGAAAAAAAAACTTTTAAATTTGACCGAACAATTATTTTAGAACGTGGAGATATTTCTTTCTGAAGAAATATTGGAAATATTTTAAAATTGGAATTTTTCCTAGAAAATATGAGATCATTTGCGAGTATATGACTTATATCCTATTTTAAAAAATATTACAAGTTAGTCATTAAGGTATGCGGGACATACAAAAGTTTATTTAAATTATTTTGGAAAATAATAAGTTATTTGAAAATATTGGGAGAAGTATTGGTTGTATCAGAAGATATTAAACCTCAGTAAATATGGAAAAGTTACAAGAATTTGGAAAATTACCTTGACGAAGAGTATTTAAAATTAGATATTTACCTAACAATACATGTTAAAGATTTTAAAGTTTTGGAGATAAGAAAAAGATTAATCATATTAGTGTAAGTCTTATAGAATAAAAGTAAATGTACCGTATTTAACTTGAACTGTCAGTTTGGATTATATATTACAATGTTAAGAACCGGAGCATGCCCATACAAGATGGCACTGAAAAGTATTCATTTATTATTTAACACTCATTAAAGCGCATGTACAGTAGCTGTAAAAGGCTGATATTTAGTGAATTACAATTATAAACATCGCGCTATAAAAATAGATGCTTGTTAACACAATTATAGTAATATTTATTCATAGGATAAATATAGCGTAGAAACAGAAAACATTAAATTATTTACTAACTTAGTAATTAAATTTTATTGTAAAAAAAAAAAAAAATCTTTAACTTAGTATATTTTAAAGTGTGATAATGTGGAATAAACAATGATAAAATATTTATTTAGATCGTACTCCAGATGACATCACTAAGTAATTGCCAACAGAAATTACTTATGGTAATAATGTAAATTATTAATAGTTTTAAAATGTGTTTGTTATTTAGTACGGAAGGATGCATATATAAAACACACACCTACACTTAATTTATCATTTTGTTTAGTTATTTAAGAATATGCATAATTTTAATGATATCGTAAAGATATTTAAACATAAAAGAAATAGAAGTATATGATTCTATTAAAACTGAATTGGATGTTTTGTTGAATAATTTAAAGTGTTAAAAATATGACACTGATTCTGATTGTTTGTGCTAAAGTTTGAGAACTATTAAAGAATAAAATAATCTTGTCTTATTAGTTAGTTAGACTGTTATTCTAAAAATGAATTTATTTGTTATTATAGAAATGAGGATGAATTTAGTGATGTAAATTGGTGAATTTAAATGCTAATATCTTAGTATTAGGTTATATAAGACCAGGAGAATATTAAATGTAGGTTTTATTTATATGGGAAGAAGAATATACTATATTGATGTTTATACAAGTATAGCTAACATAGCCCTATATCTTGTTTATATTCATGGCAGTGTTTATTTTTTTATGTGTTAAAGCTTAATGTGCCATAGTGTTGAATGAATAGACTGGACATTATACTTGGTAGAAGAAGTTATTAAACAAATAAGTTATACCTCAGTTTATGTACACTGTGCCCATGATGGTTAGTTGATAAAAGGTTAAGTTGAAGTTATAGTTTACCCCATATGCCTACTAGTTTATGTGTTATTGAAATTTATTGGATTACATTGTAAAAGATGGTTGTTTTAAAATTGAAAATAATAAATAGGTTTGGAAATAGAGAATCGTTAAATTGGATAAGTTATGTTGCTTAGAGTAAAATAAGTGTAAAAAATTATAAGAACATAATTTCATCAGTGAAAGAATCATAAAACTTTTATAGTTAAAAATGATATTTATTTTTTTTAGAAAATAAATAGTTGACAATTTAAAAGAATTTATAATGATATTACTTAATTATTAAGAATTTTTTTAAAAAGACATATTTATAATGCATATTTTTATTTATGATTAAAGGTAATAAACTGGATCGTGTTGAATGAATGAAAGTAGTCATAAGTTTTACAAAAATAATTTTATAACAACACACTAATCCATTCGTGATATTTAAAGTTTAAAGTAATAATTAGTAAGTAGCTTAGTTTGATGGTATGCTATGAATTAAGGTTGTTCACATGAATATTATTGCAGAATGACTATACAGAATAATAAATAATTTTTAAAGTAAATAACAAGGATAAGTTCATAGTTAAAGTATTACCTATATTTTTTTTTATTTAAAACCTATAAATTAATAATATCGAATAATTGTAATAAAAAAGTTATATAGTGATATTTTAAAAAATAATAAATATTTTATTGAAGAAATATTCTGTATCTTATATTTTAAGTCATTTAATTTGTATTGGAGAAGTACCTGAATAGGAATAAATAGAATTCTATCAAAATGTAAATAATGTAAATAATTTTATTGTTAAGTTTGTTAATAAAATTGTTTTATAAGTCTTGGTGTTGACTCAATTTCTTCACATCACAATTACATAATCACAGATAATTATAATGAAGACATAATATTAGCACATCATAAATAAAAATTTTATTTAAGAGTTATACTATTTTATTGATATATTTTATTTAAGAAGTTTTACTTATTGTATTGTTACGATGGTCATGGAATAATTACCAAAGATTTACATTAAATTATCTTAGTAATGATTGCCACATATTCTCAGATTATAATATCATACTAAATATATTTATTTAAGATGCCATATGGATAATAGAGAATTATATTACAATTTTATTATGAGATATACAAGAATAACATTATAAATAAAAAGATAGGAGAGTGAATTATAGATTAAAGATTAGTAGTACTATTTGTTATTATTAAATTGTAGTTAGGAATGATATTAAATCCCTTATCATACTTGATTGCAAAAGTTATAATTAATTTATCATTATTTTAAGAGAACCTGAGATAATTTGATTTAAATTAGTTTTGAGAAAGGTATTTAAACTAATTTGTTAAAGATAATTTACTTAATTAGTTTTGATTAAAGACATAGGAGTACTATAAATGTGGTATTTAAGTAATAGGAATAAGGATAGTATTCTTATGCCATTAAGGTGATATCCAGTGGGAGATTGTCTTAATGTATTCGCTCTATCACTTGTAAACTCACTTCATAGTCTCATGATTTGATTAGATATTGATTTATTTCATTTTATAAACCAGAACTAGATTATTATTTATTAATTAAATTAATTTAATCATTGATATTCTTAAAAATATAGTTATTGTTGATTTAAATACATTTTTTTAAAACATAGTTATTTAACTGAGCTAGATCAAGTGATTATAATTATATATTTCCAGGAAGTGAGGGTACAACGGTTAGAATATATATATATTATAAATATTAAACTAATTTCTAAATTTATGTCATTAAAAATTATCTTAGCTGCATTTTTTTCTTAAATCATACTTTTAATGATGAAATGATTATAAATAAGTTTGATAATGTAATAAAATATTAAAATATAGTAGCAGAGATTTGATGGGTTAAAGTTTATATAAGAAACCATTAAAATATTTTTGAAATATCTACAATAATTGAATTATAAAGAATAGAAATAATAATTGGTATTTCTAAATATATAAGATTGTGTGTAAGACTTAAAGAGAAGAACAGTTAGAGGAAAAACTCACAGGTCTTCCTATAAAGAGCAGTAGATTTATTTGATTTTTAATTAAATTTATATTTAAGGTCACAACAAAACGTAATCATTTTTAAACTAATGAAAAATAAATAATAATAATTTATATATCTATTGAAAGATTGTTGATATAAGTAAATCTTGATAAATATCTGTAATAAGTTTATGCATTTAACATAAATATACCATTAAATCACTAAACATCACATGATCACTATTTCTTATGCTTGTTCATAAGTTATTAAAACAGTAATGCCACTCAGTGCAAGCCAGAGTAATCAATAGATTCCAGAAGCCTTGTACATAAAATTCTTATCTAGTGCTTATTCATCCAATATTCCCTGACGAGTTTCTAGCTTGTGGCTTTTGTCAGCGAGGAGTCTTGGATCTGAGAGCACTGCACCTAGATCTTAGATCAAATGCAACCCTCCAGAAGTCACCTTTTATACCTACTTAACTACAAAACTATGAGAATAAAATTGAAAACACAACAATATTTTCAATCCAAGTTCATTAGCTTATATAGTCATATACAATAATAATAATAACAACAGCAATGGCAGCAGCAACAACAACAGTAGCAGCAGCAACAATAATAATAATAGGATAGTGGTGGCCATGGTTATTAAAGAACCAACTACACCAAAATGTATGGGTACTGAACTGAGTTTAGACCTAAATGATTATGTAAGCTAATGAGCTTAGATTGAAAATATTATTGTGTTTTCAATTTTATTCTCATAGTTTTGTAGATAAGTAGAAATAATAAGTGGCACAGTACTTTCATATCCAAGGCTTCTCACTGATGAAAGCCACAAGCTAGAAACTAGTCTGGGGATATTGGATGAATAAGCCCTATATAAGGATTTTGTGCACAAGCCTTCTGGTATCCACTGATTACTCTGACTTGCACTGAGTGGCACTACTGTATGAGGAGTTTTGCCTGTTTAATAACAGTTATGAGCAAGCATAAGAAATGGTGATCATGTGATCTTTAGTGGTTTAATACCAATCCTTCCTAATATGATAATGGTAGTTATGGTTATTAAAGAACCAAAAACACCAAAATATATAGGTACTGAACTGAGTTCACACCTATATGACTATATAAGCTAATGAGCTTGAATTGAAAATATTGTTGTGTATTCAATTTTATTCTCATAGTTTTGTAGTTTAAAGTAAAAATAAAAGACAGATTCTGAAGGGTTGCATTAGATCCTAAGATCTAGGTGCAGTGTTCTCAGATCCAAGGCTTTTCACTGATGAAAGCCACAAGCTACCAACTAGTCTGGGGATATTGGATAAATAGGCACTAGATAAGGATTTTATG
The DNA here is from genome assembly GCA_028023455.1 of Epiperipatus broadwayi. Taxonomy (NCBI): domain Eukaryota; kingdom Metazoa; phylum Onychophora; class Udeonychophora; order Euonychophora; family Peripatidae; genus Epiperipatus; species Epiperipatus broadwayi. The sequence goes on from JAQFVV010012417.1 coordinate 10,073,884, forward strand.
TACAAGCCTTCTGGAATATATTGATTACTCTTCCTTGCACTGAGTAGCACTACTGTATGGAGAGTTTTTTTCTATTTTATATATACCATTAGTAGAAAAATGGGTGCCTTGAACTTAACTGAAAATAATTTGTTCATTGAAATGTATATTAAAAGTCATAAATATATTTTTTTAATGTCAGCTGAAGAGTGAAAAATAATAATTTACTGTTTTAGAAATATAATATAGCACAACATAGGTTTACAGAATCTGTATTGTTATTAGTAAGTAAATGCAACTTTAATTACTGTATTTTTTACAGTTTTTTTTTTTTAATTATTCTTTTGCACTATTCATTCTAATTTTACAATTGAATAATAATGACTAAATTTATGAAATTCACTTTTTGTAAAAATTTCCAAATCATTTTTATTATTGCAAAATTCAGATCATAATAGTAGCTATTTGTAATTCAGTAATAATAATTTTTTAATCTATAAAAAATAAACAAACTAAGAGTGTGTTATACTCGATATTCTTACAAGTTCTGTGTTTAGATTGTGATTATATAGAAGGTAATTATTGCTTCTCACTAATGCTATTAAATAGTGGTCTTAACACTTCAAGGATACTCTCACTCCAGCCACAAGATAGCGACTTTAACGAAATAATAGTGACTATCTTATCTATGAATTCAAATGATATTATATAAACCAATCTTAATTGTCTAAAAGTGAGAGCATGAATATATAAATCAGTCACTTTAAATCCATTTTTATATTAATATTCAGAAGTGCTAATAAGAATATTAAAATAAAGGGATTCAAAGTGAATGATTTACATATTTAGGTTCTCACTTTTAGACACTTAAGTCTAGCTGATATAATAACATCTGAGTTTGTAAATAAGCTGGAGCAAGAGTATCCTTGCAATTTTAATACCATTGTTTAATGCCACTAGTAAGGAGGGATAATTATCTTCTATATAGTTACAAACTGAAAGTATATTTATACTTTCATAAACGGTTAATTATTTTTTACTGCAAAAATAATACCAATAAAATGTATTATTGAAGGAATACATGCATGCAGCATTTGAACATCAAAGTGATGAGCTAAACATAATATTTTTACTTTGTTGGGTTTTTTTTTTTGCTTTCTTCAGCTGACAAATGATAGAAAATCTTTATGTAGCTCCTGAATGTGATATTTTATCACAAAGCTAAAATAAACAGTGTCTTAAAATATCAGAATTTCATTTAATACTTATTATCCACAACTTGATAGTTGATGAAAACAATATTCATAACTGTAATTATAAAGTTTCTACAACCATCCAATAAAATTATAACTTGAAAAATGAACTAAATTTAATTATCCATCAAATTTTCTACAATTTTATTGAAATCCATTCTCTAAAATTCTGCAAATGTTTCTAAAGTCCTAATGCAGTATGTTTTCTTAGTAAGTAATTAATATCATTCATATTCTATTTTCTCAAAATAATTTGTTTCAATTTGACCACTACTCTTTGATATAATAGCTAAGAAAAATTTTTAGTTTTTACATATTATGTTATATATATATATATATATTGTAACGATATATATATAAACTAAAAATATACATATATATATATATATATATATATATTGTACCCCCTCACACCTATCACCAACACTAACAATTACCTGGGGGCACCAATTCTATGGATCATAGAATAAAATATTTATTTAACTTTACCTAAATCTATTCATGAGGCTCTTAATTAAAGCTTTCACCTAAAACTAACTCAGTTGAGGGATACAGAGGTGTATGTGGTGTACAATGTACATTAGATGTGGGAGAAAATATTATTACTAATAGGAATAAACATCTATTAAGTTCTATACTAGACAAAATTAAATTGGTAAATTTCTACCAGCTAAAAGTAACTAATAATACTCTACTTCATGTCCTCCCATCATCCATATGCATTGAACAACCTCTACCATATTATACAATTAAACTAATAACTAAAATAAATAAAAATATAATATTTCAGAAATTGTAATGTATAATTCACTAGATCTAAACTCAAACTAAACTTATCACTACTAAATTTTAACTACTCACTAATCTAATCTGGCTAAATGAATTTATTATCTAATCTAAATTAAAATTGAAGATCTCAGGGAATTAACTTATGGTGTGGCTTGATCTAACATTTTTATACCTTAAATTATTATTTAACACTATAAAAATAATATTATAAACCAAACAATATCCTAATTAGATACTTGCAGTTAGATAATGAAAGAAATCGGGCACATTTTGATTTCAATTCATCATCTAAACAAAAATTAAATAACAAACCCTTTTAAAAATGATCAGTAGGTAATTGGCATCTCATATAGTGTTTGAATCAAGGAAATCAACATCATCATATTTTGAGATTTATTATAATTAAATAAAATACAATTATGTTACATTAAATAAAATAAATGTATAAGCATGTGTGGAAGTGTGAAACATGAATGAATGCTATAGAAGAAACTCCAAATACAAATTTAGATAACAAAATATTTATTAATCAAATAGTTAAATCAACATCTACTTTTCTTTTATTGTTATGAACAAAAATTCCAAAGGAATTTCATATCATTGAGTACAGATTATACAAGAAGATATAATACAACATGATTCATTAACTTTTATATCTACTATATATTTTCATCAGAGCATTTTGATAGATTGGTAAACATTTTATTTGAAACATTAAATGAACTAAATAAATCCCTATTATTTACTGTAAAGAAATGGCTCTTTAGCTATCAGTGATTTCTGATAGACTTCTACAAAAATAAAACAAAATAAATATGACCTTACACTTTTAGCAACTGTTTACTAAAATATTTTTTATTCAGCATTTTGCTGAATATAACTCATTTACTAACTAAAAATTTATAACGACAACATAGATTAACATTCTAATTACTGTACAAATTAAAATTTTGTATTGTTACTCTAACATATCTTAAATAAAATTACAATAAGGGGATTTAATCTAAGAATAATATTGGGCTATCTTACCAAAGAAAATGAATACTTCTATTAATTAAATGTATTCTCCTTTTTAATTTTAAGGTACATTATACTATTGAATAATTAGGTTTTGCTTTGCCAAAATAAAGTATATCTTTGTATTCATTAACTAATGTCCTATCTTTGCTTAATTATTTATGCAAATTATGATTAAATGATAAAAATCAATGAGATGAAGCTTAAATGATTACTACAAAATATTTTAACATGATAAGTAAAGTTCTACATTAATAATGATTTTTTTTATATCAAAATTAACAATCTGTGCATGAATCTGTATTATGCTGTGTGTCAAAGAAAATAAATAATGTTAATCAATCTAATCGGTTTGCTTATGATATTTCAATATAATCATAATACGGTTGGAAGCGAAGATCAATCAATCTTTATTTATCAACTAAAATACAGATGTTTTATAAGACACTATACTTTTCTTTTATTCTTCCTTTTTATCATAAACCATCAAACACTAGTCTATAGCATAAGTTGGAAAACATCCAATACACACATGGGATAAAAGATTTTTATACTTCAAAACAGGTAAATACCACAATAATTTCCAAGTCTATATTTAAGACTAAATAATTGGTGGAATAATTCATCACCAAATGAAAATTAGTAATATAACATCTCTAACTTCATACACATTTAATTCAGTATATCAAATATAAAAGGAGGACTCGGTCCACTCCTATCAAAATACTCCAATACATGGAAAATAAAGGATTACTCAATCCTATACACTGCACTGGGCAAACTACCCATATTAAATATTCAACTAACAAATACACTGATTCAATCCCATAAAATATTATAAACATTGTAAACTTTATAGCATATAGCCACAAAATACTTTTCATTCAGTCATAACAAAGAAATAATAATTCTCTCTTAAACAACTTTCTAATTCTTCAAATGATTGATCCTCTTTTCCTTCCGAATCTAATTGATTTAAAATCATTTTCACTGGCAATTACATATAATTATAAATAAGTTTAATAATAGACACACACACCTATAAGCATGTGATATGCACACCATTTAAAATTGCAGTAAGCAAGGAATTACTGTTAAAATATTAATTATTACTGCTAGAATTAATAAAGAATAAAATATCTCATATCTGACAATATTTAGGACCTGGTAATGTTCAAAGAACAATTGGAGAATAAAATACTAATTACTATGGACAAAGCAAGATGAATAATTTTTTTTATAATATAATACATTAATATTGGCAAGAATCTGTAGTTAAATTGAACCTAAATAAATAATAAAATTGTATGTTATAGCTGAAATAATTCTTGAAAATCATAGTTTTCTAATTTATAAAAGAAATATATTCGGTAAGATTTAATATAATAATTATTTTTTTAAAATAATTATTCACCCAATTGAATGGACTCTTCCATTCGTTTATTATGTGCGTGGATTATTAACACATGCACAACCAAACTTATCTTATCAAAATAATAATAAAAATAAAATTACCAGCATAATGTATTTTTATATTATGCTAATTTGAGACGTTCTTGGAGAAAAATATAATAATAATAATAATACATATAATAAACATATTTAAAATAATAAAACATTCCTTAACTAATACTATCTATCTAAAATACCATTACATAAAATAAAGTTCTCTTCTTCTTTCTTTCCAAACGAAATAAAGTGAAAGTTTATAAAAGTTTTTACATGACTTTCCTTGTCATGTTTTCACATAGATAAAGAAAATAATTATACTGTACAAGACAAATATTAACACAGAATGGTACACTTCCTGCATGAGAAAACAACACTATTATTTTTCTTTGTTGAATCCATATAAGCATATTCAATGTTTTTTTTAGTTATCAACTAATGAATTGCTATTGACATTGTAAATAATGAATTTCCTTAATTAAACAATATATTTCATGATTCAAGTAAAATAGAAGTTTGTATTTTATTCCTAGGATATACTTAACATTTAATTTCACAATCATAAAGCCATTCAGAAAGATACGTAGTTATTCAATTAATAATATTTATTTAGATAAACTCATTGGTAATATTAATACAGCAATGTCACATAACTTTATCCATTTATAATTTCATTCTTCCCACTAGTCTAGAAGAACAAATAATTATTAAAGTACATTTAATGACATATTTAATCTTATATCTTTCTTTTCCAAAGGTAAAAATATAAATAATTACGCCACTATTCTAAGTCATATGACAATAAAATTACATATTCCTTGTGTATATTTTAAATTTTGAGTTTTCTTTTATATTTAACATGAAATTTGTACATAAAAGTTCCGAGAACATTCAATGACAGTTCACATCTTTCCTCCACATAAATGAAGCAAGTAGCAGTTGTTCCCTTCATAGTGTAATTAAAGCTTAAAAACGTAATTGTTCTAAAATAAACAAATATTCTTTTATCCTTCCCTGTTAATTTTAAATTTAAATAAAACAATTTAACAGTCCTATTAAGCATTCCCATTTCTTAAATAATAATTTATCTTGAATAACAGAATATAACACTTACGTATCAATTTAAACGATCAGCTGGAGCAAAATTGATGTATCTCTTAGTGGTTTTTAAGTGCACATTTCACAAACAAAATAATATAATTAAATTTTTAACTTGAACTCTGGAAGAGGAAAAATAATTTCACTATTAAACTTTGTTAAATAACTTAGTTATAGCTGTCTTTGGTTAGCTATAACTGCCTAGTAAAAGTTCTAATAATTGACTCTGACTGACTGAAGTAATAATTGACTGACCTCTTCAAAAGTAATAGTAGACTGCCCTTTTTAAAAGTAATAAGTATTCCTTTTATAAACTTTTTAATAATCATTACATCATATTGTTCTCTTCCAATTGTTTACGATAATGTCACATTACATCACCAGAAAAAAAATCGCCAATCACTCCTCCCACTGGCAAACTTACTTAATTATGCAAAAACTTTAGACAGTAAAAAAAAAAATAGAGATGAAAAAAAAATTATTTCGTCTTTTAAATAAATGAAAAAAAATATATTGAACTAATAATTAAATGTGTTTTAAAGCAGTAGAATAAAATTAATGACAATTGTTTTAATAAATAAAATATTTTACAGTATTTGTCATTATATAATTCACCTGTCCATAATTTATTGATTTATTTAAAATGTAATTAAGTTAGTTTTTAATACTATTATTGATATAATTAAATATTTGAATGTAATGTTGGATATTTAATGTTTTAATGAAACATGTGAATGAAAAATGAAGTTGGATAATGCATGAATATTCAGTAGTAATATACCATAGGTATTACACTATACTGACTGAAATGACAATGTGAATGATGATGAGTGAAACATATTTTACTGTTTATGCTGTAAATTTAAAATGTACAACACAAATGGACTAGAAAATCATTCTAACAAAACTGAGTACTACTTTATGAGCAAATAAAACAAGTAAGCAACAACCTAAACTGTACTGACTCTACATACAACAAGCCACCCCCCTATTCTATTACTGATTATATCCCAAAACAAGATTAAGAAATCTTTTAATTATACCTACACTTACTTTTGATTACAGTTTTAAGTCAAAATAAAAACATTTTAAAAATTTCACATTTCATTTTTTTTTTAAAGAGGACTATATCAGATATCTGATATACTACTACATTACTACAATGACTATTTCTGGTGCCAAACCAGAAGGTCACAATATATATATATATATATATGTATATATGTGTGTGCGTGCGAGCGCGTGTGGTGTGTGTGTGTGTTTTAAATTGATATATATATTTCCTTTTTTAATTAAAGTGAAAGGCTGAAACTTTCTTGCATGCGCTTTTTTAATAAAAATGTAAAAATTAAACACATGTACATTTGAACAGATATGTTCATTTGTCAATTTTATTTTATTTTATTTTGGCTGAGTTGTTTAAAATTAGGAATAATCTAAAAATTCATTAAAAATTTAAAAGTCATTGATTGTTCATAGAAAAAAAAAGTATATATGTCTGTGTGTATCTATAGCAAAATTTTTTTTTTACATACATTAACATAAGTTAAGAATAAGAATATAATTGATAGCATATAAAACCTTTAAGAGTACTTATTGGATTGGCAAAGCATCCATCTGTCTACTGCGTAATCAGAGATGAGATGAAATTGCGATTTCTTTCAAGAAGATGAAGATTTCCAAACAAACTTAGAATATTTTCCTGAAGGTTTGTGATGATGATGTTCTAGTTATATTTTTGTATTGGACTATTTCCATCATCTAATATGAGTATTGAATGTATTTAGAAAATTTTAACTTTATTTAAATATTCCAAATACATTCACCTGTTAGTAATACCAAATCAAACAAGTTTAGAATATGCACAACATTTCGAGAGGTATTATTCTCTTCTCTTCTGTGTTGCTGGCCTACAAGTGACAGTACTAGCATGGGATTCGAATCTGAACCTTTAGATTCTTCTCAGTTGGTTAGAACATTACCTTAAAAAATTTAATGCTCAATCATTTAAGGGTCCAGGTTCGAATCCACTGCTAGTACTGTCATTGGTCAGTCCAGCAACACTTGAAGAAGAGGGAAGAATAATACCTCTCAAAACTTTGCACATATATCAACCTGTTTGATGTGCCATTACTAATAGTTGAATTCATTTGGAATATTTAAATAATGTTAAATTTTTCTAACGACATTCAATATTTATATTAGTTGATGGAAATAATCCAATTTAAAAATAAAACTTAGAATATACGTTTCAGCTAGCTGTTCATTATCAGTTCAACTAGTTGTTGGCTGTTAAATAAGTATTTATTATTTGCCAAGGGTAAAACAGTAAATGAAATCAAATCTTCACTATGTGGCAATCGAGTATTATTATCTTCTTCACTATTCCTTCGTTAAAAATATTTTGAAAGCTTTTAATATTGGAATGTGCTACAAAGTTAATAAGGGTTTATCTGTCAGAAGATAATAGGATATTCTAGCACTGAAATAACAATGTGAACTTATGATCCGTGGCTCACCATTGCATTAAATCCACGCAGAGCAATTTCTGTTTATAATTGTTTTATTCTTTTATTATATGAATTGATATTCTAATTAATAAAATATATAAATAGATTTGAGATTTAAATTACAAAAGAATTGACATTCATATGCAGCAATATATTTAAAGTAATATTTTTTATAATCGAATTAACAAAATTATCGATTTGATATTTCCTTTTGTTTTGATTTCCTTTATTAAATTAGTCTCTTTCTTTCTCTATGATTATTATTCTATTAACAATGTTTTATATCCTGATCCCACCCTATTATTACGTGTAACTTAAAATATACTGAAGATAAAATGAGAACGCTTTAATTAAAGCACATATATTTAGAAAAATAAGAAGGGTGGATAATAGGTTAACATGCTATGCTTTAATTACTTAATATTTATCTTAAAAAATGATAAAACAAAATGAAATTAATTTACATTTTAATAGTACAAAATTCAGGGGGAAAAAACTGACTTTAGCAACAAAAAAAATAAGAATTACAACTAATAAAAATTATATATAACAAATAAAAATTGCATAATAACTATCTAATTAAATAGAGATTGCTCCATTTCTGATTCTTAATACTCATAATTTCCACTTAACTTTTCTTCTTGTTTAAGAATGTCAATATCATTATTTTCAAACATTATTAATCCAATTCAGAATAAAAACTTTCTGAGTTTAATATTATTTCTTTGATTCGTTGGATATTTTCTCCATATTATCTCTATAAACTTTCTTATTTTATTCACGTGGTCTCATATTTAGTTTTCTATCATTTCACAAGATCTAGCCAAAATTTTAATTGCACATTTGTTGTCATACCTTTTAATAACATGTTCGTTTCAGTTCTATTTTTAAGCATATTAATTATTTTTTGTTAATTCCAGCATACCCTTGGCCAATCTTCAATGCGTGAATTGAAGCTTCTATATCGTTCTTCTCTTAAGTATCCAAGTTTCAGATATGTAAATAAATAATTATAAAATACATTTATTAAAAAGCCTTTTGCAAATATACATTTTTTTTAAAATATCAGATTATTTCTATCCCAAGCTCTTCTTCAAGTTTAATTTTATGAACCATCTTATATACTTTTAAAAGTAATAATTCCCTTTATAATATTCTGAAATAATTCATTATTAATTTGAAAAACCAATAGACATTAAGTAATAGTGCAATTATATCAATATGCCCAGATTAACTTCTGTCTGATGACATTTTTAAAGAAAAGCTTCGGATCTCCACTTCTATCAGTCCCTTTTAATTTTTATAATATCAAGATAAATTCAAAACATCTTAGGGGTTTAAGTCCCAGTCATTTTGCTTATATAGTTGTACATATCAAATGAGTAATGCGTCGCATCTTAGTAAAACTTGCTGATTAATTGGGTTTTTTGTTCAATTATTTGTAAAGTTGTCTAAAGTGTAATTCTTTTTATTACTTTCTGATTAATATTTTTCAAATTTGAGCTATTTGCAAAGTCTTTTAATATTTTAAAATGTTTTATAAGTTGTTGTTTTTTCATATGTCATAGCATCGGCCGGGACGCTAACCCACAACCCTCTGCAACCAACTACTTGCTTGCAAGGTGGCTGCGATGATCTTTTGGTTAACAACGCTTGACTATTTTATAAGTTTTAACATAAATTCTTCAGTGTTTTTATAATAGTTCTCTCTCTCTCTCTCTCTCTCTCTCTCTCTCTCTCTCTCTCTCTCTATATATATATATATATATATATAGATTTATATATTTTTATAATAGTTCTCTCTCTATATATATATTAAAGACTTTATTTAAATCTAAATAAATTATCATTTTCTCTGTTGGTTTTTTTTTTTTAAAATATATTACAATTTAAAATTACAAATTTTCTTCTTTCAAAATGTTTTATTTTTGTTGGGCCTTTATTTGAATGCTGAAATGATTTTTTTTTCTTTAATAAATAAAATCTTGAATGTTACATTACTTAAACAAGTTTTTTACAATAAATTATTAAAAAATATCTGCTTAAAAATATCAAAAAAAGAAGAAATTATTAAACAATTAAATTAATCATGAATTATAATGCATTTTGTGAAAAAAAAATGTTTTTATTTCATTATAGGTCCCAGCATTTGGAGCAAAGTGACTAACTCCAAGTTGCCACATAAATATCAGGAGGGACTAAAGCTTTATTTCTGATTTTTATCTTTTTCAATTTATTGTAAAATAATGAAGTGAGTTTTTAAGATGTTGGATGAAATGTAAAATGACATCTTAAAAACCAGTGTAAAAAGAAGAATAATGGTTATTTTTATGATAGGAAAAAGGTCTTTTTTAATATTAGTAATTAGTACAGTAAGACAAAAGATAGTTGATTTTGTAATTGTGGTTATGATTGTAATGAGCTAACAGTTTAAACTTCGTGGCTAATTGTTCTAAAGTGCAAAATATAAAAGGCGCTAACACGCACGAGCACACAAAGCTGAAGACAAATAAAGAAATATATATATAAATAAATCATATATATAATAAAATATCTTTACTAACAACAAAATGATATATAACAATAGCTGTAATATAGTCATATAATCATCACAAATAAAAATAACATAAAAAAGCTCTTTTCAGCAAATTTTAAATTTTTGTCCTTTTCAATATGGCTTAATTACAAAATAACCTATACTGCATACATAGTGACATCTACTGGCTCTATATAAAATTAACACAAGCCCATAATTACATTTAAATATCTTTATAACAACACATATTATACAACCCTCCATTCATTTTTCATTATCCAATTATTAGTTAAATTAATTGATGTTTTATAAATGTTCATACAATTATTTCTGTTATAATTAATGTAATTAGTTTCATATATTTTCCTTCTATTAAATTCTTTAATATAATTTAATGGACTTATATTCTTAACACAATCTATTCTATGTCCATATTTTAAGTAGTGAACATATAATGCAGATCTGTCATCTTTTCTATTAATAGCATTATTATGTTCTTTAGCCCTTTCTTCTAATTGTTTTGCTGTATGTCCATAATAAACCATACTGCAAACCCCACAAGTAATTTTATATACTAAACCTTTTTTATATTTTATATCATCTTTTATTTTATAATTCCCTACTAATATATCAAGAGTTTTACTTTTGACCATCCTATTTTAATATTTTGATCTATATATTTTTTATTTTTTAATAATGTATTATAAATTTTAGAAACATATGAAAGTTTTACGCATTTTATATTTTCTGGTTCACTATTATTACCCAAATTATTTTGTTTATAATTAAAGAATATATTTCTAATGCTTCTAAGGTTATATCCATAACTAGTATATAACTTTATAAATTTCTCTTTTTGCAAAGTAGCTATCTTCCTATCTGTGTTATATTTATCATTTTTGTTTTTAAAATTTTTAATAACTGCCATTTTTTGCATCCATGCCTGTTGCGAATCCATAGAAATTATTTTTATTAATTTATCTTCTTTAATGAAGTGTTTTAATGTAATTATATTATTATCATCTATCTCTATATCTAAATATTTTATTTTAATATCATTTTCTATAATTGTAAATTTTATATTATCCATATTATTATTAAGTTCATTGTATGTTTTCTTTATAGCTCTTTTATTACCAATTATTAATATATCATCAACATATCTAAAATAATGTGTTATATCTTCATTTTCTATTCTACTATTAACAATTTTCATTTCCATTTCATTGATGAATATTGATGACATTAATCCACTAATTGCACACCCCATTACCCACCACTTATGTATACTCCAATATTCATTATTATATTTAAAATACAAACTATTATGTATTAAAATTAAACCTTCTATAATATTAATTACCTCTATATCATTAATATGCATATATAATTTCTGTATTAACACTTCTATACTTTCTGTTCTTGGAATGCTAGGATACATCTTTTCAATATCCATTACAAATATACTTTGGTTTCTATTCAATTTTGTCATATTTAACTTATTTATAATAGCCTCTGTATTTTTAATGCAAAACTCCCCATAACCAATAATATTTACTATCCACTTATTTAAATACTTACAAAATCTTTGTAGAAAAAAATAAGTAAAATTAAATAATAATCTCAAGGGATTATTTTTTTTATGAGTTTTTACCTTAATAAATAAATATGGGTTCTCATAAGAAGAAGGATATAAATGTTTATATTGATATGTATTAATATTTTTTTCCCTTCCATCTTTTGTAATAATTTTATATATTTATTTTTTATCATGTTAATAGGATCTTTTGATAATCTTTTATATCCTTCTGTTTTTATTTCACACTCTATCCTATCTATATAATCCTTAGAATATAAAACCACAAATCTACTACTTTTATCCTCTTTACATATTGTTATGTTTTCATTTTTACATATATTTCTTATTTCTTTAGTAATCCTTCTATATTTATATTCTTGCTTAGAAGTTTTTATATCATATAATTGTTTATTGAATAAATAATTTAATTTCTTCTTATCTTCCATAGAAATATTCACCAGCTCTATATCTGTAGTTATTTTCTTTTTAATATCATTATCCACAAATGGTATGAAAGACGGACTTTTACTTAATAATATATATATATATTATTTTAATATATATATATATATATATATATTATTTTAATATATATATATATATTTAATTAAGTGGCTAAGCGTTTTCAAGAGTCAGAGCCCTCAAATTCATAGTTATTTTGTAAATAGATAAGAAATAGATGAAATAATAATTGGAGGTAGACAGCTTCAGAAGTTGGGCAACATATTTTTAAAAACTATGTTTTGAAAGTGTGGTTATGAGTACTATAAATTGGCTGAGATAATTGATTTTAATAAGAACATATTTTGCTGGCCGGATGAACCAAGGATGCAAAGCTGGTTGCTCTACCATATAAAGCAACCTCACTGCTGAACAATATATGTTTTGGACATATTCTTTTATAGTAAAGTCCAATGGAGCAAGTTGTATGTACTGGTAAGAGAAAAATACTTTCAGTATTTCTAAAGGCTTTAAAAATGGTCAAATATAATAAATATTTATGCTTCATTAGCATGAGTGTCTAGACTCATTTACAGATATTCATCACTTCCTTAATATATAGCTCCATAAAATAAGAAAATTAAAAAAACAAGCCCCAATTTGAAAAAAAATAATGATATCAACCATCATTTGAAAAGTATGTTTTCCTTTAAACCATGGTTTCGAGCTAGTTGACTCACATTAGTAAAGCTCAAAACCATGGTTTAAACCATGGTTTAAAGGTTGAAGATAATTTGAAAGAAATATTGAATTCTATCTCTCTCAGTGTTTATGTAAACTAAGCTTGATAGTGGGCTATTGGTAAAGCTCCATCTAGTAAACATAAAATGCAAGCTATAGAAAGTTACGAAATGTATAACTTGTTTTGTTTATCATATATATATATATATATATGTGTGTGTGGGTGGGTGTGTGGGCAAGGGATATTGTGACCCTCAGCTTTTGCATTAAAGTTAAATGTTATGTTTTGTGATGACATATTAAAACAATTTTTTTAATAGTTTAATTTTACAATAAATAAACTTTGTTGCTAAATAATAATTAAGTGTCTATGTAACTGATTAGTCACTTTTAGAATGACTATTATGATATCCATAGTTTAAAAATAATCTTTAAGTGTAATTTTATAATGTTTAAATCCCATAAGTAACTCTTTTATAATTTTAAATAATTAGTCATAAAGTTATTATTCACTTAAATTACTAATGAGCTTAATTTTAGAGTATTAAAGCTGAAATCATCTTAGTTTAGTTGTTATATTTTATTAAATTTAAATATCAGAAAAGAACTTTAAAATGAGTTTAAGCTTTAAAATTAGGTTTTAAATATTTAAGTTAGTGCCAATAAAAATGTTATTTAATCTAATAGAATTGCAATCTAATTTTAATTATAAAATTTTAAAGCTTAGTTAGTTAAAAAATATGTAATTCTAAACTGGTAAATAACTTATATTTAAATTAGTATTCTTATATAGAAACTTAAATATTAGTATGTGTGTAGTGCAAGTGTGGAATTGATCAATATTTTTTAAATGCAAACTTAACACTCAAAGTTATTTATTAATTGCTAATGTTTAAAATTGTTTTTATTTTAAAGACTTAAAACAATATAAATGATTTTAACAAAGGCAAATTCACTTACTTGTATAACTAAGTTAGATTTAATTAGATGTTACTTTAGGAAGAACTTCAATTTTAGTATTATATATTATGATGATCCTAAAAAAATGAGTTGGTTGATTTCTGCACTGAATTCTGATAAATAATATTAGTAAAATTATTTATTTATTATCAAATAATAATATATTTTTTAAAAATTGTAATGACAATAATATTTCAGAAATAAAATATTATTATTAAAATATCTTAATTAAACATATTTTAAATTTTAATTAAAAATTGTGCAAACTCTATCAATTTAAAAAAATATATTTATTAGTTGTTGTTGTTTTTTTGTTTTTTTGTTAAATTTTAGACAGCAAGTTAAATATTAAAAAATTGCTAATCAATTTTTAATTTATTGACCAATGGAATTTAGTTAATTGTTTTCTATGTCATGCTTTTTGGAGATATAAATAGAAATAAGTAGATGAACTTGAGAAGGGAAAAAAGAAAGAAAAATCAACAAAGAAAAGTGAACTATTGTTTCACATAAAAAGTTTGTAAAACCTTATCAAATTTAAGATATTTTATTTGTGTAAATACTTAAAAAAGTAGATTAATCATGATAAAATCAAAAATGAGAAAATAAGTTTAAACTAATTTCTTCACCTATGCCATAAATTACAGTCTCAAAATTCAATTTACAATTTCAAAAATGCTATTGAAGGAAAAAGTGCAAGAATATATTATTATTATTATTGATGGAAAAATCGTGAAGGACAAGGATACCCCATTTCAATTATTTAAAAGGTATACATACAGTCATGTAAAAAAATACTTTCTATTTATCTCTGCTTTGTTAACTAATTTAGTTGATAGCTTAATTATGAAGAGGAATAAAACAAATATACAAAGCATTAACTTTTACAAATTAATAAAAATAATTTACAAAACTTTAACATAATTTATAATGAAAATTAGAAGTTAGAAGAAAATAGTTATTTTTGTTAATCAAGGTAACTTGTATTATTCAAATTAACCTTATGAAATTAATATTTAAGGAATAGATATTTGTAATATATTTTATAATGAAAAAAAATTAATTAAACAGATATGATAGTGAATATTTATTATCAATTGTTTTAAATGAAAGCTTACACTAAGGAAGAGTATTTTATTGAGCCACTACGATTTTCTATTATATTAGAAAATGTTAAAAGGTTGTGAATTCAATAAACAAGAGCTACTAATTTCAAGTATGCCAAATAATGATAAAAGATTATATTACAGAAAATTTAACCTAAATTAACTTATTTATGTTTATCTTCAAGAAGGAAATAATTTTTATATGAAATACAAAGATAAAAAAAGTTTAAGTGTAAATAACTTATTAATTAATGCTGTGAATAATTAAATATAATAATGATGAGGCCAATATTTACCTATGTTTTGACTTAATTGTTAATTACAAGTTTTAAGAACTTTTATAATATTTATGTGTAGTTAAGACTTAAACATACTTAAATATGAAAGAATATAAAAAAAAAGCATCAAACTTTTAAAGAGTCTATTCTGTTATTGTTATTTATGATTCTTAAGTGTTTTACATAGCATCCTGGGAATAGCTAGTCAATGGAATAGATAAGAATAATAACTTGCAAGGAAGTTCTAAGCATTACATTGAAGTCTATAAAAATGCAGAGCAGGAAAGAAGAAGAATAAAAAAAAAACAATATTTTTTCTTTTGGGGATTGTTTTTAAATATAAATGGAAATACAATACTAGTTATTAAATTTATTATTAAGGTATTTGAGTTAAATATGTTGAAATGGTATTATTTAGCCATAATCCCATTTCGACTATTATGTTTCATAGTAATATCCTTTTCCCCAGTTCAAACCCATCCCAGTCTACATATATAAGCTTCCAATAGTTTATTTTAATTGTAATAGTGTATATTTACATGTATGTGTGTGTATTTGTATATGTGTGCACATACAATAGCCATATTAATGTTCGTAAGTGAATAATGTATATGCAGTTATAAAGTTAAAAATAATGAAATTGTACAAATTAAATTAAGTTGTGTGAACATTGTTATATATGTGTAATTACCTACATATATATGTGTAAGAAGTGTAATGCAATAGATTTAAAAGCATTACTACACTTGCAACGATAGATAGATAGATAGATAGATAGATAGATAGATAGATAGATAGATAGATAGATAGATAGATAGATAGATAGATAGATAGATAGATAGATAGATAGATAGATAGGTAGGTAGGTAGGTAGGTAGGTAGGTAGATAGATAGATAGATAGATAGATAGATAGATAGATAGATAGATAGATAGATAAGTAGGTGGGTGGGTGGGTGGATGGATGGATGGATAGATAGATAGATAGATAGATAGATAGATAGATAGATAGATAGATAGATAGATAGATAGATAGATAGATAGATAGATAGATAGACAGACAGACAGACAGATAGACAGATAGACAGATAGATAGATAGATAGATAGATAGATAGATAGATAGATAGATAGATAGATAGATAGATAGATAGATAGATAGATAGATAGATAGATAGATATCATTCAACAAAAAATTCTACAAAAGACCTATTACAGGTTAGTAGAGAAAACTTGTTTAGCCTCAGGAGAACTGTCAATAAGTAGTAATTGATAGTTTTCTGGCAACAACAAAAACGTAAAATTTATCTCTGTTTACATGGATATAATCTCATTATTTTTATTCTTTATTATAATGCGAATCCATGTAAATATTTAATTCAATATATTTATATATATTAATCAAAGATAAATTGAATTTGTCTATTTTACTTAGAAAATAAATTTATTGTGTTAAAATGTTTAACTTTTCTCTGTCTTTAATTGGTAAGTCTGGGGAGTAATACCTTTTTTACTATAATTTTATGGGGGGGGGGGAGTTATTGAGGCAACTTTTGTTCTAAAATGGTTTATTTTAAAAGCTTTTTGTTTTGATATAAACAAATTGTGTGTATTTATGTGTAAGCACGAAAAACAAAAAGATATTTTGTTCTCTAAAGTAAACACAATCAGGTTTAAATTATAAATACATGATTGACGGCTATTTTAAATGTAAATAAGTATATAAAGAAAAGTATAATCATAAATAATTTCCAAAATGTAATTCATTTAGTTTTTTTAATTGCATGTTATCTTAATATATATGTGTATGTGTTTAGCATGTTTGCATTAACACTTCTGAATAGATTAACATTATTTACTAATATCAAAAACATAAATAAAAAGGCAGCTTATAGCAAATATAAAGTTTGAAAGAATGTTGTTGAAATTTTATTATTATTGTTGGTGGTATTTTAATATTATTTTACGACTAAAAATATTTTTTTGTAAATAGCAGAACAAGATGTACTCATTGATATTAACTGAACTTACTAATCACTAATAAATTGATAATAACTTTTTAAAAAATTGCATATAATTTATTGATGCATTTGTTAAATAATTAAGCTAATTTGGATTCTGCTCCAATTAAAGAGCATAATTAGTTGTAATGAGGATTAAAACAAAAAAAAAATATTTTCCAATTTGTTAGTTCTTTGCTTTAAAAAAAAGAAAAAGCAATACATTTTTTTTTCTTTTTTTAATGCTTTATATCAAAATTATTATTTAATATATTACTTTTCAAATATGAATTTTTTTCTCTTTCGTAACTTAAATTTTTTAATAATTTATTAGAACTTTTTCTCGGAAAATGTAATTCAAACAAATAAATACATAGAAAATATTTAGAGAAAGCTTTATTTAATCATAATAGCATAATTTGCTTAGTATTGAATCTTTTGAGTAACATTGCCAAAGACAAACTGTTCTCGAACTCAAATCCCAAGTAGTATATAACATTAAATGTGGGTCTACTAACTGCCATGCAGTTTATTACAATGAATGACCAGTGCGAGATTTAACCTTGATGAGGATCTAAGCTATATAAAGCCCCGAGGCCCCTATCATTTTAAATTACACCAGATAATCTCGGAAAAACTTTAAAATATATATATATTTAAAATATATGGAAAAGGGAAATATATTGTCGTTTCATTTTTATTAAAACAAATAATAAAGAATGTGCTTGCAAAATCACAGGAATTATATTATATAATTCTTTAAAAGGCTTTATGTTCCAACTTAAAATTTTTTTTCTTGATTTCCCAAATGCAAAATCATTGATTACGTCATTAAAGGATATGTTGCATAACATGTCACTTTTTATACTCGCGATGCTAAATGCAGACAATTTTTCTTGAGACATAGTTGCTTTCCGTTCATTTTTTATTCTTTTTAGCTGTGAAAATGATCTTTTTCCTCAACAATTTGTTACCATTAGACACAGGAATAGGCATATTGCTTCAACAGTAGGAAAAACTAATTGAGTCTTGTCATGAAAGATGATTTGATGCAGATCTTTGTGTTGAATTTGTTCTTTTTCAGGACAATTCTGCTTGACATAATCATAGAAATACCTCAGTTTACTCATGAGGTTAATATCAACATCATGTGAATACTCTTTCATTAAGGTATCTACTGCTTTATATAGTACTCTAAAGCTTCTAAATCGAGTAAAAATGGAAATTTATTTGAAACATAATTATTGAGTATTGCTCTTTTTGTTAAATTTGTCCCATGACTATCTATGTTATAAATGAAGAATTTCAATCTAAATTTGTTCTTGGAGAAAGCTTTTCAATAGCATTATGTGCAGCTCCATCATTGGCTTGTTTTTCTCACATTCTTTCTCTTTTCTCTAGAATTATATTCTATATCAGGCAAACTAAATTTATCTTCTTTGATATCAAAATTTTCTTGAATATTTTTAACATAGTGCAAAAGTATATGTACAGATTTGCACATGTTGGTAAGGGCAATTTTTGGATCCTAGAGAGCCAGACTGGTTTTGTGAAATTCTTCCAGCAAATGATTCCATAAATGTAGCATAAAAACCAACTCTAATTCCTCCATTGTTTCCAGAAGACTATTAGCTTTAGTCTTGTAGCTCTTTTTTATTCTCATCAGCATAAATGTGCCTTAGAATATCAATGATTGGCTTATAACTTATATATATGGCAGAGACTGCTTTGACATGCTTTCTTCTAGTCTCAGACTATCTCTTTAGTGCTTTGATAGTTGAGTCTGTTTTTAAGAAAGATAATATTACATACTATCTCTTTGTAGAAGAAATGAAAGTGTGTATCTCTTGAACATCAACGAAAAGATTTACTCCATCTAAACAGCAATCTACAGCAGTATGACCAATGAAATGTACTGAATGTCCAGTACATGAAATATGTATAGCATGCTTGTTTAACTTAATGATTTTTTGTTTTCTGTACTATCATATGACTGTCCTCAGCATTTACTGAAATCAGCTTTATAGTTTTTACTTAGATAATCTACTTCCATATCTGCCATATCTTCATCACTGTGATTTAAAAACTCCAAGACAATCAGAAATTGTTCAACAGATATACCATCACAGGTTATACAGACCTTACTATAACAGTTAATTGATCCACATGGGAAAGACCTGGCATAGAGTCCACAGACAAACTGAAGTAACCTGCTTTTCTCAGATTACCCAAAATTGATTCTCTTACATTATTAGCCATAAGCTGCACAAGATAATCACATACTGTCTTAGATAAATATTAAGGTGACCCAGATTCTTTGTTTTCATAGTGTATTATATGGTTGGAAAGAAATGGATCAAACTTATCAATCAATTCTAACAAACCAAGGAAGTTGCTTTTATTTAGTGATTTAAAAGTTACATTGACTTCCTTAAAAGCCAAACCACAGTCTGATAATGTAGATATCACTGCAGCAATATACTCAAGCACATTTTTCCAGTTAAGCTGTTCTTCTTTTATTTGTTTTTCTAGTTCTAAGTTTAAAGTCAAACCATGCTTCCTTGTCAAGTATGTAAGCAAAGCTCTTCTATCATTTCCAGAGTTTTCATGACTTTGAATAATTGTGGGATTTCACCAGTCAGAAAATCCATTCGAATCTAATTCTACAGTTGATGTTAAAAACATTTTGCAGACAAAGCAATAAACACAACCAGTTGTTGGTGAGTACAAAAGCCATTTCTAGTTGTATGCTTCACTATTGACTCTTCTGTTCTAAAAAAAATATTTTGAGCAATACCTAACCTGATGTTTGAATTAACACTTAGAGGACAAACAAACCATTTCAGTGCTGACACCCTGATGAACTTTATAAGATACAGTATGAGAATTCACCCTCTGTAAAAACACCCCATTGACCAATATCACTGAGTTTTATGAATTGTATTGTTTCAACTGTAGATGTTGATTTTTGCAACAGCATCCACCCTCACACTGGGATCAGTTTTAATATTCCCATCATTTGAGATTCCAGACTATATGATGCCAATATCAGAGTCAATAGGCTATTGTTTTGGACTTTACTAATCTCCTTGGGTTTGTGGATCAGTTTTCTGAAGTTAAATATCTTCAAACTACTGTTTTTCTTTTCTCTTCTAGGTATCTATTTTTAAATGTTTGCTTCATTGTATGACTGGAAACAGAATAGCAAAAATAAATACTAGAAAATAAAGGATTATAAACATGAAAAATAATATGTATTTAATTTCTTATATACTTAGATAACGTAGAATATTATGCTAGTTGTTCACCATCCTCATATATAAAATATGTGGGGATTTTAATATCCATATTTTACCCTTAATAGGTAATGACAAATGATATGTAATATATATTTATCTTATAGCATACATTGAGAGTGATGGAAATGACTGTGAATGAATAAAAACCTGAGATAATATACCCAAAATTCTGGGGGATGTTTAAATATATTAAAAGAAAATTGCATTTGAGAAAAAAATAGAATTTTTTAAGACCCTGCAAATTGTGAGGCCTAAGCTGTAGATCATTTAGCTTATATCTAAATCTAGCACTGAGTGAATCACATGTCAATTTATTCATCCACATTGTGCACCACAACTACCTATATAATCAAACAACCAAGCACATTTGGAAGCCAAATCCATTTTTTTAGCATGAATCCAAACTCAGATACAGCTTTAAAACTATCTACATTTGTCAATATTGTCTGTTCTGAATGTAATGATGCCAAACATAAAGTGAAAGAGGTATGGAATACCCACAAGGACAGATATGCTTTCAAAAAAAATAATCATGTGTCCTACTTTCAAAAAAGTGGCTCACCTAAATGAATTTATTTACAATTCAAACATTATGCAAATTCTTTATTTTGGTTATGCTTTTATAAACATCACAAGCCTATTTTACAATCAGTGCTACATTTATGACTTGCACACCATGATATTATGATTAAATAAAGCTTTTCTCTATATACTTTGTACATATTTTTTTGAATACTTCTTAAAAATTTACTAACAATTGGTTTTAATAATATTTTTAATTTACCTTTGATTCACTCAATTTCAATAGTTTATCTATGTACCTAAGTATATGGTAAGCTTCCTGAATAAAATCAGAATGTCACTAAATGTCACATTTGGCACTACTGTATGGAGAATTTTTGTCTCTGTAATAATATTATGTCAAATAGTTGTCAGTTATGATCTATAGGCTTTGAAGACTATATTCTCTCACTCTTCCATTTCTCTAAGCCACAAAGGATTAAGTTCCAAGGTTAAAATTTCATCACAAATAATGAATTTTTTTAGAAAATTAAGATGCATACAGTAATAATAAAAGAATACAAGCTCGTTAAAACAAATAGCTCATAAAACCACCTGCTGACCATAATTTCCTGGTAAAAACAAAGATAACTAAATGTTTAGAACTTGTTGAAATGGGACATTACCTACTAGTAATGAAGGCAGTATCATATTTTAGTTGCATTTTTTAAGAGTGTGGACACTGGTACTTATCTGACAATGTAAGAAAAACTTGGCATCCTTATGTACATCTGTTAAAAGTAATTAGATATTCACTTTTTAATTATTACTAGATGACTAGTTAAGTTAAGTAAAGATAATCATTAAAATCAGATAGTAATATTTAATTTCTAATTATGAATATCATATGACATGTTAACATAAATTCAAACTTCAAATAATTATTCTTCAATGATTTGGAAATTACTATAATCTTTAAAGATAAAAAGACTAACTCATGTGCAATATAATTGACATTAAAACAGGGAAAACTCACTATACATATTCAACCCTCCAGCAGCCACATTTTATCTCTATTTAACTACAAAACTATGAGTCTTAAATTGAAAACACCATAATATATTCAATCCAAGCCTATCAGCTTATATAGTCATATAGATCAGAACTCAGTTCAGTATCCATACATTTTGGTGTCTTTGGTTCTTTAACCATAACCATCACTATCCTATTAGCCTGTTTTAATAACAGTTATAAGCAAGCATAAGAAATGGTGATCATATGGTGTTTATTGGCTTACAATATAAATGCATAATGAGCAGATAACTCAAAGTTTATATGTTTGCTTGTTAAATCATAAACTCTAAATTTATTCCTGATGATGAAGTAAAAATCTTTCCAAATGAAAATTCAAACTTTTTGCTTTCTTTCAACTTAGTGTGGTTTTCTAATGTTGAGCTCATGTTTTCTGAATTTATCAATGGATTTTTTTAAAAATTTATTGAACTGTCAATTAATTTGATGTCGTGATGACTTAAAAATTAGCCTCTTTACTAAAACTAGATTTTGAGGAGGATTAATACTGAATCAAGATGTCGATTCAAAATAGAAATTATTTTTCATATAATGAATGAATAAATGATAAAAATCAATTTAAAAATTTTAATACAAATTGATAAATATAAATTTTTTTTAGTTTATGCAAATGTTATCAGGAAAGTATTTAATTAAATATTATAACATCTGCTATTATGGGTATGTGTATATACATTATTTGTAAAAAAAGTAAAAAGAATGTAAATAGGTTATAGAATACCATGACTAAGATGTGATTCATAATCATCATCAGATCAATGGTTATTATTTATGACTTTTAACACATGCATTTCAGCATATTGCATTGTGACAACATATATTTAAAGGCATTACCCTTTTTATTTAACAAGCTGACAAGAAAACTATTATTTTTCAGAAATGTTCAAAATTAAAAATTGTTTAAATTTTTGAAGTGTAATTTATATGAACTTCTTTGGTATAATTTACAATGTATTCCATAAGAAGATTATTAGACTAAATTCTTTCCTGATTGTTATAAGAACATACTAAGACCGAAGTTTGTTCGATTAAAATTCTTAAAATAAATCTTTGTAACAGTAGTGTATTATAAATTGTACTTAACTTAAGAAAATTTTAAAAAATAAATTTAAAACGATTTTAAAATATTAGATATAACTAAAATTCTTTTACTGTATTTTTCTTTTTTAAATTAAAAAAATATATAATAGAAATCGCATAAATATAACAAAATATGCATAAAAAGTTCATAAAAGAAAACATTATAAATCAAAAGCTTGTTTTTAAAATGATATCTCTCTGAAATATTTTTATAATAAAAAATAAATTACAATTCTGTAACAAGAAAAATAAATATTAGGAATTAAATTTTAGATAAACAAACAAAAAAATTAATGAAAATGCCAAGATAGAGATTTTAAAAAAGTGTTCAGATTTTAAAAGCTCTGGAGAAAAGATAGATCAGAAATTTTAACAACAATAAAATATAAATTTTCATTTTTTCATAAAAACTAATTTCAAATGTATATATAGTTTTAATATGACTGTTTACAGTTTAAACATTTTATCATATGATCAACTGCTCAGGTCATATGACATTTAAGTAACCAATGATGGACTGATCACAACATCTTCATGAACAATTGGTCATATTGATTTTTGTCACAATTTCCTCAAGTTGAATTGATCCAGGATCCCTCCATTCTCAACTTCTCATTTACCACTATAGGATATAAATTAATGATTGGAAAAACTTTGGATTATCATTAAATATTAAAAAATATATCATTAAATTAATTATTTCACTAATAGAAAAAAAACTTATTAAAACAAAATTAATAAAAATTTTCCATATGGATCATGATCATCAGATTTTAAAGGTAAAACTCTTTGTAAGTGCAACCACATCATATAACCATCTTTTTCATTTGCATATAAAGTACATCAAATTTCATTGGTCACTTTTTGAAGGTAAGATTTTTTGATCAACCCCTCCCCAAAAAACTCTACTTTTGAAAACATTATGTAAATGAAACATCATATCTAAAGATGAATCCTAGGAATTTTATTTTCCTCACTTTTATCATGTTCAACAGTTTTTCCATATTAAATTTTTCTCAATATCTGATCTTTATGTTCTTTTCCATTCAAAACATCCTTTTTTCCAAAGCTTCATTTTAGCCTTTTATTCTTATTAAGACAGTAATATTTCAACCAGCAAAAGACATTAATCTCTGTTGGGAAGAGACTTCATTGAATATTTCCTTTGAAAATTTCTATTGAAGAAACTCTATGACTTTTTCACTGATTATATGCTCGTTGAATCTCAATAAATAGTATTTAGATTCTTTTTTCTCAGTTTTTTACTCAGCATATTAAAATTCATGGCACATACTAGATTACATAAAGACTAACAGTACTTTTATGTTATGCACACCCACTGTACTTCTTGTCTGATTATATTAAATTTTAATTAATTAGATAAATGATAAAAACAGAAACTTTAAAAATATAAAAATATGAGACTCTAATAGCTAGATAACCTATGAATGTAGAATACAATGCTTTTTATTACTAATAAATCTCATTTGAAATAAAAATTGTCTATTTAGCTTAAATTTAAAACAAATCAGAAAAAATCTGAAATTATCAACAAATCTGTGTAATAATTTCATGACAGTTGATTGTCCTTTATCAGTAATATTTTATAGATTGTAATGTCTATTGACCACTTACAATAAATACTCTAAATAATACTTAAATTGTCCTGTTCATTTTAGCATCACTATTGAATGGCAAATTCAAAAGCTAACAGTTTCAATTTTTAGCTGAATAACGTATTAAAAAAATTACTTTTGTCAAGTGAATGGAACTATGGTGCTCAACTTTTTTCTTGGCTGTTCAAGCATCACATAACCTTGAAGAAACTTATAAAGAAAAAAAACCATTTGTAGAATTAACCAATAGTAATGACAGTTCATAGCTACTGCTTTTCTGTTTTGTACTTTGCTTATAAAGATATATAAGCATCCAATTTGAATCCTGATTTTTATTTCAGAACATCTTTTGATTATAATAATTTCAAAGACATCTGCTCAGTGCATAATCTTATAAATAGATATATACTTAATTATATAAGTGCAGAAGTAATATTTAAAAAGGTATAAATTGAAATTTTATCACCAGGTCAAATGCAACAATATGGCTGCTGTATTAGTCAGCACAATTTAAACATTTGACATGATTTATAAAAATACACATATTCTATATTATTTCTCATATAACTGGATTAAGTAAATAGTGTATTCTCAAGCCAAAGTAAATAAGACACTTCTCCTTTTAAAAAGATTTAAAATATATAAGTATACACACACTATATTGTGTACCATTAAATTAATCCATCTCAATATATTTTGTTAACCATGAACATAAGATAATATTTTCTTTATTTATAGAGAAAAGATCAGACCATCTTTGTTTATCTCTATATAAAAAAATGAAGCAAAGAGAGAAAATGGTCTGATTTGTATAATAAAAAAAATATTTGCTTTGGGGTGACAGTATTTCATTTATTTAATAAATCAGTCATACGAGAAATAATCTTGAAGTGTTATATATTAAAACACTGGATGTATTTGTTTTCCATATTCTGTCATTGGTATTATATTACCTTCTTTGTAAGAAAACTGTGCAAATATAAAATGATTATTTATACTTTCTATTTCATATCTTATAGAGATGGGCTATCTAGAAAGTTATTTATAAACATCTATCCAGTTATACCATAACTTATAAATGCATAACATTGCCTCTAGGTCACAGAGACACAGATTATTTAGAAATACCAATGAAAAAAAGAAGACAACAGTAAAGAGATGCTTAAAGATTAATATAATAAAAACAAAACAACTTTATCAACAATTAAATATAATACATCTAAATTAATAAAATGAAATTGTCTCTTTCATGTTGGCATATAATTCATTTAATATTGGGTAGCCCTTGAATATTAATAAATTCAAAAAATTATATTAATAATTCTATATCATCTGTGAAGACTATCATTAAGTAGCTCTATTGTGTATTTGTTTCTGTTAGATATATGTTAGCTAAGTTCAGATGCATGCATTTATTTTTTATTAACTTAAAAGAATAGACAATAATAAAACCAATTAACTTAACTTTAATATTCATAATGGTAAAGATATTACAAAGTCAGCTCTATACAGTTTGCATTTGACTCTATATCATGTTAAAAGTAAAACATGATAAATAGCCTCTAACAATCTGAAGTATAAATTAAAATTAAATTCTGAGAAGCTCTCACTAAACCTAGAGCAAAGTCAACATCTTTTGTGAATACCTCAAGCAGGAATAGTATACATTGGGTCAGTAAATAATGTATATGGAATTTAACAGCAGCAAATAAAATATCTATAGTGTCACTATATAAATTCTACTCCTTAGGTTAAGATGCATATGTGAAACAAACAAAATAAAACTAGCAAACTTCCCATGATTTCTAAACACAATAAAATTAATGTGCTTAACTAATTATGAATGTGTGCACATCAGCATTAGAAGATATATCTGTACTTTTATTAATTTGGAAATACATTGTTCAAATGATTTTTGAGTAGCTTCAGAGAAACAGTCTTTATTAAACTAAATTTTAATTATTTAAAATCTAAGTCATGTTTATATTCTGTGAAAACTTTTTCTTTAGAAAAAGATTGATTTAACTTAGATTAAACTTGATTATTTAAACTATACTTATCATTTAAAACTATTTAGAAGGAAAAGAGAAAAAAATCTAAGAAACAACTGACTTTCTTTTATCTTGAACATTTAAAAACATGGACTACTTTGCACAACTTAATTTTAAAAATGACTTTATCAAGTGTCTAAAACTTTAAAAAATCAAAAGCATACCATGATATATCAAACATATTAAACTAAATCAAGTGTTATAAATCTAAGTATTAAAGCTATGTTATCATGAAATATAAATAAAATGAATAAATACATAAAATTGCATAAAATAAATTATAATAGTTCAATACCTCTAAACAGTACTGGCTTGTAGTAACTATAATTTTTAAAGGTTTATTAAATTATTTATGAAGTAAATAAATTAGTTATCTTAAGTCCAAGAAATGACTAAGAGAATATTGTTTCTTTATTAAAATAGAATTACATTTACATACATACATGTTTCTGTAGGCATGATAAAAAGAGTTAATGGTATTTCACTAGTGAAATATTTTCTGTTGACTGTTTTCAAATAGTAGTGACAATCAGCTTTTATGTTTCTAGATAGAATTAGTATAAAATTTTCAATGTTGAGAAGCATGTTTGTTTTAGCTGCAATTTAGTATATGTGACACAGTTTTGGATCTAATTTAGCAAGCAGGGTTTGATATTATAATGGTTACAATATCTATGCCAACAAATAAAGTTCTTTGATGCCAATCATCAATGCATTTTGATTTTTTCAACTGCTTGGTGAGATTCTTTGTAATTTACAATGAACATATAAAGAGAAAAGTCCAAACGACAAAAAGTAAAATTATTTTGAGTCTGCTTATTTATACCATTAACAATCTTGTCTTGCAAAACATATTTTTTTATATAACTAAAACAAGTCAATAATTATTTCTAGTCACTCATGTTTACAAATTTTTTTGAATAAGAAACATGTTTATAGATAACACAAATATCTTAATACCTAAAAATATGTTTAATTGACATTTAAAATACCAAAACATGAAATAAAGCTTAACAAAAGAAATCAGTTTTCAAAAAATTTCAATTAATATTCAGATAAATATTTTTTAAAATTCTTAATTAATATTTAATTAAACATTGTTTCTAGAAAATAACTTTTAAAAAAAACAACTTATTTGGTTGAACTAACTTCCTTTTTATTTTTTTAAAATTAAATTTAAAATTAACTCATTTCTATTTAACCACATATGTTTATCAATGTGTGTGTGTCTAAGTAGAAACATAAATTTAATAAAACAGAAATCTGATGTGATTTGTAAACCCTGAATTTTAATTTACATTTGCCAACTATATTTATTTTTAAATGTAAATTATAAATTGAAATAGACCATCTATCTCAATATATATATATATATGCCTGGGTCTCATTTTACACGATAGATAGGTTCCTCAGAAAACATGTGCAAACGAAATCGTGCAAAAATAGATGTAACTTACATTGAAAAGGGAGGGATGCAGTCTGTGATTTTTCAAAATTCGTGTACATACAAAGCACCAACGTAAAATTACTTTAAAATTCGCACACAAAAAAATAAGGAAATAAAATATGACTAATAAAAAATTTCAAATTTGAAAAAAATTGATAGAAGACAAACTTTTTTTAACTATAATATTTAATTTTATTCAAAATAATATAGTTTTATGCATAATTTACAGTACAGTAATTTATATTTTTTTATACATGTTTTAATTATTATTGCTATTTGCCCAAAAACATGTTCGTTTGCAAACTAGTAAAAAATCAGATTCTCTGTGATGTGATGTGATGATTTTGGCTTCTCCTTAAACAAAGTCAAGAATATCTCAGCAATTATTCTCACAAGAGGAAATACAACTAGCGCCAAGTTCACTCTCATGTTGTGTTAATAGTTTTCTGTTGACAATGACAATGATTTTATTAATTGTTTATGAACTTAGATTTATGATAATAAAAAGACATTTATTCTCCACTGCTGGGAAAAATTTAATTAAAACTAACAACTAAAAATTAAATTCTTATTTTTGCCTTTAATTTTCAATTCCATTTAAAAATCAAATTTCATTTTACATCACATTAATTTCAAGTCGTCCATAAGTAATTTTTAAATTGTTAATTACAATTAAAAATCGGATTTTAATTGTGCCCACTGCTATTACTGATCTTTTAAAAATAAACTTGTGGACACTAAATGATTAATAATTGATTACGTTCTTTTTTAAAAAGCAAAAACAGAGTGTGATTTAAAATGCAAAATTAACATGCACAATGTTTGAACAAATTTACATTATAATCTTGTAAATTTTAATGTGTGTATACATAAAATGGGGAAATCATGATTTTAATTTCATTATTGCATAAAATCTTACTATTAGAGAGCACTGAAAATATTGAAATTACTAAGATGAAAGTAGAATTCCAATAATGCGCTATTACTTTCAATATAACGTAAGTGCTCGAAATTTATTATTTAAAGTAATGGGCCATTATCGGAGGTCGACGTCTGGTGAAACACGAATCGCGTAACTTCAAAATCATGTTAAATAAGTTCGCGTAAAAAGAGACCCAGGTGTATATATATATATATATTGAGATAGATGGTCTTATTTATATATATATATATATATAAAATTAAGAGCAATCCAAGATAAAAATGATTTGAATGTCTTCTCTTGTAGTAGCATTTATCATAAATAAAAAAAAAAGCTTGTTTAGAGCTATTAGCACACTCTTAATTTTACATATTTGTAAGTGCAAGCTATATATAAGTCATGCGACATCTGACTTGTTATTATTACTATATATATATATATTGTACCCTTTTGTTTAGGTTAGAATGGATTATTTGTAATAATTTATTGAAAAATTTTAAATTTTGAAGTTGGGTAGGAGATGATATATGTTGTATGTTAATATTCTTTGAATAATTTAGTAAAGGCAAGTAAAATAATTGATGTATAATGTTAGGTTGCTATTTGTAAGAAAACAACTAAAAATCATTATAAGATTATATGGTTGGGAGAATTGGCCATAATAAATACTGATTTAATAAGTCTTATAAATAATAATTAGGGTAAATTTTAAAAGTAATGCTTTAAAGTTGAACGAATAGATTTAGTAATAATAATTGTATTTAATGGCTATATTTTTAAAATCATTTGATTAAAAAATAATAATGTGGGAGAAAAGTGTATTTTTTGGTTTTATAATATTAAAATAATTATTTTAAAATTGTGCTATAATAGTGATTATGTAACATTTTATAAATTAAATTATTATTTTAGTCTTTAAATTATTAGTGCCTTATTTAGTTTTGCAAATCATGTGACACACACCTGTGTTTGAAAATAGAATAATATTATCTGTTATAAATGTTAAATTGGATTTTAAAAGTGAATATAATAAATAAAATCTGATTTATGTTTTTTGTTAAAAATAAATGCGTTAAGTTCAAAATAAAGGTAGAAATGGTAATAAATATTGAAATGTGATTTTTAAAAATTATTTTAGAGTCTTTAGTAAGTAAAAATCAAATGTGAAAATTAAGTAAGAATTGAATAATATAATAAAAATAAATATTTAGTAAATTATTATTAACTTTAACATTAAACCAATGTTCATGGTCCCAGATACTTTGAGGCCAGGATTGTTTAATGGACCAATCAAAATTGGAATCAGCTGGAGTATTTAAGAGCTGTTTACATTTTGGCAGACGATTATTAAGCTGTTATCTCATTCTACCAATGTACTATTAAAACATCGTTAGTATTTTTACAATTTTCGGTAAAGTATTTAGTAGTATAATAATCCATTTTATTTAGCTTCAATTTTTATAAAAATACAGCAGTTTATTATTACAAGATCGTGATATGGAGGAAGAGGGCTAAAAAATTAAATAATTCCTTACTTAGCTGATTTGTTTTGTTCAATTTGTCATCAACTTAAACATGAAGAAGTCATCACTAAATATAAAAAATTTGATGGAAGTATTCAAATGTTATTATTGTATAAAACATATAATTTTGCCTGTGTTGATAGGGCATATTGATTTACGACTAAATTTCATAAAAAGAACGTCACGGAGAAAATATATAAATATAAAAAAAATTTCATTAAAAGATATAAAGTGAAATGATATAATATATTTTATGAAGAAAAGTTATTTAAAACACAATGGGAAAATACTTTTAAAGGAAAAAAAAACTTTTAAATTTGACCGAACAATTATTTGAGAACGTGGAGATATTTTTTTCTGAAAAAATATCTGAAATATTTTAAAATTGGAATTTTTCTAGAAAATATAAGATCATTTGCAAGTATGTGACTTATATCATATTTAAAAAAATATTACAAGTCAGTCATTAAGGTATGCAGGACATACAAAAGTTTATTTAAATTATTTGGGAAAAGAATTTAAGTTATTTGAAAATATTGGGAGAAGTATTGGTTGTATCAGAAGATATTAAACCTCAGTAAATATGGAAAAGTTACAAGAATTTGGAAAATTATCTTGATGAAGAGTATTTAAAATTAGATATTTACCTAACAATACATGTTTAACTATTTAAAGTTTTGGAGATAAGAAAAATATTAATTATATTAGTGTAAATCTTATAGAATAAAAGTAAACGTACCGTATTTAACCTGAACTGACAGTTTGGATTATATATTACAATGTTAAGAACCGGAGCATGCATGATTATTGATGTCAAAAGTGTGTATTAATGTTTTTTACCAGGAGAAAAGATACTTCCTGTAATGAACTTATTATCAAGAAAAGAACATTTCATCATAAGAAATTCTAATAAAATTATTGTAAATATGGTTTTAAAATTAATTTTTTACTAACACAATTATAGTAATATTTATTCATAGTATAAATATAGCATAGAAACAGAAAACATTAAATTATTTACTAACTTAGTAATTAAATTTTATTGTAAAAAAAAAAAAAAAATCTTTAACTTAGTATATTTTAAAGTGTGATAATGTGGAATAAACGATAATAAAATGTTTATTTAGATCGCAATCTAGAAGATATCACTAAGTAATTGCCAACAGAAATTACTTATGGTAATAATGTAAATTATTAATAGTTTTAAAATGTGTTTGTTATTTTGTACGGATGGATGCGTATATAAGACACACACCTACACATAATTTAGCATTTGTTTAGTTATTTAAGCATATGCATAATTTTAATGATATCATAAAGATATTTAAACATAAAAGAAATATAAGTATATGATTATATTAAAACTGAATTGGATGTTTTGTAGAATAATTTAAAGTGTTAAAAATATGACACTGATTTATGATTGTTTGTGCTAAAGTTTGAGAACTATTAAAGAATGAAATAATCTTGTCTTATTAGTTAGTTAGACTGTTATTCTAAAAATGAATTTATTTGTTATTATAGAAATGAGAAGATGAATTTAGCGATATAATTTGGTGAATTTTAAATGCTAATACTATCCTTATTCCTATTACTTAAATATTACATTTATAGTACTCTTACGTCTTTAATCAAAACTAATTAAGTAAATTACCTTTAACAAATTAATTTAAATATCTTTCTCAAAACTAATTTAACTGAAGTTATCTCAGGTTCTCTTAAAATAATGAAAAAATTAATTATAGTTTTTGTAATCAAGTACGAAAAGGGATTTAATATCATTCCTAACTACAATTTAATAATACTAATAATAACAAATAGTAATACTAATCTTAATCTATAATTCACTCTCCTATCTTTTTTACTTATAATGTTGTTCTAGATATCATATAATCAAATGTAATGTAATTTTCTATTATCCATATGGCATCTTAAATAATATATTTAGTATGATATTACAATCTGAGAATATGTGGCAATCATTACTACTATAATTTAATGTAAATCTTTGGTAATTATTCCATGACCATCATAGTAATACAATAAGTAAAACTTCTTAAATAAAATATATCAATAAAATAGTATAACTTTTAAATAAAAATTTTATTTATGATGTGCAAATATTATGTCTTAATTATAATTATCTGTGATTATGTAATTGTGATGTGAAGAAATTGAGTCAACACCAAGACTTATAAAACCATTTTAACAACTTTATTAACAAACTTAACAATAAAATTATTTACATTATTTACATTTTGATAGAATTCTATTTATTCGTATTCAGATATTTTTTCAAGACAAATCAAATGACTTAAAACATAAGATACAGAACATTTCTTAAATAAAATATTTCTTTTTTTTTTTAATATCATTATATAACTTTTTTATTACAGTTTTTCGATATTATTACTTTATAGGTTTTAAAAAATATATAGGTAATACTTTTACTATGAACTTATCCTTGTTATTTAGTTTTTAAAAATTATTTATTATTTTGTATAGTCATTTTTCAATATTTATGTGAACAACTTTAATTAAAAGCATTTGGAAGATAAAAAGAAATATATTGATAATATATTTTCTGAATTACAGATAAGAGAGCTTCAGATTTTTCTAGATGTGTGTAATATATATATATATATTAGGTACTATTACATAAAAATTGTTGTGGCAAGTGAAATAAAAACATTATATAGTGTGTTTCAGTTCCTAAAAAAGTCACACTTCATCACTGATTTATATATATATATATATATATATATTGTATGTATCCTTTATGCAAATGAAAGAAAATATATTTTATTAACAGATAGCTCAAGAATCAAAAAATAAAAATCTCAAATGAAATTAAAAAAAAAAACACATTTATTTTTAATTTGGTTAAACCACTAAACATCACATGATCACTACTCTATGAAGAGTATTGCCTCAGTGTATTTTTAATTTGGTAAATTAAAAAAAAAGCTAAAGCATTCTAAGAGAAGCAAACTAAAATCACTGCTTTAATAAATTTTGCATTATCAAACTGTATTCTTAACAGCTGCTTAGATTACAAAATAGATGTTGATAGAAACAAATAAGTATTAAAATATTTATATTCTACATAATATCATTGAAATTTTAATATTTTTAATGCCTAAAATTATGTGCATAAAAATAAGATCATTTCATATTAGCTTTTGACGTTAGTATTATTTATATTTTACAAAATGATAGTCATAACTAATTTTTAAATTATTCATTTAGTTTGTAAATCCAAATCTCTCTTTCATTACAAAGATTACTCCATGAAGCAATATTGATAGTGCATCAGATTTATCTATATATCTTCTTTTAGTTCTCATGAATAGTATATACATTTCAATACTTTGTATAGAAGTGTTTTTTCTCTTGACATGTCAAATTTTAAAAGTGCCCTTTCTATACTTAACCCAGTTTATCTTTCTCCATCATTATTAATTGCTTAGCAGTTCATAAAAAGTTTGAACACTGGCAATGGAGAATTGGAGACCCAATGAATGCAACTTCTGCCTCAATAAGCTATTCACTTTTCTTTATTTATAATTTTTTATCTTTGTTTCAAATATTGCTATACTCTGAGTTAGAATTTTTATATTCTTTGTTTATTTTTTCTCCTTATTTTATAAAATTTATTTTATAACTTTTGCATATCTTTTTATTCTATTTTCTGTTATATTAAATTAAATCCTAAGATACTTCTCTTTTTTAATTTCAGATCTCAAAACTGCAAAATACTAGTCTGGTTGCAATTTATTAACTATCAGGCATTTATTTTTCTTATTTTTCACCATCAGTTTAAGTTTGTACTCATAATATATTGTAAAGTTTTAACCCCCCCCCCATTTGACCACTTATTTTTCCAATCCTAGTACCAGATTTTCAAACTGAAACTAATTTATTTTAAACATGAGATATCTCTACTATGCTTTTTTTATTTTTTATAATGAATATATTATTTTATATTACTTGTCAATAATTAATTAATAAGAGATTGATCTCTTTTTCATTAAATATCCAGAATGGCTGTTATTACAAATCTTATTATGAATAAAAATATTTCTATTATTGACTTTCCAATTTATAATTCTACCTGTTTATCTTAAATGTCATCTTTTATTATTTTAATCATCAAAAAAATTAATAAATCATTATACAGTCAGTTACTCATGATTAAGTGAAAACATTAGTGTAAGAGGCATGACAAAACAATTCCATTTACTTAATCAAACAGAAAAACTTCCCCTCTCAAATAGCAATATATAGAAAAACCTTTAGCACTTGAGTTCGCCAATTTAATTACTGAATAATATAAACCACATAGGATTTTTCATTACATTTTTTCCCATGAATATTACTCATTACTTAAAATATTCTAAATACAAAAAATATACTTTTGTTTTTTTCTTATTATATGATTTTAATTCTCTAAGTCAAATAGTATTATTTTATCACTCTTGTTTGAGGACTTATTTTTATATTAGCAAATGTTATATATTTCAAAAAGGTCATATAATTTTAACAGTAAAAATGAGAAATGCTTTAAAAGGCATTCCTCTATTAGTTACATCAAAAAGATTATTAATAAAAATAATTTAAATGCATTGCTTACATTTGCTTGAGACAAATGTTACTCATATAGTTCTGTACAATATTTATTAAATAAAATTTAAATTTATTTGTAAATATTGCTTTAGAAAGATTGTTAATTAAATAAAAAAAAAGATTTAAGTTTATTTCTTACATTTATTTGATTTTAAAAAAATGATATTTTAGCAAGGTGAAGGTGAAATGTGTTCTTGATTTTTCTTTTGAGCCAACTTTATTTTATTAAATGAAAGATTATCAGTTTTGATTCCATAACAAATATTTGTTTTTTAATATTTTGTTTAAACCACTCTTTAGTATTTAGTGTCACTTAAATTATAATCTTTGTGCATAAATGCTGGATATTAAGAGTTTTACTGTACTAACTTTTTTTTTTGCTATTTATTTTGAGGATAAACTTTTGGCATACAATTACAAACTTTATGTTAAATGCAGTTAACAATCAATATGTATTATAGAAATATGTTTTGATCTGATTTTTTAACAATCCAGTATTTTTTATAAATGAGTGCACTATAAAAATTTTAATTTTTGTGTAAAATTTTGTTATTCTATGATGGCTTACTCAAAAATGCTAGGGTATCACAAATTATGACATTTTATCTATATTAATTTTTTCGCTAAAGTCCTACTCATATTGCTTAGCAATTCATGATTTATTCATATATATATATATATATATATATACAAACCATTATACAATTACATATATATATACACACACACATGTGTGTGTAATTCTTTTACTTATGTATATATTGTGCTGGTCACAATCATGTATTCACTCAGCAAGACCAATAATCCAAGCAAAAGTATCTTGAATCCAACCATGCTCAAGATACATATGTCAGGGCAAGGGGGAATCCTAACCTATTTGCCTGAACTATTGCCTCTCTGACTAATAGATAACGTTTATGATGACACTAGCAGTGCTTGGTTTTATTCTGTCCCAGCTGGAGATCATGGTTCACATAGAGATTCAAAATAATAAAGGGTTTATATGAGAAATTAATGATTTAATGAATTCTGACGATTGCAGAATGGTACAGATATAATTTGATATCGATTACTAATGGTTTGAACCATAATAATTATAATTCTTTCTGGGCACATTACAAAGAAGTAAATTTAAATCAAAGAAATATTATAAATAAATAGAGTAATTAACATTAGAGATTCGGAGTGATGACAAACTAAGCTAATTTAAAATAATAATATTATAGGAATTTATTAAGGAATTGGTTATTGTTATACAAAATAAGTCAAGTTATGTTTATACAACTAGGTTATTATATTTTCTTGCATTCATTTTGATGTGGCTAAGTGCAAGGCATTTGATAACAAAGTAAAATTTGTTAATTGGTCTACCAAAAACCAATCAGCAATAAAATATCATTAGCCCTCTTTAAAAGATTACAAATAAGTCTATTCTATATATAAATAACAAGACATTAGTGAGTGTATTTAAAACACTATTGCATCTAAATCAGTTGTATGTAATGAGTGTGGAAAGCAAAATAGTTCTTAAATAAATAAATAGTCAGATTTAATTAATTGGGATTGGTTTGTGAAGGATGTGCCATCATGGTAGAGAGCATTTCAGGTTTGCTAAATAAAAATATAAAACGATGAAGGCAGTATGCTATTATAGATTACAACAAAAAAACACATGAGGTCTGTTATGAACCTCTGGGTAGCTTTGCTAAAAGAAATTCCTAGTAAATACAGTTAGATGATGAGAAATGCTGGCCTTCCCACCAAAACATGTCTCTGAATAATAATAATAAATTTAGTGTGCTGGACTTTCCATACATGTTTTAATGGCATTGCCTGGAAAAAATTCTGAGTAAGAAATATGACCACACTTAAGGGAGTCATGGGTTGGACTGGTCATATTTAAACTTCCGAAGGTTCTGAGGAGTAAGTAGCAAAGCAAGAACAATAATAATAAATGAATGGTTGTAACTATAAATACATAATGCCTTAGATATATAGATAGTGTATCATTAACAAAAATAATAAATTCCTGATTAAAATAATCAGCTCCCTGATGTAATAGAAAATCACCAGAAACCTTAGGCCATTAATGAATGAATCATAAAATATAATATAAAGAGGGAAAGCAAGAATTAAAATTAAAATATAAATTGTTTTCCACACTTTCCAAATATTTCATTTATTAGTGAGTTATCAAATAGTTTATCATTGAAGATTACAAAATCAGTCAGTCATTTAATTAACATAGATGGGGCATTGAATATCAAACTCACTTCTGGTGAAGTTTGACTACACAGCATAATGAATTATATATCGCAAATTGACTATTTTACTGACAAATAAAATATATGTGTATGAGACATATACTGATAAAATGCTCTGATGAATGTGCTTTCAATTATTTTTTTTAAGACATTTGTTTTACAGAAATCGTAATAGCTTTTACTTAACTGATTTAATAAATCAATTATTTTATATAGCTGTTTAAATATTAACTGATTTAATAAAATACATTATTCTCTCAGAAATAATTATGAGGGCCATTTTAAATTGGAGATAATAATAATATACCTAACTTTTAAAATAATTTCAGTCATTTAAAATAAATTTTATAATATGAGGTACAAAACTAAATGAGCTTTTTTTATTAATTAATTTAATGGAAATAAGTTTCCTGAAATGATTTTAACTGGAGAAAATAAGAGGAAGAAAGTTTAAAGTTAGTTGCTCATTGAGTTTTATATTGTCAGTTTCAATAAGTTGATATTATAAATAAACCTACAAAAATTTAAGATATATTTGCCGCATCAAAATGTGAGATTTTTATAAGAATTGATATTTTTAAATTTAAGAGAAAAAAAACTAAAAGACGCATTTTAAAATTAAATTGTATAAACATTACAGATATATATAATATAAATTAATATTGATTTAGAAAACAAAGTAAGCTAGAATCATAGGCTTGTGGTAAATTGGAGGTTACCTCAGATCCAATCGGTAGAAACAGGCAGTTATAAAATCAGATCATTTAGCAGGCTTCCTTGACACAGTACAGTCTTGGACTAGGTGTTGAGAGCACTGGAATGGCATTGATAAGCTGGTGGAACAGAACTCCAGAAAGCAATGGCCGATCTTTTACCCCATCATTCTTTAGGCAGATGTACTATATATCTCTCTTCAGTGAACTGTTTTTCAATTTTTTTCTTATCAAAATTTTTTACTATTTATTTGATCTGGCCTTATCTAAAGGATTCAATCTACATTGACAACTACCAATTGCAATTGCTCTAAGCAGTTCTCTGAGGTTGGTGTCTGCTTGGGAGGGAAATCTATAATCCTGCATTAAACTTGCCACATTGGTTCATTTGCTAATTAAAAAAAAAACAGCAACAAGCATATTAAGTTTATCAATCATTGTATTAACAAAGCCTATTTAATTAAGATTTAGATTAACAAAAGTGTACATTTTATTCACAGAAATTTTAGGAATTTGGTATAATGACCTTCAAACTTATATTTGATATAAAATTTAAATACAAATTTACAAAATATATCTTACAATTATTAGATTGTTTACATAATTGATCCTTTAACATACATTTATCAATAGATAAATATAAAATGTTACCAACTGATTAATTGAAGAAAAATGAACTTTAATAAAAGAATTTAAAATATTTGTAACATTTTATAGATATCTAGGATTCAATTCAATTTAATAAAATAAACACAATATACATTTTTACAAATATAAAATAAACTATTATAAAAGGTTAATTTTAATCATAAAATACAAATTAATTAGATAAAAGATTATAATATTGATTATAAATATACTACCACCTATTATGAGATGGGTGTCAGTTACTATACAAATTGACTTCAAACCCATACTAGTGCTAATGACATTGGTACTAGGTGAAGCAAATATATGTACTAGATTTCCAGCTTCAATATGTATTCCACATTATTAATCGTATATACATATATAAACAAAAATTTACATATATGGTGAAGTAATAGTTTTAACAAGGCTGTAAACCTTAGCAATGAGCGTCTGAAAAAATTGTCACTAGGGACCTCTGTAGATCTTTAAAACACATGCTTACGCTATGAAGAAAGAGGTCCCTAGTGACAATTTTTTCAGACGCTCATTGCTAAGGTTTACAGCCTTGTTAAAACTATTACTGAAATAATAGTGAGCGTTTAATAAAATATATGGTGAAGAAATATATATATATATAAAACATTACAACTCAAAAAGCATTGCATTATTAACCAAATAGTTTATATATTTATCATTTTTTTGATTTTGAATTCAAATCGAAATATACAAATCATAATAATAAAACAATTACATTCCAATATTATATTAATTTTTGTATAATAAATCATCAATTACATCATATTATATACCTATAAATTAACTTTGCTGTTTACTATATTACTGTTTTTTTTTTCCTTTTTAATTTGATTTTTTATTTCAATATAATACTTTAAGATTTTTAATTCATTGGGTAAATTATTGAATAATTTAAGAACAGAGTGATTTCTTATTCTAGTTCTATATTTATGACACTATTTTGCAACAAATATGAATCTATTTGCTTAGATTCTTTTCCATTTGTTTAATATAAGATTTTTTGACTGTATCATTAAAAAAAAAATTTCTATAATTATATATTCAAGAAATTCATTAAAAAATAATATATTATTTTTGTAACCAATTTATATATATATATATAATTTTCTTCTATAGATTAATTTTTTTTTCAATAATGCTAGTTTGTTAATATTGGAAAAACTGACAGGACCATAAAGTGTTATTTCATATCACAATAAAGATTCGTATAAATATTTATATGTAACAATAAGAATATTTACAAGAAAACTATCTTTCATTTTGTAAAATATTACTACAAAATATTTAAATTTATTTATTAGAATCTTAACAAGATGTTTGCAAGATTTTCAGTTATCTATTATCATTCCAAGAGCATTTGTAATAAAAACTATTAATAAATATTTATTTAACAGTAAGTTTGTTCTGGATCAATTAATAAAAGAATGAATTTTAGTATGAGTGTGTATTAAATATTTGTTAAAGACAAAAATAAGACTAAACCATAGTATTTTTTTTTTTTGTCTTTGGAAAAAAAAAAAGACAATTTAGTGAATGTCAAAGGCATGAGAGGGAAGCCCCTTATTATTAATAATATCTGCATATTGATATATTGGTTTATTAAAATGTATACTTTTTAAGTCATTTATAACAGTAAGAAATAATAATACATTAAGTATAGAACATTAAGGAACTATATATATATATATGTGTAGAAATATTCCAGTGCAATATTGCTAGCTGAAAATTAATATAATGTTGGGGATGGTGATTTGAATTTGAATATAATAGAAATTTATATAACACTACAATACAAAATAACAAAATTTTACTAAAATTCTGACAGAACCATGGTTTTATCTATTAACAAATACATCTTCTCAAGTGAAATTCAAATAAATGTACAATATATATATATATATACATACAAAACAAAATAATCTTCTCATCATTCATTCCAACAATCAACTTCCTTTCACATCAAAGGATGTCTTCATGAGATAGATGGTCTCTGATTCAAAAAAATTTATCATCAAAGGTTCTTTTACACTTCTTTTCAATTCACTTTTTTTTATATATAAAAGATAACTTCTGCATTGTCAAATAATATTTTACGACTGGTATTCAGTTCATGAATACACAAAGCTGAGTTTTGATATCTATTTTAATTCTACTCTTATGAACTTTAACTCTTTCATTAAGACTTAATTTATTCTGACCTATATAAATTTTATAACAATTACAAAACTACCCAAGTAATAGATTTGCAATCGATTGACTGTTTTGAACTATTTAATAATAAATTTAAATTCAAGTTTTTCTTCCAGCCTACTTTCATATCACCCATAAAAAACTATTATTGTAAATCAATTTACTAATTGATGACTTATAAAGCAAAGAAATAAACTCTTTATTCACACTATCAATTAAATCTTTATTATTACTATTTATAGAATATTCCTAATAAATTCATGATTATATCCTAACTCAATATAGTCAAAAGAAAGTTGACTTCTCTGAATACAATTATTATTTTCAAAATTATTAAGACTTCTATTCCTATAATAAAAATTCAATAAAAAAAATTTCTTATGAATAAAAGGTTGATAACTGTCTGGCTTTATCATATTTCAATCTTTTACTCATAAGAAACTTTCTTTATTGAATTTTTGTTATAAGAATAAAATTCTTAATAATTTTAAAAATAATAGTATATTCAGAGGAGTCAATTTGCTTCTGACTATATTGAGTTAGGATATAATTATGAATTTATTAGGAATATTCTATAAATCAGTTAATAATAAATATTTAATTGATAGTGTGAATAAAAAGTTTATTTCTTTGCCTTACAAATCATCAATTAGTAAATTAATTTATAAGAATAGTTTTTTATTGGGTGGTAATAGTTCAAAAGTCAATTGATTGCAAATCTATTCCTGGAGTAGTTTATAAAATATTTCATAGTAGTTGTAAAATTTATATAGGTCAGAGTAAATTAAGTCTTAATGAGAGAGTTAAAGTTCATAGGAGTAGAATTAGAAATAGACATCAAAACTCAGCTTTATATATTTATGCACTGAATTCAGATATAAAATATTATTTGACAATGCAGAGAGTGAAAGGAGTAAATTGAAAAGAAGAGTAGAAAAACTTTGATGATTTTTTTTTTTAATTTGAGGTCATCAATCTTATGAAGATATCCTTTGATATGGAAGAAAGTTGTTTGTTGAAGTGAATAATAGGAAGATTATTTTGTTTTGAATATATATATATATATGTGTGTGTGTGTTGAGTTGAGTTTCATTCATTTAAGGTCTATTTATTAATAGATGAAACCATAGTTATGTAAGAATTTTAATAAAAAAAGATTTGTTTTGGCTAGTATTGTAGGGCTATATATTTCTACTTTATTTTTAATTGCTAGTATATAGTTAGGTATTATTTAATATATATATATATATGCTCATTACTCAATATATTTGATATTTTAAATATAACATCTATTATTTAAATAACTTTTGAATAATCTGAGCAATTTTTCTCTAATTCCATAATTTTCTAAACTGTGAATCAGTTGTTTATATTTAGTTACATCAAATGTCTTATAAATATTTTTTAAAAATATACTTATGCATATTTTTTATCATTTAATACACTATTAATTTTATCTGCCAAATTCTCTATTAACATATTAATGTTTCTTTCTCTATGAATACATATTGACTTTTACTAAAAGGATTATTTTTATTTAATTTTTTTTGATAATTTAACAATATATTAAATAAATTCAAACATACAAATTTCAAAATGTTACTAATTTATGTAAAATTAGATCATTTACACTAGGCATGCTCAGATAATATAACTAGATAATATAAATTTTTTGGTAAAGGTTTACTTTAGCGGCCCCAATCTGTTGGCCCTCTATTGATTAAAATTATAACTAAATTTTTCGAATATTTTACATATATGCTACTATATTACAATTACATTAAAATTTATTCAAATGTAAAAGATAATAAAAAAAACATTTAACTTTTTAAAGAATTTGAATGTTGGATTAATTACATGACATTAATTAAAATAATTAGTTTTAATTTATTTGAAGCTTAAGAATTTAAACTATCTCCAACTTAAGAATTTAAACTATTTACATTTATAGTATATGTTACCAAAAAAAGACACTCTCTGTGTTCAAAAGTTTGAATTACATGTACACGTGTACAGTTTTATAGTTGGAAAAATGGCTGTTACATGTTTAGTTCCAGATGATGAAATTTTGAATGTTGCTGCTGTTCTGGCAAAAGACTGGAATATGCATCAGTTATAGAATGCCATCCAAACTCCGGAATTGTCCATCAAATGGCTTGCATGGAGATTTCTTCTGAAAAACTACACCTTATGCCAACAGTGTGGTGTTTGTTGTTCACTGGTGATGTATTCTACAGGCTTAGATGGGTGTAGATGACAATGCAGAATATATCACCATCGCAGCTCAATCAGAAAAAGGTCTTTCTTTTTCCAAAGTCAACAGTGTATTTTTGGGCGCATAATTTGCCCCAAGAATACATTGTGCATGAGACTGGCATCAGCAAGAAAATATGTGGATGAGAGCAAAGCATAAGCTGAACTCCAATCTGGTACCAGCAGAGCTTTGATTT
Source organism: Epiperipatus broadwayi (assembly GCA_028023455.1). Lineage (NCBI taxonomy): Eukaryota > Metazoa > Onychophora > Udeonychophora > Euonychophora > Peripatidae > Epiperipatus > Epiperipatus broadwayi. The sequence continues at coordinate 10,118,056 of JAQFVV010012417.1, forward strand.
TATCGTACCTACATGAATTTGCCTTCCGGAGTAGACACAGCAATACCACTTTTTTCTCCAACTTCCTAGTATGCATAGGATACAATTATGCTTAAAAAGATAAATTTTTTTATTATTATCTTTTACATTTGAATAAATTTTAATGCAATTGTAATATAGTAGTATATACATAATTTACATTGAATAAATTTTAATATAATTGTAATATAGTAGCATATACATAAGATTTTCAAAAAATTTAGTTATAATTTTAAACAATAGAAGGCCAATATATTGGGGCTGCTAAAGTAAACCTTTATCAATTTTTTAACCTTCATATGTTCTTGTTTCTTTTATTTTTTCAAATATCAACTATTTCATTCCATTCTTTGATCTCTTCACTGACTCTACAGAGATTATAAGTGATAACATTAACATTTATTAAACTTGGTGTGCTAAATAATTAATGGAGAGAGGGTGTATATAATATATTTTTGTTTTATTTTTTTCTGTATTATGAATCCTTTTAGGCATTCTTTTCACAATAAGCAAATTTTACTTTAACTCCATTTTACAGTATACATATGATGTAGCATCTTTATCGAAGTTTTATAATTGTGTTTAAAATTATCTTTTTTATAGATATAAATTCTAAAGTAAAAGAAAACTATTAAAATTTTAATATAGTTGCAGAGGAAATATTAATATTTTTATTACTAATTATTTTTCTTATAAAATGTATAAAGAATTATTGTTTTTCACTTTATTACTGCTTCAATTTTAAACGTCTCTTAAAATAAACTTTTTTTAAACTAATTTTTTTAGTCTTTGAGAATGTATTTTATAATAAAGGGTTAAAATAATTTTCAAATTTTAAAAAATATTTTTAAAGAATTTAAAATATTTAAAAAGTGACTGATCTTCATTTATCTAAAACTTCGATCTTTTATGTATACATAGTTTACAAGAAATTTAAGTATCTGGAGGACATATTACACATAAAACAGAAATAAAAGATGCGATTGTTGCAAAGAATTTTTGGAAGACATTAAATGTGCATTAGAACATTTATGTGATTTTTATAGCCAATTAAAAAATAATAAAAATTAACAAACTTTCATAAAAACTTGTAGATAATCTAACCCTTATACATCGTAATTAAGAATGTTTATTGTGTAAAAGTAATTCAATTATTTTATTAGTATAAGTTCAGCTAAAAGAAGGAGGAGAATGTTATATATATAATAATGCATGCTAAAAATAAATTGCAAATTTTATAAACGAATAACATTGCAATTATTTGATTTTTATTTATAATATAAAAAACTTCATTATTATTATTATTGTGTGTTGGCCTATTATGCTTTTATCTGGGTTTAATTTATAAATGGAAACAAAAAAAATCCAGTAACTAAGAAATTTTCAGTAATTTTATATTTTTAGTTATCCAGTTTATAACCAAAAGATGTATGTAATGCAGTTGTTAGGACCTCTGCATATCATAGCCATGTCCTGGAGTTCGTGGGTCTGAGCAAAGTAAACTTAGAATATTTTTCAAATCACAGGAAGATTTAGGATTTTTTCCCAAAATAATGACACTTAGTTAACCTATCTATCTAGTATTAGATAGTAAATGATATCCTAGCTATTATTAAAATGTTTTAATGCACTGTCTATAAAGTAATATAGTGAAATTTTCAATATAGTTTATCTGAGCATACAACTTTTATGAGTAGTTAGTGTTCATATTTTAGTTTATGAACAACCTAGATAGTTATTTCTAATTGGAGATTATGCACATCTGTCTGGTGTCAAATATATTAACATTGTCATTTTTTTTAAAAAAAAAACATTAGCTAGAACTATTCAAAACAAAAAATGATGGGATGTATTTATTCAGGTCATCTGTTTCATTTATCCTCATAAATAAATAAGGCAATAATACATAAAGAAGTTATTTTTAGCAAAAAACAAAGGTGTTTATCTGTAGTAGGCATAGCATTACTATTAATGAACTAATTAAAACTCAGCTAAAAGAATAATTATAAGCATAAATGGTAATTTTGCATTTAACAGAAACAAGTTATCTCACGTTGTTTTACTTATAATTCTATTAAAATATTAAAAACAAAGATACTACGTCTTCTCAAATAATACCAATTTTTAAAATTAGAATACCAAAAAAAAAATCACAATTAATAATGGATATCTATAATTAATTAATAATTAATTAATAATTTGTTTAGGAGAATCAAAAAATATTTGGACACTATGTAGTAGTATATCACATTAAAATAGTACTGTATTGAATAGGTTGAGACACTTTTAATTTTTCTCAGTTAATATTACTTTAGAAACCTTTTGCACAGTCTTATGATGCTCTGTTTAATGAGTTAATTGCTAAGAGAAGTGCTTACACTGTATTTTAAAATCTATTAGAAATTAAATTACAAAAAAATAAAAATTAAATATTATTGGCTAATACATTATTATTAAATAAATAAATATATAGCAGTAAAAAGGGCAATCTCATAAAAAATTATATAAATAATTGCAGATTTGGAATACATAAGTTAAAAACAAAGAAAAACAAAAATAATAATAATAATAAATTTTTAAAGCTCACTAATAATGTGTTTAGACCAAGAATACAACTAAGAACAAATCTGAAATAAAAAAAACATTGAATTTATTGTAAGCATTGTTTTCTTCTATCACAAATTTATTTTAATTATTTATTTTTATATTTTTAGTAAGCCACCAGAATTAAAAGTGAACTTTTTTTTTCATATAAAAATATGATATACAAGTACAGTAATGAGAGGTTATATTAAAGACTAAAAGAAATCAAAATTAACTATTATTTATTAATTTTATACTTCTTTATTTACTACACTAATCCATTCTCTATTACTTTACAATAGATTAATCTATATAAAAATAAATTGTGTGATAGAGTAACTTTAATAAAGTCTTTAAGTTGAAAAAGTATTAGGATATATAAAAACATTTAGTATCAACTTTAATCCGTTTTATACTATTTATGGTAATTATGTAAAACATTCTAAAATTTTAAACTGAAGCCAAATTTTGTTATGCAGCTATAAATGTCTGACATTAGATCAATGACTATAAATGTTAATAATATCAGTTATATACAATCTAAAATCATTATGACTTTAGTATAAGAATAATGTATATGATATAAAGTAAACAGCAGAAATTTATACTATTGTACTTTAACTAGAATTGTGTAAACAAGAGTAAAAAAAACGGATATTATAGTCATCATGAAATTACTTATAGTTTTTTAATTCAGATAACATATGGCAGAGGCCATTAAATATTTAATAAATGAACTTGTATTAAGTTTAAAATATTAGGGATGGTAATTTTCACATCATTAATTTGACTAGTATAAAAATAAAATTATCTGATAACTGAATACATGCAATCAATTTTTATTCCTCTCTGAAGAAGAACAATAACTAGATACTAAAGTGAGTCTGATTGGTATCACCATCTACAATCTATTTGTTATTCATGTTTGCATAGATGGATCTGGAGTAGAATAATATTAAGTGATGTGCTGTTATTAATATAGGTATTAAATTTAAAATAGAATAGTTATTAAAACAGGCAATACAAAAATAAAAAAATAGTTATACAAAAAATTTGATTTCATTTTTAATTTTTTTTATAAAATTCCTTTTATATGTGTGATTTTCTTCACATCACTATAGATTTTTTTAATGCAAATTTTGACCAGCAACAAAAAAAAAATCTTACATAAATTTTACCTTACATTTTATATACTTTTAAGTGTAGTTCTCTTCACTCTATTCCAGAGTCATCTATTGTAAGCTTGAGTAATTAATAAACAATAATGGTGCTATTATATATGCATACATAGATTAATTTCTGTCTTACACTCTTTGTCAGTGAGAAACTGCATCCAAAAGCTTTTTTCTATTATTTATCTAATAATTATTTAAAAAAATAATGATATTTTGGACCCAAGCCCAGTTGTTTGTATATATTTGACTAATGTCAATAACTATGTATTTTGGTGGCTTATATTTTATATTGACTATATGCATTTTTCAATCTTTGGTTACTTTGATATATACAAACAAAATATTGCTTGACTACTTTTATTTAGCAGATGTTTTCAGAATTCTCATTTGATACAGAGTCGTAGTGCAAAAAAATATGCTTGGATTCAAAATCTTAGAATTTTTTAATTAAAGTCTTTATTAAAGTTTCTTACCGAATGCTTAGGTACATTTGTTCAGTATTAAATTCAAGCTTTTCACTGATAAAAGTACATAATCCAGAAATTATTCTGAGATATAAAAATAATCTTGTTACTATTTAATAGTTATTTATAACTCAAGCTTGCTATAAATAGCTCTTGTATAGAGTAAAGAAAGCTGATCTTGAAAACAAATATATTTAATACGTAGTTAATTATTAATTTCCCGAGTTGAACAACAAAATAATCATTCTCTTTAGAAATTGAAATATTTGGATCACATCAATACGCACACACACAAAAAGATATAAAACTGAAAATATAAATCTTTATTAATATAAAATTTATTTCTATATTTGTAAAATAAATATTTACATAAATATTTTATTCAATTTTTTAAAAAATCTTCTTCGTTATTCTAATTTCAAATTATATATCTTTAATTTCTCAAAAATTATATATCTTTAATTTCTCAAAAGTACAATGCTTAATCAAATAAAATAATGATAAACTAAAGAAAGTTCGAAAATAAAATATAAATTCAGCTAAAGGAAAATAAGAATAAAGATAAGTACAAATATTGTACTATAAACAAAACTAAAAAATAAAATAAACATAATTCAAATTCTTTGGATCAATTATGAAAAATTATATTAAAGCACCAACATTTTATTAAATTATTTCAAACTGTCCAAGCTTTAATTAAAAGAAATGTAGATTCATATTTATAAGAATTTCGTTTAAATTAGACTACTAAACATAACATGATCACCATTCTTTATGAATACATAAGCTGTTTATACAAAGATTAACTCTCCATACAGTAGCGCCACTCAATCCACAAACCTTCTTGCGTCCACTTGCACTGAATGGGTTACTATTAGTAGTATGGAGATTTTAGCCTCTGTGATTTCATTTAAAATTATTAATTGCATCTTAAATTCCGTATGTTAATTATTCAAATATATTTTCGATCAGAAAAAGCTCAAAATAGGGTTACAGAAAACACAAAAATAAATAAAGTAAGAATACTAGACATTTGTTTTACAATCACATTTAAAAAAAATTAATATCTATGAATAGATTATAATACAGTCACAAAAATAAACTATTTTATATTAAAACTATATAAATAAACAAAGGCAAATGATTTCCAAAATCCATGGCAGATTAATTTCTATTTAAACACTGAATGAAAAAAAGAATATATGATATTTAGAAAGAATAATACAAAGAATGAAATCAACTTGAATATAAAAAAGAAAGCATCTGGATAAAATTATATTCGAACATAGTTATAATTTAGATGGTTGAAAAAGTAAAACAAAAGTAACCGGGAGCCAAAGACAGTGTATGAATGTATATATAATGTAAAAATAATAATGCAAAACTAGAAAATGGAGTTTCTTTGATTCTTCTTTAATATGTAAAGAACCAAGCAAGGTAAATTTTTATGACCATTCCAAATGGTTCTTTTTGTAGTTTTTACTATTATTGTAATTATTCTTATGGTAAATAAATATTAATGAGTTGTTCATTAACATGTGTCACCTAGAAGTGTGAATTTATTGGATCTACCTCTGAGTTTATAACCAAGCAACAAACATTGTGGAATAGTGAACACTGGAATATATGTAAAAATGCTCATGATTTATTTTATTTACAATCAAGACAAACAAAATAAATTATGGTCATCATATTCTGGTAATTGTAAATCATGCAGCAAAGTTGGTGATTTGTGACTGAAGGTAGAGGGTCAATGAATGACATTATGGACTTAGACTAATACTTGATATTTACTTTTTACTTAGATACCATAGATTGATTTTAGATGATAGAAGACTGCATAAATTAGAAGAAGAATTAATATTAAATATGTCATGATAAGAATTTGGACATTAATAAAAAGTAAGAGACTATTAATTTGAAATATGAAGGTGTATTTTATTATAAGTACACAAGTATAGTAATTACAAGGAGAATAAAATTCTTTATAAATAAAAATGGAAGAACTACATACTGTGCATGGTTTTCCATAGTTAATAGAGCATCCAACCTGAGATCAGAAGGTCCCAGGATTAATTCTGCCACTTACAGTTCTGGCATCCACACTTCTTAAGAACTCCCAAGCAATAAAACCATTAGTATTTTTATTTAGCCTGCGCAGTTTGATGCAGTTGTTATAGTATCTGTCATGGATTCATAGGTCCCAGGACTGATTCATGATTACAGGTCTGGTGATCAAATTTCTTATGAACTCCTGGGTAATAATGTCATATGCCTTTTTTAAAAAAGACAACATTGTGGAGATTTATATTATATTGGATAGAAATGCAAGATTAATTAAACAAGAAGTGAATTTTAATTCAGTTTTAGGACCCAACAAGTTCTCATTTTGATAAAGAAGTTTTTATCTATACTGCATAAGTCTTTTATCACATCAAGTAAATTTTTAAAATAATCAGTGAATGATTTTAATGCAGGAATTAAAAATGATTGAAAAATGTAAATATTTCAGGTAAATTTGAATATGGAGATAGAGATGGAATATGGGTAATTTTTTGCAACTCGTTGAAGAAAACAATATATTATGACTTTATAATAAAAAAAATACCGAAAGAAAATGGCAAGGATTTATCCAAATAAAACATAATAGACACTACAACAATATTAAAACAGACAAAAGAGTTTGATCATATTTAAAATAAAATATACATCTTAAGATTATAAAGACCTTAATAGGCACAGCTCACATTCCAAGATGTTATCGATGTGAAGTTATTAAAAAAAGCTATTAAAAAGTTGATATGTGTAAAGTTTTAAAGTATTCTACGCATCTAGAATTTTCAGATCTTATTAAAATATTAATACTTAAAGAAGATCCATAAGAATGTAAACAGATACCTTATTAAGAATACTTATAAAGTGAAAACAAAACAAAAAACTTAATTTCAACTAAATTTTGAATTGAGACAAAACGATGGATGGCAATATATATATATAATATTTAAAAATTATTTGTTTAGAAAAGTTAAATGAGTGATCTTTTATTATATAATATGAAAATGAGTTATTGAGAAAATTAAAAAAATATAATTATAAAATGCCAAGGAAATCTATAAGAGAATAAAAATCTCAAAGATATGAAAAATATATGAAAAATATTTTAACATTTGAAGAAATTCTCTTTTAGTAATATTAATAAAAAACGACATTATGGTTATTATAAAATTAAAGTGTGCTTAAGGATTTTATTAAAAACTATTATAAAATAACAGAAAATAAGATAATAAAAACATGATAACAATCTTTAAAATATCATTTGTTTTAAAAAAAAAAGATGAGGATGGGAAAATTTCAGAAAATGATAGAATCAGAGAACTTTGAATTTAAGTCAATAATATAAATAAATTGAATTTTAAAATTTTTATAATACTGAATATCACATCCAAATATAAGAGAAATTATAGAAATAATAGATAAATCTGAGTTGCTGTTTGTGTTAGATTTCTATTTGTAAAAAGACATCTGACTTTAAAGCATTACTCAGTAATTAAAGCTTTGGAGTAACAAAGTATAAATAGAAGATATTGCTACATTTGAAAAAATATTTATCAAAATGCTACATAAGTTATTAGATTATGTATATTTTCTATATTGAAATAAAATATTAAAGCACTAAAAATAAATGAAGTTAAATTATCTAGAGTTCACAGATGATATGGTTGTTTCCCAGAGTTACCAGAATTATTATGGGCTATTAGATGAAACAAATAAAGTAATACTAAAACTATTTTCTAAAATAAGACAGAATATAGTGACTTCAAAAAGAAGAAATATATTTTTAGACTACTTATTTATTTATGTATGTATGTTTCTTTTAGACATGGTAACTAAAGTATCACAATATAATTAGTAGGGATTCAACTAGAAGATAGATTCACTGATTGTTTTATTAATACCTTCAATTCTCTCAATAGAACAATAATTTGACTATACGATTCATGGTTTGTGTAAGACCATATATATTGTAACCTTTCCTTTTTTATGTGTGTATTTTATACAACAACAACAACAACAAAATTAAATTATTTTACTTTCTAATTTGTCTTTCTTGTTTTAAGATTAGGCCATAATTTAACTAGACACTTAAGCATCACAAACCTATCTTTCTACTACAACTTGTCTTCACTGGATCTATACATTTCTTACTATATACTTTGAATCTATCTACCACCTACCTCTAGCATTAAACCATAAATCATATAAAATATTATTTCCTGAGACTCAACAATTGATTATAATTATCAATCAAATAATTACTAAGATAGATTTACAAAGACAGTTACAAGAGATTGGGTTTTAATATAATAAAAAAAAACTATATATCTTTCCATGACATCTTGAATTAATCCCATCAAATTAATAAAATCTATTATAATCATATCTTTTATAATAATAACTACTACTACCTTATGCATCTCTCAAGGTTCTTACTTATTCCAATATGACAACATAATAATTTCTCTATTTAAGATAATTGAATAATAAGAGGGATTTTACTAAGATCCAACCATCTTAATCGTAACCACATCTGACATTATAATATATTCTAAGTTATTTCAGTAGAATTAGTATATCTTTTTAACAAAAATAATAAATTCTCAATTATAAATCATCATCATATTTTCTAACAATTAATATAACTATAACTTATAACTAACTACTACTTATAAAATGAACTACTTTTATTATCATCTTAAAATATAATCTATTATTCTAAATAACTTTCATTTTAACTTCAGTCAGCTAAATAACAACTTGCTTGTTTTTATATCTCCTGTTAACTTTAATCAGACTGTCTAAAATATTCTCATATTAATGTCTAATATTCATATACTCTTCTGAAGGTATTTGAAATGAACTCAAATATATTTCCATAAGAAATTTCCATGTGACTATAAAAGTATAACCATTTTTAAATGAAAACTATAATGCTATTAAGTGTTCTCATTCAAGTAATTGTGATTGAATTTAATAAACAATTAAATCTATCAGTTTTGTTCTATATTTACTACTACCAATAATTTGTGTGTTTGGATATGACAAAGTGGTGAAAACAATTCCAAATTGAAACAAACACTGCACTCAACCACTGTATTTACAATAGTAGTTTATTTACATAAATAACAATAATTATTAACAGAATTTTAAATAGTATGTAGAGTAACAATAAAATATAACACATATAATTTCTTTAACATTTATACAATAATGAGAACCAATGACTCCTATCTACTAAACAATAAAATTTTAAAATTATAGGAATCTATTTTTTCTATTTTTTTTCCAAGAATCATTGTGAATAATATTGTTATTATTATTATTATTATTTATTTATTTTTTAACTATAGATTCCATATTTTATGTATATTTCTTATTTAAGATACATATTATTATTATTATCCTTATGAATGCCAAAAACAACCACATCACATATTGTCAGAATGTGGTTATTTTTATCACCTAAAAATCTATGAAAATAATACCCATAATAAAACCAAAGATACAATACCATTTGATCATCACTCATTCCATTCATTTTTTTTCTTTGTCTTTATTATTGATCCCATTTGTTTTTATTTTCACATAGTATCACTTTAAGATTAATTACTTAAGGCAACCTTTGTTTTGTATTTACATTTTTATTTTCCATGTAAACAATTTTCCACACTTAGATAAATCATTATACTTTTTTTTTATAAATCCACCTATATACTATGCCTACCTTATTTTCTTTATAATTAATTTATTCCGTAGATAAGAAACTGATGTCTACTGGACTCAAATGCTACAAAATATACAATGGGGGTTTTATTTACCTTTCCAAATAAGATGTGCTCTCATGGCAAGTAATCATTTATTTCTCATGATACTATCTTACTATCCAAGCTTTTTCATTAAGCTCTTGTGGATTTGATCACCTTCATCTTATGGAAATTCCTCACATTATAATATCCAACTACATATATGAGTATCACTTAGATTAACCTCATTATGTTCTTCAGGAAATTACAATTAACCACATTGACTATCCCCTGGAATGATAACCTATCTAACTATAAAAAAGATTGCAGGCATACATCATACAATAAATCAGCATAACTATATAATAATATTATTTTTCCATTAATTATTTTCCTAATCTCCTGGTGATATACTACAAAACAAAATGTCAGTATAATTTGATGATAGTCAATATTTATTTATTTATTTTTACCTTGGGATCACAAGTTTACTTATTGTATCATATAGTTTATCATCCACCCATCTTTAATCCTTTCAGATTACTTTTCTTCACATTTCATTATCATACATTTGGTTATTTTCACTATTATATTACTTGGTTGTTTAGCATTACCTTATATTAATCAACTTACCTTTTAAAATACACCTGGGTCTCTTTTTACGCGGACTTATTTAACACGATTTTGAAGTTATGTGATTCATGTTTCACCGGCAGTCGAATGCCGATAATGCGCTATTACTTTAAATAATAAATTTCACGCACTTACGTTATATTGAAAGTAACAGCACATTATTGGAATTCAACTTTCATTTTAGTAATTTCAATATTTTCAGTGCTTTATAATAGTAAGATTTTATGCAATAATGAAATTAAAATCATGATTTCCACATTTTATGTATACACACATTAAATTTTACAAGATTATAAAGTAAATTTGTTCAAACATTGTGCATGTTAATTTTGCATTTTAAATCACATTCTGTTTTTGCTTTTTAAAAAAGAAATTAATCAATTATTAATCATTTAGTGTCCACAAGTTTATTTTTAAAAGGTGAGTAATAACAGTGGGCACAATTAAATTTGACAATTAAAAATTAAAATCTGATTTTTAATTGTAATTAACAATTTAAAAATTACTTACGTGACTTGAAATTAATGTGATGTGAAATTTGATTTTTAAACGGAATTGAAAATTAAAAAATTAAAGACAAAAATAAGAATTTAATTTTTAGTTGTTAGTTTCATAAACAATTAATAAAATTATCATCTCAAAGATTAATTACTAATTATGTTGTTACCAGAAAACCATTGACACAAGATGAGTGTGAAGTTGGCGCTAGTTGTATTTCTGATTTTTTACCAGTTTGCAAACGAACGTGTTTTTTGGCAAATAGTGATAATAATTAAAACGTGTATAAAAAAATGTAAATTACTGTACTGTAAATTATGCATAAAAATATATTATTTTGAATAAAATTAAATATTATAGTTAAAAAAAGTTTGTCTTGTATCAATTTTTTTCAAATTTGAAATTTTTTATTAGTCATATTTTATTTCCTTATTTTTTTTTTGCTTAAATTTTGAAGTAATTTAACATTGGTGCTTTTCTTTTATGCGAATTTTGAAAAATCACAGACCGCATCCCCCCCCTTTTTTTTCAATGTAATTTGCGCGTGTTTTCTGAGGAACCTATCTATTGTGTAAAACGAAACCCAGGTGTATATCATACATTAATCTTACCTTGATATGATTTATAATAAAACTTAGAACATTATTTTACCCATTTCACTCTTCTATTTACTTCACGTCTATAATGTTCTCGTTTGGAATATATCTAAAATTATACTTAAAACATTAAACATATAAAACAATTCTTAACATAATGAAGATTAACTTCATTAACAAATACAAAAAATATATAGTTAGTAATTATCTAATTCCTACCCAAAGAATTGAAAATTGTTATTTAGTTTTTGTATGTAAAACTGACACTTCAGATTTTCTTCCAGTATGTAAAGCCGATAATTCATATTTTCTTCCACATCGGGACTTTGAACGCATTTGTCAATTATCTAATAGATTGCCTCTTCAATATTTGAAAAATGATGCAATTATAATAAAGTGAGGATTTTATTATTATTATTATTTTTAAAGTTTACATGTTCTCTGAAATCATTTAATACACAGATATTTTCGCATCACATTATTATAAATTTACTGGAATTAGTAGATTAATGAATTATGTCAAATATAACTATTCAAGTGCTTTTAAAGTGTAGATCAAAACCATTTAACATAAATAAATTCGTTGTTTTATTTCTATGTTTATATTACAGTTTATTGACATCAAGTCTCATAATCTATATATTTTCTTTTCTATGGGACGAGTTTAATTTCTATGAGTTACTTTTTTTCTTTTATTGTTAACTATTCCAAATAAACATTTATAAGTCAGTTAAATAAAATCGTTCCTATTTACAATACTATAAGTATATTTTCTTTATAAAAAAAATTGTAGAATCAGTTTTAATAATGTAAATCAATTTAATTAGAATATCTATTATTTGTCTTCCACATTTCTGTAAGTTATTCTTTAAAGATTTTTATTCTGACTTTATTTTAGTTTTCTTTATATCATAAAGTTAAATTATTTTTTAAATATATAACGAAATATAGATATCCGAAACTGTTTTCACTTACGTGAAATATTGTCCAATTTCTAATCGCTTGAAAGGAATCAATATTATCCTTATATATTTGATTGTTCACCACAATAATAATAAGATTTACTGGCAACTTTTCCTGCATTAGCATTTTTTTTAGAATTGTAATTTGATCTCCCAAACTATGATTTTGTGACCGACGAAGAAATTAGCTATTTATCCCATGATAATTATTAATCCAATACACAGTATCTTGATTTGTACTAATATAAATTAAATTACAGTTATAGCACAAGATTATCTTTATAATCGTCAGAATTTTATCAAATACTTCCAACGACTTAATTACTTACTACTTCATTTGTCTTTCTTTCTTTCCCTCTCTTTTTTCTATCGTATGACTCTTATCCAAAATTCGCTTCACGTGAAAGTTGTCTCAATTACTAAGCATTTTAACGTTTAACATAAAAAATAATATTTCAAAACTAATTAAATTTAACTTTTCAATTTACACATAACATAATATATTTATTCAACTTTATAAAAATATTTTACTAAACTATCCAAATTATTGATCTTTTATTATTATAAAAAATATATATATAGACCTAAATAAAATAACAATCACGAACAAATAAAAATAATGGTATGTTTATAATATCTTTTAAAGTCTCTATTAAAATATTTATCAAGTTCTTAGTGCCAGTCATATTTTAAAAATTTAAAATTTTGGATGATTAAGTACATTTTATTACAGTAATTTATTACAGTGAACTAATCAAAAGGTCACAATATATATATATATATATCAATGGCTTCTATATTTCATTTATAAAACACAACTGCCAATGATCATGGGTTGTCCTGAATTTGGTGATGAGACTCTATTTACATCTAAGAAGATTAAATTGAGCTGGCTTTATTGTTGAATCTGGGAATGGATATTTGTTTAGAACTCATAAAAGTTATATTTTCATCCCATAATTTTTCAATTGTAGATTCCTTGTTGATTATTCAAAAGAAGATATTAATTTGAAATGAATCTTGGGTGATGAAACTCTATCTTGAGTTATTATATTAACATATTTAACTTTCTTGACAAGTATTTATACATTTTTTTGATAAATGTATAAAAAAATAGAAAGTAACTGTAAAGGAGTAGAACTGAGTATGTGAACAAGACTTATGAAAAGTGTCTCAAAGTTTACTGTTGGGGTTTTTTTTTCAAAGTAGAATCACATTCACAAGCTGGATATGCTAGTGCTAAGGAATCTGTCAGTAAACCAGTTGCATCACAATCCTAAATAATTCCAGCCAACTTTCCAAAACAGTTATTCCTAAAAATTAATTTTGATCTAACCTTAAATAAGTGAAGAGAATAAGTTAGACTAGATCAAGGTTACCTAAAATACATGATGTAGAATTGTGTTTTAGTATATTATTACAATACATTGTATTCAAAATATGGAATACATTCCTGATATTTAGATGAAAATTTGGATCAACTGTCCATTGGATTAAGAATGCAGTTTCAGCCTTTGGAAAAAAAATCCATTTTTTTTATATTTTCATTGAGAGCAAATATTTCTACTGTGAAATCAAATTAATATCATCAGTATAGATTAATTTCCTTTTATTCTGTTTCAGGAAGATCACTGATAAATATATGAAATAAAGTAGATAAAAAATTATGTAAAGAGATAGGGTAGTAAATAATTAAAATGGTAGCAAACTATATATGCATTGTTTATTATAAAATTAAATGAACAATAGAATGGCTAGTTATTCAGAAAATCATATGATCAAACCTCCAAAACATCATTTAATCACCATTTCCAATGCATATACTGTTTACTAGGCTTGGACTAGGTGACACTACTGTTTGGAAAATTTGCTTCTGTTAAAGTTATATGACATTGAGTATCAAAAATGACAGATTGAGTTTTGAGCTAAGTATCTTTAGTTCTTCAATTTGCTCTCTATTACGAGATATTAAGCAAAAAATAATTAAGCACTTGGGAGCTCATAGGCTATTCAATCACTGGGAGTGATAAAGTTGATATTTAATGCATCATTCTACTTTTATACTAAGTAAAATGAATTGAATCAGATGCTAAAACAAATCAAGGAGGTGATAACCAATGGTAAACAAACATTAAGAGAAATCCAGTGTTATCACATAATGGTAATACTCTTCTGCCTATTATCTTAATGTGCTTTTGAGAAGAAAGCTTGTAATTTTTTTAAAAAAATAGGATTAAACATTATTGGTACAACATGTTTTATATGGTAAATTTTGATTTACATAGTGTAATATGGAAACCTAAAATGATTCATTGTAATTTTTTCCATAGCATTTCTAGGAATCAATCAACCTTCCAATGTTCAAAGCATGAATCCATGAGGTGATTAATTATTAAATGTAAACCCAGGTTATAATTAGAAATAATTTGCTATTCATATTTGAAATCTAGAAAACTTGTAATTACATACAATTATTAATCATTTAACATTTGTCTTTGAAAAGAATTTTAGTACAGGAAATGGATCAAGATCATATTTCATATTTTTAATATTTTTTATGTAGTTGTTATTGTAGCATTTAATATATTGCATATTTCAGTTGCTATTGTTGCTGTATGTTAATACAGATAGAAATGTAATTAATGAAATTGAACCATAGAATTAATTTAGGATAAGCTTCAACAAAAATGAATTATGCCTAAATGCTTGAAAGGAAAGTTTTTATTAAATGTATTGCTAGTGCTTATTTATGAATATTAGACTTCTATATTTGATAAAAAGGTAATATTAAAACTCCAAATCAAACAATAAACTGTAGAGAAATGACTGTTAAAAATGTAAGAAAATAAAAAGGTAGTAGTGACCTCATTGAAAAACTTAAATGATTTAATACAAGATAGTTAAACATGTGTCAAAAGATATAACCATAGATGAGTAACTAAATTTTAAACTTGATTCTGGAGAATATAACTAGAGAGACATTATATAGAGATGCATTGATGTGGTGAAGAAGTTATTTGAACTAATGTGGTTAAATAAGTAAAATAAATAAAATTAAACTTAAAATTTCTGGCTTGATAGTGTTGTAAATGATGATACATTTTTACATGTAAATGTTAACCTGTGATAATTGGCTAAATTATTTTAAATGTATTCTAGTGTTTCTACATAAATAGTTAAAGTTTGTTCAATTTTGCAATTTATTTGGAATATATTATTTATATATAAATATTTTATTTTGTGCCATTAATGATCAGAACGATTGTATTTTCAAATTGAAAATTTGAATTAACTTTATGTTCTTTCTCATTTCTTTTTTTGTGATAGGAGAATTAGCTGTAATAAAGATTTTTATTGATATATGTAAGAACAAAAAACAGTCTTAAAAATCCATTATAATATAAAAGTATCTCCAGAACAAAATACCCATTTGCTGATCATCATAATTGTTTGGATTGATGATGTTACAGATACTAGATATAAAAATGTGATGCCTGCTCATGTATGTTGTTTACCCAAAATATTTTCAACTTTTATATAGATTTAAGTATTCAGTCATGGTGATGACATTTGTTGAACTAAGCATTATATTATGGGATAAAGAGCATAGCATTGATAATACCAATGTTTATTATCCAATAATAATATCATATGTTGGGAATCACCATACATTGGATGATCTACTGTTTAATTTAAAAAGTCATTGTTAAAAATGTTCTCAGCAACATTTTATTTCTTAGCACAATATTGGTGAGTTCTTAATCCATGCCAAAAACATCTATTATTGACAAATGTAGTGTAATCTCTCAAAATAATATTTTTAAAAGGGAATTCTAAGGAATTGATTATCATTCCTTAACAGTAATGTTTCTTATTCATTCTTTTGATAATCCATAAAAATAATATTTGCTAGCACAATTCAGCTTTATTTATTTAGAAGGAAAAATATTTATTTACCTTTAGGCTAATCTTCTCGGTTCAAAAGTCTGATTTATACAATTGCTCTATCATGACAAGTTGCCATTGAATTAATATAATGTGACAGCATTGGGAACTTTTATATATTAGATGACTCACAACTACGTATATAGTAAACTATGTGCTATGCAATTAACATGACAATTAAATATAGGAAAGATTCACTTACTATTCTTTAATTTTAAAATAACAATTTAATGAATTAATAAATAACAATAAGAAAAAAATTGAAATATTTTAACATTTTAAATATTTTTAATTTAATATATATTTATAGTTATATACATTATTCTAACTTAGTGTATCTCTCTTTAACTTGGTTTAACACCTTATTTGCTAATTTTTTAATTTCTTCAAAGAAATGCACATGTTGCATTAAATCATATATAAATTTTATATTGCAATCTTTTGTAGCTAGCTACAAGCTAAAAAAAGGAATCAATAAAGAATAGATTAAATTTTAGTGGTAGCAATATAATGTGGCAATAAATTCTTATTTGGATATCTTATTTATATATATATAGATATATATATATATATAAATATAGAGAATGGAGATATATATATATATATATATATATATATTCTCTCCATTTCCTTTTCTCATTCCATATTTTTAAATTGATATTGTTGATAAACAAACATGTAATTAAAGATTGATTGATTAAATAAATAAAGTAAATTTTGGAAGTAGACAGATTGAGATGTTGATCAAATGTTTTTTGAAAAGTATGTTTTGAAATGCAGTGACAATTATCTATAAATTAGCTGAAATAATTGATTTAAATTAGAATTATTTTGCTAATAAAATAAAGTAGAGAAGGTTCAGGTAAAAAGTCACCATAGATAATTTTTAAAAAAATTATTTGAGACACAATTTTATAATAACTTTAGTTTTGACAATATATGGGCAAGATATTCTTTATTTCCAGAAAATAGAAATAGCAAGAGAAAAAATAAGGCTAAGAAAAATAGTGAGTACTATCAAAAAAAATATAATAAATTCCAATATTCTAAAACAATTATAACTTTATTATTTGTTCATAATTTCTAATTTATGATAATCAAATGTTTAAATTACATTTTATTGATAATTTTATTATATTCCTCATAAAATTCTGATTCAAAATATATATAATACTTTTACCTGATATAATTCATAGCTTCAGTACTGTGTCACTATTTTTTATATCTTGTACACTGAGAATTAAAAAAATTAATAAAATCTGGAACCATTATGACATGAGGGCACCATTAGGAAAAGAACCTAGAACTGCAAAATTAGAAAAATCCCATATTTGCAGTCGATAATTTGTATACATATGACAGATCAACCCACATTTCTCTTAATAATCCCATTTCAACATAGATGGATTTAATACAATAATAGGTTTTATTGTTTAAAGAACAAACAAAAAAAACAAATACACTTTCATAATCTTTAACCAATGATGCACTTTATTATAGTTTCATTTTTTTATTTACTCAGGACCATTAACAAAACAAACTATTATTAACCCCTTCACACTTTTCTTATTTTCCTTGACTCTTTACACAACTAATGTAATCTTTCTCTTTCCTTTTTTTAAAGAAAAAAAAACAAAAAAAAGCAAAGAGCAATATATATTTCATTCTCAAAGGAATATGCACTTTTACTTAAATAAACATCCAAACCGATCCAAATAATGACCGGTATTAGGACTAAGCAGCTACCCTCTCTTTCAATATTTTCTCAATCCTTAATACTTTTCACTTGCTTTCCAAATTCTTTTTTTTTTCTTTTATTCTATTCTGATATCATTCTTGTGGGTTCATTTACTGGATTATTATCTTTTCTTAACCTCACCCAATAGTCCTGAAAATTTAGTCAAAATTTAGCTAAACCATTCATAAAGAAAAATTAAAACATACAAATAATTTACGTATTTAACTAAACAAATTAAGGAATGTAGATATAAGTATTATTAATATTAAAATAAAATCTCCTTCTATTGTCATAACTCATAGTTCATTAATGGTTAAATGCAATTCTAAATGTATGTTTAGAGTTCGATAATGTCTATAGTTCAATCAATAAACATAAAGTTTCTGTTACCCTGATCGATCAGTGCACATCCATAAGCATTTCTTTGTATCTCTTGGGAGTTGATTCTCAGCAACTAATTTTGTTCCATAGATAGCTCTGCTTTCTCCTATATGGTTTGATGTTCCTTAAGATGGTTTCACAGTTTGATGAAGATCTAGGGATAGGCCAGTGCCCCGGTTGGGGATGGATTCTATTTCATTTTAGCCTTCAATCATTTTGATTTCATTTTTTTATATGATAGTTCTTTTTTTCATTAAAAAGAACTAAAAGTTCTCACAATGGGTTTTTCTCTTTATTTATAGTCCTTTTCTCCATTGTCTTTTTCCTTTTTTTGATCATGTTTCCAGCCAGTGATTGCATTCCTTTTATTTTTTTGTTTTAACACATCGCTAACCAGAAGTCATGACAATAGAATGAATTACAATTCTTTGTATCTCTCCCCTTCCTTCAGATTAGAAAATTAAAATAATTAATTACGAAATTGTTTCCAAAAACTTTTAACATTTTTTTTTTTATCTACCACTTTCGATTTAATTTCTCAATCCAATTAAAAATAAATAATCTACCATTGTAGTTTTTTTTTTCTTGTTTTTTTTTTAAAAAAATCCCAATAAAAAACTAATAAATAATACCAAAAAAAACTTCCTATAAAAAAATTAATAAATAATACCAAAAAAAAAAAAACTTCCTATACACACAGTTTTTATTTATTTTCTACCTAATATTTATGTGTATAATATTCACATACACACAGAGAACATAACATGAGCTGATCAAAATTATTGGCTCAGTACTTACAAAAATATGACTGTGACAATTTTTCAATTTTTCTTTTGCTCCATGAAGTTTAAAAAAATCTCAAAGTATCTATGAAAAAAAAGATAAAAAAATAAATATTAACCAAATGATAATAATTGTAAATCAGATATTATGAAATTATCTTTAACAAATTATAATTCAAATCTAAATCGAAAACTTTGTGTGCGAAAATATATTTGTAAAATAATATAGGTGCTATTGGCACCTGATTGCAAAGCAATTTTTTACTTAAAATAAAATAAAATTATATTACTCTGCTGAGCACTTTCAAGACACGTACTCTCATCTTCATAGCTCCGAATGAAGTATGCAAATTATGCAAAGTTCAAAGGTTAATTAAAGTTCAATCAGTACAACATTGAAAGAAAGTGGAGGAAATAAAATAAAATCACCAACTGATATTATTTCCCACTATAAATACAACAAAGAAGTAAACTGGCATATAATTTAAAATTCCAAAAAAAATCATCATGATAATATACATATATAACAGCTATTAGTGTGCTCATTATATATATATATATATATATAATAACAGAAAGGGTTACTCGTACGGTTGATTTATTTATTTGTGTATTCAATTATATTTATTTCGATTATTTTATTTTATATTATCTTTATTTATTATACTTTAATTCTTTTTCCGACTTTGATTCTTTATTATCTCATTTATTTCTTATTTGTTTACTAACAGTTTGCTAACCGAAATATCCCGGCTTAGCCTCCAACTGTAATGGATTGTTTATTTATTTAACCACCGCCATTACAATACAAGCAGAGAGCTAATACAGATATAAATTTACCTTCATATCTATACCCTTGACCAAACTCCAAGGCAATATGTACATATTATCTTGGCATTATTTTTCCCAGCCAAGAACTCTCGGCTGCTGAACAGAGCAAACTATTTCAAAGAAATTTAACGAATGTCTAGTGCTTGCTATTTATTTTTTAGAATTAGGAATTCACACGAACAAGCAGTACATGAATACCTTATACAAATCAGCATGCCCCTTTAATCACTAATTACAGTTTCCCCCCTGTCATAGCTTGGTGATAGGAGAATCAAGAAAGGATACGAAATTTAATGATAAATATGTTTAATAATAATACTCACACTTTATATAAAAAAAATACATTATAATAATAATAATAATAAAAAACACACACTTATAAAATACATGGCTATAATAAACATATGAAAACAGATCAAGTATTAAAGTTCTTAAAGTCCTGTTGATAGAGTTCTATTTTATCAAATTATTAATTGTGTATTTAGTTATGAGTAGTAAACAGATTAAAATGCATGCATGCTTTTACCTAGGCTTTGTTGTAATTGTCCCATGGGTATTTATTCTGAGCGCTCTTGATTAACTTCCTCAGTTTGTGGAGTTATTTCTCATTCCAGTTTTGCTTGTTGATTCTTTAAGTTGAGTTTCAGTTGACAGCTACAGAAGTGGCAGTCCCTCTAGCAGGTCAGGCAAAGATCTTACATTGTGAGTCAGTGATGAGATGGATTGAATACGAACCCATGTCCCTTTAACGCCACTAGCCGCACACTTCTTTCATTTTCTTTGAGCTGTTGCTTCCTCAAAATCTCTACTAGTAATGCCAGATAAAAATTGTAATTTTCTTAATCTCTTTCTTTTGTTCATTGTTTTTAAAATTTTTAATTAAGACTTAGATTTCCAACCAATTCTTATCATTATGTTTCTTTATTTAATTAGTGGCTGGAATGTAAGTCCCAATTAATTTAACAGATCTGCCAAAGATCTTTCGTTGTTATCATTTTCTTTGTCCGTGGAATTTAATTTGTCCAACAGACTTTCACACCTATGGCCATATTGTTTTTTTTTATATATCACATATGACATTTAATTTTATTTAAAGTTTACAATTCATTTTTTTTTTCACATTTGTGTTTTACATTTTATTTTAATTTGTTATTATATAGTTTTTAATGAGAGAGAAGAAATGCATTTCTTTATGCATCCCCTTCCCCTCTCCCACAATAAACAAAATAACTTTCTAGCATTTGACTTACAAGAGAGAAAGAGACACATTTCTTTATGCACCCCCTCCCCTTCTCTTACTATTACAAATCCACAGTAAATTTTGACATTAGAATTTCAATTTTTTCTTTTCCTTCCTTTTTTTAAAAATTTAATAGCTAATTTATTTCACCTTTATTACTTCTTGTTAGCAAATTTATCTAATGTTATTAATAAATATATATGTGTGTCGACAACTTTACGTGGTCATCACATTACACTCCGCCTGTTTTTGAGAATTAAAATCGGGTCGAATCTTAGTCTGAGATGAGAGCTTATTTTAATTCTTTGCTTTCAACCCTTACTTCTGCTTTTATTACAGACTTTTCCACTCTATCATGATGAGTGATGAAGATGACTGCAGAGAGACAGCTAGGTAAAACTACACAATTCTTTCCGATCGATTTTGGCTGATCAACCAATTTAATCTCTACGCATACGAGACCATGGCATAACTTAACACTATCAAAAACACAAAAGGTTTAAAGTGTGCAAACAGCAGGATATTTCTACTGCCTGTTCATCTTGCACAAACAACAAATTCTTGTTCTTTATTTATTTTATTCGAGGCACTAATTCTTATTTCTTCATTTATTTATTTTGAGACACTAATTCTTATTATATTGAGACACTAATTCTTATTATACAATGAGTCCAGGATTCTTACTGGTGCTTCATTTAAAAGTTTAACCACTGAGAGCCATGAGAATCTAAAGTGCGAAGAGACGGCTGAATCAAGCTCAAAATATGACCCAAACATAATGCGTACACCCACACATATATGCCTCAATCTGCAACCTCATACACCTACTAGTGATATCTGTCATTTACGCATTATCACTATTATTCATTTATTTATTTTATTAATTATTAACTGGCTCTTTAATGAGCCTAAACGATTCTTATTTTTATTTTTACTTCTATTTATTTGTTAATTCTATCTGCATTTATAATTGACAGATTGTGATACGAATAAATTATTTATAGATTTCTTTCTTTTTTTTTTTTTTACTTTTATTTGCATTTGTCTTGCTGTGCTTGACTGCACATAAACACTCATTAAGTTTATCATTAATTTTACTCCGTGAATACTACCCTTTTTTTGTTGTTGTTGTTTATTATAGTGACTTTAATTATTTGTTGTGAGACGATTTGGCCCACCTGTCATACGTTTAAAAAAAAACAATTTTATTTTTCATGATTCCAAGATGTTATCCGTTTCATCGAAGGGACATATCCGTCCGTTTATTTTTTTCGGCTTAGTTTTTGTCTGGAGGTTTCTTATGCTTTTTACCATACATATTTCCACCTTTGCTTGGAACTGGAGCAATGTTCCAATATCCACTAGAGTCGGCTTGCTCATATGGGTCATTTATATTTGAACCTCTTCCGATCTGTTCGGACAATTTAGCGCTTTCTGCTCTATCAGGAAATGCCTGGTTTCCTTCCCAATAATTGCAATGAGGATTGAACTGCATCCTTCCTATGTGCAGATCATTAGGATGGGGTTTAAATCCCTGATCCTCCACCTTGTAATTAGGCCTAATGCTGTCAAATGTATTCAACAACTCAGCAACCTGCTCGACAGTCTTTCCTTTTGTGCCTATGAGCATCTGTTCTACATTATTACTTTTACTATTTGTTTGCAAGCACTTGCTTGTGCTTTCTTGCTCTTTACTGTTAGCTCTTATCATCTCTGTTATATTTTCTATTTTATTTTCACCCCTTTCTACCCTCACTTCTATCTCCTCAACTGTGTTCATTAACTGAGTTACCTCTAGTTGTATGTTTCCTATAGCCTTTCCGTTTTCATTTTTTATTACTTCAATTTTCTCCCCTTGCTCTAATTTAACTTGCTCTATTTTCTCCAATAGTTCCTCCTGGTGATTCAACCTTTCATTTGCAGCCTTCATTTGGTATGAGGTTTGTTCACATTTTTCATTCACTTCGTCAACCTTTTGGCTAAAATTCTTATTTAGTCATTCGTCCAACTCTTCTATCTTCCTATTTCTTTCATTTCTTTCCCTCATTTCCATAATCAACTGTTGCTGGCCTTCCATTATTTTCGTAAGCATATCCATTATAATGCAGCTTTCTATTTTATTTTTATTATCAGTCTTCATCTCCATTCTTTTGCTAATTTCTATTTCACCCACTAGAGTGTCCATTTTTGTTTTTGATATCGTGTGCATCAATTTATTTAACACACACACACACTAATCATTTATATTTTATTCTACGACTTTATTATTCTAACCCTATCCGTATAGGATTATCTTACTTTACTAACTTTATATTTCACTGACACTAGGTACGTTTGTTCAACTCTCCTCGTCTCACTCACTAATCATCACTCACCCATGCCTGCCTTCAAGATCCCTCTGCAACTGTCTCCAATTTACAACCTAACTTCCCAAATTATATCACATTCTCTTTCTCTCCTTTTACCCTCTAATATTTATTTTATTTCTTGCTTTTGTCTACCACCAAGCTATTTTTTGATTTGTTTATTAATTATTGCATAAACTATTAATTTTGTTATACTCGAATTCAAATGGGCTGAACTTGTAAACGTGACAATACATCCCGAAACTGGGCCCCAATTATAACGGAAAGAGTTACTCGTACGGTTGATTTATTTATTTGTGTATTCAATTATATTTATTTCGATTATTTTATTTTATATTATCTTTATTTATTATACTTTAATTCTTTTTCCGACTTTGATTCTTTATTATCTCATTTATTTCTTATTTGTTTACTAACAGTTTGCTAACCGAAATATCCCGGCTTAGCCTCCAACTGTAATGGATTGCTTATTTATTTAACCACCGCCATTACAATACAAGCAGAGAGCTAATACAGATACAAATTTACCTTCATATCTATACCCTTGACCGAACCCCAAGGCAATACGTACATATTATCTTGGCGCTATTTTTCCAGGCCAAGAACTCTCGGCTGCTGAACAGAGCAAACTATTTCAAAGAAATTTAACAAATGTCCAGCGCTTGCTATTTATTTTTTAGAATGGGGAATTCACACGAACAAGCAGCACATGAATACCTTAAACAAATCAGCATGCCCCTTTAATCACTAATTACAGTTTCCCCCCTGTCATAGCTTGGTGATAGGAGAATCAAGCAAGGATACGAAATTTAATGATAAATATGTTTAATAATAATACTCACACTTTATATAAAAAAAATACATTATAATAATAATAATAAAAAACACACACTTATAAAATACATGGCTATAATAAACATATGAAAACAGATCAAGTATTAAAGTTTTTAAAGTCCTGTTGATAGAGTTCTATTTTATCAAATTATTAATTGTGTATTTAGTTATGAGTAGTAAACAGATTAAAATGCATGCATGCTTTTACCTAGGCTTTGTTGTAATTGTCCCATGGGTATTTCTTCCGAGCGCTCTTGATTAACTTCCTCAGTTTGTGGGGTTATTTCTCGTTCCAGTTTTGTTTGTTGATTCTTTAGGTTGAGTTTCAGTTGACAACTACAGAAGCGGTGGTCCCTCTAACAGGTCAGGCAAAGATCTTACATTGTGAGTCAGTGATGAGATGGATTGAATACGAACCCATGTCCCTTTAATGCCACTAGCTGTGCACTTCTTTCATTTTCTTTGAGTTGTTGCTTCCTCAAAATCTCTACTAGTAATGCCAGATAAAAATTGTAATTTTCTTAATCTCCTTCTTTTGTTCATTGTTTTTAAAATTTTTAATTAAGACTTAGATTTCCAACCAATTCTTATCATTATGTTTCTTTATTTAATTAGTGGCTGGAATGTAAGTCCCAATTAATTTGACAGATCTGGCAAAGATCTTCCATTGTTATCATTTTCTTTGTCCGTGGAATTTAATTTGTCCAACAGTCTTTCACACCTATGGCCATATTGTTTTTTTTTATATATCACATATTACATTTAATTTTATTTAAAGTTTACAATTCATTTTTTTTTTCACATTTGTGTTTTACATTTTATTTTAATTTGTTATTATATGGTTTTTAATGAGAGAGAAGAAATGCATTTCTTTATGCATCCCCTTCCCCTCTCCCACAATAAACAAAATAACTTTCTAGCATTTGACTTACAAGAGACAAAGAGACGCATTTCTTTATGCACCCCCCTCCCCTTCTCTTACTATTACAAATCCACAGTAAATTTTGACATTAGAATTTCAATTTTTTCTTTTCCTTCCTTTTTTTAAAAATTTAATAGCTAATTTATTTCACCTTTATTACTTCTTGTTAGCGAATTTATCTAATGTTATTAATAAATATATATGTGTGTCGACGACTTTACGTGGTCGTCACAATATATATCATAAAACTGGTGTGCATATACATATGCATCATGCAAATCCTTCTGCTAAAAGTTATGAAAACTTGATAGTCTGAAAAACAAAATGCAGTACAGATTTGAGTTCTAAGCTTCCCATTATTTGTTCAAAATTATTTTGATGTTAGATTTATCATAAACCAAAAACAATATCTTCATACTGAATAATTATCACTAGTTTTTTAAAAAAAAGAATCAGAATAACATTCACTCAAATGATAAAACTGCTTATAAATTTAGAATCTGCAAGAATTCTTATTTCAAGATGCAGTCAAAGATTTTTAGGAAAGAAAAATATGTAGGTATATATATATCTTTTTTAGCACAATGCTTATAATATCCCTGACCAAAATGCTTTTATTTCTTTTCTTTATGTGAAACAGTTACTTCTTAGATATAGCTAAGGGTACTTTCAGTATAGTTATATATTTAGATATATCTAAGAAGAAGTAACTATTTCATACAAATAAAATAATAAAATCTTTTTGGGCAAATACAAATGAAAGGAAAAATTAATATTAAATTCCTATTTTCTAATTTCACGTTTAAAACTAAATATATTTTTTAATTCAATAAGAATTTGTTTCTTTTCTTTTTTTTACTAAAAAGGTTAAAAATTTTAAGGCATATATTTATTTAAAAAAACTTTATATATTGTACTTCTTTTATGATTTAAGTCTTGTAGACAAGCATACCTGTTCATACTATCTAATATATAAATGCAAAATATCAAATATATTACTTCATATTATTGAATATTGTTCTTAATGAAATATAAATGCAAACTATTAAATATATTATTTCATATTGAATAATGTTCTTAATGAAAGATAACAATTTCCAGATATTCTGTATACTAATTGACAAACATAATCAGAAATGAAGATGACACAAAATTCTAATTTATTTTTCACAGATCTATAATGGGGCTAATTTTATAGATGTGGTTTCCATTATTGTAAAAATACAGATGCTAATAAATTAATAAACCTTTTGAGAATTATTGTGTATGCAAAATAACATTGTCTTGGATTTGGAAAAGAGTCTCAACTATCTCCCAACTAAACTACATGAGTCTTGCATGAAATTCTCAATAGCAAACCAAAAAAATGCAGATGGCTTACAATATGATACATTTTACCAATTCTGCTACTTTTTTTAGAAGCATATTTATTGGTTTCCTCAATATACCATACATGTTCTTATAAAAAAGAAAGTAATTAAAATATAATTGAATAATAGAGAATTTCAAATCAGTCTTTATAAAATTACATATAGTGGCCCATTGTCCCATTACATTAGTTACCATTTTAGTAATTTATCAGGATGAAGGATCTATCCTACTGCTAACTTCAACAGGGACGTATTGTTTATTTTTTCTTATATTCTGGCTATCAATAAAGTTCTTTGTCTTCTCAGGAGAAATTAGAATTAGATTATTCATTTCAATTATTGCATGACAAACTATTTTCAAAATTCAAAGGCCTAAAAACTGTGAAATCTACACTGCTTGTTGTCTGTTTGAATCTGTTTCCATTATAAAATTTATATCATGTTTTTTCTGTACAATCTAATAAACTGAGGGAAAATATTAAATAAAGTTAGGTTAAAAATACTAAAAAATCCAATTTTTGTCAGAAAAAAGCATGACATATATCATTCAAAAGAAGGAAAAAATTCAGATAATCACAGTTCTGGCACATGCATTGGCCCATCCATAGTCGACTCAGTTTTCCTACAATTTTAAAATAAAGACAAAGAAA
Source organism: Epiperipatus broadwayi (assembly GCA_028023455.1). NCBI lineage: Eukaryota > Metazoa > Onychophora > Udeonychophora > Euonychophora > Peripatidae > Epiperipatus > Epiperipatus broadwayi. Next base: position 10,145,845 of record JAQFVV010012417.1, read on the forward strand.
TTATAATTTCCCAAAATGAGAGGTGTTTGTGTGGTGGATCTACAACTCATTAAAGGTAATTTCTTTATAGTAAAAGGGAAAGTTCATCAATAAATAATATATGGCTTGCAACATTCTTCCTTTTTTAGTTGTTATTGAAAGAGAAATACTTTTAATATTAGTAAAAATTTTACAAAATGGTCAGACATGAGTATAGCTTGTACTTAACCAGCACGTGTGGCTAGACTTCCTTTCAGATGTTCACCTCTCTTCTAATATGTTTCTTATACAAAAAGACATTTACAAAATTTAGTTCCACAATAAAAAGAGAAGTGTTGCCCATCATCATCTGAAAAAAAATGTTTTCTTTGTCTAGAGTTTGGAATAACAGTTGCTGACTCCTTCCAAAATTCTGATGATTGATAATGTTAACATGTAAATAGTTTATGATTAAAGAAGAAACATATTAATGCTAACCATCTTAACTTGGAAAATAACCAAAATAATAGAGTTTACCAGCTTAAGGATAAAATAAACAAACTTAATCATTTGTGATCAGTCTGAAATAAGAAAAAGCAAAATAACTGATAGCTGTACTTAAGAAATAAATGCACCTAATAACAAGCCTGAAATAATAAGTAAGATTGTAAAATGAAGAAACTGATTGATGAACTCTGAAAGAACAAATTGTACTCAACAAAGAACACCAAATATTTTGAAAATTGAAAAATTATGACTGAAATAAAACTATTTACATCAACACTAAAACTTGGTAAGATTGTTTGATATTTAAATGTCACATATAAATAAAATCTTATTTTATATGTTTGCAAACTAACATTTATTTATTTCATGTAGATTATTATGTTTAATACTAGATATTTTGTTTTAAAATGAATGATACACTTGTTTATCTATTCATATTAAGTTGAAGTTTAATACTTATATGTATTTATGGAATTTTTTATTTGATTATTAATTTTATTTTATTTTTTTAATATGGTGTAGTTAAGACATCAATCAGTTGTGGGGAGAGGTGAGAAATAGAAAAAAACTATTTCATTTAAAATAATGAAAATAGAGTAGAATGGAAATTATTAGAAGCTATTATGTGTTAGTAAATTATTTAAACATTTTGATAGATTCATAATTAGAAGGGGGCATTGTTGACACATTTATATTATTATTATTGCTTGGAATAAAATATTGTTTGAGTTTTATGCCTTAACTTATGTTTTAATTTTCATTCTTGAATTTCCTAAATACAAAAAGGTATTATTAATTAAAAAATTAAATTATGCAATATCATGATTAAGGATTTTATGTTCCAACTTTGGTGTCAATGGGATTACAACATAATTAATGAAGGGTTGAACTTGGATTTCTGTCATTCCTTAAAGAAATAATGAGATGGTACCATAATGGAACTAAATTAATTGTACCAACCCAAGACAAATGACTAGATGCCTAGAGAACTTAGTTTTGTAGACCATACTCACTTTACATATAGTTTGAGAAATATAATTCTGAGAGATATATCTTATATTTATATGAATTATAATAAGCAGCAAACATGATCAGTGATATACTTAGAAATTAGTAAAGTTCTTCAGTATTCTCATCATCAATCTTTTGATTGGATCTAGGTTATACTCCATATATATATATATATATGATCATCAACAATCTTTTGATTGGGTTCAGATTAAATTTTTATTAATATATATATATAATGAAAAATTATATTGCTTAATACCTCAAATAAAAAAAATATATATAAAAACATGTTGTGTATATGGAAAAATGCAAATTTTATAAAATATTCAAAATAAAGAACAAAAATAATATTTGTGGAAAGTTTACAAGTTAATCGATATATTATCCATTAAATGCTGATGTCTTAAATAATGTGAATTAATTGTATATAATGAAATTTAAGGCTTTATCAAACTTTCAGTGGAACTATACTAATTTTACTTGTCATATTTTCATCTTTCTTTCGTTTTATCTTATTGTTCATTACTCAAACATGGTTTAAGTTTAATAGAACATGATTCTTGTTCAAATTAAAACAGGCAAAACTCTATATATGTATTACTTACCACTCAGTGCAAGCCAGAATAATGAATGCTTGCACTGAGTGGCAATATGTATAGAGAGTTTTGCCTGTTTTAATAATAGTTAAGAGAAAGCATAAGAAATAGTGATCATGTGACATTTATTGGCTGAAAACCAATCCTACCTAATAAGATAGTGATGTTTATGAATATTGAAGAACCAAAGACACCAAAATATATAGTTACTAATCTGAGTTCAGACCTATATGACTATATAAGCTGGTGAGCTTGTATTGAAAATATTATAGTGTTTTCAATTTAAGTCTTATAGTTTTGTAGTTAAGTAGAGATAAAAGGTGGCTTCTGGAGGGTTGCATTAGATCCTGATATCTAGGTGCAGTGCTCTCAGATCCAAGGCTCATCACTGACAAAGGCCACAAGCCAGAAACTAGTCTGGAGATATTGGATGAGTAGGCACTAGATTGGGATTTTATGCATAAGCCTTCTGGAATTCATTGATTACTCTGGCTTGTACTTAGTGGCAATACATATAGAGAGTTTTTCCTGTTTTAGTTAAAAGCAAGCATAAGAAATAGTGATCATGTGATGTGTAATGTTCAAATTAGTTAGATAGCCTCTTTCCAATCTTGGACTTTATACAACTACTTTTCAATATTAACAGCTTAGATGAATTTTTTTATATTGAAGCTTAATTTTCTTCATAACATTAATTTTAATTTGATCTATTGGCTGATTTTCATTTTTTCTACACATCATTCATGAATAAACAGGCTATTGTCTTGGAAAAGCATTTTATTTTTTAGGTTGACAGTAGGTTATCTATAACACATTTTCATGGTCGTAGACTGCTTTGCCCAGTATTTACATTACCAGAGAGTGCATACAGTTAAATTAAAAATTAGAAATTCATATTATAATTCAAACCAGTGATAAATATATTATTTCATGGCTCTAATTGAAACATAAAAATAACTTTCAGATTTGAAATTAGAATTACTTACATTTCTTCCATGCTGGTCTTGCTTACTTTAATGCAGTAAGCTCAAGGCTAAGTTTGTTCTTGATAAGTTTTTGATAGATCTTAGCAAAGTTTTATATCTGATGTTTCTCAATCACATTTTAGCTGTTATACTTGCAGTTGCATGAATGACCAAGTACTAAAGAAAAATAATCAATGGGTATTACTTTCGATCTTTTATATATCCCATTGGTCTTTACAGTATCAGTATTCCATGTGGTTCTTTAATGGCCACTCTGTAAATCTGATTTTGTCTTTTGTTATAAAAGCAAATAATTTAATTAAAATACATTATCATTTTCTTTTTGAAAAATATTTTTAGTTTATAATACTTAATAAAAAAATTCTTTAGAAAACACCTTTTGTTTTTTCATATGTACATTTATTTTTAAATGGTGTACTTTTATGTTTCTCTGAAAGTAAGTCCTAACTAGAAAATAATCCCTAGCATGATTTTTCAGGATGCTTATAATAGAATCCCTATCCCAAATATAATCCCTAGTTAAAATTGTCAGTCACATAGATGGTCCATTGATATATTGAAATTATAAAATAATTAATATATTTTAAATAAACAATATTATTGACATTGTATTTTACTATCGATAATTTTTGACAAATGTAATTTTATCTGTATAGAGAAATAATTATCTACCACAAGTCAGTATATCAGATAATTTATAATTTCATTTGTATATTTTAGGTACTTATTTTATTTAATACTTAGATTTACAATGCTTGATTTAGTTTTAGACCTTCATCCTGGTAGCTATTAAATATTCAAAATAAAAGAAAATTTAATTTAATTTCTTAAACATTTTTTTTTCCTAAAAGATTTTATTAAAATGATGGAAGTGATTTTAGTAATCAAAGTTTAGCTTAAGTTAAATCATAAGTCTTTCTCCTAGCAAAAAAAAAGATTTAAATTGAATGTTCAAGCAGGGCTATTACAAGTAATTTAAAGAGTGTTTACAATGTGTGCACTTGCTAATGGATGGGCATGGTTGTATCATATGTGAATCATTGTAATCCAATATGATGTATGTTATAATGGACATGCTTAATGTGTGTGTGTGTAATATACAGAAACATTTTCTGAATTTTTGTGCTAGCATTTTTGTTGTTTAGAGTGGACAAAACATTCTCTACTGTAATCATTTTTATTACTACTCCTGCCTCACAAGTCTTCAATTAATACTTGATTTAATGGTAAATTTAAATGGAATAATATTCTGATTGCCAGATGAGTGCAAAAAGAAAGAGCTATTCCAGAAAGAAGAAAGGAATTGTGGGTTTTCTGAGTAAAAATGTTCAGCTTTTTATACATAAGATATTCTCTGAAAATAATCCCCTACAATGTCTTTTGGAGCAAAATTTAATCTAAAACCCAGTCTTGTTTTTAGGAAAACATGATAAAGACTGGTTCAAGCTATCTGTAGTGCCATCTCTGAATCAATACCTACATTATGTAGAATCATAGTTTAGTTATTCACTATAAAAATTTTCAGCTGTTAGAATGTTGGAATTTGAGTTATAATACACAATGTGGAAATACATTTTAGTACTTTAATTCACAATGGGATAATGTGCTTATATTAGGTATTGGTTTAAATTGGTAAAAACTGATGATAAATCATTTGAAATAATTCAAACTGTATGTGGTAGAGAATTCATGAGTTACAAGAAGATGTTCAAATGGTTTTTAAGATTTCATAATGTCAGGAAAACATTGAAGATAATCAATGAAGGTATGAAATGTGTTGTTATCTTTCATGTATTAATTCATGATCTAGATATACTAGTACCATAAATATTTTGTGGTGAATAGATAAACTGTTACTTCTTAAGAGATGCATTGATTTAACAATAGTGCTGTAAGCAACTTGGAGAGAGACTACTTTCTTTTTCACTAGGTCATAATGTGTATACTTGAGTTGTTGTACAAAATCAATACTAACTTCTTATCTGTCTACACAGCATTCAATTATTATTAGTAGTATGGTGATGATAATGATGATGTTTCAAAGGGGAACTTTATTTAGACTAAAAAAAGTTACAGTGAATTACTTTTGTATACATGTGTTTACATTAGTGTCTGTGCAGATTTGAATATATAAATGACTACATAGATCAGTGGGATTTTACACATATAAATGAGACAAGGATTAAACTGGCTGGATAGGTTTGTGTTAATATATTCACATGTATCTAGCTATTATTTATTATGACATAGGTTTAATTTCAGTTGTATTACAAAGTTATATCGATTTTATATTTAAGATTTAAATATTACACATGAATACATTACAAAATTTATTATTATTAAAATAGTTTACTTCCCGTTATATATAAATAAAAACTTATAAGTAAAGTTTAATAAAGAAGTAATAAATAATTATAATACAAATAGGCTGAACGTTTTCGAGGATCCATACCTCATAATCATAGCCTTCTTAAAAATATATCGTAAAATATATGCAAAGATATTTAAATAACGCGTGTTAAAGACAATTGCTTTGATATATCGAAGAAATGGGCCACGTAACACACGCTATTTAAATATTTTTGCATATATTTTACTATATATTTTTAAGAAGGTTATGATTTTGAGGCATGGATCCTCGAAAACGTTCAGCCTATTGTATTATAATTATTTATTACTTCTTTATTAAACTTTACCTATAAGTTGTTGTTGTTGTTATTATTATTATTATTATTATTATTATTATTATTATTATTATTATTATTATTATTATTATTATTATTATTATTATTATTATTAACTGAAACACAGGCTTATTCTATTCCTGTGTCTATATATGTAATATATAGGGTATATGAGCACAGACTTTCAGATGACCCATCACTCTCCACTCTATCTAATAACATTGATACACTCAAGCACATATATGCTGAAAAGATAAATAATCACCAATATACGTATTTCATGCTAAACCAGCAATCATCAGTTGGTCCAGATTATCATCTCCCACACATATATACCATAAGTTCTCAGATATATATTAAGAGAGATAATCCTCATACTTTAATGGATATATAGACACAGGTATAGAATAAGCCTGTGTTTCAGTTATTACATTGTAGAGATGTCTGCCCATCCTTGCATATATATTAAATGGATTATGTCCTGTACATGTGGGATTCATATTGACCTTAGGTCAACATGGGTGTGACCAGAATCTCGGTCTCAAGGTGGCCTTCGAGCATTCCATCATCAGATTTTCAATTGGATGGACGGTTGAAGAGTTGAAGTGTGTAGAAGATTGGAGCCTGCCCATTAAAGTATGAGGATTGTCTATCTTAATATATATCTGAGCACTTATGGTATATATATGTGGGAGATGATAATCTGGACCAACTGAGATTGCCGGTTTAGCATGAAATACGTATATTGGTGATTATTTATCTTTTCAGCATATATGTGCTTGAGTGTATCAGTGTTATTAGATAGAGTGGAGAGTGATGGGTCATCTGAAAGTCTGTGCTCATATACCCTGTATATTATTATTATTATTATTATTATTATTTTAAGGTAAACTATACAATACAACCTTCTTAATGTGCCTCTCTAATTACTAGCGCAAATAACGCTACTGTTAATATATATATATAACAGCAACTTTATTTACGCTAGTAATTAGAAAGAGAAAGGAAGAGTAGATTAATAAGTAAAAACAGTTTCATTTGCATAGCATATAATTTAAAATAATAATAGTAGCCTTATAATAAATCATTTTACTAATATATTTTCTTTTTTTTAAATATATTATTATAATTTTGATAATATATAAATTATAATCTTTTATATTAATATAATTTTAAATTACAAACATAATGTTTTTTTTTTTAATATATTAAGCTTCTGTATGTGTGAAAGAGAGACATATGTGCTTACTATAATTATTATATTCTCAGAAATATTTATTATATCGTATCCATTTCAATTTAACTTTTATTAATAAATGCTTCGGCTGTCTGTTAAATGCCTATCCTATAGAGGATTTAATAATAATTTATTACTTTATTCCCTTTTTTCCTGAATACCTGTTATCAAATGAAATTATTTCTCCCTCATCATTGAAGTTTGATCAATTCGTTTTATGTAATTTAAATAAATTCACTCCTACCGTCTTCCTACATGGATTGGCACAAAGCAGATGTGAGCATGGGCAGTGAAAGCTTCATTCATGCGATAGTAGAGATGTTGCTTTCTGCTGATGCTCAAATTCTTTTATCATTATTTGCTTATTTTTTCTATTTGCAATCAATGACAAATAAAAATTATCCTTGCTATATTTTTTGGACTGTAAAATAGATTTATTTCATTCATTTATTAGGTGAAATGAAGCCCATTTGAAATAAAAATGACTTATATCTCTGGAAAACATCAATATAATCAAACTTCGCTAGCATCAGAAGTCATCAGTTTGGAATCGGATTCAGGTGGGTTTGCTTTACGTAATAAAAAAAATTAGTCATTATAAATTTGTTGGGTTTTATAATTTTTTTTTATTTTTTTGATTTACTTACATTGTTTTTGTTTAATGTAAATAACTTTTTTATTGTTATTTAATGGTAATAGTAGCATGATAGTAACTGTATCTATTAAATACATACATCTACAATTTTTATATACAATGTAATTAATATAGTATATGTAAGTACCAAGTAAATATAACGTAAAAAATATCTGCTATTATTTTATAATTGGTGTATATGCAAATGTGTGTACAAGTATACGTGTAGGTAATCGTATTTGTCTGTTTTGCATTCTGCAAAGTCTATTTCTCTAACAATTTATCTATAGTTGGTACAGCTACTATACTAATAGACTATTTAATGAATAAATTTGAACGGTTAATTAATTAGACTCTACTGATTAATTAATTATTTATTGTTGTTGATTTTTAAAAAAATATTGATTGAAGATTCTATTACTAATTAAGTACAGAATCATAGCAAAATATTCAATAATTATATTGCTTTCTACTGTTGCATCAAAATTATTTTAGCATATTTTAGTGCAATCATGATTCGTGTATTTTTAAAGCAAACATAATTTTTATACTTGCAGAATCAGGTTTAATGGCTAACATTTCTCAACAACCCAGGTTTCGAATCTGAATGGAATTTAGAAATTTTTTTTCGGAAAATTGAAAACTTCTGAACCACCTTAGCCTTTTTATAGTCAATTCATTCAGCAGCGATCCTATTATTGATGATAAATAAATATCTACTAACTTTTAGTTTGAGTTTAAAGTTGTGAAAAAAAAAAAAATCTCTCACCAAATGACTGTTTGTTTAGCTTACGAATATCTTCTTTATTGCCTATCTTTAGAAAGATGCTAAAGAAATCTTGCAGTGAAATATTTGAAGATTTTTGATCTTGTAGCACACATGCATATATATATATTGATACTCTGACACTTTTAATGTTAATATAAAGAGTCAAACTAAAGTTTGTATATGTTTTATTACAGTTATTGAGTCAAGTATACTTTTAACGCGTTATAATCATTGTTATTCTGTTGTCGTCATAATCATGGTTATTCTTTTGAAAAGACCTTCTCAACAGAACCATGAATATGACACCCGAGCGTTTGAAAGTATACACGGCTCAATTAATTCCAAAAATATATATACAACCTCAGTTTTGACAATTTATATTAATATATATATAAACAAATAAAAGTTAGCATGAACCAAAAAAATGATTATTATGTCTGTCATCTGTAATAAAGCAGATTTTTCACATTAGTACTAACCATTTTTTTAAAATGTTTTCAGAATCTGTTTTGTTTTAAAAGTCTTCTTTTTTTTTTCATTCTTTACATTTCCTTGTAAAATGTTTTTTTATAATTCATCTAAAATGGGTACTGAACTGAGTTCAAACCTATATGACTATATAAGCTAATGAGCTTGGATTGAAAATATTATTATTTTCAATTTAAGACTCATAGTTTTGTAGTTAAGTAGGGATAAAAGGTGGCTGCTGGAGGGTTGCATTAGATCCTAAGATCTAGATGCAGTGCTCTCAGATACAAGGCTCCTCACTGACAAAGCCACAAGTCAAAAGCTAGTCTGGGACACTAGATGGGGATTTTATGCACAAGCCTTCTGGAATTCATTGATTACTCTGGCTTGTGTTGAGTGGCAATACTGTATGGAGAGTTTTGCCTGTTTTAATAAGTTATAAGCAAGCATAAAAAATGGTGAACATGTGATGTTTATATAGATGGCTGAAGAGTTAGAGGGTGAAGAAGATTAAAGCCTCTCCATTAAAGTTTAAAGATTTTCTATTTTAGTATAAACTGAGAAATGATTATATATGTGTGTGGGGGATCATGATCTGGACCAACTGATGAGTGCTGGTTTAGCATGAAATACATATATTAAAAGTCTTTTTTTTTTTTCACATGTATGTGGTTATGAGTTCAGATTGTATAAGATGGAATGGATAGCTATAGAAAGCTTGAAAGTCTGAATTTAAATTCCTTCTAATTATTTCATTTCCTAATCACTTATTTAAAACTATTTTGTTCTTTTATTTATTTTTCATAAATCTATCATTATTGCACTTTTTTACTTTTTTACTAGCATTTATCCTTATATCTCTATAACAGTATTTATTTTTTCATATAACAAGTTTTAAAATTTCCTGACAACCTTTTCAGCTTCTCGGTAGTTTATTTTATTTATGATTCATTTCTTTTCATTTTTTTAATCAGTAAATCTAAATATTATTACTTCTAAACTATGGTCCAAATCTTTATCAGCTCCAAGATATAAAGATACTGTTTTTAACCCTATTTTGACTCAGTATAGAATTCATTGCAGTGGTAAAGTATCAGATTTTGACTTGAGCATTCTGGATTGTTCTTAGGAATGGCTGAGTATAATTACTTTTTATCAAGTAAAATATATTTATCTAAAATTATAATTCATAATCTATGAATGCTTCACAATATTTTCCTGGGTTTAATTATTTTTCTCATTTATTAATGGCTATCTCATGATCTATAAAAATATGTTATTTGATAACATTTCTATTATCTCATTATAACTGTATCATAAAGTGTCTATTCTTAGCTAAGAATTTTCAATTGACATTGTCAGATATTTACTTAAAAAGTAGTCATATTGAAATAAAGGTTCTGAATATTTATACAGAACAGTTGGTCTATATAATTCTTAGATTTTATTAAAACGTTAGCATGCTTTCAATATGTAAAATATCATAATCAAATAGTCTTGGATCATTTATTTACAATGGTCTCAGACCGTTTAATTCTTTTATTACTGACTATTTAATAAATGATGATCATTTATCTTTTTATATGTTCAAGAGTTATTGCATTATCTATAATAATATTTTTAATTATTTTTACTGATTGTTTTAACATTTGCATGTATATATTATTAATGCATATATATATTTAATATGTGTATAATTTATTTTTATATATATTTTTCTATATTTATAAATAATATTTGTATTAATTTTTGTAAGTTAATCTCTGTGCAATTTGTTTTGTTTTTTTTAGATGATTAATTTATGTCTATTTCTTATCTTTCTTTTTTTTTTTTTTTTGTAGTTAATATAATGACTCAAATTTTCACTTCTTTGAAATTATTCTCTCTTTTATATATATATATTGTTTGTCTAATAAATAAATAAAATAGTAAATAAAATATTATTATTACTATTACTATTATTATTACTTAACCCTAGTTTTATTATATATTTTTAATCTTTTATATGTGCTTTTATTATTATTAATACTATTTCCCCTAATTTAAATAAACACTTTATTACCCACCAAATATGTGGACAGCTTTCAGTTTAACCACTGATATGTTATCGTTTACAGAAATGTATAAGATATTTTCTTTTTGTTTAAAAATTATACTCAATTGTCAAGCATTGGCGGTCGAGAAGTCAGCGACAGCTGCTTTACAAGTAGTTGTTCCGCGTTAGCAGTTTTGCTTCCTGGCTGATGCTATGACACATGAGAAAATATATATATACTCAATTATGCTTATTATCATTTTCAAAATAACAAAATTTTACACTTTTTTAAATATTTGTACCCACAATTCATCAATTTTGTTGTTTTTGTGATAGTAAGTTTGTTATTTTTCTCTGTACCTTTCATAATTCTAAAAATTTCAAATATTTTTATTTAAAAGCTTTACGTATGCAATGGAAATTGGGTTAAAGTGAAAATTCCAGGGAAATAACAATTGATTGGAATCATATTCACTTTATATTTTGTTCTCTTTTAGCATGTCAAATACTTCACAAGTTTTAATTTTTGAATTTATACATGCATGCAAATTTGCCCTCAACCTATATATGTTTATATATGTGCATATGTGTCTGTGCGTGCACTTGTATGTAAATGTATATTCCACTCATTTTTCTCATATTTAGTTATTTTTTTAAAAAACAAAACATAAGTGTTAGTAATAAAGCGTGGGTGTGCGCATTGCAGTTGCTACCATTTATTAAGTAATTATTTCTTCTGGTGAGTGAATACTAAAAAGTTTTTTGCTGAAGTTATTTCTTGCTTGTCACATCATAATAAAGTCATTATTGAAAGCATCAGAACAAGCTGATAATTTTTAATGACTTAGAGAGGTGATAATCTTATTATGATCATACTCATTCTATTAACGATAGCGATATTATCTTTTAAAATCTTCTAAAAGTTCTGGCTTTTTGGGAGATAGTTTGTTTTCAAAATTAAAATATCTTTGTACCATCACTTTGGAAAATGGCCTCATGGCGGTCATTAATGAATTTATTTGATAGACTTATGACCTTGGATAGCAATAAAAATAATAAATATAATGGTAATTAACTATTATACATACTTTCAATCCACAGAAGTACTTTCAGTTAATTTCTTAACCCTCCTTAATTGCCCTTAAATTCATGAATAGAGAAACCATAATAAAAGAAAAATTAAAGAGACAATATTAAAAAATAAAAGAGAAGTTGCTAATATTAAAATTCGGAATTCATGGAATTTGAGTTGATGATTTTTGCTTCTGTTATGTTTTTTTTTTTTTTTTAATTTCATGGCAGTTGAAGAGGGTTAAAGAATTAACCAAAAGTACTTCTGAAAGAGTGTATATAATAGTTAATTACCATTATATTTATCGTTTTTATTGTTATATATACACATATACATGTAAAATAATAACCTACCTTTTAAAAATATACTATATGTAAATTTTAAAATTATAATAATGGTAGACAGTAACTATATATATATATATTAATTAAGCAAAGGTAGTTTTGATTACTTTATAATCATTATCAATTAAAATGATGTAGACAAAAAACTTATATATATATAACTAAGACTAACCTAAAAAATAAAACACAAGCAATGATTTACTGCCAAAGCAGACTTTTCAAGTGTAAAAGACTAAAAACACTTAAGAAGTCTGCTGTTATGCTTTAGTATTTTTTTTGACTAGTCTTGTTTAATTTTGAATTTGGAATAATTTTAATTATTATATTAAATTGTTTTGCTTTAAACTTTTAATATATAGAGGTATATAATTAGGAAATCTGAAACATCTTTGACTATGTACTATCAGAAATATTATTAATGAAATTAAAATTAATATTTCTAGTACTAACAGTTATTTTAAATTTAAATTGTTTATATTATATCATAAAACAATATTGTTTATATATATTGTGGTACCAATAGCATATCTAATAAAGTTAGTTCAAGCTGAAATCATGATATTATGAACAGAGACATGGTCTTGCAGTACTGTGCATGTCATTTTTAAGATAAAATATTAAAATCATTAGCTTTAATGATACATATTTTTATTTACATATATTCCATGCATTTATTGTATGTGTATATATATATACACCTGGGTCTTGTTTTGTGCGATAGATAGGTTCCTCAGAAAACACGTGCAAACAAAATCGCGCAAAAATAGACGTAACTTACATTGAAAAAGGGGGGATGCGGTCTGTGATTTTTCAAAATTCGAGTAAAAGCAAAGCACCAACATAAAATTACTTTAAAATTTGCGTAAAAAAAAATAAGGAAATAAAATATGACTAATAAAAAATTTCAAATTTAAAAAAATTGATACAAGACAAACATTTTTTAACTATAATATTTAATTTTAGTCAAAATAATATATTTTTATGCATAATTTACAGTACAGTAATTTACATTTTTTTATACATGTTTTAATTATTATCACTATTTGCCAACAAACAGGTTCATTTGCAAATTGGTAAAAAAATCAGATTTTTCATAAGAGGAAATACAACTAGCACCAACTTCACACTCATGTTGTGTCAATGGTTTTCTGGTGACAACGTAATTAGTAATTAATCTCTGAGACAATGATTTTATTAATTGTTTACGAAACTAACAACTAAAAATTAAATTCTTATTTTTGTCTTTAATTTTCAATTCGGTTTAAAAATCAAATTTCACATTAATTTCAAGTCGCAGTAAGTAATTTTTAAATTGTTGATTATAATTAAAATTCAGATTTTAATTTTTAATTGTCAAATTTAATTATGCCCATTGCTATTACTGACCTTTTAAAAATAAACTTGTAGACACTAAATGATTAATAATTGATTACATTCTTTTTTAAAAAGCAAAAACAGAATGTGATTTAAGATGCAAAATTAACACGTACAATGTTTGAACAAATTTACATTATAATCTTGTAAAATTTAATGTGTGTATACATAAAATGTGGAAATCATGATTTTAATTTCATTATTGCAAAAAATCTTACTATTATAAAGCACTGAAAATATTGAAATTACTAAGATGAAAGTCGAATTCCAATAATGTGCTATTACTTTCAATGTAACGTAAGTGCTCGAAATTTATTATTTAAAGTAATAGCGCATTATCGGAGTTCGACTTCCGGTGAAACATGAATCACATAACTTCAAAATCATGTTAAATAAGGTCGCATAAAAAGAGACCCAGGTGTATATATATACTTACTCAATTTATAATGAATTGCAGATTAAAGTTTAAGAATAATTAATTTATAAATGATTAATCATTCAGTGATCTATTGAGATTATCCAGTAGTGCTAAGCTGATTAGCATTAGTAAAATATACAGAAAGTTTTGAAAACATCTCTTTATTGATTTTTTTACAGTGATGAACTTAAGAAACATATATATAATGAACATACCAATAGCTCATGAACAAGCTTATAAAATGAAGTCATGTGATATATGACTTGATTTCGTTGATATATATATATATATATATGCCCTCCACCTTATACAACTGATACACATGAACACATATATGTGAAAAAGTTATTATAGATAATATACTTATATTTGAATATTGCATATTTAGACTGTGTTCTGCCCATTTCTCTTTTATATAATTAAATAGACATGTTAAGGTTCAATATGTGAGGGGTAAGAGTGACTTAAAATCACCATGAGTATGACAATAATATTGGTATCAATAAAGACTTTGAGTGTCACATCATTGGATTTTCAATGATATGAATGGCTGAATTGGGACAAGATTGAATCTTGTCCACTAAAGTTTGAAGAATTTCTATCTTAATAAAAGCTGAGCACTGATTGTATATATATATATATATATATATATGGAAGATGGTGATCTGGACCAACTGATGAGTACTCATTCGCATGAAATACATATATTGGAGATCATTTCTTTTTCACAAGTATGTCATCATGTAATTGTATAAAATGGAGTGCATAGCTGTAAGGAGCTTTTAATGTCTGAATTCAAGTCCTTTATAATATATATATATATATATATATATATATATATATATATTATCTATATAGATATATATATATATATATATATATATATATATTGTCTATACTAGACTTAATGTGATTATAAAGAACTTGAGCTCAGACTTTCAAAATCCCCACAGATATCCAATCCATCTTACACAACTAACGCACATGATCACATACATGTGAAAAAGATATATGATCTCTCAATATAAGTATTGAAGCAGTCAATCTTAGCTTAAGATTGAGCTTCATGGTGTCGTCTACTAACCTGTGTTTAAACCCTATATCCCATCCTGCTTCTTTAGTCATATATATTGTAACCTCTCATCACCGATCACCATCACTAGCAATTACCTGGGGGCACCAATTCTATGAATCATAGAATAAACTATCAAACTAATCTTATTTTAAAATTACTTATGAGGCTCTTAATTAAAGTTTCACCTTAGCCTAGCTCAGTTGAGGGATACAGAGGAGTATGAGGTGTAAAATGTACATTAGATGGGGGAGGAAATATTATAATTAATAGAAATAAAACATCTATCGAATTCTAAATAAATAAGCTTTATATTGGTAAAATTCTACCATCTAAAATTAACTAATTATAATCTATACTTCATCTCCTCCCATCATTTACATGCATTGAACAACCTCTACCATATTAGAAAATTTAAACTTGTAAGTAAAATATAAT
Organism: Epiperipatus broadwayi; assembly: GCA_028023455.1. Taxonomy (NCBI): domain Eukaryota; kingdom Metazoa; phylum Onychophora; class Udeonychophora; order Euonychophora; family Peripatidae; genus Epiperipatus; species Epiperipatus broadwayi. The sequence continues at coordinate 10,161,448 of JAQFVV010012417.1, forward strand.
ATTTAGAAACTATAATGTATAACAAGTTGAATCTGAACTTAAACTAAACCTATCATTACTAAATTTTTAATTACACACTAATCTAACCTAATTAACTGAATTTAATATTTAATCTGAATTAAAAATTGAAGATCTCAGGGAATTAACTTATGGCATGGCTTAATCTAAAATCTCTATTTCTCAATAACTATTATTTAATATTATGAAAATAATAATATAAACTAAGCAATACCCTAACTAAATAATGGCAGTTAAATAATGAAAGAAATCGGGCACATTTTGATTTTAATTCATCATCCAAACAATTACTAAATAATAAAACCTTTTTAGAAACGCAGTAAATAATTGGCATCTCATACAGTGTTTGGATCAAGAAAATCAACATCATCATATCTGGAAGTTTATCATAAATAGATGTAAATACAATTATATCACATTAAATAAAATAAATGTGTGAGCATGTGTGGAAATATGAAACACGAATGAATATCAAAGAAGAATTCTAAATACAATTTTGAATAATAAAATATTTATTAACAAAATAAGAAAAATAGTTAAGCAAACATTTAATCTTTCTCATTAGTATAAGTACAAATTTTGGATGTATTTAGCATCCCTGGTTAAAGTTTACATAAAAATAAATAACACAATATGATCTCTTAAATTTCAAATCTAACACATTCCATCTATCAAAACATCTTGATAGATTTGTGAAATATTTTATACTCTTAACATTAAACAATGAACCAAAATAAAATCCACATATTTTACTGTAAATGAAATGGTTTTTTAGTTATCACTACTTCTGATAAACCTATAGAACTGAAAAAATATAACCTTACACTTCTAGTAATCAACTATAAAAATTATTTTATATTCAACATTTTGTTTTATAACACTCAGTTATCAATTAACTTAATAAATCTATGACAAACAACATGGGTTAAATATCTTAATTACACTATAAAATAAAATTAAAATTTTTGCATTTTATTTCACATGCACATTAACTATAACTAAAGTAAAAGGGTTTGAAACCTAAGAATAATATGAAAATATGTTTTGCAAAATGAAATGAATAATTCCATTAATTAAATATATTCTTATTAAACTATATCTTGCAAAATGAAATAAATAATTCCATTGATTAAATATATTTGCCTTTGCAACATTGAAATAAAGTATTCTATAAAATAACTATGATTTATTTTGCCAAAATAGAAATAAATAATTATATCCATTAACTATATTTTATCTTTGCTTGCTTACTTAATCAAATGATGATTGAATGATAAAAATTAATGATATGAAACCTAAATGATCACTACAAAATATTTTAAAATGATAATTAAAGTTATACATTACTGATGGATTTTTCTATATCTTTCAAATTAATACTTTATGCAAGAGTCTGTATTATGCTGTGTGTCAAAGAATAAATAATTAATTCTAATCAATCTAATCATTTGCTTATGAAGTTATGATCATAATACAGATGAAGGCAATAAACAATCAAGCTTTAATCACTAACTTCACTACAGCTGTTTTATAAGAAAATCTATTCTGCTTTTATTCTTCTTTTTATCAATAAATTATCTGGCACTTGGCTATAGTATAAGCTGGAAAACATTCAATAAACATATGGGGATAAAAGATTTTTACAATTCAAATCAGATAAATATCAACACAACAACTCCCAAGTCTACTTCTGAGACTAACTAAACTGATGGGAATAAATCTCTTCACCAAATGATCAGGGAGATAATATACTGAACTTCATATACTTTAATTCATAATACAAAATATCAAAACTGGAGGATTCAATCTACTCCTATCAAAAATACTTCAATACACAGAAAAGAAGGGATTACTCAATCCCATACACTACACTAGGCAATCTACGCATGTTAAATACTCAAATAACAAAAGGGGAGAGATTACTCGATCCCATAAATACTATAAAACATTGCTAACTTTACTACATATAGCCACAAAAATACTTTTCCATTCAAGCATAATAAAGAACAATAATTCACTTAAATAAATCTCTAATCCTTCCACAACAATTGACCATCCTCTTCCTTCGAAACCGATTGATTATATATCATTTGTACTTGCAATTAACATATAATTATAGCTAAGTTTAATAATGGACACACATATACAAGCATAATTCACAGACAATTCAAATCCCAGTAAGCAAGGAACTACTGTTAAAATATCAATTACTAATTGTAAAAGCAATAAGAAATAAATATTTCATATCTGATAATAATATTTAGGACTTGGTATCATACTAATAATGGTTGGTAAATGAGGCAATGATTTGTATTGGCAAGCAAGACAAAATAATCTTTTTATATAGTGCATTTACATTAGCACACATCTAAAGCAAAAATTTGGCTTAGACACATAATAAAACTTTATATTCCAGGTTAAATAATTATTAAAAATAATTATTGTTTAAATCTGTTGAAAAATGCATAGATATAATATAAGAACCTACATAATGTGCTTTTTTTAAAGAAGAGCTATCACCTCTATTAGCGTTATATGGATGCCTCCCTCTCTTGCCATGCATGTATGTTATAATCTAACACACGGTAAAACTAATATTAATAAAAAAAATTACTTAGCATAATATTTTTCTTATTATGCATTTACTGAGATGTTCTGGAAGAATAATAATACATATAATAATAAAAATAATAAAACATTTCTTAAATTATCATTATCAGTCTAAATGCTATTAAATAATAAATAAATAAAGTTCTCTTTTTCCTTCTTCTTCATTGGTTATAAAAACGAAAAGTTTGTTGATAGTTTATAAATGATGTCCTTGGATCATCTCTTAATAATAATAATTATTTGCACACAAATATAAATATTGACGAATATATAAAACACGTTCCTGCAGGAAAACAAAACAATATTATTTTTTTAATTCATAAGAGCAGATTCAATGTTCTCAGCTGTTAGCTAATGAATTGCTGTTGACATTATATATGAGGGATATTATTAATTAAGCAATATACATTTTTATGATGAAAATATAGTAGTAGTTCATATTTCATTCCTAGGATATATTCAAAAAATTTATTTTTCATTTTTAGAGCCATTCAGAACATATGTAATTATTTAACTAATAATATTTATTTATATGAGTTTGTTGACAATATTATAGACAGAAAAGTTTCACAGCAAGTGAGGAGTGCATTTAATAAAGCAAAGTCATTTAATTTATTCATTTTATAAATTTGTTTCTCCTATCAGTTTAGAAAAACAGGTAAATATTAACAATACATTCAATTACACATTTAGTCTTGTATTTTTAAATAGGTAAAAATAGAAATAATTACGAAAATGTTCTAATAATAATGACGATAAAATTAAATGATTCATATGCATCCTTTTAAATCTTCCTTCATAACTAGCATAAAATTTTTCATAAAGAGTTCTGAAAATGTTTAATAACAGTTTGCAAATTACGCACGCCGCAGTTGTTCCATTAATAATATAATTAAAAATTTAAAAAAATAATTTTGAAAAATAAACAAACTTTCTTCTTTCTTCTTTCCCATTAGGTTTAAAGTTTAAATAAAGCAATTTTACAATACTATTATACATTCCCATTCTTTCTTTTAATAGTGGCAATTTAAACTTAAATAATATAATATAGACACTTACATGCATTTTAGACAAAGGTTGGAAAATCTAAACAGTCAGCCAAAGAGAGGATTAACATATCTCTTAGTGCGGTTTAAGTACTCACATCTGTAAACCAATAATATATTTTATTCTTTCAGCTTGAACTTTGGAAGAAAAAAAATTATACTATCAAACTTTGTTACTAAATGAATTTAAATATATAACAGTATTGTGGAAGATCTTTTAGCAGTCCCCTCTCAGCAAAAAGCAGTTTTTAGTCAGTTATTAGTTGTTGGAGTCCCACTAGAATTATCAGTATCCCTTTTTATAGATTTTTAAAATACTACCTCACCCTTTTTCTCTTCCAATAGACCAAGATATATGAAAGTTCAAAGATCACCAGACAGAGACTAAGACTTAATTTATGCAAGAAACTTTGTCTTGAAAAAAGAAAGAAAAGTGGGAGAAAAAAAAATATGTCTTTTAAATAAATAAAAAAAATATTAAATATTAAATTGAACTAAGAATAAATATTCTGTACTTCAAAAACAACAGAATAAAAACTAATAACAATTGTTTAATAATTAATAAAAGATTTTCTAGTATAAAAAATGTTTAATAATTCACCAGTCCATTACACAATTAATTCACTTAAAATATAGTTAAGCTGGATTTTAACACTATTATTTATGATGAAATTAAATATTTGAATATGAAATGTGATATTTAATGATTTAATGAAGATATGAATGAAAAATGAAGTTGAGTAATGATATTGACATACATGAATATTTACAAACAATGCACTATAGACACTAAACTGATATGACTAAATGACTATGTTAATGATGATGAGTGAAACATATTTTACTGTTTATACTGTAAATTAAAATATGTAAAGCAAATGAACTAGAGAATCACTCAAACAAGTCTGAATATTTATTTGTGAAAAATAAAACTAATTAGCATCAACTCAAACTGAACTATGTTTATAACAAGCCACCCTCTATCCTATTATTAATTATATGCTAAATTAAGATAATAAACATCCAATAATTTTTAAATTACATCTCCACTTATTTTTAATCATAGTTTTAAGTCATAAATAAAAAAAATTTAAAATTTCACATTATTTCATTTTTTTTAAATAAGACAATATCAGATGTTGTTACTGATATAATACCATACAATTACAAATAATATTTCTGGTGCCAAACCAGAAGGTCACAATATATATATATATAGATGCACACCTAAAATTTATAAAGTTTACCTTTTCAATATTTATTATTATTAATTCTTTTCTTCACATTTAAATACATAGGTGTGGCTCAGATATATATTAAGGAGCAAAAATACTAACAAAATATTGATTTTTTTTTTTAATATTTTATTAGACGCCATTTTTAAAACTTTCTTTTTAAATTGTTTTTCCTATTAAATTGTGTATTTTGTCAAAATACAAAATGGAAGATGCAATCGTTAATTGTCCAAAAATAATTAAAGGGTTGGAAATATAATATTGTTTTAATCTTGGGAAGGAATTTTTAATTAAGTTTTTACTTAAAATAAAATGGGGATTAGTAGATTTTACTTTTGTATCGACACTTTTGTCAAATCTATTTCCAATCTGGAAATAGATTTGAATATATTTTGGAATGCTATCAAATGATTGCATCTTTCACAAACAATGAACAAAGAGAACTTAAGATTTCTGTTAGATTAAAGATTACGTTTGAGCTAGAGATAAGAAATTGAAAGCATTCTTCAAATACCTGAATGGGATATAAAATGAGCTAATTTTGACCATCAAAAGGATTAGCTACTATTGAGAGAACTGATTACTATTACACTCCATGTTGCTTTGAAATTTTAAAAGTGATGACCTAGTAGAAAACCTTTCCGGACCTTTGTAGGTCATTTTCTGCTACTGTAATATCCTGCTGCCCTGAAATGAAGGAAAGCCTAAAGAAAAACTCTGGAATGCTAAATGGGAGCTTGCAGTCACATAAGAACTGCCATGCATGAGCTGGACTTTTTAATGTGGACTCTTAAATTGGTGCAAGGTAAATTTTCAAGCTGCCACCTAAAAGTAAATCTACCCTAACTAATCTCATCAAGATTTTGTTCATAACTGATTTAACTTTATGTGAAAATGTAATTTATTAAATTATATATATATATATTTAATAGTGGCATAATATATTATTTGTATAAATTATGGCATTCAAACTAGGGTCATTTATTTTTCAAACAGTACATTTTATTCAATGTTGTTAGTGACATTTATCCATACTGCATTATTGACATCTGGCTCAGCTTCATGAATGATATATATATATATACATATTACGTGCTTCTAATCTGGGGGTTGCAACAAGATCAAACCCATAGATTTCTTCTCATGCCCTATCCTGTGAGTAGTTGACCTTCCCAGGACCACTTATTCTGTATAAAAGGGCTTTTGGCATTGAAGATTCCGGTAAAGTCTTGGAACACACTATGCCTATCCACTTTTCTCTAAGCACTGCCCAAGAGATTTCATTTTTTATTCAGAAGCATAACCTTATCTTTGATTTCTCTGTCATGGTCAGTACCACCACTTATTAAAATTATTATTTATTTTGCTTATTATCTAATTTTAGTGCTGTAATAATAAAATTATGCTCTACTCAAATATATATGTAAGCTCCAAATATTACTCTCTAGATTCCTTACTAATATTATTTTAGTTTTATTATACATTCTCACCACTGTAATTTATTATTTCTGTATTTAAGAGTATTAGCCTAGGGAAAAATAAAGCATTCTTTTTACCAGCGCTAATTAAAAGAATTTTCATTAAATATTTTGTCATATGATTAAATGTAATTTTCAAATGTGTTTTACTTATTTTCATGACCATAATGGCATGAACCTAGTTTATATATATATATAATGAATCCCAGAACCCTCCCCGAAATTATGTTAGGCACCATGTTTCAGAACCGTAAACCAAAGGGTTAATAACAATTTTATATAAATTCTTTCTAATAATTGGTTGGCATCTTAATATTGCACCCACCAAAAATGTGTGTTTGTTTATAGTATATGTCATTTAATTAATAAAAGAGCATATGAAAAATAATAGCGTGAATGACAATATGTAATTATCTACTGCTTAGTAGACCATTCATTCACATGCACATTAACATATTTATGTAAATAATTTGTCATGTTATTAAACTATTTTTATGATCTAATATCTTTGAGTAGTTCAAATTCCCTTTTCTCCACTTCCGCATGTACAACTATGTGTATGCATATATTAATTAAGTTATATGCAGTTAATATTGAGTCTCGTTGTCTTCTCCACTATGATAGTGGGCCAGACTTAAGAATTAATTCTCATGTGCCATGAATGTTATGTTATCGTTAGGTGTTTGATCTGGGGCTTAAGGAATGGGTTCAAATTCAGGTTGGTCCCTGACCTAAATCTCAGGCTTGACTGGGTTTGAAGTACATTTCATTGAGTTCCAGATCATGTTAGATGGATCAACATGTTTTAACCGGTACAGTATTTCATGCTGAAACAGCACACCTCAGTTGGTCCAGATCACCATCTCCATTACATATATACATTTAATGCTAAGTTTATATTAAAATAGCAAATCTTCAAACTTTAATGGACAAGCTTCAATCTTCTTCACTCTCCCAATTCTTCAGCCATTTATATCACTGGAAATTGAAGGATAAAATTTCAAAGCCATTAATGTTGCCAATATTATTGTCATACACATGCTGACCTTAACTCAATGTGATCCCCTCCCACATAGAACCTTAATATATCCATTTAATTATACAGAAGAGGATTGGGCAGAATACAGGCTGAATATGTAATATTTAATGTATATTGTTTATACTGGTCTCAATGTAATTATAAGAGACTTGAACCAGGTTTTCAAACTCCCCACAGCTACCAATCCATTTTATACACATGGCCACATACATGTGAAAAATCTTTTTAATTAAAGTTTGAAGATTTGCTATCTTAATACAAACTGAGCAATAATTGTATATATATTTTGGGGATAGTGATTTGGATGAGCTGATGAGTGCTGGTTCAGCTGAGATAATTTATCTTTTTCACATATATGTGGTCATGTGTATCAGCTGTATAAAATAGATTAAATAGCTATGAAGAGTTTGAAAGTCTGAGTTCAATCCCTTATTTATATATATATATATATATTGTAACGATATATAAATATGTCGTTACATTAATTTAAAATAAAAACTTAAAAGTTCGCAAATAAAAGTAAAAATTAAATGCTAAAATTAAAATGGTTGTTAAACGTATATACATTTGCACAGATGCCAAACTTTAAAAATATTTTTTTTTAAAAAAACAAATAAATAAGTATTTGAACGTACTTTTTTATAAAAAAAAAAGTACAAGATTTAAAAATAAAAACAGGTATTAATTAATTCTTGTAATCTGTAAATGGAAATGATTGTTTATAAATTGTTTGAAAAGCAAGCTAGCCTTGGCCTCTTGTATAATTAAAATGATCTGATGAAAGATAGATAAGAAAATAAAGAGAAATTAGCTTGACCAATGGAAGCACCAAGCCTTGGCTCAGACCCTAATGAAAGTGATGGATTAGTGACGTTTTGTTGATTGAATCCGTGTGGATAATATAAAAAGGGAAATACAGTTTTTTCTGGGTTCCAGCATTTTGTGTTTGAGAAATGTGGTAGGACGCACATACCACACTCTCTGTATAAAAAAAAAATGAAAAGACTGTGATACCTTGAACCAGCTATTGCCATCTCCAGAACATTATCTTCCAATGGAGGTGTCATGGGAATTAAAAACAGAAACCTGGACTCTTCTACCGTGAGCTAAGAACTTTACAAATTAACAACAACAAAAAAAAGTAATTAAGAACTTCCATCAATGTTTTTTTTAAAGATTCAGCTAATTTAAATTTTAAAATGAACTTTTATTTGATTTTCAAATTAATAATTGATTGTTTAAATTTATATAGTTAAGTTTTACTAAAATCATTTCCATTTTATTATTATTATTTGTAGTAATATTTATTGTAGAAATTATTAAATGCATTACATTTAAGTTGGGTATAGACATTGCAGAGATTCGTTAGCGGTTGATTATGTTGTGGTTTTCACAGTCGATTAGAATATATAACTCAACGATGTCATAGGGTGTCTTATGATGAACACCAAAGGTTCTCCTGTATTCCCTCAGCAATTGACATTATCGATTGACTTTGTATTTTGATCAGTTGTGTTTAATTTGGAATGTTTTTGACCGTGGAATCTGTGCAGCCGATCTATACTCGACATTATAAAACAAATTGTATAAAAATAATCTGTGCGAACGTATTTAAATGTTAAATTTAAGTCGGGTGTGAATGGCTATATAGTTTTGTAAAGTTATATTAAGGGAGGGTAATCTTAGGTTATTCATTTTGTAGTTGAATTGGTTCAATGGATTGGATATATTTGTGTAATTGTAGATGCAGTATGAGATCCGCTATGGGCAGGATTATATATATATGCCACACACCTTCTGTTTGCCTATGGATGGGTTTGTAAAACAGCAAAGGACCGCAGTCCATTCCTATGGAGGTTTATGTTTATTGTTCTACTTGCCAATAGATGTAACATTCCTGTTGGTGGAGAGACAATGTCTTCTATAATTCTACTTACTGATCAGATGTACATTCCTGACAGTATAATATTTTGTGTTGTCATATTTTCATGCGACATTGAATACATAAATGTATCGGATGGATTGGCACCGGTTTGATTGCGAAATTTGTTGCCTAAGGTTAAATCAGGGAAGAATATTTTCTTTTCAAATGCAGATCTATGTAGTCTATTCATACTCGACTATCTAAATAAATATTAAACTCATGGTTGTAATTTACTTAAATGTAAAACTAAAGATTAATAGAAAAATCAAAAATGTTGAATTTATTCCTCAAAATTTAAATGTTATTTTATATGTGCATAAATAAATATTGTTATGGGTTAATTTCTGGCAGTGGCTTTTAGTCTTTTATATTTAAGAAATAAAATTTATATTTTATTATCTCTGCTACTCCACTGAGCTAGTGACTTGGGCTAACGATCTGAATATTTAAATAAAGTGGAATCTTAACAGCATGTATCTGCCTACTCTATAAATTTTTCTAGGTTTAAATGCCTAGATGGCGCCTTGTAGAGCAGATATTGTAGTTTGTGGTTAGATTCGATCTTCACTTTCATTTCAATCGTTATAATATATATATATTATGTGGGTTTACTATTGCAACAATTTCTACTAAATAACATCTTCCATCACTGGATAAGAAATGTTTTTACTCAATTGAAGGTAGATGTCATCCAGTTAAAACATTCTTATAATAATGCTATTAATTATATATGGATGAACCCAGATATAATATATTTAATATTTGTTCTTCTGAAAAATTTCATTTTAGTATACATATTGTGTTAAATCGTTATACATGATGTGTTTTCTAATTTTATTTACTTTAAATTTATTTTTTAGCAACACTTTTTAAAACATTTTTTATTATTATGAAAGATGAAGAACAGACTGTTTACAATAAAAGTTAAGAAAGTATTCATATAAACAAAATAATTAGATATCTTTTAGAAGCAAAAAAACATTGTAGAATGTACATGGTTAAGAAACATACAAATTTATTTTTTCCTTCCATAAGTTATTACTTGTTCTAAAAATAAGGATTTAATAAATAGGTAAATATTATATAGATAGGCAAATAGGCAGAAAGTCATATAATAGGCATATCCCACTAATATATAGAATGAATATAATTAATAGAAATTAAGAATAATAGAAAAAAGATAGAATGATAAGAATGAAGAAAGAATGGATGGATGCGTTTATAATAAATGTTTAATTGGGTTTATAGAAGAATGAACAAAAGGTGGATAGGTACTAAACAGGATAAAAAATGTCTTTTTAATTATTTTGATACTGTTAATTGCCTTATATAATTGCTTAATGTTATAAATTTTAAAATCAATCATTTATGGATTTTAAAACTTTGGTTTAAAAGGTTTTAATATATCAAATTAATAACTGTCTTTATTGACTCAGAATTTTTGAGTTTTATTAGCCATTCTTATGTATGCCATTATTTATTATAGGTACTTATAAATTTACATTATTACAATGCACTGGTTGTTACTGATTTTAATTTTTATAATTTTAAAATAACCATATCTTCATTAGTGCCATAATTATTGTGAAGTAAACCAAGCCACTGTGTATGGATCCTTAGGTTTTAAAAGCCCTTTGTTTTCATATACTCAAAAACTTAAGATATATATTTATAAATATTAAAGTAATATATTTTTGATATTTTGCATAGAATGCCAATATTTATAATGGCATCACTCATATTCAATATTATATTACTTAATTAAACACTGTACATTGTATGGACAATTAAAACAACTTTCCCATGCAAAACAAAATGTATCACAATTCAGTATTTATATAGATATACAGATTAATAATGTTAAAATTTTTGTTTAAAATATATAAATAGAGAATAGCTTGTATACTTCGACTATTTATTGCAATTATTTCTAAATGCATGATAGTATAAACTCTTGATATCTAAATAGAGTATAGAAATTGCAGCTAAGAAGATGGCAAATTTTAATATTAAATTAGCTGATTTTAATAAAATGATTTTTTTTAAATAATTGAACAAGTAAATAGTTACTAATTTTTTTAGAAGATCAATGTCATCACATGATGGAAATTACACAGTGTTTGATTTTCTATGAAGCATAATTTGGTATCCTCTATTCTTGAAATCTCTAGATGCATTAATGCTTGATTTTGCACAATATAACCTGTAATGTGACTTCACTAGGTTTTATGCTTCACAGAGTTCAGAAAAAAGCTTTTATTTCTTATTAGAAATTATTGAATCAATACTATTAAATGAAAAATTATTCTTTTTAAAAAATTTAATATATAGTGAACTTTGGTCCAAATTTTTTGGGAAATAATGTTTGTTGTATGAACTCAAATAATCTTTCATTATTGAAGTTTAGTGTAATATAAAGATTAATTATCATAAACCCTTTATTTAATTTAAAAAATAGCTATAAAAACCTGAATGTATTCATGCTTAAAACAATGGCAACTAATTAATTAGTCATTATAGAATGTGAAATATTTTGGACAAATCATAGACTATTCAAAATGTTTATTTTTTTAGAAACATCTATTAATCACATTAAATTTCAATAGTTGGCAAGTAGGTTGAAGATAATATGGCTGCTCTTATCTTTATAAAGTCGTAATCTTGTGTTAAGATTTGTAGAGGTTAGTAAAACTAAACTTAAACTTCTTGGTATCAATAATTTCAATCTCTGTGGTCAAGTTTAATGTTTAGTGTCTATATAAGTATATTAGACCATTAATAAAGTTGGGGTTCCACCTTTATTGTTTAACAGATATTGCATTGACTGCAGTTTGAAATTCTTGATTGTTATTGATATTGGGATTATCCAAGGATTGACTGTCTTTTAATGATATATATATATCACTAGATATTTTTGCTATAGGTTAATATATATATATATATTAAATGCGATATATATATGTATATATCACATTTAGTATGTGTACATAATAACATATAAGCATATAAATGATTAAAGATATAAAGTATTAACTTTGATTGAAATTTTTTTTTTTTTTATTTTTAAAATGTTATCAAAACTAAATTGTAAATGAACTTCACTTACATATAATTTACTTTAAATTAATTTTCACACATATAGTGTATATATATCATTAGATATTTCTGTAGTAAGTTAATATGTATACTCTTTATCTATATATCATATTTAGTGATGTGTACATAATTATACATATATAAGAAATCAGTAAGTAACTTTTCTGCTTAAAATTGTTGATATTGTATCTTTTTTCTTAAAAAAAAATTTTTAAACAAAAAGCTTAACAATATATATATATATATTGAAGCGTTCAGTGTATTTGCACACACAGAGCTTCATGTTAGTTGTTGAAAATAGCATACGTCTATAGATTTTTAAAGCTCGAATATCTAATTTTTTTTTATTTGTTTGTATAGGTGTGTGTCTTGATGAATGAGAGGGCCCATGTATATATATTGTTTTATTGAAATGCATTTTTTTATATATATTTAGAAAGAAAAATATATTTCCATTGTCTTATATATTTGTACTAATGGCGATTCTTTCCTTGCAAATAACATTTTGATGATTCTGTTTTTTTCTTAAACATTCCAAAAAATGTAGTTGCATGTAAGTGTGAATTTATTTTTTCATCCTTGAGGCCATTAAAAAGCAAGTAAGATTTTCATACCTTGGTGTAATCTTAACAGGATTGTGTCACCTGTTTTAGATAAAAGATCAACTCAGCGGGTTACATGGAAGTGTTAAATTATTTTCTTATCTTTAAACTGATTTAAATCAAAGATCAATCATGCGGTCTGTTTTTATTTCTAACCAAGGCAGTTATAGTATGGGTGTTAAAAAAAATATAGAAAACAAAGAGTGGCTTAGCAAAAGTTTTTATAAATACTGGGCTAAATTTTCGAGAGGGGTCAGTCAAAGTCAAAGAACCAAGACGTAAAACTCAAGCAGTCAGAGAATAAAAATAAAGTTGTTGGCAGTAAAAAAAAAGTTTGTGCTTTTTAAGCAAAAGTTTTAAGAGAAAAGTGATTCTCAACTACTAGAGCAATTGACTATATTTAAGCTAAGAAGAGATCCACACGATGATTTGTGAGTAGGACAAATGTACTTTTCCCTTCTCTAAAAATCTCCAGAAAAATGCATCTAAAGAAGAGGAAGAAAGACAATTGACCCCATGCTGCTGCTATGAAAAAAGATGGAGAACCAATATCGAAGCCGGTCTATCCTTAGTCCAGTAAAGCCCACGGTCGACCCTGACAATGAGTGAACCAGTAGGAAAATATCTGCCTCAAGCAAAGTGACACCGTAATATATCGCAAGTATAAACTTTCTATCATTAAAAAAAATTATTTATATATTAAGAATGCCTTCTATAAAAATTCGAACCTTTAATTTCCTCAGATCTATAAAATTAGTAAAAGACTTTCTTAAAGAGATGTGTTTCAAAAGGACGGTTATATATATATATGAGTGTTTTAGTTTTTTGACTATCTTAAAAAATGTGTGTTTCAAAAAAGACAGTGATAGTTTTTTTTTTAACTATTATTATTGCTTTTGACAAGTCAATTTAAATTATAACTAGATTACTTGTTAATAGTTAAAAAAAAAAGTGTAATGTAAGTGGAACAAAAGATTGTTATAGAGTTTATAATTGCAGCTTTTATATATTTTATTTTAAGATATGCCGGTATGTTCTTTTTAAGTATAATATATATTTGATTGATTAATTTATTTGTGCCAATTTGGTTAAGTATGGGGACAAATGATATTACACTATGAAACCAATTTATGTATAAATTTGTTTGCTTTATCCCGAATCTAAAGTGGGAAAGGGGTAAGGATTCATTTTGAATGGTAAAATAAGAATCAGTCAAAGTTAAATTTCTTAAATCGCGTCTAAGTCTGGCTTAGTTAAAAATGTCATTTATTTTTAAAAAAAAAAAAGAAAGAAAAGAAGTCAAATATCTGTATAAAAATCCGTCCTCTTCCCATATATGTATAATCACAATACCTTGTTAAAGAAATTTAAAATATGACTGAGTGTTAAGATTATTTTATTTAATTTAGATTAAGATTCTTTGTGACAATTAAAAAATAAAATGATATATATATATATGCATCTATTTATGTGTTAAAAAAAATTATTTAATAATAATAGTGCTTTCTCAAGTACAAAACAGGCAATATTACTTATTGCAAAGATATGTGTTCATCTCACTATATATGTATATTTAGTGATGCATGCACTTGGGGAAAAAAATATCTCAGCAGTAGTGATTGTTTCGCCTCTTTAGCATTTTATGGTTGAGATTTATATTTGAAACACTTGGGCGTTTTATAGCCTATAAGATATGGTTGTCTTAAATTTCCCCATTATTACTTATTAAATACAGATTTAGGAATATATCTATGCAGATATAAGTTAATGCTTTTAATGGGCAAATATATCAGTGGCCTAATAGATTGATCTGTGACTATATGACTTTTAATAAAGAATAGATGTTGAGTATGCTATGTGGTCTGCCACACGGATATTTTACCGGTCCTGGTGATACAAGATAGCCATGGTTTTCTTTGAGCCAATGAATGGATATATTCTATAACGATAGGGATTCGAAGCCCACGCTCTAGTATTTCCTACACAAGCCAAGCTGAATGCGGATGTGTTATCATAGGAACATATATATATATTACTGCTCGACAAAGGAGATTGGCCCATGTTTGCCAATGCTAATAATATAGCCAGCCCAGGATACAAACCCAGACACCACTAATTAGATTTCTTAATCATACCTGTTGATAATTTTGTGTGAAATAGATAGACCATATTTTTCATATAACTATTAATAATGAAGGGAGCTAAAGTTATGCTTTTGTCCATAACTCCTGCTGGGAATACTAACAATTAAATATAATAATAATAATAATATATATATATTTAACTTCCCCTATGTATGTAAACACATGCATAAATTTATTATATATATATTCATTTGGCCTCTGACTTAATATAACCAGGTATTGTGTTTGCTCTCCAAAATTGGCATATTAATTGTTATGGTGGTATATCTCTTGATAAAATATTATTCTTAATATAAAAATTTGTTCTATGATGACACACGTATAGTACTGATTATTTACTATGTGTGTAGATATCATTTCTGGTTAATTTATAATTATTGTTTTGATTCACAATTGTTGTTGTCATGAACTCCAGTATGACTTCATTACGATGCACACACATATCCAATGCTGATATTCATTATTGTAATCGTTGGATTTAATAGTTCATAATCGTGGTTGTCATTATTGACAGGTGACTTCTTTGTAAAAATTATACATTTATCCTAGTGATATCTAAAATACTGTACTTTTGTAAATAACTTATGTTTGAATATTGTAATTCTTGGTAAAATCATATATTTATCCTAGTGATATCTAAATACTGTACCTTTATAAATAACTTATGGTTGAATATTGTAATTCTTTGTAAAAATCACATATTTATCCTAGTGATATCGAAATTCTGTATCATTATCAATAACTGATAATCAAACATGGTAATTATTATTTTTTGGCTTAAATGTAAACCTATACATGGATTTTAATAAGATCCAAACATGGTTATTATTATTTATATTTTCTAATGAATTGTGTTAATAAATTGTATATAATATTTTGAGCTATATCAAAGTATTTAGTGAGTATCTTAGATTAAATTAATAAAGTCTAATGCAGGATAAGCTCAGTTTGAATAGAGAGTCCTTGTTTTTACCATGACCACCGGGACTGAAGAAAAATGATAACCATTAGTAGCATCAGGAGCGCTGTTTGGATAGTGGAGATTTTGGAGCACTGGCAAATAGCTTAAAGCTTAGTATTGTTCTGTGAATATTATATCCTGAACATACTGGGTTTGAAGTACTTTTGCTAGGTCTCTGAATCTTGTTGGCTGATCATACGATTCTGAACATTACAGGGTTATGTATATTTTTTTCCAGGCTTGGCTTCCCAATGTGAGGCTTCAGTTATATAAACCTATACACCCTGAGCACCTGAGTGATAATGTTGATTTAAGATTTTTTTATGTAAGATATGTAGAGATATTTTTTAGGTTTGATGCCAATATGAGGCAATTGGATTTATTCACTCACTTCCATAAAATGTAGAGATTGTTTCTCAAGCCTGTTACATGGGTTTTGATGTTGTGTTGGATTGTGGTTGGTGACATGGCGCCCAGAGATAATCTTTGAAAAGGAAATTTTTTTTTTTCAGGTTACTCTAAATAAATTTTGTCATCAGCCAGGATTCCAATAATCATTGTGGATATTACTTTGGTGTGTGGATGATGGAAGACACAGATTGATGTGGATATAAACAAAAGGGGCTGACACAGGAGTAATCGAGTGTGGTGATTGTGTGAAAGTTGTCATTTTTAGATCTTAACAGTTTTCTAGGTACAGCAGAACAAGCAACCTGTAAGCAAGGGGGGCAGTGACTGGTCTCAATAGGGTAAGAGAAAATTTTTATGTACTTTATACTATATATATATATATATATATATGTACAAATTTGTTTTGATTTATTTTTATGGTACATATGATATTTATGTCAGTTGAATAGTAGATAGGCAGGTATGGACTTAGGATGAATATAAGGAAAGGAACAGGCAGCATGTGGGAATAATGGGGGAAAGGATGAAGATGCATAGGAGATCAGAGGAGGGGAAGGTATAACACTTTATAAAAACTAAAGAAATAGTGCAAAAAAGACTATTGTTTAGATGAAGAGATAGTTATAGAAAGCAATAGACTATTATAGTACAAGCAAACAATGGAGGTGACAATTCAAGACCTATACCAGCTGATGTTAACCATGAACATACAGAGTAACAAAAAAGAAGAGGAAGACAGTAAGAGAGCAGAAGAGATGAAGAGTGAATTTTCTAAGATAGCAGAGAAAATAAGTGAATGCAATAAGAAAGCAGAGGAATTTCAGAGAAAGATGGATGACTGGTGGGAAAAAGGTCAAACAGAGAGGAAGGAGATTAAAGAGGAATGCAGAAAGGGGGCTGAGAAAATAAATAAAAGAGTAAATGATACTCCACAGGGGAACTTCAAGACCATCCAAAAGGAAATGCAGAATGTACAAGGACAGCAGGAGGAAATAAGGGACTTGCAACCTGATCAACTGGGAAATATTGAGACAGTATCCCAAGTAATAATTCAAAAACCACCGGTTGAATTTGTTCAGGTATTACCAGAGGTGAAATTTAGGGAAGAACAAAGTGCTAAATTAGTGTGTGAAACTTCCAGTGAAAAAGATATGGTAGAATGGCAGAAAGAAACACAGACTCCTCCAGAGGAAGAGAAATACAACCTCATTGCTGATGATTGAAAAAGAATATCAATCACTAATAAGGTTACTATGGATGATGAAGTAAAATATAGTTATTCCATGGATGATAACAGCATAACAGCAGAACTCAAAGACTTAGTCAAACCAAAAGCTTCAATGACTTCACAGATAGTCAATTGTGATAAAACTGCAGTTACAATCAAATGGGATGAACCTGAGGAGGATGATGGCAGTTCCATGTGTAATTATGTAATTGAAAGATGTGATAATATTAGTTTAAGATGGGTTATATTCAATGCTGGTTTTGAAATAAATGAAACTTACTACACTGTAACAGGTTTAACTGAAGGTTTAGAGTATGAGTTCAGAGTGATTGTCCAAAATGCTGCAGGTATGCAAAAGCCCTCACTTCTATCTAAATCCATCAAAGCCAAGGCAGTATTTATTGCTAAACCCCTAACCATGATAAAAAGGTTAAATAATGTTAATGGTTATATTCATAAAGATGGTACTCAGCAGTGCAAATTTAGGAGTGATCTTCTGCCTACTGTCATGTGGTGTATGGATGGAAAGGGACATGCACCCAGAAATAAGTGCTTGATGACTTGTATGAAAGCTACAACAACAATGGCTATTATTAAAGCTGGCATTGAGGATTCTGGAAAGAGTGTTGGTGAAATAAGTGAGCATGTGAAAAATAAGCATGAGAGTTGGGTAGAGCCGATCAACTGTAAAGTTAATCAGGCCACTAACTTTACACAAATCTACTTTCATGTTGGTCATGGCTTCCAGAATATGATGAAAACCCCACTATCAACAGAGGGAAAGAGAATTGATAAAGGAAATCAGAAGGAAGCCTTGCTTAAAGAGAACTGCAGAGAGACAAAGAAAGAGGGGCATACAACCATTTGATTTCCAAATAGGTGACCATGTGTGGGTGCACATGCAAGATGTTGGGGACTCATGGCAGAGTCAATATAAAAAATTCTCTCCATTATATTGTCTACCCTTCAAGATAAGAAAGCTTTGTGAAGAAAAGGTATTTTTCAATCAAAAATATAAGGTAATTAGGCAAACATGTGAGGCCCTGAGTTTAAAGCTCTACCACCAGGTACCTCCAGATCCGGGAAAAACATAGAGGGTCTTAGGAAAAAAGGGTAATGACGGGTACTGATTTTAAATGAATAGGGACCATGAATTTTCAAATTAGTATAAAGCTATATGAATTTTTGGGGATATATATGTAGTCAATCACTAACCATAGAATAGATTAATATATTTTTGTTATGAAGCAGTTTGGTTATTCTTTAATATAAACTTCAAGGGTCTCTGCTGTAGAAGAAAAAAGGATTTTAACAGAGTAGGTTTGATCATTTTTTTTATTGTTTTTTTTTACTTTTCATAACTTGAGGGATATGAAGCATTCAGTGTATTTGCACACACAGAGCTTCATGTTAGTTGTTGGAAATAGCATACGTCTATAGATTTTTAAAGCTCAAATATCTAATTTTTTTTATTTGTTTGTATAGGTGTGTGTCTTGATGAATGAGAGGGCCCATGTATATATATTGTTTTATTGAAATGCATTTTTTATATATATTTAGAAAGAAAAATATATTTCCATTGTCTTATATTTGTACTAATGGTGATTCTTTCCTTGTGAATAACATTTTGATGATTCTGTTTTTTTCTTAAACATTCCAAAAAATGTAGTTGCATGTAAGTGTGAATTTATTTTCTCTCCTTGAGGCCATTAAAAAGCAAGTAAGATTTTCATACCTTGGTGTAATCTTAACAGGATTGTGTCACCTGTTTTAGATAAAAGATCAACTCAGCTGGTTACATGGAAGTGTTAAATTATTTTCTTATCTTTAAACTGATTTAAATCAAAGATCAATCATGCGGTCTGTTTTCATTTCTAACCAAGGCAGTTATAGTATGGGTGTTAAAAAAAATATAGAAAACAAAGAGTGGCTTAGCAAAAGTTTTTATAAATACTGGGCTAAATTTTTGAGAGGGGTCAGTCAAAGTCAAAGAACCAAGACATAAAACTCAAGCAGTCAGAGAATAAAAATAAAGTTGTTGGCAGTAAAAAAAAAAGTTTGTGCTTTTTAAAGCAAAAGTTTTAAGAGAAAAGTGATTCTCAACTACTAGAGCAATTGACTATATTTAAGCTAAGAAGAGATCCACGTGATGATTTGTGAGTAGGACAAATGTACTTTTCCCTTCTCTAAAAATCTCCAGAAAATGCATCTAAAGAAGAGGAAGAAAGACAATTGACCCCATGCTGCTGCTATGAAAGAAGATGGAGAACCAATCGAAGCCAGTCTATCCTGAGTCCAGTAAAGCCCAAGGTCGACCCTGACAATGAGTGAACCAGTAGGAAAATATCTGCCTCAAGCAAAGTTACACCATAATCTATTGCAAGTATAAACTTTCTATCATTAAAAAAAATTATTCATATCTTAAGAATGCCTTCTATAAAAATTCGAACCTTTAATTTCCTCAGATCTATAAAATTAGTAAAAGACTTTCTTAAAGAGATGTGTTTCAAAAGGACGGTTATATATATATATATATGAGTGTTTTAGTTTTTTGACTATCTTAAAAAATGTGTGTTTCAAAAAAGACAGTGATAGTTTTTTTTTATTATTATTATTGCTTTTGACAAGTCAATTTAAATTATAACTAGATTACTTGTTAATGGTTAAAAAAAAAAAGTGTAATGTATAATTCTAAGTGGAACAAATGATTGTTATAGAGTTTATAATTGCAGCTTTTATATATTTTATTTTGAGATATGCCGGTATGTTCTTTTTAAGTATAATATATATATTTGATTGATTAATTTATTTGTGCCAATTTGGTTAAGTATGGGGACAAATGATATTACACTATGAAAACAATTTATGTATAAATTTGTTTGCTTTATCCCGAATCTAAAGTGGGAAAAGGGTAACGATTTATTTTGAATGGTAAAATAAGAATCAGTCAAAGTTAAATTTCTTAAATCGCGTCTAAGTCTGGCTTACTTAAAAATGTCATTTATTTAAAAAAAAAAAAAAGAAAGAAAAGAAGTCAAATATCTGTATAAAAATCCGTCCTCTTCCCATATATGTATAATCACAATACCTTGTTAAAGAAATTTAAAATATGACTGAGTGTTAAGATTATTTTATTTAATTTAGATTAAGATTCTTTGTGACAATTAAAAAATAAAATGATATATATATATATGCGTCTATTTATGTGTTAAAAAAATTATTTAATAATAATAGTGCTTCTTTCTCAAGTATAAAATGGGCAATATTACTTATTGCAAAGATATGTGTTCATCTCACTATATATATATATTTAGTGATGCATGCACTTGGGGAAAGAAATATCTCAGCAGTAGTGATTTTTTCACCTCTTCAGCATTTTATGGTTGAGATTTATATTTGAAACACTTGGACGTTTTGTAGCCTATAAGATATGGTTGTCTTAAATTTCCCCATTATTACTTGTTAAATACAGGTTTAGGAATATATCTATGCAGATATAAGTTAATGCTTTTAATGGGCAAATATATCAGTGGCTAATAGATTGATCTGTGCCTATATGGCTTTTAATAAAGAATAGATGTCGAGTATGCTATGCAGACTGCCACACGGATATTTTACCGGTCCTGGCGATACGAGATAGCTATGGTTTTCTTTGAGCCGATGAATGGGTATATTCTATAAAGATAGGGACACGAAGCCCACACTCTATTATTTTCTACACACGCCAAGCTGAATGTAGATGTGTTATCATAGGAACATATATATATATATATTACTGCTCAACAAAGGAGATTGGCCCATGTTTGCCAATGCTAATAATATAGCCAGCCCAGGATTCAAACCCAGACGCCACTGAATGCTGTAATTAGATTTCTTAATCATACCTGTTGATAATTTTGTGTGAAATAGATAAACCATATTTTTCATATAACTATTAATAATGAAGGGAGCTAAAGTTATGCTTTTGTCCATAACTCCTGCTGGGAATACTAACAATTAAATATAATAATAATAAATATATATATACTTAACTTCCCCTATGTATGTAAACACACGCATAAATTTATTATATATATTCATTTGGCCTCTGACTTAATATAACCAGGTATTGTGTTTGCTCTTCAAAATTGGCATATTAATTGTTATGGTGGTATATCTCTTGATAAAATATTATTCTTAATATAAAAATGTGTTCTATGATGACACATGTATAGTACTGATTATTTACTATGTGTGTAGCTATCATTTCTGGTTAATTTATAATTATTGTTTTGATTCACAATTGTTGTTGTCATGAACTCCAGTATGACTTCATTACGATGCACACACATATCTAATGCTGATGTTCATTATTGTAATCGTTAGATTTAATAGTTCATAATCTTGGTTGTCATTATTGACAGGTGACTTCTTTGTAAAAATTATACATTTATCCTAGTGATATCTAAAATACTGTATTTTTGTAAATAACTTATGTTTGAATATTGTAATTCTTGGTAAAATCATATATTTATCCTAGTGGTATCTAAATACTGTACCTTTATAAATAACTTATGGTTGAATATTGTAATTCTTTGTAAAAATCATATATTTATCCTAGTGATATCTAAATTCTGTACCATTATCAATAACTGATAATCAAACATTGTAATTATTATTTTTTGGTTTAAAAATGTAAACCCATACATGATCATAATAAGATTCAAACATGGTTATTATTATTTATATTTTCTAATGAATTGTGTTAATAAATTGTATATATTTACACCGTTGTCATGTCATTCCCTAGTTCATCATATCCACTCAACCACATCCACACTTGATTAAGTCATATATGTATGTATCCAAAACCTATGAAATGTTAAAAATAATATTTTGAGCTATATTAAAGTATTTAGTGAGTATCTTGGATTAAATTAATAAAGTCTAGTGCAGGATAGGCTAAGTTTGAATTGAGAGTCTTTGTTTCTACCCTGACCACCGGGACCGAAGAAAAATGATAACCATTAGTAGCATCAGGAGCGTTGGTTGGATAGTGGAGATTTTGGAGCACTGGCAAATAGGTTAAAGCTTAGTATTGTTCCGTGAATACCATATCCTGAACATACTGGGTTTGAAGTACTTTTGCTAGGTCTCTGAATCTTGTTGGCTGATCATATGATTCTGAACGTTACATATATATATATATATAATTAAATTGAAATTTATTTTTTTTACTGTGACCTCTTATGAGGTAAAAAATAAATAGACAAACTAACAGATTTTTCAACTGCGATAAAAGCATTTAAAAATAGATTCCATTTATGTTATAAAAATGATTTCAAATAAATTCTAATGGAAAGAAATGTTGACTTTTATCATTGGGAATATATGATTGAGAATGGAATACAATGTAAAGCTGAATGTTGAAACTTATTAAAAGTAAAGACTTTTTCAGAAAAAATAAATGATAGCATTACAATATGTCAGTTAAAAAGTTAAAGGATCAGTATGTGGTACATGTGCTTCCTAAAAGTTGGTCTTATGATATTTGAGTGTCAAAGTGAGCTTCAATTTAGGAACCTTCAATTTTTTTTAGTTTGAAACACTACTATTATGCTAAACTGCACAGAATTATTTAACTGAAGTCACAGTGACAAAAAATTAAGATTAGATTATATATCTAAGAGATATATTCATTAGCAAAAATTAAAAATAAAAACACTCCCTATTTACATTTATTATATTTATATAATAAAATTAGAAGTATCCAGCCCATATAAATGTCATCTTTATTTTAATTGGTTACTTCAACAAATTTTCTTTTCAGATTTAATGTAAATTAAATAGAAGACTTTAATATTATTGAACTGTGAGAATAAATGCTGTATTAATGGCAAAATTGGCATGATCTATGTAATATCAAACTATATAACTTTAATTATATGCTAACAAAATTTAAATGTAAATATGATGCTATAGCATCTATTTTTCCCCTCATTAAAGATCACATTTCAAACATGAATTTATGTATTGTAATCACATTTTTTTCATGATTTAAATACTATACCTCTATAAAAGTGAATGTACTGATTTTATTCTCAGTATTTTTTATTAATGGCAGAATTACTTCCTTCACATAAAATATGCTTTGTAATAAAAATTACATTTTATTAAAGATAAAGGATGGTATTACTTTCTTTACATAAAATGCTCATAATATAAATTATGATTTAGTTAGGTATAAATTTTTTAGACACTATCAGCAAGCATTTAAAAAAAAGGTAATTTGTTAAAGCAACAAATTAAACAATTACAGACAAACTAGGGATTTTATATAATATATATATATATTATTTATTTTCAGTTACAGTCTAGAATTGTTAAACAAAGAAACATAAGGAATAAAAAAATTTATTTTAAATAATGGATGCATGGATATTGCTAAAAAAATACAGCCAGAAAAATTTATAACTTTAATTAGTTATAATCTTCAATAATTGGCTTTGCAAAATAATTTAAATAATCATTACAAATTGTACTGATATATGATTTCCAATTGAATATTACACATCTCATCAAACGTATAATGTAACCAACTAATCGCTTAAACAGTATGGGTTAATATTAGTCATGTACAAAATGCATAGCCAGTCATAACATTTAACATATTCATCTGACGTATGTGACAATATTTAGAAAACAGTTTGTTTGCATACTTTAGATCAATAAATGGTCTCTGCCGGTTTAATCATTATGAGAATATTTAAACTGGCATTAAAAAATGTTACTCTACTTGAATGCATTCAGTATTACTATGAAACAAGAGCAGTTTCCTACTCTAGTGCCATCTACAGCAAGTTTGATAAGCAGATATTGTTTTTTATATCATATTATATGAATTGGAAAATTAAGTGATTTGTAGTTATAATTATCAATATTTCTGTAGTTAATTAAACACAATGCAATTTGAGATTGGTGAAGTAACAACTTTCAATATTTTAAAAATAAGTATAATGCCAAAGAATGATTACAAAGTCTTCCTATTATTTTAGTGTTGTATAAAATGAGTGTTAGAGGATATAGTCTAATATAAATCCTAGTTTTAATTTGAGAAACATGTCCTCTAGTTTCTTTACAGAGTTGTTAACAATTCTAAAATCTTTGTTTAAGAATCACAGTACCGAAAGGGTTTACGTGCATTTCTATTATATGTTATTTTAAATTTATTAACAAGATACAATAGTTCATATCCCTATTAATTTTAAGGAACAATGTTTTTTTTAGAAATGCAAAAAAATAAGAAAACGTAAGAGCAGCCGCTAAATAAAGTATATACGTACTGGTAATATGATATATATGTGTATTATTTCTACTAAAATGCTGAACTAAGAGAACTGTGTTAGCGAAATGTTTATTTAAAAAACCGAATTGTGCTGACTTGTTTTAATTAAATGTTCACTTAAAATACTTTTTTTTTTTTTGTCACTGCGTATACAAATAAAAATAAAGTAAAAGAAATAGAAAGGCCTTTTTAAGTTTAGTATTTTGTTTATTTTTCCATTTTACTAAAACTGTGAGAAAAAAAGGGCGGGAAGTGTTTTTACATTACCGAAAATGCGTATATCTGAAAATTGAGTTCTTTTATTTTATTGCGCTTGTCACAGGCTTTACCTCAATATTACGTTCAAATGTATTAACAATTAAAACTTGCGATCTTAATGACGTAATTTGTCTTGAATAATAATTATTAATTATTTAGTGTTCAATTTTAAAAAACAAAAAATGTAATTATTAATTATTTAGTGTTCAATTTTAAAAAACAAAAAATGTAATTCATGATTCAGTATAGAGATTAAGAATCTTAATTGTCAAGTCATGTGACACCCAAACTCTAATGGAAACTTGAATGCAAATATTCCAGCCAATTGTCTAAATTAAGTTTTTTCATTTAGTTCAGGAAAATTTAGTTTTGAAACTATCATTTTACCACTGCGTCTTCGTAAATAAGACACTGCCTCTCAATATATTTCTTCTATTGCTTTCATAAATAAATAAAAGTTTTTTAAGAATGTTAATTGAAAACAGACTTAAGGACTTGAATATCTAAAAGTTGACCACTAATCCAAAATTATTACTTTAATACATTATTTAAATAAAATAATATTAGTATACAAGATATATATTATAAATACAATGTAAGAGTTATCCCAACTAGGTATTTTATTAAATGTAATTATAGATGTCAGCATTAAACTTTTTGATTCTTCTTTATATGATAGAGTAACTTTTTTGAAATACTTGCTTATATTTATTTAGTAAGAAAATAATAGAATACAAAAATAATAACTCATAAAAACATTTCATAGCTTCAGCTCAGGAATAAACTATTTATTTTATTTGAATTCAGCGGGTGGAAGACTTGCTTTTGAAAAGTACTGTAAAATGATTTGATATGATAATTGTGAAGATTTATACCAATCCTGGCTACAGAAAAGAGTTACCTACAGTTATTAGTAAAACTGAGGGAACCAAAATATATGAATACTATTTAATTTCTGTCAGATCTATATAACTATGCAAGCAGGTTGATATAGATTCAAGACATAAAGATGTATTTGAATTTCAAGCTGGTAAATTACTAGTACAATAAAAAGTTAATTATGATTATTGAACAAAAAGTGTATTAGTTATAAAAAGTCCATTTGAACTAGGTAGAGTTTCAAAACTTCTTATTAAACCAGAAACTAGTATGGGCATACATTAGAAAGTGCTGAATAGAGATTTACTAAGCACTACATCTAATGTGTATTGATTATTCCAACTTACAATAGGTGGAAGAGCTTGAACAAAATAAATAGTTCATTCTTATAAAAGTAATAATATTGCTTTTTCAAAATAAGGTAATTATAGCTCAAATATGTATATATTATTATTTTTGCTAGTTCTCTTTGAATTGGAAATGTGATAATATTTTTTCATTCATAATTCTAATATTCTGATAAATGGTTTGAATTAAGGTTGAATGCATAAGTCATAATGGTGCTGCACATGAATAATCCCAGGGTTGATTTTATCTATAAGTTACAGTGTAGATATTTTATACCATAAGGGATTTTCTATTTTAGAAGTTAATGAAAATGTAAATATTTTTAAGGACAAAAATGTATCAACTCATGTAGTACATTTTATTTATTTTAAATATATAAAATACATTTATACATAATTACAACATGATAATAATGAGATCAGATATGAATAAGGATTTGTTTCTCCCTATTAGCCTAACAATGTGAGTGTATTGAATTGTTAGTTATTTATGTTTATGAATAGTTCTGAAATGGTGCTGAAAAACTTTTTTTAAATTAGGATCTTTTCAAATCATGCCCTAGATTAATATTTTTTTTACATTTATACAATATCAAATAACAATTGCAGAACATATGTTAAAAAAAGCAGAAATGAAAAAAAAAAAATAAGAGAGAAATATAAATTTTCTTATTCTTTTTTAGCTTATATATAAAAAAAACATTAAAAAACTTATAAATATATTATTTTTTGCAAATTTATACTTTTTATTGAGCTTATTTCCCTAAAATAACATTTTGACAACATCTCTTTGTATTAAAATAAAACAATGCAAATCGTTTTGTATTATTATAAAAATACAAACTCCTTCATGATTTGTTGGAGTTATATAGTGGCATAATGAATAATATTTTGGGAGTGTAATTTTCACTACACTACTTTCACTTGTCTTTGGTCATATGTTTTAATTACATTTATCTACAAGGTGTTAAAAGCAGATGGAAACCAGATCTTACCCTGCATAAGAGTGGTGTAGTGAAAATTAAACTGCAGAAATGTTATTCATTACTGGATAATCTCTAATATAATGAATGTCTAACAAAAAGTACTAATATAGTAGCATATTTTTGAGATCAAAATCCATGATAACTGTTCTCTGACATTTCCATTGTTTAAACTTTTTATGAACTTCTGAAAAATAACACATTTGATATTTTTAAAACTGCAGATAATAAAAAGTTGTTTGCTTATGACAACTTTTTATGTATTTTATCTGTAATTAAAATTAAAGTAAATTATTTATAGAATAAAGAAAAGAATGTCAGATATTTAAGTATCTGATTCAATATTAATTAAAATCTTTGTCGATGATGTTCTATGATTTTGGTGTTCAAGTCAGTTCACATGAACCTTACAATTCTTTTCAGGTTACAATCGCTTAAGATATTTTTGCAATTACCAACTTATAAAAAATTTAGCTAACTAGACAATATAGATCACTTTATTAAATCCCTCTATTATTTGGTGGGGAGTAAAGTTTCTAGCTTAATCTGAGTAGATCGCGAGAAAGTCAATGCACTGACTGTTAAAAAATATGATTTTGATGGGCTGCAGCTTTACTAATGATAGATGTAGAGATGTCATACTTCTGTAGATAAGCCATAATTTACCTTTAGTTTCAGTATTAAGTGTAATTTCAACAGAAATGCAATGTTATTATTAAATTGTGTTAAACTATTCTAATAAACTAACGAGTTAAAAATTAAATATTTCAAAATATAAGCAATGTTTTATATGTGTGATAATCATAAATTCACTATATAAAAGTGAATTTATGTAATAAATTGTAAAGTTTTAAAAAGGGAGTGGGGGTGTAGCTTTTAATTAATATAATTAATCGCTATTCTGATGAAATAGATTTATTGTTTATATATTCATCAGGAGTATTATATCCTATCTCTATTTTGTGTCTAAGTATTTTTTTTATTTTTTTTTTGTTTGTTTTCTTTCTTAATGGAAATAATTTTACTCAATAATTCTTTAAGTTTTAGTAATCAATGAAACAGGAAGAAAACCAAGTCAAAACAAAGTATTAAATTTGCCATTATTTTTATAACTAATTTTACTTTTTTCTCTTTTTTTTTTTTAGAGTTTTTATTTGTCTTTATTGTTTAGCATTTAATTTTTAAAAAAAATAATACATTGAAGTCGTACTGAAAATAAAGTGGTAATTTATATATCTGCGAATATATCTATCTGTGCTATTTTTGTTATTGTTTCATATTGTAAATTCATTATGTAGTAAATTCCATATATCAAGCCAAAAAGATTTCATATTTATTACTCTGTTCTTGGCTTTTTAAAAAATAAATTTATATTAAAGATTAATGTTTTTCTTGGTAAAATCCATTTTAATGAATATCTATACCAAGTTATAAATTAGAGCTAGTAAATCATGATAAGAAAGCATAATAAACGATTCCTAGGACTCGTTACCGTGTTAAATTATTACAAAAAATATGCGATTTAAAAACTGAAATAATCGTATAAAACTTATTTTTTGGAAAAAAAGAATAATAAATATTGTAAAACATTTAAATAAAATTAGAATTATTATCATCATTATCATCAGCCACTCATGAACAAATATGATCTTTTCAACTCCAGTAAAAAATCTGTTAATTGCAATAATGTCAATATATATTTATGCTGGTTTTTAATCTATTTTCTCTTTTAATTTTTTAATTTTATGACTTGTAATGTTGGCTTCGACTCATCCACAATGAATTTTTTTTTTAAAACTTCAAGGCCTTATATAATTGTAGTTCTTCATTTTATTCCATTATAAGATACACTGCAAAAGCAATCAGTAATGTAGTCAAGTGTTGTTAGCCGAGAGGTCAGCACAGCCACCTAGCAATTAAGTGGTTGTTTGCAGATGGTTGTTGCAGGTTCATCTCTAGGCCGATGCTATGACAAATGAAGAAAAAAAAGCAATCAATAGTGTACTTCTATTGAAGTGTTTTGAGCCAATCTTTATAATGCATATTAAGTCTGGAATCTTCCAGTTAACCATAAAATATTTTTTTAAGAAATCTGTTTCTATTAATTTTCTCAAACAAGAGTAAAAGTTATTTTATAAAAGTAAAGTTTATAAAATCATATCTGTCAAGCTAAGGAAAAGAGTGATTGGTCTTAGGAATTTTCCATCACTTTTTAAAAATCCTTTGAAACATCTTTAATAAAAAATTTCTACTGCAGAATGTTATGTTATAAGAGGATGCATATCTTGATTTTAAATAATAAATTAGGCAAATAACATTTATATATACAACTAATTTAATTTCAATGATTATATTCCCATGACAAAATACCTTTCTTTTATATTATAAAGGAAGCAACACATTACTGTTTGTGCCAGATCTCAATATCTAAATTCATCATTCTATTAAAAAAATTACCAAAATATTAAAATTGGTTCACATTCTCAAAATGAGGAATTGCTCAAAATTTTGAATGATAGTTTTTAATTAATAAATCAAAATCTTTGTTGGTTGCATTCAGTAAATTCCTCTCTTTATTAATAAGAATATCATAATAACCAATTTAATGTAAATCTAAAAGTCAAGAAGACAAAATTGTTATAAGATTTAATTTTTCCTCTTATTAAAGTAAATATTGTTTATTCATTATTGTTAAAAAACTAAATGTTTCAATAGAAAGATGCAGATATCAATTTGCCCATTAATGCAAAAATAGCCAGTCTTACTTTAAATTGACTCTATTAATATTCTCAAATTAGAGACATCTAATATTTATTTTGAAATAACCTTGTGGCAAATTTATTTGATCCCTAATATGCAATATTATAAATTTATTGCATTAAATTTTATATAATATAATCAGAATACCTATCCATAATAATGTTACATATTAATAACATTTTGAGCCATATAAAATTAATGTCCAAATCATTAACCAAGCAAGAATGATTATATTTGTTAGTTTAATGATTTAGACATTGATTTTATATGACTGAATATTAATAATATATGACATGGAAAGTGAGTATTATGAATATATAATACAATACTAAATAGCTTGCAAAGATGGCTATAATGATTATCTGGAAACAAAATTAAGCAATTTGAGAATTCTTAAGGTATAAAAAAAATTATAGTTTAGACTGTATTTAAATTCTAGCATTATATTATATAATAAAAGCAAAAAAACTATGTCATGATTTATTGCTTACACAATGCTTTATAGAAAAAAAAATATTCTATTCCAATACTACTATCTATTGTAAGATTCAAAAATCAAAAGATATTACATTGTGGATAGTCTGAGGAAATATTTAGAGTAAAACTAAATAGGGATTTAATAAGCACTTTCACTGTGTATGTATTGATTTCTCAATCTTACAATTAATGGCAGCAGGATAGTACAATAAAATAACCTTTACTCCTTTATTTTTAAAGTTAAAATTTTATATGCATATGGAATGAATCTAAACATAGAATTATAAGCTTAAATTACCTAATTTCTTTATATACTAAATTTAATTTATTTATTTTGTACTTACATGAGTTAGTCTTTGACTGTGTATACACAAAGAAATGCATACATTTAGAAATAATTTATTTTGCTTATTCTTCAGTTTTGATATTCATTATATAAACAATTGTGTTTTTATATGGGAGATAGTTGATAGAAATATATATTTGTGCTCTTATATTTTCACATATGTATATAAAAAGATTTGTGTGTATGTGTAAATTGTTTTTAATACAATAGACTAATAAATATTTAGTTCAATCTTTAATAAAAATTATTTTATTGCCTATAGGAATCTTCAAGATAATTCAAGATATTTTTTTAAATATAATTTTTATCAATTCATTTGCTTAGCTGTAGTTTCTGATGAAAGACAGTCCTCTGGCTATATATACAGTCAATCTATTTTTTTTTTGAATAGATTTTGATAAAATGGCTGCCAAATGTAATTGAAAATAATATTTTTAACTATTTATAATATTTTAATTAAAATAATTTTAAAAAAATAATTTTAAAACATGAAAGTATATATATATAGTAACTGTTATTAATTACAATAGTATTAAAAGTATTAGGTGCATGCTATATTTTTATATATGAAATAAATCCATATATATATATAATCTTGTTAAAAGATGTACTTATTTAAATTTGATTTAAACAGTATCTAAAATGCCTTTTTTCTTCCATATTATATTAATATATGAGCCATTTTAATGATTGCTTAAATTTTTTTTTACTACTTTATCTTCACCATCAATTTCTTTTCTTAATTAATGAAATATATTATTATTAATCTATGAGTGATAGCAGTTCTCCAATAGCTTATTTATTTATATCCTTTCTCTTTGAATATGTCTACAATCTTTTTTATATTTATTATAACAAAGATTTTTATCATGTACATAAATATATAAACTTTATAAATTTATAAACATTAGTATATATATATATATATATGATTCATCTATGCATACATTTTCTTGGCATCACCCATCTCTAGACTTTAATATACACATTAATAAAATATTGGAAGTAACTTTAACAATTTTCAAAATACTAGTATAAATATATAAATGTAATGTTATGCAGGTACATCTGTCCATAATTAAATGTAGTAAACATATATATAACATTTCAACTAAGACATATTTTATTTATATTTGTAGCCACCGAAAATCATCATTTTAATATATATATATATATAGTGAAATGATATATTCCATCGGAATATATTTCATCGGTGTATAAATTAAGTAAATGTATGGAAAAGAAATTTTATTTAACGATTTAAAAAAATATAGCATTGAGTCTTTTGAAAATATTGTATTATTATTATTATTGATTAAAAACATTATACACTCATAATTTATAAAAGTTGATTTTATTAATTTATAATTTTAAAACAAAGTCAATATTTTTTATAAGTACAAAATATTATTTTGATGAAATTCATTCTGTTGATTTAAAATATTAACTGGAAAAAAGTGATATAATGTTTTTATTAAATATTCTTAATTATAAACTGCAGCCTCATTTATTGTTCTGTTGGCTCTTTACCAAGAAAGATTTCTTGTAATACCGATTGATCACTTGAACAATTTGGATGTGCTTTCAAAAATAATAATAATATAATTTTAAAATGAATTTCAAAAAGATAGACACAAGTTCAAATGGATAATCTTTCTTCTGTATCTTCATCAACAATGAATAGAAGTATTTTTTAAACCATCAATTGCTGCAAAAATTATTATTTTCTTCAACTTTGTTTAAGCCTGTCTTCTGTTGTATATTTAAAAATGGACCACCATAAAAGATAAAACTGTCTGCTTCTGTTTAATGCCTTTATCACTTTTTCAATCAATTGCCGAGGGAAAACAGAACTTTTACTGATAAACAAAACATACT
This sequence comes from Epiperipatus broadwayi, assembly GCA_028023455.1. Lineage (NCBI taxonomy): Eukaryota > Metazoa > Onychophora > Udeonychophora > Euonychophora > Peripatidae > Epiperipatus > Epiperipatus broadwayi. The sequence goes on from JAQFVV010012417.1 coordinate 10,194,492, forward strand.
ACAATTTATAAATCTTTTATGAAATATATTTTTTTAAAAATAAACTTTCTGATAAATATTTTTCCTTATGCAATTATTAATTATTAATAATTTTCTGTCAGTTGAAATATTATATAAATTTATGATTTGTAAAAAAATAAGTATTTTAATTAATTTTTTCGAATATTCTATTGGAATTGTCAAAATATGGTATAAATTTCAATAATGATAATATTTTATTTATGAAAGCATACTAATTAACAATTTCTGAGGTTAGCAAGTTTTTCTCAGAAACATATAATAGCTCTTATTTGTAACAAAATAACTATTATAGGATTAGGAGAAAAACTTGTTTTAACCTCAGGAATTGTTAATTAGTAGTAATTAATAATTTCTTAGTAACATCAAAAGTTAAAAAGTTTATCTCTATTTAATGGATATTGTCTCCACACTTCTATACATTATTATAATAATAATCCTATAAACATTTAATTCAACATATATATAATCAACATTACCTCAAATTCACAACTCAACCAAACTAGTCAAAAAATAAACTCTAAAATATTACCAATGATTTTACTGCTACAAACTAAACTTTATCCACAATCCCACTTAGATACCATATGCCCTTAATATTAAAAGAACTTTTAAATAAGTTATTTGCTTCAGAATCATAAATCTTTAATAATAAAGTTTCTTTAATTCTTCTTTTATTTCATTTCTCTCAAAGAAGACAACCTTAGTTTCAACAAAATTAATAATAAGGCATGTATATTTTTTAGGGTTATATAAAGCAGAACTAAGATATTTATTTCTAACCCTATTTTTAAGTATCTTTATCCTTTCATTTAAGCTCAAACTACTCTGACCTATATATACCTTTTTACAAAAACAAAGAATAATATACACTACTCCAGGAATAGTCTTTCTATGAAAAATTTCCTTTGTATTATTTAATAAATTATTCAAATTATTACCTCTTTGCCAAGCAATTTTCTTATTTCCAAACAAATTACTATTTTTTACATATAATTTTATAATAATACAATTTAATGGCAAAGAAATAAAATCATATTTTTCTTTATCCTTTACATCATTACAAATATTATTACTATTAAATAAAATACTTTTAACACATTTATCATTATAGACAACACTCAAATAATATTTATAAAAGTGACCTTTTTGGAACAACACTAGAATTATTTAATTTCTTATTTTTATAACAATAATTTATTAAAGAAGCTACTTTATGAGATATAGATTGATAGCTATCAGGTTTAATTATAGACCTTAACTCTTTACTCTTAACATAATGACTACATACCAAACAATTATTCTTTACATTTCTAATCATCAGTAGATCTAAAAAAAATAAATTTAATAAAATCTAACCCTTCTCCTTCTACAACATATTTTATGGAAGGATTAAAACAATTAAACTCATTTATCAACTCTTTCAATTTATCAGAATAGTTTGAGCTTAAATGAAAGAATAAAGGTACATAAAAGTAGGGTTAGAAATAATTATCTTAGTTCTATTTTATATATCCATAAAAAAGATACAGATCACATTATTAATTTTGATGAAACTAAGGTTGTCTTCTTTGAGAAAAATGAAATAAAAAAATTATAGAATCTTTATTATTAAAATTTTATGATTCTGAAGCAATTAACTCATTTAAAAGTTTTTTTATTATTAAGGGTATATAAAATCTAAGTGGAATTGTGGGTAATGTATAATTTAAATATGTTTTTTGTAATTCTTTACTCTTGATAAGTCTACTTGTAGCAATGAAACCATTGGTTGTATTTTAGAGTCTATTTTTTGGCTAGTCTGGTTGAGTTGTGAATTTGGGCTAATTTTTATTATTTAGTGAGTAGTTTAGTTTTATGTTTTTAATATATATATATATGACAATAGATGGCGTTCTACCAAAAACACCATCAAGCGTATGTTTTGTTTACATAAACGTCAGAGCAAGCATTCACTATCTCTAACTTTAGTTCCACTTTCAGATCATGATTTCAAGCTATTTGCTATCATCAGTGAAAGACAGGAATAAGAAACTAGATCTAAACACAAACTCTGAGCATTTATGAAACAGTTTCTATTCAGCTTGCAAGCGTAAATTTTTTAGACACATAATGTCTTCAAACAAAGCATATGAAGCCAGATAGCTATATGGGTCTGAAATCAGTTCAGCATCACCACATAGACCCATGTAGCTATCTGGCTTGCTATGCTGAGTTTGAAGACATTACGTGTCTAAAAGATTCACACTTGCAAGCTGAATAGAAACTGTTTCATAAATGCTCAGAGTTTGTGTTTAGATCTAGTTTCTTATTCCTGTCTTTCACTGACGATGGCAAATAGCTTGAAATCATGATCTGAAAGTGGAACTAAAGTTAGAGATAGTGAATGCTTGCTCTGACATTTATGTAAACAAAACATACGCTTGATGGTGTTTTTGGTAGAACGCCATCTATTGTCATAAATACAAGTGTTAGCAAGTTTTAACTTGTGTTTTTTTGTTTTTCATATATATATACTCATTTTGAAAAAATATTTTTTTTTAAAGTGAGAACTTGTTGAGACATGAATCTGATTTATTCATATTTTGCCTTTTACAATAATTTGAATAGCTAGCTAATCTTGCTATTTTGTTAATTTACTATTAATTATCCCAATATTATTTTTTCATATTTTTAATAAGAAATCTCATTTCATCTGTATTAGCAATAATTGTGTCTCTGCAATTAATATTTGGCAATTTTTTCTAGTCAATCTTTCCCTTTTAATTTCACAAAGTTCAACAATGTTCTATTTAATATGTAATCATTTTTCCTTATCATTTTGAAATTTTTCTTTTTTCAAGTGGATCCACAATAAGGTGGCAAAATATATAAAGTCATCATCAATTGGCAGCTATATCTAAAAATCTTATTAGTAAATTTTGTTCTCAGTTAACAACTGCTTTTGCTGATGACTTTTTATCTTTTCTGGAAAATTAAGGTAAATAACGTCTTTTTACCCTTTATAATTATAGATAGTATGTTCATACTTTTCTTCAATATACGAGTAACTCCTTTTAAAAATATAATATGTATCCTAGTCAAAAGAAAGACGGAATGAATGAAGTATTTTCTTGAATTTCCAATTAGTACAGAAAGTACACTAATTTTTTAATAATGTGCAATGTGTTGCTTAATAGTTCATTAATCGGTATTTTTTATTATGTGAACACAAATATGGTAAGAGTAATTTAATTGAGAATATAGACTGAGCAGGTTTAAAGAATTAATCGAAAAATTAAAAGTCTCTTTTATTTTGCTGCCAATTTTATACACACACTCACATATAATTTTTAAAAATGTAAATACACTGCACCTTCCAGTTTTATAAAATTGAATTCAAATTCAGGCTGAGTATAATTAGAAAATATTTATAGATTCAAAACATTTTTTTTCATTTAGGTACCTACAGTCAACTTACATAGCTATCTAAAATTGTTTGATAAATTGTATCTAATTATTTTAATGATAGTAGAGAGCTTTATCTCGATTAATGTAAATGCATATACGCGCACGGACAGAGAAAAGCTTTAACAGAAAATAATTTTAAACACAGGCTTAAGTAGCCTTGACTAATACAAATCACATAGCAACTAAAGACTATAACAAAAATGGAAGAAAATAGACTCTCATCACTTGGCATTTGAAAGAGTGATGATTAATACTTTCTCTTTCGCTATTTTCTTTTGGATTGATTATTAAATAAGTCTATCCTTCAGCCAGTTTAGTATTTCAGAATTGAGATAAACAGCATATTAATTTGACTTTTTTTTACTTATTCAAATATCATATATGCTTCAGAATTCAATCCGACTGATATTTATCTATTGTCAGTAAATTACGTTTTTCTTCTTAATTCAAAAATTCATAATTCACAAAATGTATATCATGAACTATACTGAAAGCAATTTACATGAAATATAAAAATAATTTTAAACTTATTTTAAAATAGCTGCAGAATTTGATAGAATATATATAATATGTATCGCATATATATAATTTTTAATTGTTTATATTGATATAATACAAATATTTGTATATAATTATACATATATTAAACGATTTTTTTTAAATTGACATTATTATTTTTCCATCTTTTTGTATTTATATCTAAAGAATAGAAAGTAATAAAAGTAGCATTTCCCCCTCCCCTTTTTTTCAATGCTACTGACAAATTCTATTACCAAGAAAGAAGTTAATTTATAATAGTTTTTTTTTTTTTTCATATTATATTTACAATAGTTGAGAAAATAATTTAAACATTTATAGATATTGCAGTACTGTTCATCATAAATCATTAATTTACAATAACTTTATAAAAAAAAGTCTATAATGTCCCCCCCCCCCCAAAAAAAAAAGCTTTTTAAAAAATAAAATTATTTATTTTAACAAGTATATATATAATCAGATAAAATAATATACAATCAAACAAAACACTATTGTTAGTACTTAAGGAAAATAAATCTATATGCAAATAATAAAGTTTTTAATTAATGAGTTCTACTAATTCTTAATTATAAACGTAGAATATGAACAATTATTTGAAAAGAAAAACGGAATATATAGATGCCATGACAAACTGTGAAATTATGAATATTAGTATTAACAAAGAAGGAAAACCATATTAGATAGGTTTGAAGATAAACAGACCTCATTAATTCCATATAAAGAACTAAGAGAGTGAAATGGAACTAGGATAATAATGTAGCTAGAAAAAAATTATAATAGACGAACAACTAACTAACTACACTGTATTCCAAAAGACTGAAAAAGATCTAGAACAAAATCATATTGGAGATAATAATGTTGCTAAACTGATTTAGAAAAAAGTAGTTGGTGAATGTAAATAATGAAAAAAAAAAAAAGAATATACTTTGACTTGTAATAAATCAATAATAATAATGATAAATAATATTTGAGACCTGTCATCTATAATTAGTAATTTTAGTCTTGCATTGGTGGTCGAGAGGTCAGGGCGACTGCCTTGCACTAGCAAGCAGTTGCCCGGGTTGCGGGTTCGCGTCCCGGCCGATGCTATGACACTTAAAAAAAATAAAAATAAAAAGTAGTAATTTTATACATGCATGCATGTATAATATATATAAATGTAGTAACTGTAAATACTATATCAACATACATTTTTTCAACTATTCTCAATCCACTTTATGATAAAAGTTTCAAAGTTTCATCTGGTTTGTCTAATCAATAACTTCTTTTATCCACATTACTCCAACAAACTTCCTATATGATTTCTTTCTAGATTTTTTTACAATCATTTTTGGTCCAGCTTAATTGTTTTGATGAGATTCATAATAAAATTTTGTTTTTTCGTATGTGTATTTTATTTTTGATCCCTTCTTATTAATTCCAATTTTGTAATCTGAAGATTTTGTGTTTATTGCAAAAACAAATCTGAGATCTGTAAATAAATATTATAAATCTCTCTTTTCGAACATTTAAGTATATTTTTTCTTTATTCTAAACCATTTTTACTAAAATTCGGGTATATTTTTGTAATTACGTTTTATTATTATGTATTGTAAACTTATTAATCTCTATTTTCCCTTTTGGAAAGTCGTTGATTATTACTTTTTGCCATTTGTCTAAAATACTATTTTTTTATTTTCAAATGGTAACTCTGTAGCATTTCTTGATTTTTTCAAACATTATTTATAAAACAATCCTATCATTTTCAAAAGTTAAAATGATTTAAGTATTCTCACTTATTTTTATTCTTTTTTTTTATTAAAACAAAAAACATTATTAATAAGAAACTATATACAAATATTAACATATTTACAGTAGAATAAATTAATATTACATAGGCAAATGTATGATGAAACTACAATTATAATTGTACAGCTAATACAATAAGTTGTTTAACTCCAATGAAGTATTATTGAAATTTGAAGAGTGGCACATTCTAATATTGCATAATCATGATGACTAAGTTGAAAAAATAGCTTAGATATTTATTTTCAGGAGTGAAATCTTATGGGAAGTGTTAATAAAAATAAAGTTTAAACTATGAGACAATAAAAGTGAGATAGATTATTGATTGCTAAGTTTTGGCCATAATTGTTCTTGAGTAAAAATTGAACAGTGTATATGTATGACTTGAACCATTCCTTGGTTTGTTTTTTACTACATTATATTAGTTATTGTCAAATATTATTGGGCAGTCTGAAAGCCACATAGTTCTTAGTGTATGAATAAGTATAGATACTTTATTAGCCTGAAATTATTTTATATATTTTTAAAGTCATTGCTTGAGGTTAATTATAAACTTATGAAAAACAAATAAGTATAGAAATGAGATTTGGAAAAGGTGTATAATTTTTCTGTATAGTTATTGCACAAGACCCATGTAGGTTCAAGATTTAGCTTAAATCAGTCATTAAGAAACACATTTGTTGAAATTGCATCCTATAATAAATTAAATTAAAATTTCAACTATGATTGAGAAGCACAAAGATTTTGGAACTTGGTTAGAGTCTTAACAGCTGGCAGGTTATCCATAGATGTCTAGATGAATGTCATCTTATTTAAATCTTTAAATGATATGCTAATGAGAGATTTGATGTTTTGATCTAATAGATCAGCATGCTCAATAGCATGCATAATCTGTGAAAAATGGCCAACTGACATATGAAATTGAAACAAGCAATAATATTGGACAAGCAATAATATTGGAGGGAGGTTGTCACTAAGGATATAATTAGTAATTGTCATAATATACATTTTGGTCCTAATATAAATTATAAAAGATTTTAAACATATCAAATGAGTCTTCATTTGCATATAGGAAAACAACCTATCTTAGTAGATAAAAGATTTGAAGATGAGTCCTAAATTGTGTTATTTTATTATAGACATAAATTTGTCATAGATCTTGTTAAAAATCTGTATTATAATAGGCAAGAATACCACTATGAATAGGATTCATTATATCAGCTTTACAATAGATACAGCATTTTCAGACAAAATGCAGTCATTTCTATGCTGAATGCGTTCATGATGAGACTGTTTAAACGATAGTTTAATTGCATTTTAGACAGGTTAATTGGGATACAAGAAAGGATAAGGATTATTCTCGAAGAAAGATGATAGTTTCTGGCCTATAGATGATTGACACACAGATGACTTACAAATGTGCATTGTGGAATTGATAGAATTTATTTAAAATATTTAGAATGATGAAATGTTTTGGAGGCCTATGAAGGTTAACAGTTCACCAAGATGAGGAAAAAAAATACTTTCTTTGCATTGTTCAACTTCCTTAATCAGAGTATCTCTATAAATTGCAAATAGCAATGATGCAAGGGGTGAGTGATGCGGAATACCAAGCTATGTTTAAAAAATGTTGAAATTTACACATAATTCTTGTTTAATTGATCTATTAATGAGATTGTTCTGGACAGAAATCATTAGATTACTATGTTCAGACATATGTTTATATAGTACTGTAAAACATATTTCCAATTGACTAGATCAAAAGCTGCCTTAAAATCAACTTGGCTTGCAATGTAGTCTGTAAATTTGCTTTGATTGGCAAACAAGATTGATTTATTTACTAAAACAATAACTTGAAAGGCACAGAAAACTTTTACTGCATAATGTGAAGTTGATAGTTTTGGCAGAATAAGTTCATTCAGTTTGTTTTTTTTAAATTATTCTTGCAAAGAGTTTTAAATCAACATCCTCAACTGAAGTAAGAATCAAATTATTTACAGAAGAGTGTACTGTATTTGATTTTTTTCTGAGATAAATTACTATGTTGTTAGAAAAGTTGGGGATGCTAAAATTTCTCAAGAAGATTTAATTGTAGCATTTATGTATAACCAGAATTATGACAGTCATGTTGCTTGTAGATATTAGCTAGGATACGATCTGCATCTAGAGAGATGTGAGTCAGTATGCATAATTTCTTGATATATTTGTTGTTTTATAATAAAAACATTTTGAGGGAATTGCATATTATAGTAAATAGTGGGCATATAAAGATCAAATACCTTTAGACTAGATTTTAGAAGCTCAAGAATCCTTATGACAATATTGATGCCAGAAAAAAAGAGTGACATCTTTCGATAAGACAGGAATGCTGAAGATTGAGATGGAGTTGATCTTGCATAATTAACAATGATTTATATGGGCTTTGACAGATTTGATTTTTTTTAATCTATGTATTATTACATGCTGGTTGTAAAGTGTGATCAATTGATTGATGTCATTTTTCAGTTTACAGATAAGAGCATTGGCATCTTTTATTTGTGGGGTGATTTGCAGGGTTGTATCTATGTCTTCAATATGCTGTTTTAGGAGATTATTTGAATGATAACTTATTAATCGAATAAAGGAACAATTGTTTTAAAAAATTTAAAACTAATAAAAATTTTAAGTGGAGAAAAGTACAGCAACTGATAATAGTAATGACCTGCAATGATTGTATTAAAAAGATAATCTATAGCTAATTTATTTTTATTGGTACTTCTAAATTTTAAGTTATAATAATACTTCCCTTAAAGCTGCTGCAAAAAACTGTTCGGAGATGAAATTATCTCATTGTACACATTTATCAATATTATTTTGCAGTCTAATAAATGTTATTGCAGTTTGATAAATATTATTTTAAATTTGATAATATTCTAGGTCTCAGTATTAATGTTTCAAGGCTTTTATTAGTATAGAAATGCCATTAAATTAAATATCTTAATTACATTTTAAAAAACCAAACCCAAAAAGAGTAATGGCAACTCATAGTCATTGTGCTTTTCTATAACTTTTCTAAGTATGTACTTATGATCTCTTATAATAAAATCACTTTAAAATTTTATTTTATTTTTTTTGGTTAGATTGAGTTAAAGTTCTTTATTGATAATTTTAATAATCTTATTAAGAAAGTTGTATGAAACTGACAGACTGACAACTCTGTATTGTCTAGAATCTTCTTTCTCTTTTTTTTTTAAATATTAATATCACTACTGTTTCTCCTAATCATTTAATAGTCTCTATTATTAAAATAACTTATATGTAGTTGTGATAATAATTTTTCAATTTTTTTCTTGATTCTTTTAAATAATCTATAACAATCCCATCATATCCTACATCTAATAATATGTATCACCTCTTTATTTAATATACTTAGAATTTTAAAAGATGGCATAATAATAGAATATGCATTGTTTTTTGTTTTTTAATATTATAAAGTTTTATGAAATACTCCTATATATTTTATGATGTTGACCCATTTTGAGTGCCATTTTTTTCTTTTTGCTGAAATAAAGTTTCTTTCAAATTAAAAATGTTCTTTATACTTCTGAGTCTTTTTTTCTGTTTTATCTTCATAATTAAATTTTGATATGGCATCACTATCTTTTTTTATATACTATTTTATAGATATCCAAAAGAATTTGTTCTAAATAAATCATTTTAATACTTTTGTGTTGTCTTGTCTCAGTTAATAATTTACTTGTTAATTGATATTATTTTTACCAGATGACAGTGTAAAAGGTCTTTGTCAATTCAAATAAGCTTTACAGAAAATAATGCATGAGCATAAAAAATTATATAGAAAATTACAAAATGAAAAAAACATAATTGAATTATCTAAATTAAATTTATGTAATATATACTACTAACTGTAATGACATGAGAAAAGCAATTAATGCAAAAAATCAAACAATTGAATGAACTGCACTTAGATAAATTTTGAAAGCTTGGCAGTGGTTAAAGATAAATTATTATATTGCATTTCATGATATAAATTATAAAAGAGTTATTGAAAGTGATATTTTAAATGTTTCTGACAAGGTGAAATTTTACTTTTTGTTTAAGATTGAAAACATATTCCAGCATAAGTTACTGTATCGTAATAATTTAGTTTATGTTATTTGACTAAAATATTAATTATGACTGTAATAAATCATTATAGCAAAACAAAAAAACAGTGGTGTTTTCAATTATTTTTATAATTTATAAATTTATATATAATAGTTACGCATTTATGAATATATATATATATATTTACTAAGGCTTTAACCTCAAGAATATGCATGTAAAAATGCGATATTAGGAACCTCTACAGGTCTTAACCACAAGCACATGTCTATTTATATATGTCCATTATAAGTATTATTTAAAACAAGGATGCCAAATCACAAGTCCAGGAATGTTATGATTGTAACCAACATAAAATCAAAAACGTACTTACTTAAAACATTATGACATTTTATTGTCATTACAGATTGTAATGTAATTAAAGTAAACATTAGTATGCTCTTCAATACAATGTTAAATATCCCACAAGTTTTATGTTGCCTTTTTTACAGAAGAAAAACTCTATTCGATAGTGTCATCCATTACCAGCCAGAGTAATCAATGGATGCAGGAAAATTTATGCATAAAATCTCTTTCTAGTGCCTACTCATCACAGACTAGTTTTTAGTTTGAGGTTTTTATCATTGAGAAGCCTTGGATCTGAGAGCACTGCACCTACATCTTAGGATCTAATGTAACCCTCCAGCCCAGTTTTTATCTTATTAGCTAACTATAAAGCTTATGAATCCAAAATGAAAATACAGTAATGTTTTCAAGATCATTAGCTTGTATAGTCATATAGGTCTGAACTCAGTTCAGCATCCATACCTTTTGGTATCTTTGGTTCTTTAATAAACACACTCACAATAATCATATTGGGCAAATTTGATATTAAACCATTAAAAATCACATGATCATTATTTTTTAAGTTTACACAAGCTGATTACACAAAGACAAAACTTTCCATGCAATAGCACCACTCAGTACAACCCAGAGTAATCAATGGGTGGAGAAAGGTTTGTGCACAAAATCCCTATCTAAGACCTACTCATCCAATATTCCCAGACTAGTTTTTAGTGGCTTTCATTAATGAGGAACATTGGATTAAATATCAAATTATTACTATTCTTTATTCTTACACAAACTGTTTTCATAGAAACAAACTTCTCCATACAATAGCACCACTCAGTGCAGGCTAAAGTAATCAATGGATGTAGAAATCCAAGGATCCTCACTGATGAAAGCCACAAGCTATAAACTAGTCTGGGATATTGGATGAATATGCAATAGAGAGGGATTTTATGCACAAACATTCCTCCATCCATTGATTACTCTGGATTGCATTGAATGATGCTACTCTATGGAGAGTTTATCTCTGTGTAAACAGCTTGGGTATGCATAAAGAATGGTGTTCATATGATGTTTAGATGTTTTATTACTTTTATTTGTATGATTTCCATATTACCAATCTCAAACTTAGAACTTGTTCACAATTTTAAAATTATCCAGAACAGGCCACTGCATAATTATGATTATTATATAATAACTTTTTGGCATATGTGGACAAGTGATTAACACAATAATTAGCAATTATTGGTAATGTGTGTATATTTAATGTGCAGTCCAAAACTATTCATTTTCCGATGTGTCTTATAGACACCAAAAGGTTAGACAACTTTCATTTAAAGTATTTAACATACAATTTTTGATACACAGTTCTAATTTTTAAAGTAATTATTTGCAAAAAAATAATACAATTCAATTTTCTACAGTAAAGTAATCAAGTTGTTTATTTTTACATACAATCATAAGACATTTGAGAATTCCAAGTGACAAGGAAATTATTTATAATATATATTTTGAATAAATTCTATATAATTTGTTTAGGTAATTTTAAAAATACTTTATTCCCAAGGCTTGAATATAATACTATTATGAAGAAAGCAAACAAATAAAATAAAAGAACAATTGTAATATGATAAGGTCACCACCACTTAAAAGGGTCATATTATACTTTGGTAGTTGTGGAAGGACTGTACTACTACCAGTAGATGGTGCTGTGACATCATCAACAACCAGCCCGAAGCTTGCAAGTGAAAAATGTATATATGGAAGTGGCTGAAAGTTGAAAGATTATTAATATTTTATACTGTTTTTATGTATATATAAAATTAAAAAGTTTTCACGTAAAAAAGGAAAAATAGTTTTATATCTTAAAATTCTACCTTTATTAATTAATCAACTGAATAAATAAATAGCATACTAAACACTTTATATATTTACATGCAACTTATAAACACTGAACACAAATTTTGTGATGTTACTTCCATATTTTTAAGATAATATTAAAATCACTTATTAAAAGGTTAATACCATATAGAATAGATATTGAAATACATATCTACATAGTATTTCTTTATGGGTAGCACACCAAGATGATAAGAGTATCTGCCAATAGGTTGACATCATAATCTTTTAAAATGTGTTGAAGTTTAAAAGAGTTAAATTGATGACAATGGTTTTACGTAAGCAAGGGGTCTATAAACTTGAAAATTTATTTTCTCATGGCTTGAATATATATATATCAAACTCAAAATGTGTATTAATTAAAACAAGCCATTATATTGTATATTGATAATAATGATAAATATTTGAATATTTTAGATTATATATATATATATATATATATATTACTGACTGAAAATTGAAATAAATTTCCATATGTGATGGAATGGTAGTCAAAAAAATTTTTTTCTCTTCTTGTTTGATTTTAATAGTGAATATATTAACTCTGGAGTGCATTATGTTGCTATGACAACATATAATATTGGAAAAAGAAATGTTTATCATTAATTGTAGTTTGTAAAAAGTGTGAATTGATTTTATTCTTTTTAAAAGTAAATGTGTAGATAATGAAGTTTATTATTTTATTATGTATATTTTCGTTACTGCATTCTCAATAGTAGATTTCAAATATCTCCTATATATTTGTTTTTTATTTGTATAATACTGTATTTGAAAGATTTGTATAAAAAAGAGGGTTATTTTCATTAAAGTGTGAAAGAACGTAATTTTAATTATTACATTTATGTTGGAGTGAAAGAATCTTATTTGTCTTTTAAAAATGTATATGTTTATTGGACATAATAATTGTAATTTTTTTTTCATTTGATATTTATTTTATGTAATGAGATTTTTATTTATGATATTTTAACTAGAATTGATCAAAGAATTAATAAAGAGTATTGCTATAGTTTCTCTTACATCAATAGAAAAAGTTTATAAATAGAACTAAAATATTAACAAGCTCTCTCTTATCTTGGCTTCAATAGAAATGAATCTAAATTCCTTCATGTAATTGTTTTTTACTTGTTTTTAAAAATATATGATTATAAAATGAATAAAATGATGGAGTGAAATCACTAATGTTCATCATTAAGTTGTCAAATTTGTGATAGGTGACAATTTACTGAAAATATGAAAATAAATTCTTAGCATTTTTAAAAATCAAAAAATGTTCCTTTGCTTTAAAAATGGATTTTACCTACTTTTCAATGATGAAGTCTAAATGCTAATAATAAAAAAATGTACACAAAGATTATGTTCATCTGCTGATATAATTTTATGAGATTGATGAATTATTTATACACAAGATAGAAATTGGTTCAATTTCTATAGCATCATCATGGATGAAATTAGTGTCTGTTCACTTGTGATGTTTTATGAATTAATTACTTGCTAAATGAAAAGATATCTACATTGTATCACCATGAATATAAATTAATGTTTGCATACTTATAACATTATATAGATCAAATATCTGCTGTATGAAAATATAATTTTTATGTATACTAAACATCAAAATTAATAAAATGTGTTTTGAATGTTACTTTCTCTGAAATAAGCAAACATCAACAAATACAGTTTAAAAAATAGACATTAAAACTATGGTACTTCTTTGGAAATGTTGTGTTTAAAGACTATTACTTAGATCATTTTCTTATATTATCATTATTATTGTTATATTTATTTTTCTTTTCATTTAAAAGTTATAGTATTTATTGATATAAATGGAAGAATAATTTTAGGTTAAATAGTCTACTGATCTATTTATATACCTAAATATATGAGAGTTATGTTTTTCTAAGTTAAAATTTATATTTTTCAGCATAGTGATTATAATTGTAATTAAAAAATTTATTTTTTATATACTGATTATAAATTAACTTCAGGTATACCACTTGTATTAGGATTTCAAAAGAATTATCTTGCAATATGTATTTATCTTATTTTATTCTCTTAAATTTATTTTAACAAATAAGTAGATTTATTATATATATGTTGATTAACTATATTTTTATATGATGTACATATACCTAACCATTTTGTATCTGGAAATAAGAAACTAAATAAGTGACATATAATCAAGGAATTATTAACTTATCTCTAAATGTGCTGATAAATGAATGGGTAGAAGAGCATAAAACTGGTTATGAATTCCTTTTATTTTATTGTTCTCATTTGCATTTGATTTTTTATTAAAATATATTATTAATAAACTCATGTGAATTTAAATGGATGTTATGAACTGAGTAGCTATTTGTCTAGTGAATGATTTTTTGAAAATTTATAACAAATGCTTAAACAAGTGTAATGAATTAAAAAATAAATTATTGCTCTGCTTATGCCATAATAGATATTTATTTGCTTCCATTCATAAGCTGTTGCTAAGAACTTTGAAATGCTTTTAAATTGGACCCAATTAATATTATTTATCTCGCTGCAAGATTTTTATGTGTATCCATATTTATGATTATACAAATGATCATCATCATTTTCATACATGGCTAAGATTTTTCATCTACAGATTGTAAATGAACTTTTTGTTCCAGCTAAAAAAAAAAGCTTTACTGATTATTATTATTTTGTTAACATTTGATAGGTAGGTAGATTAATTATTTGTCTTATGATTTTTTTTATTCTTTGATTATTTCTCTCTTCAAGAATGTCTCGCAAAAGTACAATATGGAGAAATATTATACTGGGTAATTAGTGGTTGTTTTAATATATTTTATTGTATACAGGTATTTCTATATGTGAGGTGGTAGTAGAAATATTTGTTTGCTGTTTAAGAATTAACAGCTCATTTTTGAGAAGAGGTAATTACATAAAATTTATTGTTTATCTTTGCATTTTTGAGAAGTTATGAGGTTTCTTTCTTAATAATTATTCTACTCTGAATTTAAAAAATTGTTGTTTATCCTGAACCAGTTGTTTTGTTTCAATTTGTGGGCTAATGCCAAATATAGTAAAGAGTTATTTTATCTTGCTTATTTAATAATAATTATTATATTTCCAGGTTAAAATATTATAATTGTCAGAAATGAGAGATTTATTCATTATTTCTTTTATAACTTATTAATTAATGCCATTACAGTATTTCTTATCAAATATGGTTTGAAATTATTTATGCATTATTATGCTTGAATTGAAAGTACTAATAATTTAATTCCCATCAGTTTCAGATGGTGACATATGCCAAAAAGAAGTAGAAAAATTAGAGATTTATTTAAGAGTTAATTTATTATTTCCTTATTATGCTTAGATTAAAATGTATTTAGTGGCTATGCAAAATGAAATTGTTTATCTTATATATTGTATTGTCAGGAATTGAAATAACTCTCCCTTCATTTATTTGAGTATTTGCCATGAGTGGATTATATATTATATTGCCAGGGATTGAGAGAGCTCTTTCTTAGTTTGTTAAAATATTTGTCAGGAGTGGATTATATTTTCCAGATTAAGTAGTGTGTTTTATGATAATTATAGTGTGTGGAGTCAAGTAGTGTATTTCACTTATTTTTTGGTGATGAGACTAGGTCCACACCAGGGTGTTACTTTATTTGGGTTATTTAAAGGATTAGAGTTAAGAAAGTATTTTCATCCCTCATGTATTTGTGTGGAACACTTTCTCAACATTTATCCATAACCAAGTGTAAGATAGTTTGATGATAAAAAAATAAATAAAGGTAGAATTGATTTTTCTCACAGAACAGCTGAAGTAGAATTAGTGTTAAAGCTTGTTTGGCTATTGTTATCATCCATATTATGACACTTATCTCAATTTCATAAGTAAACTGATTGGATTTAGTTATGTTAATCATTTTATAACAGGTAGCATAATTCAGACACATGCATAAAACATTATTAATTGGGAAGGTATGGAGAAAAGCCATCATCAATGTGTAACTTTAATCATTGTTTCAAATTATATTGTATTAATTATTTAGATTTTATACCATCAACTCTCAGAATGTTTCATCCTCATTTTGAATGAGCAAGCAAAAAACAGAAAGTGTAGCCATTTAATAGAATTATTCATTTGATTTGTGAAAAATAGCTTGACTTTTTACTCATAGATTTAAACCCCTCTAATATTATTTTAATGTGCATTTGAAGTAAACATGCCAAAAATTTTAGTTTCACATTTTATAATTTTAGTGTCAGTGTTTAACAGAGTTTCATTTTTCATAAGCATATCAGAATTGATTGATAGCTTGAGTATATTGAAAATAAAATACAAAAATAATTTTATGTTTAATTACTCTGGTGTGATGTTTAAATGAAGTTTTCTTTTCCATAAGCTTATCAGAATTGACTGATAGCTTGTGTATATTTTATAAGTAAAATATCAAGAAGTTTAGGTTAATATTTTACTATTTTGGTGCTAGTGTTATAATGTTTCCTTTCATAGGCTTATCAAAATGGATTGATAACTGGCATATGTTAAAATAAAATACAGAAACCTTATTTTTATTTTTTTTATTTCATGTAGACTATTTAATCATTGATGTTGGAATTATTTCCAAACATGTATATGTGTAAACTAGAAAAACAAATGTTTATTTAATTATTTTATAATAAATATTTTATTTATTTAAAGCTTTGTTCAGAATTCTTTTTTGACATGCATTTGTGGTCTATATTTCCACACATGCATACCCACACCTACATATCCAATATGATATGGTTGCACTATTCCATAATTTAATGATGAACATGTCTAGATCTGATGATGTAGCTTTTTTTTATTCAAGCACTATATGAAATGTTTAAGTATTTAATGATTTTCTGAAAATTTTATTACTTATTTATTATTTAGATGATGAATTGAAATCAAAACACACCCTATTTCTTTTATTTTCTAACTACTACCATTTTATTAGGATAATGTTTAATTTATATCATTACTTTTATGATAGCAATCAGTAGTTGTTAGAAAGTATAGATTTAAAATTAGACCATGTAATAAATTCCCTGAGATATTCCCTTATTATTTTAGATTAAGCATTAATTTAGTTACTTATTTTAAATTACTGTACAATTAGAAGTTAAGTAGTGTTATATTTTATTTTGTATTTAATTCTAACTTAACATATAGTAGACTTAATCAGCATTACATCTTTATTTTATTGATTTAATTTCATCACACAGTATAGGTTGTTCAATGCATGTGGATGATGAGAGAAGAAGAGGTATAGATTATAACTTGTAAATTTAAATGGTAAAACTTTACCAATTTTAATTATTTATTTTAAACTTAAAAGATGTTTTATTCCTATTAATCATAATGTTTCCTCCCATATCTAGTATATATTTTACACCTTATAGATCTCTCTAACCTCCAAATATGCTACACTAAGGTAGAACAGTATTATAAGAGTCTCATTAATATTTTTAAAGCAATATCAGACTAGTAGTTATTTTATTACCAATAGAATTGGTGCCCCTGGGTATTTGTTGATAAGAAAAGTACAAGAGGCATTGGGGTAGGGTTACAACATATATATATATATATATATATATATATGTTGTAACCCTATTTTCATATATATATATATATATATATATATATATATATATATATATATATATATGAAAATTTATAAAGGTATATGTGACATTGCATTTTACACACCTCCTACATTAAACAAATTAATAAATAACTCCAAAGATAAAACCTCATTTATAAATAAAAATTGTGCCATTTATAAATGGATATGTAAGTGTAGCAGTGGATATATATGTAAATCTAGATGTATGTTGGAAAAAAGAATTAAAGAACACTTGCTATTATTAAAATGAGTTCAGAAATTGAAACAAAATTGCATAGTAGATAATAATATTTCAGCATGTTTTTTACGACCATAATAAATCATGTATTTATGGTTTTGACTTCAATTTTAACAGTGTAAAAATATTGCAAATTGAAAAAAATAACAATAAAAGAAAAATAAAGAAAGCTATGCTAATATACAAATATAAACATAACTTAATTAACAGGCAAGCAGCAAATGTTAAGATCACAGAATTGTGGGAAAGTTAGCATTTCAATGCATTAGTTGGCAAGGATTACTGGGATAATTGAAAATGCTCCTAAGTGAATAAAAATTTTAATTAGTTAGTAACTGTATTTATAAATATTCAGTTATATAATTATGTATATTGCTTTAGAAATACAGACATCGAATAATATATATATATATATATTACAAGATGGCATTATAAAACCATTATGTTGTCTTTCTAATATACTATTCTCTGAAATGAAATATAATCAATTTATAAGACAACTATATACTTAAACAATATATAAATAATAAATTTATTAACATCTAATCGATTTTCATTCAAAAATGAACCTTGTCAAGATATTACAACAATTGAAAAAATTCACGTGATTTAGATATTATCTTAACATACCATCAACTAGTCAAACTAAACAATAAAGATGTTTTTATATTTTCCAATTTTTAATTAATGACCATTTTCCTCCTAACTTTGCCAACCCTTGTACTAAATTCATACATTTCTCTTTATTTTCATGTATATACAATGTTTCATATGCTTTTCTTTTTTTATGATTTTTACAATTGCTGTAATATTTTGACAAAGTTCATTTTTGAACAAAAATTGATTAGATGTTAATAAATTTTATTATTTATATATTGTTTAAGTATATAGTTGTCTTATAAATTGATTATATTTCATTTCAGAGAATTATATATATATATATATATATATATAATGATTTTAATTTATATCCATTTGTTAATTTAAAACAAGTACACTTGCTTGGTAACCATTCAATTTTATAATGCAAATTTATTGGTAAATTATATTTGGAGCTAATATGCACTGATTAATTATACCACATAATTCATTAGAGGCAGTTATAAAAATAATTTGGAAAAAAACCACATGAGAGGTAAGAAAAAAAATGTTTTTTATTGATTTAATGTTTATTATCTGAGCAGTTATAGATTTTATATGGCAATAAATTAAGTAATTTAACATTTTGAATATTTAATAAGTAATTGGAAGCTTTAAGCCAGTAAACATCATATGAATACCATTTTTATGCTTGCTTCTAACTGTTATTAAAACAGACAAAACTCCCTATATGTATGTCTACTCAGTCTTATAGTTTTGTAAAGTAAAGATAAAAGGTGTCTGCTTGAGGGTTGCATTAGATCCTAAGATCTAGGTACTGTGCTCTCAGATTCAAGGCTCCTCACTGACAAAGACCACAAGCCAAAAACTAGTCTAGGGATATTGGATGAGTAGGCATTAGATGGGAATTTTATGCACAAGCCTTCTGGCATCCATTGATTACTCTGGCTTGCACTGAGTGGCAATATGTATTGAGAGTTTTGCCTGTTTTAACTGAAAGTTTATTGTATTTATTTTGTTAGTAATAAGTAATAGTTATATTAAGATAGAAATCATATATATATATAGTGATGATCGCACATACTGCGGTCACACATATAGATATTTAACATTGAAAGAATGTTAAATATTGTGCTTGGATTATAAAAAGTGAGGTTAAAAATTTACAAAACAAAGAAATGTTTAATTAAAAAAAAAAGAGAGGGAGTTAGCATCGAAAAGATTCTTATCTTTTACCCTCCAAAGTTCAGATTTTAGAAAGAATAGAAATATTAAGGTTAAAAAATATCGATATCATGTGTTTAATGTAAGATTAAAAAAATGAGAAATGAAATATAAATAAAATAAAAACTTAATGATATAAAAACAAAAGCAATAGTTGGGAAGTTTAAACAAAATATAAGTAAAATTTAGAATGCAACGAAAAGATAAAGATCTGGTCTTAAAATTATACATTTTGACGAAAATGAAATGCATATGTGAATGTATGAATAAAGAGAGTAAGGTTTATTTCATGTCAAAATGAAATAATTTTATTAAAGAAAGTGACTGATAAATAAATGTAAAATATTATATTATAAAATTATATCAAATTATAAGTAATTTTGTATATGTTGCTGAAAGCATGTTAAAGTAAAAAGGTGTGAAATAAAAATACAGCAGGAGATCAAGATAAGGAAGGAATTTGAAAAATAAAGGACATTAATTAATTAATTGGAAAACAGTATTAGTGAGACTTCAGTGAAGACACTGCTCTGATAAGAAGCAGAGAAATATAATAGAAAGCAGACATGAAAGTTAAATTTGAGAACATGAAAACAAACTATAACATAATAAAAGCTTCAAAGATGTGTGGCTAAGGGCCAGTCGAGATCGCCAGTCGATCCAGACTTCCGTGCTATAATGGTTCGCATCTCGATGTAACAACTGCTGATGTAGCACCTGCCAAAGAGTTCATTTTTGCCTTGCCTTGATGCCCACAATATGGAGGAGTCCCAACAATCAAATCTAACTGAAGAGTGACCGTTCCCTACTAAAGAAGTGGAAAAATTCCACGGGACAGTCAGCAAGATGCCAAGTTTATTCAAAGACTTTATCACCTAGGTAATTATGAATAAGACATTTTATATAATTATGTGCACATACCTTTAAGTTTAATGCAATTGCCAATCCAACATATAATGAGATAGACATTAATTAGACTCTTTGAATATTTGAAATGAATATAAAGGGATAAGTTATTTCGAAGATTACAATCATTTATAGAATCTTCTATTGTATTTATTTATTTTTTTGTAGTATTATAGCATAATCTGTTTTTTATATTGAGTGTTAATAATTTGAGTGTTTCTTTAATTATACTTTATTGTATTAAATATCCTTTATTTATGTAAAATCTGTTTCGTCTCTTTCTTCGCCACTTCCAAAAAATAATATAATCTTAGGGTTGAGAATAATTATTATGCATTTGAGTATTTAATTAACACATGAGGCTAGTGGTGCAGTAATTGATCCCATTAAATTTATAATTATCCAAGCACTGTAACTCTGTTAAATCTTACAGCAGTCGGGAGAAGGTTGACCAGGAAATATAACCTGGGGCTATACCTGTATAGCATACAAGTTCAGTCAAGTATGGATATAGACTCATTTATGTCTGTATTTTCTCTCTGCTTGTGGTAGTGGAAAGTGGGTGATCTTGAATTATAAGAATTCCCCATTATATATAAATAAAAGGGCAGTTTAAGCCTTTCGATCGTCGGGTTTCCATTACAATATATATATATATATATATATTGATTTGATGATTGATAAAGATACAAATATAATAATCATTGAAGTTGAGTAAGTATAATTGCAATTATATGTTTGCATATTTTATTTTAAATCATTGATTAAAGTAAATATTATGGATAAGTTAACATGCAGCCATAAAGATCATAATCATATTCAGTTATAGAACTGGTAATGGTAATATATTTTATTCTGTTACAAATTAGGGCGATTTTCTTAAATTATATTTAAAGTTTATTAGTGTATATCATAAAGTTAGTTTAAATATTTAATTTTAATATTAATATTTGATTTTTATAAAACTAACATGCTTTGACATTTATAGTCTAAAGTTTTAATAACTTAGCTTTAAAACTAAAGAGTAAGTGGATATGTGTTGGAATAAGCATCAAGTAGGAATTTTTTATTTTATGTATTAATGTGATTGGATATTATAAACTTTAATGTTATCTAATAATATGATTTTATTTTAAAGTATTTTAAATTGGTGAAAGTGGAAAGATAGATTAGGTTAATTCATTTTGTATTATTATTACATGTTTAATCTTATTAAATTGACTTAATTAATAAGAGTATATTGGTATTATTTGAATATTATGGCTGAGTTAGCAGTACTTTTATTTTATTTAGTTATAATTATGAGTCAATTATTGAGAAATATATTGTTAAATATTGTAAATTTGTAGGACATATTAAAATTATTACTTTATCCATCCATGAATTATTTGGTTTAAATATAAATAAATTTAAGTTTTAGTATATGTTTGTATTATTATAAACAGTGTATTGATTCTTAAGAAATATTAAGATTTATCTGTGTATCTCTGTCATTATTTTCATTCTATTATAAGGGATTAGTATAATAGGTTATACTGTCAATTATATGATAGATGACTGGGAAAATGCAGTATTAATATTAACCTTTTTCTCATCAAAAGTTATGCTTGGTTGAGTGAGATAAAACTCTAAACTTTTGATTGGTCAATTACTGAATCACATACAAATATATTCATCTTTTAATATTATATTTGTTTTAGTTTTGTTTGTAAAAAGCAAATTAATAATTTATCAGAATATGAAAATAAATGAAAGTTTTTTCAAAAATAAATTTCTATTTATAATTATAAAAATATTTTATAATGGAGAACCTAAAAAGAATGTCTGTAACCTATTACAAAATGTTGCATATGTCATTGATTTTTTTTTTCTCAATTTACATTCATGTAAAAGTAAATAATTTTTACTAAAATGTTACCTATTTTTTTAAAATAATTGTATTTTCAGCATATTTTATCAAAATAATTTATAATATGTAAAAAAAGTGCTAAAAAATACTCTAAAACATTCATTTTCATTTTAAAAATCAAAATAAAGAAGTTGGAGCAGTGAAAGTTGTTGACAAGTGCTATCTTTTGTTCAATATGAGCAATAACCAATCAACATGTAGAAAAGACTGCCTTCTCCTATTGTTAAAACTTTAAATTTGAATATTATTGATTTTTTACTTGTAAAATAATTCTAAAGAGGGTAGCATCTTACATTACTTTTTAAGCTTTAAAATGAGTATAAATTCACTATGATAACATAAAAATTGCCAGTTTTTGAGTGAGTTGAAGCCATCACCAGCTATAGCTGATGAACTTTATTAAAATGTTAATATTTAAAAAAAGGTGATAAACAAGATATTAGAAATTACAGACCTATCAGATTTTATCAGTTTTATACAAAAAATTTACAAGATAGTTACAACTCATCTGCAGAGAACATTGGATTTCTACCAAGCAAGAGAACAAGCTGGATTTAAAAGTTGTTTTAGTTCAGTAGGTTGCATCCAGGTATTGAGAGAAGTTATAGAAAATACAAATGAATATGAGTTGCCATTATGCTTTGGATTTGTAGATTATGAAAAGACATTTTATTCTACCCACATTTCTTCAGTGATTAAAGCATTGGATCATCAAGTATAGATCCAGGATATTATTATATTTTGAAGAATATTTATAAAAATGCAACAGCAAAAATTAGATTACATAATGATACTAGGAAAGTCAACATTGAGAAGGATATAAGACAGGATGACTCCATATCTCTAAAACTTTTTACAGCGGTGCTGCAAGAAATATTTTGTGAATTAAAATGGGAAGCTAAAGGAGTGAAAATAAATGGAGATTATTTAAGTCATTTACATTTTGCAGATGATGTAGTTGTTTTTGCAAATAATGCTTTAGAGGTTAAGAAAATGTTGCAGCAGTTATCAGATAAAAGTAGGAAAGTAGGACTAAAGATAAATGTTAAAAAGACTATAGTAATGTTCAATGGATTTTCTCAAAATATGAAAATGAAGATTGATGATGAGTTAGAAGGAGTTAACAGCTACAAATACCTTGGTTGGATTATTAATACAGCTAGAAACATAATGGATGAAATTAGTCAGAATTAAACTTGGTTGGTGTGCTTTTGGTTGAAACAACTATAAAAGAAAATATGCCTATGTGCTTGTAAAGGAAGGTTTTTAATAAATGTGTTTTACCAGTTCTTAATTATGGATCTGAGACTTCAACACTTCATAGAAGAACAATGCAGAGACTTCAGACCATTTAAAGAAGTATGAAAAGATGCATGTTAGGAGTAACAAGAAGAGATTGAAAGCACAATATATACGTAAGAGAAGTAACAGGTGTTACTGACCTCATTGAAAAAATTAAAAGACTTTGAAGTGAAGTTGGGCTTGACATATTGCTACAAGAGATGATAATAGATGGAAAATTGACATCTTAAACTGGATTACAAAAGATTGTATAAGACTCAGAAGTAGACCACATGTGAGATGGATGTAAGAAATAATAAAATGTGCAGGGGTGATGTGAAGAAGAGCAGCTAAAGATCATAGAAGATGGATTGAACTTGGAGAGGCTTTTACTTTGCAGTGGATTGATAATGTTGATGATGATGATGATGATGATATGATAGTGATATTATCTTTAATCTATTGCAAATAAAGCTTATATTTCAGGGTAGTTTGAAATAATGATTTTGCTTGTTTTCTATTTGTTCTAAATGCTATATGAATTCAGGAGGTTATTTGTATTGATGAGTATTTTTGACTATATTTTTATTCAGATTAGCATGGTTTGTTTATATCTCATTTTATTTTATTTACATTTTTTTATTATTTTATACTTGTAATTTTATCTACTATTATTACATTTAAAAATAATATATTAAACTGCACCATAAAAAATTAAGTAAATAAAAATATTTTTTTTCTTTTGTAATACAAAATTAGTAATTAGTAACTAATAATTTTGCAAATGCAAAGATGAAAAGAAATATTTTTTAAGATGGATGAGATTATTAATTTGATTTATAAATAATTTTAAAAAATAGTATGAATAAATAAGAATAAAAATTTGGCAATTTGTAATGGGATTGGGGGAGGGGGTTTGAGTATTTTGTTTTAGGATTCAATTTTTGTAGTTATATCATTTATTGTTCATCATTGTTCAAAACTGATGAATTGTTTTAATGACTCAAAATCAACTTTTTCAAAATAATTGCTGTAATCAATAAATATTAAAGCACAAACCAATAATTTTGGACAGAAATCAGATGTTTTTAAGAACCAATAAATGTCATTAGAACCCACAAGTTTTTACAAAAATAATCCATTTTAAACTTCCCCTTTAGAATAGGATAAAAGATGCACATCATATGATCAGAAACATTATCATTTTACATCTTTTTCAATCTTTGGAAAGATTTGTCTGGCGATTGCTATTAGTTGCCTTTTCCAAAAAAAAAATAATGCTTCTAGAATACTTAAACAATTTGAGAATCAGGGTATTTCAAAGTATAAATATTGTTTCCAAGTAACTTTCTCTTTTTTTGAGATAATCATGCTTTGGTTATACATCTCACATTTATATATTGATTTGATGAAGAAAGAGATGAACAACGAGTGTTGGGATACACCATAAAAATTAGCTTAATGTTTCACTTGATCATTCCAATATTAAACAATTCTACTCCACATTGGATAAATATAAACATTTCTTAATGCTAATCACTATCTGCTCAATTTTTGCAATATTATTGACGTCATTATTAATTTTTCTAATGCTTATATATATATCAAAGTATATTTAAAATATATAATGTAAATTAAATTATAAGAATTATGAAAAATAAAAGTTTATAAACTAATAAGTAACAACAACAAAAGATTTCAAAAAGTAATTGAATAAAATTATAAATTAAAATGAAAAATATTTTTAATAATAAAAAAAAATAATAATAATTACTTATTATTGTACAATTAAGTTTGTTTCATTGTAAACATATTTGATGTTTTATATACACAGAACTACAAAATAAGTTAATTAAATAATAAGCGTTATTTTAAAAATAAAAAGCAGACTAAAAAATAAAAAAGTAAAAAGCAAATAAAATAAAGAATAATTATTTTTGTCCTTTTTCTGCTGAAGCAAACAAAGGAAAGAATAACATTTTTTTATATATTTATTGTCACCGTTTGGCAGTCTCAGAACTGAACCTTAATTAATTTACTTCTTATTTTTCTATCAATTTTATTAGTTTCAAAAGTAAAACCTTTGATATTCTATTCTTTTATTTGTTTGTAAATGTATTTAACTAACCATATAATTTAAAAGGATTTTGTTAATAAAGCAAGAGGGAAAAATATATATTTCAAAGTATAAAAAGTGATTTTAAGTTTGTACTTATTTCTAAGAAAGATTATCATTTTCAGGTAAATCGCTCTTTTTACAATAATAAAGCAAACCTTAAAAGAGTAAATGAAATTAATAAATACACTGGAAATAAAAAGAATTACTTCTGCTCAAAGACATTGATTTTCAATGTTAGTGAATAAATCAACAGACTAAAAGGAAAAATATGAAGAAATGTAAGTCTTTATAAGTTATTTCAATACTTATCTGCTTACATTATATATGTATATACACAGTATATCTATCCAATTTTATTTGGATGATGATCTGTCTATCTTTACACTCATCTATTCATAATTCTATTTGGATACTTTTATATGTCTATGTATTATCATAATCATTTTTGCCACTGTTTCTAAAGTATTTTAATTCAAAGATCTGTCATAAGTCTTTCTTTTATATAATAAACTTTTGATATATTAAAGATTGTTATAACACATTAATTATTTATTTTTACTATTTATCTAATTGTCATCAATGTATATATTTTATTTTTTACAATTATGTCAATAATAGTAGTCTGATTTTGAATCCATTTATATCTGTTGTATTCTTTATTGATATTTGAATGTAGGTCTTTACACACTTTGTTATTTTTTATTTCATAATACATTTTATTTTAAGTTCTCAATTACTGAAAAATTATTCTATCAAAACATCATCAAAATATTCAGCTTAATTTTAAGACAAAACCTATCTAGCATAATCTGGTAATAACAATAATTAAATGGCTTAATTACTCAGAAGCTCATAAGGAGTTTGAGAGCTGGAAGGCTCAGAAGTTAAACCAATCGGAGAACCTTATCTTCCAAAATCTGACACTCCACCACTACACAAGACCAGAAGAGCTGCTTTTGTTTTAAATTATTCAATCATCTATCTCATTTTTTTTATTAATACCCATGAAAACTTAGTACTTTTATCATACATTTCATCTATTTTTCTCATCTTAATATTTCTGATTTTATTCTTGTGATCCTGATTTTCCCCATCTAAATTGTTTATGTCTATTATAAATTGAAATCATATCCATCATTTTTAATTTTAATCTATTATTTTCATTGCTTTTTTGTGTCTCTCCAATATTTTGATTGGATAGCATAATCTTCTTTAGGTACTTTTGTCACATTTTTACTTTTAACAGAGAAAAATACAGAAATTATAGGCAGTATTGTGAAATGTGAAAATATGTACATTGAAATCAAACATGAATGGCAGAACATTTAGATACCACTAATACTAATGACAAAATGAAGATATTAAAATGGAATTGGCTGGACAAATTTTTAAGAGAGATAACAATAAATTGATTCACTAAATTTTTAATTGAAATCCCAAGATATTATAAAAGACCTAGAAAAATATAACATGAAATAAATGGATGAGATAATATAGTTTTCTTGGAGTAATGTTGAGAAAAGTACTGTAAATAAATTTGGTGGAAAAGTATTTAAATCTCCAAATAAACTGATAATGGAAAACTTGGTGATGAAAGAATATTTAAATATACTAAAATGCTCAAATTTTTGAGTCTGAAATAATTTACATTAAAAAAAAATTCAATTATTAAATTAACTATAATAATTAAATTGTTTCTTCATAGTTAATTAAACCTTATCTTTTAATTTAAAGAGTTCTTATTCTTTATACAATCTAATTCTAAGTAGAAGTCTTCCACATATTTCCTTTTGTCATTTATCTTTTAAATAATAATTTTATTTGCTTTTGTATTGTTGAAACAACTTTCCTTTCAATATCAAGAAAAGATCTTAGAATTTAAAACTTTGTAAGAATTTAATTTTTTATTAACATTTATATATTGTTTTTAAGATTATTTTTTAAAAGCAAATTTGTTAGTAAAATATTTTGTCCAAATTAATAAATTGTTTATATCCTTAATATAATTTTTATTATTTTTAGGATTTTTAGACATTCACGTTTTGTAAGAAAATACCATGGATACTTGAAAATTAGATATATTTTAATTAATTGATAAATAATAAACATAGTAAAGAGTGTGATTTGTCATTGATGGTATTTTGTACTGGATAAAGATAGAAGCAAAAGTATATATAAAAATATAAAAAGGTTACTTTTTAGATAAAATTTTAAAAATACTAATTTCCCATTCACATAAAGTATTGTTGGATCAATTAATTGTTTATTTTACATTATTTATACATGTGAATTTTTTTTAAAAAATAATTTATATGCAAAGTTGCTGGTATTGTTTTTTTTTATTTTCAAATGCTAGAATAGTTTTCTGTAATTATGAATAATTTTTAGAAAATATATTTTGAAAAAACTAAGCTTTTCCTTAAAATAATGTTAATCTTAAAACCAGCATAAAAAATATTCAGATTGTTAAGCCTAAAATTAAATCAAAAAACACTTGAATTTAAATTACTCTATGTAGTTTGGCATAGTTATAAAGTGGCAGCCTCAAAGGCTAAAAGATTTTAGATTGATTTTGAGCTAGGATACATTAAATATTTTTCCAAATTAAACTTCATGCTCAACCTGCAGAAATCACATGACCTTCTGAGTGGCTATATAATTAAACAAATGTGAATATAAAGTATTTTTTTTTTAAATGTTATTTGAAAAAAACAATTGTCAAAATTTATGAAAGCAATACAAGTAATTTTTGGGAAAATGAAGAATTATTTTAAGATGAAAACTGAATTCTAATAGATGTGCATCATACTTATTTTTTTTTAGAATTTTTTAATCCATCTCAATTGTTTACATGATGGTATTATTTTAATAATAGCATACATTTATTTTTGTTCATTTTATTTTATTAAATTTGGTTTTATCTTATAAGATCTTTATGATCATCAATTTTATAGAGGAAAATTATTATAATGCATTTAATTGTATATAGGACTGATATAGTTGTATACTTATAATAGACATAAATGATATATTAAAGTTTAGGCTATATCTTTATTTTTGGAAATATTTAATTAAAATTATATATATATTTTTTTTTTAAAAATAAAATAAAATAACATTACTTTTATATTTAAAAATATATTTAGAAATTTGAGAATGTTACACTTTTAGGCTAAACATTTGAGATCTCACTACAAGATGTAGAAAATCAAAAACTAGTGATACAAAATTGACATTAGTTGCAATTTTTACCTTTCAGAGATTTTTTTCCAAAGCTATTTGTATAATTTATTTTTATTTCAGACTATATATAAAACTATTAACAAAAAAATAATAAAAATTCACTTAGAGTTTCTATTTTTAATATTTGAAAATCATTGCTCATGTTGTTTCTTATGATCATTGTTGAACTTCACAAGTAGTATCAACATTATAGCTATTTTTAATATTGTACATGATTTTCAAGCTTGCAGATATTCTTTGATCCTATCTTCCAAATCTTTATTATGATAATTATACATAGGTTATATTTCTATCTGACTTTACTATTTATCTTTCATCATTCTGGATATTTCTTTAATTTGAGTAAAATATGTGATTGATAGTTTTTTTTTTCATATGTCATAACATCAGCTGGGAGGTGAACCCAACCATCTGCAACCAACTGCTTGCTTGCAAGCGGCTGCGCTGACATCTCGGCTAATAATGCTTGACATGTGATTGATGGTTTCATTAGCAAAATTAGATGCTTTTCATTTAATTTTTTTTTCTTTAAATAAATTTCATCTTATAAATGGAATTCTCAATTACCTATATTTTTTTGTCCTGGAAGCATACAATTTTACTGTTGTATATATTTTTTCCTCTTAATAAATATACTATTTGTGCTAAATTAAATTAAACCTAATTTCTCAATGGCCATGTTTTTTGGATTTATTCAAGACAAAATTATTTTACTCTGTAATTCATTGCTAAAGACTTATTTTTAAAATTTATTTAGCTTATTCACCTCTTTATATTTATTGTTCCAAATTCTGTAAATCATCTGGATCTTATTTAATACTTAAATCTTTCACATTAAATTGGTGTTGGTATGCTATGATTAAAAAAACTTGATATTTATCCTTTATGAAACATCTTTTTTGTTATTATGATTATGCATTTGTTTTAAAATTATTAGGTTTCTAATTTTGACTTCAATTCTTCAATTTCTTGCAGGACTATGACTTTCATCATTTTTTTTTCATTTGTAGATGTGACTTTTCACTTAATAGTATCATTATTTTGTGAATGTCTGGCATCCTTTCAAGATATGACTACACTTACTACTGTACCATTTATTCATTTTTAATTTGTGGAGATTTAGAAAAAATATATCTTAAATTAGATTCTTATTCACTTAAAGAAATTATCTTCTTAGAACTCATCTTCTGTTGCAAACAATCATTTTGCATGTCTACAAACCATTGCATTTTGTTGTGTGAGAAGGGTACATATTATCATCACTAATTGCAATCAGAGATTGTAAAAACTAAATTGAAGAATTAAATTATTATTGAAGTAGCTGAAAGGTTTCTTCAAGTATTCTGTATTTTTAACACATTAATTTCATCCCTTTTTCTATCAGCATAATTACTGAACTAATAAGCAAATGTAATTTTTTTTTACAAAAAATTGAAGTAAGATCCAAATTAAAATAGATTTATGTTCATAAATCAATGTACTTTTTAAAAAAAACGAATTTAAACACTTTTAAAACTATGATTTAGTCATTTGGTCAATATACTCTATAAAATTTCTCTCACATCAATCCTCTCAAGAAATATCAGAATTTGTTTTAAAGCATAATATAGGAGATTTGAACTCAGACCAATTGATGAGTGCTGGTTTAGCATGGAATACATATATTGATGATTATTTATCTTTTCTACATGTGTGTGGTCATGTGTATCAGTGGTATGAAATAGAATAGATAGTTGAAGGATGCTTGAAAGTCTGAGTTCAAATCCCCTATATTTACAATTAGGTTCCAGGTATGTGAAGAGTGCCTGTATTTCAAATATTTTAAAGCATAATTGATTTTATCGATAAATGATTATGTTTCTTCAAATTCTTTTACTAATAACCATAGTATTCAGAAGTAAAACACTTGGATTTTTTTTACTCTATATACAGCCAATTTTAATCAACTTTTAAGGCAATTATACATTAAGTTTAAATAGAATAAGATATGTTTTTAACAAAAGTGTGTGTATGCAATCAAATTTGCAGAGATTATGATTAATAAGAAAATCATGGCATACATTTAATAAATAAAATTATTAAAATATTTATTTACTCTCATTCTAATTAAGGCTTAGTGATTCTTAAAATTAAAAAGATTACCTTATATCTGGCAAATAAAAATTGATTATATTAACTTATGTTTTATTGTCTAATTGATGAAGTGTAAATAAAATACTTCAAATTTCTGTTGCATTTATTTGTTAGAGGAATTTATTTAAAGTCTCCATTTTGATAATTAGACTCAGATCTGCCTTCCCTTATCATTATATATCTTTAATACATTATATCATCATAATGCTTATTCATTCACTAATACAAGTAGAGTTTCATTAATTAATCCTTTTTTATTAATATATTTATGTATACTATAATGCAATGGCAGAGTGGAAGACTCTGTAGCTCAAAGTCCATAGATTATGCCTTCAGCTTTGTTATATCTGATGCATGAGCTTCTTATAAACTCCTAGAAATAAATAATTTGAATATTTTTTATATATAATTTCTAATTTTGATATTTTTGGTAAAAGATATACTATTTGTTGAAAAATGACATTTATAGAATTATATATATTCTTATTTGACAATAAATTTATGAATAGCTGTCATTATATTCTGAATACTATAATATTTTTTATATTTTTGGTGTATTCATTTCTGACTAATGAATAATGATATATCTTCACTTTGCATGCAACATATTTTTATTAATCAAACTTATAATTGTACTTTGTCATGTATAAATTAAATATATAAATATTGTCCAACCATTGGATTTGATTTATGTGATTGATATACACACAATAAATGCAAATATAAAAACAGGTTTTAATCTCTCATTTTAATTAATACAGCAAAAATATGTAACACCACATATTTCTTTATTGACTAATTTGTTGAAAATAGCATTAACTTTTGCTAAAATGTAGTTTTGCACATGATGTATTGTTTTCTGAATTTGTTAACGCATCTCAGATTATAGCAAAATTCTGTGTTGTATAATGATAATTGGAATATGGCAGAAAAATATTATGATGGAACAAATTTGTATATATAGTCATAATATAAAATTAAAATTAAAGGTAAAAATAAATACTATTATGATAGCAAGCACTCCCTGATACAGTTATATATAAAATATTGAATGGTATTTTTTATGATTTCTAGAGCCAAGTATACATTGATGAAACATATATATGATTATAGACCCTATTCTATGTATTATTTAGCAAAAATTTTAGTACACCAAAATCTTAAACTAAAAAAATTAGTACTCATAAAATTGATAGCTATAACCCAAAAGATCTTTTTTTAGTATAATATGGTGAAAAAATTGGAAGAATTAATACATTCATGATATTCAATGACAGATCATGAAATCAAAAGAGATTTTGAATTAGAATCTAATATAGTTAAAGAGATTCCCTTGTTTTCAAAGCTCAAGAAGTGGAAATGTTATTTTTTTAAAAATTATATGAGATTGCTGGGATTATTTTAAGTATAACAGAGCTATTTGTCATTTATTCACAACTATGTACTTATAAAGAATTTTGACACAGTTATTATGGACTCAATCTTCATCATCTGAAAATTATTATTAAATAATTTTTCATTGTTGATAACAGCTTTTTCATATTCAAAAATAACTTTAGCTTGCACAGCATGTTGGGTATACTCTAAATTTTAAAATTAAATTAATTCCATAATGTAATCTATAAAATTCTTCATAGTGTAGTTTGTGCATGAATAATAATTTCTATCTGTTTTCAAATAGATTCTGAATCTTTTCTATAAATATATAACAATATGACTCTTGGCAACTTAATAATTTGTTAACATTTTATATACTAAAGCAGAATACCCCTTCACTAGACTTTGCAGATGTATCACTATGATTAGGATATGCTTGCAAAATATTGAAATCATGCTAAGTGGATTACATTAAGTATATAAATATCCTACCCTGAGGGAGTTCATATATCTCACTTCCCAGTAAACAATTTTTAAGCTTTTCTTAACTCGCATCTCCAAGTTCTTATATCTAAATTTTTAATATTATTTATTTGACTGGTAGCTTTTCTGATAGCCATCTTTCATTTTCACTTCTAAATTCAACAGTGATGGAAATTAATAGATAATTGCATTTTCTTTCCTTAGTCATTTCTTATCTAACAAATAGCTAAGGGAGCTTAAATATAATCCAAATTGCCATTTTAAATATTTTTTCTAAAACTTCTATTTTTTTCTGTACAATATTACTTTGTGCAAGTTATCATTTCTCTGGGACTTTTCATATCTATAAAAATATACTTCATGACATGAAATTGAATTCTCTTAATTGTTTGTTTTGTTTGTTTGTTTTTTTGGTTTTTTTGAAGTGTAAAGAACATTAACTAAAATATGTCTGGATTGGACTTTCAATGCTGAATTTTTTTAACATGTTTTACTATTATAATTCATTATATGTATTTTTCATAAAGTATAAATAGCATTATCAATGCTCTCATGAAAATCTTTTTCTCAATTATTTTCAATTTTTGACTTCAACATTTTTCATCCAAGTTTTAAGACTGAGAATCTTATAACTGTTTTAAATAGAAGTTAATTTTTGGTAAATCAGTAATTGACTTAAGTCAATATCTGAATAAGATTATGAAAATTTTTGATCCTGAAATACCTTACTCATCCAAAATGTGAATGGTTATATGTTCATTTCGATTTAATATAAAAAAAATACAATTTATTTTTAAAAATAATTAAAAATAGCATTATTTATACATGAGTAATATATGACATTTTTAAAACAATATTTATTATGTGACTAACAGTTCACAATATTTATTAATTATTGTATATGTTAAAAACCATAAACTTTGAATACTAAAAGGAAAGCTGATCTATATTTTATTGCTAAATCCTGTAAAAATATATAGATATATGTGTGTATGTGTATGTGAATAGACTCATAAATAATCATTTTAAAAACCAGGAGAGAGGGGAATACAAATAAACAAACATTTAGAAAGAATTATATAGATATCATATTATTTTATGCCTTTTTTAGGCTTAATCTAACATGATTTAGAAATCATTTATTGAAAATCATTGATATTATTGTATGATAAAAATATTATTTTTCTTTTTTGTCAATATTCATTATGAATATGGAGAATATATTTATAGTATACATATTCACACCATTTGATTTTAGCCTTTTTATGAATATTTGAAATGTATGAACTAGTAAATGAACTCCACTATATATATTTTAAACACATAGTGCAGATGTTTTTAACATATGCATGCTTATAAAAAAAATTACTGTCGTTTAAAAATTCTTTAGATTAAACTGTCAACAAAAATAATTAATCTAAAATAGGATATTGTACAATATACATTTTTAACATATATACACAGAGGTACCTCAAAATAACCAGAATTTTGTAATACATTTTTTTATTTATTTTTAAATGATATAAATTTAATTCCTTTCAAATTATTATCCATTTGATGCAATACACCAGTCTCAATATGTTTTTCACTTTTCAAAGTAGTCCAGAAATACTTGCAAAGCGATGTCTTTTAACATCTGTAATTTTTTTCCCACCACTTCTAAGTCTGAAAAAAAAAAAACTGAGACATTCTTTTTCATTTGAGAGATTTTAAAAAATCACATGAAGTAAGGTCCAGCAATACAACTGATAGATAAGCTGGATTATGCTATATTTAATTTTAAATGTCTTTCACACTCAAGGCTTTGAGAGATGACACTTTGTGGGAATGGAGATTTCACTTGTTTCTATGTCGGAAAACAGAATGTTTATGTTTTGCCACATCACGAAAATGTTTCAGAACTTGCAGATAAAATGCCTGTCTGTTATGAATTAAATTTGAGTAAAAAATGGCAAAAATAATGTTGTTTTGACTTTGGATTTCACTTTCAATGCTTTGTAGGGACATGGTGAATTTAACATTTCAATTAAATCATTCATAAACTTGTGTTTTTATGAGATCAGCATTTTTGTAATCTCTTTCAAGCATTATAACTTTTTTCTTTGTTTTTTTTTTTATAAATGAAAACAGTTTTACATTGTCAAACTTTTCAACCATTATAAAAAAATTATCAAAAATCCAAAATGCACTTTACAAAAAAATGTGTTATATGAATCTATGATTTAACACAGTAATTTCATTTGACAGATTGTGTAGAAAGGTTACTGTAAGGTGTATGTAACGGTGGAAGTATGTTCTACAATTGGGGCTCAAATCAGAGAATGATTCCTATAATTTTTGATCCCTTTTCATATATTTATATAACATTTTAATGCTCATATAGTATGAACATATCTATAATATACATTAATTTTAAAATTTTAGTCATCAAGACCTTAGACAAAATAAAGCTTACTACTATATTATTTTTTTATAAAGTGCCTAAGGTAATATTAAAATCATAGGTTTTAAGTATATTTGCAAATAAATATAAAAGCAAGTTGTCAAGCGTTGCTAGTCGAGAGGTCAGCACAGCTGCCTTACAAGCAGTTGTCCCGGGTTAGCGGGTTCTTCCTGGCCGATGTTATGACACATGAAAAAAAAAGTAAAAGCAAGTTGATTTTTTTACTGGTTTGTAATTGTAGTTGCAGCGAATTGTGCTGTGAATTAGAAAATTTAAAAAATTTATTTTTTTTACTATCTTTTTTTATTTAATAATTTTTTGGATATAAAAATTTCTATTGCATTATTATTATAAATAAGGATAACGATAAATTTTTACTAAAGTAATTTAGAAAATCAGAAATTTAAAAGTTTAATAAATAAATAAACATGTTAAAGCTTAAACAAAATCTTACAAATCAGAGTGTGAAAAGAATAAATGTAGTAATTCTTATATTGGGAAAGGAACCATTTTGTATATTTTTTATGTGGTTGCTAATTTTTAGTGAATTTGAATGAGTAGTGTTAGTGATAAGAGGACTACAAGGAAGAAGTGAGGAATAATAATTCATAAGAAAGCGTTACTAATGTTTTTTTATTTCTATGATAGAGGGCACATAATGGATCTATATTTGTGAAGTGTCACTTATAGAAAAGAAAATAATTAATTGGAAGGGCTTTGACATTTATTTTTATTAAGAAGTACAGATACTTGGATTCCAGGTGCCAATATCTGAACTTTTTTATAATGTTAAGAAAGATTTACTATTATTTAATATACTATTATTATTTTCAATTTCATATATTTGGCAATAATTAATTTTCTTTAGAAATAGATTATGTGAAAGAGTAACGTGTTTGTATATAAAATTATTAAAGTTTTAATAAAGTTAGTGGAAATCCTATTAACTCTACACTCCACTTTGATTCCTTTATTTTATTTAGATGCTCGTCACCGTATACGCATTCAGCTAAATAAAATAAGAAAAGAAAAGAAAAAATAAACAATTTCGTAAAGCACACGCATATACATATGCAAAAGAATTATTTATCTAGTGAAGAGAAATTACTATACATTTTTGTCCACAATTTTTTGTTTTTGCTTGCACACATACTATATATTTTACATGAATATACTTATAATTGAAAAGTTTTTGTATTTGATAAGAAAATAGATAAAGTTTTTTCTTTTGCTTTTTTTAAAAAAAAATCTAAGATATTTATCGCAACAGATTAGCAGTTGAATGGTTAATTATTTCAATGAAATCGTGGATAAAATATAGTCTAAAATTATTATTATAATAAACTAATTTTGTTTGGTTAAAATTCCAAGGGGTTTGCCAATCTTTCTTCTCTTCTATACATCGTTATTAATAAATATATCTCTACTAAACTTTATCCTGTGCTGTGCACAATGCTTAGACTAATGTGTTAGTTACGTGTGTTGTAGTTGCCTACTACATATGAAGTAGCTAATGTTATATAATATAATAAATACATTAATATGGAGGAGATATTGATTTTATGATGATTATGATGTTGTTTTACTTTTTAAGTTATAGTTGCTGCTCACACTATCTTCAAATAATCATCATTATATTATTCTTAGGCAGACCAGTAGAGAGATGATATATAAAAAAGTTGGTTTACAATAATTTTCATTAATAGTGATGGATATTAGAAAATTAGTCCAAGTATTTACTCACATAGACATTTCTGTTCATGTTATTATTGATAATCTAGAAATATTTATTGTTAATTTTATGTTAGGTGCATTATTGATCAATCACCCCCTCCCTATTTGTCTGCTTTCATTTCAGTTGAAAATCGAAAATTGGCAATATGTTATTTTTGGTTCAAATACCCCTGATATCTTATCAGTAAAAGTAACATAACAAACAAATGATTTGATTGTCCTCTTACTATATCTCACAATTTATAGTATGAGAAGCTTACTTTTACAAGACAAGAATTTACATCTATTAGAAATGCATTGAAAAAGAAAATTTATTAAGTTTTTGAATATATATATATATGCAGTTAGTTACATTCATATTCAACTTTAAACTGTACTAAAACTAATAATTTCTATGTTGATTGAATTAAATACTTGGCCGTATTGTTTTTTTAGTAGGCCAGATACAATTAGAAATCTTTTAATAACTTAATTTATTCTTTCAGGCCTTAATAACGCTCGTTACTAGCAGCGTTTTATAAATATAAAAACTGCATAAAAGCTAAACTTTTTAACTATCAGTATCTTTTAAAACTTTTACTTTATTTTATTTAGTTAATTAATTTTTCTTTAACATTAATTCAACGTCATTTTTTGAAATATATCAAAATTTTCAGTTCAAGTGGTCAAACTTTGCAATAAGCATGATTATATTTTAATTGAATTATTGTATACAAGATATAATTACATTGCTGTAACTCAGTGGGAATAGAAAGTTTTCAATTTAATAACAGTTGCTAAACATTATTTTAAGGCATATTAGATAGCGCTGACGTACTTAATGAAGAATAAAATAAAACTACAATATTGATGGGTTTGTGTCTTAATTTTCAGTAAATTAGTTTAGAAGAATCTGTTTAATTTTGCCTCTAAATAATTACGATAGCTAATGTATTTAAAAGCAATAATAAATGGACATACACACTTTATATGGATTATATATATATATATTGGCTGGTTTATTTGATTTTTGCTGAAAATTATGTTGTTCGTTTTTTTTTTTAAAAAAAAATGAATTAAAAAAAAAAATAAAACAATTTTTAAATGGCTTACTGCAAGCCAAAGAAAGATCTCTTTAACTGTACCTCATAAATATAAAATAAATGAGAAATAGTGAAAGAGAAGGCCTTACACATGAAGGTCGCCAATTATTATATGATAAATATTTGAGCAGTTCTTTTTATTTTTGTTTTAATTCTAGATGAGAATAGTTAGATATTTCTTTAATGATTAATAACCAATTGGTATATGAATTAAATATGGACTAACTACAAAGAATAAAAATCTAAACTTGATTGAAATAGGAAGAAAGTTTTATGTGGTCCAACTTTGAACACAAGACATACTCTTGGTAGTATGCAAATGACTACTATTACATAATGAGAAGTGTATAAAATATAAATAAAACAATAAAATACTGTATAATAAAATACTATATAATAAAACACCGATATGAATATTTTATTTGCTTTGACTATTAAAAATAATCAACTTAATCAAAGATTGATTTATTTTTAGATGATATCTATTTTCAGTGATCAAATTGTAAGTAAAAATAAAGTTTATTAATCCCATATCTCACAATACTAAATCACTCTTTTTTTAAAAAAGTTAAATAACATTAAGATCAGAGATCAATCCCATGCACCAGCTAATTTTTTTGAGTTACATGGAATCTGATCTCATTAACAACAACACAGTGACTTAGCTATTGAATATACTAATTAATACGCATTAGATATATATTGATTATTGCTCAATTATATGAACATCTATTTATCTTATTGCTTTTCTGTTTAAGATCTCTTTTGTTTTAATAAGATTTGTAAATAATCTCCAATTTATATAATAAACCTAATAAAGTTAATTTAAAATTAAAATAAGGGAAGGAAAGAAAAAAACTCGTTTTGTAAAGCATACATACAGAAAAAAATGTATATATATTTAAAAAACTATGTATACAAAAAATAATGTGTACATATTATTCATATTAAATCTCAGATATATTTATAAAACATTATTATGTAATATATTAAATAATAAATGAAAAATATTATATTAAGAAACTAGATAATTTAATAATGTAATAGTATCTATGCTCAGCTGCTCTGAATTTCTTTTTACATCAAATGTTAAATCTATGATTAGATATTCTAATATGCAGAATGTTTTCCAATTCACCTATATAACAGTTCAAGCATTATTTAACATTTTTACAATTGCCATAGTTAGGTATATACATTTTAAAATCATTAATGGTATTACTTTGGACCATTTTTGTAACAATAATAAGTTTGCATGTAAGTCATCTTTTATCATCATATGAAAAACATTTTTTCTGATACAAAATTAATAATAAAATTTGTTTTTTCAAATCTATTTTTAAATGTTTTGTATTTTTCTCTATATACAACTTTAGGCCAGATGGGAAATCAGTTTTTGATAATCTGTGTTATTTAATACATTAAAGTGTTTTTGCAATATGTGGTTACCATTAAGATAAATCACTATTAAAAGTAAAAACTAGTGGTAGGTCTTCCAATTGATTAGTTTTATTTTTCTTAGGCAGAAATTCCTTTCTATCAATTTCTCAAGACTTTATCATTGCCATATCCAACAGTGTTTAGAATATTTCATATTTAAAAATTTATTATATAAAATTTTGTAATTATGTTGAAGATATTTTTTATCACTACAAATTTTTATAAATTCTAAAACTTAACTATAGGAATAGCTTTTAATTCCTAGGATTGTTACTATGAAAATATAGATAATTATGTCTATCAGTCGATTTGTTATGTATATTAGTTTCAAGAATTTCATTACTGTATATAATTTCAATATAAAAATGGGCTACTGTTTTAGAAAAATTAATAAATTATATGTTTTTTATTAAAATTATTTACATAATTAAAAAAATTATAAAGTTCCTATTCCTTATATGGCCATATCATAAAGATATCATTTATATATCTAAGCCAAATATGAGATTTTATTTCTAAATATAAAAGATGCAATTGGACTATAAAAATATTGGCTTAATCTCATCCTATTGCACTATATTTTTTTTATATAAATAATATGTCAATTTTAAAAATGAAATACTTTTTTTAAGATTGAATATATTAATTCCCTAATAGTTGTAATATGGGTTTGATCACATTTTTTATTTTATAAAGAAGATTTAATAGCTTTAATTCTATCATTATGAGGTATATTAGTATACAGTGATATAATGTCTAAAGTTATTAAAAAACATTCATTTGGTAATTGAGATCTGATGTTTTCTAAAAGTGAAAAAAGTATCATGGCATTTTTAACATAAGAACTGAATGATGGTGAGTATTTTTATATAATGTTTAATAAAATATATACATAGAAAAAAAAGTTTTATAAAACAATCTTTGTCAAGTAATTCCAATAATTAAAAATGCTTTATACACCTAATATTAAAAATAAGAAAGAGTATTATTGAGTAGAACTATACTAAAATTATCACCAAGATATCTTTGATTTTAATATTTGAGCTCCAAAACTTAAAAATATGTGTTGTTTTAACACACATGTGAGCAGTTTGACTTATTTGTGCATACACAAGATTGTTTCTAAATTACTTTGGTATTTTCAATTTACCCATTTTGATAAATAAACTAGACTTCTTTTGTTTTTAAACAGAAGTTTTTGATTTTTGTAGACTTCTTTTTCTTACATTTTTTTTTCAAATTTTCTTTTTTTTTTTCATTTTATATAACTTTCTATTTTAAGCAGATTATCAACAATAAATATTTCATGTTTTTTTTTTAAAGTGTCATAGCATTGGCCGAGACGCAAACCCACAACCCGGGCAACTGCCTGCAAGTGCAAGTCAGTCGCACTGACCTCTCGACTACCAATGCAAGACTAAATATTTCATGTTGAT
Organism: Epiperipatus broadwayi; assembly: GCA_028023455.1. Taxonomy (NCBI): domain Eukaryota; kingdom Metazoa; phylum Onychophora; class Udeonychophora; order Euonychophora; family Peripatidae; genus Epiperipatus; species Epiperipatus broadwayi. Next base: position 10,235,908 of record JAQFVV010012417.1, read on the forward strand.
CAGATATACCTACAAGTGTGAAAACACACACAAACTTAAGACAAAGTCATGTGGTAGATTCAATTGTTGCTAGGTATGATTCTAAAAGATTTCAATCTAGTTGCATTTCACAGCAAGCTTATATCCTAGAAGACCAGTACATCTGATACACTAGTTTAATACAGTGCTACATTTTAAAATTACCAATAACTTAGTAAAGTTTTTCAACAACACATTGAAAATAAATATATTCTATTGGAAATTATTTTATCTTCATGGAGTCTAGTGATAGCTTTCTGTACAATTATTTATTAAGAACAACTTCCTTGGACTTGTTAAGGCAATTGATTTCTTCCAAAACATCAATTTTGCTTACTTTTTGAAATTCAGCCTTGAACACTTCTCTCAATTTATTAAATAATCAAAATAAAAAAGCAAATTTTTATTTTTTGATAAACAATTAATTGTATTGCCTCTGTTGTTGTTTGAAAATTAACAATTTAATTGCACCTAATCAATTCTTTTTGGTTTTATATAAGTTTAATTAACTTACAAATCTGAAAACAAAATAATGTTTTTGTAAATCCAAAGTATGATTGAATTTTACATTTCTGTTTTTGCTTTTAAAAAAAAACATATCTCATATATAATCTTCATTAAATTACTAAAATTGCATAAATTTAGCAATGATTAGAACACATATTGAGTTTGTCATATTTTAATCCCTTTTTACATTTTAACTCTAATTAATATTTGTACTACTAAGAATTATGTTATTTAACATTATTTTATATATAAATAAAATGCTCATTTTTGTGGGAAAATTACACAAGTCTATTTAAGTCACAGTTTAACATCCATGAGCAGAACTTATGTGATTGCACAATATATACATAATGAATAATGACAATGTAAATACATTAGAAGACTATTTAATAAAAAATATGTATATGCATACATAAAAAGTATAACACATTTAATAGTCCATTTTAGTAAAAATATTTTTTAATATCCTTGTAAAGAGAAAGAATGAAAAAATCATCAGTGTTTAGTCTAGAAAACTTCTAATGTAAAAATTTTAGTAGTTTATCTTTTTTGTTTCTTATCTTTTAAAAATAACTAAATACCATTTATCAGTTAAATTCTGGCTGTCTGGATCGATATTGGGCAGACTACTACCTTATCTAGAAAGTAATTACAAGTTTTATTCAGGTTCAAATATCGAATTGTGATTGCAGTAAGTATAACACGAATTATTTAAGTCTCTCGAAAGATAAAAATATTAAGTATTGCTATGTTTACATCTCATCTAAATTTGATGTTCTTTTTTAATATCACTTGTCAGGATTTACATATTTATAAAAAATAAGATGACAAATATAAATAATCTTTTATATTTTCCAAAAAATATAACAAAGAGAACAATGCACTAATATAATGCTTGAAAAAAAAATATCATTTCAAATGTTTACATATATATAATAACGTAATGAAATAATATTACGGTGAAAAAATTTGATAAATTTGATATAAAATATATATATATTATTTTATTAATTGCATATAAAAATAAAAATTTTCATGGACTATGGTTATAAATATATATTTATATGTAAAATATTATCTGGGTACATCTTTTATTAAATATATATATAATTTTGATCAGGTTATACTGATCACAATTGTGTATCCAATATTATTATTGTTATCCAATTGATTACTAGTGTGACCTGGTTGAAACATTGATTTATATATGTATTTGATAAATTATGGCTGGATGTACCCAAATAATAATTCATTTATACCTGTAGCACGTTTATACATGCATGAATCCAAATAACATTATATATATATAATATTTTTAGTGGATGTTTTAGATGGAAATAATTAGAACGCATTTTACCTAGAACAGTAGCTAATGAAAGTCAACTGCCCCATTATCTACCTGTTTTAATATTTTCCTTTTTTATATTGTAGTAGCTTAAATTTCTATTACATGTTTGTATGTTTTCACAACATATTCTTGATACATAAATATGATTTAAAAACATCAAATGTGCAATACAAAAGTAGACTAAATTACTACAAACTAAAAATTTTTTAAATACATGTGTAGAAAATCTCACTATAAAACACTCTTAGCATCAATCACACATATATACCCTCTCATACACACCTATGTATGACATATAGTAAAAAAAAATATTTTGCAAAGATAAGAGGAAAAAATTTACCATATTTTTGAAATATTTTTATTATCAATTTTACTGAAACTGAAAATTAATGTATAGATTTATTTTTACTTTATGACGAGTTATTTGGAAGACAAATAATGTTCATTCACTAAATTGACAAAGAAAGTACATTTCCATTTTATTTTAATCACTTTCTCAGTTGAAAACTTTTTGTTATTTATCATTGTTTAGAATATAGAAAAATGTCTTTTTCTTTTAAAAAAAAACCAATATTTACAAAGAATAAATCTTCATATGAAACTTTTGGTTTATTAAAAAAAACTGTTTGTTAAAAAAATGTTTGTTATAGCGATTCGTGAAATGTATTCAGTGGAAGCAGTTTTATTAACAAACATTTTTGAGTAAGTGAGGATATATAAATTTGGACCTGCAGTTTTGATCCATATTATTATCGATATGTATATATGAGTGTCAGAAACTATTCATTAAAACAATAAAATTTAATTGTTAAGATAATTAAATTGAAAACGCAACAGAACAGCTCAACAATATTTGATCTCTCTTCAAACAAATGTATAATAAATTCTTTGTTTCATGATTAAGATAATTATGTGGCTTGAAGATGCAATAGTAATATTCATTATTAAGAAATCTAAAATAAAGGCAATAACAGATTTTTCAGACTGCTGTAAATTCTCTTAAGATCATTACATTTGGTTTACAATAAAATTTGGACTCAAACTAGTTTAAAAGCAATCTGAATTATAAAATATTTTAACATAGTAAATAACATCTAAGTATTAAAGAAAGTTAATGTTTTAATCATCTTTGCTTTGATTGAGAGCTTTGAAGAATCATGATATAGTCCCAGGAGTTTGTCAAATACTGAGAAATAGTTATACAAATGTAATATTAGTAATTACATTATACAGTACACTAAAAAATTGACCTTAATAAAAGATTATAACATATTGATTCCATATTAAAGGAAATACAAATTAAAATTAATTAAAATTATTTAAGTTATCTAGATATGCAGGTGGTGTAATTGTTTTTTGCAAATAATGTTTTAGAGCTACAGGAAAAGTTACAAGAGTTAATTGTTGAAAACAAAAAAAAAAAAATAGAATTAAAAATAAAAGCTTAAAATACTAAAGTACTCTTTAAAGACTTTCTACATAAGAAGAAATTAATTAAGGGTTAGTAATAATAAATTAAAAGCTGGTGAACACCTAGGATGGATTATTAATACAGATAAAAAGAAAATGGATGAAATTAATCATAGAATTAAACTAGAATGAAATGCTTTTGTTGAATATAATTTAATATTAAAAGAAATTATTCCTATATATTTGAATAAAAGTTTTAGATGTATTTTGTCAGTTCTTACATATAGAACTTAGACTTGGATGATTAATAGAAGAGTAAGACATGGTTTCATGATAGCAATCTACTCCACTACTTATATTTGATTTTCTCTTTGTTTCTTTAAAATATTGTATCTACATCATGAAATAATTCTGGAATAACTAATTGATAAATTTAAGATTCAATGTACTTAGCATACCTAAAATCTAGATTTGTAAAGAGTTCAAAAATATAACAGAAAACTAAAAGATAAAAAACCTTTTCCCATGTTACAATATATATATATTATTTTTTAAAAATTAATTTAAAAATAGTTTCTGTTTTTATTGATCTAGTTAAATAATTTTTTTTGAAAAAGAAATAGAAATATTATACTTGGAGTTATTGATTTAAATTATTTGATTCTTATTCTTTTTAGTTTTTTAAAAATAGGTAAAAATAAACCATCTTATATTCTTCATTTAAACTTCTTGTCTATGATAGCTAAGGAGGAATTTATAGTAGTTTTGCATTGCCCACCCATACCGTATTACTTCGTCTATACAAGTAGCAATGATATTTTTGGTGTGAAATAAAAGGAAAACAACTTTTGCACAGTGGGAATCCAAAGAAATAGATTTCATTTTAACTTTTTTTAAATTTATTGTGAATGTAACTGACAATGTTTTTTATATATATGTCAAAGCCTTGATCAGAAAGCGAACCCGGGCGGCTGCTTGGAAGGCAACTATGCTAACCGCTAGATCACCAACGCTTAATGACAATGTTTTCATAAAAGATGACAACATTTACAATTGATTGTATCTCTCCCCCCCCACTCCAATCCTCCCCTGTAACTGTTTAAAAGCCAAACAAAAAAAAATTTAAGAGAAATAATAAGAATAAAAATTCCAAATAAATCTATCAATCATGAAGAAAAAGAGGTTGTTTGAAATTATACCTAAATTAATTTGGAAAAAATCTTCCATTTTCTCAAAACTAAATAAATTAAAAATGCCAAAAAAAAAAAAAAGAAGAAAAGTTTAAAATAAAGACCTGGCAGTGAAAAGTAATAAGAGGTTCTATAAACTTACTTTAATATTAGATAAGTCCCTTTTCCAGATCCAAAAATCTTCAATTTATTGATTAGACATCCCAGTATTTTTTTATAATATAGAAGCAGTGTTTAAAGTTTCAACTAAAGGAAAAAAACAAATGTAGATAGTTGAGTACATCAGTATTTGCTTTCAGATGACACAACAGTTAGATGTATGTTGAGATTAACAACTGGAAGTAAAATTCTAGATTAACAAAGTTTACAGATAAAAGAATAAATGTCATTGGCATTATTGGAAAAAATTAGGCTGAAATTGAAGTTGATTGAACATGTTTTTATAAAACATGATAGCAAATTGAAACATGATAACAAATTGACAATTGATATGTTAAATTGGATTCTAATAGATTATGAAAGACATAGAAAGAGGTTTATATAAAATGGGTGGATAAGACTGGTGGAATAATATGGAGAAGAAAAGCTTTGGATAAAAAAAAACTGAATTAAACTTGGTGAGGTTTTTAGGATGAAGTGGATTGACAGTAGTTTAAAACCTGGATGAACTAAGTAATATGATATTAGAATTAAAACAATACTTAATTATTAACAATTCTAGTTTGCTTTACCATAACACTTCCTTAATATAACTTACTTTTGCATTTTAATATTTAGAGCATTCTTAGCATTATAGTAGAATGATTGACTCAGACCTAGGAATTCAGAATTGACTTATGCTAAGTAACATACATCTTTTTAAAACATTTCAATTTAGAGATTTAAATAGAAGATGCTCAACTGACTACTACAATTTTCAGAACTAAACTTTAAACTTTAATGAGACCTTATTATTAAAATGCAATCAGATGCATTGTAAAATTTAACTACATAAGTTGTTTAGTTAATGACTAATTAATTTTGAAACAAATTAATTTAATTTCAAACAGGTTGTCTTGGGTATGATATATAACTAACTTATACAATGAATTTAACATTAAAAGCATTTAATTAATAGAGCACACTTTGAACCTGGGATGGTGTGGATTGGCTAAGGGCATTCCACATTTGAAACATTAAAGATATAATGGGGGACATAAGAGGCAGAGTGGAAAATGTATGTAGCATCAAAAAATTTTGTATTAAATTGGTTTATATAAACTAACAGAAGAAATAGGCAGAATTTGCTTGATAATTTTTGGATTGAAAACCAACTTCAGTGGGTTGGCAATGCAAGCATGGGGGATCAAAAATCACATGACCTAATTAACAGTAAGAAAAATGCCAATGAAAGCCATAAAAAAAAAAACAAGCCAACATTTGCAGATATGGTCAAAGAAAAATAAATTCATTTATCCTAACTAAAAAAACTGAAAGTCAATTTAATTCATATATTAGCAAAGAGATAAAAAAGCAATGTAACCACCTCTCAAAAGATTAATCCCAGATATAGGAAATGATAGTGACATAAATAATTTAAAAATTTAAAAACAAAGTCAAAATCGTCCAGAAATTGTCTGGAATTAAGAAAATTGAACATCACAACTGAAATATTCAATAAATTCATACCAAAGCATCTCTTTGCAACATTCAAGAGATTTTTTTTTCTCCAAGTCCATGGTGTTGTCAGAAACAAACAGCAACATTTCATTATATAAATTCCCAAAAGAGTTGCTGTATGAGGCAATAACATTAAATGGATTCTGGGACACAATACAAAAGATTGCAGAATATCCCAATGACCAGGACCTAATACTGGAATTTTATGAAATCACACAAAGGGAGAGATTTCAAAGAGAAGTCAAATCATTGGGTAACTTCACACTGACCACTATAAACCAAAACTAACACAATATCATTTCAAGAATGATTAGAAACACGTATCTGGTATACAAAGAACAAGATTTTCAAAGGATGATGGAACCGTTTGGCTAGGTCATTAGGTTCAAAACAGTCTACTGGAAAGACACACAAAAAACAATCACAAGTAACACTTATGAGTTCAGAATAAAACTGCATCCAGATACTTATACAGATGATAAACCAACACAAATCCTGAATCAGGAAGCAATGCTCACTCTATATATTAGAGATCTAAAACGACAGTGTTACTCATGTAAATAAAAAGGACATGTTACTGCACAATGTTCAAACTGGTAGAACTTTACCAGAAATCAAAACACACACTCAAAAACCAACAGAATATCAATACTAATACGAAAACAGAAAAAAAGATAGCTATTGCCATGGATAGTAGTGAACAAACTACACAAATAAATAATAATAAAAAAGCAGACAACCAAGCTTAGACCTTATAGATTTGTTCACAGAAAAGACAACAAAACTCCAAACCAAGGATCATGACCAAAGAAAAAGCAGAAGCCAAGCAAAAAATAACACAACTAAAACAAATGTATATATGCCAGAATTTGACTATGCAATGAATAAAATCACACAGCCTATTATTACCAATAAGACACCCATAGAAATTATGGAGATACACCTACCACCATCCCAAGCAACCCTAGCACAACAATGCAACTAATAAACTCAATCCAACCAGAAAGTAAGAGAAATCCTGGGAGACCTACCAGAAAAAAGCTAGCAAAAAGGTGAAGACAGATGATGATAACTCTGGTTCACCAATCATTGATTATATAAATGAGATCTCAAGTCCAATGGAAGTAATCACAAATTTATTGAAAATCAGTTAATAACCACAGAATCACAAACTGAAGAAGCACAAGACCCACAAACACTCATTACAAAAACCAATCAGAAGATTGATACAACATCCAACAAAACAGATCAAAACTAAACAAAAATAAATAATAAAAATCAGTGAAAAATATATAATGTAAAGCTCCAAAACAACCACAATAAAAAATACAAACCAATTCCAGCTACACAGTTAATGAAAATTAAAATAACAGCACTGAATATTAGAGACATTAATTCAATAGCAAAAATATACCAGCTCAACAAATGGATTAGCATCATACCACCACAAATACTAGGACTCCTAGAAACAAAAATCTATAATGGATCACAAATTAATCCAACCATATACCTAGACAACCAAGATTTTTCCACATACTCCAGGGACACATGATCACCTTCAGCAGGTACAAGCATATTTATCACATCAAACTGAAATTTTTCAACTTTTAAAATTATTTTCATTGACACATCACCTAATAATTACATTTCAGCATGAAATTACCACACTCAACATTATTTTTGTGTATGTATCTCAGGTCCCAGCATAATATCACATATAATTCTCACAATAAATTTTCAGCTCGCAACCAGCCATAACTCAACAATATTAATGGGTGATTTCAACTTAAGCTATGAAAAATTCAATGCAAAATAATTACATCAATTAAATCTGCCACATATGAGTGTTTAGGGCATTGTTTCCACAGATTCAGTGACCTTATATAATCAATGGCATGCCACATTCATTGATTTCTGCTACTACATGCCAATGCTTTCATCACTTAATCAACTTTCAATTCAATCCATGCCAATTTTCAGACCATGTTGCACAAACCACTGCAATAAATTTTTCAGAGCTCCAAACAACATTCATTCATCTAGAAAAAACAATCAGACTCCTACTCCCAACAATCACCACCAAATTTCTGTTCTCAGAGACTTACATCATGCTAAATAAAATTAATGATATGGCACAAGATGCAACACAAAAATACCAATCATTCATGAGCAAATTATCCTTCAACATACATCACATGATAAGATACTCACTATCGCCCTCCTGATGAATGGTACTAGCAGATGATTGCCACAAGAGAATCATCATCACCAAACCCATGCACAACACCAACCAATACATACCAAAACTAACAAAGATATACTACAATATATGTAAACAATTAAAAGAATATCTTGCCACAAAAAAAAGAAAAATATGCCTCACCCAACAATACATAGGACATGCCAATTTATCCACTGAGCACTAGACTACCCATTAACCAGAAAAGTGTCCATGCAATTGGGATAAGTGTCAATGTATATTCAGATTAACATGCTAGCCCCATATACCAACATTTCAAGCAAAATCTCCAAACATACGAACAATACACACCAACCAGTGATGAATTTGGAATACCTGAAACAGATATACCTTTTCAGATCCAACAATTTGCTGCAAATCTTAAAAAAATTTCCAACAGTTGCCACTTTGGAACCAATGGCATACTGGTATTTGTCTTTTCACATTTGAGTCAATTTATCACAGAGTACCTTTTCAACCTTGCTAACTTTCTATTACAAAAAGTATACAATATTATAGGACTATATCCAATAGCAATAGTGCCAATTAACAACAAAACAACAGCCATTTCAAATCTCAACAACCTTTTACCCATCTTTATGGATCCATTGGGAATTAAATTATAGGAAAAGATGGTCAATGATAATATAGAAACATACTTACTGCCCCTGATATCAAATATGCAGAACACAAAGAAGGGATTCTTTACTGCACAGGCTGCACTTGTATTTAAAATGATAAAAGTGCAGTGCAGCAAGATTAAAAAGTATGCTGCAATTGCAATTAAACTTAATATACAGGCAGCATTTGATTCTGTTACAATAGTGTCTTAATGAAGACATTTGCAGATAGAACAATTCCAGCCACCCTACTATACATCATCACAAATCTCTTATTCAACTGAGAGATGCACCTCATACTTAGTGACAGAAACACAACAATGTTTTTTTCCCAATCAATCAATTTCACAAGAATCCCCACTCATTGCAATGCTGTTTATTCTATATATAAATCCATTCTTAAAACAGATTGAAAATGAATTTCTGGGGATATTAATACCATGAACTGACCAATGTATTCCATGTATTGCATACATGGATGATGTGACAGTGTTTTTAACATCATGTAAAGAAATGCCAGTATTATAAAGAACATTACAAAATTACAGATATGCATAAATTACAATTCAATCTAGGCAAAACATCACCTTGGTTCATCTATACTAACAAACCCTATACACAGCTACATCAAAGAAAACTTACTCCATTTCTTGTACTCCCATTTTACCTGGGAGTGCATGGAATGAGATAAACAATTCAAAATAAGCTCAAACAGAAAACAACAAACATAGCCACATCTTTATCAAATGCATACTTTATCTCTATATTCAAAAATGTACATATTTAACATACTCATAACAATAAGAAGTGCATATTATTCTCCTATTGTCAACTTTACAAAAAAAATTTACAGAGGTCATGCCATCCTTCTGTAACAAACTACTATGGGGTAAGAAAACTAGCCATTTCAATCAAACAATTCAGTCAACCAATTATACAGAATGGTCAGGGGATACACACAATACATGTATTTTACACCCAAAAAACAATAAACTTACATGCAAAGATCACTGCATCATTTCAAAAGCTACAAAGCCTTCTCAACATAATCCCTACAGATTGTCCACCCCACACATATGGATATCTAGTATTATTAGGGCACTCAGTACAAATCAATGTTGAAACTACAACACTCACATTTGATAGCAAATACACATACTGTCAGACCTACAAGATGATCAACCCAGCCACAAACAACGAGACCTTTAGCCCAATGCTGGGAGTAAATGATAAGCAACTTCTTAAAAACTTCAGAAAATGGTCAATGAAACCAAAGTTCCCTGACTTTTTAATCAAACTAAATCTATTTCCACTACCAACATTCTACTTCTTATAATACCATAATCTTTATAGATCAACCCATTCTGCAACCTATGCCATACTGCTGAAGAAACACAACAATGCATATTTTACAATTGTACAGCACTAAATACACAAGAAACAATATGCTAAATCAATATAGAACAAGACAAACTATATAACAGCTAACAGATTTTATGCACAAGCAGACAATTCCTACAGCACAAGAAGAGTAGACAACCCCTACAGCACAGGAAGAAATCTTTGGACTTTATGCATTTTGGTGCACAAAATGTATATTCAACCTGAGAAATAATATCAGATGGCATCCAGCAACATTTTACAACAAGCTACAACAAATAAGGAAAAGAGATGCAAAAATTGCACATCCAGATATCTATGCAGGTACCTGGACACTTTTAAAATTACAAGCTAATTTATAAAAACATGCAAAACTAGTCATTATATAAGTCCAGCCTATTCAAACAAAACCAGCAATGAACAAGAAACTAAAAGAACAAAACAAAATATAGATTCTCACACAGCTGAATAAATGAATAAAACTTTTGACCAATGAACAAAGACAATAACAGAACATTAATGAGAGATGGAAGAAGGGACACTAACTAACAACAAGATCAAAAACAAATAGTAAAATTAAACAATGATAGCAATAATAAAAATATATTGTGAAAAAATTTACCATGAAAATCCAATGTTTTAAAGTATTGTAATTGAATAGGTCAATTGATGTAAACCCCTATTCAACACATCCATCCCTATGTAATTAGCAATGAAAATATCAATCAAACCAAATCTGTAAAAATTATCATGCCAGTGTAACTAAAGCATAAGTGTGTAAATATTGTGTAACCTAAATTGACAATAAAGTATATTATTGAAACATAAAAGTGTTTCATTAATTTTTTAGTTTAAGATTAAAAAGTTTTATTTATTATAATACTAGTTATAAACACTAATAATCTTAATAAACATTAGAATCCAACCTTTACTCATTTGATGGGTTTATCAAGAATAATAGTTTTTTTGTATACTGTTTTATAAAAAGCTGTATAGTGAAGCAACTGGTTATATTTATTCTTTTATGAAAAATAAATATTTAGATTTAAATGTTTTTTGTGTGTTATAGTAAAATTTCTTATTTTCATAAGTGTTCATTATTTCTAGGCTATGTAACAGAAATGTAATCAATATTGAGTTGTTTTAGCTCTTTGCTTTTGAGCTAACAATGGTGAAGAAACTATTGAAAATAATTTGACTTAAAAATTTAGTGAAAAGATAAAATAATAATAATAAAAAAATAACTTCTTAAAAATAATAACGAACTTTTTTGCATGAATAATATGCTTTTCAGTCCTAACTAAATCTGATTTAATTTTTGATGCAATCGAAAAATATTTATGTAAATCCTATCGATTGTTAGAATAAGTAACATTTAATCTTTCATAGTCATATTTTGCAGTGCTGCATGTTTTGGCCAATTCGCCCTCTGGTGAATTTTTCTGTAAGTACATGTTAAAATGCATGTAAAATGCTATATTTTATTATATAAAAGTTTTGCTAAAAAAATTGCATAGAAGGTGGGAAATTCAAAATTCCCACTCTATCAATAGACATAAGCCCTGCCCTGATATGTTCACCATTGTCTGTTACCAAGGTTGTAAAATGTTTGGCATTTTATGACATTGTAGTTTTAATGACACAAAAACATGTTTATTTGTGAATTTATTATGGTTTTAGATATTTTTTAAAATAATTTACTCTATATTTATTAGATATCAAGAATTATAAATTATTAATAACTTATTTTGACTTGAAATGCTTTATTTTTTAAAATATAACATATATTAGCAACTAACATGAATATGGCCTGAAGCAATTTACAAGATTAGCTTCTATGTAAGCAATCTATTTATATTTATGAATATGAAAGTTATTGCATTTTTGCAATAAATTTTCAAAAATTTAAACTTTTAAAGCATAATTCATTAGATATAAGAGAAATAAATAATTGTTTATTTGGATGTTTAAAAATAATAAGAATTAAAAACTATTTCATTGATTTTATAAACAGAAAATAATCTTTCTAAAAATGATGACTCTAAACTTTTTGTTTTGCTATGATCTCATTTTTTTAATATTTACAGAATCAAAATGTGAACATTTAAAATTTATTTTAGTAGTAAACACAAATATTTATCAAATGAAGTCAAATTTATTATTTTTTGATAAGTAATAATCATTTTATCATATACTTTACACTAATGTGTGAAACAAAGAAAAGTGCCAGAAAACACTAAAATATTTAAGTTTACCCAGCACTAGGAAAGAGTTAAATTAATATAAAATTTATTGTAGATGTAGCAAAAGATCATCACTTTGTTATATTACTTATCTATTTGTTTTGCAAATGTATTATGCTTTCATTGATATTTTATTGTGTGTTTGGTGAGCCTTTATCATTTGTAAAATTTTCAGTGCATTTGTATTCATCCTTTTTGATTAATTCTTAATATTTCTAGAAGTCTTGACTACAATAATGTAATTAATTTATAATGGTTTCTTATTTTCAACTGAATAGTGGTTAGCATCCATAAAACAAATAAGGGTTTTGGTGATTGGCTTATTTTTTGACTTTCTCAATTAAATTTGTGTTATAAATAATTTATACCTATGTTCACACACATGCCGGTGTGCACACCTTACAGTCATATATGTATATAATGATGATTAATCACTATTTTGATTATAATATATATCCTTTACATTAGTGTATATAAAATTTGTCTAAACCTTTAATATAAATTTAAGTTGCTAACATTATTAGATATGTAGAATTTCTATAAAAAAATTTATAAAACCATGTTTTGAGCTACAAGAACTGTAACTTTTTTCAGCTCTATTATTCATGGTTAGAATTATTTCAGGAATATAATGCAATAGTTAGAGAATGTGACATTTTAATAGACAAAGCATGTTTCTATAAGCAAGTTTTACATCTAAAGTTTGTAATAATTTCTGAGCTATTATTTTGCATAAAATGTCTGTCTATATATATCAAAAAATTGCTCTAGACATTTTATGCAAAACCATAGCTCAGAAATTATTACAAACTTTAGTATATATAACAATTTTTTATTATTCAGATAAGCTGAAGATTTGAAACATATGAAAATATTTACAATAATACAACCGATATACATGTCCACATACATATGAAAAAGATAAATGATCTTCCATATTTATATTTCATGCTAAACCAGCACTCATCATTTGGTTTAGATCATCATCTTCCATATACACATATATAATAAGTAGTCAGTTTATATTAAGATAGCAAATCTTTATAATTTAATGGACAAGCTTTAGTCTTCTCAATTCTCCAACTCTTCAACCATTACATCATTTAAAATCTGATGATGGAATGCTCAAAGCCCTTATTGATGCCACATATTGTTATCATACCCATGTTGACTTTAATTCATATATGTGATCATGTGTATTGGTTGTATAAATTGTAGAAAATTTGAAAGTCTTGAGTTCAAATCTCTTCTAGATTGCATTAAGTTCAATATAGACAATATACTTGTATTTAAATATTACATATTCAGCCTGTATATGCCCATCCTTCTTCTGTGTATTTAAATGAACATTTTAAGGTCTTATATATGAAGAGTCAGAGTGACTTAAAAATCAATATCAGTATAACAACAATATTGGCATCAACAAGGGCTATGAGCATTCCATCATCAGATATTCAATCATTTGGATGGATAGAGAGATGGAGGGTGGAGAAGACTGAAGCTAATCCATTAAAGTATGAAGATTTGATACTTTAGTATAAACTCCACAGATTTGATACTTTAGTATAAACTCCACACTTATTATATATATATATATATATATATATATATATATATAATAAGTGTGGATCATATATATTCCCATATATATATATATATATATTGGGAAATAATGATCGGGACCAAATGATGTATTAAGTTCAGCAGAAAATACATTATATTGCTCATTTATCTTTTAAATGTGGATATGGTCAAATGTATCAGTTGCATATGATGGAATGGATAGCTGCAAAAAGCTTGAAAGTCTGAGTTTAAATCCCTTCTAAATTACATTAAGTTCAGTGCAGTCAATATAATTATATTTAAATATTATACATTGTAACTCTATGCTATTGCACATTGTCCTATTTAACTGCTTAACTATGTATTCATGCTATTTTAAAAAAAGAAATAAATAAAAAAAGGAAGTTGATAAAAAATTTTGTAAAAATAAAATATGTAAGGATTATAGTATCTAAGTTTCACTTTGATATAATTAATATTCAAGTAATTATAGGTGCTAAATATAAAATTTGTAATGACTTAAAAGTTATTAGAACATATAGTTATAATTAATTAATAAGTATGTTTTTAAGTGAAAAATTGGAGCTTAGTTTATGCTTGGTTTTATGGAAAATGAAAAGTAAATAAAGTAAGATATAATATAAGACTGAGTAAAGTTAATTTTCATGCTTACAAAAATTAAAAACTAGTTAATAGATTTATTTTATAATTTCATTATTAAATTGTTTTTTCAAGTTGATTAATAATTTATTTAAGTTATTATTTTACTAGAGCTTAAAATATTTGAATTAAGTTAATTTATTTAAATAAATAATATCAAGTTATTTACTAATACCACTTAATTATTAAACAGATTAAATTTAAAAAGAAGTAAGGTATGTGTGTATGAATTTATTTGCATGCATGGTGGTATTAAAATGTTATTTATTATAAGTAAAATTAATTTCAGTTTATTAATTTATTTAAAAATAAATGAATGTTTAATTTAACATTGAAAGTGTTTAAAATAAATAGAACTTCTTATAAATTAAAAGTGATAATTTAAAAATAATAAATGTATTATTTATTCTATTGATTTGTTTATTTTTTATTAATTAAATAATTAATAAAAGTAAAGGTCAACTTCTGGAAAGTTTTAAATTATCATGTGATACTTAAAATATATCAATATTATGTAATTTTTAATTTAGTAGTATGTTATTATTTACATATTTTTAATAGAGATCAGATTTTTAGAAAGTGTGGCTAATTAAAATACTCTCTCTCTCAAATGAACTCTTTTCTCATCCTAAGAAGACAGTAATATTTAATTTCAATTTTTTTTATTCTAAATGTAAGTGTTAATTTTTAAACTTTTATTATTTCTTGAGTAAAAATGCATTGCTAAAAAAATAAAGTGTTGACTTTTCTTATGCCGTAACTTAATCTAGGAACTTTTAAAGAAAGTAACAAAATACCTAAAGAAAATTGTTGCCTTTTATTAATTCATTTTATCCAACCATGCCTGAACAGAAATATACAGAGTGAAAAGATAATATGTTTTGCATTATTTTTCAAAACCATAATGAACATTATACTAGACCATTCATATTTTATATTTATATTTTTAGTAAAGTAACATTCAAACTAATCATTGAGAGACATTTGAAATTTTATTTTTAAAAAATGCTTCAATGGAAATTGACATTAGTTAATTTTAATATATGCAACTCCTAACCATTTAAGTAATAATTTCATTTTTAAGTGTTATCTTGATAAAGATTTTAAAATGCTGACTCGCCTATTTGATAAACTAAGATAAACTTTATTTTGAGATAACTACATTTATGTTTCCAAGAGAACATCTAAAATATAAAATAAGTGAATACATTAATAGAAAGTTTTATGGAAAAGATATGACTTCAATGTATCACAATGTTATGGAATATAAAAATGAACTATTTAAATTCCTGACTTCTAAAATGAATAGCAATTTCTTAATTGGTGTCATTAAGTGCTCTAGAATATATAGAAAATATATTAAAAAGTATGTTCAATGTTTTTTTTAAAATTGAAGGAACTATTTATTTATCAATGTATAACCACAGACTAATTTAATTGGTGATAAAATACTTAAAAATTCTATAGTTTAAACAGATTTTTTTTAAATTAGAGTAAAAGTTTATTTTGAGCTCGATTGGTATCCTATTTAAAAAAAAATTTGCTAAAAGTTTTGCTTGAAGTATGGAGCAAACTTTGGATGATTAGAAAAACTGAAAGAAAACAAGACAGTCTTCTGAATTATAGATGTACAAACAAAATAGACATTGTAAGTTTAAGTACAAATGCAAATGAAAAGTGATTATTTATTAAGATTATTTATACAGCAAAAGTAGGACTAAATTAGGCAGATACTTGGAAATAGAAAAATTAAAAAAGATAATAGGTTCTATAAAAGTTAAAAGAATAAGAGAAAGAAAAGAAAGATGATTGATAATCAATAGAATGAAAATAACAGTGCTTGTTTTATACCAAAAAAAAAAAACAACGATTTAAAAAACTATTTCTCTTTGATATACACAATTTACATTCTAAAAAATAATTAATAATAACGATGATAACTTTTGATCTATTGTAGAAGAAAAGATGTTCTAAAATAAATCTTTATATACAGATGTCAGCACTTATAATTTGTTTTTTATTTATTTATTTCTGCTAACATTTATCTCTGTAACCTTTAAACTTATGAATGTACTTGAACATATACACCACACACACACACATACACACACACACATATATATATATATTAGATTATTGCATATTACTAACTGTTATTTATTTACACAAATATCACAATAGCAAATTAGTTTTTTCTGCTTAATTCTCTATCAATAAGCTAAATGCAATATATGTAAATTAAAAATTAGTAATAACTTATGTTGTAATCACACTTACTTTCTTCTCACACCCACATAAATATATTGGATGTAGATTCTTAAGAGAAATGTGTGATATGAAATCATCTCAACATTTAGTTTTATTATTTGCATCATTATCAAAAGTAAGGTACTCAGAACTCATAAAGCCATTCTTTAGAGTTCAAATTTGCTCATCTTCTGCTTGTAATTGAAAACAACTTTATGCAAACTATTTTTTTATATCACCAGTCCATATTTTGTTTATGCTTTTGAAATACCTAAATATTGGATTTTTAATTTTCAATCATCATTCATTTTTATTCAACACAAGTGATTAAAATATTATAATTTTCATTATATCAATTTTTTTCCATAATTGTTTTTGCCATTTATTTTTGCATTCAACTAGTTTTTAGTAAGGTTCTATTTTGATTATTTCAAATCCCAAATGTGTCTACAATGAATTTTTATTGCTCTTGTTTTTCATCTCTATTCATTTAAATTCTCATACTAGCTTTTTGTAAATATGCATAGGAGAATCAAGCAAGTTCTCAACTTCTAGAATGGATGCATTTCAACAAACATACAGGGAGAACATTGCATTCAGAAAAATGGTGAACAGGGACTATCCCTATAACGTTGGATCAGGCTTTCCATAACCAAAATATGCTTGGAATTTATATTTCTATAGTTTAAAAGTATCCTATTCTAAGATAGAATTTTAAAAAACTGATTAGAATTGACATACTGGATATCCTAGATTTAATATGCTTATAAAACAATGGACAAATGATCTATTCCTCAATGATATTCTTTAAGGATTTAAAGCAATTCATTGCAGGTTGGGATAAACCATTAGTGCTTTTTATAGCCATTATTTGTCAAGTAATAATCCAGAAATTGTTAACAAACTCATTAAATCAATAATTTATGAAAAATGTGAGGACAGACTGTATAAAAATAAAACTTTACAAGATCTCATTAAATAATTCAATCACTTTGAGATAATATTGGTGATTGCAAGAACAATTTTTGAAAAATTTCTGTAACCATTAATGATATTTCTAGTCTTATAAGTTAGACTTTAAAACCTAAGAGTGATAGAACAAGAAAAAACATCATTAGAGCATAAATTCATGCTTTCTTTCACAATGTTTCTTTAGACTCAATTTCCTAAACTTAATAGATATTATTGAATTCTCTCTTGAATGTTTTAAACCAGAATAAACCATAGAAAGTGATAATATATGTCCACAATTGCTAAGATCTTTAGCATTTAAAGACAAAATATGGTTAGTAAAACTGACATCATAAACCTAACAATGATAAAAATAAAACTATTATCCAATGCCATTATTACTTCAATCTATTTAAAACAACCATGTTGATAAAAACTTTGGAAATAGTTTGAAAGCCATCTACCCATACAACAGGCTATATTTATATCAAAATTAAATTACTGTGAACAACTTTTGTTCAACAGTTTTGTGTTAAAACAAATTTTATAATAAATTACTTATTCTTATAATTCTGTTTGTAAAATGATTTTTCTAAAAATTTCTAAAATCATTAAATGTACCCCTTCCCTCAATTTCCAATAGAGCAATTCAATTGACATTAAATGATGTTATAGTAGATATAATTTTTTATAGAATGATCTATTATGAAGCTCAATTCTCTTACCTATTTTATTGAATATATTCATCAGTGATTTCCAAATACAGATTGTGAAATTTCACTTATGTTTATGACATTGCTTTAATGTTTTTTCATAAAAAAACAAATATCTCAATAAGGATATAAAAGGTTTGAAACTATTTTTCACAAACTATGATTTTTTTTATTCCTAATGCTCAATCTAATCAAATGAGAAACATCTCATAAACTGAATATAACATTTTGCAACAATAAGCTGAAATATATTTCTACTCTGTGCTAGTTAAAAGTAATCTTAAATCATAGTGTAATATATTTTCTTTATGTATCTAACATTAAATCTAAAATAATTTTAGGAATAAATCCCCTAGTGTTTGTACTGTATTACTGATACATTCAAATTAACTCCTTTGCAGTGCTTTTCTATTCTTTCACATATTTTTATACTAGATATCAGAAGATAAATTCCTTATAATAATGAGAGAAAGATATTAAATATGCTAATAATTCATATGTTGTTTTTGTCTAATATAGGTTTGTTACCTAAAATTTACATTGAATCAAAATCCTCTTTCTGGATGATCAACCAAAAATATGCAAGTGAAAATCTATGGTATAAAAACTGAACTTATATGGTTCCAAATATTTTTCCCAGATTTAACAATAAGACTAACTTGATTTGATGTTTCTAGATATTACTGAAGTTTTATTAGCAGATTCAAGATAATTCGTTATTATTGCGGTGACCTGCTTTATTAATCTCATTTAATAACCACTAATCTATGTAGACATTGTTAAATACAAGCCATACTTAATTAATGGATGTCAAATTTATTGTTATAGTGGCAAACTTTAATAAAGTCACTACTGATTCTATCTATTGGTTAGAATGACTACAGATTTTTTATTATATTTTAATAATTAAGTAGTTTACTACACCAATTGCTTAATCAATAAATGATGATAATGATGACGATGATGCACTTTAACAATATTACAATGTTATAAATTTTATAAAAAAATTTAAATTATTTTAATAAAGAAAGCACTGCTAAATATTAATGCATAAATTAATAAATTATTCCAAAGTCAGTTTTAATATTATAGTCAATATGTCAAACATTAAAAGAAAATAAAAACAGCTACTTTTTAAAAATCAATCAAATGATATAAATTTATTGCAATTTTTTAAACGAAATCAAATCTTTCATAATTAAACGAAATAGGTGGCATTATACAATTGAAAACTTTGCTTAATATTTATGTCAGTATAATAGCAAATTAACAAATTACTTCAATGAAATTTATAATTCTAAAAATAAAATAAAATTTGAACAAAATTTATTATAAAGTGCTTTAAAATTCTTCTGAGCTATAAGATTAATTAAACCTAGACCTACAGCTTTAATAAATCATCAAAATGGAAATAAAGTAAATCCATTAGACTGTTTTTCCATATAAATTTATAATAAATATTTAAATATCTTATAGTTTGGCCCAGACTACTGTGGTCTGGATATTTTTCTTATAGTTGTTATTATTTAAATTTATATCCATGCAAGATCATGAGGTACATATAAAAATGGGCTCATTTTTTGATTGTTCATAGACTGATTTTGATATAAGATCATGCATTTAATACAACCTAAGCTTGAAAGTTCATTTCTCTAAAATATTATATCATATTTGATACTATAAAATTTAAATATTGCTTACATATATATATATGCCTTTATGCCAAATGAAATATCTGTTATAGATTAATTATTGTAACAATAAAGTATTAATGATGACAATAAATATTACTAATAACCATAATAAAATTCAATAGTATTTTCAAATAACCATTTTTATTGGAAACCATTTAAATTTTTTCAAATTTAAAAACTTCCAGTTAAAAATGGTTATGCAAATAACTGAAAATACTTCTGTGTC
This sequence comes from Epiperipatus broadwayi, assembly GCA_028023455.1. NCBI lineage: Eukaryota > Metazoa > Onychophora > Udeonychophora > Euonychophora > Peripatidae > Epiperipatus > Epiperipatus broadwayi. The sequence continues at coordinate 10,256,576 of JAQFVV010012417.1, forward strand.
ATGTAATGATTATTAGTAATATTTCTTATGACCATTAATACTTCATTATTTTATTATATATATAATGAATAACTATAACAACACATGAACATTTTTACAAACGTATTTAAATAATAACTGAACTGCCCTCTAGCTGCAAAGTTCGAACTTTGTAGTTAGAAGGCAGTTCAATTATTATTTAAATACGTACCAAAATGGGTGAGAAAGGTAATGTGGTATGCAAAAGATTTGGATAAAGAATTTATATCAGTATATTTGTATAAAAGATGGGATGATTGAGTGTTATAGTAGTAAGGAATGGGATAAAAGAATAAATTTATTAATAAAGACTAGGGAGTTAGAGAGATGGAAAAATAGTATAGAGAGTAAAAAGAGTTTAAATATATATAGAAATAAACAGAATATTAGTTGTGAGTTAATATATGATAATAGTAAGGAAAGTAGTTTATTGTTTAAGGCTCGAACGGGATCTTTAGCTACAAAAGAATATACATGTAAATGGAAAAATATGGGTGATTTATTTTGTAAATTATGTAAGGAAGGAATAGAAAATATTAGGCATTTGTTAATTGAATGTAAATGTTTGAAAACAGAAAGGGTACATATAATGAAGTTATGGAAAAATAAATATGAAAAGAGTGATTATACAGAAAGTGAATTATTGGTTTTTATGCTGGGTTTGGGGAAAGATAAGGGGGATTTAGATATAAAGGTTATAGAGTTAACAAAGATTATGTTGTGGAAACGGGATAGAGCAGATTATGGGTAAATTTAGAGTGGGGAATGTAAAATAAAATGGCTAACACTGGACATAATTGCTGAGATATTCTTGGCTTCGTTTAAGGAGAAGCCATAATACATCAAATCACATCACGTTTATTTGCATTTATATAATTCAATGTTTATTATGAAATTAATATTATAAAGCACAGTCAATAATGATTTATTGCTACATTTAATAAGTTAAAACATAAAATATTTCATCATACTGATATAACTACTTTTAGTTGTATATAGGGTCATTAATTTACCAACTTTATTGTATAGAAATGAGAGAGGGATTATTTATCACTATTTTTTTTACTGCTTCATGCAAATATTCTGAAATGTGATTGCAAGTAATAATTATATTGGGTTTTTTTTTAATTTACTAGTGATTAATATTGAATCTATAATTATAAGAGCAGATGTTTATCTTGGGCTGGATATCTATAAGTTTTGAAGGATACAATGAATGTTTTTAAATTAGTGTTTTATGATAAATTTAATAGGTCTTGAGGAGTGGAAAATTACCTTAAAGACATTTCAAACTATGTGTGCTGAGTATGATGCAAGAAGGCTTTGTTGTTGTTGTTATTTTTTTAAATTAATGTTTCTATATTATCTTGCAGAGATTAAAACATAAAAAAATCAGCTTCTGAATGTTTTATTTCAGCTTTAAACAAAAGCATATCTTATTACTTTAATTCTTTGCACCATTTTTTATTATCAAATGTTGTCAACACTTAATGATAGTTACTTGCCATGCATGTAATACAGTGCCAATAGGTTACAGTTTGCCATTGTAATATGGTAGTGTGTTAATAAAAATTACCTGAATAACATATTTTTAATTATCCATTACAATACCTGAATGTAAAATTAAAAAAAGACAAATAGATCAAAGAAGGCAGCACTTTTTTATAAAAATAGGGAGGCATATTTTCATGTGGAAGTAAAAGTACTGTATCATCTTTGATATGTAGCCAAAGTATCATTGTGGTGAAAGAATATAACCTACAACACTATCAAGAATTCTATAAAAAAATGCAAGGGTTTCAAAAAATACAGCTCTAGAGTATGTTGAAGATATAGCAGAAAACTTCTAAAAATATATAGTCTGAAAAAATAAAGTTTTGTAGCATTTTCCATTGCAGATAATGAGTATATATTAAATGTTTTTTTTTATTTAACAATCATTATTCATTGTATTGAAGATGATATAAATATAGATGAAAAATGACTGAATATGGTGTTTAAGTTTGGAATAACAACAGAAAATGATTTACATTTATTTATCAAGAAAAGTCTTAAAAAGTGTTTATGTAGACAGGTCAAAAGTAATAAATGCAACTACAGAAGCACTCCTGTTATGATTGGTGTTAACAGATGACTTAATTACAAAACTACCCATTGAAAAAAAATATTGTGTAATAGCAAAACTAAGTTGTTTCATTGATAGTAGATCAGGAATCACTTTGTGATAAAAGAAACTAAAGATGAAACATGTCATATGTATAATAAAACAATAAATTTGATACATTCTTGGCTATTGAATAATTGACAATTCGATACATTGTTAGATTAATTAAATTCCCAATACACCCATTTTTATATTATAAGGAGTTAAATGGCTTAAGAATAGATTTGTTTTAAAAAGATTTTTTGAATTCTTAAAAGAAATTTACATGTTCACTTCATCTAAAAAAAAGTTTATTCTCAGACCATTGATGAAGACTGGTGCAAAGAATTGGTTTTTAGTTGACATAGCAAGCTACATAAACCCTCGGAATACTTATCTGGAGAGTCATGAACAGCTGATATGCCAAAAGTATGATTCAATCCATCTCTAAAAAAACTCTGCCTTTGACTAACGCAGTTGGCAAAAAATAGTTTAGTCCAGTTTCTTGCATTTAAATCAATTTATTGAAACAATAATGATGCGCAATAAATTCCTCAAATTGAAAAATTGAAAATTTAATTTGAAAAAAGTTCTCTGATTTTAAACTGTTTGAAAATAAATTATTCATTCACTTTTTATAATTAATAGTTAAAATGGTAATAAAGAAATACAACTGGAAGTAGTTGAACTCCAGTGCAATGCTGACCTAACAAATAAATATAACAAAGTTAGTATACCAATTTTTTATAAATATCTAAGCAGTAATTATCCCAAACGTATTGTTAATCATTGGAACAACTGCATATGTGAGTAGTTGTTTTCAATTGTGAAATGTGATAAGTCAAAATTACACTTATGAATAAAAGATTCTAGATTAAATGCAAAATAAAAAATCAGATATTGATTGCCATGTTAGTTTCAAAATCAAAATCAAATGTAAAGGTCTCTTAAATAAAAAATATTTATTGATGTCAGTAAAAATTATGTATTTTAATATTTTTTTTGAAATATGAATAAATTTTAATTGAATTTATATTTTCAACACTTGTTACATTTAAAATTGTTTAAAACATAAAAATGGTTATAAATATAAAATTTAAAATTGGTGGTATATCAGACACAGTAAAATACTGATTATTCAACTTAAAGGAAGTTATCAGATGCAGATAATTTAAGTTTATGCCCCAATAAGTTCTTATTGTGATTAAGAAGTAGAGGATTTTTATTTGGATATACAAAATTATTTTGACCAGAACAAACAATATTTAAAAATTATTATGGAAGGGTTTAAAATTGGTAATTAATTGAACAATGAAAGTGATGGGATACATTTTATTATGGTGATAGAATGAGAAAGGGCACAAACTTGTAGAGTTTGCAGTAACTCATTACTAAATCATTAAGTTCAGCAACTAAAGAGTTTTTTGTTGGAACTTTTTTATTTCAGTTTATGTTTTGATTCTTAAAATGATATTGAATATTTTCCACATTTGATATACATCTAATTGACTGGCCATTTTCACATTTCAGTTTGAAACCTCTGCTCTAAAAATATGCAATATTAATTAATTCTACTTGGAAGATATAACTAAAAGTAAATAATATTTATTTCATATAAAGTGCATATAGTTAGTTGAAATTAAATTGAAAGGCTGCAAAACTTTCGTGCTTATTATAATACTTATAGAAAGACAAATAAAGAAAAGGGTGGACCACCCTTTTCTTGTAAAATTCTCTGTCATGTGTTTACAGTTTGATCATTATTCAGACAACCATTATAGCATTAAATTGGCTGTCAGATAAGTATTATAATAAGTGTGAAAGGTTTGCAGCCTTTCAATTTAACCTTTTAACCACTAATTATATTATTGGTTGTATGAGGTAAAAATCAAATCTTTTAATTGGCCAACTCACAAACTGAAGACAAAGCCTATTGTTAAAACATATTCACCTATAATATTAAATTCAACTCAGATATGTTTATAAAAAGTATATTACTAATTTTTCAGATTATGAAAGTGAATGAAAGTTCTTTCAAAAATAAATTGCTATTTATTTATTATAAAATATTCAATTTCAGCAAATTTAAAAGCGAACGTATAAACAAAAAAATGCTGATGTAAATGCTTTTTTTCAATTTTACGTTATGGAAAAGTAAAGATTTCTTTGTGCTAAATCTTAAATATTTTTACTAAAATCTTCAATATTTTTCGAAAATAATTTTGTTTTTTTAGTATACCCTGTGAAAATGATTTTAATTTCCCAGAATATACTTTTTTTAAACCTTAAATCACATTCAAAATGAAAATCTCAGTGTTTTTCTTTATTTTCTTTGATCAGGCGGTTTCTTTGTTCTTTCCAGCCAATCAGAATGTCTTTTTCGGCTGAGAGCCAGCTGACAGCCAATCACCGACAAGCTTCTTTCTTTGTTTAGCTTTAAATGCGGTTTTATTGATTTTTTACTTGTAAAATAATTCAGAAGAGGGCACCATCTTACAGAACTTTTAAAAACCTAATCAATAACTGTCAAACAAATATCCTAGCATTAAAAATAACAGAATTAGAGTGACGTCAACTGTTGACGAGAGGCCTTGTAAGAGACGGGAAAAGGGTTAATTTCAACTAAAAGTAAAGTGCAATAGAAAGCTACAGTTTGACAATGTCCTAAAATTTTCAGAAATGGGTTGTTAATTGAAAGCTAGCATTACAACAATAAAGGTCAGTGTGTATGTAGCTATATTTAAGGTTAAACTATTAAACATCACATGATCACCATTCATTATGCTTCCACAAAATGTTTAGCACCGAGCCAAAACTCTTCATACAGTAGCAACCCTCAGTACAAGCCAGAGTAATCAATAGATACAGGAAAGTTTGTGCATAAAATCCCTATCTATTGCCTACTCATTCAATATCCACAGATTAGTTTCTATCTTGTAGATTTTATCAGTGAAGATCCTTGGATATGAGAGCACTGCACTTAGATCTTAGGATCTAATGCAACTCTTCAGCATCCATCTTTTACTTTACTAACTAGCTGTAAAGTTGGTGGCTGCTGGATGGTTAAATCTTAAGATATAGGTGCATTGCTCTCAGATCCAAGACTCCTCACTGATGAAAGCCACAAGCAAGAAACTAGTCTGCGGATATTGGATAAGTAGGAGCTAGATAGGGATTTTATGCACAAACCTTCTTGCATCCATTAATTACTCTGGCTTGCACTGTGTATCACTACATATAGAAAGTTTTGCCTTTGTGTTAAACAGATTGTATAAGTATAAAGAACAATATTCATGTGATGTTTAGTGGTTTAATACCAATCCTACCTGATAGGATTATGGTGTCTGTGGTTATTATAGAACCAAAGATACCACAAAGTATAAATGCTGAACTAAATTCAGATCTGTATGTCCATACAAGCTAATGAGCTTAAATTGAAAATATCATTGTGTTTTCATTTTGGACACATAGCTTTAAAGTTAGCTAATAAGATAAAAGGTGGCAGATGGAGGGTTGCATTAGATTCTAAGATCTAGATGCAGTACTCTCAGATTCAAGGTTCCTCACTGATAAAAGCCACAAGCTAGAAACTAGTCTAGGCATATTGGATGGATAGGCACTACGTAGGAATTTTATGCACAAACCTCTCTGCATCCATTGATTATTCTAGCTTGCACAGAGTGGCACTACTGTATGAAGAGTTTTGCCTTGGTATATTTAAGGTGCATGAATTAATTTTCATAGTTACCACCACTGCATTTTTAATATTTTATTTTTCTTTGCCTTATGTTTTTTGGAACTAAAATAGTCATTCTTGTTTCTAGTGTCATTTATGAATAAATGAATATGATTAAATATTTGTATAAACCTATTAATTTGTATATTCATGTATAATCACATATTTATCTTTATATGAAGGTTCTTATAGTAGACATGAATTCACACAAATGCTCATATATAAAACTAAAATTTTCATTCAAGTAAATAAATTATAAATTAAATAAAATTTTAATAAGACTCTGTTACTTATGAGAGCAACATCATTCTTTATTTATTTGTTATAACTGTCAGAAATAAAAGTTTTATTTGACAAATGGGATAATTTATTTGGCTACTCTGAATGATTACATTCACTGCAGAACAGATGTGTGTTGTGAATATAAAAAAATATTTGCTTCTTCATCTATGGAAAGTAAAAACAATTTTCGGATATAATAAACAATAAATTAAATTTTCAAGCTTATACATATAATAAATAAAAAATTAAATTTTGAAACTTATATATAGTATAAAATAGTAAAAATCTTTAATTTTTTTTAATCTTTAAAATAATTATAATTTTAAAGCAACCGAATCTTTTATCACTATCGAATAAATTAAAATGTCATTTTTAGAAAATGTTTATATTCTATCTACCAATAAATAAATCATGATTTCCTGAATTGAATATTTTGCTTATAAGATCAACAACGACTTTCAGAAAAAATATTGTGTTTGAATTTTTTCTTTCATTTTTATAACAATAAAAGATTCCATCAAAATGTGTATAGTGAACCTAAGCAACCATGTCAAGCGTTGGTTGCCAAGTGGTTATCACAACTGCCTTAGAATCAGTTGTCCCGGGTTGGCCTTCCGGGCCGATGCTTTGACACATGGAGAAAAAAAAAGGAAAAAAGCAATTATTCAATAATTATACGTATGCAGTTTAATAGTTCTGTGAAATTACCTTACATCGATTAAATATTTCCAAAATCGAAAAGAATTTATATAACGACTCCAGAAATTATATTATAGCTGACACAAAAACTGCCTTAATTATTATATATTAACTTTTAATTATTTATTCCAACCATTTTATCTAGTTATAAGGTGATGAATGCAAAGACTTCAAAACTCTAGATCGATTTTTAAGTGAGTAAAATAAAAGAATATCAAAAATTTTGATCTAGTGTATGGAATTATTCCACTTAATCTATCATTTTGGTATTCAAACATCACTTGACTTTTTAAGAATCCACCTGTATTATAAATCTATATATCTTCAATTTATTTAATAATTTAAATCGTTGTAAAAATGCTATAAGTTCTAAGCTAAAATAGCAATAATAAAAATTCACATCAGATAAAACACAAATTTTGGCTTAAAATTATTGACTTTATAAACTACCCTGGTCATCATAGCTTGTTCCATTTTAAATATTAAATTATTTACATCTATTATATTGTTGGAGCTATCATGTCTTGACTATTTTGTTGTGGGAAATTTGAACTACCAACTTCAGAAAATTTTTAATTATGAAACAAAAGACTAGGAAAAACTTAGATTGATCATGACCACCTACAAAGTAATATACAATTATTTTCATATAATATGACATGATTCTTAATTGGTCACACTGTGTTTTTGCATATTTTCAGACCATCCTTTCACGTATTTCTTAAACCTGACTAATCCCTTTCTTTTAGTAAGTCTTTTATGTAGCACATTTTAAATAGACACTTTTATCCATCAACTTTTAGTAAAAGTTGAACTCAATTTTTTATTGTATAAATTGTCATAATACAACTAAATTCAATTCATTCATTAATTGGCCATTCTGTAATTACTTATTATTATCAAAAAATCATTTGTGTTAAATATCATTTAAGAACAAAAATAGAATATTTTAATTTTACTTTAATGAATTTGATAATATTTATAATTAATGCTTTTTTTTTGTGTGTAATAGCAAATATAACAATCAGAAAATTTATTATTTGTAGACAATGAGATCAAGTTGGATATCTTACAAATCACTAACAATTTCTGTAAAAGTATACTTCTTTCAACTTGATACTGTAAATACATTTTCTAATATATATATATAAATCTTTTTTGATAAAAAAAAGAGTCAAAAATTCAGTATTTAAGGAGTGTGAAAATGGCATGGTTATTTTATCTGTTAGTGGGACTTAACCTATCTGGATATAAGATCAAAGGGATTTATCCCAATTTGTATTTTGGCTGAGTGAAATAAAATACGAAAATGTTTTGCAACTATACCTTTGATTTATTAAAAAATATGCCAACTTTGAATTTAAAGCAGTTTAGATACAGATTCTACCATAAATAAGTTACAAAGATTATTCAGTAGTAGTCAGAGGATAAATTTACACCATGTGGAATCTTCTTCCTTATATTTTTAATGAAATATTATTATTCATTAGATAATATGCCATTAAAACTTTATTAGATTATAATCAATGAAGTAATATTATAGGTTTAAGGAATACTTTGTTAGACAATCCAAAACTGCCCATTGTGATTTTTTCTTCACATACTAGTACTTGTTTGTTTACTTCATACCATGTTAGAGATTTATATATATGTTATGGTTGAAATGATTAGCCAGTTTGTATTAATAATTATCAATTATTAATAATAATAACTAAATAAGATAGTCAAAGTGATTAATTTTTAAAAATAAATCACATAAACTTGTAATTATCAATAATTCCTAATTTTCAAGGGGAAATTTAATAAATTTCAATATGTTAAGTTAGTGACTGTCAATGACACATTTAATAAATTGCAATGTCTTAGGTTTGAAACTCCTTCATATTCCAGAGAAAAAGAGTCATATCATTGTGTTTTCACTAACCATTCACTTAATACTGATTATTATGTTATTGGAAGAGATTGTTTTTTATTTACATCTATCACTAGCATGACTAGCACATTGTTTTTACATTTTCATTAATTTTACATTACCCATAAGTATAATGGAGGACTTAAGCATAATGAAGAAATGATTGAATAATCAAATGAATAATTTGAAATTAAAAATGGGAAAAATCATCAATTATTTAAAAGAGAAGAGTATTATTCATTTTTCTAAAAGTTAAACACAAAGAAATATTTGGCAAATCACATATGAAATATCAACAGTTATCAAGATACAATATTATAAAAACTGAAAGTGTTGAAAAACTCATTGTGCCAGTCAAAAATGAAAAAGAACCAATTATATATTACACTTTTTGAAGAAAATTTTCAATTAATTCATGAGATTCATATGCAAATTGTCATGTGAGTCAAAACGGAATGATGAAAGAGCTTAAGGCAAAGTATAAGAACTTTATAGTAGAAATTGTTGTTATGTTTAAATCTTTGTGAGCCCTGGCAAAGAAAATCAAGCATTCCAAAAACTGGTCTCATTGTGAAAGCAATTGAAGACAGTCAATTTAATTTGATGGTAACTATAAATTTATAATGGTTTATCAAGACCATCTTATGAAGTCTGTTCAACTAAGAGTTTTTAAAACAAAATGTGCTAAAGAAGTTTTTTACCAGTTATTGGATATACTTACAATATTTGAAGTACCATACAGCTTACAAAGGAACAGTGGCTAAGAATTTATGAACAGAAATATTGAAGTCTGCAGAATATGGGATGAACTTAAAATTGTTCATGGAAAACTGAATCATAAACAGACACAAGGTTCAGTTGAAAGAGAAAATCAAAATATTGAAAATATTTTATCCACCCAGCTTGAAACAAACAATGCAACTAAATGGTATGAAAAATTAAAATTTATTCAATTTATGAAAAATAGAGCTCATCTCTCTAAAATAGACTGCAGTCCCTACAAGACTATGTTTGATTGTAAATGTAGAATAGGTTTAAAAGCATATTTACCAGTCAAAAATTTATCAGAAATCACTAGTGAATAAGTTCTTGAGTTTATATTTAAAGTCAATCCAATAGTAATGCTGAATTCCAGAAAATAGCCTCAGAAGATGATTACATTATTACAGTAGAAAATAAGGATAATGTCAAAGTGGAATTAAATGTTCAAGTGAATATTTACAGTTAATAATTGTTGAAACTTTAAACAAAAATAGAAATAAGAGTGTTAAACAAATTGTAGGTCAACCACATTTTTTTTGAAATATTGTCAAACGACGTGGAAGATAAAAAATGAAAAAAAAAATTGGCACTATTGAAAATAATGAAAAGACCAAAGAAGATTCATCTTTTGCACTTAATGAAAACTGTGAAATAATCCAAGAAGCTTGAAATTATGCTAGGCAGAGTCTAAATAAGCAAGCTAAAGACATGTTATGACTTTTGAAGACCAAATTCCCAATTGTAAAAGCAGGAGATTGCATTTGAATAAGGATTCCAGACATAGATAGGGCTATAGTCAATAACCAGAATATTATAGTTGCTATAATATCAATTAAAAATAAGAACTTATATAGACTCAGTACAAAATATGGCTTTTAAACCAATTCTATACCAGGAATAAATTTACAGTCTGCAAAAAAACTTTTTTTAATTAATGCTGCTCCAGATATGGAATTAAGTATAAGAGAGTGTATTTGCTGGAATTCCAATTTAGATGGTGAAGGATTCCAACATTGCAATTGTGCATGTGATTGTAACTCAAATCACTGCAAATGTAAAAAATTAAAAATTCTTTGCAATTCTAAATGCCACAAAAGTTAGATCTCCCTGCAAAAATAAATAATATTGCAATGCGTTATTTTTTATATAAATAATTTACAACTGTTTGTAATTTAATAAAAATTTAAATCTTTTATCCAATTAAAGTTTTCCTATTTGTTTTGTATTTCTTATTGGTACAATTTTGTTTAATTTTTATGTCATAATTTTGTGCAGTTTCATCATAAGTTTTTTTGGTTTGTTAAATAAAAGTTTTGTTAAGAACTTATTTATGTGATAAATATTATATGATTGTTCTAATAAAAAGAATAAAACAATGAATAATTCAATAATAAATTTTTAAAAATCACTAAACATTAAAGTAATAAATAAAAAATAATATATAATATATTTTATTACATTTACCAGACTTTGCTAATAATTATTAATAATTACCTGGACAATGTGATTTATATGAATTATTTATCACTTTGACCAAAAGATCTAGTAATTACCAAAAATAACCAGTAATAATTAATACTTACCAGATTTATTGCATCTATAACATATATATTAAAGTCATCATAATATTCATGTGGAATGCAGTTATTGTATATAAATTTAGAAAATTTATAAAAAAGTAATGATAATTATTAAATGTCAAAGAAACAGGAGATTCTAGAAGGTATAATAATGAGCATGGTAATTTATAATTAAACACAATAATTATAGAAGTTTCCATCATTAATGTTATAAAAATATTAAACAACAGGCAGATAATACAAAATTATATTTGAATCAAAATTTATATTAAAGTAATATTTTACATGTATGAAAAATTTAGAAAAGTATATGAGCATAAAAAATTACACTTACAAATAATAAAATGTTCTTTGCTATCCTTTTTATTGTTGCTTGTAAGAATTTGGCTCCAATGTTTCTAATGCTAATGAAAAGATAGATTTTTTTATATTGCCACAAGAGTCTCTCAACAAAAATGCAAAAAATGACCTGAGTACAAAGCATTTTTGGAAGCATGACCCAAAATCTGGCCATGCCTTCAAACCAAAGAATGTCAACATTGTTTGCACAGAGTGTGATGATAGGAAAAGTAAAAGAGATATGATTTATTGTTAATAACAACCATGTCATCAATAACAAAACAATAGTATCCAACTGCTGAATAAGTGGAATATTTAAGTATTTAATAATGTGATTTAAATAACTGGCATTTCATTAATAAATATTGCAACAGTCTCAATATAACCATGAATGCTACGAATCTCATGTTCTACATCAAAAGCATGTTCAGCAACCCTTAATTATAATAAATCTTTTCTTTCACTAACATTAAAAATATTCTAGCTAAATTATAACAAATAATAAAATAATAAAACATACTTTCACCTATAGATTTATTCATGGAACAAAAAAGTTTAAATATGTTACTAATATAATTCACAAGCAAGATTCCCAAAGGATCAGTGCACATTGTCTGCACATTTATTTAAACAATTATTTGAGAATTTTTTTGTGAATTAAGCTAGTAATGTATTTGTATTTGTTTATTCCATAATTGGGTTTATATTTTTATCATTACACATTTGATAAGCCATGAAATTATTTATATGTTCATTAAAATCATTAGAATTTACAAAATTGCTGTAAATTTAAATATTTATATAAATGTATTTTAAAGTTAAACCACTAAACATCACATGATCACCAAAATGTATGGGTACTGAATTGAGTTCAGACCCATATGACTATATAAGCTACTGAGCTTGGATTGAAAATATTAATAGTGTTTTCATTTTTTTTTTAGTTAAAAAAAAGGTGGGTGCTGGAGGGTGCATTAGATCCTAATATCTAGGTGCAGTGCTCTCAGATCCAAGGCGTCCTCACTGATAAAGGCCACAAGCCAGAAGCTAGTCTGGGGTTATTGTATGTACATAAACGTTAGAGTAGGGTTTAGCATCCATTGATTGCTCTTGTTAACTATAATGGCACTACTATATGGAGAGTGTTCATTGTATTTTAAAGTTACTTGTTTTTCATTTCAATGAAATATATAAATTATTTATATATATATATATTAGTGTAATAATGCCCAAGGCTAAATGGATTTTAAGTAATCATTAAAAACTGATCAACATTTAGACAATCCCAATATCATTAACAATCAACAATTTCAAACTGAAAATTATAATTGCAATTTGTTAATATTATAATTGACTATTTATTAGTTTGCATTCAGAATTACCTGTTTAAAGAGATTTATTTAAACTTTTTTGTATTATTAATTTCAATATTTAGTGTCTATATAAGTATATTGTACCATTAATAAATGAGGAATTCGCCTTTATTGTTAAAAGGAGGTTGCTTTGACAACAGTTTGAAATTATTGATTGTTAATATGTTGACTGGCTTTTAATGATATATATATATATTGTAATCTGGGGAAAATAAAATGATAAAGAGAAATTTTAAGCTAGAATCACAAATGTAATACTATAAAGCTAACTGTCAAACTATGCTCAGCGGGTTCAAGTATTTACTTATATCACAATACCAAGATAAGAGGAAAAACATTATAATAAAATATAATAAAATCAAAATAACATTATTAAGAATTAAATGAGGAGAGACCTCAATTCATTCTATCATACACACAAAAATCTTAATGTTATAAACATATATCATTAAAGTTAAATTTAAATTGCCCTTTAAAATCGAATACAACTAATCTTTTTATTATTATTATTATTATTATTATTATTATTATTATTATTATTATTATTATTATTATTATTATTATTATTATTATTATTATTATTATTATTATTATTATTATTATTATTATTATTATTATTATTATTATTATTATTATTATTATTATTATTATTATTATTATTATTATTATTATTATTATTATTATTATTATTATTATTATTATTATTATTATTATTATTATTATTATTATTATTATTATTATTATTATTATTATTATTATTATTATTATTATTATTATTATTATTATTATTATTATTATACACCAATTTTAATGATCACACATTGGATTATATTCTCAGTAATTTTCCTACAATTGAATGTTTAACTACTTCTTCTCTTCCTTTTTCCATTGACTTGCATCATCCTCCCTTAGAATTTTATATTAATATTAAATTTAATAGATTCTGTCCCTTTAAAACTATGAAAAGAAACTACAGAAAAGGAAATTATTTGGGTCTTTGTTTACAATTATCCAATTTTAACTGGAAAAATTTGTATTCTTCATCTGATGTAGATTTTTGTATGAGATTTTTTGAACAATCATTTTGTGAACTAATTGACAAATACATTCCTAAGAAAATTTTTTTTAACTAAACGTTTTCCTCGCTGGTTTTCAGTTTCTCTTAAAGAAATTATTAAAAGGAAATCATTTCATCATCGTAAATATTGGAAAACTAAGAACTTAAATTATTATAACAATTTTATTAATTATAGAAGATTGTCAAAGGTTATATATCATAGAGATTTTCAAAAATTTATACAAAATACTGAAAGTCATATTTCTGATAATCCCTTGCAATTTTGGTCTCTAGTTAAGGATTCAGGTATTACAAAAAAAAAATTACAGAATAATAATTCTAATCTAGTTGCTGATGATTTTTCTCATTATTTCTCAGAGCTTTTTAAACAATCTAATTCTTTTACTGATTTGACTGAAAATAATGATCTAGTTGAAGAAAGAATAACATTGGATTCATTTATTGAATCTGATGTTATTTTTGCTATTGGGCAGCTTAAATTACATTCTAGTGTGGGCCTTGACAATATTCCAGCTTTCATTTATAAAGGATGTGCTGAATACATTGCTTCTCCTCTTTTGCATATTTTTAATTGCTCTTTAGCAAATGGTACTTTTCCTACATCCCTTAAAATTGCTAAAGTTGTTCCTATTTTTAAGAAAGGATCTAGAGATTTGGTAAGTGACTATAGGCCTATTTCAATTCTTCACACTGTTGCTCGAATTTTTGAAAGATGTTTGTATAATAAAATTATCTTGGATGTCTCTAAGGTTTTGGCACCAGAGCAGCATGGATTTTTGCCTAATAGGTCCATTGAAACAAATTTGCTAACTATTTTTGATCACATTTCAAATTCAATTGAGAATCAATCTAGGTTAGATGTTGTTTATTTTGATATGTCCAAGGCTTTTGATAGAGTTAATCATAAAATTCTTCTTCAGAAGCTTTGTAGGTTAGGTTTTTCTAAATTATTAATTAATTGGTTTGACTCTTTTCTTAGGGATAGAATGTCTTGTGTGAGGTTTAATGGTAAATTGTCATTACCTTATTATTGCCTCACTGGGGTGCCTCAAGGCAGTGTTCTTGCACCTTTATTATTTAATGTATACATTGATGACCTAAAAACATGCATTAAATTTTCACATCTTCTATGTTATGCAGATGATTGCAAAATTTTTAGGCATATTTATTCTATTAATGACTGTTTTTTACTTCAAAGTGATGTAGATAATTTCTTGAATTGGTGTGAATATAATTATATAGATATAAATATGGATAAGTGCTCCATTGTCTCTTACTCTAGAAAATCTGAAGTCTTAAGGTTTTCCTATTATATTGGGGACTCTAAAATTATAACAAATGATCATCAAAGAGATCTCGGAATAATATTTTCCAATAATGGATCTTTTCGTAATCACATTAATTTTATGGTGAATAAATCTCTTAAAATTGTAGGAGCTATTTACAGAGATGGAAAAGCATTTAATAAATTTACAAAGATTAAACTTTTTATATCCTTAGTTCTTCCCATCTTGGAGTATGGTTCAATTATATGGAATCCTCATAACAGGACAGATATCATAAGAATTCAGTCTGTTTTTGACAAATTTGCAAAATTAAATAGTTTAAGTAATGAACACTATATTGATTTACTACTGAGACGAAAAACAAGAGATCTCAAACTTCTTCATAAATTCATCTCCCAGAATATTTCTGTATCTAATTTGCTTTCTAACTTAGGTACTAAAAAAAAAAAGATCGGAAGAGCTCACGTCTCATAATGTTTTTGAACTGAAAAATTGTAAATCTGATGTATTAAGATTTTCCCCTTTATTTCGTTTACCTAGAACTTATAACAAAGATTTTGGTAATGATGATGTTTTTAATTTGGATTTTAAACAATTCACTAAAGTCCTCATAAAAAAATATTTTCCTTAATTTCATTTGATATATTGCCTTTTTATTTATTTGTGCATTTTATTGATTTTCTATTTTATTGGTATTATTTATTATTATTATTATTATTTTTTTTTTTTTAATGCTTATTTAGATTTGTATTATTGTGCAATCTATAATTGGCTAAATGCTGTTGATATGTACATTAAATAAATAAAGAATTGAATTGAATTGAATTATTATTATTATTATTATTATTATTATTATTATTATTATTATTATTATTATTATTATTATTATTATTATTATTATTATTATTATTATTATTATTATTATTATTATTATTATTATTATTATTATTATTATTATTATTATTATTATTATTATTATTATTATTATTATTATTATTATTATTATTATTATTATTATGTTTCAAAAGGCCTTTATTGTCTCAAAAGAATTACAAATTTTGCATTTACATAGTTTGTCTACATATAATATCCTGGATTGTCCATTATCATTTGAACACCATTAGCAAATCAATTACTTATAATAGAAAGGAAAAAATTGTTGCTAAATTGTCCTTGTTGCTAATTTGACATGCATATCCTTCTAAGTTTTTTTATAATGTTTAATTTCCTCAATTCACTATAACATAGATCTAATCTTAAGTAATGACCAGGTTGCTGCATAAATGTCAGGTCTGGCCAGTCTCTTATCCCTTTTCTGTATTATTTCAAGTTTATTTTAAAAAGTAACTGGATGGCTCCTGGAATTGTTACCAATTAGAAAAGTGCATCTAGTACACCAGTATGCATATAGCACAAAGGTTGCTGCCCTGACACTTAGTGTTAATCCTTCTCTAAATGCAGAAATCAATTGATGCATTGTTACATTAGACCTCCTGTAACTGCTAGTTATGAGATTTCTTATGTGCCTAAGTCCCTCACAGTGATATAGCAGATATGATAGTGTTTCCTCAGCTCGATGGCATAACCCACAAAAGGGATCAATTGACGTATACAGTCTTTTATGGCAAAGAAAATATGTGGTAGGTAATGCAGATAGATTAAGTTTTATTAGAAAATTGAAAAACTTTGGTTCTAAGGCCCATCGTTTATACCTTTTAACCAATTGCTTATTATTAATTATTAATTAAGCAGCTCATAGAGGTCATTCCAACTGATAAACCACCACCAAAAAAATTATCATATTTTGAACAATTAATACATCTTTGCAAAACAGAAGCAAAAATCCCAGAGCAATTTATTAATAAATACAAATACTGGGAAATTTATGAATTAATGCATGAAGATAATAACACAATTGCTTTAGAACCAATACTGGGAATTATTATTATTATTATTATTATTATTATTATTATTATTATTATTATTATTATTATTATTATTATTATTATTATTATTATTATTATTATTATTATTATTATTATTATTATTATTATTATTATTATTATTATTATTATTATTATTATTATTATTATTATTATTATTATTATTATTATTATTATTATTATTATTATTATTATTATTATTATTATTATTATTATTATTATTATTATTATTATTATTATTATTATTATTATTATTATTATTATTATTATTATTATTATTATTATTATTATTATTATTATTATTATTATTATTATTATTATTATTATTATTATTATTATTATTATTATTATTATTATTATTATTATTATTATTATTATTATTATGTTTCAAAGCAAAACTTTATTGAGTCTAAAAAGTTACAGAGTCATATATTGATTTTTACAAATGAAAAACAAATTACAACTTTCAGTATATAAGTCTTTATCTTTTCTGCATACTTTTATTTTCTTCTTGTTTTTAAATTTGGTCTTCTATTTAGTTCAGTTTATGTTTGCATTTTTTTTAAAGTTGGAAAAAATGCTGATGTTGAAAATGTCATCATCTATCTTATTGGTCTTTACATTTCATAGACTGGATCTTTGTTTCAAGTGTGACCATGTGGCTGCAAATATATCTGGTTGAGCTAGGATGCTGTCTCTTTTTCTTAACAGTTCTAGTTTTATTGAATATGTTGCTGGGTGGCGTCGAGGGTTATTGGCAAGTGCAAAAGTGCATCTGGTGCACCAGTAGGCATAAAGGCTGTATGTTGCTGCATGAATAGCAGGGTTGTTGCCTTTTTTAAACATATTTATTATTTCATCAATTGAAATGATAGCCTTTCTGTATGTGGTAAACATTGTGCGACGTATTGTTTCTAGGGCACTGCAGGAATGAAGAAAATGATCTTGTGTCTCTTCTTCTCTATGACATAGCTCACACATGGGGTCTATATTTGTATAAAATCTACGAAATCTAAGGAAATGGGTTGTGGGTAGAGCATTGAGATTAAGCTTAAGTAGAAAATCGAATAATTTTGGTTCTAACGACCATTTTCTGAATTTTTGCAGTAGTTGCCTGTTGTCTATTCCAAGAACTGATGGATGTAGATTGGGAGTCTGGTTTGGATGTAGTATATTGTAAATGTCCCAGTATGCATACTTGTTGTCATTATTGAGTGATATTTTGTTGTATATTGGCTTGAGTTCTTCAATCAGTGTGGATAGATATCCATATGAAGGGGGTGGTCTGTCTGTGGGTATTATACTGATTACACACTCCAGGTCTGGAAATCTTTTTATGGTTGCTGTTATTATTATTATTATTATTATTATTATTATTATTATTATTATTATTATTATTATTATTATTATTATTATTATTATTATTATTATTATTATTATTATTATTATTATTATTATTATTATTATTATTATTATTATTATTATTATTATTATTATTATTATTATTATTATTATTATTATTATTATTATTATTATTATTCATCTTCTTCTTCTGATCCTCTTACAAACACCTTCTAAGCATCTTATTGTTTTGATCAGATATTTAAAATGTTTTTTTAATTTATGCCACTCAAAATTTATCTTTTAAATGTAAAATCTCAATATTAAAATAAATTTAATAATACAGTTCTTGAAATTATGTAAAATATCTCAGGGTAATATGTTTTTGTAAATTCTTTTGTTTCTAGATTTATTCAATATTGAATGAAATCCTAGTTAAATACAATAAATAAGATATAGACTTTCCCTAAGCTAATGTTTTATAACAATTATAACAATAAGAATAATATTACTAATTTAATAAAATACAACATGATTTTTTAAATTTAGAACAAAATAAAGAATAAGCTAGGATTACACTCAAATATTAAGAAGGGGTATAGGATTTGATAGTTATCCTAAACATCTTAGAACAAACCTACATTAACATATTTTAAGTATAAGTTAAATTCTTATACAAATTGAATCATAAAATAATAACAACTATGAACTTCTAATATGAAAATGATTTTAAATAAGTATGTACAGTGATTTGACATAAGCAAGTTGAATTAGTTAAATTGATCCAAATTGTCAAAAAAAATTACAATATTTTATTATGCAAATACATCTTTCTTAGGTGTTCTATTAATGTTTAAATAATTTAATAAATAGTGACTTATAAATTTAAATGTCATGTACACTTATAGTAAATAAACTAAAATAATTGTATAGTATTTTCTAAGCATTAAAATTTGTAATTCCTGTTTTAAAGTGATTTATATTTGATAATTGAGATGATATCTGATTAACAAGTAGGATGATGTGAATAAAAAATTATGAGAAATTACTTAAATAACAATAAAAAACATTTACTTACAGCAAAATAATGACAAAATTTGCAATTCGTTCATATTTAAGTCCACATAGATCAAAATTTTTCACAATGTTGCTTCTGCAAAATTTGTTAGAAGGATTAAAACTTAAAATTAACATATTTATTAAAACACTCTCTTGGATTGGCAAAAATAATCCACCATGTTAGCAAAATAATCTATTACATCGAAGTAACTTTTTTATTATTTTATTATCAAAAGTTCTTATTTATTTTGTCATTCATATTATAATAATAACCATCATATAGCAGAGTCTCTTATGTAAATATTTTTATATAATAATAATAATAATAATAATAATAATAATAATAATAATAATAATAATAATAATAATAATAATAATAATAATAATAATAATAATAATAATAATAATAATAATAATAATAATAATAATAAAATAATAATAATAATAATAATAATAATAATAATAATAATAATAATAATAATAATAATAATAATAATAATAATAATAATAATAATAATAATAATAATAATAATAATAATAATAATAATAATAATAAAATAATAATAATAATAATAACACTACTTACACCATTACTAACAATCCACAATCTCAACTTCAAACCTCCACAAGCCAAATATAAATATTGGGAAGTTCATCAACTTCTATATCCAAATCAAGATGATGTAGAAACTCCACTTCATATCACTAATAAACAATTATGTGGCAAATTCAAACTGTGGTCATTTTGACTTTCTCCTAAAGATAAATCTGGACTCACTACCTACGCAACATTTTTTGAAATAGCAAAGAAACTACAAAGATATAGATGATATGTGAAATCTTTGCCATAGGGACTCGGAGACACAAAACCACCTTTTTTTCTCATGCCCAAGTCTAGAAAACATTCGTGAAATAATTAGCACTTCTCTCAAGAATAAAAAGATCAATATGAAAACCTTTTTTGACTCTTTTAAAAGGGGTATCTTTGCTGAAATAAGAATCTGCACATTTATACTCTATGCCTTATGGTGTACAAGATCTAATTTCATATATAATTATAACCCCAGAAGACATTCAAACATGTTCAGAAATAAACTGCAAACCATACATGAAAGAGACATGAAGATTACAGATCATACTAAGTACATTGTCACCTGGAATATGCAAGAACTTATACAAAAGTACTAACAGAAAAACCATATCTAACACGGACCCTTGTGCCAGTTTTGAAGTCTACTGACACAAATTAGATGCATTCCTGCTTTAGTTTAATTGAAGTATATCTAATTGTATGTAATCGTATGATGGAGTGATCACCATTGACTTTGTTGAACTGTTTTTTTTCTTAAATACTTCTTGTTTGCTAATGCATACAATCACTGATCAAATCATTGTATGATGTAGTTTTGTGAATCAATTTATATATAAGAACTATGTTATCAAGTGTAACTTATGTAATCTTTTTAAATACTAGTAAAGTTTATCTTTTGAAACATAATAATAATAACAGTAACAACAACAACAACAATAATAATAATAATAATAATAATAATAATAATAATAATAATAATAATAATAATAATAATAGTAATAATAATAATAATAATAATAATAATAATAATAATAATAATAATAATAATAATAATAATAATAATAATAATAATAATAATAATAATAATAATAATAATAATAATAATAATAATAATAATAATAATAATAATAATAATAATAATAATAATAATATAGAATGTGCATGTATGCTTAAGTCATCAAGAATGAAGGTCTTATTAATAATCTTTTTTTCCCATATTCTAATCGTTTTCACATTTAAAAACTGTGATATATATCTGTGATAGATAAAGACAGCGATGGCTGATTACTGAACAGTTGTTTTCTAGCAAAAAGTAAGTAATACGGTTGTTCATAACAAAAAATAAATTCTAACATCATAAACAAGCATGGCGTCACATCAAGAAGCAAACAACGTAAATTGTGCTCAAACAAACGGCGATAAAATGAAAACTGCGACTATCGCAAAAACATACGCGAACGTAATAAAAATAAACCAGCAGCCTCACAGCATCGAAAAAAGTCCAGCATTAACACAGACAGCAAGATTTAGGAAGGTAAATCAAGCCGACATAAATAATTTAAACCTCATAGAAAACAATAATGAAGAGCCCTCCCCAACAATATGGAATCAAGATGAACTGCAAGAAATAAACGTTAATTTCAACAGCACCATCCCAAAAAAATTATTCGCAACTTTTCAAAAATTTTTTTCACTGAGATCATTAGTGTTAGCTGTCACTGATAGGAATTTAACACTCTATAAATTCCCCAGAGAGCTTCTTTACGAGGAGCTGACAGCAACAGCATTGTGGGATACAGTCTCTAGTATTGGAGAGCATCCAAACTCACAATACGTTGCAATTCAGTTTTTCGATGAACATCAGTGTGCAAGATTTCAAACTAAAGTAAAAACTTTGGGAAGCTACGCGCTAATAATAGTCGATCAAAGCTTGCAAAACTATTGTAATGGAATAATTAAAAACACTTACTTCGGATATACCATTCAGGATTTTCAAAAATTAATACAGTCATTTGGCAAAGCTATTTATATAAAACAAATCTACTTATCCGACACCCCCATACCGGTTTTCAGCAACAACTTTCATTTCAAAATAAAGCTGAATGACAATGTAAACCTGGAGGATATTCCAACACAAATAATTGACCAGAATGCAATACTGACTATTCACATAAAAGGATTAAGGCCAAGATGTTTTGCGTGCGGTGAAACCGGACACTTAGCAATTGATTGCAACACCAAAATCAACCAGAAAAACCAACCGAGCTCTGAAGATCAACCAACAGAAGCTCACCAACCGGAATCAAACAGTACAAAACAGATAACAAAAACAACTAATAAACAAGAAAAAATTAATAAAAAAAAAACACAGATCAACAGCAACTGAATAATAAAAAAACTGCACACACATTGCCAGTACCTAAAATTCTGGATTTATCAACAAAATCAACCAATAGAATTCAAACCCCCACTGATAAAAAAACAGAAAGCCAACAACCTCAAGAGGCTCCAATGGAAAAAAACAGCGCACAATCTAAGTCAGCCTACCAAAGATACTGATGAAAAAGAGATAATAAAAGAACAAATAAACTCACACAGTAATAGTGATCAAGAAAATATATATATATATAACACACCAAACACCCAATATTAAAAATAATACAACAATGGAAATTATGGAAGCTATCACCCCAAATATGCCTCAAATCACCAAAGCTGACACAGAACAAAGAAGAAGACCAGGCCACCCACCAAAGAAAAATAGAGGGCCCAAAAAAATCAAAACAGAATCCAACCTTAGCCTTTCTGATCACAACAATACAACTACAGTGGAAACAGATGAAGATCTGGAAATGGAATATGAGAATGAATGGGAAGAAACACCAGATCAACCCTAATATTTAAATCTCAACCAAAAAACATATAATGAAAATAAAAATTGCAGCAATCAATGTCAGGGGTTTGAACTCAACCTCAAAAATTAATAAGTTAAAACATTGGATCAAGGATATACAACCACACTTGCTTGGTATACTTGAGACAAAAATTTATGCTGGATCACAAACTGACCCAGCCAAACATTTAAATATGGAAGGTTTCTGTGCATGCTCCAGAGACTCTTCCTCTCCCTCAGCTGGCACTGGACTCATAATTTCTAGAAATTGCCCATTCACAATGTTCAAAATAATTCACATTGACATGAACTTATTAATTGCAACCTTCAACCAAAAAAGCATAACAATAAATCTGGTTTTTGTATATATGCCTTTACAGGGTAAAAAAATAGATACCATAATTGCAAACATTAATTCAAGGTTAGCTACAACTTCAAACCAAACCGTTTTAATTGGAGATTTTAATTTAAAATATCAGGAATTTACCCAACATTGGCTTCACAGAATAAACATACCACTAATGAGTGGCCAAGGTTTTTTGCCAGATGATGCCATCTCTTTCCACAATAATCACTTCTCTTCACTTATTGATCTGTGCTTTTATTCTCCAATGCTTCACCACCTTATTGAAATAAAACTAACTCCCTCAACTTTTTCCGATCACTCAGCTCAAATAGTCACAATTGACTGTGCCCAAATTCAAATATCACCCTTTCCACTTACAAGAACAATAAGAGTTTTACTCCCAGAAACAACCCCTGAATTTCTGTTCTCTGAGACCTACATAATGCTAAACAAAATCAAAGATATGACTTTGAACCCGGTCCAGAAATATCTAGCATTTATGGGAATGTTGTCCTTTAACATCAACCATATAACAAAAAAACAACCTCCACCATCAAGACTTTTGTCTCTGGCAGATCAGTTACACCAGAGAATAATCATGATTAACCCATCACACTGCACCCAGCAGTATATATTCAAGCTTACACATGCATACAATAAAGCATGTGATGAACTCAAAAGCTATCTGAAGATAAAGAAAAGCAAGGTATGCCTAACCAGGCCACACACTTGGACAAGAGATTATATAAGATGGGCACTGGGGAACCAACCAGATGTAAAAGTGCCAATGGCACTATATACAAATAGTGGAACATATGCAGGACACAATATGATTATGCCAATTTTTGAATATTTTAAAGAGAAATTACAAGAAAAACAACCATATAAAATACCACATAATCTGTTTGGCCCACCAGAGACAAAAACCCCATTCACAAAAGATCTATTCACAACAAAACTAAATACTATTCGAAACGCTTGCCATCCAGGTAGTCCTGGAGTCCCATTGTTTGTATTAAAGCATCTAAGTAAATTCACAACAGAATATTTGTGTCAGTTAGCAAACCATCTAGCGCAACAAATTCAACCCATGGAGGGTGTCTATCCAATAGCCATAGTACCCTATAATAAAAAGAAAGCAATTATCCCACCTATTACAGACCTCAGACCAATATCTATGGGACCTTTGCCGATCAAAATTATGGAGAAAATTATTAAAGATGAAATTGAACCGTATATAATGCCACTTATCTCCGAAGCACAATATGCAAAGAAAAACTCTTCAACAACAGAAGCAGCCTTATTCTTCAAAGCAATTCTAGCCACAGTAAAACAGCGGAAAAAATATGGACCCGTTGTTGTGCAGCTTGACATAGAAGCTGCATTTGACTCAGTCAATATATACACACTTCTAAAAATGCTAAAAGACACAGAAATTCCTAGAACACATCTATATATAATTGCTAACCTGCTTCTGAACAGAGAGATCCATATAACTTTAAATGGAAGAAACTCACCATCTTTCACACTCACCAAATCTATATCCCCAGGATCCCCTCTTAGTTCACTATTGTTTATATTTTACATCAATCCCCTTATTAAAAGCATACAAAATGCATTTACTGGGATCAAGATACCAAACCCAACACAGTGCCCTATATGCATCGCCTATATGGATGATGTTACCATATTCCTAACATCAAAAAAACAAATACCACAACTCCAAAAGATATTACAAGAATATTCAAAAAAATATGAATTAACATTTAATCTGGCAAAAACCACAGCCTGGTCACTATACACTGGTAAACCATGTACATCAATTTACAAATCAAAACCAAACTCTTTCCTTGGGTTCCCATTTCATATGGGAATTACAGGAATGAGATGCCATATCCAAAATAAACTTAAAGAAGAAGCCACAAAAATTATAAACTCCTTGTCCAAGGCATATCTTTCACTATATTCCAAAGTACAGTTAATTAACCAGCTTATCACAACCAAAATAACTTACTATGTACCGGTTATTTCATTCTCAAAGGGGTTCATTTCAAAAATTAAAACCATATATAATAAACTACTTTGGGCCAGAAAAACAGTAGCAATTTCCACAAAAAAACTTAGCCAACCCCTAATAAAAAGTGGACTTGGCTTGCACAACATCAATATTTTTCATCTACAAAAGTTAAGGAACTCAATAATCACAATACTTGCCAAATACCCAAAAATTAACCACTTGCTAGAAGTTACTCCAACAGATAGACCACCTCCAAAAGGTTCCTTTTTCACCAACATTATATACCAATGCAAAACCACAGACAAGATTCCAGAACAGTATTTGCATAAGTATTCATACTGGGATATTTATGGTTTAATAAACAGAGAAGCAGATACTAATGTTATACAACCTATGCTAGGAATTAACAACAAGAGACTACTCAAGGAATATAAAAAATGGGCTCTAGAGCCCAAATACTTTGATTTTATCATGAAAATCAATCTCATTGCCTTGCCAACAACCCACTTTCTTTATCATAAAAGAATGTATATATCTATTGACCCCTTCTGTGGACTCTGCCATCGAGCAGAAGAGACACTGGACCACTTTATTTATCAATGTGTAGCACTTAACCAAACACGACAGATGATGTGTAACACCTACAGAAAACTGGGTACAATCATTAATCACATAATAGCTGCTTTTCAGGGAAGATCAATACCTAGCATTAGGGCAGCCACATTTGTTCTATATGCATACTTGTGCACCTGATGTACTTTCTTAATTGGCAATAACACCAGACGACATCCAGCTACATTTAGCAACAAACTGCTACACATTCGAAATAGAGATAAAATAATAACCAACCCCCACTTATATGCAGCAACATGGTCATTGTTAAAACAACCATCAATGCTGTGAATGCTGCAAAGAAAACTATCATACAACTAACATTCAAAGTGACATGCAGACAAAACTAATTAAGCTCCTCAAACTTTAGAACTCTGATTATTTTTGCTTTTTTATTTTTTATATTGTTATAGTCCATCAACCACAAAGTGTAACCACTAAATTCATTTATATGTGTGTACCCTAATATTATTCATTGTATGTTAAATTTCAAATTTTCTAGATGTAAACTTATGTAAACCATTGAGATCAATAAAGCCTTTATTGAAATGTAATAATAATAATAATAATAATAATAATAATAATAATAATAATAATAATAATAATAATAATAATAATAATAATAATAATAATAATAATAATAATAATAATAATAATAATAATAATAATAATAATAATAATAATAATAATAATAATAATAATAATTCTTCAATTCAATTCATTTGTTTACCGTACAAAACTACAGCATAAAGCCAATTACAGTATTGCACCATAACAAATATATAAATACATAAATGAGTTTAAATGACAAATTATTAATATAATTATGTGCCATATTTCAATAAAAGATAATTAACACATTTAAAAATCTAAAGTAAAATTAAATATCAGCATATAAACAATTATTATTAAGACATTAATAGTAACAAATAAATAAAAGGGATAAATATAAAGCACATAACAAAATAAAAAAACAAAAAACAATTTAATATATATATATATAAACAAAATCAAGTTAAACCAATCAAATCTGACATTTAAATTTAATAGCATTACAAAATTGATTATAATCTAAATTGAAGTAATTAATATTGCTACAAATCTGATTATATAAAGATGGAAGCCTAAACAAAAGAGAAAATCTAAGAACATTGGAATGACAAGTTTTAATGTAACAAACAGAAGCAGACCAAGTATCATGCACATGAGATCTAATTATAACAGTAGAAATTGTATTAGATAAAAGAACTATTTTATTAACAAGTTTATAAAGATATTTAATATCTCTATATTGTCTTCTAGAAGAAAGATGAACAGTTTTATTTCCCAAAGAAACATATTTAGAAAACTTATTATACACTGATTGTAATAAATTACATCCCTGTTTAGAGCTAGGATTCCAAATGACTGAACAATATTCAATGATTGGAAGAACCAATGATAAAAATAATTTAAATTTTGTATCACCATTGAAATGATAACCAAACCTTAGAATAGTACCTATAATTTTTAAAGCCTTACCAATAATCATTTATAAATGAGGAAGAAAGGATCCATTACTAGAAAATATAACTCCCAAATCTTTTTGGGATTCAACAGAAATAATTTTGTGAGAATTAATAAAATAAGAAAAATGCAAAACTTCAGATTTTTTAGAATACGAGACTAAGGAACATTTACTGAAATTAACAGTCATATTATTTAGATCACACCAAGCACTAAAATTATCTATATCATTTTGAAGAAGAGTGCAATCAAACACAGATGTGATTCTTCTAAAGATTTTACAGTCATCTGCATAGCACAAAAGATAAGAAGATTTTAAGCAATCCTTAAGGTCATTCATATAAATGTTAAAAAGCATAGGTGCTAAGATACTACCCTGAGGAACCCCCAAATTACATTTAAAATTAGATGAAATAGTATTATTAAATTTAATGTATGCAGTACGACCATGAAGAAAGGATTGAAACCAATAAACAAGCTTAGTAGAAAAACCCATTTGACATAATTTGTGAAGAAGAATACTGTGGTCTACTTTATCAAAAGCTCTTGATAAATCAAAATAAACAACATCAAGTCTCTGCTGGTCTTCAATTGCATGAGCTATATGATCATAAATTGTTAACAAATTAGTTTCTACAGATCTATTAGGTATAAAACCATGCTGTGAAGAAGAAATGAGTTTACTAACATCTAAAATAATTTTATTATAAACACACCTCTCAAAAATTCTAGCAATAGTATGTAAAACAGAAATAGGTCTATAGTTATTAATACAATCACGTGATCCATTCTTAAAAATTGGGACCATTTTGGGACACTGAAGCACATTAGGAAAAACACAAGAGTTAAGTGATAAAAATAAATGCAAGAGGTACTGCAATAAATTCAGCTAGCCCTTTGTAAATAAATGAAGGAATATTATCATTTCCCAAACTAGAATGAATTTTAAGTCACTTAATAGCCATAACAACATCATCTTTAGAAATATGGTCAATCATACAATGAACAGTTGAAGAATTACAAATTAATGCAATATTTGAAGATATTGTATCATGTGATGAATATACATCAGCAAAATGTTTTGAAAAGTCATTTGCACTTAAAGTGAAACCATGAGTAGTAGTAGTAGTAGTAGTAGTAGTAGTAGTAGTAGTAGTAGTAGTAGTAGTAGTAGTAGTAGTAGTAGTAGTAGTAGTAGTAGTAGTAGTAGTAGTAGTAGTAGTAGAGGGTAGCCATCTTGGCTCTTGACAGAGAAAGTTGACTCATTTCAGCTCCTGCTTTAGACTTAAGTTTTATTGGTTTTTGATTGAATTTGATAGTGAAAAGTATACCAAAAGAAAAAGGAAATTTTCCACTTAAAGGTAAGCTCTATTTCGAGCAAAATTGTTGTTAATATAAAGAAGAATATTAGATTTAAAATGTCTAATATTTCTGATTCTAATTCTAATTTAAAAATTGCTAATAATAGCTTAGATAAAAATAATTCTTATCAAGATCTAGAAAAAGTCAAAGTTAACAATAGTTCTTTTTCAAAAGTAAAAACTGGATCCAATATGGCTGAAGCCTTATCTGATTTATCTAAAACAAGAAATAAATTTAAAAATACTAATTTGCCTGAGGCATCTGATTCTATTGAATTAAATAAGAATATTAAACAAACTTATGCTAGTATTTTAAAGCAAAAATCTGAACAAGATAACAATGTAATTACAGAAGAAAATTTAACAGAAATTTTTAATTTTGACAATGAACTACAAATGGAACAAGAAAATACAAATTTATTATCAACTAGTAATACAGATTATGTTTCTGTATGTGAAAAATTTATACAAACAATTCCTTTAACAGTTCTTAAATCATTTCAAAAATTTAAAAGTATTAAAACGTCTACAATAGCTATAACAGATACTAATTCTTCAGTCATGAATTTTCCTACTGATGAATTTTATTCTTATCTATCGGAAAAAAAACTTTGGTCAATGATATACAAAGTGCTAGATCATCCTAATAGCAGATATAAAACAATAGAATATCATAATGTGGCTCAGAAACAAATATTTGAAAAACATATTCACTTTCTTAATGGAAAATTTATTTGTTACATAGACATTGATAGACCTACAAATTTGAATGGACAAATTAAGAACTGTCATGTAGACTTTAAAGCTGATGATCTACAAGATTTACTAAAAAATGTTGGAACTGTGGCCAACTTTAAATATGTATGGGAAAAAAGAGCCACACAGCCAGTTCTAACCAATACTGCTCATTTCACTATGTCATTGAAGAAAAATATGCAACCAACAGATATACCAACATTACATGCTACAGATTCTTCACCTTTGATAGTTACTTTCAGAGGCATTTCACCTCAGTGTTTTTTTTTGTAAAGCCAGAGATCATCTTGTCAAAGAATGCCCCAACCGTTTTTGTAAAAAGTGTGGTATTAAAAAAACAAAAACACATCAGTGCAGTAGAGATCCAATAGCTAATAATGAAATCAGACTCATGCAAAGTAACCCTGAAAAAACAAAAGTAGATGAAACTATTCCCAATATGCAAAGTAACCCTGAAAAAACAAAAGTAGATGAACCTATTCCCAATAATGAAGACAACAACACAGATATCCAAAATCTCAGCCTTGATGAACTTATTCCCAATAATGAAGACAAAACCGCAGATATGCAAAATCTCAGCCTTGATGAATTTATTTCCAATAATGAAGACAACAACACAAATAAGAAAAATCTCAGCTTTGATGATCCTAGTCAAAATAGCTCCATGAATACTATACCAAATAAATCTTATACCTCACAGGAGGAAACAGAAACAGAGTACATGAGTGATACCTTACCATTTCCTTGCTCTGATGAAGAGTTCCAATTAATTAAAGTAAAGACTAAGAAACGAATGCACAAGAGGAAAAAATTCGCATTGCATCAAGAACCTATACAAACTAATGAACCTGACAAACATAGTGAAAGAAAATCAAAGAAAAATGATACAAAGTCTACCATACCAGCATTAAAAAAAACAAAACTCACAAATAAAACAGGTGAAACAGATTATCCGGCTAATGAATCAACACTTCATTGGACCAGACAAAAACAAAGTACAAATCAATTGACACAGGAGCAGCTTCTTCTGATGGCAGGAGTGGATGTACACAGAAGATCTACTAAATCTAAGAATATCATAACAAATACCATGTCTCAAAATACAGAGACAGACTTTGAAGCACCATTAAAAATAGACTATCAAGATGAGTTGCATAAATAACACATATAGACTTTCAAACCAGGACAATTTTTTGGATTTAATTCCAAATGTGAAAATAATTATCATGTTTATGAACAAAAATATGCACAACAAACTCAATAGAACTTCACTTGCAAGGGTAAGTTCATTGTTTTCACAGTGGTGTATTATTATAATTTTTCTTTTCTATTTAACACATTCCTATTATACTTTTACTAATATTAGTTGTCCCATTCATTATACAATAAACTATAAAATATCATTCTCCCACCATTTTATATAATTGATAATATGGGTCTTTCTATTACAGCAGTCAATGTAAGGGGTATTAACTCTACCCAGCGAATATATGCAATTAGCAATTGGATAAGGCAATTCTCACCCCATATCCTTTTATTTACAGAGACAAAATGCTCAGTACATTCAGCATTTAATCCTGAACTCTACCTTAGTAAATTTGGATACAGTAAATTTTCAACATCTGATATTGCTGCTGCTGGGGTAGGGATTCTCATCCATCATTGTTCTCCTTTTCAAATTCTTAAAATTTTTTACTTAGATCAGCATATGAGTATAATTATTCTTTATCATTCTTCTTTTACAGTGAATTTAATAACATTCTATTTATATAATCAGCCAGTGTTAATTCACCAATTAATAAATAAAATAAATTTAATATTAGCTACAAATTCTTACCCAACTATAATCATGGGTGATTTTAACATGTCTTATAAGAATTTTACATTAAAATACCTTCATTTGATTAATAAAAATCTCATGAGTGCTGAAGGTTTTTTTCCAACTAACTCCATTTCATTCTACACTAAAAAACACTCCTCTCTAATAGACCTTGTATTCTATTCACCAGATCTACATTTCATAATAAATCCCTCTCTATGTCCTGTAACTTTCTCTGATCATTTAGCACTTAATGTGGAACTTGCAATACACATGCAACATCAACCAATTCTTCCTCTAAATAAAACTACTCGTCTTCTTTTAAAATCCACTACACCTGAAGCTGTTCTCTCTGAGATTTATATTTATTTTAAGAAGGTAGACATACTATCTTTAAACCCAGTAGAGGCCTGGCTATCATTTATTAACATAATCTCTTCTACTATTCGACATTATACCTCCAAAAATAGTTCTCCCACTAATCTTGTTAATAAATTAGATACAATACACTTAAAACTAAAAAATACTTCATGTGACCCTTCTTCAGTTACATCAATAATGTTTTTAAAACAAGAATACAAGCAAACCCAACTCATACTGGCTGATTATCTCTCCATAAAAAAAGCAAAAATTTTTCTAGCTAATCCCCATAACTGGTCTAAAGGATATATTCGGTGGGCTTTAGGTTATACTCCCAAAAAATTAACTCCTTCATCTATTATTTTTGATTCAATAATGATTGCTGGGGAAGACATGACTCCACAAATATATTACCACTTTAAATCTAGAATCCAAAAATTTCCTTTTCCAAAATTTTCTTCATTTCACTTTGGTTTTACCACAGAAGAACATAACATTACAAAGTATGAGATTGCTCTCAAGTTGATCGCTTTTCCCAACAATACACACCCAGGTACACATGCAATTCCAAAATTTTTATTATCACATCTTAGCCACTTTACTATCCCAATACTACACAATATGATAAATTATCTATCAAAACAAATATATAACACTGACCAACTTTATCCAGTATCACTGGTCCCTTTTCTAAAAAAAAATACACTTCCTTCTCCTCTAGATAATCTACGCCCTAGTTCAATGTCTCCTCTGATCATCAAACTAATAGAGTCTCTTTTAAAAGACAAAATTCAACCCCTAATACTTCCTGGGTTGTCTAAGTTTCAGTTTGCTAGAAAAGGATGTTCTACTTCTGAAGCACTTATGTTATGTAAAATATTAATACAGGATGTAAGACAAGCTAGAAAATCAGCACCTATTGCAATTCAATTAGACATACGGCTGCATTCGAATCAATGCCTGTGGACAAGCTGCTACAGGTGCTTAGTCAACATAAAATTCCAATACCTATAATGTATGTTCTAGCAAACCTGCTCATCAATAGAAAAATACACATTACTCTTAATGGCAAAATGTCCCCTGACTTCACTCCACACAACTCAATACCACAAGGCTCTCCCCTTAGTTCACTGTTTTTTATCACATATATTAACCCCCTCCTACTAGAAATAGAATCTAAATTGCCAGGAATATATGTACCCCTCATAAACCAATCCATCAATCATATTTCATACATGGATGATATAGTCATTTTTTTGCCATCCAAAAAACATTTGCCTTTAATGTATACCATTTTAGAAAATTACTCTGCAGCTTATAGTTTAAAATTTAACAAAGAAAAAACATCTATTTGGAGTATACTTTCTGGTAATCATATTCATTCAGTTTGCAGTTCCCCTCCCCACAAATTTCTTGGTCTTCCAATTCATCTGTCTATGAATGCAATGAGAAAGATAATACAAGAACAATTAATATCTGCAATTGAAAAGGTGACAACCTCCCTTTCAAAAGCATATCTTTCATTGCATAGTAAAATATCACTCATTAACATATTAATTTTCCCAAAAATAAATTACTATGCACCTATCATTAAATTTACTAACTCATTTAAGAAAAAAATTAACTCTTTTTGCACCAAACTCATATGGAATGAAAAGGCAGTGGTAATAAGCATCAAAAGTCTGCAAAAACATTCAAGACAAAATGGCCTGTCATTACACTGCATTTCAACATTCTATTACCAAAAAACTCACAATGCATTAATGAAACTTTATATGACATATGAAAATTTCCAAGTGTTTCTTCCAATATCACCTACAGACACTCCACCTCCTATTAAAAATAAATTCATTAACAATCTAATAAAAACAATATTCAAACATAAAGTACCTGCTACAAACCTTTTCTCAACTAAAATTAAGTATTGGGAAGCACATTACATAACAACTAATTCCAGTCCCTTTGAAAATCCCATTAGCTTAATTAATATCACAAATAAAGCTATAATCCAAAAATTTAAATTCTGGTACTTGGAGCCTAAGTACTTAGATTTTCTAATAAAAATCAACCTTAGAGCTTTACCTACCAATGCTTTTCTGGCTGGAAGATGGAAATCTCCAAACATAGATGCCATTTGTCAACTATGTAATAAAGAAGAAGAAACAACAGAACATTTTATTTCTCAGTGTACTTCTCTCAAAACATATCGAGAACTAATTGCTGATATAACCCATAATCCAAAATGCTCATTGACAGTATTGATAGAAAATATTCAAAGAGGGTTGTTTCCAGCAATAAGAATGACAATCTTTATACTATACACACTCTGGTTTATGAGATGCCACTTTATATTCAATCCCACATCTCGTAAAATTATGAGATGCCACTTTATTAAGTTAGGAAAAATTAAAACAAGAGATCAAGCACTAGCTCCAACAGATATAGTATCAGCCACTTGGAGTTTGATCAAATTACCAACACCACTGTGAAATATGAATAGCATATTTGCTGTATGTAAGTGAGTTTTGTTGTCATATATGTATTTAATATTGTTACTGTTATTGATTAATTTTTTTCCTCAGTTTTTCAACATTAATGTAAAAATATTTCATGTATTCATAATAATAATTTTGTTAATAATTTTCAATTCTAAATTGTAGATCAGTTTTTGTAACATGTTTTAAAATTGTATTTTCATACATGTTCTTATGATATCAAATAAAGTACTTTAAAACTAGTAGTAGTAGTAGTAGTAGTAGTAGTAGTAGTAGTAGTAGTAGTAGTAGTAGTAGTAGTAGTAGTAGTAGTAGTAGTAGCAGTAGCAGTAGCAGTAGCAGTAGCAGTAGTAGTAGTAGTAGTAGTATTAGTAACCCGACCTCATAACTTTCTGGGAATACCCTTCCATCAATCAGTAAATATAATGAGAATAAATATACAAAATCAATTAATCATTTCTATACAAAAAATTATTAATTCTCTAACTAAAGCTTATCTTTCAATACACAGTAAGATATCTCTAATTAACATGCTAATCTATCCAAAAATTAATTTCTATTCACCCACCATTAAATTCACAACCTCATTCATCAAGAAAATCAATTCTCTATGTACTAAATTGATCTGGAACCAGAAGACAATTTCTATTAGTATTAATAAACTCTAAAAGCATTCAAAATTTAATGGCTTATCTTTGCATTCAATAAATACCTTTTATTATCAAAAATCCTATAATACACTATTTAAAATCTGCACTAACTTTCAGAATTTTCAGGTTTTCATTCCAATATCTCCTACTGACCCACCTCCACCTATTAACAATAAGTCCATTAATAACCTAATTCAACACATATGTCAATACAAATTACCAGATAATATGTTTACAGCAAAAATTAAGTACTGGGATGCATATCAAAATTTGACTAACCTAGATCTGCTTCAAACACCAGATAGTTCACTTAAACTAACAAACAAATCTTTAATACAAAAATTTAAATTTTGGTATTTAGAACCTAAATACTTAGACTTCCTCATCAAAATTAACATGGATGCATTGCCAACAAGTGAATTTCTTTTCAGTAAGAGGAAATATACTAACATTCAACCTATCTGTCCCTTATGTGGTAGGGAGGATGAAACAATGCAACATTTTTTATATCACTGCAATGCCTTACATATATATAGACAACTGATATCCACACTCATTTATAATTCTAAACCAATATCTGACATCTTAATAGAAAATATTCAAAAAGGAATATTTCCCAATATAAGGCTGTCCATCTTTATCATTTTTACTCTCTGGTTCTTAAGATGACACTTTGTTTTTAATCCAACATCACGAAAATATAAATCTCTTTTTGAAAATAAAATCCTAAAAATTAAAATGAGAGATCATTCTTTGGCCCCGGCGGATATAGTCAATGCCACCTGGAGCCTCATAAAATTATCTCCACAATCATAACTTTTAAACAAAATCAGCAATGGACTAAAAAACTTACAACCATCAATGAATAGCTTACTCATTAATTTACATGCTCCAATTTTATTTTCTTCTCTTTATGATTCATGTAATATTTGTTTACTATTTTATATATATATATATATAAAAAAAAAATTATTATGTAAAATTTTTTTTAACATGTAATCAGAATATAGAAATTATGTAACATTTTTAATTTGTAATAACAATATAGACATAATAATAAAAAACTTTTTAAAACTACTACTACTACTACTACTAGTAGTAGTAGTAGTAGTAGTAGTAGGAGTAGTAGTAGTAGTAGTAGTAGTAGTAGTAGTAGTAGTAGTAGTAGTAGTAGTAGTAGTAGTAGTAGTAGTAGTAGTAGTAGTAGTAGTAGTAGTAGTAGTAGTAGTAGTAGTAGAGGCAGCCATCTTGGCTCTTGACAGAGAAAGTTGACTCATTTCAGCTCCTGCTTTAGACTTAAGTTTTATTGGTTTTTGATTGAATTTGATAGTGAAAAGTATACCAAAAGAAAAAGGAAATTTTCCACTTAAAGGTAAGCTCTATTTCGAGCAAAATTGTTGTTAATATAAAGAAGAATATTAGATTTAAAATGTCTAATATTTCTGATTCTAATTCTAATTTAAAAATTGCTAATAATAGCTTAGATAAAAATAATTCTTATCAAGATCTAGAAAAAAATCAAAGTTAACAATAGTTCTTTTTCAAAAGTAAAAACTGGATCCAATATGGCTGAAGCCTTATCTGATTTATCTAAAACAAGAAATAAATTTAAAAATACTAATTTGCCTGAGGCATCTGATTCTATTGAATTAAATAAGAATATTAAACAAACTTATGCTAGTATTTTAAAGCAAAAATCTGAACAACATAACAATGTAATTACAGAAGAAAATTTAACAGAAATTTTTAATTTTGACAATGAACTACAAATGGAACAAGAAAATACAAATTTATTATCAACTAGTAATACAGATTATGTTTCTGTATGTGAAAAATTTATACAAACAATTCCTTTAACAGTTCTTAAATCATTTCAAAAATTTAAAAGTATTAAAACGTCTACAATAGCTATAACAGATACTAATTCTTCAGTCATGAATTTTCCTACTGATGAATTTTATTCTTATCTATCAGAAAAGAAACTTTGGTCAATGATATACAAAGTGCTAGCTCATCCTAATAGCAGATATAAAACAATAGAATATCATAATGTGGCTCAGAAACAAATATTTGAAAAACATATTCACTTTCTTAATGGAAAATTTATTTGTTACATAGACATTGATAGACCTACAAATTTGAATGGACAAATTAAGAACTGTCATGTAGACTTTAAAGCTGATGATCTACAAGATTTACTAAAAAATGTTGGAACTGTGGCCAACTTTAAATATGTATGGGAAAAAAGAGCCACACAGCCAGTTCTAACCAATACTGCTCATTTCACTATGTCATTGAAGAAAAATATGCAACCAACAGATATACCAACATTACATGCAACAGATTCTTCACCTTTGATAGTTACTTTCAGAGGCATTTCACCTCAGTGTTTTTTTGTAAAGCCAGAGATCATCTTGTCAAAGAATGCCCTAACCGTTTTTGTAAAAAGTGTGGTATTAAAAAAACAAAAACGCATCAGTGCAGTAGAGATCCAATAGCTAATAATGAAATCAGACTCATGCAAAGTAACCCTGAAAAAACAAAAGTAGATGAAACTATTCCCAATATGCAAAGTAACCCTGAAAAAACAAAAGTAGATGAACCTATTCCCAATAATGAAGACAACAACACAGATATCCAAAATCTCAGCCTTGATGAACTTATTCCCAATAATGAAGACAAAACCGCAGATATGCAAAATCTCAGCCTTGATGAATTTATTTCCAATAATGAAGACAACAACACAAATAAGCAAAATCTCAGCTTTGATGATCCTAGTCAAAATAGCTCCATGAATACTATACCAAATAAATCTTATACCTCACAGGAGGAAACAGAAACAGAGTACATGAGTGATACCTTACCATTTCCTTGCTCTGATGAAGAGTTCCAATTAATTAAAGTAAAGACTAAGAAACGAATGCACAAGAGGAAAAAATCCGCATTGCATCAAGAGCCTATACAAACTAATGAACCTGACAAACATAGTGAAAGAAAATCAAAGAAAAATGATACAAAGTCTACCACACCAGCATTAAAAAAACAAAACTCACAAATAAAACAGGTGAAACAGATTATCCGGCTAATGAATCAACACTTCATTGGACCAGACAAAAACAAAGTACAAATCAATTGACACAGGAGCAGCTTCTTCTGATGGCAGGAGTGGATGTACACAGAAGATCTACTAAATCTAAGGATATCATAACAAATACCATGTCTCAAAATACAGAGACAGACTTTGAAGCACCATTAAAAATAGACTATCAAGATGAGTTGCATAAATAACACATATAGACTTTCAGACCAGGACAATTTTTTGGATTTAATTTCAAATGTGAAAATAATTATCATGTTTATGAACAAAAATATGCACAACAAACTCAATAGAACTTCACTTGCAAGGGTAAGTTCATTGTTTTCACAGTGGTGTATTATTATAATTTTTCTTTTCTATTTAACACATTCCTATTATACTTTTACTAATATTAGTTGTCCCATTCATTATACAATAAACTATAAAATATCATTCTCCCACCATTTTATATAATTGATAATATGGGTCTTTCTATTACAGCAGTCAATGTAAGGGGTATTAACTCTACCCAGCGAATATATGCAATTAGCAATTGGATAAGGCAATTCTCACCCCATATCCTTTTATTTACAGAGACAAAATGCTCAGTACATTCAGCATTTAATCCTGAACTCTACCTTAGTAAATTTGGATACAGTAAATTTTCAACATCTGATATTGCTGCTGCTGGGGTAGGGATTCTCATCCATCATTGTTCTCCTTTTCAAACTTTTAAAATTTTGTACTTAGATCAGCATATGAGTATAATTATTCTTTATCATTCTTCTTTTACAGTGAATTTAATAACATTCTATTTATATAATCAGCCAGTGTTAATTCACCAATTAATAAATAAAATAAATTTAATATTAGCTACAAATTCTTACCCAACTATAATCATGGGTGATTTTAACATGTCTTATAAGAATTTTACATTAAAATACCTTCATTTGATTAATAAAAATCTCATGAGTGCTGAAGGTTTTTTTCCAACTAACTCCATTTCATTCTACACTAAAAAACACTCCTCTCTAATAGACCTTGTATTCTATTCACCAGATCTACATTTCATAATAAATCCCTCTCTATGTCCTGTAACTTTCTCTGATCATTTAGCACTTAATGTGGAACTTGCAATACACATGCAACATCAACCAATTCTTCCTCTAAATAAAACTACTCGTCTTCTTTTAAAATCCACTACACCTGAAGCTGTTCTCTCTGAGATTTATATTTATTTTAAGAAGGTAGACATACTATCTTTAAACCCAGTAGAGGCCTGGCTATCATTTATTAACATAATCTCTTCTACTATTCGACATTATACCTCCAAAAATAGTTCTCCCACTAATCTTGTTAATAAGTTAGATACAATACACTTAAAACTAAAAAATACTTCATGTGACCCTTCTTCAGTCACATCAATAATGTTTTTAAAACAAGAATACAAGCAAACCCAACTCATACTAGCTGATTATCTCTCTATAAAAAAAGCAAAAATTTTTCTAGCTAATCCCCATAACTGGTCTAAAGGATATATTCGGTGGGCTTTAGGTTCTACTCCCAAAAAATTAACTCCTTCATCTATTATTTTTGATTCAATAATGATTGCTGGGGAAGACATGACTCCACAAATATATTACCACTTTAAATCTAGAATCCAAAAATTTCCTTTTCCAAAATTTTCTTCATTTCACTTTGGTTTTACCACAGAAGAACATAATATTACAAAGTATGAAATTGCTCTCAAGTTGATCGCTTTTCCCAACAATACACACCCAGGTACACATGCAATTCCAAAATTTTTATTATCACATCTTAGCCACTTTACTATCCCAATAGTACACAATATGATAAATTATCTATCAAAACAAATATATAACATTGACCAACTTTATCCAGTATCACTGGTCCCTTTTCTAAAAAAAAATACACTTCCTTCTCCTCTAGATAATCTACGCCCTATTTCAATGTCTCCTCTGATCATCAAACTAATAGAGTCTCTTTTAAAAGACAAAATTCAACCCCTAATACTTCCTGGGTTGTCTAAGTTTCAGTTTGCTAGAAAAGGATGTTCTACTTCTGAAGCACTTATGTTATGTAAAATATTAATAGAGGATGTAAGACAAGCTAGAAAATCAGCACCTATTGCAATTCAATTAGACATACAGGCTGCATTCGATTCGATGCCTGTGGACAAGCTGCTACAGGTGCTTAGTCAACATAAAATTCCAATACCTATAATGTATGTTCTAGCAAACCTGCTCATCAATAGAAAAATACACATTACTCTTAATGGCAAAATGTCCCCTGACTTCACTCCACACAACTCAATACCACAAGGCTCTCCCCTTAGTTCACTGTTTTTTATCACATATATTAACCCCCTCCTACTAGAAATAGAATCTAAATTGCCAGGAATATATGTACCCCTCATAAACCAATCCATCAATCATATTTCATACATGGATGATATAGTCATTTTTTTGCCATCCAAAAAACATTTGCCTTTAATGTATACCATTTTAGAAAATTACTCTGCAGCTTATAGTTTAAAATTTAACAAAGAAAAAACATCTATTTGGAGTATACTTTCTGGTAATCATATTCATTCAGTTTGCAGTTCCCCTCCCCACAAATTTCTTGGTCTCCCAATTCATCTGTCTATGAATGCAATGAGAAAGATAATACAAGAACAATTAATATCTGCAATTGAAAAGGTGACAACCTCACTTTCAAAAGCATATCTTTCATTGCATAGTAAAATATCACTCATTAACATATTAATTTTCCCAAAAATAAATTACTATGCACCTATCATTAAATTTACTAACTCATTTAAGAAAAAAATTAACTCTTTTTGCACCAAACTCATATGGAATAAAAAAGGCAGTGGTAATAAGCATCAAAAGTCTGCAAAAACATTCAAGACATAATGGCCTGTCATTACACTGCATTTCAACATTCTATTACCAAAAAACTCACAATGCATTAATGAAACTTTATATGACATATGAAAATTTCCAAGTGTTTCTTCCAATATCACCTACAGACACTCCACCTCCTATTAAAAATAAATTCATTAACAATCTAATAAAAACAATATTTAAACATAAAGTACCTGCTACAAACCTTTTCTCAACTAAAATTAAGTATTGGGAAGCACATTACATAACAACTAATTCCAGTCCCTTTGAAAATCCCATTAGCTTAATTAATATCACAAATAAAGCTATAATCCAAAAATTTAAATTCTGGTACTTGGAGCCTAAGTACTTAGATTTTCTAGTAAAAAGCAACCTTAGAGCTTTACCTACCAATGCTTTTCTGGCTGGAAGATGGAGATCTCCAAACATAGATGCCATTTATCAACTATGTAATAAAGAAGAAGAAACAACAGAACATTTTATTTCTCAGTGTACTTCTCTCAAAACATATCGAGAACTAATTGCTGATATAACCCATAATCCAAAATGCTCATTGACAGTATTGATAGAAAATATTCAAAGAGGGTTGTTTCCAACAATAAGAATAACAATCTTTATACTATACACACTCTGGTTTATGAGATGCCACTTTATATTCAATCCCACATCTCGTAAACTTAAATCACTTTTTCTCAATAAGTTAGGAAAAATTAAACAAGAGATCAAGCACTAGCTCCAACAGATGTAGTATCAGCCACTTGGAGTTTGATCAAATTACCAACACCACTGTGAAATATGAATAGCATATTTGCTGTATGTAAGTGAGTTTTGTTGTCATATATGTATTTAATATTGTTACTGTTATTGATTAATTTTTTTCCTCAGTTTTTCAACATTATTAATGTAAAAATATTTCATGTAATCATAATAATAATTTTGTTAATAATTTTCAATTCTAAATTGTAGATCAGTTTTTGTAACATGTTTTAAAATTGTATTTTCATACATGTTCTTATGATATCAAATAAAGTACTTTAAAACTAGTAGTAGTAGTAGTAGTAGTAGTAGTAGTAGTAGTAGTAGTAGTAGTAGTAGTAGTAGTAGTAGTAGTAGTAGTAGTAGTAGTAGTAGTAGTAGTAGTAGTAGTAGTAGTAGTAGTAGTAGTAGTAGTAGTAGTAGTAGAGTAGTAGTAGTAGAGTAGTAGAGTAGTAGTAGTAGTAGTAGTAGTAGTAGTAGTAGTAGTAGAGTAGTAGTAGTAGTAGTAGTGAGTAGTAGAGAGAGTAGAGTAGAGTAGAGAGTAGTAGAGAGAGTAGAGAGAGTAGAG
Source organism: Epiperipatus broadwayi (assembly GCA_028023455.1). Classification (NCBI taxonomy): domain Eukaryota; kingdom Metazoa; phylum Onychophora; class Udeonychophora; order Euonychophora; family Peripatidae; genus Epiperipatus; species Epiperipatus broadwayi. The sequence continues at coordinate 10,298,861 of JAQFVV010012417.1, forward strand.
AGAGAGAGAGAGAGAGAGTAGAGAGTAGTAGAGTAGTAGAGAGAGAGAGAGTAGAGAGAGAGAGTGAGAGAGAGAGAGAGAGAGAGTAGTAGGGTAGTAGAGAGAGTAGTAGTAGTAGTAGTAGTAGTAGTAGTAGTAGTAGTAGTAGTAGTAGTAGTAGTAGTAGTAGTAGTAGTAGTAGTAGTAGTAGTAGTAGTAGTAGTAGTAATAATAATGATGATGATGATGATGATGATGATGATGATGATGATGATGATGATGATAATAATAATAATAATAATAATAATAATAATAATAGCAGCTTGCCAGTCTATCACTGAAAGAGTTGTAAATAGATGTATATTATCTATTTATGTCCAAAAGAAATTTTAAAAATTTAAAACTAATTGTTTGTCATATTTAGTTCTAACAACTGACAAAGCTCAAATATGGGACTGACATATCTACAATGCATTTTTCACATTGCTCTTAGAAGTAAGGTAAAATTCCTTGATACCTTGATAACACCACTAAAAATGCCAGATAAAGTAATAGTAAAATCTTACACATGCTTTAACATACTAACAGTACAAGAAAGATCAATCTTTAATAATCATCAAGTAAGGGAAAGTAAAAGTATGATGACATTGCTCATAGCATGCACCTATTTTTGAGAGCTAGTAAAGGATCTAGGACTTTGTCACTAGTCTGCAAAATAATGAGAATGTGCATCAAAGACAAAATACAAAATATGAATTACCTTAGAATAGAAAGATCCATAGCTCCAATTTTTAATGTATGTGCAATAAGCATGCTAGCATAACAACAAATAAGAGAGAGCTCAATCTTTCTATCTCTTCTGGAAAACAAGCTAGTGAAATTAATGATAGAGACTAACTACCATATATAAAATATAATGGCATATAAAAGCCCTCTAAGTATAAAGAAAATAATTATACTATTTATAACAAAATACTATAACAGCTAACCAATGTGAAATATGATAAATAAAAATTAATTAATACCAATATGTTTCTATTAACATTAGGCAATAAATCCTAAATCATAGAAATATACATCAGTTTATTTACTTTATAGCAACATAATATATCTTCAAAATAAATTATTCGCATTTCTAAAAAAAGGCACATACCCATTTCAAAATATGTTCATATGATATCATATTACTCTGAGAACTTTAGCCTTTAATATTCAACAATATATCAAATATTACATGATGATTAATATATGCACATCATAACATGGTATAAAATCATAATAAAAATAATTGAACCTTTTTTTTTACTATAAATAAATTATATTAAGTAATAATGTTTTTCTGTTTCATTCTTAACCAAATCTTGTGGATAGTAAACACATCAGTTATATAAGGTAATATCATTAAAATACTATAATCTATCATTTAAAGTTGTAATTATAAATTTATTTAAAAGCACATTGATTATGTAAGTAATATTTACTAAGGCTGTAACTTCAAAAATATGCACATAAAAATGCCATAGTAGGGATCTCTACAGTTCTTAACCACAAGCTTACATTATGGAAGAAAATGTATAAAATGTTTCTTTAGATATCCTGGGTAAACTTAATTCATTCTATTATCAAATATATGATAAGTTAATGGTCATTCATTTAGTATATTAATAGATTTAAAGTCTAATAAATATTCAAAGTACTGCAGTAAATATATTACAAATTCTTAAATTTAGGTTTATTAAATTAAAACTCATCCATTACACAAAGTATTCTAAATTGATATTAATAATATCATATAAGACAATAAAGCACTTCAGTTATTATTATTTATTAGCATTGTTGAACATTTGCAAGAGAGAATGTTTGACTTAACTATGCTCTTCAAGACCTCAGCAGTTTCCAAATAATGTGAGAGGTAAGAAATCATTTATGAGTTTTAAACATTTGTGCAGGTTTCATAAAGTTATTAAAATATAAAAGGTTATTTTAATTAAGTTTGGTATTTTCATTTATAAAGTAAACATTGTTATATTCACATATTTTATCAATTAAACAGTTGTAGTAAGTTAAATTTGATCACCCTGCCTAAAAAGAAATTATCTCTTTCCTTTTGCAGAGAAAGACAAACAAAAATCATTATAATTCTAAAATATATGTTTGTGCTGTTTTTCAAATAATAATAAATAGTGTTTATTATTATTATTATTCAGCACAAGTAAAATCTTTACTATTAAATTATAAATTATTATTTTATAGTCAATTCTTTTTCTTTTGCAGAAATAATTATTATTGAACATCTAAAAATATTTGCAATGTCAATATATAATTCTTACTTGAATTCCAGTTTTTATTTTATGTAAATTCATTCCAATTAATATTAATTTGCAAACATTATGGAGAAGCTATTAAGAAATTATTAGCATTTTTTGGTAATGTTCTTGTCAATAATAGAATTAGAGACCCTTTAGCAATTTTAATTACAATATAGATATTCAAATTATTGCTAAAATTGACAATTGTTTTCCATTCATGGTCATAGCAATAATAATAATTTTTGAAGTTTTCTATCATTGCAAATTTTAAAATTGTCTAAATATTGTAATAACAAATTATATTACCATTTCATTGAAAGTTACAGAAATTTCAGTTCCTTTGGTGTTTCTGTTCAGATAATTGTGTCTAAATATAAGTTTAGCTTAACATACTGACTAATAATAAACAAAATTTTTAAAAAAAATTACACTTTTTAAAAAATTTATTAGAGATTAAAATTCAACTGATAGAGAACCTTGAGAAAATGAATAAGGACTGATGTAGACAACTAATGATGTCAGGTGTCTGTCTCATCCTTGATCATATGACTATTCTCCAGACTTTGTTTACCTTTCAACTTACAACCTCTCCTATGATTAGTTTGAATCCTTGACCTATCTAGCACCAAGGAAGCTGTCAATCAAAAATTATTAAATTAAAATTTTAACCCTACAATAAATGATTTTTTTTCTAGATGCTTAAATTAATTAAAAACACTTCTCAGTTGGATAAAAATAATTAATAAAAATTACAAAATAACCAGGATAAAAATAAAATATTACATAATATAAAATTTATTACATCTTTAACCAATCAAATATTAATACAATAATTAATATTTATTTATTACAATTTTAAATCTAAATAAATCTCTCAGAGTAAATTTTAAATTAAAATTGTTTTAAGAATACTTAAACTAAATAAATCAAATACAGTAAATATAATATTTATTCACTTATTCAACATTTATTCAATTATTAAAAATCCTAATACTAACTTTATTAAACTCTTTTATAATAAAATTAGTTTAAAAATATTTAACTACAATATTCTGTTTTGCACTCAAACTTAATTAAATATTATAGCTTTATTTTTAAATCAGCAAACCAAAATATTGGATTTGAACTTGGTTTCTCAACTTTAAAAATTAATATAAATTTTTTAAACAGTTTTAAAGTTAAACTAAAATTAAATGAGCATTTTAACCTCTAAATTGTATTTTTTTTATTGACATTAATAGCTTTTAAAATTTAAAGATGTTTAACATCTGAAACATTTATCTAAATTAACTCATTATTATTTAAGCTGTGTCAAAATTATTTTACAGCTAGATAATAAATAAATAGTGATGTAGCAGCTCTTATATGTAACAATTATAGCATTATAAAATATTCACAATACTTTACTTAAAACAAAATTAAACTATATAATATTTTTTTACATGTCTTAGCACAAAAATTTATCTGAACATTTAGCTTCTTCCAAAGCTAAAAATTATAATATATATGTTACATTTTATGAGTTTTATCAAAACTTTAAGAAAAAACATTTAATAAACTCATTAAATTGAAAAGGTATGTATTTTTCTAAAAAGCTAATTAAAAGTTGTTTATTTCTTTAGATTTGAAGTGATATAGTTCTAGTAAGTTTAATTAAAGTTGTTTATTAATGAATTGTTTTCTTATTTTTAGATTCTCTTTTAAATAATGATAAAGGTAAGACTTATTATCAACAAAGTTCCACAAAATGTCTAAAGTGAAACATTCATATACATTTGTTTTGTATTTTGTTTAAATCTATTATAAAAGGAATAAAACAATATCTTAATCTACTAAAAAACTTAAAAAGAAATGGATAATTGCTATATTAATTATATAATTCAAAACAATATATTATAGAATCTTGTTCAGGTCACAGCTGGATTGTGTTAAATTACTTTTAGTAAAATTTATACTTCCAGGCATGAAATGATTAGTGAATAGAAACAGAGATTACTCTTTTTCAGTCATCACAATATGGTGAAGATCATTTTGCATGCCTGGGATCTATTTGAATGGAAGAAAATGTGGCATTAAAGTGTAACATTTTTTAAATGTTCATAAAATACAAACAAAAGATTTAGTTGCAGATACTATGTAACCAGATGTGAAAATAAACATTAAGTTAATTCACTATTTTCAAAATCTTCTAATTGAATATTTAAAAATCCATATGTTAACAAAAACGAAATAATTGTTAAGAATTTGCAACAATGATTCTATAAAATTAAAATTTAAAAACTACAAAATTGTGTCAATAAACTAATGTGCATAACTCTATGGGGAAAAATGTCCTTGTCCATTATTCCAGGCAATCTTTAAAAAAATGATTTTTGACCAACATTTTTCTTAAGAAAAAACAGTAGTTTTTGGTTATGCATACTGTGGCTGCCAGGTGACAATGCAGAATCATCAAAAAGCCTACAAGTGATAAATTTCTATGCAAAAATGGTTGAAATCGCTGGAAAATTAAAATACCTAATGCAAAACGTAAAAATCATAGAAGTCTGTAAAATTAAAATGCCTAAGGCGATGCCTGAGGCAAAATAAATTCAAGAAATCCATCGAAAACACAAATTTAAAAAAAGGCGTTTTAATTTTACAGAGTTTTGTGATTTTTTGCATGTTCTGCCTTAGGCATTTTAATTTTAATTTTCCACCAATTTCAGCCATTTTTGCATAAAAAAATATTACTTGCAGGTTTCTTGGTGATTCTGCACAATCACCAGGTGGCCACAGTATGTGTAACTAAAAAAACTTTTAAATATTTTTTTCACAAGATATTGTAGAATTGAAAATATTACTAATAGTTTAAGGTATTTGATTTAGCAATCATACATAACTGAAATATGATTATAGATACAATTTGTAAATTTAAATAAACAATATGTTAATAGGTTAAAAGGAATAAAACTTAATATAAATGTTAAATTTTTTTGTTAATTTTTATAAAAAGTGAAGAATGTGTACAGTTGTTTGACTAGAAAAAAGTTTTTGAAATGGCAAAATCTTATTTGTCATAGGTTAAAATACTAATGAATATCAATTAAAATGATCATTTCACATTATAATTTTAAATAAAAAAACTCTGACTTAATTTTAAATATTCAAAATTAACATATGACACTTAAATCAGGTGATTGACATAAAAACTAAGAAAATCTATTTATAATTGTAATCAATACATGAATTAAATATATGTATCCACATATAGAAAAGTTATAGTATTTAAAAGTCAAATATCAAATTTATTTATTAAAGTTCCTCTAGTTGAAATTTAATATTGCTATAATTAAGGATTTTAAGGATTTTAATTATGAAACATAAATAAAAAAGTATTCTTTATGGTACTTGAAATGTTATATTTCTTATTTGAAAGTGATGATTGATGCTATTAGTGTCTTTTTTTTCATGTGTCAAAGCACTTTTTTTAGAGTCTTTTGTTCATTGATTTGAATGATATTGTCGAATTACACTATGACATAAACATTCAATCAAAATTATAATGGAGATAAAATTTTCTCATTTATATTATTATCACTGATCAGTTTCAAAAGAGTACTCTCTTCTTTTTTTATAGAATATGGGATTTACATAACTATCATAATTAATGATTTAGTTTGAGACAAATCTGTTTGATAAAAATGCTGCACTTAATTTAAACTGCCAAACTACAGTTTTAAAGTTAGTACAATTTTAATTGCTCTAGTAATTAGAAGATATATATATATAGTAATCTATTATTAATAAAAATAAATGAGGGAAGAAAGTAAATTCTATATTTTGGAAATATATTTTGAATGATTGGTAAATTAAGATCTTTTGTGGACTCAGTTTTATGATATAAAGGTAAGATAGGCACTGCTCCGTTATGCAATCATACATATGTATGCTAAATAATTCCTTAATGTATTTAATCACATCTAAAAGTATATAATTATTATGTGACAAAAATCATTCACTAATCACTGATGATTTATAGTATAAAATGTGAATAATAAATCTTATGCATCAACATGCATTTGGTTTTATTACACTTATAAATACACCAACATGACATAAATAGTTAACATGTCTGACAGAGAAAAAACAAAACAGAAAGAAAATAACTGTATTAAAAGAAAAGCATTTTGAAAATAAAAGATGATATTCGTAAGAATGATAATGATCAATCCTATATTCCTCATTCTGAAATAGTGTGTAATATTATATTATTATTTATATTTGATTATAATAAAAAATGGATTAAGTAAAAAAGTTGTGCAAATTGAAGATTTCATTGAAAATATAATATTCAGTGTGATGATGGATGTTGCCTAGATAGAATGAAGAGGAAATAAAAGTGAAGATGATGACAATTCTGAAATATAATGTACCAGCCCATACTTCCCTGCCGAATTTTGCTCCTAATCTTGCACTGAGCATGAAGTGATCAAGATTTAACAGGGAGAGAAATGGATATCAATTTAGCCAATTGTCTGTATTCATAAGATATTGCTACCTCCAGATAAATTGATAGAGAGAGGGAATTGACAGGACTCTGCCAATTTAAAAAAACCTTTTAGTTAGCAATTTTCTCGAATGTCCGAATGTTTAGGACCTACATAAGTATGCATCTTTGAAAAGTCTATTTACTAATAGCTTTTGCATGCCACTTCTAGAAATGAATAAAAATGAATTCCCCCTCTCCTAGAAGGATATGAAATATCAATGTACAGTGGAGCATGAGAATAAGTTGTAACACCCCAGTAGAGTGATATCTCATATGGCTAGCTCAGTGCACTCTACATCTAGGGTCTTCAATGGGAAAGTTAAATGGTTATTACAGGTATGTGATTGATAAGGAAAGAGTACATTTTATTAAATAAAATAATAGAAAAACAAACAAATTTATATCATGATTAAATATTTATTGAAATCCCGATATCCACCACCGATGTATACTTACAATGAGATAATAAACAAAATAAATAAGAAATATTGTCACCAACCCATATATATTTGATGTGTGAAAATAAATGAAAATAAATGCAAATTTACATGAATGTAAATAATAATAAACCCTTACAACTACCTTCAATGGTTACTAATAAATGAAAGTGGTCTGAGTTTTACCCCACATAAATAAGTTGTACTTTATGTGTTTTGACATATGTTTCTCAGATAAAAAAATTTCGGTTATACAGACATATACTTCTACTCCTGACTTTAAACCCCATTTTATTTAAGTAAATATAAAAAAACCATGCATAAATTTATTTGCAATTTAAAATATTTTACTACATAACTAATAGTAGCTTTCGTATTTTACATGTCAATAAGGTCGCATTGCCACACATACCTTCAGGGCACTCAACATTAAGTGCAGTATCTACTTGCATCTCATGGCAGATAAGTTCTTATATATGTATATACATGCAGTACAACTGTACACTCACCACTATTCTAAATATAATGTTATAAGTTGACTTGCTTATGGGAAATTTACAATGAATAAAACCTTGGACACTCATCATAAGTTGCCACATTGGCAAAAAGTAACTTAAAGATATACTGATAAATACATTTTAGACACTCAACACGAGGTGTCATATTTATCAAATATTACAAGATTATTATATACACATATATATTGGTGTATGAAAATTTCAGGAATAACAATAAGAAAACAAAAAGAAAAAAAATGATTGCAACCTTTGCTTAAAATACAGGAATTTGAGATAAAAAAATGAATCAAAAGATTTAAGAAAAAGCTATATCATTATACCTGTAATAACTGTAAAATCTAATATATGCTAGAGACACTTTCTCTCTCTTTTTTTTAAAAAATGATTAATAATGAAATAGAAAAAAATATTTCTTACTATTGAAAATATCAGAGTTAATTAATTCACTATTAATAAAATATTTTTAAAATAAACTTATGTAGGCATCTTCAGCTTCTTCTGACTGGGCTTCTGAGTGGATTTCATGTCAATTGATTGTGCAGTGAGGATTTCATATCCTTAAGGCATTGGCAAGGTGGCTTTTGTTATCATCTAGGTCAGTTGGAACTGACATAGTCACATCTTGGTGATTTGGGCAAAGCAAGGGTGGGTGCACCAGCTGGTTGTCTACCCCAAAGTCATTTTATTGGAAGTTCTGGTAGATTTCTCCATATTTTCTTTCTGGTATAATGCAATAATTATTATTATTATTAAATTTTCATCTGCTATCGTAAATGGTTAATTGAATCCACAAGAAAACAAGAGTTCTTAAAAGAACTGCATAAGGATTTCTTCTTAGGGAATATCAGCATTAGTCTAATCTGTAACTGAATCTCTAAGTGGCTGGATGACTGGAGAATTCCAGAGCCAAAGTAGTGAATGACTTAGACAGAATGAATGCCAAATAATGAATGAAATTCCCTCAGCATGTTTTAAAACCTATCAACCCCATTCATAGCCACATCAATTCAGGCACCCCCTGAGGAGTATGAATCGACAAAACTCTTTTATTTTAGCTTATCATTTAGAATATACACATTCCTTTCTATTTTCCTAATTAAATTCTACATATTAGGGTTTGATATAGTGTTTAGTTTCCATCTTGAATTCTCAGATCACTTGATTAACAGATAGTACTTCAAAAGAATTTTTATTTTATATATAAGAAAATAATATTTTAATCATAATATTCATTATTGAACATTTTGCTTTTTGATTATATTTTTGCCAAAGCAATTAACATTCTTTGATTTCTGAATAAAATTACAGTTTTCAGATAAGTAATTAAAAAATAAAAAATATATATACAAGTATGTTGGAACAATTACTTTAATTATTTTTTTATGAATATGTTCCAACATGTGATCCATTTAATCAATAAAGTTTGCTTTTCTCCATTTGAATTTTTCAGAGAAAAGCAAAATACATAAAATGACATATACTGAAAATATACAAAAAGAAAAAGAAAATAAATAAATAAAAAACTACATGAGTTTATTATATGTGGATTTGTGTACAATATTTCTCTGTCAATTGAATGTTTACTTTACATTGATGTGTGTGGATATTCTATTCTCAGACCCAACTTCCATTATTAATGTAGCCCATTTATATATTCATTGTGCTTAATATATACAAATTTGCATGTGTACCTGCTGTAATGTTCTTTACAGCAAACTTTGTGCAAGGACATTTGATAATGCTTGGCACAATAAATTTATAACAAAATATTCAATCCAAATTGATTATGCATTTAAATTTCCAATAATGAAGACATATTTGGTATTTCTGCTATATGACCATAATTAAAAAAAAATAAAAATAACATTGCCACACCCATGACTTTCCCCTGTGTAATAAAAATCAATCTAAGTTTGAACAAGGAATAAGGGGAGATACTTAGCAATGTAGAATGTGAACACTGAAGTAGTTTATTTTAATAGTGCTTTATCAAATATATAAGTTTCATAAAAAAATTCCTATTACTTGAAGTCAAATATTTTCTACAATACATATAAATATGTGTCTATGTATATATGTATCTTTCGTACTTGAGTACTAAACCTGCAACACGGAGCATGTATGAGACCTTTATGTGCCTCTTCACATTCATATCAATCCACTGCTTGTGATGTGACCAAAATAATGTGTACATGGATCTTTCTTGTGCAAAAAAACAAAATGTGTACATGGATATTTCTTGCACAAAAAAAAATGTGTACACAGATTTTTCTTGTGCAAAAAAACAAAATGTGATATGAATGTCAACAACCATAGTAAGTCTAATATATGCATGTTGCAAGACTAAAAGTAAGTGAATAAATATACATCAAATGAACAATAAATGATTTCAAAATACACCAAACATGATTTAAAACTACATTATAAAATTCAATATAGTTAAATATACATCAAAGGAACAATCAATGATTTTGATTTGTAAATAATTTGTTAATTTGTATAAAAATACATTAAGTACACTACCAAAATGTATATCTGCAGTAAAAAAAATTTCACTGCAAAAATGAAACCACTTGATTGCAAAGGATAGTGGGATTTTCATAAAACTGCTAATAAACGTCACTTTTTTTAAAGAAATTAAAGCAAAAACTACAAAAAAAGACATATTAATTAATATACTAAACAAATAATAAATGATTTTGACTTTTAAACAATGTTTTGTTATTTTATAAAGAATATTACATATACAACAAATGAATAGTATATGATTTAGACTTTTAAATGGATTTTTTATAAAGAAAATAAAGCAAAAACTTCTAAAAAAAGATATATTAATTATTACAACATATAACAAATGAACAGTAAATGATTTTGACTTTTAAGTAATTTTGAAAAAGTTTTAAAAATACACCAAACAAACAATAAATGATTTAAAAATACATTATACAATTCAATATAGTGTAAATATACACCAAAAGAATAATCAATGATTTTGATTTGTAAGTATTTGTCTAGAAACATGTTAAAGTACATTACCAACAAAATGGAGATCTGCAGTAAAAATTTTTGCTCCAAAAATGAAACCACTTGATTGCAAAGTATGTTGGGATTTTCATAAAACTGCTAATAAATGTTGATATTTTTTATGAAGAAATTAAAACAAAAACTGTTGGTAAATGTCAATTTTTTTATAAAAAAAATTAAAGCAAAAACTGCTAATAAACAGTGATTTATTTATTTTTATAAAGAAATTAAAGCAAAAACTGCTAATAAACATCAATTTTTATGAACAGTAAATGATTTTGACTTTTAAACATCTTTTTTTATTTTATAAAGAATATTACACATACATCAAATGAACAGTAAATGATTTAGACTGTTAAATGGCTTTTTTTTATAAAGAAGGTAAAGCAAAAACTCCTAAAAAAAAATATTAATTATTACACATACAACAAACAAACAGTAAATAATTTTGACTTTTAATTAATTTTGAAAAAGTTTTAAAAATATACCAAATGAACAATAAATGATTTAAAAATACATTATAAATTTCAATATAGTGTAAATATACACCAAAAAAACAATAAATGATTTTGATTTGTAATTTATATAAACATACATTAAGTACATTACCAACAAAATGGAGATCTGCAGTAATAATTTTCACTTCAAAAATAAAATCACTTGATTGCAAAGGATGCTGGGATTTTCATAAAACTGCTAATAAACATCAATTTTTTTTTATAAAGAAATTAAAGCAAAAACTGCTAATAAACGTCAATTTTTTTAATAAAAATAATATAAAATAACAATTTGTGTCAATTGTTAATACAGAGTTTAATATAAATAAATAAAACAAATAATATTTCCAAGCGCTTTCAACTCTTACTAGTCCTTATCAAGGCAGTGTAAACAACTATTTTCTCCTAGGTGATGAATCTAACATTTCATTGTATTGGCCAGGAACAACTAATCGGAAAGCTGGTTAATTTTGAATTCATAGCACAAGATGAATTTTGTATAATATATGATTCTTTAATCTTGCGTTTTTTATCATGTGTTTCATTCATTAATATTGTAAAATCCTTTGGACTACATATATGGCCTGTATTATTTTGGTGAACATAAAAAGCTGAATAAATTGTATCATCTTCTCTTGCTCTATTATAAGTATATTTATGTTGTTGAAGACAATATTTAATATTTGTTTTGGTTTCTCCAACATATATTGAACTACAATTTATTTGTGGGCATCTAATAGAGTATACAACACCGCTTTTATCTTCCTTATTTATTATTTCTTTAGAATTATTTATTAACCTATTAAGGTTAGGTGGAGTTCTCCATGCTAATCGAAAATCTTGACAAAACTTTTATTATATTTTTATTAATATTGGGAATAAAAGCTAATGACATCCATGGTTTCTTATTCATATTTATATGGTCACTATTATGACATTGTTTATAATGCTTTAATACAATAGATAATAGCATTTGTTTATTATAACCCACTTGTATTAAATCTTGCATATAACATTTTATATTATCTTTCATAAACATTTCATTTGAACACAGTCATTGATTATGTGTTAAAAAAGCTCTAAAACCAGCTAATTTGTGTACTAAAAGTAACATTAGATGTTGGATGAATGTAACCTCTCTTATATATATGCTTTACAACCATTTTATATACTAATTTATCATCTACCCTTGATATTTGCAAATCTAGGTATTTAATACTAGAATTGTCTTCTCTTTCTATTGTCCAAACTAAACCATCTTGGTTCTGCAAACTATCAAAAATTTGCTTTATAATGTCTGGTAGCCCATATATCAAAACATCATCCACATATCTACAATATAATGTGTTCTCATTTCTTACTAATATGGGATGCACAATTCTCTGTTCTATATTATCTACAAACAAATTACTTAATAATCCACTTACAGCCAAACCCATTGGCCATTCTTTTTCCATTCTATATAAGTTACTACCATGTGCTGCAACAATATCATTGCTTATCCAAATTAAAACATCTATAATGAAAGATATTTTATCCTGTGGCATTTCTTTAGCACACAATTTATCTCTCAAAATTGTAATAGATGCAGATCGATCCACTGATCCATATAATTCCACCACATCCAATGAAACAAACTCATACTCCTTAATTATAGCTGTTTTATTAAGTATAGTAACACAATCAAATGATGATTTTAGTTTGTTTCATTGGATGTGGTGGAATTATATGGATCAGTGGATCGATCTGCATCTATTACAATTTTGAGAGATAAATTGTGTGCTAAAGAAATGCCACAGGATAAAATATCTTTTATTATAGATGTTTTAATTTGGATAAGCAATGATACTGTTGCAGCACATGGTAGTAACTTATATAGAATAGAAAATGGATGGCCAATGGGTTTGACTGTAAGTGGATTATTAAGTAATTTGTTTGTAGATAATATAGAACAGTGAATTGTGCATCCCATATTAGTAAGAAATGAGAACACATTATATTGTAGATATGTGGGAGAACACATCATATTGTAGATATGTGGATGATGTTTTGATATATGGGCTACCAGACATTATAAAGCAAATTTTTGATAGTTTTCAGAACCAAGATGGTTTAGTTTGCACAATAGAAAGAGAACACAATTCTAGTATTAAATACCTAGATTTGCAAATATCAAGGGTAGATGATAAATTAGTATATAAAATGGTTGTAAAACATATAGATAATAGAGGTTACATTCATCCAACATCTAATGCTCCTTTAGTACACAAATTAGCTGGTTTTAGAGCTTTTTTAACACGTAATCAATGGCTGTGTTCAAATGAAATGTTTATGAAAGATAATATAAAATGTTATATGCAAGATTTAATACAAGAGGGTTATAATAAACATGCTATTATCTACTGTATTGAAGCATTATAAACATCATAATAGTGACCATATAAATATGAATAATAAACCAGGGATGTCATTAGCTTTTATTCCCAATATTAATAAAAATATAATAAAAGTTTTAAGTCAAGATTTTCGATTAGCCTAACCTTAATAGGTTAATAAATAATTGTAAGGAAATAATAAATAAGGAAGATAAAAGCAGTGTTGTATACTCTATTAGTTGCCCACAAATAAATTGTAGTGCAATATATGTTGGAGAAACCAAAACAAATATTAAATATCGTCTTCAACAACATAAATATACTTATAATAGAGCAAGAGAAGATGATACAGTTTATTCAGCTTTTTATGTTCACCAAAATAATACAGGCCATATATGTAGTCCAAAGGATTTTACAATATTAATGAATGAAACACATGATAAAAAATGCAAGATTAAAGAATCATATATTATACAAAATTCATCTTGTGCTATGAATTCAAAATTAACCAGCTTTTCGATTAGTTGTTCCTGGCCAATACAATGAAATGTTAGATTCAACACCTAGGAGAAAATAGAATTGTTTACACTGCCTTGATAAGGACTCATAAGAGTTGAAAGCGCTTGGAAATATTATTTGTTTTTATTTATTTATATTAAACTCTGTATTAACAATTAACACGAATTGTTATTTTATATTATTTTTATATTATATACAGAAGTATTATTTATTTATTTTTTTAATAAAGAAATTAAAGCAAAAACTGCTAATAAATGTCAATTTTTTTTATAAAATATCCAATATGATGTCAACCTTGATTTTCCCATTGTAGGACTATTTCTTTATATATGATATCATTGTGGCATAACACATTCATTGTGGGCGTGAAAATGTCCTATCTCCCCTATTCTCCCTACATTGCAGGTTTAGAACTCAAGTACCATATGTTCATGCAGTAGTTTACAGATTTTCGAGGCTTACATAAATAAACTTATAAATATATAAATTAATTTTAAATTATAGTAGGTGGACTAAAATAAATAAGTAAATGTCTGACCATCACATATTCAGTATACACATACAGTTATATGTATAAAATGGATAGACTCAAAATGCAGAACAAGCCTTATATATATATATATATTGAACCAATCGATGTCTAATCATCATCGATGCTTCATGTGTCACCATCTACACTAACCTCCTAGGGGTCTGCAATTTAGACCCTGCTATAAATATATGCTATTCACTCACACACTGTATGCCGAATCATTCTAAAGATTAGTGAAATTAATCTTTGTTTAGTAAAAATGAAACAGTAGTTTGAGTGATGCGTATATATATTTTGACTAAAGCAATAATTTTATTGCTGGAAAATACATTTGTAATTATTTTTATATCTGTGTGCATTTAATGTAACAACAAAGAAAAAATGGGGAAGGCTTGAAATACTGAAATTATCTTTGGTCAAATCGTTGTCTATAATTAAAATTTATAAATCTTAATTACAATCAAAAAAACAAATTGTTTATCAGTTGTTTTCAAATCTTTCAAAACAGTTAAAAATGGTATTTCAGGCCTTATCAACTGAAAATATTTTGCTAATTAAATGTTGCTTTTTTTAAAGGGATTACAGAGATAAGGTTGGTAGATGAGATTGCATTCTGGGCAGTATTAAAATGTTATAAAAGGGACCACAGAACAAAGGAAGTGAGTTCAGTTTACCTTCAGTTCGTAGTTAAGTTCAGAGGAGTTTAGTCAGTTGAGTTAATTACTTTTAAGAAGCCAACGCAAGTTCTGCGCGATGAATTTTGAGTAGTGGAATCTAGCACCTTTTTCTTCTTCTCTCGAAGAACTGTCTGCCTACAAGTGCCATGTTCCATCTGGCCGACCATACAACATGATTGCTTCCAACTGCTGATTGCTAATGACGCCGCCATGCTGTTTTTTTTTCTTAGGTAACCTTTTAACATAGAACTGCCTTTATAAGTCAATACTTTTGTAATCTATAGTTCAACCGTCATGTCTTAATTGATATATTGTTTTATAAGCTTCTGTTCATTTTGCTTTTAAACTCTCTCTCAGTAATCTTTTATTAATATCATGTATTTTAACTTACCTTTCACGCTTAATTAAATTATATATAAATGTGTGTGATTCCATTAAGATTTCATATACTTTGTTTAATGTATAGATATAATTTATTTTCTTTAATGTGCCAAAATCGCTAAATTCGCGAGTAAGGGGGGGAAATAATTGTTTTACTTGGGAAAAGGGTGGGCTTTATTTAAAACTTATCAATAGAGTTTTGTCTATATTAAATAGAAATTGCTCGCGAGTTTGGTTTCATTTTAAATTCGTTACTCTTAAAGTAAATTAAAAACTTTTACTGTGGATGAATTTTGCTTTAATTTTCTATTTTAAAAAGATCGTGAACTTTCTTATAATTAATCCATTCCTTTTTGCTGGTGCCTGAAGGGCAAATTCCACCAGTTAATACGTATTTGGGAATCGATTCTTTAAATATAAATGTGGTTAGTTTAATAATATTGTAAATAGAAGCGTTATTATTCATTATGATTAGATAAATGACTCAGAATTGGAAACAGATTATTGCGCGAGAGGTTAGACCATTTTCAAACTTTAAATGATATTATAAAATTATAGAAACGCTGCTGGCATATATTTTCTTTTCTGATATTTTATCTTTCCATTTCTTGATCGTTTTATTATTGGGGACATCGAAAGCATGAAGCTCTCGTCCTTCTTTTCAAAAGCGTTCCTAACCAAAGACGCTACTCTCTGTTGAATGTAAAGTTTACGAGGATTATGTGCTGCAGATGGCAGTACATAATGATCTGGGGTCTCATTCTCAGCCTCTACTTTGATATCGCTCCGCCAGAAGGTGCGGACATATCCAATCTAAGTTCATTTCAAAGTATTCTTTTAAATGATGAAATATCCACAATCGCCATGAGGCCTTATTTTCGTTATTGTATGCTAGTACCGTTACTTTGCTCATTAACTTGATCATTTGTCTAATCTTAGTAAAGTCGCAATGATGTGTTAAAGATAAAGATTCATTTTGTAAAATACGTTCAGTATGTTGATCTAAAAACTGCTTTTCTTTAAAAAGCTTTATCGATTCCCAGAGACGTAAATCAATTTGTATAATTCATTCTCGTAAATATTGCGCATTGTTTGTTCCTTATGTATACTTAGTCTAGAGACGCTATGTCCAAACAATGCCTATCAAATGTGATCAAATATATGTGATGATTTTAAGATTGTAAATAAATGATTGAGACCGTACATTTATATTTATTTGTCAAAATGCTTAATGTTAAATTATCGTGTATCTTTCTGTAATCCGAATCTGTTCCGATCTTGTAGATTGTTTGTACATCCACAACATTTTATTTGTAAACACTTGTAAATTGACATATTAACCCCGCACAACTGATAACACATTCTATAAAATGGTATTTATTCAATTATTGATGTAATGGGGATTTTATAAAACAAATCCCAAGTTTTCAAAATGTATAAGATCCCTCCAAGCGTGAAACAATTTTGTAACATATATATGCGTTTTCTACATTTATTAAATATATATATTCATGTAAATCCTGGTTTGTTTTGAATTATTAGTTTATAGTTAATATTTAGAACTATTTTCGTTGGCTAAGAGCTTAGCATTAATAAATAAGTATAATAAATGTAATTCCTGGGCTACTCCGACCTCGATCATCATCATCAGTCTGATCTTATGCTCCACCGCTCTGCTTATGGGCACGGATTTAAAATAATTTTACTGTGTCATCAGAATTGTTGTTCATTGGGTCAGAGATTCGAAGAATAGGCAAATAGGTTAGAATTCAGGATTGTTCCAGACCTGTGTATCTCGAGCATGATCGGATTCGAGGTACTTTTGCTTAGGATTTGGAACCTTGTTAAGTGAGCATACTGTTTTGACCGGTACAGTGGATTTTTTTTTCCGGGCTTGGCTGCCCAAGTGGGGTTTCGATATAAACACCCACATACCCTGAGTACTGAATTCTGTTTATATGTATGTTTTAAAAAAAAAGGTTGTAAGAGATCATTGATGATAGATATGTATATTTCCTTCCTACCCGAGTTTGTTTTCCGATTTTATATATATAAAATGTGAAAAATTTGTATGAAAACCAATGTCCATGTGTTGCAACCATAAATGTAAATGGTTTTTGTGGTATCTGGTTGTGCAACTATAGAAAAATATTGTATTCTATGTTTACAGCCACAAATGTAAAAATCTTGTCTTAAAAATGAAAAAAATTTTCGATACCCATGTGTTTCACCCATAAGTGATTTTTTTTTCCTGTATCTGGTTTTACAAATATATAAAATATGTTTCTTAAGTTATATATGCAAAAATGAAAATGTTTATAAATAAAACCCATGTACTTCAACCGTAAATGATAAACCTTGAAATTATAACAAGGTATATGGCATATTTAGTGTATTTTCTGTACATTATATATGTAATAGAGTTTATAATGTGTAACAAATACTTAGTTATATTTACTAGTTGAGTAGCCCAGATGTATTTGGAATTGTTTTTTTTTGTTATATCCTGTTGGCTGGCGCCATATAAATGTGCCAACAGTAATATAATTACTACATGTCAAAATGAGTACAAACCAGGATGTTAGGGGTTAAGAGAGAGTTTAATTATTGTCCACTATTTTGCTATCTATAATTATCATGAGCAGAACATTATATTGTAGAAACAAATCACTAAATTTTTTTTTTGTAAGAGTCTATTATAGGTGCAGAAAAACAACCAAAAGTCAAGCAGCAGGGCAGTTTGAATTCAGATCATACACATACAGGTGATGATCAAATATTTTTTCCTGTTATCAGCAGCAGTCGGCAGCAACAAAAAAAAATGGCAAAAGGAAGACAGTTGAAGAGAGGAGGGAGAGAGAGGTGTATATCCTGTATAAAATAAAAGAAGAAAGAAACAAGCCTTAATTTTCAAATAATTAGAAGTGACAATAAGTCTAAATCAAAATATTAAAATATATTTCACAGAGACATTTAAAATTGACTATCTTTCAAAAGAAAAATAAAAGTGAATTAACGAAGAAATATAAAAAGGAAGTCAGAAAGTATAACAACCAAAATTTCATCCTTAAAGAGTTTTTCAAAAAAGTAGAAGGGAATTCTAGTAAACAAAATGAGGCATCAGGAACTACCCATCACTGCACCATTTATGCAGATCCAGATCTTCTGTGGTGAACCACAGGAGAGTCCACAGGAACATATGGAAAATCTGAAGGTGATGTGTTCACTATATGCACTGAGCAATAGAGAACAAATGGCCATAGCTAGCCAGCATTTGGAAGCAACCGCTAAAGACTGGTGGTGATCATTGACACACAAACCAACAGATCTTGATGAGTACTGCCGGGCACTATGCAAGATTTTTTGGAGCGAAGAAAGACAGGAGTATATTTTGCGCACTATAACCAATGAAAAATTCCCAACTAATCACTAAGAAACATATGCGCAATTCTTTTTAAAGCAAGCCGCAAGACTCAGATCTCTACCAGATATCACATGGTCAGAATCACATATTATCCATACCATACGACAGAACATGCCGATGAAGATGCAGGAAATGATGATCATAAGCCAGATCAACAAAATAAATGAAAATGGCTGAGTTTTTGGTTTCAATAGACTATGGATTTAGTAATCCAGAAACAGATGGAACCCCAACATTGAACCCAGAACAAGGGAAGGGGGACATACAGGAATGCCCAGAATATTTAAAGAAACAATGGAATCAGTTTAAACCAGATGGTAGCCAGATGACTAACATAATATGGGAAAAAGAAAACGTGGAGAATGTTACAACCACAAGCTTGTGTCCTATTATTGAAGTGATGATAGAATCCACCAAGGTATTAGCGCTAGTGGATTCAGGAAGCCAAGCATCGATCGTATCAAAGGCATGGATTAAAAGTGTAGAGAGAGAATGGGAAATCATGCAATTGCCAACACGTCCCATCCAGTTGACCTTAGCTAATGGGAAAAGAATCATGAGCCAGAACAGTCAAATCTGGCTAGAGGTGAAGATCAATGAGAGAGTGATGGGCCATACTTTCTTGATTGTATCTGGACTGATCTATGATATGGTGTTGGGTTCCGACTTTCTAACCCAAAATCATGGAATTATCAATTATTTCGGAAGAAAATGCCTGTTCGACAATGAATCAACACATTTCAAAGTGACCCACCAAGCTGTACCTGAGAAGCAGAGCTGCTTGATCCAGCCTGTTGATTCCGCATTGATTGAAAAAAAGGTCCATGACTCAGCTATTACAGAGTCCAAAGATAAAAGAAGTATCCAAAGCATATTAGAAAATTATGCTCAGGTGTTTGCCCAGACTCCTGGAAAAATAAAGGGGTATACTCATAGAATTCGAGTGAAGGAGGAATCGTACACCCAATCCAAAACATACCCCATCCCATTCCAATACCGGGATGAGGTGGAAAAGCAGATTCAACAGATGATCGAGTGGGACATTATTGAGCGGAGCCCATCTCCCTATAACAATCCGTTAGTTGTGGTGAAAAAAAAATGGAGATTTGCGGCTATGTTTGGACGCACGAAAATTAAACAGCATGACCATCCCTGAGAGAGACATCCCGCCACCGGTCCAGGAGGTATTTGTCCAGTTGGCAGGGAAGATGATCTTTTCTACCTTAGACCTTACCGCCAGTTATTGGCAGATGGCCCTAGATCCTCATGACCGAAAGTATACCGTGTTTCGGTATGGAGGACATACCCATGTGTTTAAGCGAGTTCCCTTTGGACTCATTAATAGTGGGGCAGGTCTAATGCGATGTTTAAAACAAGTCCTATCCAAAGAGGTACAGAAAAATATGGTCTGCTATGTGGATGATATAGTAATTGCATCAAAAAACATCACTGAACATTTGAAATGCCTTGAACAATTTTTCCATGAATGTGCTCAAGAAAACATAACTATTAACTTGGAAAAGAGTCGCTTTGCGGTAAAAGAAATTACATTCCTTGGGCATGTTGTAACTGAGGACGGGGTCAAAGTCCACCCTGACAAAGTAGAAGCCATCGAGCACTTCCCCAAACCAAAAACTCGGAAACAAGTCCGATCGTTCTTGGGACTTTGTAACTTCTATCACCGGTTTTACCCAAATTTTGCTCATGAGACAGGAAAGCTGATAGAGTTACTAAAGAAAGATCATAAATGGGAATGGACCGAAGCCCATGACAAGGATTTTGAGAACATAAAAAAAAATTTTCTTCAAGCTGTAATGTTGTGTCATCCTGATTTTACAAGGACCTTTTACGTCCAGACTGATAGTAGCAAGCAGGGATTGGGGGCTGTGTTATTCCAAATTAATGAAGAAGGAAAGCATCAGGTGCTCTATTTTTGTAGCCGCACCTTAAAGGGAGCCGAAGTACACTATACCACCACGGAACAAGAAACCCTAGCAATCATTTGGGCGTGCCAGAAATTCCGTCAATTTCTCCTGGGGTCTGATGTGGTCATAGTAACCGATCACAAATGTTTGGAATTCTTGAATAAGAGTTTCCTTACAAATGATCGATTGATCCGGTGGAGCCTGGCTCTCCAACAGTTTCAATACAGAGTGGCTTACTGCCCAGGACGTGAGAACATTGTGGCAGATATCCTAAGCCGCCATCCTGTACCTGCCAGTATCCAAAATCCTCAGCTGAATGACCAGACCCTCAGAATCATGGCCACAACCATGAAGACCCCTATGGAAACCGATTTGACAAATCTACGATATTGGCAAGATGACCAATATGCTAACATTATCTCCAACCTGGGAACCAATCACCTAATGTGTACAAACAAAAGAAATGCATGGCGATACTCCCAATTCCGTTTAAAAGATGCAATCCTCCAATGTAAGACCAAAGACATGGAGAGCCCATGGAAAATCATGACACCAAATAAGATTAGGATGCAACTGATCGAACATGTCCACAAAACCTTGGGACATTATGGGCCACAGAAAACTGAGGAAGCCTTGAGACGTCAATTTTACTGGCCAGGTATGTACACACAGATCCTCACCGTGTTACGGAAATGTGCAATGTGTGCCCAGACTAAGTTTCCGAACAAGTCTTACGCTGGAACTATGAAACCCATAACTGCATCAAGGCCCAATGAGTTAATTGCAATCGACCACTACGGCCCATTGCCCAAATTTAGAAATTTCCAATATTTACTCGTGACCTATGATGTTTTTTCCAAATATGTACGAGCGTATCCTGTCCGGGCTGCAGACTCAAGGAATATGATTCGGACCCTCCAAGATAAACAATTCCCTGAGGTGGGAAAACCTAATTCTATTCTATCAGATCATGGTTCAGCCTTCACCTCTAGGGAATGGAAGGGCTGGCTTTTGAAGCAACAAGTCACTCATCGGTTGACATCGATTAGGAATCCCCAATCTAATCCATGCGAAAGAGTCATGAGAGAACTCAATCGTCTCTTTCGCACCTACATATCAACCAACCATCGGGATTGGGTAAATAAAACTCCAGAAATAGTTAACTGTATAAACCAGATGATAAATGAGTCTACCGGTTTTACGCCCGAATGCCTTCATTATGGGAAGCCATGTCACAACTTATTTCCAAACCTGGTGCCACTAGATGAAATAGTTATTGACCCTATTCGTGACCAAGAAGCTGCTAGAAGACGGTTGGCCCAGACAGCCAAAAATCGCATAAAGAGGGGACGGATGCAATGTCACCAATTTCAGGAAGGGGATCAAGTATGGTTGAGATCCCCCAAGACTAGCAGTGTAGTAAAAAAGGAATTTAAAAAATTTTTTCCCTTGTATAGTGGACCATATCTTGTTCGGAAGAGATGTCATGAAAATGCTTTTCTATTGGAAGGAGAAAATGGGTTTAGTGGCATCTATAATGCACGACAATTGAAACCCTACACACCACCCAATCCTCAGACCAAATATTTCAGTTAATAGAGAAAAAATTGCAGTAAAATATCAAAATGAAAGATTCTTCTCCATACTAGAAACGTGAGTCATATAAGGCAGTTTTTTTTTTGTCAACAAGAAGCAAATTTTTCAGGCTCATTTATTAAGGTTGTTTTTCTCACCAATATTATATTAGACTCCAACTAAGGTTTTTTTTTTTATTGATTTTTTTTGTTTATCATTTTAAGTGGGGAAGAATGAACCAATCGATGTCTAATCATCATCGATGCTTCATGTGTCACCATCTACACTAACCTCCTAGGGGTCCGCAATTTAGACCCTGCTATAAATATATGCTATTCACTCACACACTGTATGCCGAATCATTCTAAAGATTAGTGAAATTAATCTTTGTTTAGTAAAAATGAAACAGTAGTTTGAGTGATGCGTATATATATTTTGACTAAAGCAATAATTTTATTGCTGGAAAATACATTTGTAATTATTTTTATATCTGTGTGCATTTAATGTAACAACAAAGAAAAAATGGGGAAGGCTTGAAATACTGAAATTATCTTTGGTCAAATCGTTGTCTATAATTAAAATTTATAAATCTTAATTACAATCAAAAAAACAAATTGTTTATCAGTTGTTTTCAAATCTTTCAAAACAGTTAAAAATGGTATTTCAGGCCTTATCAACTGAAAATATTTTGCTAATTAAATGTTGCTTTTTTTAAAGGGATTACAGAGATAAGGTTGGTAGATGAGATTGCATTCTGGGCAGTATTAAAATGTTATAAAAGGGACCACAGAACAAAGGAAGTGAGTTCAGTTTACCTTCAGTTCGTAGTTAAGTTCAGAGGAGTTTAGTCAGTTGAGTTAATTACTTTTAAGAAGCCAACGCAAGTTCTGCGCGATGAATTTTGAGTAGTGGAATCTAGCACCTTTTTCTTCTTCTCTCGAAGAACTGTCTGCCTACAAGTGCCATGTTCCATCTGGCCGACCATACAACATGATTGCTTCCAACTGCTGATTGCTAATGACGCCGCCATGCTGTTTTTTTTTTCTTAGGTAACCTTTTAACATAGAACTGCCTTTATAAGTCAATACTTTTGTAATCTATAGTTCAACCATCATGTCTTAATTGATATATTGTTTTATAAGCTTCTGTTCATTTTGCTTTTAAACTCTCTCTCAGTAATCTTTTATTAATATCATGTATTTTAACTTACCTTTCACGCTTAATTAAATTATATATAAATGTGTGTGATTCCATTAAGATTTCATATACTTTGTTTAATGTATAGATATAATTTATTTTCTTTAATGTGCCAAAATCGCTAAATTCGCGAGTAAGGGGGGAAATAATTGTTTTACTTGGGAAAAGGGTGGGCTTTATTTAAAACTTATCAATAGAGTTTTGTCTATATTAAATAGAAATTGCTCGCGAGTTTGGTTTCATTTTAAATTCGTTACTCTTAAAGTAAATTAAAAACTTTTACTGTGGATGAATTTTGCTTTAATTTTCTATTTTAAAAAGATCGTGAACTTTCTTATAATTAATCCATTCCTTTTTGCTGGTGCCTGAAGGGCAAATTCCACCAGTTAATACGTATTTGGGAATCGATTCTTTAAATATAAATGTGGTTAGTTTAATAATATTGTAAATAGAAGCGTTATTATTCATTATGATTAGATAAATGACTCAGAATTGGAAACAGATTATTGCGCGAGAGGTTAGACCATTTTCAAACTTTAAATGATATTATAAAATTATAGAAATGCTGCTGGCATATATTTTCTTTTCTGATATTTTATCTTTCCATTTCTTGATCGTTTTATTATTGGGGACATCGAAAGCATGAAGCTCCCGTCCTTCTTTTCAAAAGCGTTCCTAACCAGAGACGCTACTCTCTGTTGAATGTAAAGTTTACGAGGATTATGTGCTGCAGATGGCAGTACATAATGATCTGGGGTCTCATTCTCAGCCTCTACTTTGATATCGCTCCGCCAGAAGGTGCGGACATATCCAATCTAAGTTCATTTCAAAGTATTCTTTTAAATGATGAAATATCCACAATCGCCATGAGGCCTTATTTTCGTTATTGTATGCTAGTACCGTTACTTTGCTCATTAACTTGATCATTTGTCTAATCTTAGTAAAGTCGCAATGATGTGTTAAAGATAAAGATTCATTTCAGTAAAATACGTTCAGTATGTTGATCTAAAAACTGCTTTTCTTTAAAAAGCTTTATCGATTCCCAGAGACGTAAATCAATTTGTATAATTCATTCTCGTAAATATTGCGCATTGTTTGTTCCTTATGTATACTTAGTCTAGAGACGCTATGTCCAAACAATGCCTATCAAACATATGTGATGATTTTAAGATTGTAAATAAATGATTGAGACCGTACATTTATATTTATTTGTCAAAATGCTTAATGTTAAATTATCGTGTATCTTTCTGTAATCCGAATCTGTTCCGATCTTGTAGATTGTTTGTACATCCACAACATTTTATTTGTAAACACTTGTAAATTGACATATTAACCCCGCACAACTGATAACACATTCTATAAAATGGTATTTATTCAATTATTGATGTAATGGGGATTTTATAAAACAAATCCCAAGTTTTCAAAATGTATAAGATCCCTCCAAGCGTGAAACAATTTTGTAACATATATATGCGTTTTCTACATTTATTAAATATATATATTCATGTAAATCCTGGTTTGTTTTGAATTATTAGTTTATAGTTAATATTTAGAACTATTTTCGTTGGCTAAGAGCTTAGCATTAATAAATAAGTATAATAAATGTAATTCCTGGGCTACTCCGACCTCGATCATCATCATCAGTCTGATCTTATGCTCCACCGCTCTGCTTATGGGCACGGATTTAAAATAATTTTACTGTGTCATCAGAATTGTTGTTCATTGGGTCAGAGATTCGAAGAATAGGCAAATAGGTTAGAATTCAGGATTGTTCCAGACCTGTGTATCTCGAGCATGATCGGATTCGAGGTACTTTTGCTTAGGATTTGGAACCTTGTTAAGTGAGCATACTGTTTTGACCGGTACAATATATATATATATAGTTCAAATGTTGTGTTATTGTAATAATTAATTATAAATCACCATACTGAGAGTTTATTCTTCATGTAGCAATGATAACAAGACTCGTTATAGTTAAACTACAAGTATATAGTCAAACACAACATGGTATAATAATGATGATGATGATAATAATAATTAAAAAAGCACTTGTCTTGAAATGATTAAGTAACGAAATTACAAATACAGATATGTTATAATAATTCATAGTGAGCCAATTATTCATCATTGTATTGCAGTGAAATAGAGCATGTTGCATTATATTAAGTTAATTGACACTGAAAGTATCACATTGTTATTTGATTATCCAATTATTAGAATTATAGCAACTATATTCACCTTTTTTTTCTTGGACCACATACGTGTTTTCTATATTATGTGTGCCACAACATAGTGCACTATACTTCATAATATGATAATGAAAATATAAACCTAAAAGTGTCCAAGTATTTATTAAAAAATTAGGGTGGTTTTTGATGTCAAGACAAAATTTGATTATTTATATTTATAAATAACTTTATTGAAAAACCATATGTAATAATGATACAATTGTAAATCAAAAATAATAGTTATCCATGTTACTCAGGCAACCAGATGTTCTGATGTGGTCACTGGTATTGTTTAATCCAGCTTAATCAGGCTCCACATGTTGTCAAATAAGAATCTGGATGAGATGATTCTGTCCTTATGGTGAAATTCCTTCAGCTTGGAAATGAATGTGTTTTCAGGCTTGAGATTAGGAATGGTAAACTTGTTGTGACATCTGGCCATCCAGGTGGAATAAGTGATAAAGGTCGAGAGTCTTGTGGTGACATAATCCCTGGACAGGAAGCAGCTCTTGATATTAAAGATTTTGTTCAGGGAAATGTGGCAGTTGTTAGTAATGAAAGTTCTGATTTTGTCATATGCTGGGCAATCATTTATCATGTGATCAAAGGTTCCACAGGATCTATTGCAGTTGTGACACATAGAATCTATGTTCTTGAGGAATCTCCTGTAGTGCAGGAACCAGTTCATCTGGGGTGAATTCAGGTTGATTTTCACTAGAAAGTCCAGGAACCTTGGCTCCAGCTTGAGATGCCTGAAAAATCTGGTGACTACCTGATTGTTACCACTGAGGTAAGGAATGGTAGAGTTTTGTGTGGGAAATAGCAGGTTATGAGCATCCCAAATAGAGATTACTTTGGCTCAAGCTTGAGATGCCTGAAAAATCTGGTGACTACCTTATTGTTAGCACCGAGGTAGGGAATGGTAGAGTTTTGTATGGAAAATAGCAGGTTATGAGCATCCCAAATAGAGATTTTCTGTCTGAATACTAGGGTTGAGTGGCCATTGTGAGCAAGAAGGTAGTCAAGTATCTGATTTAGCCAGCTTATCTTTGAAGGTGGAGGTCTGTCTGATGGAATGACTGGTTGTTCCATTACAATTTTGGGAATTTTCTTTTGGAGGATGTGGATCAGAGAGTGGCACTTTTGGTAATATATTGAAAAAGTTGCATGCAATGACAAACCCTTATTTTTCCTATGTTGCTGCAGGAGTTCAATTCCTATGGCCGCTGTTTTCCCATTTCATAAAAGCCGTGCACATATTTGGTTGATTTTGGTGTTGAAAGGCTTTGTCATGTTAATTATGGGTAGATAGTAGCTCATCTTTGCCATTACCTTGATATTGAGGAGAGAGATTTGTCCTTGCAGCGATAAATAAACCTTGGCAAGGTTTTTAACTGTGTTATTGGTGGCTTCAATGATGGAATTCTGTATTTGTATCAACATGGCTTGTGGTGATGTATGTATGGGGAACCCCAAAAGGCTTTGGGGGTTTGCTGAGAAAGGCAATGAGATCTTCTTGCCGGAGTTGATTTTCCAGGCTGAAGACTTGTTAAGGTTGAAGGAAAGTTTGGAGGATTTGGAAATTTTTTTGATTATTTGGATGAGGGGTTTTAGATATTTTGGGGAGGGTAGGGTAACAAGTACATCATCCATGTAAGCAAATGCTTTACAGTGTTTCTTCAGCTAGGGTACATAGATTCCTGGAAGTCCTGCCTCAATCTGTTTAAGAAAGGGGGTTTAAGTAGATGATAAATAGTAGACCACTAAGTGGAGATCCTTGGGATATGGATCTTGAAGGAATAAAACCATCTGTAAAGAAACCATTCAGGGAAATGTAGACAAATCTTTTATTTAGTAGATTGTCCAATATCTGAATGATTTGGGTAGGAATGTCTAGTGCTGAAGCAATTGAGCAGGATGTTGACATCTACTGAATTAAATGCCTCAGAGATGTCTATCTGAACAGCAATGTGTTTGTATAGATTCTTGGATCTGATATGATCACAGAAGATTTTTACCTCCCTGATTACAGAGAGTGTGGATGAACCCTTCTTTGTGAATTGCAACTGGGATATGTTGTCCAGAATAACATTTTGTATTTTCTCCTTGATCACCCCTTCAATGACCTTAAACAGAATTGGGGTCATGGAGATTGGTCTTATTCTAGATAGAGCAGATGGGTCCCAGTTTTTCTTAAGGAAGGGGACCATCACTATGGGATAAAGTTTAGAGATAGTTCTTTTGCTGTTTGCAAGATAGTTAATTAGTTTTAGCACTATGGGAGTCATGAAATTCTCAAAGTGTGTAAGTATGAACTTTGGGATGCTGTGTAGTCCTGGATGAACATTGGAAAGTGGAGTGGTTAAGTTTTTTTTTATGTTTGATATTGTTATTCCATGTTCATTGTTTTGTGATGTCTCATGCCACTGATTTGTGGGGTAGGGAAAAGAGTTTGACAGGCAGTTTTTGAAATATACTCTATTTGGATGAGCATTTGGTTGCCAGAGATATGGATACCACCAATGAGAAGGGACAAAGGAGTTTTTTTGTTTTTCCCTGCCCCCAGAGCCCATCTGAGATAGCCACATGTCCAGCAGTGTTGGCCAGGTAAGTATAACCTAGCATTCTTTGTTGCTATTATTTCAGCAATCACAGCTTGTTTCTGCTTGTACTGTGTTTTAAGTAATAGGAGGTTGTCTATAGTACCATCACTTGAGAAATTTTTTATTCTATGGTGTAGCAGATCAATCTCATTCATAAGGGTTGTTGACCCTTTATATGTTTTTTGGTGTGCTGTATGATTACGGTTTGGAGGATGCCTGTGAAGGTGAACCGGGCCTCCTCTGGATTTATGTTTAGAGTATGTAGGCATCTGAGAAAACAGATTCTGTGGCAGTGGTTTTAGTTATAATTGTGATTATTTTATTGAAGTCTATGGGAGTATAGCAGTCCAGATCCAGAGATTCTATCAGGGCAAGATGGTCTGAGAAGGGAACAGGTTGAAGCTTGGCTTCCAGATCACAGTGCAGCTCTGGTTAGTGTATTAAGTCTACTATTTCAATGATTTTGGATTCAAATATTGAATAAAATTGAAAATCTCCAAACATCTGATTCATAATCTATCAAACCATTCAATATTGACTAGCAATGAATCTTCAATTATTTCTAGTAGGAAGACGAAGTATGATAAGCCAACAATTGGAATTGAGTAGCATCGTACTGCCTGTTTTTTAAATATTTTTTAATAATTGTACATTAGGCCTACTGATCTTTGCCATATAGTGATCTTATCATAATTGTTACCTGTAATGCAAATTAAATAAATTAAAATTAAAAATTTATAGGTTTTTGATATAATCTTATTAATATTTATATAACATGCATTACAATCGCTATATACCCAAATAACATTTCTACATGTAAATTAGAATATTTGTTGAAGAAATAATATAAGTACTATGAGAATAATCATTTAATAATGAAATATTTTTTTAAAAGCTTTAGGGAAATTTGCATTAACAAACAAACAAACAAAAAAATATTTTTCTTACATTTAAATATATTTAATCTTAAAATGCAATGTACAAATATTTGATTTTAAAAATGTCAGTGTCAAAAAAAGAGCTTTTTTTTTTGCTAATCTTAACTATTATGTGTGATTAAAGATAAATAAATAAAAGTGCATTAAAAATAAAAAATCTGCATAGAAATATAATTTCAAATAAATTACTTGAGAATAATTTCATTTGTTTTTTAATAATTTTATTTATCATTATTCAGATTTTACTTTTAATAAATATTCTGTTATTTATATAGCGCACTCTACATATATAATATTACAAAGAAGGAACAATTCCCGACTCTCTCTCTCCTGCTATATATCTAATAGTTTTATCCAATTACGTTAATAATACATAACTCAGGTACATAATAGATTCAAGCCCTGTCTTCAGCATGGTGAGCAAAGACTGGTTTATATATAAATAAACTCTGCTCACGGGCGAGTGTACATGGATTCTTAAAGTGCATGACCAGAGAGTTGTTCTTTTTTTATAACAGTATTAAAATTATAATTATTTTCTACAATAAATATATATTTTATTTTTATTGCTGATACTCAAAGGGATATTATGTTGTATTTACGCACCTAAATAGTGAGAATTGATCAAGATATCTTAAGCTGTAAGTCTTCCACTGCACTGAATTGAAACAGACATTGATGCCATTTAATAACATTTTGCCATGATTAAATCATTTTTCAATAAGTATACAAGTCATCATAAATTTATTTAATGTTTGAACACCAAATGTAACAGAGTAGAACTCTTATTTAGATATCATTAGTTCTTGAATTTATCACTCCATCACTGCTCCAATCCTATCAGATGAAAACATTGCTTTACAATGAATCTTTAAGAATATTTTTTTTCAACTATGTTGAAAATTAAGTAAAATACAATAGTGAATTATGACAGAGAATGTTAGTTATTGTTTGATCTTAAATTATTTTATCAGGAAGCTCTTTGAAATTAGTAACCTTGTTTCTAGTAGATCATTTTTATATACTCCTTTAAAAAAACTTTTACCCATCATTACAAACCTTCAAGAAAACATTGTTGAAAGATCTATGTGTGTGCAAAACCAGTCTATGAATAAAATAAAATATTACATTTATTATTAAGATATAGGATTTAATACTGTTGTTTAGTAAGTATTTCTTACTACTAATTAATATAGCTTTGTCCTACATGGTGCACTGCAGTAGCAGAGTGGAAGACTAGAGCTCAATGTTCATGGATCATATTCGTTCTGTTCCTTTCAATTCCTAAATCATAGTCATTCAATTACCAAATTAGTTTCTATGTTTAGTATTTATTTCTCTACACCTATTTAATATGGGATAATTAATCACTATTATTTTTCACAATATCCTTGGAATATATATTCTATTGTTAATGTTATTAATTTTGTACTATTAATAGCTTTTATGTTCTAGTTTTATTTCATTATAATTATGTATTAGTACTGTTTTTATTACTAACAAATAACCATACCTTTTATTACCAAGAATTTAGTAATATTATTAATAGTTAATACTCTATTATATATTATTTATAGATTACTATTTGTACTATTTGCAGTATTTATATTAGATAAGTGTTATTTTTTTCACTTTATTCTAAAAACTAAATTGTAAGCATTAAATAAAATTAAAGGGCAATGCAACTTATGCCATTATAACTGATTTTCAATGATTTGTCTTGCATTACAAACAGTAATCTATTGCACTTCTTTATGGGAAAATGAACAGCAAACTAATTTGTATAAATTACAATACTCCTCCTCATTATCATTGACTGCACTCAGCTATGAATATGAAGTTTAAGAACTTCAAAAGTGCTTAACATATATAAACTTATAAACAAAATTAAACTTCTCTAACAAGCATGTTAGCACAGAATTATTATTATTATTTATATAATAAATGGATATTATATAATAAAGCCATACTCAAAATATTTATTTTATATTGGCCTTCATCGCAAAAAGGCATTGGATAAAATGTGCAACCTATAGTTATTGCTACTTCTCTGCATATGACAATTCTATATAGTGCCTACTGATTCCTCAAGTTTGGAAATTATTAGAGTTACTTACTTCTCACATTGTAAATATAAAATGTTATCTACAGACATATGCACTACCTCTTAATGACTGGCTTTCTTATGGTAGGAACATTAAATTGCATTTGTGGTCAACCTTATCTTTTATTTTCTGTGATTTTGAATGTAAGTTCACTGCATTATAGTTCACTATTATTTGTTTTTATTATACTAATATAATTTATATGCAATGACTTCATTTTTATGACTAATTTACTTAGTTCTTGAATTGATTATTACTTTCATTTATTAATAGTAATGTTGATGTGATATTATTGTACAAATATTAATTAAAATAATATTAATAACAAAATAGTCTTTAAATACCAATTTTTAGGTAAAATAAATTTTACTTTTATAAAATCATTTATTTTATTTTGGTATTTGCTGTACAGATTTTTTATCTCTCTCTTTTTGCTCTCAAATCAAAAGTACTGTTTTTTTTAAGGTTGGGTATGCCAATTAAGTTCATCCTCTCCAGAGAAATTAACCCTAACATTTTTTTTATAAATTGTAATATTTTTATTAGTCACATTACTATAAAATATTTGACTATTTAAAAATATGTAAAAAAAAATCTGTAAAACATAATGAGAACATTTCAAATCTTAAGGTTAATGTAATAATAATTTTATCTTCAGTTTTGTATAATCGTTTGTCAAGTTGAATTGGAGGAAAAGTTGTTTTAGCAATGGAAAGAAAATAATAGCACTATTATTAAGAAAAAGGGGATCAACATCAAATGTACAAATTTTATAAAAAAAATTATATATAGTAATAACAATAAACTAACAAAATCGCCCCTATAATTATGTCATCTTTTGAAATTTCAGATGTTTTAGATGAGAAGATGAGATGTGTCATGAGATTTATGAAGAATAAAAATCTATAGGAGATCATAAAATTATTATACATTTTTTTAAAAAGCATAAAAAGAAATGAAAAAATTGTTGGTGAATTTATATACCAAATATTAAATAATATATATCAAATGATTGGTAGAATGCAGTAGTAATATTGATATAAGATAAAAAGGGACATTAGAAATTGCAAATCTATCAATATTCTGGTAGTTATATATAAATTTTATAACTAAGATCATTTCAACTCATCTATAAAGAACTTTGGACTCAGACCAACCCAAAAAATAAGTTGGATTTCAAATTAGCTTTAAGACAGTGTTCAAATATTAAGAAAAATTATAGAAAAAACAAAGGAATATGTGGTGCTTGTTTGGTAATGCTTAAATTATGTAGTGATATTAAGAAGATAACATTTATAAGGATGTTTGATAGAATGGTTTCATATTTGCAAAACTTTTTATAGAAATTTTATAAAAAATAATTATGGTATCAAAATGGTAAGCCAAAATAAATTGCACTTATAACCTAATTTTTCAGATTATGATGCTGTTTGTTGTTTTTTTTAAGTAATACATAAAAAATTCAGGCAATGTTACAACAATAATAAGATGAAAACAAAAAAAAAAAAGATTAATTATAAATGTTAAATCACCAAAATAATATCCAGTGATTTTCCAAAAAAAAATAAAAGAATATTGATAGTAATAAATTAAAAGAAATTAATGCAGATTAAAACATAATTTTAAAAAATCAGCATTTGAAAAAGAGTTTTTATGAATGTTTAACACATATAGTTATAGATTTGAGATTTAAACACTTAATAGAAGTAAGATAAGAAAATGGATATCACTGACAGAAATAATAAAATAAAAT
Organism: Epiperipatus broadwayi; assembly: GCA_028023455.1. NCBI lineage: Eukaryota > Metazoa > Onychophora > Udeonychophora > Euonychophora > Peripatidae > Epiperipatus > Epiperipatus broadwayi. The sequence continues at coordinate 10,332,388 of JAQFVV010012417.1, forward strand.
AGAATTAGGTACACATGGTTCTAGAAGAAATGGCAATAGACAATTGAAAGTGTAATTGACTAGAGAAAGAGAGAGAGAGAGAGGTCACATGTGGATGCATAGATGTGAAAAAAAATTTTTTTTTAAAGAATGTGGAGAAAAGAAGCTATTAGTCAATAATCTTGAGTAAATTTGAAAAGTCTTTCATCTTACAGTAGATTAATAATTATTTATGTTGTTGATGTAGGTTTTTATCTATTTTACCAAACTTAAACTGAACTAGCATTTGATTACATTGCCCATGAATTTTATGATCTGAATTTAAAATCATACATTGTTTAATGACTATTATTTGGGCAAATAAATGTATATTTATCACAATGTTATTTATATATATATATATATATTCATTTTTTTAATAACTGGTAAATATTAAGAAATCTTTTTATGCATGCATTTGTTTATTATTTTAATTTTTTGATCCTGTTTAACATTTAGATTATGTATTCAAAAATATACTGATATAACTATGTGAGAATAAAGCAAAATCCAATTGCATTTTTACAATATATATTTGAATAATATAATAACATCATTCTTTTATAATATAATTAAAACATTGTACTTTTATCAAACATCATTCTATAACTATTTAATAATTAAATGTTAACTTATGATAACAAAGAAAATCAATTCATTTCACTGATCTTGAATTTTTCAAGAAATAAGTTATTACTAAACGTTACTTGCCCTGCATTGTTTAAGACTGAGATGAAATGGCTGACTCTAGATCTTATTGCCTTAAGGAGAATAACTCAGTTGCTACCATTTTCAATGCTAAAATTTCTTATAAATTCTTAAATACTTCAACCTATTCTATTATCTTATTTTTTATTAGTATTATTATTGAAAGTTTTCTACTTATTCAATATTTCAAAATAAAACTCTCAACTCTATATTACATATGTATTCACATCGTTTTATTTAATGAGTGATTAGAATTCATTTATATAACATATATGAATTGGTGTTAAACCATTAAACATCACACGATCACTATCTCATACTAGCACATAATTGTTATTAAACAATTCAAGATGGTACTACTATATGGAAGAGTTTTGCTTTGTTTTGAATTGTTTAATATATGAATTGCCTAATTATTTAAAAGTAATAAAAATAAGAACAAAAAGTATTATTAAAACGTATAACTATTAAATATATTAAGACAATAAAGCCAATTACTCAAGGCTTTAATGGATTTATAAATGTAGAGTTGATTGTTATCAATTATTAAATTTATATTGAAAATCTGTTTATAATTCTTAATGTTTTTGAACATTTTAATACTTTTGAAAATATGTTGAAGTTTTTTAAATACTATATTTATTAGCTGCCTTTACCTGATTTTAAAACTGGTACCATTTTTTTAATATTGTAGTTTGTACAAGTATCAGTTGGTTCATTGTAATATTTAAATACTAAAACAATTTACACTACACATCTATATAAATATATCTCTGTGTTAAAATGGTCTCAATTATTTAAAAATGAAATAAAAACTGTTATCTTTTCAGTTTATATCTATTTTACATAAATGATGATTAGTAAAAAAATTCACTATCAAAAATTGACTGCAGATAATATTTAAAACATAAGACAGTTTTAAAATAATTGAAGATCAATAAATAATTTTTAAGCATAACAAAAATTAGAAAAAGAAGCTAATTAATATAAATTTCTATTATGACATTAATTTATAGATTATAAAAAAGCATTTGAGTCTATAAGTGTTTTATTGGTGATTAAGACTTTGGAACATCAAGATGGAATCCTAAGATATTGTCAAATTCTGAAAAATATTTATCACAATGCAACATCAGTGAGTAGATTATATGGAGACACTAAGAAAATTAACATTGTTAAAAATATATGGCAGGGTGAGTCCATCTTTACAAAATATTTTACAACTATTTTATGGGAAATATTTTATAGATTCAAATGGGAGAATAAAAGTAAATAGATTATTTTATTTACCTAATTTTTTCAATTGGTATGATTACTTTTGCAAAGAATACATCAAGACATCAGAAAAGAATACCAGAATAATAGCAGAATGTAGCATTAAAGATAAATATTAAAAACAAAAAGTTTAATGTAATAATAATATTCAAAGATTTAAAAAATAAATAAAATATATGGAAATTTATATAAAATTTAACATGGAATTAAGCATAGAATGAATATTTTTATTATAGTGTAATATTACAAGAAAATATGCCTATATTCTCAAATGAATGGTTTTTAATTATTTTAAACAATTATAAAAGAGCTAGACAGAGACTTTAGATCACACAGCAAAGTGTGGAGAGATGTATTTTCGATGTAACAAAAGAATATTACAAAGAAAATAGTATTGACATCATTGAAAGAATTAAGAAAATGAAATGAATTAATCTAAATTTGTTGCTAAAAGATTGAACAACTAAAGTTTTAAAATGCATTCTAAAACAAAAAACTAGATTAAACATAGAGAGTATTTAATCCTAAAATGGATTAATAATGTTTGAAAATAATATTGATGTGGTGACAACTTCATTAAAATTGGAAGTGAAAAGGTGAGGTAAATTTTACACATTATTAGTATATTTTATAAATAACTTTATTGAAAAACCATATGTAATAATGATACAATTGTAAATCAAAATAATAGTTATCCATGTTACTCAGGCAACTAGATGTTCTGATGTGGTCACTGGTGTTGTTTAATCCAGCTTAATCAGGCTCCACGTGTTGTCAAATAACAATCTGGATGAGATGATTCTGTCCTAATGGCAAAATTCCTTAAGCTTGAAAATGAATGTGTCTTCAGGCATGGGATGAGGAAAGATAAACTTCTTGCGACATCTGGCCATCCAGATGGCATAAGTGATAAAGGTCGAGAGTCTTGTGGTGACATAATCCCTGGACAGGAAGCAGCTCTTGATATTTAAGATTTTGTTCAGGGAAATGTGGCAGTAGTGAGTAATGAAAGTTCTGATTTTGTCATATGCTGGGCAATCATTTATCATGTGATCAAAGGTTTCACAGGTTCTATGGCAGTTGTGACATGTAGGATCTATATTCTTGAGGAATATTCTGTAGTGTAGGAACCAGTTCATCTGGAGTGAATTCAGGTTGATTTTCAATAGAAAGTCCAGGAACCTTGGCTCCAGTTTGAGATGCCTGAAAAACCTGGTGACCACCTGATTGTTACCACCGAGGTAAGGAATGGTAGAATTTTGTGTGGAAATAGCAGGTTATGAGCATCCCTATAGAGATTTATTTGTCTAATACTAGGGTAGAGTGGCCATTGTGAGCGAGAAGGTAGTCAAGTATCTGATTTAGCCAGCTTATCTTTGAAGGTGGAAGTCTGTCTGATGGAATGACTGGTTGTTCTGTTACAATCTGGGGAAATTTCTTTTGGAGGATGTGGATCAAAGTGGCACTTTTGATAATATATAGAAAACGTTGCGTAGAAACACTTGGGTGTGTGAGAAAAATGAAAATAATTGAATGCTTGTTTAGAATTGACAGTACTTTTTTAAAAAAATTCAATACCATAAATAATAATAATTGCATTAAATATCATGTAATAAAAATAAAAAGTCATCTATCTACCTTTTTTTTAAATCTGTTGCAGTTTTTTTAGAACACCAAGACTATAATGAAGTTCAGATGTTCTTGTTTTGGTCTTCATGAATGGATTTTAGTTTGATATTAATAGAATTATATTTTCACTTAAATAGTAAACATAAAATTTGTAGTCTTTAAAAACATTTTTAATTTACATAATATATATATATATATATATTGTAGATATATATATATTTGTATACATATATATATATATATATATATATATATATATATATATATATATTCAAAAATGTAAATTGCCTTGATAGTTATATGTATATCTGGTAAGCAAAAAACTTTTTTTTATTTAATAAATTAACATATTAGCGTTTTTCAACTATTTAAACTTTATAATTATTCATTTCTCAACATCAAAAGAAATGTTCAAATTAATTCACCAGAAAATGTTTCCTGGTCCAGAACAATTCATAATTGCTTAATAAAGATGTTGAAATTGAATTGTTTTGAGTACTAAAACATTATTTTTAGTAAGTAACATATATGAATAATCTTATTCATTAGACATTATTTTCTGGTTCATTATATGTATTGTCAAATAACAAAGTAGTATTGTGTGGCATCTAATATATACATACATATATTGTAACAGTCAGAAAATGTGTGACTCGTAAACATAGTGCAGAATTCGACCACCACACAGAACAGCAGCACCATCGAGGTAGCGAAGCCACCCATGTTACTGAGTTCGAACATAGTTTATCGGTTCCACAATACAATCCATGAAACAACGCATCTGATGCAACATTAGTAAATATTTCCTTAGGCACGGTGGTCAGGGATATGCAAGAGATTCATGATTTTATTCTTGAGTTAGCCAATAATCAAACTAATATTAATTAAACATTCATATTTACATAATCAAGGAAATATTATATAGAATGGGTATCGAATAAATGAAACGTAACTGCAGATGTATAGTTTAAAATTATTTATTCACACATTTTAATAAGAAAATCATTTACTAATAATATTTTGTGGATTCAAAGCTTCATTAGCGGGATTTGCAATACTATTATATTTTAAAGAATACATTTATTTATTTAGACATTATTTTATTGAGGACTTCAGTAGCGGTATTTCCGATACTGTAATGTTTACAAAAAGAATACATTTATTTGTTTCGACCTTATTTTATCTTGAGGACCTCAGTAACGGTATTTCCAATACTGTAATGTTTACAAAAGGGATTTATTTATTTGAAGGCATAATCTAGCTTCCTAAAATTCTCGAGTAAGTATTTCTAATGCATGCCTTGGGGAATTTATACCTTTGCAATGCAAGAGTCTAAAGTAAGATTTAAGAATAGCGGCGGACATATATTTATTTAATTAAAATATTTATTTTATGACTAAGGGAAAACATTTATTTGAGAGTGAATTACGAAGATAATGCAGAGGCGGAGTGATATATAGAATAATAAAATTAAGTAAAGGAACATGTGGTACGCTTTAGAAAGGCGATATGGAATGGCAGTATATTGAAACTGCAATGCCGCGAATGAGTTTATAAGACTGTCGGGCTGGTCTCTGCCTCGGCCTGACGAAGTAAGGTGTCACATAAGCATAACCAGGGACAAGCGGTCCGTGTCACAATTTGTCAGCTGGTTGCATGACGGGTCAAATCCTAGGGAGCATTTATTATGTCCACTTGTGTAGGACAACTGGGGTTAATTTCAACCCTGAAGAATCCGGAATATTTACGGCAGAATATATCATCGCATCTTTAAAACGTAACACATGTATAAGTATAAACGATTATGATAAGATTTAAATAGATTTCTAATTCGGCCCTACATTATCAACATTTACTAAAGAACGTTGGTGACTCTCAAAGAAATGTAATTTTCTGGAATTATTCATGATGATTTAATAAATACAAAACATATATAAATTGGGAATTATTATAACTAATACATCAGCCATTTGCGAAGTAGTAGACCCCTGCATTACAATAAGTGATGCATTGAATGCGTGTCGATTTATATGAAAGTTAAGTTAGTTATGAAAGCAAATATTAATGAAAATTTGACACGCATTCATTGTTCCCAGCGATCATAGATTTAAACTTTGAAAATTGAGACAATTATGAGCATGCAATAATTAAATAATAACTATAGATAAAAGGTAGATTTGAGAAATACGCACCCAAAAAAGATAGAGTGAGGTAAGCTAGATTATTAGAGAAATTTACACATTAAATTAATTATTCAATTTTAGTTATACAAATGATAGTTTTTACATTTTATAATTTAGATAAGTAATATGAAGAAGTGCTATAGCATATTATTAGAGTACTCTAGAGTTTGAACACAGACAGGTACCTGTTTTATAAGAAGTTTTCTGATTCCATTAGTTTAGCAGCAAAAAGTTCACGAGTGGCAATTCTTTCTTGTATTTAGATATTTCATTTACTTTCACAGCAGAAGCAGCTTTCTCATTTATTTCAGGCAGCAGATCTTCATGGTGAATTTATGATGGGCAATGGAAAGTTCGGCATCCGATAGGCCATCTCCCGATGGAGAATAATCTAGGTGCTTTACTCGGTCGTACCTTGGCAGGAACAATTTATTTTTATATTTTGGAGACTCTCAGTGATCGAGAGCAAAGCTAAAGTTGAAGTGAATGTCTCCAGCAAGTCTAAGATGGCCTCTTTTCTTATCTTGATCTTTCACATTTTTGTTAAGGTATTTTTAGGTTCTACTTAATCTGCCCTGAGGATAATCAATGCATTTTGTTGGTTTTAATTAAAGAAAGCTGCCGTTCTATTGTTTACATTTTACATTTACTAATTACATTTTGGGGAATTTTTCTTTAATTAATCTATTATCTATCACTGACCAATGCTTTTAAATTTCAAAAACAAAAAGGGAACGTAAGATCATTTTAACTTTTAATTTAATATTACATCAGATTTTTTTTAGAATTATTATTAAACGAAATTTAAACAAAGCAATAAATACGAACTTTATAATCCAAAATAAATGATTAAAATTATACAAAATTATATAACTAAAAGAAATCTAAATTATATTATTTTATCCCTATTTATTGCCCTTAATTTGAGATCGAAATGTGTGCGTGTTTATGCTGAATTCTACATATATTTATACATTTTTAATATTGCTACACACACAACTCGATACCAAAAAGTTTAAATTTGGGCGGGATAGACCGGTCAATGAGAGACGACAGAAAAAGGTGAAACTTAAGATTCGAATACGAATCTTACTGTTTCAATATATATACTGCTTCTGTGGTCATGTGATCATTTGTTGATAGAATTTTATTCTTCTGGTGTAAGGTGATCTCTAAGATAAAAATCCTCTTGCTTTTTGCATTTCTTTTGAAAAGTAGTGACTGACAGCCAGGAAGCAGAAATATTTGAGTTGATTAAAAACCTAATTTGAATTCATTGATAAAGCATAGTATTATACCTTGTATGTATTCTATTACTATTCAAAATAAGCCTTTAAAAAATCTACATTAAATGAAGTATTTTAAAAGTCCACTTGGATGGTTATTTAAAGATTAAAATCTAATGTTTACTTTGTCTTTAATAAGTTTATAAACGTATTAGTTTATTAGCAAAATTTAAGATCATTTGCTTATTTAAAATTTCATGCTTTGTGTTTGAGTTAGTTTGTATTTCAATATTTAACATCATTTAGGATACAACTTCAAAGTGGTATCATTTTGAAGTTCGCTATTATTGAGATATAGGTTTTTAAACAGAGAGCATTACTGGATATTTGTAATTGTATAATGGTTTATATATATACTGTGACATTTTGATTAGTTCACCATAATAAATCACCGTAATAAATTACTGTACTTAATCATCCAAAATTTTAAATTTTTAAAATATAACTGGCACTAAGAACTTGATAGATAATTTAATAGAAACTTTAAAAGATATTATAAACATACCATTATTTTTATTCGTTTGTGATTGTTTTTTTTTTTTAGGTCTATATATAATTTTTATAATATATATTTTTAAAAATAATTATAATAATAAAAGATCAATAATTTGGATAGTTTAGTAAAATATTTTTATAAAGTTGAATAAATATATTATGTTACGTGTAAATTGAAAAGTTGAATTTAATTAGTTTTGAAATATTATTTTTTATGTTAAACATTAAAATGCTTAGTAATTGAGACAACTTTCATGTGGCGCGAATTTTGGATAAGAGTCAGATGATAGGGAAAAAAGGAGGGAAAGAAAAAAAAGACAAATGAAGTCAGTAAGTAATTAAGTCATGGGAAATATTTGATAAAATTCTGATAATTATAAAGATAATTGTGTGCTATAACTGTAGTTTAATTTTTATTAGTACAAATCAAGATAATGTGTATTGGATAAATAATTATCATGGAATAAATAGTTAATTTCTTCATCGATCACAAGGTCATAGTTTGGGAGATCAAATTACAATTCTGAAAAATGCTAATGCAGAAAAAATTGCCAGTGGGTATTATTATTATGGTGAACAGGCAAATATATAATGATAATATTGAGTCATTTCAAGCAAGCAGAAGTTGGACAATCTTTCATGTAAGTGAAAACAATTTCAGTTATCTATGCTTTGTCATATATTTAAAGGTAATTTAACTTTATGATATAAAGAAAACCAAAATAAAGTCAGAATAAAAATCTTTAAAGAATAACTTATAGAAATGTGGAAGACAAATAATAGATATTATAATTAAAGGTAAAAGTTCACTATAACGGTCTATGGTTGTTTGCCCTCTATTGTTTAAAATTTAAACTAAATTGCTTGAGAATCTGACATGTATCTTATTATATTACAAATAAATTAAAATTTAATCAAATGTAAAAGATAATAATAATAATAAAAACCTTTTGAATGTTGGATTAATTACACGACATTAATTAAAATAATTACTTTTAATTTCTTTGAAAGTTAAGATTTTAAACTGTCTACAACTTAAGAATTTAAAATAAAAAAGTATATGCTACTGTCTTACAATTACATGAAAATTTATTCAAATGTAAAAGATAATAAAAAAAACATTTACCTTTTTAAATATAATTACGTCCTATACAGACTAGGAAGTTGGAGAAAAAAGCGATATTGCTGTATCTACTCCGGAGGGCAATTCGTGCAGGTATGATGAAAACAAAGCTCTGCTAATGCCACATTGGAATTTCAGCTTACGCTTTGCTCTCATCCACATGTTTTTAATATTCTGGCTGTGTATGTCTCGGTCTTTGGGATCCACGAAGTTTTTCTGATGGACGACAACCGAATGCAAATACACACCATTGTTGAAACTGCTGATGTTATTGTACGCAGCCCAGCCATCTGAAATAATGTGCGTACCTGGTAAAATGACCCGCTGTATCAGGCCCTCCAGTGTATCAGCCGTCCTGTCGGCCACTTCTATCAAGAAGCACTTTCTTGATGCTCTCTCTATGCCGCCAAACACCCAATGACCTGTCCGTATAGCCCCCCTGTGATATTTTCGGTGGAAATAGTAGGTTTCGTCTATTTCGACGATTAATGGCTCCCCATTGTCATCAAATCCATGCATATTCCATTCTTCTGCCAGAATAGCAGCAATGCTTAAAATTTCACTATCAGGTACTAAGCATGTAGCAGACATCTTTTGTAACTATAAAATTGTACACGTATGCGTGTAATTTGCGCCGTTGGACACATAAGGTGTCTTTTTTTTTGCAACATGTGCTATAAATGTAGTTATTTTAAATTCTTAAGTTGTAGACAGTGTACGCACATTATTTCAGATGGCTGGGCTGCATACAATAACATCAGCAGTCTCCAACTTCCTAGTCTGTATAGGACGTAATTATATTTAAAAAGGTAAATGTTTTTTTAATTAATGTCGTGTAATTAATCCAACATTCAAAAGGTTTTTTTATTTATTATTATCTTTTACATTTGATTAAATTTTAATTTATTTGTAATATAATAAGATACATGTCAGATTCTCAAGCAATTTAGTTTAAATTTTAACAATAGAGGGCAAACAACCATAGACCGTTATAGTGAACTTTTACCTAATTAAATTGATTTGCATTATTAAAACTGATTCTACAATATTTTTTTTAAAGAAGATATACTTATAGTATTGAAATAGGAACGATTTTATTTAACTGACTTATAAATGTTTATTGGGAATAGTTAATAATAAATGCAAAAATAACTCATAGGAATCAAATCTTCCCATAGGAAAGAAAATATATAGATTATGAGACTTGATGTCAATAAACTGTAATATAAACATAGAAATATAACAATGAACTTATATATGTTAAATGGTTTTGATCTACACTTTAAAAATACTTGGATAGTTAGTTATATTTGACATAATCCATTAATTTATCAATTCCAGTAAATTTATAATAATGGGATACGGAAATGTCTGATATTAAATGATTTCAGAGAACATTTAAAGTTTACAAATAATAATAATAGAAAAAAATTATCGTTTTATTATAATTGCATCGTTTTTCAATTACTGAAGAGGCAATCTATTAGATAATTGACAAATGCGGTCAAAGCCCTGACATGGAAGAAAATCTGAACTATCAGTTTTACATGCGTATAAATGAAAAAAAAACAACAACTAAATAACAATTTTCGATTCTTTGGATAGGAATTAGATAATTACGAACTTTATATATATATTTTTTGTTATGAAGTTAATCTTCATTATGTTAAGAATTGTTTTATATGTGAATGTTTTAAGTTATAATTTTAGATATATTCCAAATAAGAACGTTATAGATGCAAAGTAAATAGAAGAGTGAAATGGGTAAAATAATGCTCTAAGTTTTTATTATAAAATTATATTAAGATAAGATTAATGTATGATATATATTAAAATGTAAGTTGATTAATATAAGGTAATATGTTAAAGAACCTAGTAATATAATAGTGGAAATAACCAAATGTATGTTAATGAAGTGTGAAGAAAAGTAATCTAAAGTTGGGTGGATGATAAACTATATGATACAATAAGTAAACTTGTGATCCCAAGTTAAAAATAAATAAATAAATATTGACTATTGTTAAATTATACTGACACTTTGTTTTGTAGTATATCACCAGGAGATTGTAGTATATCACCAGGAGATTAGGAAAATAATTAATGGAAAGATAATATTATTATATAGTTATGCTGATTTATTGTATGATGTATGAACTGTGATCCTTTTTATAGTTAGATAGGTTGTCATTCCAGGGTATAGTCAATGTGATAAATTGTAATTTCCTGAAGAACTGATAAGAACATAATGAGGTTAATCTAAATGATACTCATATATGTAGTTGGATATTATAATGTGAGGAACTTCCATAAAATGAAGGTGATCAAATCCATAAGAGCTTAATGGAAAAGCTGGGATAGTAAGATAGTAACATGAGGAATAAATGATTACTTGCCATGAGAGCATATCTTATTTGGGAAAGGTAAATAAAATCTCCATTGTATATTTGTAGCATTTGAGTCCAGTAGACATCAGTTTCTTATCTACAGAATGTTAATTATAAAGAAAATAAGATAGTCGTGGTATATAGGTGAATTTATAAAATGAGTATAATGGTTTATCTAAGTGTGGACAATTGTTTAAATGGGAAATAAAATGTAAATACAAAACAAAGGTTGCATTAAGTAATTAATTTTAAAGTGACGCTATATGAAAATAAAAACAAATGTGATCAATAATAAAAACAAACCAAGAAAAAAAATGAATGGAATGAGTGATGATCAAGGGGTATTGTATCTTTGATTTTATTATGAGTATTAATTTTATAGATTTTTAGGTGATAAAAATAATCACATTCTGACAATTGTGATGTGGTTGTTTTTGGCATTCATAAGGATAATAATAATATGTATCTTAAATAAAAAATATACATAAAATATGGAATCTATAGTTAAAAAAATAAATAAGTAAATAATAATAATGATAATAACAACAACAACGACGACAACAACAACAACAATGACGACAACAACAACAACGATGACGACAACAACAACATTATTTGCAATGATTCTTGTAAATTAAAAAAAAATAGGAAAAATAGATTCCTATAATTTTAAAATTTTATTGTTTAGTAGATAGGAATCAGTGTTTCTCATTATTGTATATAATTGTACAAATGTTAAAGAAATTATATGTGTTATATTTTGTTATTGTTATACATACTATTCAAAATTCTGTTAATAATTATTGTTATTCGTGTAAATAAATTGATATTGTAAATACAGTGGTTGAGTGAAGTCTTTGTTTCAATTTGGAATTATTTTCACCACTTTGTCACACAAATTATTGGGAATATTATATAGAACAAAATTGATAGATTTAATTGTTTATTAAATTCAATCACAATTTCTTGCATGAGTACATTTAATAGTATTATAGTTTTAATTTAAAAATGGTTATCTCTTTATAGTCACATGGAAATTTTTTATGAAAATAAATTTGAGTTCATTTCAAATATCTTCAGAAGAGTATATGCATATTAGATATTGATATGAGAATATTTTAGACAGTTTAATTAGAGTTAACAGGGAATATAAAAACAAAAAAGTCGATTATTTAGCTGACTAATGTCTAAATGAAAGTTAGTTTGAATAATGATTATATTTTAACATGATAATAAAAGTAGTTCTTTTTATAAGTAGTAGTTAGTTATATGTTATAGTTAGAATAATTTTTAGAAAATATGATGATGATTTATAATTGGGAATTTATTATTTTTGTTAAAAAGATATACTAATTCTGGTTAAATAACTTAAAATATATTGTAAGGTTAGATGTGGTTATTATTAAGATGATTGGATCTTAGTAAAATCCCTCTTATTATTCAATTATCTTAAATAGAGAAATTATTATGTTATCATATTGGAATAAGTAAGAACCTTGAGATATGCATAAGGTAAGTAGTAGTTATTATAAAAGATATAAGATTAAAATAGATTTTGTTAATTTGAGAGGATTAATTCAAGATGTCATGGAAAGATATATAGTTTTTTTATAGTAAAACCCAATCTCTTGTAACTGTCTTTGTAAATCTACCTTAGTAATTATTTGATTGATAATTATAATCAATTGTTGAGTTTCAGGAATCAATATTTTATATGATTTATGGTTTAATGTTAGAGCTAGACAGTAGATAGATTCAAAGTATATAGTAAGAAATATATAGATCCAGGGCAGACAAGTTGTAGTAGAAAGATAGGTTTTTTATGCTTAAGTGTCTAGCCATATTATGGCTAATCTTAAAACAAGAAAAACAAATTAGAAAGTGAAATATTTTTGTTGTTGTTGTTGTTGTATAAAATACCCACATAGAAAAGGAAAGGTTACAATATATATATATATATATTGTAATAGTACAGAAAATACAGGGATACACCTGGGGTGATGTCACTCATCACCATCATCCCTAAATCAATGACTCAACATTTGAAATATTAAATTTAATATAAATCAGCATGAGAAGTGAGCAAGGGATCACTCAGAGAGATCAGCCCAGGTAACTATATTAAGTATAAGTATGTTAACTATAAGTTCACCAGAATTACACAAAAGTAATATTTATCATCATGAATGATTAACAATAAAAGTAAATCACTAGTCATTCAGGTGACTGGATTTAAAATGGGTCTTCTATAGACCAGGCTAATTATTTAGTTCTTGCTAGTTTCAGCCAGATTATTTAAATATTAATTTGGATGCACAAACTTAAATGCTTATCCATCAGAATATATAACAATAATGTTGGGAGATTAAACCATGATGATCATCATCAATGTTTTGGCTACTTAGTATTATTAATATACTGTCCAATTATAAACTTAATTTTTAAATTAATATTAAGATAAATGAAATGTAGTACATGGACTTTAAAGAATATCCCATTGTGCCAATCCAGAATTACCAACATCAAATGGATGCCCATAAGAACTAGTATAATCCCCTTTTATATAACAGACCATTATGTATGAATATAGCTCAGAGAACCCAAGCACTATAACTGTCACTGAGAGCAAGGAATGATGCAACATATAATATTCTAAAATTATTTAGAAATGAATGTCATTGGAAAAATTTTGACAATGAAATATCAGTTTATTAATAACAATAAAAAAATGAAATTAAGGTTTGCAAAATATGGCTATACACATATAAATTAAGCCTTCTGATTTTGATTAATATACAAAAAAGTAAGCAATTACATTGTGATTTAAGTATATGTTCCAGTAGGTTTACATAAAACACCTACATATCAGCATACAGACATGCAGTGTAATAATTTATGAGAATATTTGCATTATCATATAATAATAAAAACTGATTAATTTTTACATATAGATGTCTACCTGACATGCATTGATATATGCATATGGATATGCAATATATCTTATGAACATATTTGAATTGTCATTTAATAATAAAAATGATTAATTTTTACATATATGTGGCTACCTGACATGCATTGATATATGCACACAGACATGCAGTATACTTTATAACCATATCTAAATTTTTATAAACTTATAAATTAAATTTATTTTTATAATACATAATTAGTCAGATTTACATATATGCATGTGCATATGGAAATGTGTGTGCACACTGACATTTATATCATATATTTTAATTTGTCAAAATAATATAATTATTTAAAAATATTTTTCACAATTAGTATCCTGTTGAAAGTATACATAAAATTCACACATATGTGTGTGTATAAAAAATAATGTGAATATTATTAAATTCTTTGATGGTACTTCATAAAAGTTTTCTTTTTCTTTTTTTTAAAAAAAAAGAAATATTACATCTTTGACCAGTTACTGCTGATTAATTATAAACATTTTTAAAAAAAATATTCCCCCATGTTCCTTTGGTTTCCAATCTAGAAATGCTTTTGGAGTTTACTTTTTCTTTTATAGAATATAAAAACATCTATGAATTAATTCTTTATTTTAAACATTTAACTCAAGCAAAAATTATTCTCTCATTTTATTTTTAAATTTTACATGTTTAATGTCCTTTCACTAAAGAAATCATTTAAAATATCATTCACAATATATATATACACTACTAACCAATTACACTTTATATATATATATATATATATATATATATATATATATATATATATATATATATATATATATATATATATATATATATATATATATATATATATTAGTGCCATTACAATTTAGTCATTAGCTAAATTTATAATAATGTGCATGTAAGAAAATATAAAACCAAAATCATCATCACATTTTTATATAACAATAAATGAAGCTGTAGGGCATCCAAGTTTAAACCCTACAAGATCCAGTTCTAAAAGCTTTAGACAGAAAGAGAGTGGGTCAACAATTATATTCTTTATTTGTTTGTGTTTTGATAGAAAGGTAATACACACATTTAAATTATTCAATATTTAATTTTTCTGTTAAAAAGCAATGTTATAATGCATATGTATAGGCAGTGTGTGTTATAAAAGCTATTTAGTTAGCCATCATTAAATTTCAGATATTAAACATTTTAACTTTCTTTAAAACTAACTTATGCTTGATCAATTCTAATGTCTTATTCTATACCTCTATTTTGCTTTTCTATAATTGTAATTGGGATTTAAAAGCTAAGGATTTAATTTTAAATATTAGGGTTATAATTACTAAGCTGGCAATTAGATTATTGTAATGACAGTTTATGAATGATTTGAAATGATAAAGTATGTGTGTACATTACATACAGAAATTTACATTTATTAAAAATTGAAAGAAAAAGAAGGGTTAAATCTGTCAAATTATTTTTTTTTACAATTTTGTGTTAGATCAGATATCTATTTTTGTAGCAATTTTGTTTTTGTAAATTATTGTTTGTCATTTTGGGAGCTTAAGCTTGGTGGGAAGTCTAATTTTGAAATTGTCTCATCTTAAGATGAAAGAAAAGAAACTCCAATATGTGAAAAAGGAAAAAGGATTAAGTCTATTTTTTTTAAGACAAAAGTGTCTGAAAACCAGGTGTGTGATTTTTTGGGTTGGTCAAAAATAGCAACTCACACTATTACTCTAATTGGGTGAGTTGACTCAAAAATCAGATATAAAAGCAGTCTGGAAGAGCTATTAGAATATTGTTATTATAATATATTGTGAGAGAGACTTTTTAAAAATTATTGAAACTAAAGCAGACAAACATTTTTAGTTCTGCTAGATAGTTTTTTTTAAATCATTTTTTTATGAAGTTTTGAATGAAGAAGATATAAGAAATGATGGGGTAGAAAAATTAGATATGTGTCCCATCAAGACCTGACCATAGTGGAGCTGCAGATCATATAGGAAAGAAAAGATGTCTTGTCTGAAAAATAACATTCTGCACCTTTCAACTGACCAGAGAAATAAGATGTTTTTAGCTAGAAAGAAGAAAACATTCACCTGCATTCAAAAGAGATCAGAAAGATAAATTAATCTACTGATAAATATTAATCATCAAGTCCAATTAATTGTTCCAGCAACTGAGTTTAAAACCCAGGAAATTTATAAACGTGAAAACAACTGCTGTATTTTATCCACTAAAAGAATCATGCTTGACAGGAAGAGAAGAAAAATTAATATAAAGATTTCCAAATTGTCCACTAAAGCAAATAACCTCAATAGGATCATCATCATCAAATAATTATATACTTTAAGAAAGAGATTGTTCCAAAGAAACACGGAAATTGTTGCTGCCAAAGATAGACATTAAACAAGAGAAATTTGACTCATTAAAAATTGCTACAAAAAACTGGTAGTATAAAAAAAATTTTTGATATATTTTCTTTATGATATCAGAGTCTTAATAAAATTTTAGCTATAAAGTGGTATAGTTTATTTAAAGAACTTTTAAAGACAATTCAGATCGATTAAAACCAATAATTTCTTACCAATAATAACCTAAAGCTTCATAAATGATCTTGAATGTATCAAAATTATTTGTTTATTAATTTACAGTTATGAAATATTAATGTGTAAAATAATTTTTTGTATTATTATTTTTGTTTTAAATAATATTTTGTTATTATGGGATAAAACACACATCTACATAATAATATTTTTACATGTGCATAATTGTGTGTGAATGTGAAGTAATAAGCAGTGTTAAAATATTGAATTATTTTGTTTTAAGAAAGTATAGCATTTCAGAGGTAGAAGGGAGAGGGAGAAAATGATTTAAAACTTGTTTGGTAAAACTTGCTCTTTCAATTCTACTAACATTTTTTTTAACATTCTGCTTACATGTTAGATTATAAGGTATGTGTGCCAATGAGTGAATATTTTTTTATATGAACTACTTTTCTTGTGGATGGAACATTTTAACAAATCGATTACCCAATTTAATACAATATACTTTTGAAATACATTTATGGGAAAGGGGGAAGAATTTAAAATTTAATGTTATGATTTTAAAACAGTCGATTATGATTATTGTTGTTATTGTTAATATAAATTTTCATGTAAATATAGAAATTTTTATGTATATGTTAGAAATGCAGTAATAAATATTAGTTTATGTTATTAAATGAGGCATATATAGTTCATTAAGAGTAGTCTTTATCAAGTGTGATCATTCATCATCAATGGTTGAATATTAATTGTTTAAGATATGATTAAATATGCTAAGATTAACAATAAATATGAATTTCTTTATAAAAAATTAGGTGTTATGTTTAGGCTTAGTCCTAAATCTGTGGTTGAAACCACTGTCATTATCGTTATCATTATAATCATCATCATCATCAATGTTATAATTAATGAGCTGTTTAAATGTTTAAAGGCCATAAATAAATATTGATTTCATAGTATTTAGTGATTTCTTAGTATTATTATAACCACCATCCTATCATCTATTTCATGCAAGGATAAGTGAATTGGCCATCCTAAATTAATAGTAATCTGAGCTAGTAAAACTTATAAAAAAAATATTGAAACACATTTGTTATGCTAAGATCTAAGAAATGATTTATGTCTAATGAATTTTATGAATTCCACTTCAGTTTAAAGATGTTTTATGTTACCTAGGTGTTTACTTAAATATTAGTGCATACAGTGCTATGGGTCTAAAATCAAAATCATACATTTTGTAAGAAATAAGGTACTAAAAGGGATTCAAACCCTGTACGTGAGAAAGGTTATTAGATATAACTGTGTCTAGATTCAAATAATCTAGTGGTGCCCTGATAGACCCTATTCACTTGTTGTTCACTTAGATGTGCACTTAACATCAAACCAAAAAATGAAAGTGAGTAAAATCTACAGTTGGATATACCTGAGAAGATATTTTATTGAGTTACTAGTGTACTCACTCACTTGATTTTCATATACCTGAGTTATAGTAGTCATTCTTAATAATTTGTTTATAATTATTGATATTGTGATATCTTGAGATTTCTAATTATAGAAATAGGTTTCATTTAATCCAATGACCCTTAATATGATTGATAACTCAGTCGGATCTTTTTGTTTAATAGCCACTACTCAGGTATTCTCATAATTTAATTTAAGTTACAATGCTTTTCGATTATTAGTTACAATATTTATATTTGAATCTTTTCTTAATTATTTAATATATTTGGATGTTTGATCACATTATTAAGTTACCATGAATATAATATTGGAATATTTGAGATTTTAATAATACAATGGATTTTTGAGCTACTTTAAAATAATGTTACAATGGCGCCCAACGTGGGGCTTGATATTTTACCATATACCTGAAAAAGGGAGTCTATAGAATGATAGGAGATGTGTGGTTAAAAAGAGAGAAATTTTTTTTAGTAAATTTTTTTTTTTGTCTTACAAAATTTTCTTGGCCATACAGTCTTATTTTACATTTATATCTGATGATGTCTAATATGATTTAATTTTTATTGATGATGATAAAATGGGTATAGCCATAAAACAGCTTAGTTTTTTTTATCAATTTTGAAAATAGATGAATATCACAACTTAAGACAAAGGTGAAATAAATAATAGAATTTTTTTTTGGAACATTAAAATGATTTATTGCCAAATAGGATAGGCATAGTAATCATGATGAATTATGGGATAGTAGTCTCATGTGTGTTTGGGGAGTTCATTTTGTAGAAAAGTCTATGATTTTGGAGGTTCGATTGGTTATTTGATCGTTGGCATTTGGTTGGTTAGATTGCAGTTTTGATGATGAGTGGAGAGTTTTTGTCATTGCCTTGAGAATGCTATGTGTTCATGTAACTCATGAATGATCAAACCCATTCACTGCTCCAACCCAATTTATAAGTTATCTTTATTATATCATGAAGCAGTTAACAGCAGTGCTGCCATGATATCAGCCTATAAGTCTCCAAGAGAGAGAGAGCATGGCATAGTTTTCCAATCCAGTTTATGTTATTCTTATTTTATTATGAAGCAGTTAACAGTAGTCCTGCCATGATATCAGCCTATAAGTCTCCAAGAGAGAGAGCATGGCATAGTTTTCCAATCCAGTTTATATGTTATTCTTATTTTATTATGAAGCAGTTAACAGTAGTCCTGCCATGATATCAGCCTATAAGTCTCCAAGACAGAAAGCAAGGCTTAGTTTTCTGTAGTCTATAATAAGCAGGGCATTCCTTGATACTTGCCACATAAGACTCCAAGAGAGAGAGCAAGACACAGTTCATCTATTTATCCCCTAAGACTTAATACTTCTTTTATTGCAACAGAGCTTGCATCATTCAATCAAGGGTTGTGGTGTCAAATTGGGATGATCTTCTGAGTGCTTGTGATGTATTGTGTGATTATAGTGCTGTGACTGAATTCTTTTGTCTCAGGATTGTGAACTGCTAGTCATTCTGTGGACTGTCAATATCTGTCAGGTTTCTAGGAGAATGGATGAATGTATAATTTGGGCTATTGCAGACAGACATGCACTATATAGATTATGGTTGTGTAGTTCATCAACTAAGGACATTAATTTTTTTTTGTATTTGTAATGCATGATAAGGTAAAAAGCAAATCAGTCAGTTAGTCAAAGAGATAGGTGTCAGACAAGGAAAGGATGTGTAGGTTTTTGATGGTCAGGGAAGCACAGATGGGATATATATTGAACTATATTAAAATTTTAATAAAATGAATGAAGAGGGCATGCAAATGATCATACAGATGCTTAAGAGTCTGCTAGAAGATACTAAAAGTCTGGAGAAAAGTTATAAAAGTTTAGAACAAAAGATGGAGAATGGTTTCAGAGAAGACCTAAGAAAAGATAGGCTGGATAGTCAGACCACTGATAATAAAGAAAGGAATGAGAAATTAGATGAGACAATAAGTAAACTAGCTAGTACACTGGTAGAGAATAGATCCCAAAAAGTAGAAAGGTTGATAGAAGTGGTAAAACCAAATCACCCAGTAAAAAGAATACATGAGGAGATGACCAAAGAGCAGATTAAGATAGATTATGAAGTAAGGAGAAGAGAGTTGGAGGAAAAACTTTATACAAGAGATGAGGTGATAAAATTAAGAGAGGCAATAGGGGAGATGAAACCCGATATTTTATTAGAAAGAGAACAAGTTTCAACAGTCTGTAGTTCTCAATCTAGTAACTAACTAGCATGTGTGGTTTCATAAATCCATATTTTAAATAGATTAGAGATACCTTATATATGGTATAGAGAATCAATCTCTCTGAAAAATTCAACTGCTCTGGAAAAGCTAAAAGTAAATTATATTTGGTACAGAGGCAATCTCTCTGAAAAATGTAAATGTACATTGTGTATCATACAGAGAATCAAACTCTGAAAAATTCAACTGCTCTAGAAAAGTCAAAAATAAATTATATCTGGTACAGAGAGTCAATCTCTCTGAAAAGTTTAAATGTCCATTATATATGGTACAAAGAATCTATGTCTCTGGAAATTTTAAATGTGCCTTATGTATGGTACAGAGAGGCAACCTTTCTAAAAAATTTAAAAATAAATTATATGTGGTACCGACAGTCATTCTCTCTAGAAAACATAAAGATGAATGATATCTGGTATAGAAAGTCAATCTCTCTGGAAAATTTAAAAGTGCCTTATATATGGTACAGGGAGTCAGTTTTTCTGAAAATTTTAAAGTTGTGTTACGTATGGTACCAAGAGTTCATATTTCTAAATAAAGTCTGTAATAGGAGGTTAGATAAAATAAATCCTCCAGATATGTTTTATAAATATCCAGTCAAGATGAAAAATGGAAAGATTAAAAAGGGACTGGATGTACATGTGCATTTTTATGCAGACCACCATATGATTTGAAAAGAAAAAGTCATTCCAAATTACAAAGAAAATAGGAGAGAATGCTCTTGATGGGAATAAGGGAACCTATAATGCTAGGAGTTTGATCCCTTATACTTCAGCAGAGTAGCTTGGCAAAGATCTCCAAATAAATCACATTTGAGTTATCTAATGAAAAGTATGATGTTTACCAGTAGTTAGAAAATTTTTTTTTATTTATTAGTGTGTTCATTAGTGTATTTTATTAGTTAGGATTTCTTATTAGATATAGTTAAAACAAAGGTGCTGATGATTTTAATTGAAGGCGGAGAATGTTGTGCCATTACAATTTAGTCATTAGCTAAATTTATAGTAATGTGCATGTAAAAAAATGTAAAACCAAAATCATCATCACATTTTTATATAACAATAAATGAATCTGTAGGGTATCCAAGTTTAAACCCTACAAGATCCAGTTCTAAAAGCTGATAGAGAGTGGGTCAACAATTATATTCTTTATTTGTTTGTGTTGATAGAAAGGTAATACACACATTTAAATTATTCAATATTTAATTTTTCTGATGTTATAATGCATATGTATAGGCAGTGTGTGTTATAAAAGCTATTTAGTTAGCCATCATTAAATTTCAGATATTAAACATTTTAACTTTCTTTAAAACTAACCTATGCTTGATCAATTCTAATGTCTTATTCTATACCTCTATTTTGCTTTTCTATAATTGTAATTGGGATTTAAAAGCTAAGGATTTAATTTTAAATATTAGGGTTATAATTACTAAGCTGGCAATTAGATTATTATAATGACAGTTTATGAATGATTTGAAATGATAAAGTTTGTGTGTACATTACATACAGAAATTTACATTTATTAAATATTGAAAGAAAAAGAAGGGTTAAATCTGTCAAATTATTTTTTTTTACAATTTTGTATTAGATCAGATATCTATTTTTATAGCAATTTTGTTTTTGTAAATGATTGTTTGTCATTTTGGGAGCTTAAGCTTGGTGGGAAGTCTAATTTTGAAATTGTCTCATCTTAAGATGAAAGAAAAGAAACTCCAATACGTGAAAAAGGAAAAAGGATTAAGTCTATTTTTTTTAAGACAAAAGTGTCTGAAAACCAGGTGTGTGATTTTTTGGGTTGGTCAAAAATAGCAATTCACACTATTACTCTAATTGGGTGAGTTGACTCAAAAATTGGATATAAAAGCAGTCTGGAAAAGCTATTAGATTATTGTTATTATAATATATTGTGAGAGAGACTTTTTAAAAATTATTGAAACTAAAGCAGACAAACATTTTTAGTTCTGCTAGAAAGTTTTTTTTTTAAATCATTTTTAATGAAGTTTTGAATGTTGAAAATAGAAGAAATGATGGGGTAGAAAAATTAGATATGTGTCCCATCAAGACCTGACCATCGTGGAGATGCAGTTCATAATAGGAAAGAAAATATGTCTTGTCTAAAAAATAATATTCTACACCTTTCAACTGACCAGAGAAATAAGATGTTTTTAGCTGGAAAGAAGAAAACATTCACCTGCATTTGAAAGAGATCAGAAAGATGAATTAATCTACTGATAAATATTAATCATCAAGTCCAATTAATTGTTTTAGCAACTGAGTTTAAAACCCAGGAAATTTATAAATGTGAAAACAACTGCTGTATTTCATCCACTAAAAGAATCATGCTTGACAGGAAGAGAAGAAAAATTAATATAAAGATTTCCAAATTGTCCACTAAAGCAAATAACCTCAATAGGATCATCATCATCAAATAATTATACACTTTAAGAAAGAGATTGTTCCAAAGAAACACGGAAATTGTTGCTGCCAAAGAAAGACATTAAACAAGAGAAATTTGACTCATTAGAAGTCGCTACAAAGAACTGGTAGTATAAAAAAAATTTTTTGATATATTTTCTTTATGATATCAGAGTCTTAATAAAATTTTAGCTATAAAGTGGTATAGTTTATTTAAAGAACTTTTAAAGACAATTCTGATCGATTAAAACCAATAATTTCTTACCAATAATAACGTTGAGCTTCATAAATGATCTTGAATGTATCAAAATTATTTGTTTATTAATTTACAGTTATGAAATATTAATGTGTAAAATAATTTTTTGTATTTTTATTTAGGTTTTAAATAATATTTTGTTATTATGGGATAAAACACACACCTACATAATAATATTTTTACATGTGTATAATTGTGTGCGAATGTGAATTAATAAGCAGTGTTAAAATATTGAATTATTTTGTTTTAAGAAAGTATAGCATTTCAGAGGTAGAAGGGAGGGGAAGAAAATGATTTAAAACTTGTTTCTAAAACTTGCTCTTTCCAATTTTACTAACATTTAATTTTGTCATTCTACTTACATGTTAGATTTATAAGGTATGTGTGCCAATGAGTGAATATTTTTTTTTATATGAAATACTTTTCTTGTGGATGGTACATTTTAACAAATCGGTTACCCAATTTAATACAATATACTTTTGAAATACATTTACAGGAATCGGGGGAAGAATTTAAAATTTAATGTTATGATTTTAAAACAGTCGATTATGATTATTGTTGTTATTGTTAATATAAATTTTCAAGTAAATATAGAAATTTTTATGTATATGTTAGAAATGCAGTAATAAATATTAGTTTATGTTATTAAATGAGGCATATATAGTTCATTAAGAGTAGTCTTTATCAAGTGTGATCATTCATCATCAATGGTTGAATATTAGTTGTTTAAGATATGATTAAATATGCTAAGATTAACAATAATTATGAATTTCTTTATAAAAATTAGGTTTTATGTTTAGGCTTAGTCCTAAAGCTGTGGTTGAAACCATTTTCATTATTGTTTTCATTATCGTCATCATCATCATCAATGTTTTAATTAATGAGCTGTTTAAATGTTTAAAGGCCATAAATAAATATTGATTTCATAGTATTTAGTGATTTCTTAGTATTATTATAACCACCATCCCATCATCTATTTCATGCAAGGATGAGTGAATTGCCATCCTAAATTAATAGTAATCTGAGCTAGTAAAACTTATAAAAAAAATATTGAAACACATTTGTTATGCTAAGATCTAAGAAATGATTTATGTCTAATGAATTTTATGAATTCCACTTCAGTTTAAAGATGTTTTATGTTACCTAGGTGTTTACTTAAATATTAGTGCATACAGTGCTATGGGTCTAAAATCAAAATTATACATTTTATAAGAAATAAGGTATCAAAAGGGATTCAAACCCGGTACATGAGAAAGGTTATTAGATATAACTGTGTCTAGATTCAAATAATCTAGTGGTGCCCTGATAGACCCTATTCACTTGTTGTTCTTTTAGACATGCACTTAACATCAAACCAAGAAATGAAAGTGAGTAAAATCTACAGTTGGATATACCTGAGAAGATATTTTATTGAGTTACTAGTGTACTCACTCACTTGAGTTCCATATACCTGAGTTATAGTAGTCGTTTTTAATAATTTGTTTATAATTATTGATATTGTGATATCTTGAGATTTCTAATTATAGAAATAGGTTTCATTTAATCCAATGACCCTTAATATGATTGATAACTCAGTCGGATCTTTTTGTTTAATAGCCACTACTCAGGTATTCTCATAATTTAATTTAAGCTACAATGCTTTTCGATTATTAGTTACAATATTTATATTTGAATCTTTTCTTAATTATTTAATATATTTGGATGTTTGATCACATTATTAAGTTACCATGAATATAATATTGGAATATTTGAGATTTTAATAATACAATGGATTTTTGAGCTACTTTAAAATAATGTTACAATATATATATATATATATATATATATATATATAGTAACATTATTTTAAAGTATATATATATATATATATATATATATATATTATGACACTGTTTATTTGTGGTTATCTGCATATAGATAAAACAGCATGTATGTAACTAAATCTACAGCAAGCTGATGGATTCTCTGGTAAGCTGATTCCTTGTAAACAATACACTGGATTATTGCCACTTTCCAGACAGGTATAATTCTCATAACTGTTGACATCGGAATCAGCTCTATTTAGTCTAGGATTGGAGTCATTGGGCAAGGCAATCCTTTTAGTCCACATTAGAGCTATGGAATACTGGAAGTTGACCCTTTTTTCTTCATGTGAATCCAAACTTGACCACAGTGAATTATGGAGCAGCTGCTCAATATTTTCTCCTTGCATTCAGTTATATCTTCATGGTAATTTTGTCCTAATCTAGACAACTGTGAGAACTCTTAAGAATGACTTTCCAATCTTTTTCCAACACTTTTATTGTCAGGATGAGAGAGAAAATACATTAGTTAAAATGTTTTTCATATCTCGATTTAAAAAAGTTATTGACTCTTTTCAATTCACTTTAATCCTTTGAAAACACTGGAATTTTATCAAAATATGTTATACAAGCTTTACTTAAAAAAAGATTGCTAAAACAAATAGTGAAACTTTATAATTAACAATATATCTATTTTAACATAAAAACATGCTTGTTTTAATTTCACAATCAGAATTAATAAAATATTAATTGGACTTTTTTAAATGTTTAATTTATAATAAAAAAATTTAAATTCAAAATTATTTAACCTTTACTATTATTCCAATGTGATCTAGAAATATCTACAACAAAAATTTGTCTTCCTTTATTTCTACTTAATATATGCACACACACTACCCTGTTGTTGTAGGCCATAAGACTCATAATGGTTTTATTATCCATCTTTTGGGAAAAAGGAAAATAGAAATGAAACACATACCTAACAATATTTTGCATATTATTTCTGCAGAATTAAAACAAAGTTCATTCTTCAAACTATGTACTCATCAATTTTTCTAGAGTTTTGACAAATAACTGACAGTCAACAGAATGAATAGTGAGCTGTATTTCTAAGCAGATAAATAATTCAGCCATCAGAATCAGACTATAAGGATAGAATGCACACCAAGAGGGCTACTTTAATTTAGACACTATAAGTTACCACAGCTCAAAATAAAATGCAAAAATTTTTGTAAAGCCTTGCTTCTTCCAGTCTTAGGATATGGAAAATACAAAACTATGCTCTCCTTTGACTTTTATGGGCTGGAAAATATAGAACTATTCCTTGCTTCTTTTCTTGGAGACATAGAGGCTGGAATCATATGAGAACTATTTAATTGCACAATCATAAACAATAAGAAATCAGAAACTTGGTTAGAGCAATACCTGAGATAGAACACACTATGGAGTTGCATTTAAACATTGCATTTCCAAACCAATGACAAAATCATCCATCCACAAAACTGAAAGCACTGTGAAACAAACTCCAAATATCAAACACCCAATCCAAAATCATAAATTTTCTATTTAACTCCAAATATGAATCATTTAAATATACATAAAAACTACTATTTTATAATTTATAATCATCAACACTCTTATCACATATTTCACAGTAATTTTTAAAATTAATTTTGCATAAAATACCTTTTTTCTGGTGTGGTTATTTGAGATCAAGTTGAATGGCAATTTTGTAGTTATAGCCATGAATACATAATCATCACTGGCACACAGTTGGATAGCCATTTGTAATGTTATGAACTCTGGGGGTTACCTGAGGTGATGGCATTCATCATATCAACCCCACATCAACTGAATTTTTAAATATAAAATTTAATATAAAAGAATTGAAAAGTAACGAGCATGATAAATAATCTCAAATATAATGAGAGATCAATACAGCTAACTATATTAAGTATAAGTATGTTAACTATAATTTCAACAACTTTACACAAAAGTAATAATCATCTATCATCATGAATCAAACACAATAGAAATAAATCAACAATCAATCTTGTAACTGAATTTGAAATAGGTCTACTATAAACCAGGCTAATTATTTAGCTTTTTCAAGCTTGGGGAAGATTATTTAAACATTAATTTGGATGCAACAACTTAAGTACTAATCTATCAGAATATATAACAATAAAAACAATAATGCTGGGATATTAAAACATTTTTATTATCATCAATGATATGGACACTTAGTATAATTAATGTACTGGCTAACTATAAACTTAATTTCTAAATGATTACTAAACTAAATAAAATATAGTTCATGGACTTTAAAGGATATCCCCTTTGCATCAATCCATTATCAACTGGATATCCATAAACACTAATATAATCCCCATTTATAAACAGATGATGCACAAATCTAGCTAAAATAACACAAGCTCTATAACTGTTACTGTGAGCAAGAGATAATACAACATATAATATTCTAAAATTATTTAAGATTGAGTAAGTCACTGGAATAATTTTAATAATGAAATATCAGTTTATTAATAACAATAAAAATAAAATTAAGGTCTTCAGAATATGGCTATACACATAAATTAAACCTTCTGACTTTGATTAATATACAAAAAACTAAGCTATCACATAGTGATTTAACATGTATGGTCCAATAGATTTACATAAAACACAAATATTTGCACACAGACATGCAGTGTAATAATTTATGAACATATTCAAATTGTCATATAATAATAAAAATGATTAATTTTTACATATCTGTGTCTACTTGAATGCATTGATATATGCACACATATGGGCAGTATAATTTATGAATATATCTAAATTATAAGCCTATAAATGAAATTCATTTTTATAATACATAAATGATAGATTTAACATATATGTGTGTGCATATGGAAATGTTTGCACATACTAACATTTATATCATATGATATTTTAATTTGTCAAAATAATAAAATTAATAAAAATATATTTTTCACAATTATTTTCCTATGGAAAGCATACATAAAATTCACATATACATGTGTATATAAAAAAAATAATATGAATCAATTATTAAATTCTTTGATGACCAATCATAAAAGTTTTTTTTCTTTTTGTTTTATAAAAAAATATAATATCACATCTTTGACTGGTTAACATTGATTAATTATAAACAACTTTTTTTAAAAAAAATACTCCAGCATGTTTCTTTGTTTTTCTATCTAGAAATGCTTTTGGGGTTTACTTTTTTATATATAGAATATAAAATCATCTATGAATTAATTTTTTATTTTAGTCATTTAACTCAAGCAAAAATTATTTACTCATTTTACTTTTAAATTTTAGATTTTAAATGTAATTTCACTAAAGAAATTACTTAAAATATTGTTCTCAATATATATATAACACTATTCAGCAGCTACACTATATATATATATATATATATATATATATATATATATATATATATATATGATCCTGCACATTTATCTGTGGTTCTTTGCATATAGATAAAACAGCATATGTATAACTAATTACTCAGCAAGCTGATGTCTCTTCTAAAAAGTAGATTAGATTATTGTCATATTCAGGAAAGGTATAATTCAGGTAACTTCTGTTATTTAAATTGGCCCCATTTAGTCTAGTATTGGATAGGCATTAGAAAAATCAATCATTTTTGTTCATTTTAAAGCTATGTAATACAGGAAATTGACCCTTTTCCTTCATGTGTATCCAAACATGATTGTAGTGAACTATGGAGCAGTTGCTGGACTTGCTCTTCTTGTCTTCAGTTATATCTTCATAAAAGCAAAGTCCTAATCTGGAGAACTGTGTGAACTTTTAAGAACTACTCTCCAATTTTTTTCAATTCTTATAGTCAGGGTGTGGGGAAAAATACATTACTTAAAAATGTTTCTCCTATCATGAATGAAAAAAAGTAATGATTCTTTTCAATTCACTTTAATCTATTGAAAACAACTTTGTGGAATTTTATCAAAATATGTTGTACAAACTTTTCTTTTAAAAAAGATTTCTAAAGTAGTGGAGTTTTATAATTATCAGTATATTTATTTTAACATAAAAACATGCTTGTTTTAATTTCAAAATCAGAATTAATAAAATATTAATTAAACATTTTTAAATGTTTAGTTTTTAATAAAAAAAATTAAATTCAAAATTATTTAACCTTTACTGTTATATAGAAAATATCTACAACAAATTTGTCTGTATTTATTTCTATTTTTCCTTTCAATTTTATATATACATACATGCACACTACTATGTGTTGTATACCATGAGACCCATAATGATTTCAATATATATATATATATTGAAATCACTCCAAAAGAACAGTCAGAGAAAAGAGAATTTAATACAGCAGAGAATATTCAATTTTTATAATCAAGCTAGACCCTGCTAAGATAAATTAAAGTCATATATATATATATATATATATATATATATATAAGGAAACAACTCATAATATTAATCAGTAGGCATGTGTTATGTTATATATGTATTTATGTGCATGTATGTGTGCATCTAATAAATACCATGTATTCTCATGTGCAATAAAAAATATAATGATTTCTTAAAATATTATGTAAGGTAATTTTAACATTGTGAAAAATAATTTTAAATGTAATAATAATAATAATAATAATAATAATAATAATAATAATAATAATAATAATAATAATAATAACAACAACAACAATTATTATTATTATTATTATTATTATTATTATTATTATTGTTTTAACCTAATAACCAATGATGGATTAATTCTTGAATATCCTACTATGATTGACATTATTTTAAAGGAAAACAGTGTAAAAACAATGTTTTCAAAGAGTTTAATAGATTCAGCATTCTAAAATTGCCATAAGGAATTCAATACAATCAGCATTACCATCCTTGAAACAATTTTAACAAATGGGCAGAAAAAAAAATAGTTTTTTTGCAAATTCTAAAATCCAAGGCAGGCTAATATAACAGGTTCTTTCTTGATCATTGAAGGTCTTTAAAATGCTTTAGCAAAATACCATGAACTGTTTTACTTTCAATAGCAACTAATGTTAAAAATTGAAAAAAAATATTATATTTAAAAGGATTATTAACACAAATGTTATACCTAGAACTCTAAGAAATAAAAAAAAAGTATCCACTCTTACCTTTTAAATAATGCTTATCAGAGCTTTGATTATAAAAAAAATTAAAAGGTGCTTCACACTTTGGCTATGATATTGTTTAAATTTTTACTAACACTGGATGCTATCAACTCCAGTTGTATGTGAGTCATTCTTAAATTATAAATGAACTTTACTTTAAAGTTATAGTGAACTATATATATATATATATAGTAGATGTGCCTGGCCTTTTAAAGACTCTTTTTTTGTTGTTGTTAATTAGTTGCTTTAACAAATTTTTCAAAGATTTTACGTAAATTAAACAAAAGATTTTAATATTATATAAATAAATGTGAGAAACATAGCCTGCCTTAAATGCCATTGTTCCTAGCCTGTTTTATACACTTCAGAAGATGTACCTGCCAAGACATTGATAAAGATAAAATAATAAAACTACATTAAAATATAATTTTTTTAATATTCCTGTAATATTTAATATGTGAATTTATAAGTGTTACAAACAACTGCTTCATAATTAAAAAAAAGTTTATTAATGGTGGAATTACTTCCTATGCACAAAAGATGCTTTGTAGGTATACAAAACTATTAATAAAACCAAACTTAAATTTTTAAATATACCGGTTATATTTGATATGAGAATTTGACAGTATTATGAACAACTGCTTCATTTACATTTATTAATAGCAGAATTACTTTCTTTGCATAACTTCATAATAAAAATTACTGTTTATTAAATCTAAAGAGTGGAATTACTTCATTTGCATAAAATGCTTGTAATAAAAGTTACGGTTTATTTTAGGTATAGTTATTTATTTATACAAACAAATTTAAAGTTGTTTTTTTTTTATTTTTCAATTGTGAATTTGATAGTATTTATACAAACAAATTTAAAGTTGTTGTTTTTTTATTTTTCAATTGTGAATTTGATAGCATTATGGATAATGGACAAACGTAATATGTTTTTTTAATTAGTTATGAATTTGACACATGACAGCCTTATGAACAAACATTCACATAGATTATATATATATTGGTTATTGTTATTTTAAGTGCTTTCAATGGATTTTATAAGTTGTAAATATCTTTGTAGTAATAAATTAATATCTTATATTTTAAATATTTAAGGTTTCAAATAATATTTTAATTTTATGGTTTGACAATGAAATCCTCATGTCACTTTATTTATGGTTAATGAAATTGGAAGAATACATTACTTACTATTTAAATTAATCAGTTTTTTATAATCTGACTTAAAAAATGCAAGCAATCCTTTTTTGACTCTTTTAATAATCTTATATAAATTTATGACAAAATTAATAAATGAATTGTAATAGAGACATGCAGTTAAGGTTGTTAGATAGTGCAGATGACCTGAAATTAGATAATTATTTGAAGTTCATTCTTATATGTGTTTAATGAATAAATGATTTTTATAATTTTCTGGAGTTCTGTTATAAAATAATAATGTGTCTTAAATATTCAAAATGTGTATATTTATATGTTGTTTATTTGTTGAGATGTTGATCTTTAGTTGTGCATGTATTTAAAATTATTTTTATATATAGTCACTATTAATGACAGATATAAATACCTTAACTTACTACAAGTTACGAATAAGGATTTTGTCTGTAACTGTGTTACATAGTCTGACTTGATGAATATGCAAATGTAGATATTATGCTAAAAATAGTAATATGAATGCCACTAATTATATTATTAATATATTTAGTACATTAGCAAGGAAGCCTGGTGTACACTACATATTGGAGTGTTTCTTGATACAATGATATTTTATGCATAATTACTTATGTATATACCTGAATTGTAGACAGATTTATTTAGAGATATGTATGATTATTGTGATCTAGTGAGGACAAGAAATGAAATCACTTCCACATCATCAGTATTTAAATGTTGTGATTAATGTGTGTTTCTCATGTATTTCTCATCTTTAGCTTCTTATAAAAAATTGAGTAGACAATATGGGATAATTTGTTGTAAGATTATTGCTGATAATATATATAATATTACCAAATGCTTTACATGTATGGTTCATAACTCTATGCAAACTAGGTCATTGTTTTTAAATCCCTGATTAAGAATCTGACTGATTTAAATGTACATACAGTGATTAATGTACTATATGATATCATGTTCATTCATGTCCATGTGTTATACTTGAATAAAAATATTATAGAGGTTAAGGAGTTTATAAGAAGTACTCTTATGGTATATAATAAACTCATCTATGGCAATGAAATTTATCCAAATATTAGGTGTAAAGTCACTATAACAACCTAAAAAGATAGTGTCTTATAAAATTTTATCTTTAGAATCAAACTGAAATCTGGGATATTTGGTTTTAATGATTTTTATAGTGCATCATAAGCATTATTTTCATTTGTAAGTTTATTTATTTCAGCTTTAGTGCTATCAATATCAGTAATCAAACTCTCCTATGTTTGTGAAGTTATTAAAATATGTAAAATTATCATTTATTTCTTATTTTCCCTCTTAATAAAAGTATGTTATTTGACTGAGTTATTTAACTTTGGTATTATAAAAATGAATGAATATTAAATATAATTAGATATGGATGCATATTTACCTAGCCAGCATTAAAGAAATACACTCATAGTGATCAAAAGTATTACTAGAGACCAAGGTTAGGGCATCTTCCAGGTAAATTTCATAAGATATATAGATAGAATGCATAGTAGCTTTTGAACATATCATATAACTGGGAAAGATCGGGAAATCAAGACATTTATCCAAAAGTGCTGCATGATAGAAGTTCATGTATCCACCATTATCTCATAGGCTGATGATTAAGCAGAATGTCTTTGCATCAAGAATTTTAGTATACGTCATTTGTCAGATTTCAATACAATACTTATAGGATTTTCTTAATTGAGTTTAAAATGCATTCAGAATTTTAAAGTGATAATATATTCAAGTTATTATTTTGGATTAAAGAAAAAATAATATGCCTATGAAATAGATACAATCTGACTAGCCTTACCTTATGGTTAAGATCATTTAGTTAAAAATTGGTAGTAAGAAACTTTTTAAACTACTACTTGATATTCATTGAAACATGAAACTATATTACCAACCACAAGTGAAAAAATAGTCATTATTGTGTCTAAAACAGATTAAAAAAGTTTGAAAAAGAAGAGTTATGCCATATCTAATTTGGTTTATGATTATATTTTTATACAAAATGTAAATATTAAATCAGAAAAGAAAATACATTTTACATCTATAAAACTTTACAAACATCTAATATCAAATAAATTTACTACATTGCTGGATTCATTTGTAATCATTTCTGAAATTATTATGTGAATGATCTTTCATATTAATTTTGGAGCATTTAAATATAATAATATCTTTTCTCAAAAACAAATGAATGAATTGTGAATTATTATTTTGGAATTAAAATTATTTAGCCACTGGAATATTTTCTTAACTCAAATAGATCATTCTTTCCATAATAGTTACTTATGATTATATATTTTTCTCTTTAAATAAAATGTTTAAATTTTTTCCCATAGTATATTTATCAATTTTTCAATAGCCTTCTTTATCCTTGACTCAATTTGTTTTTAGTTTCACACAAAATAATTACTATTACACTTTGATCAAAATCTATATCAAACCGGAAATCCACATTTTAATATTATTCCTAAACATGTTTTGAATCATTATAGGTATTGATTTAAAATAAACTTTTATTTCATAAATAATTTTATGTTTAAATGTTACTTTTACAATATTAATTACTACTATGTTATTTTATTTATAAAAGTTTACCAAACTTGCACATCTTTCGTGTATTACTCCTAATAAATAATCTACAATTTTATCATCTTGTTTTCTTTGTCATACAGTTTCTTAATATTCATTTACTATTATATAACAGTATCATATTTCTTGTCATTTGTTTTTTTTTTTGTTTTTTTTTTTTATGAATTTTCTATTTCATGATTATTAGTTAGCATATAAAATGAAATAAGTACTCAATCTCTTAAAAATTGTTTTATTCTGATCTTCAATAAACTATCATCAAAAGGATAATACTAATAAACCTTTTATTTTTGCATTTAAGACGGTAGGTTATATACCTGATTCTAACATCTAGAATAACAAACACATTCCATTTATTCTTTTTTTCATAATTTATTTACTTCATTTCACAAAATTATACAATATTGAACCTTTCTTTCCTCATTCCTACCAATAATTTTAGCATCTCTATTTGCGATTATAGCATTACATTCACCTAATTAAATATTATAAAGTATTTCATGCAATTAGAATTATGATATTAAAATTAATCTTTGCTATGTTCAGTAGTGACCAAGTTATAGCACATCTGGATTGCAAATGAGAAAAAATGACATTAATATAGTCACAGGCAGCACGGCTATATAAAATTATTGATACTCCATAATACTTAAATAGTTAATTAGAAATTTTATTTTCTCTTCAACATACAAAGTTATACATATATTTTACAATGACTTGATGGCAATTGAATTAAAAGGGTCCTGTGCGACCTGGTACTGCAGTCCCAGAGTATTAATTAAAGTCCAGAGAATAGTTTTCAGAGAGGTCAGATTGGCAAGGCTGACAGTGATTTCCAGAGGAAAAAACATGTCTGTTCTTCAAGAGCTTTAATTACTAATAATTTTCTCTTGCCTTTCTGGTGGAAATCATGGCTCTCGGTGACCAGTTTAAATAAAGTAACTGGTTGGAGTCCAATGGTACCTGTGGGAGCATTAATGTTATTACATTTCAACCTGCATTTTTGTTTAATAAATATATAATACAAATTCTTATATATTGGATTAATGAAAGTTTTCCTTTTTTCAGATAATTCTTATCAGGAATCTAATCCATATTTTCCAATGGCATTTAATTAAATTTGCTATAAGGCTATTTGATATTTAATCAGAGTTGCTGATCTTTAAATTAATTTCACCCAATTAGCTCATAGCATTTTTATATGTCCATTGCGTTTATACACACACTTGTTTAATTTAAACTTAAACATTTTCACGCCTTTTCCTGTTTCAATAAAAATACGAGTTTGATCAGATTTTTCTAATACAACTTATTTAGCAATCTTGAAAAGAAGATGGAAAGTAATCGCAATTATTAGTAATTACAATCAAGTGAAATTGCATAGTCTTTTTGGTAAGTTATTCTATCTGCCTTCAAGCAGAGAATATAACGTTATTCTTACAAATAATTTATTTAATTATAATGACTGATTAAAATACCCCAATCCATTTATTGCTGGACTAATACACTCATTTCTGAAAAATAAAACTTCTAATGGGATAGTTTTCTAAACAAATTTAAAAAACAAAAACACAAGTTAAAACTTGCTAACGCTTGTATTTATAACAATAGATGGCGTTCTACCAAAAACATGCATCCTCTCTACAATAATTGAATGGAGAGGGGGGTCTGAAGTTTCAAATTGTCATTTTTTTACAAATTAAATATATTTTTATAATGAAACCAAAAAATTAAGCCATTTATTATAACAGATAATAGTTTTTTAAAAAAATTATATAATTGCATATATATACACTAAAAATTAGAATTATTTTTTCGTTTTCAAATTTCATATTATTAATAATCAAGTTGCTATCACTTGTCTTGCATTGGTGATCGAGAGGTCAGCACGACTGCCTTGCACTTGCAGGCAGTTGCCCTGGTTGTGGGTTTGCGTCCCGGCCGATGCTATGACACTTAAAAAAAAAGTTGCTATCACTTTGTAATATTCCCTGTGGGCAAGTTAATCCATCTTCCTTCTAGAGAGAAGTTAACATATAATTAAATATATAACATAAATCCACACCATCATACACTCTTGCCAATCTATAGTTCAATAAAAGATTAGTGATAATCATTATTGTATTTATCTAGAATTAATGGTGTTAAACTTATGGGTAGAGTAAGTTTGAAACCAAAATGTAATAACTAATAAATACTATTTTATAGACTGAGTCGTAATACTCTTTACAACTAGAAAAATATATACACAAACTGAAAAAATGCTTATAATATATAAATTATAAAATTAGTAATAATAAATAATCATGAATTATTTTTAATTTTCATCACTAATATTATTTCCTTCATTTTTTTAAAACTTTTATCATCTTAATTTTGTATATATATCAGTGATGGCTGCAGAAAGGAATTTGTTATTAACTGAAAGGATACTCTTTGATTCCTCTTGGAGGCCTTAAAGAAATCGAGCAGGGCCAATTCCTAATGTCCACTCCATACATTCTAGTCATTGCAGCTGGTATTACTATGTGATTATTCATATAGTATACGAACATGGATGGACTGCTCACTAACAGGCATTAGCCAGCATGGTGAGTTTATTGGTATTTTACCTCTTGAGTTTAAGATCAGGAAACACCACGGTCTTTCTTCTCAGTTGCCTAATAAGGCAGAATGAATGTATGTGTAAATGATAAATATTTTTCCAATAGCTATATACAATCATGGCAGACAAAAATAAATCATGGTCCTTATTTCCAGGATGCTGTAAAGTTACCAACCAAGGCAGTTATTGGTGGCCAAAGGCAGACGGTGCTAAGAATCTCCTGATTGTGGATCCAGGCTGTCATTTGATGACAATTTTTTATTTAGGTACTTACAACTGCAGATCATTTTCAAGTGAAAGAAGATTGCAAGAATTAGAAAAACAATTGTCATATATTAAATTGGACATTATTGTACTTTGTGAAGTTAGAAGAAAAGGTAAAGAGACAAATTAATTTAAAAAGTGAGCATGTACTCTACTATAAAGGCATAAATATTGGAAATACAAGTGGAGTAGGATTCATTATAAATAAAAAGTGGAAGAACAATATTGTGAAGATTGATGGTGTATCGGACAGAGTTGCAAGATTAGTTATAACAACTTAATAGCAGATACCAAATGCAGATAATTCAGGTTTATGCCCCAACAAGTTCTCAAAGTGATGAAGTAGTAGAAGATTTTTATATGGATGTACAAAAGGCTTTTGATCAGAGTAAACAACATTTTAAAATTGTTATGGGAGACTTTAATGCTAGAATTGGTAGACAAATGAAAGATGAAATTGCTGTAGGTAATTTTGGTTATGGTAATAGAAATAAGAGACAACATAGACTTGTGGTGTTTAACGAAAAAGAAAAACTTGATAATATGAATTCTTTTTTTGAGAAAAATGTTAAAAGAAAATGGACATGGAAGCATCCAAATGAAGGTTACAAAGAACTGGATTATATTTTGACTAACACATATTTCAAAATTGTAATGTTCTTAATAAATTTAACATAGGAAGTGATCATCAATTAGTAAGATATAAGATATGTGTTAATGCAAAACTAGAGAGACAAAAATTATTAAAAAAAAACAATATTTACCGTTGATATTCCTAATGTTCAGAAATATTTTAATGAATTTAAATTAGAACTTACAAATTGGTTTCAAATATTTAGATTTTGAACATGATTCATATTTGAATGAAATTAATAAGAAAATAACTGCTACACTTTTAAAAACTGCAGCAAAGATAGCTGGTAGAAAAAAGAAGCAATTGACCAATATTATTTTTACTGAGACTAGAGAATTTATGAAGAAAAGAAGGAATATGAAGTTATACAAAAATGATGCATTGAAAAGAATTGAATACCTTGAATTTTGTAAAATTGTGCAGAAAAGAATTGAAAATGATATAAGAAAGTAACAGACAAAGAATGCCATAGAAGATAATAAAAGTCTCAAGAGTGTAAAACAATATTTTGGTATTGGTAGGAAATTTATATTTGCAATAAGAAAAAAAGATGGAGTTATTACTAAAAAGAGAGAGGTCATCATGAAATGGGTAGAAGACTTCTATCAATAATTATATAGTAATAAAGAACAAGTACTTCCTATATCTATTATATCTTTCGAATTGCTCAGAATTTTAAATGAAGAAGTGAGACATGCAATTAAATTTATGAAGGGAGAAAAGACTCCAGGTAATGATGGAATTATAATTGATACATTAAAAAGAAGAAGGTGAAGAAATATAATTTTTTAGCAAAGTTATATACCAAATGTTTAAATGATAAAGATGTACCAGATTATTGGAATATGTAAAAAAGATGATAAAGAAGATATTAGACATTACAGACCTATAAGCCTTTTATCAGTTTTATACAAAATTTTTACCACAATAATTACAACTCGTCTACAGAGAACATTGGATTTCCACCAACCAAGAGAACACTCTGGATTTTTTTCTCATATATCATAGCATCGGTCAGAACGTGAACCCACAACAACTGTCTGCAACCAACTGCTTGCTTGCAAGATGGCTGTGCTGATCTCTCGGCTAACAATGCTTGACAACAATCTGGATTTAAAAGTGATTTTAGTACAGTAAATCATATCCAGATATTGACAAAATTTATAGAAAGGATAAATGAATATGAGTTGCCATTATGCTTTGGATTTGTAGATTATGGAATGGCATTTGGTTCTATAAACATTTCTTCAGTGATTAAAGCATTGAATCATCAAGGTATAGATCCAGGATATTGTCATATTTTAAAAAATATTTATAAAAATGCAACAGCGACAATTAGATTACAGTCCCAGAAAGCACTCTTAATAAATAATAACATTGTCTTGAAAAGTTAAATAATCTTCAGGCCTTAAGGTGCTGAGCTGGGCATGATCGATTCATCCAATTGACAAAAGCAAAATACGTTTGATTTTACTCGACTATGAATCAGTTCGGAAAGTTTAGCTTTTAAAAATCCATCCATATGCTATCCCATGCAGCATAAACTGCATAAAACATTATTATTAATAAATTATGGCTATTTAAAGGATAGAATAAACTGACAAAATAAATCCTGAAAAGGTTACACGTTCTATGTCCTAGTTTAATAGATTTTTAATAGCAATGAAGATGAATGATAGTGCTTTAAGTCCTTTAATTTATTAATTTAAAAGCTTAAATTTTGTTAACAGTATAAATACTTCACCAACAAACTTTATCGTAGAATAACTGAAATATATATATATATATTTTAATTTTGAAAATTGGGGGGGGGGGGGTTCTGTGTGTGTGAATATTATAATCTTTTGATTGTGATTCGCTTAATTGTCAGTCAGTTGAAGTAATTAAAACGCCGTTTTTATTCAAATAAATAATAGTAATTATCTATTCATCTAAAACAATTGAGTGAAATAATTAATTGTTCATCAAAATTTGCGTCTTACTTTTAATTAATTTTATGATTTAACAAGTAATTGAGCTATTCTAAGAAAGAATAAGCAGGTACAAACACTATATTAGAAAATGAAGAGTCAACAATAGTGAAAAATATGTGGGTGTTTCACACCTCACACAGATAATTGGGTGTTGTTAACATATGCTAAATAGTTATCATAAAGTCATTACTGAATTAATTAAAAGTTTTATGTAAGATAATTTTATTTAATGAATGTTGTATAATGATTTAAATACGGTAGTGGTTTTAATGCGATGTGTGTGTGCGCGTGCATCTTAATGATTTAACAATATTTTCAAAGGCTATGATTAAATTCTAAGTGTGATGCTAAAATAAATTGTATTTTAAGCAAGTCGCAGATAATGCAAACGATCATTCGTGACGAGCAGATAGTTACTCACGATGCTTTAAGATAGATAACTTAAAATACATACATGCAATAATAATAGTCAATTTAGCAAATCATCCAATTTTAATCCAAATAAATAATTCTAACTAATTTTAGTGGAAGAATGAAGATTCTAAGATAATCTAAATTAATCAAACTAGCATAACACTGTCTCTATTGATGAGGTAATTGTGAACATTGGTACAACAATTAACTTTCCTCTTTTTTTTTAATAATCATGCCAAATTATTGTTT
Source organism: Epiperipatus broadwayi (assembly GCA_028023455.1). Lineage (NCBI taxonomy): Eukaryota > Metazoa > Onychophora > Udeonychophora > Euonychophora > Peripatidae > Epiperipatus > Epiperipatus broadwayi. The sequence goes on from JAQFVV010012417.1 coordinate 10,372,271, forward strand.
TATGTATCTATAGGACATTGTCTTCTGTTTGCTACTGAATTTATTTAGGTTAAATTTTATGCCTAAAGAAAAGTTAAGGTAACTAGGCAATAGTATGAGTAGACAAAGTAAGATTTTTATTGCTAGTCTTTTTCTTAATAGAATTTAATTTTTTAACCATATATATTTTAAACATGTAAATAAAGAGATCTGAAAAAAGTAAATGACTAAACAATGCATGAAAACATGTGGGATATTATGACTCTGGTCAAGTGAAAAATTATAGCTCAGCCAAAAATGTATCTTCTTCAAATGTCTCATGCATGTGTTTAAAGTATACCTAATATTACATATCATATAAAAAAGGAATGGATTTAATTAATGTTACCATATAATAGTATTAAATAAAAATAGAAATATTATCTTTAAGTAAGTTTAAAGTCTCTACTTATAAGCAATAGATGTATTTATTTAAAAATGGAAATTATCAAATGACTTATTGCAAGAAAATTTGCACTTGTTGACTAACTTATAATAATTTGATATTAAATACTGAACAAATATGATGAAAATTTATAAAGGGTTGTCAATTAAAAACTGCTGGTTTAGCCTGAAATGCATTTGGGGATTATTTAATATTTTGCAGATGTCTTTATATATTTAAAGTGTATATCAATGAATGAAAATTTTTAATTTATCTAACTACAGTAAATGTTTCATCTAGAAAGAAAAATAATAGATTACAATTTTTGGATTGTAAATTCTTATGGTTTTGTATTACTTTATATTAATACATTGTATAGGCTTAATACTTGCATTTATATATGTAATATATGTGGGATTCAAACTCAGACTTTCACACAACCCACAACTCTCAGTGCCATCTGGACCAACTGATTAGTGCTGGATTAGCATAAAATATGTATATTGGTGATTATTTATCTTTTCAACATGTGTATGATCAGGTGGGTCAGCAATATAAGATGGCAGTGAGAGTTGTGGATCATGTGAAAGTCTGAATTTTGTAACTCTACTCAAAAAAAACTATAGAGTCTTATGAACATAATATCACTATTGTCATACATGAAAAATCAGTGCTTAAAATAATTAATAATAGAAATGTCAATAACCAATTATAAAGTAACGTACACAAAATAACTGAATCTTAGTAATAAATAAAAAACAAAACAATAAATTAAGTGCTTTTTAAACTTATATAATTAGTTGTCCTATATGATATATGATAATTATAAAAATGCACTTACTATATACACATATAAACCCACCTATAAATTATATTAAAAACAAATCATATTTATTCATCCATTTCAAAAACATTGTATTTACCCATGTATACAGACATCATATATGTCTCACATATGAATATGTAAATACACAAAATATATGTATGCATTAACATGTAATTCCATATGTATACATGTACATATAAACACGCATATAAACTCATACACACATACACATATCTTAATATTTATACACATTAATTAGTATGACACAAATATAGATAGTTCACTGTTTGAACATATATGTATATTATATTTTCTTACCCAAATATTAATATACACATTCATACTTTATCTTTATCATCATTTTCAACAATTATTGATTCACTGCAGGATGAAGGAAACAAGTTTAATCCACATTCAAACACCCACATATATACAATGGAGTCATAACATCCACTAAATTGTGTTCCAAACCTTTCTTAATAACTCACATTTTGTTGATAATCTTTGATTAGAATGAAATACCTATTGTTTATTAAACTGCAAATGTGCAGTAGTTTTCAACATGCACATATCTAAAATGCAGACATTTATATATGTATAGGATGCATATAGAAATTAAGAATATAATATAAACAAAATTTTAAAATGTTAATAAGAGTAACATAGTTATTGATAAAATAATAATTTTCTACTTCACCTTTGAGTAGTAAGTAATTTAACCTGCACTTTATGCAAAAAAGTGAAGCTTGCAAAATATTATTGAAGAGTTATATGGCTAAGAACTTTCAGAGATCTTAAGTCTCCATATTCAAAGCCTACTTTACTTGAATTTCAGTGGTGATTTATGCATATTATGGAGAGACTTGTGCCAACATTACAACAAGAACATCTCAACATCATTATTTATATAGGAGAGCTATAAATAATACTGAATACAAGTCCATATTCTTTGAGCACCAAAGAACAACAGGCCATGTGTTTGAACCCACTATAGCAAGGGCACTATGCACAAAATATAACAATGTGAAACGAAAGATTAAAGAAGCTTGCTTTATTGCAAATGACAACTATGCAATAAACCGAAAAAAATCGTGCTTTGCAATCTCCAGAAAATGGTCATTATGAATTTGCATAAATTTTGCATGAATCACCACTGAACTTCAAGTAAAGTAAGCTATGAATATGGAGACTTAAGATCTCTGAAAGCGCTTAGCCATATAACTCTTTAATAATATTTTGCAAGCTTCACTTTTTTGCATAAAGTGCAGGTTAAATAGTTATTAATAATAAATTGAGGAGACACATTCACCTATATTTTACTATATTCATTATTTATTCAATGAAAAAAAATAAGAAAAGAAAGACAAAAACTTATTGATATAGAGTAAACATCTGATTCTCATCACAATTAAATATGATCTGGGTAATATTTTTTTTCAATAACTTTTTCTCTTATAAAAACATAATAATACTCTTGTTATTCAATATAAAAAAACATCAGGTCAGAATCTTTCTTCCAGAAAAATACTGAAGAAATGTATTGGAATCTTTTTTTTTTTAGATTGAGCAGTTGCAGCATGATATCTGCTAGCAGCATCCAATTCGTTGAAATTTTGTTTTCTTTTTAAAATTGCATGAAAACTATAAGGATGATGTCAACAAAATTCCTGAAATTTATTGTTGTTTGAATTTCTCTTTAAAATGGTATATCACAGGTTGAAATCTAACAAAACTTGAATTTTTTATTAATATTTTTATTAATAGGTTCATTTAATTTTTTTCTGGTCAGTTTACTAGATTGCATGAAAAAGATAAAGGCAGAATTTCTTTATCAGCCAAACTTATTACTAAAATGGATTAAAAATATTTTGATAAATTCATATTTCAAGGCATTCATCCTGATAAAAACATAATCAGAATATTGGATCATAAGTATTCAATTTTAATTTTTTAATACTATTTGAATAGTATTTTAATTTTTTTTAATTATTTGATAAATGGTATAATTTATTAATGTTTTTGCATTTGTATTGGTGTGTCTGTGTAGTATATAAATGTTATAATATTAAATCATTTATGCTTTTTATTATACAGTATATAAATTTGTATTCAAATATAACAAAAGTAGTTTATGTACAATGTAATTTTTGGTTTCTGATCCAACTATTTTCAAAAGGTTTAATAATTTATTAATGTGTTTATATTTGTATTAATGTATTTGTGCTTGCACTTGCATGTCTGTGTTTATATAACAAATAATTACTTTTATCTATAAAAGTCATAGAGTAGCAATATAGATTTTAAGACTGATTATTAGATGTACAGAAAAGTTACAGTTGATAAAGCAATTACAAAATTTACTGGCAATAGTACCATGTAAAAATATAAACACTTAAAAGCAATGAAGTGAGATTTTAAATGGTGTGTGTGTGTGAAGATAGTCACAATGGTTATGTATATACAACATGGAATTGTATGCAGGCAAAGAATCAAATTTTGATTCTTGCCTATGACTTGGTATTTATGCTGTGGAGTCAATAGGTTTGCCACATCTTGCATCACATTATTTTCAAGTCTATAGCTAGCAAATAAGCTATATGCAAATAAATTATATGTCTTTGGGACAATAAATATAAGAAGATTGATTACTGGTGTGCATAAAGTATATAAACATCACTGGTGTACAAAAAAATATAAAATGAAGATATGAAACTCATTTTATCATTGATACAGACAGTATCCTACAGTTTCTAGTTTTAGATAGTTAAGAAGCCAATTGCTATAATGACAAATGCTTATACACCTTCTGGAAATTATTTGGTCTGTATATTTTATTAGGATGAATCTTTTTCTTATAGATACCTTGAGATTTATTAACTTTGGAGATACAAGATAAAAATGAAGAATTCTTATGTGAACAATTTTGGAGATTCAGAAGCTATGGATTATCTCACGTAAGAAGTATTATATATGGTTTGAATGAGAATTTTGTGAGGAATACAAAGAAATTATCAATGAAGATGTAATTTAAATTTAATTAATTATAAATTATGAATAAACAATAAAATAAGAATTATTTTAGATATTGAAATTTCTTTTTTACCCCTTATTTTTAATGGTAGTCACTATTTGTCTTAGCCTTATTATTTTCCTTAGTTTTTCTAGTTCCTATCAATATAAAGTTTTTTGCTCTAACATTATTAAAACTGAAGTTATTGTGAAAATTGTTTTTCAAGTCAGTTTTTTAAAAATTCAATGTGGTGACAATGGACCTTAAACCAGTTAAATTGTATTTATATGACCATCTATTGAGATATTTTGCTTTTTTTTTTTAATTTGTAAATTCATGTAGTTTTAATATAATGATATTTTAATTACAACAAAAAATTAAAAGATGCCATTATAATCAAATAGTGGCAAAATAAAAGAGTTTTAGCACTTCCTTCTTCTCTATGATTGGTTCTTTTATTATTAATACCAGAAACTATTTATGAAGTTAGTTTGAAATAATTTTTACAATGACTAAAACTGTTATTTTCTTTTGCTAAGTTTATCAACTGATTAAACCTCATCTTTTAAAAATTGATGAAAGTTTTCTGTTATTCTGTAACTTTAGATCACAGCATTAACATTATCCTAAGTAATAATGACATTTTTTATATATAAAATAGCTTTTAACTTAATGCTTTTATTGATGTTAAAATTGACAAAAACAGTCTGAATATTCTTAGTCAACATCTTACAGACTGCAGTTAAGATCAAAAGATATATCCTTTGTTTTTTACAGAAAAAAATGCCAAGAAGGCATTCATGTCTTCAGGTTTTAGTTTACACATGAACATTTTGAAGTATAATTTTAAATAATTGTTTGCTTATATGTAAAATATTTTTGCTTATTTTACACACTAATTGGTTGGTTATTATAAAGACCAAATAAACTTTCAATTTATCCACTTATGTTTATTTTTAGAAATAGAAATTAATAAACTTGACCATAATATAAGGAAAAAACAACATGTCGTTATCTGTCAAAAATAATGTGGTGTTAAAATCTTTTGATTAAAATATTGTATTTTTTATAATAAAAAAATATCAGACTTTAAAGCAAAATTTGAAAGAGTTAGCATAAATATAACTTCATTCATTTAGAAAAAACAAACGATATTAAAATTAAAACGAATTAGGTAATTTTTAATTCTAGTGCATACATTGTCATATTTAAAAATCAGTTTTTAAATATTCAAATCACTCAAATGTGATTTTTTAAAATATGATTCATTTATAAAATTAAATTAAATAGCAATCAAATCCAATTTATTGAGTTTTAGTAGAAAATAAAAATTTTATAAGAACAGAAAGGTTGAGTATTTCTGAAAACTCTCATCAGATGGAACAAAATGAAATGTTAAATTGTTAACTGGTTAAATATGTTTGAGCCTAAAAATTCTTTGAGAAAAAAAAAAACTCACGTTATCTAAGGTGATAGACTAATATTTTCAAATCAAACTTTATTGTTCATAAAAAGTCACATTGTTAAAAATAGATGGTTGAAAACTACACAGGTTTAGAACAAACAAATAGATATTATTGGTACAGTTCAAATAAATTGTTAGGCAGGTATCTAGTAAATGTAAACTTGTGCCTATGGTTCTATTTTCATTGTCTGAAGGTTTAGTTCATCAGTTTAATGCCCATTTTGATTGATTAAATCTATCATTTTGGACTATTCAATACACAGCTGAGGCATTTAAAAAATTGTTGAAAATGAAATATGTAACAAAAAAATTACTAATTGTTCTTGTTACAGAAACATTTGGTTGTTTTAGGTTATGGTCTGTCTTGATTTTTTAATAGTGACCATGTGGCAGTAAATATATTTGGGTGTGCAATTTTTCCATCTCTGGCCTTCAGTTTTTCAATCTTATTAGAGAATATGGCTGGGTGCCTTCTTGTGTTGTTTCCAAGGCAGAAAGTATATCTGGTGCACCACAAAATAAATAAACAAAAAGTTGCTGCAATGGCTGCCTGTATTGAGCTTTTACTAAGTATTTCTATTAGGTTATCAAGTGTGGAATTATTTTGTTGATATGTGTTAATCATAATTTCTCAGGTGTTTGTCAGTGCTGTGCAGGTGTGGAATAGGTGCTGTTGCATTTCTCCTTCCCTGTGACACAAGGAACAAAAAGTATCAATTTTAGTGTAAAACCTGTGATATTTAAGGAGATATGAGATAAATAGAGCATGGAGATTTAGCCTTATGAGAACGTCAAAAAATTTGGGTTCCAATGACCATTTTTTGAATTGCTGCATCAAATAACTGTTGTTCGTATTTAGCATTGGTTGACTGTAAATCACTAGTTATGTCTGGGTACCACATATTATAAATGCTCCAATAGGTGTACCTATCAATACCTAAAAAAGACACCTGATCATAAATGATTTGGAGTTGGTTGCAAGCAAAGACAAATATCCCTGTAAAGGTGGTGGTTGGTCTGCGGGTGTTATTTGAAGGATACATTCGAGAGCTGGAAAACTTCTTATCAATGCAGTCAGGAGATATATTGAACATGTTTATTAATTATCATATAGTCATTAGCTTAAGCCAAGTTTTAAAATAGCCAAAAGAACACAACAGTTATCATTTAATAAACTGTCAGAAGCATTTTATATTGTTTAGTTACTGAAATAATATAGAAATCCTTAGTTCTATCGTCCAGTTTGGGGGAGGGGGTAACTTCTCAAAAGATTATTAAAATATTGAAAGAAAAAATTAACAAAATTAATTATAATGGTATACTTTGAGTTGATTTAAAAAAAAAAAAAAAGATTTAATATTCACGATATATTTTTTCAATTTTATTTCTGTTGTTTTAATAAGCCTGCTTTTTTTTAATGCATTAAACAATTAATTTGAATTTAAACGTAATCCATTAAAAAAGAAAGGTAATAAAACTAATATTTTATTGAAGAAAAATATATATATATATTTTTAAAAATTTCTTCGTAAATAGCGTATTGAAAAAAACTAATGGAATTTTATTAAATTCTGTTGTAAAATATTCTCTTTGATCTTTAAACTGTAATTTATATTCATTAATAATTGTGTTTTAAATTTTTGACGTGTTAAATGTGACAAAATAAGAAAGGCTTTTACTAGAAATTGTCTGTAGAAAAAAAAAATTATATATATTCACACACCCAAATAACGTGTAACCAAAGTTATGTTTTTAAATGAAAAGAGCAAATACAAATGCAGAGCTTTTACTAACAGGTCTTTTTTTTTTGGGGGGGGGGGGATACAGATTAAGCAGTCATAATTGGTTTGACAAATTATTTATGTGTGCGAGTATATGGATGTGTAATATCATTGTTAATAAGTCTATAATAATTTATAATATAAAAAAAAAAACAGTTTGGGATGATAATTATTAAATTGCATTGCCATTGAGTAAACACTACTTAATCAATCCTACACTAGATGGCACTAGAATTGTAGAAAGGAAATACTGTTGTTTTGTTTTTTTATTTTATTGTATAATAAGTTGAAACAATCAAATAATGTTATATTGTTGTATATTAATTTAAAAACTAAGAAATTCCAAAATAAGATGAAAAAAGAACAACCCATTGGTAATTTTTATGTACTATATTCTTAGTAGTTCACTTGATAACAAGTATGCAGGGTTTTTTTTAAAAAAAATTAATTTAATACTTATAACGTGCTAGATATATTTTAATAATTTAATGGCTACAGTTGGTAGTCTTTCTTTTTCACGCATATGTGTTAGTGTTAATACATTCATTTAATCAAATTATAATTTTAATCGTATAAAAAACACAAAGTTTCTCAATATATTTTATTACATTGAAACAAGAATTTGATTTTTGTAATAGCAAAAAAAATCAAAACATCAATAAATCATAATGACTACTAATAGGTAAAGATAAAATAGTTTTTAAATAACCAATTATAGGAAGAAAAAAATATGTAGAATATCTCTACTAAAAAATAGTGAAGAAAGAATTTAATAAATTTTATTTTTAAAAAAAATCTAAGAATGGTTAATTCTTCTATTAATTATCTTGCTGATCTTCAGACAGAGTAATTATATGAAATTCAAATTTTGTTTGTACAGCTATGGTATTGAGAAATAGACAATACAGGTTAGTAATTTCACAACGTTTCGAGTCATTTTGCTTTGTCAACCATTCAATGATAAAATTGTCTTTTGTTATCATTAAAACTCATTTTTTCCCAACATCTGATAAACTCAAATGTGAATTTTTAGAATTTTTTTTATTACTACCAAATCAAGTTTAATTTATTAAATTCTGGTATACAATAATGATATAACACTAAAATCAAAAGTTGAAATATTACAAAAGTTTCACCAGCAAGATATTGAATTCATTACAATGCAGAATGGTTAATATCAATTTATTAACAATTATTTTCATATATAGGCAACTTGTCTGAGATCCAGATATCTGAACAACATAAATTCACTTTGAATTAAAAAAATTCCAGGTTAGAGTAAATCCCCATATCAGAAGCATGACAGATAAAAGCATACATCATTATGCTTCTAGTCAATTTTGAGTTATTGCATAAACATTAATGGAAAATGTTTCAACTATTCATTTAGTGGTAAAACCTTGCTATTAGTTTTTCAGAGGAAGTCTGAGGAGGAAATCATTACTCATCATTCTACTGAATTTCTGATTGATAAGATTATATAGGTTTTCTTTTTTTGTTTTACTTTCAAAACTAAGTAACTAAATATCTATTTACAGACAAACAATTGAATGGTTAACACAAGTTTTTGATTTTGTAAATATATTTTTCCTAGCTTTATCACAAGTTTTCTACCTAAAATAATTATAATGCTGTTTATTCTTAGCTACTAAATTTTATTTTTAAGTAAGATTAGGATCTTATGTTATGGGCATAAGAGGGAATTTTCTGATCATTATATGAAGAGCTTCCACAATATTACAAATTATTAAAAACCAGCTGCATTACAAGTTATAGTGTGTTTATACAAATATATGTAGAAATATATAATTTAATTTGTGTTAAAATAATTTTACTTCATGCACCATTATCTGGTAGGTTAACAAAATTTTAAATTTCAATCATCGCTTTAATTTAGTTATTATTCCCTTAAATATAAGTGATAAATACATTTTATAAAAATAAAATAAAAACTTATGAATAAATGAATTTTATAAAAAAAATAAACTTAAGAAGAAAATTAATTTGAAATTACATTAATTTGTTATTCTAAACAGAAGGTAATAACCTTTTACACATATGCTGTATTGTTGTACTAAATTAATGTTGCTTTTGTTGAGTGTGAGAAAACTCTCAATCCAAGGAACAAGATAGAGACTTTGAAAAGATAAGAATGGGCATCTTATCTTTGTACCTAAATTCAATTATCTTTGTACCTAAATTAACTATCTTGGAATGAGAGCATGAAGATTTTATATTCTTCCCTTTATTTCCATTTACTCTATTATACATATTAACACTCCTGAAATTTGAATATTTACTGAATGTTAATATTCATAGGTGTTTGAATTAAATGTAATTGAATGATAGGTTTTGTAGTGCAGTTTCAAACTAATTCTGAACATTAGGTAATCAACCTGTCATGTCTTTGGATCAAGAGTTTCCTCACATTCAACAAAAACAACATTGATTTAATACTATGATACAGCACACACGTAAAGGGTTGATTAGCTTCAATTTAGAATTATAGTTTGAAATTGCACTAGTAAATTTATCAGCTAATTCATTAATTCTAACATCTCTAAATATTATCATGCAGTAAATATTAAAATTTTGTGAGTGTTTACACACATAATAAAGTAAATGGAAATAAAGTTTAGAATATAAAATCTTCATGCCTTATTCCAAGATATGTAAGCTTGGCCTGTGTAATTGAATTTAGATACAAAGATAAGAGAGCCACTCTTATCTTTTCAAAGTCTTTATCCTGTGCCTTGGATTGAGAATTTCTTCCCATTCAACAAAAACAACATTGATTTCATATAACAGTATGGTGTATGTGTAAAGGATTGATTATATTCTATTGAGAATAACATTTTGAAACTACACTAGTAAATCTATCAGTCAATACATTAATTTTTTATTAACTTGTGAAAAAAAAAATATTAAAGTTTATGTAGTACTAAAATTTAATTACAATCTAAAACATTTTTTTTTATAAATAAATAGTCATCAGAAAATATTCAAACAATACTCATTGATCATTTCAATTGAACTAACTATTTATATTCAGTTAGATGCTGCTTTCAGGTCACCAATGGCCTCCACAACTGATGGATAAAAGAACAGCATTTAGATAAAAGATAAACAATGCCCAACCAAGAGCTTCTGTTACTTTGAAGGAAGGATATTGTTTCATCAAAGACTAAGTACTGTTTCTGATATAGTCTTTTCTGTTTCTTTTTCTTCTTCAGTCACTTAAGTTACTGTAGGGCTCAGTTATCATAAATATCTCATGCCATTTGACATCTTATATTAATTATGACAATGGGATTGTGTGTCTGTACAATAACATTTCCATCCATTAACCACAAGCACAGCATTTCTGAATCCAATTACCATTTTTTTTTTTTTAGCTCAAGCCATCAAGAATTAATAAAGTCTAGATACAGATTAGGTTTTACAAACTGATAATCCTTAATTGTAATCTTGATTAAGACAGTACAATAACTGATAAATCAGTTTGAATTTCAATGAGAAAGAAGTTTTAGCTGGGAAACATTGTATGTTTAGATAAGTCTATTTAGAAAACTGTCTGCCCTTTATAGACATGGATGGGCATAAAAAATGAGGTTTAAATCTGGTCTTTCTCACACAGCTTATTAGGTTGTCATGTCTGAATATTACTCATTTCAGTGGTAGTAATAATGAGAACAGTAGTGATAATATTAGGAATAGTGGTGAAATGAGAAATAATGGTAATATTAAAGATATATAAATATATTTTTTTTCCTATACATAAGTACATGAAATATGTGAATTTTGTTTGATACAAAGCCAGAATAAAGGAATGCAAAGGTGACTAAGTAACTGTCAAGATTTAAGATCAATGTAGCTAGCTGTTCTTGGTGAAGTTTGTCTCTCAGAGAATTGATGGTATGAGTGCTAATTTTTTTTGAACAAGCAGGTCTGTCGAGGAAAGAATAATGAATAGTGATGTATGTGCTGTAAAGTTTAATGTAGTATCCTCTATTGTCATAATTTCTCATTGTATCAGTAATAGGCTAATGCTGTTAAAACTCACCTTGCATAATGATACTAGTGCTCATTTTATAAGTGTATATGATCCAATCATCGATTTAGAAAATTCAGAAAAGCTTTTATTACTTCCTAGATGGCATTATTACAACAATATCACTGAAATATTTTTTTTTCTTGGAAAATTTTAATGCACTTATTGATTCAAATAATAGACTATGGCCAAATGTTATTAGAAATAATTGTACTAGTACTGCAATGTCACATCTCTTTGTTATTATTGCATTTATGCATAACACATGGATGCTATCACAAATACTTTGATTAGATAGAAGATAAATATGGTTGTTTTATGCTCAAAACAATGTCATTTAATGGATTGCTTTAAAGTTGGAAATCAGAATACATGAAAAATTCATTATCTCATGAATTTCTTTAACAGATCATAGGTTAGTACGCTCTAAGATTAAAATGATAGTATTCCAATCATATTCAACAGAAAAGTGAAATTCATTTTTTTCAAAAAATCTACTATATGTATTAAATTTAAACAAGAAAGAGAAAGGCTTTTAATCTTTTTAACATATACCTTAAATGTTTGTATAATAGCCATATGGTGTAATTTTTGATTATAAATGGTACTCTTAAATCTCAACACAAGTTTAACTGAAACACACTTTCCCTCATTTACACTTTACATTTATTGATTAGCAGTTGGTTATCGAGATTGGACTTATTCTGATCTACATTCCTTTTCAGAAGGTGAATTGACATGCCTACATATTCATAGTATTTATAGCTCCGACCATCCCCTCCCATACAAAATTTTCCCATGTTCTGAGTCATCCTTCACTTTTTTGTGAAGTTTTCCTAATATTCGGTCATTCAGAGGGTGAGGAAAAAGGATTCAGCTACTGAATACAAACATGGATGTATGTAAACCAATCCAATTTGGTTCCTGCCAAACTTAACTAACTTACTGCACAAATGTCTGCATTTATGAGCTACAGCCCAATCGCCAATCTTGCTATTTAACAAGAAGTGCAGAATTTGCTAATAATTAACTAACTCAATAAATTTTAAGCTTTTATCTAGTTTATACTAGCTTATGCTCAGTGGTGGCGGCGTAACCTCCAGAGAAGAAATAGCAGGTGAATTAAATCCCTCTCTTTCCTTTTCTTCTTTTTTTTCTTTTATTAGATAGTACTCTTTCCGAGATCTTTTCCCTTGATCAAATACATTTTTTTTTTAGAATTACTAAACCTATATCAACACGCACCCTTAGGAAAGTAATAATGGAATCTATTTTCAAACATATAATACATATTCCAAAAAATATATATATAATAAAATGTAAAAGAAACAAATAAACAAAAAAATAAGGTTTGTTTTGTTAAATTTAATATCTATTTATATTTATTTGAAGAAATTATAAAGTGGCACACACATGTATATGACATAATATTCTGTTTACAGGATGTTATAGTTGTTTCAAAAATATATTTATTATTTACTTTATGTACAAATTAGAAAGGATATATGCAAGGTTAAATGAGGTTATGCTAAGTTCTGAAAGTTCTTATGAGTGGTTTAGTAGGCCAGCATGTTTGTTGTTCTGTTGTTATCAGTAGGGAGGGTGAATAGGTTCCAGGTGTCCTCAAAGGATTTTTTGGGAGAGATGAGCTCATCTCTTTTCCTGATTTTCTTTATTGTTTCACAGAACAACAGATCTGGGTCCAGGCAGGGCAGTTCCATTATCAACTTGCAACGTACTACCCAGATATCATAGAGAATGAAAATGGATAGTCTAATGATAGCAAATGTTCCGGTGTGGATTGCTTTTATGGGCAAGAGAATTAGGTCCGGTCTGATATTGGAGTTGGTGAAGACTATATCTCTGACTGTTTTAAGGTTTGGACAGCAATATATGAAGTGCTCAATGGTTTCCTCTTCATGAGAACATAAACTGCAGGTTGGATCAATGTTGGAGTTACCTCTTTGGTAAAATAGGAACCAACTTGTAGGAAGTGCACTAAGGTTAATTTTGATGATGAAGTCCAGATACTTGGGCTCCAGAGACCAACTTTTAATGTGGGTAATTATTTTTTGGTTTGTGAGGTTGAGGATACTTTTGGGAGGTTGAGGATGTGGGTTGATTAGGTGGTACACATCCCACAAGGTTATTTTAATGTTGAGATTGGTGTCCATGATTGGTTTGTATTGACTTAAAAGATTGATAAGGGACGATATCCATAACATTTACCCTGGTGGGGGTCGATCTGTTGGGGAAATCTTTTCGTTGATGTTGTTATAGCCAAAGGAATGTATCAGATTATGTAATGTATTGTGTTTTTTGGAGGATGACTGTTTGAATAGAGTGGAAAGGCAAGCTATTGAATCTCCAAGGCAGCTGGATTTGTTGGAGGTTGATGGCCACAGCCTTCCCTCTCCAGAAGAGTTTGGTTCATAGGCGATTAATTTTGTTCTGAAACTGTTTGGTTAGTTTGATGAAGGGCAGGTAATATTGTCATATTCAGGAGGCCTACCTTTCCATGTAGTGAAAGATAGACTCTAGAGAGAGATGTGGTGATGTGCTCTGTTATTTGGAGGATACCGTCCTGTATTTCTCTGGCCATTGCCATTGATGATTTGAAGATGGGGAACCCTAAGAATCTTTGTGGTTTGGCAATATAGGTAGATGGTATTTGTTTTCCTGACTTTATCTGCCAGATAGTTGATTTGTTGTGATTTATTTGTAAATGATATTTTGCAGAATATTGATTTAAAGTGGATTGTAGTTGGGGAAGGTATTTTATGGTAGGTAGAAAAATCATGATATCATCTATGTAGGCAAATGAATTGAGGTGTTTACTGATGGATGGAACAAATATGCCTGGTAGATTTTTTTCAATATCCATCAGTAGAGAATTTATGTATGCTGTGAAGCATAGAGCACTGAGGGGAACCTTGAGGGAGAGATTTAAAAGGTTTGAAGCCTGGTGTGAGTTTGCCATCCAGTGAGAAGATTTCTCTGTTGCTTAATAGATTACTGATTATTTGTATAATGGTAACTGGAACATCATACTCAGCCAGCAGATTCAGCAGGATGTCTATGTGCACTGAATCGAAAGCCGCAGCGATATCCAGATGGACAATAATGGGTTTAGATTTCTTTTGTATTCTGATATAATCAATGAGAGCCAAAAAGTTAGCCATAGCATGTGAGGTGGAGGAGCCTTTTTTCCCATATTGATTAGGAGAAATATGTTTAATGACTATAGGTTGAATTTGATCCTAGATGACTGACTCCATTATCTCTCTCTCTCCCTCTCTCCCCCTCTCTCCCCCCTCTCTCCCTCTCTCTCCCCCTCTCTCCCCCCTCTCCCCTCTCCCTCTCTCCCCTCTCTCCCTCTCTCTCCCCCTCTCTTCCCTCTCTCCCTCTCTCTCCCCTCTCTTCCCCTCTCTCCCCTCTCTCCCTCTCTCTCCCTCTCTCCCTCTCTCTCCCTCTCTCTCCCCTCTCTCCCCCTCTCTCCCTCTCTCTCTCCCCCTCTCTCTCTCTCTCCCTCTCCCTCTCTCTCTCTCTCTCTGTCTGTCTGTCTTTTTTTTCTTTTTTTTTTTGAATGTTGGAATGGCCATAATTGTTCCGAGTTAATGTTTATTATTTTCATTTAGATAGTGTAGCTTCATTATATTTCGATGTCATTGTTTTTCAGTATTTAAACAAAGCTTTAAAACTTCCAAATCTTTAGATATTAATGTAATTACATCATTATACATAAATATCGAACAATTATCCTTTACATATGAAGTTATAAGGATTTGTAAATTCATATATTTTTTTTTTGATTGAAATCCTCTTCAAATTAGATATTTCATCCAAATGCCCAAAGCCTTACTATGCCCACAATGTCAAAATTTTATTGTTATTAAATATCTAAATATACGATAAATTAAATTAGAAGCCTTACTTTTAAAATTCTTGGATCTTTCGATATTAACAGTTATATTAATATACATAAATAACTTTTTCCTTTTAAATTCCATAATATTTTAAGATCCAAAACATAAAGCTGGACAATACTCATGATTTATGAATAGTTACTATTTTAGTGACCTATCATCATAATTCATACTTTGAAATTATTAATAATAAGTGTAACAAAGTAAACATTTATACAGTTTAACATTAGTTGATTAATGTACTTTTTTACATATTAAATTATAATGATTAATTGTAAATAAAATTTTAAAATTGTAAATATTAATTTTCATTGAAGGAAGAATTCATTAAACAACAGAAATTAATGTATAAATAAAGCAATAACATTTAAATTAATTTTGATAAAAGCATTTATTACTTTCATAACTACTAAGAACACGTTAAGTTTTTAAAAAGCAAATTATAATTATTGATATGAAAGCTTCATTAAATATTTTACATCAATCTGCATTTGAAATATTTGCATTTTTACATATTTCAATATATTCATAAATACAGCAAATGGTGTTAAGATATTTATTTTTTGCATACAATGATGTATTTAATGAAAAAATTATATCCATAAAATATTGAAATCAATGAGAAGAGTAGCTGCAAAAATAATTGCATTTATAATATAAGTCAATAATACAGGGCTGCATTAGCAGACTTATTGCAAAGTTTATGAAACAAATCCCTTACATAATAAATCACACTTTGGATCTTTAGAAAATCAAGTATTGTCAATATTATGACTGTTAATCATATTCATTTTGAAAATGAACATTTTTGTTTTGCTGCTTTTATATTTTTTTTCTGTGATATCAATATATGAATAGCCTATATAATATGACTAATGCAATGGGTAATAAAGTTTGTTTTTAGAAGAGCATTTCTTTTATTAGTGCCATCTATTGTAAGCTTGAATAAACAGAAATATTTTTGTTTACTGTAGAATCATGTGATATTATGTAATTCTATTTATTTTATATAGACTGCAAAGAAGAATGAATTATCATTAAAAATCACTGTGATTTATGCAGATATAAACATATTTATTAATATAAAAATACTAATATCTATATTATGACCATGTGATTTGCCACAGTGCTTTTTAAAAAGGTTTAAAATAGCTAATTTTGTAAAAAAAAATTAAATTTTTATTAGTCAGTAATATTTTGTATTAATTGTGTGTGTATGATAAGCTTAAACTTGCTATCTAAAGAGTTAATAAACTTATCTAAAGTATTTTAAATTTATGTGAGTATAATTTTGAAATAAAAGTAGTATATAATTTATTATTTAAGGTAAATAATTAATTAATATCTGTCCTATTTAAAGAATAAAATGTTAAAATAATTTAACTGTAACATTTAATATATAATTTTTCTAATATGTTTTAAATAATTTTATTTATTTGTTATTATTTTAAATAATCATTATTTAAATTATTCTAGAATGTTTTAAAGATGATGTCATAATCTGTAATGTATGTTTGTAGGTGTCTGGGTATGCACATTTTCTAGAACATTTGAAATTAATTTTAGTTCTTTGTTAATAAACTTTGATACAGAAAAATGTTGCAAAATAATTTTATAAATTATATTCTAATAATGCAATGCTTTTTATTATAGTGTTTAAATAATATTTATCTTCTAGAATTATTATTAAAGTTAGTAATAATATTTTAAGTGTTTAAATAAATATATTTTATATTGTAAAGTATTAGATAAAAGTATTAAAATATGGAAAATTAATTAAATTAAATTATTTTATAAATAAATTATAGACAAAAAATTTTAATCTATATATAAATAAGTGTCTGAGGTAAAATTTATCAGCCAATCAGATAATAAGAGAAAAAGCTTATAAATACAGCCATTTTAGCTCATTTTAGTTACTCTAGCCTTAATTATTTTTAATTATTTTTTTATTTGCTTAATCATTTAATTAGTCATTTGAATTAGTCTAAATCATTCAAATAAAGTTATAATTTGCTTTAAATATTTTTATTTTTTTTTAGTAAATTAGTAAAATATATTTTAAATGATAAATAAAATAAAATTTAGTGTAATGAATCCCATTATGGGGTAAACAGGTTAATTATCTGTCAGTGAAGTCACATTGAAACTTAATAAAACTGTGGTAATTTATGGAGACTGATATTAGTTATCTAACCAACACAATAATGCAAAGGAGAAGCCATAAAATGCGTCAATGAAAACTTCATAGGAGTCATAAGAATTTTCTATTTAGTTTTATCTGTATGAATGAAATGAAAGGACATTTATATTGTGATGATGATAAATCCTCATAAATGTAAACTTGTTATTTTGAAGCTATCTAAAAAGTTATTATTCATTTAAAAGGAAGAAAAGAAAGAATCAAAAAATTATATTCTGCAAGTAAATTAATGTGTGAGAATGAAATCTATAAATGTGCATCTATTTTTATATTATCTGCAAATGCATCAGTGAGAATGTTTTGCTACTAATCTTTTTAAGAAGAGAAAAAACAGCCTGAATGAATATTATATATTCTTTAAATCATGCATGGAAAATGAAGAAAAAATGTTTTTAAAATTTTGCATTGAAAGATTTATCTGTTTAAAGAGAGAATGATTTTTTAATATTATTTTTAAATTCTCTTTAATCTATAATAAAATGTTACCTGAATAGAGAAAACTATAAAAATCTTTCAAGAAACTAATTAATAAATGTGTATATATTTGAAAGGAAAAAAAACTTGAAATTTAAAAAACTGTCATATTATAAATTATTGCTATCCTAATGCTTGAATTTACTGAAAAAGAATTTGAATAAAAAATTGTTTGATAGAAATAAATGAAATAATATGTGATATTACCCTTTAAAATTTCTACAAGTGCTTCCTGAAGAAAGAATTATTTTTATCATATTTTAGCAAAAGTCTGGACCAGCAAGAAAAATGTTTGAATATGAAAAATTATTACCTAATAATAATTATTATAAATGTTTGCCCTGAAATTTGTGTTCATTTTTTATCAAGTGCTGATGAACAGAATTTCAATGGGATTTTAAAAGATTAATTTTTGCATTGTGATGAGCTCATTGTTTAGTGTGGAGGGGGGAAATCCCTTTGCTGTAGAAACTGTTGGTTGTTAAGGCTAAAGGCTCTCTTCCTTTTCAATGGAGCAGTAAGCAATAAAACAAGACAAGGACTCTCTATAACATAGCTTACAATTTTTATCATTTTTTTATTTTAGTGTTAATATTTTTTAGAAATAATATGTAAATTAACATGTTGTTTTAGAAATAAATTTACTTTAAAATTTGAATAGTTGATTTGAAATAAAGAAGAATAATGGGTATGGGAAAAATTTAACATTTTCTGAAAGGTAAAATGAAAAAAAAATGCCTATAATTTTTATATGTGTGCATGACCATGAAAAGGATGAGTTCACTATATTGAATCCTAATAAGGTTGGGGTTAAGATAAATTGTTATTCATTTTAATAATATTTTAAGGTATGTTTATTTATCTATCATACTGTTTGGTCATTGAAACCAAATGGTATCATATTTATATGATTAATAATATGTTAATCATTATTGGAAGGTAATATAAAGGTATAAAAATACCATGTGTGTCATCTAAAATTATTTAGGTAATTTATGAATGCTCAAGTATGCATAGCTTTGATATTATGATAAATCACCAATATATTCTAGACAGTATTTTATTTAGATAAAAAAAATATGCTGATCTCTGAATTATTTAATATAATGAAGGTGTTATAAAATGAATTTTATAAAATCATTTGTGTATATAATATTTTTGAACTTTCTTGATTTTTATATTAGATATTTACTTTGAAATGAAGTTTAGAAATTATTTTGTGTAAAGTAGATAGAATTTGTTTGTGATGTCAAAAAAGTAGTCTGAGTGTGGAAGATGAAGTATAATGGTCTGGGAAATTAGTTGTGAAATGAGATTCTGGATGATAGAGAGGAGAAATATTATCTTTGAAGTATATTGTCATGAATTAATGAATTAAATATTGGTAATAGAGTTCTGTATATTTTAGTACATAATCAGTTGCATTTTTCCATAGTTCAGTAAGTTCTCAGGTAAATTTAAATTTTATAAGGAAAAAAATTCATATTTCAAAATGTATGTTTTGTAAATTTAAGAATGTTTATTAAATAATAAATTTTTTAATGATTCTAATTTATATTATCTTAAGAGTTTCATTACTTGGTGTGTCTGAGTGTTTTTGAATCTTCATATCCACACATGAATTATAAAGATTAATTGTATGATTACATTACTGCACATGGTTAATGAAAGTATATTATTATTATTGCAGAAGATATTATTGCTAAATATGAAAGTTATATCATGCCAATTTAGAAATTATCTGATATTGCAATTATATTGAGAGTTTAATATTTTTGCAAATACCACATAAGAGTATAATCAAAATCTTATAACATAATATGATATAAAATATTTTAAACTTACTAAAGATATTCAATATGATGTTCTATAAGAGTTTATAATTTTCATTTGTTTATTGATGGGCAGTAATTAAGTAAATGTATTATTTAAGAGTGAAGAGTAGTTGAATATATGTAAACTGTTCATTAAATTTAGCTGTATTACATTAGGTTATATATAATTATTAGAAGATGAACCTGAGATATTGATGAAATTTAAGAGCTAGATTAAGAAATAATGTGTAGAAATTTTATTTTGTGTTAAATTTAATATTATATGTTTTATAAAAGAATAGTAATTTATTTTAGTGTTTTATAATAAATTTTATAATTATTTAATTAGAATTTATTTTATGTGTGATGTCAATCATGAGAATATTACAGATAGTTTTATAAATTAGGTAGGAGTAATATTCTTATGCCATTGGGACTGTATCTTTCAGGGTATATTCTTAATGTTAAACCAATTGTGTATCCTGCTAAATGTCTCATGCAGAATTTCATAATTTTGTTTGTATTTTAATAGTAAATAATGAGCTAGTCATATTTTAAATTAATAGAATGATAGATGAGATGAGTATTCAATTGAAACCTTAGTTACTTATTATTTAATTATGTTTTGATTTAATTAATTTATTGAATGCATTATTTTATATGTTAATTTTATTAGATGTTGTATTTTAGAAATATATTATGAGCTAATTTAAATACTGCCTATAATTAGTTTGTCATTTAAATAACTCAATTAAGAATTAAATTGTTGATAATAGAGTTAATCCAGAGTTGATGAGATGCTATGATAGCTTGTAAATGTTTAGTTAGAGTACAACATATAGTAATGAATATAGAGTAACAAACAGATGAAAATATCATTAGATATGTGTTAAAAGTTTAATTCAAAATATTTTTGTTTATATCACTATACAAAAGCAACAGCTTTTAGTAATTGAAATAGCATAATTCAACTTTCTTTTCTAGCTCAAACTATTTGAAAGTATTCTTAGAGGTTACATTAAATAAATGATAATAATATTTTAATATTTAGCTTGTAATTTCAAAAAAAAATTATATCTTGTGATTCCATTCTAGTACCACATAATTGACAAGATTTAATAGATTTTATTTAAAAAATAAATTTGAAATAATATCAAACTATAAATCATCATCATTAATTATTTTCTTAAAGATAAATTTCACTACAAAGTCAGAATATCTTATTATTGTGATCTTTCTAGTTTTCAAAAATGTGTAATATTTCTCTTGTTGCTTCACACCCTCTACAGTTTCTTCTCATTTTTTATTATTCACTTTTTGTCCATTATGAATCCTATTCAATTGCTCTTCATATTTATAATTTCCTTAAAAATATTATATTTTTACTTTTTTAATTTTTTTTTATATATTATTAACTTTACCTTTTTCGTTTGATAAAAACTTATTTAAATGACTTTCTTATTAATAGATTACTTAAATTAACATATATATTAAATTATTTTACAATATAAAATAAATAACTGTTAAACAATAGCTAATTATTGAATATTTTGAAAATGTGAAGTGATTAAATACTTCTTTTATATATTTTTATGTAATATTTACAAAATCACTGTCAAATTGTTTGCATTTAATAATTATTTACGTCATTTAATTTGAAAGTTTTAAAAAGTGGGTTACTTAAAAGTACTTTTAAATAGTTACTACTGATATTTGTCTAAGGTAATTTAAAAGTTAAATTATTTCAAAAGCTAATAAATCATTTCCTTTATAAATCAATAATTTATAAATATATAAACCTATTGAGTCTGTATAGCAGCTGTTGTTCATTTGGAGTTACAATTTGACTTTTTCAATGTAATAAGCAAAGCTGCAACAGGGTTAAGGTTACAATTTGACTCTTGGTTCTGTTTTGGAGGTTATAGTTTGGCTTGCCCAATGTGTTGGCCTGATTGATAAATAACTATTGCGTAGAGTACCAAGTTGTGTTTTTTTAAGGTTACAATATATATATATATTGTGCCAGTCAAAACATATTTACTCATCTAACACAAGCTGGAACTCACAAAATGTACTTCAAACCCAGTCAAGCCCGAGATTTACATCAGGGACCAGCCTGGATTTGAACCCACTCTCCAAAATAGATATCGGAAGTACTTGTTCTTTATTACTATATAATTATTGATAGAAGTCTTCTATCCATTTCATGATGTCATCTCTCTTTTTAGTAATAATTTCTTTTTTATTATTTTTGCAGAGATAAATTTTCTACCAATACCAAAATGTTATTTTACACTCTTGAGAATTTTATTTTCTTCTACAGCTTACCTTGTTAGTTCACAGTTATATTTTCTTATATCATTTTCAACTATTTTCCATACCATTTTACAAAATTCGAGATATTCAATCCTTTTTAATGCATCATTTTGGTATATCTTCATATTCCTTCTTTTCTTCATATATTCTCTAGTCTTATCAGAAATTTTATTGGTCAATTGCTATTTTCTACCAGCTATCTTTATTGCAGCTTTTAAAAGTGTATCAGTTATTTTCATATTAATTTCATTCATATCTGAATCATGTTCAAAATCTATTAATATTTGAAAGCATTTGTAAGTTCTAATTTAAATTCATTAGAATGTTTCTGGAAGATTGGAAATATCAACTGTAAATATTGTTTTTCTTACTAATTTTTGTCTCTCTAGTTTTGCATTAAAATTTATCTTACATCTTACTAATCAATGACCACTTCCTGTTAAATTTATTAAGAACATTACAATCTTGAAATATGTATTTTCTGTTAGTCAAAATATCCATTTCTGCTGCACCTTTATTTGGATGCTTCTGTGTCCATTTGCTTTTAACATTTTTCTCAAAAAAAGAATTCATAATATAAAGTTTTTCTTTTTCTGCAAACTCCACAAGTCTATGTCCTCTCTCATTTCTATTATCATAGCCAAAATTACCTACAGCACTTTTATCTTTCATTTGTTTACCATTTCTAGCATTAAAGTCTCCCATAATATTTTTAAAATGTTCTTTACTTTGATCAAAAGCCTTTTGTACATCCATATAAAAATCTTCTACTACTTCATCACTATGAGAACTTGTTGGGGCATAAACCTGAATTAACTGCATTTGATATCTGTTTTTAATTTGTATAACTAATCTTGCCACTCTGTCCGATACACACCAATCTCCACAATGTTATTCTTCCACTTTTTATTTATAATGAATCCTATCCACTTGTATGTTCAATATTTCTTCCTTTATAGTAGAGTACATGTCCACTTATTAAACTAATTGTCTCTCCATCTTTTCTTCTAACTTCACAAAGTCCAATAATGTCCCATTTAATATAAGACAATTCTTCTTCTAATTCTTGCAATCTTCCTTCACTTGAAAGTGATCTGCAGTTGTAAGTACCTAAATAAAAAGTCATCATCAAATGGCAGCCTGGGTCCACAATTAGAGTATTTTTAGCACCCTTTGCCTTCAGCCACCAACCGCTGTCTTGGCTTATGACTTTACATCTCCTGGGAATAAGAGCCTTGATTTAATTTTGTCTATCATGATTGTATATAATTATTAGAAAAATATTTATCATTTATGCATACATTCATTCTGCCTTATCAGACAACTGAGAAGAAAGACCATGGTGTTTCTTCATCTTAAACTCATAGGTAAAACACCAATAAACTCACCATGCTTGGTTAATGGGTGTTGGTGAGCAGCCCATCCATGTTCATATATTATATTAATAATAACATAGTAATAACAGCTACAATGACAACAACATATATATATATATGATATAACCTTCACATTTTGATGTTACCAGGAAAACAACTATTTGGCTTTCTTGAGACTAAACAATTTTTTTCTATTAACCTATGTTTTTTTTGTTTTCAAAAACCCAAAATGAAAGCTATTTTATAAGTCAATAGGAGAAATGTTTAGCCTCAGGAAAACCAATGAGTAATTAGTTTCCTGGCAACATTAAAAGGCAAAAGTTATTTTGTTTGCATGAATTTAATCTCTTTATTTCTATTGCTAATTAAATTAAAAATCCATGAAAATATCTAATTCAATACATAATGTTAAACAGAATTGTTTTAAATGCTGCTATATACATTTCCACCACAGTATATGTCAATACTGTAATAAGAAAATGAATCACTTTTTCATTAGTTCATTTTGGATATAAAGGAGAATGTCTTTAATATTTTTGGCAGAAAATATGAATATTAATTAGTGCAATTAACTTATTGTTTTTTATTGATCTAACAGATTAATGTTTTAATAACAAAGTAAGGAAATTTTTCATTTTTTTTATTTTAACATTGTAATAAACATTCGATGATTTATATATGTAGTAGCATTTAAAATGATTGTATTTAACACTATATATATATATATAGCATAATAATGCTCAAGACTAAACAATTTCAAACTATTATCAAGGCAATCTCTTTTAATAATAAAGGTTGATTATCTTGGTAACAGTTTGAAATTGTTGATTATTATTGATATTGGGATTGTCTAAGCGTTGGTTAACACTAGTTAAAATTTCTATAAAATATTTTAAATGTCTCACAGCTATATTATTTCATCAGCACACCATATTTAAATAAAGAAAAGCTTTAATGGGCTGCAAACTTTAAGCCTTTCTTTATTTAAAAGGGATGTCTGGCTGAAATAATATAGCTGGTGTACATTTAAGTTATATTCATTAAGAGCAATTATTAAAATTGGTTTACTTTTGTATAACATTTTATAGCTCTAATATAATCTTACACTTAAAATACAAAACTATCAACATTTTTTTTCACTATATGAATACATAATTTCAGATATTCAGTGTCGATCTTATCATTGTTGAGAAATGCTATTGTTTATAGTAATCAACATTGTCTTTTCTGGTCACTAGCATAATAATATAACAATTTTATTTGTACATTGGGTTCGATAAGCAAAGACACTTTTATCAACAGTATTATAGACTTTCAAAACTTTATATTTTTATATTTTTTATGGAGTGTACGTGTATATATCATATCTTTTGGTTATGTATTGGATTTAATGATATCGATAATGTTATGCTGAATAATGTACTAAATTAAAATTATATTATTGTGTATATAATAAAACTTGATTTTGGTCAAAGCTAGATTGATTTATAAATTCATGAAAGCATAATGGCTGCTATTATGTATTTATATTGTATATATATTAAAAAATATTTATTATCTACCTATATATCTAGATTTAAAAATGTAAATAAATTGACTTTATATATATATATTAATTTATCTATTCATTCTTCAATCCAACTATTTAATAAATATAAATGAATATAATACTCTTAAGCTTTCCACAGCTGTCCACTCCATCTTATACCATTGACATACCTGTGAAAATGATAAATGATTTCCATATTTTGTGTGAACCAGCACTTATCAGTTGGTCCAGATCATCATCTGCCACAATAGTCACTGCTCAGTTTATATTAAGACAGAAAATCTTCAAACTTTAATGGACAAGCTTTAATATTCTCCACACTCCAACTCTTCAGATATCCATCTTAAAAATCTGAGAATGAAATGCTCAAATCCCTTGTTGATGCCAATATTATTATCATATCCATGTTGACTTTAAGTCACCCTGATCCCTTACATATAGGGCTTTAATATATCTATACAAATATACAGAAGATGTTATGAGCAGAATACAGGCCGAATGTGTAATATTCAAATACATGTACATTATCTATACTAAACTTAATATAATTAGAAAGGGTGTTGAGTTTAGTATAGATAATATTCATGTATTTGAATATTACATATTCATCCTGTATTCTTCCAATCCCTATTCTGAATATTTAAATGGACATATTGGAGTCAGAGTGACTTAAAGTCAGGATGGGTATGACAATAATATTGGCATCAACAAGGCTTTGAGCATTCCATTCTTGAATTTTCTATATGGATGGCTGAAGAGTTGGAGTGTAGAGAAGATTGAAGCTTGTTTATTAAAGTTTGGAAGATTTGTTATCTCAATACAAATGGAACACTGATTATATATGTTTGGGAGATGGTGGTCTGGGCCAAATGATTAGTGCTAGTTCAGCATGAAATATGTATTTGGAGATCATTTATATTTTTCATATATATGTGGCCATGTATATCAGTTGTATAAGATGGAGTTGATGTTGTGGAGAGTTTGAAATTCTGAGTTTAAGTCCATTTTAATTACATTAAATTTAGTATAAACAATATATATATATATGTGTGTGTGTGTGTGTGTGTATAAAGAGAATGGGAACAATCCTCAGCAGAAGTAATAAACTTAATACAGAGAAATAATAAAGAAGACAATATTTACCAGGCTAACCATCTATAAAATACTAATGGTTTATGTTTATAATTAAGAATAACTGGTTTTCATTTCCTAATTAATAATTTGATGGCTAGCTAATTTTGCTACAAGTCTAGTAAAGTAGATGTATAATATAATATTATGCTATGTAGTCTTAGACTATTTGGAGCTGGTACAAAAACTAATTCCTATTATATAAAATATTTTTAAACATGAAAAATGTTTTAATAACTATTTTAAGATTATTAATAAAAACATTATCTAAAATCAAACCATGGTATAATGTTTATTATTTTTTCAATTTGTATGCTTTATTAGATTGATTTTTCCAACAAATGATTTTTTCTTATTTAAGGTTCATGTTAATTATTTAATAAAAAGACAAAGAAATCCATTCAGGTAATTGGAAAATATTGGTTACTTTTTTTAATGCAATCTAAATGATGATAAATAGTTATTTGGAAGAAAGCATACAGCCTAGTATTATAACTTCAATTGTTGTATTTTAAATGCAATTTATCAACTCTACTATGAACACTTTTTAGCAAAAACCTTTTATTGTACATATATGCATACACAATCTTATGTTTCAACTATCCTGCAGTTTTCTTCAGAATCATTTATATAAGATATTACAGCAAAATAAAGGAAATAATGAATTTGATATTGTATTTTTAGTTTTAAATTGGTTATAACATTGCTTTAATACTTTAATTTACATTTAAATGTAAAAAAAAAAAATCAGTTATTTTAAAAGCTTTATTAAAATGCAATTTAAATTTTAACATGATTCTAATATTTTATTTTATTATTTTAGATTTAGCTGAAGGATCCCTGATTGCCATCATTACTTCCATCTCTGTTTTAATCTGCTTAACTGTTGCTTATTTAACATATCGATGTTGGTTATCATATAAATTAAATGCAATAAAAGTCATTACACCTGAAGATGGAGGTTTTGTACCAGGAACACAGCTGAAAATTAGTCAGAGTTCCCCAAATATTCATGAAAATTGTAAAAAAGAAAATGTTTTGACAAGTGGATTAAAAAAAGTATTCCGTCAAACAACATTACCAACAGATCCTGCAAGGCATTTATCATTCAAACGTCAACTTTCCCACCGATTAGATTTTTCATGTGTAGAATTTTCTGTTAAAAGTATTCAGCACAAAGAACAGCCTAGTCTTGGAGGTATTAAACCTGAACTTTATCAGCTATCTCAAGATTCTGATGGAGGTAGCTCAGATATTACCAGTGGTCAACTTTATTTTAGTTTGCTTTATGACCATCAGATGGAATTACTTTATGTTAAAATCATCCGCATGGAGGATTTACCAGCTAGAGATTTTTCAGGAACTTCTGACCCTTATGTAAAAATATATCTGTTACCTGATAGAAAAAAGAAGTTTCAAACAAAAGTTCATCGGAAAAATTTAAATCCTATATTTGATGAAACTTTTATTTTTAATGTTCAATTTAGAGAATTATCTTTAAGAACACTACAGTTTTCTATTTATGATTTTGATCGTTTCTCTAGGCATGATCTTATTGGTCAGGTAGTAAAAAAAGGATTACTTGAAAATAATGATTTATCTAAAGAAAGTGAATATTGTATGGATATTATTTGTAGTCACCAGGTAAGTTAAAATACATTTTTGTTATAATTATAAATTAATAGCATCACATTCTTTATAATTTTGATTTTAAAAAATTTTTAAAATCTAAAAAATGTATAACCACAGAAGAGAAATAGTTGACTTCTAAATAACTAGAAACATAATACAAAGCACCCTAAACTTAATTGAATACTTTATATTCAATATGAATAAATAAATAAAATTGCTAGTTAAATGTTTTACATTGAATTCATAATTAAATATAAAAAATGTATAAACAACTATTTGAAAGACAGAGGCAAAACTCTCCATATAGTGCTACCACTCAGTGCAAGCCAATCAGTGAATGCAGGAAGGTTTGTGCATAAAATCCCTATCTAGTGCTTACTCATCCAATATCCCCAGATTAGTTTCTTGTGGCTTTCATCAATGAGGAGTCTTGGATCTGAGAGTACTAACTAGTCTAACTAATTAACTAGTTTGGGTATATTGTACGAGTAGGCACTAGATAGGTATTATATGCACAAACCTTCCTGCAGTCACTGATTATTCTAGCTTGCACTGAGTGGTGCTACTGTATGGAGAGTTTTGCTTCTATGCAAACAGCTTGTGTAAGCATAAAAATGGTGATCATATGATGTTTAGTGGTTTAACTATTTGAAAGTTATATGATGTTCACTATAAGAACATGACATGCTGTGAACATCCAACAAATTTTCTTTTCAGTTTGAATTGATCTCAAAATCTATAGCTGTTGGATTTTCATTATCACTACAGTGTTAACTATTTGAAAAAATATGGACAGATTCTTGTCTTTTTTTATTTTTTAATCTTCAGATTTTATAATGATTTATTGTGAATTTCTTTATTTTCCTTTTTTTGTTGGTTTGTTTTACATTTTAGAGTTCTGGCTAGTATAATTATTAATCCTTTAGTTCTTATAATATAGCTATTTCTACTTTTTTTTAATATTGAAGTTTTTCTGTATCTGTGGGACTTGGTGCCAAGCCATTGCTTGGATGTTGAAATTCACAATTAGTAGCAAACTATATATATTATGCACACACCCATGTATATTAAAAATGTTTCAACATGCTCATACAATATTTTACCTATATCTGTAATATAATTTCATTAGTAAATAAATAGTTAAATTCCATTTATATTTAAAAATAAAATTAAAGACAAGCTTGTCTATATATTGTTTGTAGACTTTAATACAATGCTGAGCGCAAACTGATGTAGATTATTTTTTGGCACGTTACTTTTATTAATTAATACATTTGAATATGAGATAACTTCTGACATTTTAAAAATCAAAAGAATTAAATTTATTGAAAAAATTGAACTACATTTTAAATTTTAAAAAAATAAATGAAGAATGTTAATCATTAAAAATAAAAATAAGTATTTATACTTTTTAAAGGTTTATATTATTATTTTTAAAATAGCTAAAAGAATTCATTTTTATTTAAATTTTCAACAATTTGCTAATTTTTTAAATAAAAAAAACAGAAGTTTATATGGTACAGCTAAAATACATGATATAACTACCAAATAAAACTACATTGTACATACTAATGACCAAATAAAAAATAATTAATGAGAAATAAAACGCCCATATTTATTATTGAATTTATATGATAAGTGTATTAAACAAAAGGATGGAAAATAAAGTATTTAGCAACCAAAGAAATATAAAATGAATAGATTTTAATTCATACTTTACATTGAAATACTTTACATTACAAAGTTAAATGAAAGCTTAAAAGTAATGTTTTAATAAGAACAGCAATGCAAAAATTTATCCATAAAAATGCAAAAATTAATCCATAAAAATATTATTAATGGCGATAAGTATGTTAAATGAAACTATAGTGCATAAGAAAATAAATTTCAAATATCCATCCAAGAAAAAAATAAAAATTACATATCCTAAAATGTAATCAGATAAAAACATTGTTCACTACTTTCTCACTGTATCATTGGATACCCTATAATACATCTGTTGAATAGATTAAATTTTGCTTGCTAAAATATATAACATTTTTATTATTTTATTTAACGCAGTTCATGAAGAATCAGATTGCTTTTTGAAATTTCATTTGTTATTGCTTTGCACTTGGCTTTGTAATTTCAATTCATATGTTATGGGTTGCTTTTATTTAACATGCTTAATTCTGTGAATTAGTTTTTGTGTTTGATATAATATATAAAACATTTTTATGATTTTATTTAATATACGTTTTGTTATAAATAGATTGCTTTTTGAGATTTCATTTCTCATAAATTTGCATTTGACCTCTTACCAAAATTTCATTCATTATGAATTGCTTTTATTTAACACATTTGTTGCTGTAAATTACTTATAATAATTCAAAAAATTTATCATTAATGTGTTTGAATTGTGAATTTGAGTTAATTTTGATTATATATATATAATACTAATAAAATTTCCATTAATTCAAACTATTGTAATAATAAAAATAATAAATATAATGTAAGTATTATATACTTTGCTGATTGAAAGACTATATTAATTACCATTAAATTTATTATTTTTATTGTTATATATATATATATATATGTGTGTGTGTGTGTGTGATTTACAAAGTATACAATACATCTCAAATAAAATACAAATTGTATTTAGCCCAATATATTTTTCATGCAGAACACCATAATCATGACTATTATCCTGATAATTACTTAATTGGACACTATTCAATTTTTTGTGTCCAACTTTTTAATATGAAATGGCTCTTCTGTATATTTATTTGATTGCTAGATATAGTATTATCATGCTATTATTACTTTTATGAATACATTTTTTTTATTGTGGAATATATTATTTTTATGTTTTATTTAATTCAATAATAAAAATTCAATAATAAATATGTAAGTTTTATTTTTTATCAATTCGCTTTTCCTTGGTTATTGGTATGTACTTACTATACATTCATATAGTAGCTAAATCACATGCTTTAAGAGCGCTGCTTATATTGATGCAAAAGATTTACTGTGAATTAAAAATTGAAAATTTAGAAAACTAAAATTTATTTTTTACTATTTTTTAATTTTTTTTTTTAAATTGTGGATAACTATAATATATATTTAAAAACAAAGTTGTGGATAAAAGAAAAATACAATATATCCTTTTCTAATTAACTTTATTTATCCAATAAATCTTTCTCATACCTCAAAAATACTCTTTTACTTATTACTGTGGAACAAACATTCGG
The DNA here is from genome assembly GCA_028023455.1 of Epiperipatus broadwayi. Classification (NCBI taxonomy): domain Eukaryota; kingdom Metazoa; phylum Onychophora; class Udeonychophora; order Euonychophora; family Peripatidae; genus Epiperipatus; species Epiperipatus broadwayi. The sequence goes on from JAQFVV010012417.1 coordinate 10,403,461, forward strand.
GGGGGGGGGGGGGTAATTCTACAACTTACCGTAAACAGAAATAAAATATAAAACATTGTTGATTTAATTAAATGTTCTTTCATCTTCAACACAATTTTTCTTAAAATGTATGTGTGTGTTCGTGTGTAATTGATAATTCTTTATTTTCCTTTTTGTTATTGTTTGTAATAAATTAGCCAAAAAACGTTTTGCTAATTTATATAATTGATTGTATATATATATGTACTTAAAAGATTTTTATAGATGTATTTTCATGTAGTAATCTAAATTAATGTTTCCTATTGCATTTCAATGTTTAATCAGTCTTATAAATATTATATTAGAAAACAAAAACTTTTATAATCGAATATTTAATTGCTAGAATGTTCATTATGAAATAAGATATTAAATGTCATATAAAAAACAATGTCTGAATTATGAACTGTAACTTTAGAAGACTTATAGTATTAATTTTAGAAAAACTACTTCATTCACTATGTTTTGCATTTAAACATAACTAAATATAAGCCAGAATTACTTTATTTAAAAATGAAAAGGTCTACTGTTTTATGAAATATAATAAGAAATCTATTTTAAAATTGTAATACTTATATAAGGCTAAAACCTTAGTACATGTGCCTTGAATGCTTAATTTTAACAAGAGAGACCTCTACAAATCATAATGCAAGATTCGACTTTATAAAGATAAGAGGGATCCTCTTATCTCTGGACCTATTTTCTTAATTATATAGGCAAATCTAAAGCATATTGATTTGGGAGCATGAAGCTAATAAATTCTTTACTGATTAAGTTCACTATTTCTGTTAAATATTTAAAATTGTATATATTATATCTTTTACAATTTCAACAAAATAAAAGTAAAAATTTTCTTCAATAAAATAACATTCTGGTCATAGTTTTTAAATAAAGATTTTATATGAAAGAGAAAGGTTGAGCATTTTCAAAAACTTGTACCAGGTAGAACAATAGAAAATAGCAAATTGTTAAAGAGTATTTTAAGATAATTCTTTTAAACCAATACTGGTAGCCTTGTATTGTTATAGTTTGTAAATTAAAAGTTGATTGTTATTTAATTTCACATAATTTAATTTGCAATAAACTTTCTAGACAAAACTTTGTACAGAAGGATGAGAGCATTGAGATGTTATGACTATAATTTGTGATAGAACTTGAAAATTTTTACAAATATTTGAAGATTATTACTTAAATTGACAATAAAGTATAACATTTTATAGAACTAACTAAGTAAGTTATTTAAAACTTTAAAAGTATTAGTATTGAGCACATAATGAAAAAAAACCCAACAAAATTATTTCCATTTATTTTAAAAAATTACTGATATTCACTTACAAGGTATTATTTAATATAATTTTAATTTAAAGTAGTTTGGTTGTTAAAGCAAGCAAATTTTATTTGGAAAACAAATTGGTAGGAAGAGCTCAACCATATTTATTTAATTAGACAGCTTGACTTTTTTTTTATTTAAACACTGATATGAATTGATGCATCATTGTTTTTAATGGGAGAGGGGGGAATGTATGTATAAAATTTGTCAGGTATCAATAAAATACTATACCCTACACTACCATTTGAATTAAACTGTCATTGCTAATCACAGTTTAACACAATCAATTATCCTAATTTGACATTTGCAATTATATTATAAAGCAAAATAAATCTTTTACAAACATTTTATAGATTTGCAATGATTATTAAAAATTCTGGGGCACATAATACATACATATGTGGACATGTTTGTATAAAAGTGAGTGTGTGTATATCTGAATATACATCAATAAAAGACACATTTTATTAAATTTGATTTATACAATAACACCCATACTCAATTTATCATTACTTACACTCAATGTTAGATTCCAAAGTTTGAGAAAATAAAGCTTTTTTTTTTTGTTGGATACTCTTACTGTATTAGTATTATTAAAAGTTTTTTTTAAAAAAAAAAAAAATTACTATATTGATAAGAATAGCAAACCATGGTCAAAGTTGTGATCAGTAACACTATTTTTTCTATAAACTTGGATATTGTGTTATTGTTTAATTTTTATACAATATATGGATTCATAATCACAGATACTTTATTTAGGCAAAAACAATTACTACAAAGGTACAGAATATATCCATATTCAAAAACAGTGGAATCTTTATATTTGATTATGTTATAGTTGAAAATGTATATTGTTGAACAGAATCATATATTAATATGTTTGAAGATTAAAATATTTGATTTTAAAAATTAGATCCCTATTCCAAATATTCTAATATAATATTTTATGTTTGGTTTATAAAAACAACAGTTGTTACTTAAACTAAATTTCACTTGTTATAAAATACTAATACTTCCAATTTGTAATTTTATGCTTGAATATTGCTGAGGCAAAAGATATTTTAAGTAATATATTGTAGATATATCTTATTATAAAGAATATTGTATTATTGACAGAAAATGAATTGTTAAAGGCTTGGTTAAGAGAAATACATGGCATTTTCTGTTGGATATAATGATAAAATGAATGTGTAACCTCAGCAACACTTTTAAAATGCAAAGAAAATTGTCAATTAATCATATCATATCTTTTTTTTTTGATATATTGAAAATTATATATATATATATATATATAACTGAATATGTGTAAATACAGTAACTAAATAATTAAAAATTTTATCAACTTAAGAGCACTTTTGATTATCCCAGTAATCTGTGTCAACTAAAGCTTTGAAATGCTAACTTTCCCACAATTCCATGATCTTAATGTTTGCTGTCTGCCTGTTAATTAAGTCATGTTTATATCTGTATATCAGCATAGCTTCCTTTATTATTCTTTTATTGTTATTTTTTTTAATTTGCAATATTTTTACTCTGTTAAAATTGAAGTCAAAACCATAACTACATGATTTATTATGGTCGTAAAAAAACAGATGCTGAAATATTATTATCTACTATGCAATTTTGTTTCGATTTCTGAACATGTTTTAATAATAGCAAGAGTTCTTTAGTTCTTTTTTCCAATGTACATTTGCATAGTAGATAATATTTCAGCATCTGTTTTTTATGACCATAATAAATCATGTAGTTATGGTTTTGACTTCAATTTTAACAATGTAAAAATATTGCAAATTGAAAAAAATAACAATAAAAGAAAAATAAAGGAAGCTATGCTAATATACAAATATAAACATGACTTAATTAACAGGCAAGCAGCAAACGTTAAAATCATGAAATTGTGGCAAAGTTAGCATTTCAAAGCTTTAGTTGACACAGATAACTGGGATAATCAAAAGCGCTCCTAAGTTGATAAAATTTTTAATTATTTAGTTATTGTATTTACAAATATTCAGTTATATAATTACGTATATTGCTTTAAAAATACAGACATCGAATCATAATATTATATATATATATATATATGATACATGGCTTCATAACTTTTTATTGTAATTACCTTTTGCATAGTGATGCAAGAAGTCAGATGACTTCTTTTTTTTTATTATATGCATTATATCCTTTCATTTAGTTTTAATTTTAAAAAACAAATTTATAAGAAATTTAAAAACTGGAAATAACAGTGCTGGTCTGTGATCCATGGATTTTTATTTCCAGAGTCTGCATCTTCCACTGCCCCAAATTATTCAGGACAATAGATCCATGAAGCTGAGTCACTTGATTTTAAGAAGTGATTCTTGTGTCAACATCAGCGAATGTGCTTTTAATATGTTGCTTCACATTATATATGCATAGTTACTAGAAATAGTGTAAATTTAAAGCATCAAGATGAACTGCAAACATTTTTGTGCCACAGAACTGCAAGAAAAATATAATAAGCAATTTAAGACACACACATATATATATATATGTGAAAAAATCAATATATGAACTAACTCAAGGAAATATTAAAAAAAAGTACTAATAAAAGAAAAAAAAAACACTTCTTTATAAAGCTGCTTTAATATTTCAACCAGCAGATTGGTTTTCATCAGAAAGCCCAGAAAAATAGCTACTTCCAGATTTTAAACATTAAAAAATTACAAACATTCATATATCTGATAACAAAATTAATTCTGATAGGTTAAAATTCTTTCTTTATAAATCTTTTTTTTAAAAAAATTTCTTACAAAATCTCCTCCTCTTATAACACATTCCTTATGTAACAATTATCAATTAACCAACTGCTAAATATCTCATACTCCTTGTTTTAAAACAATAAAAAAACAGTAATTACATTTTTATAAAATTTTTATAAAATACTTAATAAAACATTACAAGTATAAATTAAAAATTACTTTAATACATATATGTATTGTTCAATATAAATGACTCTACATAAAAACCCTGTACAAAAATTACAAAAAAACTCTTTCAAAAAAAACTATTTAAAAAACTAAAACCATGTATATATAAAAAATTATACACATACTTTTATATATAAAAATAATCACTATACCTATTTTATTAGTCCACAAATAAAATGAAAAATATTTTTGAATTACCTACTTTCCTAGGAATTTGTTTATTTGTTTTTTTTCCTAGAAGTCTGTATTTTAATTTTCTATTTTTTATTGTTTTTTTATTTTATATGTGGATTACTAAAATATGTATAGTGATTTTTTTAAATATAATAGTATGTGTAGCGTTATATATATATATAGTTTTAGTTTGTTTGTTTTTTTTAAAGTTTTTTTGAATGAGTTTTTTTGTAATTTTTTGTACAAAATTTTTGTGTAGAGTCATTTACATTGTACATACATGTACTAAAGTAATTTTTGATTTGTGTTTGTAAAAAAAAAAATTATTTTTGTAGGATTTTGTAAAGTTTTATAAGTACTCTATAAGAATTTTATAAAAATGTAATTATGATATATTTATCAGTTGGTTGATTGATAAGAATACTTGTACAAAGAATGTATTATAAACGGAGGAGATTTTGTAAGGAAAGGTTTTTTTTAAAAAAAAGTTTTAAGATTTATAAAAAAAGAATTTAACCTATAGGAATTAATTCTGTTATCTGATATGTGTGAGTGTTTATAATTTTTTAGTGTTTAAATTCTGGAAGTAGCCATTTTGCTGTGCTTTCTGATGAAAACCAGTCTGCCGTTTGAAATATTAAAGCAGTTTTACAGAGAAATAATTGTGTGTTTTTTCTTTTATTAGTATATATATATATATTCTGATATTCTCATGGATAAATGATGAAGTCAGAGTATTACTTCTGCGAGCTTGCATGTAATAAAAATATAATAGCTAAATAGCTGACATTTGAGTACAATAACAAGTACTTTTCTCTGAGCTTCTTTTTTCTCAAATCTTAAGAATGTGTGTGGTGAGATTTAAAATTGTTATTTTTTTTTCTTTCTTATTTTATCCTTATTCTCAAATTCTATTAGTTGAGAAGTTTTAAAAAATATTTTATCCTCCAATAGTTTTTTCCAAACATTGTTAATTTTCTTTGATTCACACTTTTCATTTATGCTCTTAGGCCTTTTAAAAATCTGTATAACTTCTCTTAGCAGTCTCATGTCATATTGTTCAATTTTTGCCAGAATATATGTTTTATTAAAAATTGATGTCATGGTTAGTTAATTTAATGAGTGAATAAATGGCTGATGCATTAGATTTTTCTCTAACTGCTAATATATATATATTGAATTTGTCAATTTTATCAAAATATTTGACACTGTTAATCTGTAAAATAAATGGCACTTCTGTATAATGATGTGAAAAAATGCTTTATTTTAAATCATAGAAAATCTGAGACATTTGAAATGAAAATTAGATGTTTAAAAGTAATATATATATATATATATATGTTAATTCCATCGTATGAAATATATATATATATATATATTAGCTCTATCTTTTAGATTTTGTTTGTTATTTTTATGATCTTTGGATCAATTTATGAGCAATTTAACAAAGCAACTATTTAGAGGTGATATATGTTTGATAATGAAGACTTTTAATTACAACTTATTAAATGCAAAGAATTATATTTTCTTTGCTTGCCAATTTATAAAAGGATCTTTAACACATTCTTGTTTTGAATGTATGCATATTGATTTCAAAAATTGTATGTATTTATAAATCAGTCAGTGATGGATGTAAAATCTTTAAAATATTTTCATTCTGATTGGTTAACTTGTGAATATATCTTAATTTAACTTTCTTGATAGCATTTCAGATAAGCATAGACTTTGATGCTGAAATACAGCATAAACTCCATTGTGACATTGCTCCATTTAAAAATTTCATATATGGAAATGATACTTCAGTTCTATAATGTTGTGGCAGAAATTCAATTTTAAGATACTTCATAACATACAAAAAGCATGATATCAAGATCATGAGATAAATTGTTAAGTACTTCAACATGCTTGATGAGAGAGATGTAAAACCATATATCATTTGAGTTGGACCTGTGAAATGGATCAATAATAAAGCTTTGCAATTGGATAATAGTTAACATGGGAGGGAAAACCTATTTATATTATAAAATTCTCTCAAGGACACTCTGTGGAATGATGATTTTTTTCCTTAGAAAAAATATGGTTAAGAGTAGAATACAATTAAGGGCTAAAAACTATATTGCAAAATATCTAATAAAGAACAAAAACAACAACATATACTGAAAAAATGTTTATAATTCACTGATTGGTTCTATAGCTGCAATATTCTTCTTTTTCATCTGGTAAGGATAGCTTACTCATTTCCAAATGGTTATTAATGATAATGATCTGAATGACATGCTTTAAACAATTTTGCAGTCTATTTTATTATAAATTATATTTTAATTAAAAGCATTTTTTCATTGTCATTTTTTTTTTTTAAAAAAAAAAGCAAAAACTTGAGAACTTGTGTACTCATACTAATAAATGATTTAATTGTGTGTGTATATATATATATACTTCTCTTATTTTGATGTAATAATAATTACAGATGAAAAAAAAGTAAAAAATAACTCATGAATTTTATTTCAATTACTGATCAAAACAGTGAACATAAAAGAACTAGCAGTATCTGCAGTAATAATAGGTGCCACTTAATTGGATTGGCTCATGACTTAAAAATGAGAAATTTTAATTTATTGTAACACATCTCAGTTTACAGGCATTGCTTTAATGCAAATATTTTTTGTCATTATGTATAACAAACAAGTAAAGGTCATGTATAAAGAATAAATTTTGTATGTGTTTTTAAAATGTTAAAAGTGTAAAATAAAATGTATTATTATTCTAAAAATAATATTATGATTTTAAATAATATTATTTTTATAAAGCATAGTCGATATTGAAATAAATGAGAGAGTGCAAATCTCTCAAGCGCTTATGACTACAACCAGCTAATCAAATCGTAAGCACTGGGACAGAGAATTTTAATAAGAAAAGAGTGGTTCCACTCTTTTCTTTACTTGTCTTACTATATATCCAAGCCAGTCCAAAGTACTTATATTTGAAAGCATGAATCTTAAATATCATCACACTTACGATTTGATTGGCTGGTTGTAGTCATAAGCACTTGAGAGATTTGCACTCTCTCATTTATTTCATTATGATTTTAAATAAAAGAAACATTGCTATGGAAAGCAGTTGCAAATGGCTGGGGGGGGGATAAAAACAAAAAATGTTGCTATGGAAACCCACAGAAACTTTGTAAGATAATCTGCATTCCATGAAACCATGGGAAGAATTGCAACATTCTTTGCTGCTGTGTCTTTTACTATCTAGAAGTCAGTAAAATTTTGTAAAGATTTTAAAGTTAATATCATGCATTTTATTCTTCCCCTGATCTTTCCAGGATTGTAGCTGAGTATGAAGCTGTAGACAAAGAAATGCTTTAAAATTTAACCTTGATTCTACCAATCTATTTATCACTATTGAATGCTGAAGAAATATTTTACATTTACTTGCTATAAAAGGGAAACTGTCATCTATGTGATTATCTCATAGAAATGTACTTCTATAAATTAATCTGTGAATTTGCCTATTTTAAATACTCAGAAGAAAATTGCAATGGAAACTTTCTTAGGAAAAATACCATAGAATGAACTAAAAGAAGCTAAACTATTATATTGACAACAGACACTAAAATTTAATGATTAAAGTGATGTTTCCACATTTATAGACACAAAATTATATGCCAGTTCACAAAGACATTAAAGTAAATCAACTCACCTTTCTATAGCTATCCTCAAAGAGATTGTAAGTTACAAAGATTTTTTCCCTCTCACACATGATCGCTATATAATTTTCTTAATTATAAAGTAAATACATTTTTATTATCATTATTATTATCTTTCTTTAATTAAAGTTATTCTTGTTATTAATAATTTTATTTGTTGTCATTTTTCATCTGAATCAAGCTAATTATTTAATTTGTTTATGTAATAAATTATTAGGTGGAGGGGGTAATGATAAGGAAATATAATTGAATGTACATGGAAACTTGTTTTTATGCAGGATCAATTTTATCATTGCTTGTGACTATCACCAGGTTGTCAATTAAAATAAATTAAATGCAGTCACTGCATCATGTACATGGTCACCTATTAGTTATTTTTAAACTCCCCTAGATAAAAATTAATTTTCTGAATATTGCATTTTTATTTTATTTTATAGTTAACTTAATTTAATACCAATTGTTAAAAAGTCAGTTACTGTTACAATATATATGCACAAACATATTTACTGTTGAATTATGCATCTTTACTAAACGAAGAAGTTTTTTATTAAACAAAAGTTTATTTATCTCCTATTTGTTTGGAGTGCCTCTCCACTAAAAACTTCATAGTATGAAACAGTCATTATATATATATATATATATGTGTGTGTGTGTGTGTGTGTGTGATAAATTAAGTTTGACGTCTGTATTCTTTCCAAAATATATGTAATATTCAAATCAATATACATATCAAAATACAGTAAAATTCATATAAATTATAGATATTTTTAGAAGTACTTTCAACTATATATCTTGTAGTCTTTATCAACTATATAACATTGACTAATCAAAATGAGTTATCTTTTCACAATACCCATAGTTCATTTAGATTTAGTTCTCCCACAATTCTGTTATTTTAACATTTGATGATTGCCAATTTATTAATATTTGACGATTTCTTAAAATCAACATAGCCTCTTTTATTTTACATTTATTGTTGGCAATGTTCAATTTGCATAATTTTTATATTTTTGTAATCAAATTTAAATCCACATTGACAAGATTTATTATGATCAAATATAATAGATGATGAAGTTTTATTTACATCCTTATATAAAAGCATATGCTCTTTTATTTTCTTCTCTAATGTACATTTAGATTCGTCGATATATTGTAAGCCATATTTACATATCAACTTATATATAATACAATTTTGATTAAAATTTGAATTTTTAATTTTAGAGTTATTAAGTAGTCTATTTGTATTATTTGTTGAGAAAAAAAGTAATATGACACAAACCATTATAAATTCTCATAATAAACTTGCTCATCTGATATAAATGGCACTGGAATCCATTTCATTTTGATATTTTTATTTTTATTATATTGTTGATTCCTTCTAAATTTTTTAATAATATTAGTAATAGCATTTTTATTATAACCAATTTTCAACAAATCATTAACAAATAAATTTACATTTTCTTATTTTATCACCAAAGTATTCACATAAATTTTCATTTTGAAATAATAATGGTTTTAATCCAGACAACTTATGACTTATAGGTACATGTGATTCATATGGAATAAAACCTCTAGTTTCAATTGGTTTAATTGTCGTAAAATAATCCAAATTGTATTCATTACGTATAACTCGAATATTTAAGAATTTTATGGAATTGTATTTTTCTTGAGTTAGCTGGTTATAACAAGCTATAAATATTATACCAGATAACATAATGGATATTCTTAAAGTATAATAATTTATGCTACAATATGTTAATGAAACAACTATTGACTTCCTATTTTATTTATCTATTTAGGATATTAGACAGTCTTTGAGAATCAATACTACTATTGCCCAACATTTCAATAATTAATTTCATATTATAGGACTCTCTCAACAATAATGAAGTGCAGTTTACATTTTTAATTACTATCTTTTAGGAACGATTCTGTTTCTATCAATACTAAATTGTTAAAATTTAAAAATATAGAATAAAGTGAAACATATGATATATCCTGAGATATCAAGGGGTTGAGAAGGCAAAAAGAAAACAAACAAATAACCTAGACAATGCTCAGTTCATGACTGCAAATGGTCTGAAATCCTGGTACTTTTGGAGCATCTTTAGGGACAAGAAAAGGGAAGGAGAGATCAATTCCTTATTTAAATACCTATATGAATATACTATAAGAATATGGTCTTAATCCATTCAAAGTTTTATGGGTATTATTTACGATCCACTGATGATGATCATTTCTATTCTCACTCAGGGTAAAGGAACAAGTACACCTGATGTGATGCAACATGGGTATACCACATATTCCAAATGTTATTCACATACCATTATAATCATTCAACATAATAACAATCAAATTTCATGCTAATATCACTTACCGCAAATACATAAACATTAAGCAAAATGACTTATATTACTATTTAATACATGAAAGCCATAATTATTAATATCAATTTGAGAGAGATGCATAATTATAACTGTCATTAGCTATAAATTAGTTATTATTACATATAAAATACCATATCAAATATACTTAAATTAACTGGAGTTGAATATTTTGCTTTTATTACCATTCAGCAATTGCAACTTTTACCAATGAAACAAAAATACTAAGATAAACTTTTAATAATTTATTGTGAGAAATTTTAACCTTTTACCTGTGATCATATTTAATATGAAAAAAATTTATACTCAACAAGATTACCTTTACCTTTCCTTTTTAATATTTTGAACAAGTTTATATTACTGGTTTCATTTTCTACATAGATCGGTTTTTTACATCTGTAACACAAATGTACATAATATTATAATACAATACATGTTAAACTAATAATAATAAACGATTATTACACAATTTTTTTTATATATTTCTTCTTGTGAAGCAAATAGAGTGAACAAAATAATGATTACAACTATTTGAAATCTACAGCATTATTTAATTTATGAATATTCTTTTCCATTTAAAATGACTATTTATTTTCTATCATCTCATTTCTTCATTTATCAGCATTGCAAATATTTTATTTTCCTCTTTTACATCCAATAAGTAGATTATCTGGAGGTATTAGGGTTAACTTTTAATCTTTTTACCAGACAATAATCTGAACATTTATTTTCTACAGGTATCATCATGGTTTTTATTTTCTTCACAGAAATTAGTGAGAAACTCCTTTCAACACATATTTACTGTCGCCTACAATATGAGTAAATTCCATACTTATTTATTAATTTAACTAGTAATCCTGGTACATTGTTAGATCCTTAAATGATTGCAGTTTTTTCCATTAACTTTAAATGCTTCAATATGCAGTAAATCAAGAAATTGAAAATGAACACCTTCTTCTTCTTCTTCTTCTTCTTCTTCTTCTTCTTCTTCTTCTTCTTCTTCTTCTTCTTCTTCTTCTTCTTCTTCTTCTTCTTCTTCTTCTTCTTCTTCTTCTTCTTCTTCTTCTTCTTCTTCTTCTTCTTCTTCTTCTTCTTCTTCTTCTTCTTCTTCTTCTTCTTCTTCTTCTTCTTCTTCTTCTTCTTCTTCTTCTTCTTCTTCTTCTTCTTCTTCTTCTTCTTCTTCTTCTTCTTCTTCTTCTTCTTCTTCTTCTTCTTCTTCTTCTTCTTCTTCTTCTTCTTCTTCTTCTTCTTCTTCTTCTTCTTCTTCTTCTTCTTCTTCTTCTTCTTCTTCTTCTTCTTCTTCTTCTTCTTCTTCTTCTTCTTCTTCTTCTTCTTCTTCTTCTTCTTCTTCTTCTTCTTCTTCTTCTTCTTCTTCTTCTTCTTCTTCTTCTTCTTCTTCTTCTTCTTCTTCTTCTTCTTCTTCTTCTTCTTCTTCTTCTTCTTCTTCTTCTTCTTCTTCTTCTTCTTCTTCTTCTTCTTCTTCTTCTTCTTCTTCTTCTTCTTCTTCTTCTTCTTCTTCTTCTTCTTCTTCTTCTTCTTCTTCTTCTTCTTCTTCTTCTTCTTCTTCTTCTTCTTCTTCTTCTTCTTCTTCTTCTTCTTCTTCTTCTTCTTCTTCTTCTTCTTCTTCTTCTTCTTCTTCTTCTTCTTCTTCTTCTTCTTCTTCTTCTTCTTCTTCTTCTTCTTCTTCTTCTTCTTCTTCTTCTTCTTCTTCTTCTTCTTCTTCTTCTTCTTCTTCTTCTTCTTCTTCTTCTTCTTCTTCTTCTTCTTCTTCTTCTTCTTCTTCTTCTTCTTCTTCTTCTTCTTCTTCTTCTTCTTCTTCTTCTTCTTCTTCTTCTTCTTCTTCTTCTTCTTCTTCTTCTTCTTCTTCTTCTTCTTCTTCTTCTTCTTCTTCTTCTTCTTCTTCTTCTTCTTCTTCTTCTTCTTCTTCTTCTTCTTCTTCTTCTTCTTCTTCTTCTTCTTCTTCTTCTTCTTCTTCTTCTTCTTCTTCTTCTTCTTCTTCTTCTTCTTCTTCTTCTTCTTCTTCTTCTTCTTCTTCTTCTTCTTCTTCTTCTTCTTCTTCTTCTTCTTCTTCTTCTTCTTCTTCTTCTTCTTCTTCTTCTTCTTCTTCTTCTTCTTCTTCTTCTTCTTCTTCTTCTTCTTCTTCTTCTTCTTCTTCTTCTTCTTCTTCTTCTTCTTCTTCTTCTTCTTCTTCTTCTTCTTCTTCTTCTTCTTCTTCTTCTTCTTCTTCTTCTTCTTCTTCTTCTTCTTCTTCTTCTTCTTCTTCATTATCTTCTTCTTCTTCTTCTTCTTCTTCTTCTTCTTCTTCTTCTTCTTCTTCTTCTTCTTCTTCTTCTTCTTCTTCTTCTTCTTCATTATCTTCTTCTTCTTCTTCTTCTTCTTCTTCTTCATTATCTTCTTCTTATTATTATTATTATTATTATTATTATTATTATTATTATTATTATTATTATTATTATTATTATTATTATTATTATTATAAATTTCTTATATTTTATTGTGTGGTGGAACTATTTAATAAATAGTACATTATAAATTTGATAATTATTATGTTGTTAATGCAGTAATTAATATACTAGAAATTAAGTTGATATTTAATTTAATATTGATAAAATATTATAACTTAATTTAATGAATGTCTTAATTCCACTTATCAGGCTGGCTTTTAAGGTCATATCTGGTTTCATGTCAATACAAATTCAAGCTAACACAACACAACTTTTAATATCAAGAAATTTAACACCACAAAATATTTTGAAAACTTTAGTAATGCATTATATTTATTTATAGTTGTTAAATTAGATTGGTATAGACTATTCCTGTTTTTTAACTTGTTTGTAACAAAATCATTTTTATTTTAGTTTTAAATTACTTTCTCCAAATATTTTTTAGTTTTTATAATAAAATGAAAGTTGGGTTATTTATAGTTAACTTTAAATAACATTTCACCTTAGTAAAAACATGTCACAAGTATCTTATAAATTTAAATAGCAATAAAAGAAATTAAATATCTCCTATCATAGTCATTCATGTTTTAAATTTATTTCCAATTGAAAGTACAAAATAGTTTTCTCCTTTTTTTTCTTGTTATTCCAAATTTACTATAACTGTATCTATAATGCATTTTATAAATACTATAGTTAAAACATTTATAAAATAGCAAAATTTCAAGCTTACAAACTTCTGAGCTGGTTTAAACTTGAATGTCATTTTGGCGGACTTCCCTTCAATATGCCTAACAGTTTTACAGTGAACCATGTTATAATTCTCAGTTGGCCTTCATGATCTATTCTGCATGTGGATCAAATGGAGTTTCTATTCCATTAATTACACATTGCCAAAAGCAAATACTTTGTATTTATATACTGAGAAATAGCTAGAGAGAAATATATCTCTACTGAACTTTACTTTATCCAATTCAATTCCAATTTTCCTTTCACTTTCTAATAATTTTCAGTTTCTTTCCCTTTAAAAATCTATACTGGCCTATTTATTTATTTATTGTAAAAATTAACAGGACAATTAAATTCTTGTATGTGAATACATTTACATACAATTAATAATTATCCATCTATAAATATAAATGACAACTAATTAAACTGTTCAAAACTATTTTAGATTGCAATAAAAATAGGCTTGATAACTAATTATAAGGGTTGTTTTAAAATAACTATAATTTTAAGTCTTTTTGACAACTATTATTTACCAATAAAATGTTAAATATTTCCATAGTGTAATTTAATCATAATACTAATAAATTATTCCTTTGACATTATTGAAATTACTCTATCTGACAGATTTCATGTAAAAAGTCGCACACACAATCTCTTGAGCAGCCCAATTCTTTATCATTTTCAGGAGATTTATTAATGAAATTTATGTATTTTTATTCTATAATCTAAAAATCATGAGACTACACCACTGATATTATACATAGATTTAATATTGAATAATTATTATTAATTAAAATTTAAAATTTTAGATAACTGATTATCTAACTAGGGCTTGGCAAACATCGAATCCAATAAGGTTACCATATATATATATATATATATATATATATATATATACTCTATATATATATATATATATGTAAAGGTGTAATCTAGGAATAGGTATATTTCTATTATATATATAAAATCGAATAGATAATTTATTGTTTGGGAGTTTATATAAAAGTTGAGCATTGGAGCAGATCAGTAATCTTTAAAACTTGAGCTTTTGAGTTCATCATTCTTCCACTGCACAAATCCCATGAGAATACAGTCATCATACCTAGTTTATAACAAGAGAGAGCTGGCCCTATATACACACATCCCTACATGCACAAAAATCATTATATGTGAAAACTTTTCTAGTTATCAAAATCATGTTGCTACTGTTTTGTTTTTGTATCACAAAAAATATGACTGACCATTTAAAGTATTCTAACATATGCTGCATTGTATGTTATGATATAAATTCATATATTATATTTGTTTGTATATTATTTTATTAATAGTAGCATCATCCATCACTATTTTACACTGTATCCTTTCAAATGACAAAAGGAGCATCTACTATTCATTTGAAAATTAAACATTCATATAATCATTCTAGTATTCAGATTAATTTTAAATTTTCAGTTTAAAAGTAATTCAGCTACTCTATTTAAAACAATAAAAATTAAATATTGAGATCAAGTTAACGGTTGATTGTAGAACTTGTTTTATGACTAAAAAAATGTATATTTCGATGATCAGATACCATATAAAAGTAATATATTACTTTTTTAATTGTTTATTTTATTTGGTCTTTTTTTTTCATCTACTTTCTGAGTAGTGTAGTTCTTTTTTCAATTACTTGGTTTGATAGAAACATTTTTTAGGAATGTCTTGAAAATGATTTTATGGTTTTTTTTTCTGTGCCAATAAATTTAATGAGCTGTTGAAGTGCATAGTCGTAAAAGATAAAATTATGACATGTTATAACATATGTCTAAATTGGTTGTTTTATCGTGATATTTGATGCTGATAATGTTAAAAAAACAGCATAAAGTATTTAATTTACTTTATTTAACCCTTAATGGATTGTCTAAGAGTTTAATAAAAATTATATATTATTCCCATTAATATTTGTCGCTCCATTTATTTTTGAAACTTTCTTTTATTTAAATAAAATGCTCTGTATAGTTTTGTTGTGGTTGAGTGTTAGACATTGATTTATAAGGTCTCTTTGATCAATTTTAGTTTTAGCATTTGTGGCACTTGAATTTCTTATGAAAACTTGAGCAATATAGTCATTTGATGATGGTGATGATTATTATTATTATCATCATTATTATTATTACTATTGCTATTATCACTATAATTATTATTGAAGAGTAGTAATTAATTTATAGAGCACACTAAGAACTTATGTAAATAGTCTGAACATGCACTAACCTGTATTCAATGTGCTTTAAAATTTGCAATAATCAAGCATATTTTGCCAATAGAGGGATCTTCCAAACCATGACCCAAGATAGTGACTTTTCTAAAGACAAGAATGGTCATCTTATCTTTAACCTAAATGTCCATTTATATAGGCAAATCTGAAGCAAAATATGCTTGATTATTGCACATTTTAAAGCACATTGAATACAGGTTAGTGCCTGTTCAGACTATTTACATAAGTTCTCTGTGAACTCTATAAATTAATTATTACTCTTCAATAGTTTATAGAATTTTCAACATTAAGATCATACTATTAACTCACTGTAAATCACAAGATTTCATATAAGTTAATTTGTAAAGGAAATAGTGTATTTAAACAGTGGAGAAAACAACTACTTTATGCTTCCAAATCAAGATGCTTCAGATTCACATATATAAATGGACATTTAGGTTAAAGATAAGATGGCCACGCTTGTCTTTATAAAATTCACTATCTTGTGTCATGGTTTGGAAGATCCCTCTATTGGCAAAATATGCTTGATTATTGTGAATTTTAAAGCACATTGAATACAGGTTAGTGCCTGTTCAGACTATAATTATTATTATTAATATTATTTGTTGTTATGGTTTTCCCATTATATCTACATAGTATTTTTTCATCAAAGAAATGTACGATTTATGACTTTAAAATTGAGGCAGTTAAAATTTGTTGTGGTGAATGTAATTGATATAAATTATTATTCATCACTTTATCATTATAGATTTTTGGTGGTTATCTTCTTTATAAAATATTATATACTCTGATCATCCTATTAAACATTGATTCTAGGTTAGAATCATTATGAGAAACAAGAAATGCATAATCAGAAAGTGCTTCATGATTAGAACTTGTGATATTTTTCTTTTTATATAATTCATTCCATATCAAATAGTGTTATTAGACTTAATGAGAAAGATGATGTAACTGTTTCTATCTTCACACACATAGTGATAAATGAAATAGTTTATTTAATCATATACTTAACTGAAAACTACAATTACGTAATAAATTGGTATCTATTTAAAGTATAGATGGCAGGCTAGATATCAAATATAATAAAGATTGGATTTCACTGCTTTTCTATGTCGTTTTAAAATAGTCTGCATATGGAAATCATATCAATGACTTAATGCATATTTCAGAATCTATAATTGTATTAGAATAACTTAAGCAAAGATTTTAACTACTCCTGTTTAGAGAAAAATACTTCTATAGTCATTCCAATCATCATCTTAGTTTTTGCAATGTCATTATTGTGCATACCTTGCGATTCTTACCATTGTTTCAAAACTGAGTAAGAACTAAATACAAATATGGTGAAAATAATTTCTTACTCTTCTTACAAATTTCAGCAAAATTATTATCTTCATAACACTTCTTTCATGGAATTTGACTATAGCTATTCAACTTTTTCTCAATAATCTAATCTAAACAATTGTGAAAGAATTGGATACAAAGTGAGTTAAATCAGTTTTTTTGGGTTCATCTTTAAAATGTTAGATAATATTTCAATTCACTTTCCATCAATAAAACTTCATCAATATATATAGATAGAAAATTTATTTGCTTAGCTATTGCTTTCAATCAATATTTTTTATTTGTAATTAATTTACATTTAACGTATTTTTTACATAATTTCATTTCTGCATAAGTCTTCTTGTTGGCGGTAGGAGAGAGGGGTGATTATCATAAATAATTTTATTTATAAATGTTTAGATAAATTTTTGCTTTTCATTATATTTTTTTTTTTATTTAATTACTATTAACAAAGAAGTTGATATTAAAAAAAAGTTTAATTTTTAAGTAATATTATTAATTTATTTATTTTTAGTCCAGTTTTTAGAGTTGGTTTATTCGTTTCTGTTTTTTTTTTTAACTATTTTTAATTTTTTTGTTAATTTTCTGTCTATCTATTCAGTTCAAATAATATAAGGTTTTAACATTTTTAAGTTATTACATTAATATAATTGAGTATTCTATACTTTTATTCTTCATGCAACATACAATATGATAACTATATTTTTGTGTCTATTTCTTTAACTCTAATTACTCCTATTATTATTACTGCACATATATTTAAATAATTTTAGTGAGAATGTAAATAAATGATGGCTATTAAATGTATAATATTAATAATATATCATCTTATAGATTGAGCAACTAAATTGAATATATAAAATTAGCCATCTTTTGTCTGAGTTTGACTTGTCAATTGTTGCTATGGTAACATATTTAGATTTAATTGCTCATACTACATATATATCTTTAATTTTAATATTATCAATGCTTGATTTCCTATTAGCTTTTTTCCCTATGCATTTCTATAATACTTTTTTACTATTTTAATTACTCTTCAATTCCATTCTTTATTACATTCCTATATTTAATTTTTTTATTGCTATGTTCAAATCCGATTTTTGTAATAGTTTTATCAAAATATATTTTCTACATATGGTTTACGTATATATTTCATGTTTTTATTTTAAATTATTTTGCCTAACAGTTTCAGTTGATGTGATCAAAAATTATTTTCAAATATGTTAATAATATATAAATTATAGCAGCTTTTAATTTTTTTAAAATATTATTTTCATTTCTTTGTGTAAAAATTAATCTATTGCCTACTTATTTCCTCCACATATTTCTTCCCACTATTTCTCGAATCTTATTTTAAATTATTATATTTCAAGAGTATATTATTTAAAATTTAAATTTATATATATATTCCAAAAGTGAGTATCAACATAGATAACCTTTTCATAGCATTAATACATAATGTACAAATCTGTTTTAATGTATATTAATATATATCAAATATTTTAAGCAATCGAATGTGATATTATGTAAAGTGGCTTCTCTTTAGATGAAGTCAAAAATTTCTGTCTATAGAATATTGTATATATAGAAACTCTTTAACTGATGCTAAATACTCTTTTTCTCTCTAACATCTTATATTAGTGTAAACTATCTAATTTTTCATATTGATTACTAATTCCAATTTATTGCTTTTTTTCTTATTTTAATAAAAGTTATTTTATTACTTTTTATATTCTCTTATTATATGCTTTACTTTCATAATAAAAGCCTCAATTTTAACTTTCAAATTAAAGTTCCAATTTTTTGTTTTATTATTTTTCATATGTTTTTCTATTTTTCATAAATCTTATCTTGTTTATCTTTCAATATCTTTTATTCAAAAATAAATTTGTATTTCCTTTTAAACCATATTCGTGGTCAAAATACTTATTTTATTAATTTAAAAACTAGTATCTGTATTTTCTCTAACTTTCTATGGAATTGAATTTGCAATTACAAGTTTAGATCAAATTGTGGATTAATAAAACAAGGGATTTATATAATTATACATAGGTAATAATTGAAAAAACATTGCTGCTAATTAAAAGAACAAATGAAATAATTTTCTCTCTCTCTCTCTCTCTCTCTCTCTCTCTCTCTCTCTCTCTCTCTCTCTCTCTCTCTCTCTCTCTCTCTCTCTCTCTCTCTCTCTCTCTCTCTCTCATATATATATATAACAATTAAAAAATAATAAATATAATGGTAATGAACTATTTATACAGTCTTTCAATCCACAGAAGTACTTTTGGTTAATTCCTTATCCTGCCTCAACTGCCAATAAATTCAAAAAGCAAAATGGAAGCAAATGTCATCAACTCAAATCCTATGATAATGTTAGCAGCTGGTTTAATAATTGTATTCGTTTTATTCATATTTATTAAAATTGCCTCCTTACTTTTTCTTTTATTATGTTTTTTCTCTTCATGAATAATCGTAACACTTACAATATCAAATGTAAATTTATATTTACATGCCCTTTCATGATCCAAGCAAACTGAAGCAGTCATTAAATCACTATTATTTTTACTTTTCATATGCTTATATAACAATTCATATTCCTTTACTTTTTTTTTAAATACTATGCCTCAATTCACCTATATGTCATAATATGCATCTACAAACAATTTGATACACAAATTACTTTTCTGCTTGACAGGTATGATATTTTTAGAATTAGTCACTAATTTATTAACAGTATTTGTAACACAAAATGAAACATTAAACACATTCTTATATATATATCCTTAAAAATTTTCACTTGAGCATTTGAAATAAATGGAATAGATATCCATTTTTGCTATCAATCTTTGACTCTTTTAAACCATTATAAATCTTTTTAAATTGACACAAAGTATTGTTAATCTGCTCCATCTTATAACCAACTTCAAGCAATTCTTTGGCAAATATCTCTTTTTTTTTAATTTATCACAATGGCAATGGCATAATTTTTTATTACGAAACAAAAAAGATCTAAAACTTATTGGTACTTTGGATTTACAATTTATATATCCCCTTTTTTGCAATGGTTTGATTATTAATTTATTACTTAACATACTATTATCTCTTGTAATAATTAAATCCAAAACTTAATACTTTTGTCCTATTTCTATTCAATAGTCCATTTCAAGCTATTCAAATTATTTAACTTCTCTGCAAGAAAATTTATAGTATTGGTATTTCCACAAACAAAAAATCTTCCACATACATTTTGTAAATTTTAATATTTAAAAAAAAAAACACATCTTTAAAATACTATTCTCATATGTAGACAAAACAAAAGTGCAAACTTGTGCAACAACAGTCAGTAGGCCAACCTTTGGATATTTATAATATCCACCTTCAAAAGAAGCAACAATGTTATCATCAAAAAAATTTCAAGATTGAATAATAAATTTTATCACATATTACTTTTTAATGCATGTTCAATTATTTTCAAGGAATTGACTCTATCAATAAAACCACACATTTCTGTTGCTTCTAATGATCAGAACCATAGGTCAACCTTTAGACATTTATAATATCCACCTTCAAAAAAAAAAAAAAAACAATGTTATCATCAAAAAATTTTAAAGAATCAATAATAAATTTTATCACATATTTACAAACACCTTAACTTTTTAATGCATGTTCAATTATTTTTATGGAATCCACTCTATCAATAGAACCATGCATTTCTGTCACATCTAATGAACCAATAAACATGATTCTCATTAATCACTATATTTTTAATTCTATCTACAAAGTTAACAGAGAAAGCAATAGTATTTTCCCCAAATCCTAAAACTCTTATAACACCTTAACAATATATTTAGAAGTCTGATATATAAATGAACCACCAAAACCAATCATAATTTGCAAAGTATTACCGTCTTTATGTAACTTTATATTTGCAAAAATATGAGAACATACAGTGCAGGATGTATATATATATATATATATAGTACACAGCATTTTTAAAATACTGTTAATAAATTTTATTTCCTAACCCTTCATATTATATTCTTTAATCAAAAAGAAAGCAAGTTTATCCATTTGCATTTTAACTTTCACAATATACTGACATTTCATCATTAAACACATCCACAGCCTTTTATCTTTTTTTCAAACAAATCACATTATCATTCTTCAGCCTCTATTTAAATTCTGAAATGGCCAATTCCCATAATTTTTCATATGGAATCACATTAAATATATGACAATTAATTTTCTTGATAATTTCACCAGCAACATGACTATCACCATGAATTATTTCAAATACATTTTGAACAGCTGCAATTAACTCCAAATTATAATCATCCCAAGTATTGCCACATATTTAGCTCTGTGACTTAAAACCTATTTCTAAATCAAATGTTTTTTTTTATTTGACAAATTAAGAAAATTCATTACATAATAAGTCTGTATATACTGCTTATTAAATTTAAAAAAATCTATTTTCTTTTCAAATTTATTATGTAACTTAAGTTCAAATAATTTAAATCCATTTTCACAAACAATTTTACATTCCTTCCAAGCACACCATTCATTTAAAATTATTAAATGTTCAATTGCTTTCAAATATCTCCGAATATCAAAAAGTTATTTTTATAATTCTTAACTACATCATTTAAAATCATTGATTTCAATTTATCCATACATCTCGGTACAAGTTTGGTGGATCATTTATTTATCAGACTTCTAAATATATTGGCAAGCTGTTACAAGAGTTTTTAGGATTCGAGGAAAGTACTACTGCTTCATTTTTTGACTTTGTAGACCGAATTAAAAATATAGTGATTAATGAGAATGATATTATTGCTTCATTAGATGTGACAGAAATGAATGGTTCTAATGATAGAGTGAATTCGATAAAAATAATGGAACATGCATTAAAAAGTAAAGGTGTTTGTAAATATGTGATAAAAGGTATTATTGATTCTTTAAAATTTTTAATGATAGCATTGTTGCTTTTTTTGAAGGTGAATATTATAAAATGTCTAAATATTGGTCTAGAGAGTTTGCTTGTTGTTGTACTAGTTTGCAATTTTGTTTTATCTACATATGAGAATAGTATTTTAAATGTGTTTGAAATAAAAAAAGAGCGATATTAGATAAATTATACAAATGTTTTATTAAATATATATGTGAATTCAAGTTACCTGTGGTTCGTCTCCATTCATTTCATTCTAAAATTAGCTTTGCTAATTAATTATTGTGCTGCTATCTGATGACTCATAATCACATACATACTATTCCTAGATTTTAAGTACTGGATAGGTCTAATTAAAGTTAATAATTAGAGGTAGACATTAGAATTAGTTGAGGCTCATGCTCCACCATTGATGTTAGTGGGACAGAAGATTAATTGCTTCCCTTGAAAATGTTGTTAATTAGGTGGCAGATTTAGACAGTGGGTAAACAGGGCAGAATCTGTAGGTATTCTTTATCTTTGATCTCACATACAGTTGGATTCGATGTACTTTTACCTAGGCTGTGAATCATGTTGAGTTAACATACAATTTCAACTGGTACACTATATATATATATATATAGCTTTAGTTGATAAAGATTACTGGGATAATCAAAAGCGCTCCTAAGTGAATAAAATTTTTAATTATTTAGTTACTGTATTTACAAATATTCAGTTATATAATTACATATATTGCTTTAAAAATACAGACATCAAATAATATATATATATATGTGTGTGTGTGTGTGTGTACAAATGGAGTTTCTTATTAGTTACATGTTAAGACTCTTTATTTAATGGTTTTTAATCTTGTAGAGAGTTGCCATGAATTTTTTTCTTTAAAACTGAGTAGTTGGAACATTATTGGCTCAAACTCAGCAAGTAAAGTTGGATATCTAATGGTTATGGGCGATATATCTGAGAAGTGACATTTATTAGTGTGACAGTTAACAATGTATATTGACTTTTTCAGCTGCTGGTAGTTCAATATATATCATGTTAACCAGAAGAATCAGGATAAGGGAATAAAAGTAAACTGGTAAAAATAATTCTGAAGTGATCATTTTATATTATTCTTTTTTTTTAATTAACAAGTTCACTAATTTACCAAAATGTTCAATTAACAAACCCACTTGTTTGCCTTTTTTTAAAATTAGAAAACCCAGTAATTATCTATTTACACACAGTTCTCTAGTCAAATAAGCCAGGAATTGTATTTTTATATTGGACTATTTTCAACATCTAATATGTGTATTGAATGTCTTTAAAAAAATTTAACTTTATTTAAATATTCCAAATACATTCAACTCTTAATAATAGCACATCAAACAGGTTAGTATAGGTACAATGTTTCCAAGAGGTATTATTCATCCCTTTTCTTCAGGTGTTGCTGGCCTGACCAGTAAATGTTCTAGCATGGGATTCGAATCTGGGTCCTTAGGTTCTTGATTATTGAATTTTAAGGTGCCAAAGGCAACAGTCAGCAGAAATTTCATATATAGTTATCTATGAGGTTCCTTCTGATTTCTCCACTTTTTCCTACAAGAAAAGTTGATTATGTATAGTCACACTAGATTAACTTCCCATTGAAAAGCACTTGCAAGAACATAAACTGATGATTAGAAGAGAGAAAACAAACCATGTATGTACTAATGAACATATGTTCAATTGGGGAAAAACAAAAATATTGGATAGAGAAGAAAAGATACAAAGAAGAAAATTTAAAAAAGCTGCTCACATGACAATAGCAAAAAAATCCTGCAAACCAACCTAGTGTGACTATACATAATGTCTGAAAACTACTAATCAACTTTGCTCTTAGGAAAAAGTGGAGAAATCAGGAGGAATCTCATAGATAAATATATGAAATTTCTACTGAGTGTTACCTTTAGCAGGATGGCTGGGTTGATTAGAGAATTACCTTAAAATTCAAAAATTTAAGGACCTCAGTTTGAATCCAATGCTAGTACTGTCACTGGTCAGGCCAGCAACACCTGAAGAAGAGGAGAAAATAATACCTCTTGAAACATTGTGCAAATACTAACCTGTTTGATGTGCTATTAGTAACAGTTGAATAAATTTGGAATATTTAAATAAAGTTAAATTTTTCTAAAGACATTCACTACACATATTAGATGATGAAAGTATTCCAATACCAAAATACAACTAAAACACCAGAATCACAAACCTTCAGGAAAACACTAAGCCAGAAATTATTTCATTCATTTAGTTTACAAAATACTTTAATTAAATATATCTTCTCATTTATAGATGTCACTTATAATATTTATTAATTGAAATCCAACATTTTCAAAATCAGGAATAAAGCTTAAAAATTGATTTTCCAAGAGTTTTAATTGATAAATAATATGCAAAAAAAACTTTTTTAAGTAATGCAAATAGTTGACTAAAAAATACAAAATAACAAAGTAATCAACAAAATAATCCACCTTGTGTTCAATATCATTTTTAGAAAATATCAGAGATCTTAAGAATCTAGACGTGTCATAAAACAGCTGAAAATTGCAAGTATATTGTCATTTCATAAAAGCATTTGTGGCTCAAATAGATCAAAAACACCAATATTCTGCAATTTCCAATTGTTTTATAACAAGTCTAGATTTTTAAAATCTCAGATATTTTCCAAGAATGGCAAATTAACCAAAAAGTGAATTACTTTGTTAATTACTTTGTTATTTTGTACTTTTAGTTAACTATTTACATAATAACATTAAGAAAAGTTTTTTTTTGCATGTTATTTTTTTACTTTTTAGATATACATGCATATTATTTTAAAAAATGATTTAAACTACAAATTTTTTTGACAAAAATTGTAATTTAATAATATGTTGAAATAAAAACTATACCTTTTAACAAACAAATTTTAATTTTAAATCATCATCTTCATCATTATCAACCATTATCAATCCACTGCAGAATGAAGATCTCTCTGAGTTCAATCCATCTTTTCCTATCTATAGCTTCTCTTCTCCACATCACCACTGCACACTTTCTTATTTTATCCATCCATCTCACATATGGTCTCTTTCTGGGTCTTTTACAATCTCTTGGAATTCAGTTCAAAATTTCAATTGTCCATCAATTATCATCTCTTCTAGAAATATGTCCAACCCAACTCCACTTCAGTCTTTTAATTTTTTCAATGAGGTCAGTAACACCTGTTTGTTCTCTTATCCATACATTGCATTTTCAATCTCTTCTTGTTACTCCCAACATGCATCTCTCCATACTTCTTTGAGTGGTCTGAAGTCTATGTATTACTCTTCTATTAAGTGTCCAAGTCTCAGATCCATAAGTAAGAACTGGCAAAACACATTTATTAAAAACCTTTCTTTTCAAACATATAGGCATATTTCCTTTTAGTATCAAGTTATTTCTACCAAAAGCACTCCAACCAAGTTTAATTCTATGATTAATTTCATCCATTATGTTTCCATCCGTATTAATAATCTGACCAAGGTATTTGTAACTGTTAACTTATTCTAACTCATCATAATCAATCTTTAAATATCATCTATTATATAAAAATATTTATGTATTGGCATTTGAATTAATTCTTTAACCTTTTTTACACATTCATTATGTTTTTCACAAAATATTTATGAAATATTAATTATTTCAGAAGAATAATTCAGATTTGGTCAAAATTATTTACTTTTAATTGATTAAGTATGAATTAAATAAAAATATTAACAAAATTTTACTCTACAAACAATATTTTCATTGGCTCAGTTGCTAAGAATTTTTATAGGAACTATAACTATGTGACTTGAATTCTAAAGGGGAATGTTTTTTCCAATATCCTATCATGATAACAAATCCACGGACAAAGAAAAAAATCAAATTTTATAATATATAAATACCAAAATAAGTCAATATAAATACATAAATCATTTAAGTTATAAATATCAAATGCTAAATATACAGATTAATATTAATTAATATAAAAGATACATAAATCTATAAATCATTTAATTTAGACATCACTGACTTATTGCTAACATAAGTAAATATCTTATAAAATAGTTCATAAATAAAAGCTTACTTTAAGTCCAAAAGAAAAGAGTTAAGAGATATTAGTTTCATGAAAGTTGAATTATATATATAATGAGATTGTCTTGACAACAAATTGAGAGTGTTGATTATTATGGATATTGAGATTTTCTAAGTACTGACTAATTTTAATGATATGTACATACATATGTAAATGGAGCTCTTTAATAATTTTTGTGTAATATCTTTTCATTTATTAATTTTCAATCTTGTAGAGAGTTATCTTCAAATTTTTCCTTTAAGATTGAGAACCACATCTGTTGAACTGCATACTTGATGATAGTTGGTGCATTGTTGATTCAAATTGAGCAAGCACAGTTGGAATCTAATGTCTATGAGCTACTTACTGGAAATGTAAAGTTTGTTCCTCTGTCAGTTAACAACATATTGAATCTTTCAGCTGCTCGTAGAAGTTCAGAGCAACAATCACCAGAAGAAGCAGTATCAGCAAAGAATGGAAATAGACTGGTCAGAATAATTCTGAGCTGGTCTTTTTATAGCATTCACTTTTTTTTAATTATCAAGTCCACTCATTTCTCAAATTTTTTAATTAACAAACTTACTCATTTTCCAATTTTTTTAAATTAAATAACCCACTCATTTGCCAATTTTTTAAATTAACAAAGCCAGTAATTACATGCTTACACAATTCTCTAATTAAATAATCTAGTAATTATTTTCATTCAGTTTACAAAATATGTTAATTAAATAAAATTACTTGTTTATAGATGACACTTAAATTATTATTAATTAAAATCCAACATTTTTAAAACTAGAAACAAGGCTTTAAAAAAATCGAACTTTCAAGAGTTTTAATTGATAAAAAAAATATAAAATAATTAAGAAAAGTTCTGTAGATTAGTATTTAATTCTAAATAGATATATTTGAAATAACTTTAGTTACAATAAAAGAGTTTATCTTTTTTAAAACTAAAATAAAATTAATTATAAATACAGACCTTTATCGGTGTGTGCATATATAACATCAGTCTATATATAATAAAAAACTTGATGAAACTTATGAAAGCTGAATTTTATTTATACTTTACCAACCATGATATTTAAAAAGTAGAGATTGATATAGAAATGTTATTGTCTCAATATATATATATATATATATATATATATATATATATATATATATATATATATATATATATATATATATATATATATATATATATATATATTATATATATAATCCATGGCAGGATAAAGATCTCTATGTTTAATCCACATTCTTTTATTTCTAGCCTCTTTTCTTTGTAACTCACCATTCCACTTCATTATCTTATTCCTTCATCTCACATACAGATCTTTTGAAATATTTTGTGTTTCAGTTTAAGATTTCAACTATCAGTCTTTTATTATCTCTTCTAGAAATATATCTATCCCAGCACCATTTCAGTTTTTTAATTCTTTCAATGATGTCAGTGTTGCATGTTTATTCTCTCATTCATATATTTAGTTCTTAAATCTCTTTATGTTGCTACTAACGTACATCTCTTCATAGTTTGCTGAATGTTCTTAAGTCTCTGATTATTCCTTTTATAAATGTCCAGGTGTCATAAGTCAGAACTGGCAAAATGCATAATTTTTCTTTTCAAACTCATACTAAAAGTACTCCATCCAAACATAATTTTATGATTAATTTAAACCATTATATTCCCATATGTATTAATAATCTGACCAAAGTATAGTAATTAACTTCTTATTCATGATTAGAAATTTTTATTGACTTTTCTGAGAAAATCCATTTAACACTAGTTTAGTCATTTTAGTATTTATCTTTAATCCTAATTTCTTACATTTTTTTGATAATTCTTGAATTTTTTTTATAAACCTTAAATATTATTTGAAAAAATAAATATATCAACTACATTCTTTAGATGATTTAAATAATATCCATTTACTTTTACTCCCTTTCCATTTTAATCAATAAAATATATTTTTGTAAAATTGCTGTAGAAAGTTTGAGAAAGGAATCACCTTATTATATACATGTTCATTTTCTTACTGTATTATGTGATCATATTAATGTTATTGCATTTGATATTTTTCAGAATATGACAATATCTTGAGTCTATATCTTGATGATCCATATGGTTTAATCACTTTAGAAATGGTTTAAGAATTAAATATCTTTTCATCTATCCTTTCTATAACTTTTCTTCTATTATTTTTTTAGTTAATTTCTTATTAATTATTCTTTTATTTGGAAAATGGGGATAGAGTGTCATGTGTAATAAAGCATGGCATGCAGTAGGACTTATTATCAGCTAATCTAGCATTTTATCAAACAATTAATTAGTGAACTGAAATTTTAAAACCCCGAACATAGTTTTATTTATATATTCTTATGAGAAATGTTTGAATACTTCCTATTACATATCAGAGAAAAGGATTAAAACTAAGTAATATTATTTGGAAAAAGATATATTCTGTTGAAGTTTTTTCAGACTTTTTTTATTTGCAGAAGTATTTCAAATTTTAAATTTAAATCTCATGAATAATTTGTTTGTACAAGTAATTAAAACTAATTAACTTTAGTTCTTGTTTAACCTAAGTAGTTTTCAATTTAAATTACAAATTATTTCTAAATTTGTACACGAGTGACTTTTAAATATACTTCAAAGTAATTCACTAAAAAAATATATATTTTTTTTTACAAACTAGCAATAAATATCTTATATTTCTGATAAAATAATTAAATAATAATCCATAAGGTGATTTCGTTTAATTTTTGCTTAAATGGATTATATTATTGTTAGATAAATTAAAGCTACAATTATTGTTAAGTTAGTTTTATTACATCTCATGATTTTTAATTTTGCTTTAGGAAAATAATTTGATTGGATAATTAAATATATATAAAGAAAAAATATTTAAGTAATGTTTTATTATGCTTTAAGCATAGAAAAATTACACATTTCACTGCATAATCTTTATGGTATACAAAAAGTGTTTTGAAAATAATATTATTTTACAGAAATAAAGTCCAAAAATTTCTCACATTTTATGTACTCATCGTCGTCGTCATCATCATCATCATCATCATCATCATCATCATCATCATTATTATTATTATTATTATTATTATTATTATTATTATTGAAGCATTCAATTGATTGTTCATTTGCTAATCTATTTTTACAAATATTGACTTGTTATACTATTTTACTAAGCAATATACTACTCACTATTACTATATCTTAACCCACAAACAATTTATATTTTTGATTTAAAATAGTTTTTAAACAGACTCAAAATTATACAAAAAAATATTACAACTTTATCATTTTAAGAAAACTTTGGAAAACATATTAACGTATCCAATTAATGAAAAATTTTTACTACTATATTTAAAATATATCAAATAAAAATTATATTTTAATATAGATTTTATTAAGTTTTTATATATTTTAATTTCTTAATATAGTATATTCATATCAAAATAAAGAAAAATGATATTATAAACATTATATAAATAACAATAAACTAATTTTCATAATTGATCTTACTATCATTCAAAGTGAAAAAAAAATTTACCCGGTAAGCCCGAAGTTTGCAAATACTAAATTTTCATTTATTAATTATACTGTTGTTTTATATGAATTCTATATTTTAAATTTATCTTCACTCCTCTAAGAACGTCATAAAAAATCTTTTCTATTTCATTTCGCTGTTACCATTTGTTTTATTTTTTGACTTAAATGTTTTCTACATTAGGCATCTGCATTATAAGTGATCACTGTCAAGTTAGCACAATAATATAACAACTTGTAATATTATATATATATATAATAACAATAAAAATAATAAATATAGCACTAATTATTTTTTACCGCTATTACAATATTTTTAATTAATGGACATTTTAATTTTTTTATATATATTGTACCGAACATACTCTCCATCCCTTAAAATATCAGTCATCTGAGGGTACCGCCAGACTACTTATGAGCCTAGAAAATTTATTTGGGGTAACTGTCCCCAACATAATAATAAATTTATTGCTGCTAGATCAGGGTGAGAAAGAGATTTTTATCTAACTTAAACAATTGATAGACAGATAACAGCCAAATAAACAGCAGGCAAATTTAAATAATCAAAATAATATTTATTGATTACTAGGTTTATAATAAAATATAAAATAACCCCATACCAAAATAAAATGAAATAAAATAAAGTAGTACTTCTTCATGGATAGTCACACATTAGATAAGACCCATTTGTATAGTTGTTTTATACCGTTTATATTTTTCTATACTAAATCCTAACAAAAACAAACACTATCAGAATTTTATAAACATTGATTATGAAATGATCATTACATTGCATACACTTTAAACTAACCTTTCTTATTATCATTACTAATCCATGCGAATTCATATGGTATGCTAAGGTACAATGCAGGACAATTGAATACAGGCCACACAAAAGAGATACAGTGAACTTATAATGGACCATCCTATTGCACCCAACACACATAGCCATATGTGTTTTGTCTATGTGTAGGTGATGAGAGCTCACACAAGTCTGACTTTTATTCTTTAGTACTTATCATATCCATATAGCCAATGAGCATTTTAAAACATTCTTTATGAATAAATCTACTAGGAAAATATTATTTTATGGATTTCTCATTTTAATTTGTTTGCAGAGAATTTCGTTTGCTATTTGACTTGTGGTCATTATTAATAGCAACGAATTATGAAACTGATTTAATTTAAAATAGAAATTTACACTTGAAAATATTTTGTCATTCAATGATATGAAATTTTAAAAGTAACTAAGGATCTATTGATTACTTAACTCTAAAATATTTCATAAATATAAAAAATAACTCATCCATGGAGAACACACATAAAAAAAAATCTTATACTAACAATAAATTATTAATATTTGTAAGTTCTAATAATTAAATCTAATAGTAATTAGTCTATATTCTAAATACAAGTTTATATATGTAGAAAACTGGATAAGATCAGGCTTATAAATTATAAATAAAGTTCTCATTACCATTAAAATCCATTAGTGTGTCACTTTGCACTCTGAGAATTCATTGACGGATAAGTATTTACTTTATTGATTTTGGTAGCCATTTTTTGATATCAGTTAGTTGACAAAGAGGGGCTTCAATGTAGGTTGGCATTTCTAGAAGTCAGTTTTTTATGAATTTAGGATGTGCAGGGATATGAAATTAGATTCAGAGCAAGGATTCCATCTTGGTAAGATGCCTAGCCTTTCATAATTTGAATAACACCACTAGGAATGATTTGTAGATTCATTTTTATAAAACATCAAGTGACTTTCCACAAGCTAATTGCAAGATATAAATAAAATCTCATAATTTTAAAGCTGATATACCAAATAAATATTTAAAAATAGATGTTTCATTTTTACACTTTGAAGAGAAAAATTAATTTTTAGGGGTAAAATATCTGAATCATATGAGAAAACAGAACATGTAAAATTAGGTATAATTATTAATGAATTATATGCCTACCCTATGTTTTAAGCAACAAAAAATCCTTCCTGAAGAATCGTTTGATAGTACCAGGAATCACATGCAAGTATTTTTCAATATGCTTTTTTATTTCTAGTAATCTACTATTCAATGCCATGGTTTATTTGTAGAGTAAATGTTCACCTTAAACTTTTAGATATGCAATCAAACATTGTTATGACAAACATTTATTGAAAACTTAAATTCACTTCTTTGCAGCTTTTAACATCTTTTTAAATATTGTGCCACAACCTATCAGAAGTCAGATTGTCTTACAGAAAATATATAGAAGACTATTCAATTAGATTTACCATTAGTTTAACATGTAATTTTTCTACCATACACATTCCTCAATGTATTATTTCTGACTGTTTAAGCAGGAAACCCTTAAAACAGCTAAAGAAATATGCTTTAAGAAATTAGCTTTATGCCAGACTCTAAGAATATCTATTTTCAAGATCCAATGAGCTTTTTAAACTTTCCTGGAATCTTGCCAGCATTCCAAAGCCATTTGTAGTTAATGTGTTATGTACCTCAAAAATGCTATTTTATAGTTTCTAGCTTATATAACTATGGCTGAATACAAACTATGAACTATATAATGATAATTGTCTAATCTGTGTATACAATTATAGAATTTAAAATGTAATAAAAATATAATAAATCTAGCTTAAGTTTGAAATATCTACAGTTTTCTTTATAACTAAAGTGAATAGTTAGCAACTCTTTTTTAAAAAAAATTATAGGCTAAATAAATGTGAAAAAAGACAATTGGATACCTATTTAGTTACATTTGACATTTTACTTAAAACATAAAAGACTGGAAAAAGAGAAATGATTATGTTTCAATATGTCAATAATTTTCAAGCACTCATTGACTTCAAGTTTAGATGAAAATGTATAAATTAATAAACTTAAACTAATTAATGCTCTGAGCTAGTTTTTGGCAAAACACTGCCAAAATCATAGTGCAAAATGAATACACTAAGATTTAAATATGTCAATAAGAAAACTAAAGCAATCTGACATATGATAGATCATTTTAAAAGAATGTTATGGACATGATTTTCTAAAGGCTGTCATAAACATAATCACCAGAAGTTGATGCTAACTTGAACATATCTTAAAATAAGTAATCATGTGATACTTTCAAAATGTCACATTTTGCTTTTTGAAATAAATTTTCATTTGAGATATCAGTTACAAATTAAATCTTTTGTCTATATGACTGCCAGATAAGAAGAACATTTCTATAAAATTTCATGTACCAAAGCAAAACAAAGTTTACCTGTAGTTTAACCAATTATCCAAGCCAATCAGGTCTCTGGAATAGTTTATGTGGTTCATAATTTATTTTTCATTGCAGGCAAATGAAGAATTTTGAAAAATCTGTTGCAGCAAATGAAATAAAAAATACCTCCATTAGTCACATGATTACAAAGAAAGATTTTTTTTCTGATGACAATTTGTTATAAATTTAAAAACTGTAGTCAAAACAAATAATATTAATTAGCTAATTTCACCTGATTTTGGAAAATAAAATGATGTAAACATGTGCGTATATTTATTGATATAATTATTACTAGCACATCTTTGGTATATTTAGGTGCATTGGCCATCATAAAAATTATTCAACATACA
Organism: Epiperipatus broadwayi; assembly: GCA_028023455.1. NCBI lineage: Eukaryota > Metazoa > Onychophora > Udeonychophora > Euonychophora > Peripatidae > Epiperipatus > Epiperipatus broadwayi. The sequence goes on from JAQFVV010012417.1 coordinate 10,437,015, forward strand.
GGAATAAGTAATGGATAATGCTGATCGTATCATTATTATGTGAGATATTATTTAGATAATTCATTCATTGAATTTCTAATTTTATATATCTATAAACTGATAGAAACACTGTCTAGTTAAAAAAATTGCAGTTTACATATGCTGTATATTATAAAAGTGCTTTGTTGAATATTTTTAAAGAATAAATAAATCTGCACCAGTAATGATTAGAAGATCATTATAGCATTACTATTTTTTCTTCACAAAATCCAAGCTATCAAACTGCCAATCAATCTTCAATCCTTTTTAAGAAAACTATTCATCACCCAATTGTAACCTCCAAGCTTTCTTTAAATGCGCAAATCTGTTCAGCTACGTTATTCATCTTCATATAGATTTTGCTTTTTTTTTTTCTCATGTGTCATAGCATCAGCCGGTAAGCGAACCCGCTAACCCAGGACAACTGCTTGTAAAGCAGCTGTCACTGACCTCTCGACCACCAATGCTTGACAGATTTTGCTTATTTTTTACAGAATATAAATAAACATGTTCATTTTATTTTACATTTTATTATAGATATGAGATTTATTTTTAGATATGTTCAGCTTAAAAGTTGTTCTAACACTTCTCTTACTACAGAAACTTAGGGTCCACACCTTGTGAAAATCAACATCCTTTTATAATAATGGTTGATTAATATCATTTTTATACCCAATAAGTAGAAAGAAATTTCTAATAGTTAGTGGAGAGTTTAATGACATTTAAATTGATGAAAAGTTTACATTCATATTAGTAATGATAAAATATTACTGAATTTAAATTTTTTAATAAATAATTTATTAATTACTTGAAAATTATATTAAAGTTATATATTTATTTTTAATTGATTAAAAATACTAAACTTTAAATAATTTTTAATATATAATTAAAAAAAGATGAATAATTATTGTCATTTCCTTTCGTTTGCTTAGCATTTATCAATTATTAATATCAGCTCAGCTAAAAGCTTTAGCATCTCAAATTACTTTTTTTATTTGTTTGAATTTTTATTTAGTTGTAATTGTTTTGAGATAATAATGACAATAATGCATTTAAATTGTAAGGGATTTCACTATCTTAGGATAAAATTTTAAACTCCAGAGATCATAAAAGTGCATGATGTAACTCTATATATATCAAACTAAATTAAAGAGTCAGTAAGTCAAAGCATATTGTGACAGTCAATGGACAAAATATGTCTCTTGTTTGTGATTAATTAAATTATTTTTGTCATGAAATTTAATGCAATTATTATTATTTTTATTACTTCATTATTATTATGAAATTATATTACATATAATCTTATAGATTTTCATTCACATTCTTCTAAATATGTTATAAATGAAATGCCTAATATTAGTATGTCTCAAGATCAGGTATCAACTTCTCAAGCTGTTTAATTCTTATGTACAAAAATTCTCCAGCCATTTAATTCTTATGTACAAAAACAAGACACCATTAAATAACCTATTTCTAGGTAAAGTTTTAGGCATATTTTCACAGAGGATTAGCAAATAAGACATTAACTTATTACTTTGTTTTGTCAAGAATGTTTGTTCTTTTCTTCATTGTTCTATTCTTTAGTTAAAAGTAATTAAATATATTTTTGGCTTTCTAAAAAATTACATTTATTACAATATAAGAATAATACTATATCTATGGCATACTCGCCAGAAGGCACCGCTACATTAAAAGTATAGATTTTCCTTTTTATTCTAAACATATCTTGAACTATCCCATGATAATGAGGGTATCTCTTGAAGTTAAGTTAAATTTTCTGACAAGATAACACTAATATCCAGATCCAATAACCATTCTAAGTTGTTTTTTTTTGATAACCTTCTCGATAGGGGAAATAGAAATTCTATCACTATAGTCATGATGGATAGTTTGCGAGTTATATAGATGTACTAATGTATAGATTAAGTATATGCACTATTAAAATATTATACATTCTATTAAAATATTAGAAGTACATATGAGATTATATTAAATTATGTATCTCTAAATTATTTATTAAATAAATAAAAAATGAAATATAAATAAGTATTAATAATAAATAACAAATATCAAGTACTTTTCCCCTTATTGGTTTATATATATATATATATATATATATATATGTGTGAGTGTGTGTGTGTGTGGATACTATTAACAAATGGACAATTGAGATATATTGAATATTACATGATCACCTTCTCTATATTAGCACAGTCTGGGGCTATTGGATGAGTAGGTACTAGATAGGGATTTTATGCAAAAGCCTTCTGGCATCCATTGATTACTCTGTTTGGCACAGGGTGGCACTACTGTATGGAGAGTTTTGCCTTTGTTTATACTGAATATTAATCTAATGTTTCTCAAGTGATCATTCTTTATCACTTATAATATTCATAGATTTACATAATGAAGATTAAAAAACTTCTGCATGCTTTGACAAGTTTTCCCAGTTACTTAGAATAAAATCACAATAATCTTAGTACATAATCAGTATAAAGATAGTATTTGAAAATAAAAACAGATCGGTGTGATGACAATATGTTTCCAACATCTATAAGCAACTCAGTAATTCATATTCTACAAAAAAGTATAACCAGTTAGATACTGCTACTGCTACTGCTACTACTACTACAATTAATCCTCACTTCATTCTTTATATATCATAAAGTTATATCTATGATTATTTTATTATTATTAAATAATACCTTATACTATAAGTCACAAGGTTTTTTCCATACATTGATATGCCATAAGCATGTCAGAGAGCACAATAAAAAAATTATATTATATTAAAATTTCCATAAGGTTATGAATCATATAATAAAAAGTCTTTAATTCTTTTTAATATTTACTGTTGACCATATGTGTAAATGTTGGTCAATTCTCATTAGCAAATCAATTCAATATGTGGTCATTGAAATACACTCTCAATTAAAACAATGCTGCACAGTTTGGTGCAGTTGGTAGAGTGTCTAACTTGAGGTTGGGATGTCCCAGGATCGATTCTGGCATCCATAGGTCTGGTGGTCAAACTTCTTATGAACTCCTTTATAATAATGCCATTTATCCAGTTTCTTCTATTACTCTCTTTTTCACATTATCATAGGTCATTTCCCTTATTTCATCCATTTATCTCACAGGTAATCTCTTTCTGATTGTTTTCTCACCCATGTATTTTATTTCAATCTCTTCTTGTTATATCTTACATCTCTCTATACTTTGTTGAGTGGTCTAAAATCTCTGAATTACTTTTCTATTTAGTGTCCAAGACTCATCCATATCTACAAACTGATAAAACACATCAATTAGAAACCTTCCTTTTCAAACATATAGAGATATTTCATTTTAATATTAGTTATTCTATGATTAATTTTGTTCATTATGTATTCATCTGTATTAATAATTTGACTAAGGTATTTGTTATTGTTAACTTCAAATTCAATCTTTATTTTCCAGTTTTATGAAAATTCATTGAACATTACTTTAGTATTTTTAGCATTTATCATTACCTTTTTTATTTTCATCTGATAACTCTTGCAATATCTTCTGAAGCTCTGATACATTATTTGCAAAAATAATTACATTAACTCTAAAATCTAAATGACTTAAAAATCTCCATTTATTTTTAAACTCTTAGTTTCCTATTTTAATCTACAAAATACTTTTTTAAAGCTGCTGTAAAAAGTTTTGGTGATATAGAATCATCTTGTTGCACACCTTTCTCAATGTTAATCTTTTTAGTATAACCATGTACTTTAAGCATCCACTGCTGCATTTTTGTTTAATATTCTTCAGAATATGGCAATATCCTGTGTGTATGTCTTGATGATCCAATGCTTTAATCACTAAAGAAATGTTTATAGAATCAAATGTCTTTGCATAATCTACAAATCTAAAGTATAATAGCAACTCATATTTATTGGTACTTCCTATAATTTTTATCAATTCATTAAATGTGATATATTGTGCTAAACCATTTTTGAACCCAGCTTGTTGTTTTGGTTGATTTATAGCCAAAGTTTGCTACAGAAGAGTTGTAATTATCCTGGTAAAAATTGTGCATATATATATATATACTTTTTAAGGGACTTGAACTCAGATTTTTAATCTCCCTATAGCTCATCTTATAAAACTGATACACATGACCACATATATGTGAAAAAGATCAATGATCTGCTCATCTTATAAAACTGATACACATGACCACATATATGTGAAAAAGATCAATGATCTGCTCATCTTATAAAACTGATACACATGACCACATATATGTGAAAAAGATCAATGATCTCCAATATATATATATATATTATAACAGTCCGAAAAAAAGTGGAAATTTCAGTCTTACCGTATCTGTACTACAGTGCACCACCAGGTTTTGAACCTGGAAAATTTATAGAGTAGGCAGATACCCGCTGTTAAAATCCAATTTTTATTCTGACCATCATCCCAATGCCACTAGCTCAGTGAGATGCAGAGATTTACAAAATATAAATTGTTAAAATATCTTTTCAATATTAACAAAAATAAAAGACGCCACTGCCAGTAATTACTAAGTTTAGTTTAACAGAAAAAAAAATCATCATAAAAACTTAAAAGAACAAAAAAAAAAAATTAATGGAAATGATTTAACAAACAATAATACATTCAATAAAATAATTATTAATAACTGATTAAGTTTGGTCAGATAGGAATTTCTATTGCAATAATTTAAATACTGGGAAAGTTTTATATTTAATGTTCATGAATTTTCTAAAGTTCTTATGGTTTTAAAAGGTCCATATTTTGTAGTTGCTTGTAATTTTGAACATGAATTCCCATGCCGTCCTGAAGAGATTGGTATCCAGTTAGCCATTGGTCCTTTATTGTAGCTGGTATTTAATTGCCGGGCCCAGATGTCCTATAGTCCGCAATATGGGAAAACGATGTTTCTTTTTTTTTTTTTAGAACGACTGAAGGAATTGAAAGTGCGACTTTCAATCCCTTCTCCTCCCACTTTTTCAATCCCTTCTCCTCCCACTCTCTCCGACCTGACACATATCACCTCTCTCTATCACATCTCTTTCCTTTTATAATAAACTTTCAGATCCAGTGGACATTACATCATGACGATGATGATCTTTTCGTTCTAGTCCATTTCCTGAGGGATTTCTTTTATTGGCTATTAGTTTCTATTGTTTTTTCTCTCCTATCTCACCTTTTCTTATATATTTTGAAATGCTCAAGGGCTAGTTCACTTGGACTAATTAAAATAATCATTTCCATTTTACAATAAACATTAATTAATTTATTGTACATTCTTTTTATCTTTAAATCTTTCAAGTCTTTTTCTTAATATTTAGTTTTACAACTTTTTCTTTTTTTTTAATAAAGTTTTCTTTTAACAATTTTTTTCATCTGTGCGATTTTATATATTAGAGTTTAGATGATTTTTAACTTTCAATTTTTTATTTCTTAAACAAAAGTTTTTATATGCGAACTTTTCAATGTCTAATTTTTAAAATAAATAATGTAACAGCATGTTCCCGTTACAATATATATATATATATTGTAACGATATATAAATATGTCATTACATTAATTTAAAATAAAATCTTAAAGTTTGCAAATAAAAATAAAATCTATTAAAAAAAAAACAACTAAATGCTAAAATTAAAATGTTTGTTAAACGTATATATTCACACAGATTCAAAACTTTAAAAATATTTTTTTAAAAAAAACAAATAAATAAGTATTTGAACGTACTTTTTTATAAAAAAAAGTACAAGACTTAAAGATAAAATATTTTTGTAAATGGAAATGATTGTTTATTAATTATCCAAAAGCTGTGTAATTAAAAAGTCAGATCAAAATTAGATAAGGAATAACGAATTAGCTTGTCCAATATAGAAGCAGCAAATAAAGGCCCGGACCATAATGAAAAAATGGAACAGTAACGTCTTTGTTCATAGAATCCATAGGAGGACTATAAAAAAGAAAATATTGATTTTCAGTGGGTTTTCGAACTTGATTTGGGGAGACGAACGACAAGATGCACTTATCGTTCTCTCTCACTTATTTAAAAAAAAGGAAATGAAAAGACTGTGATAACAGAATGGAACCAGCTAATGCCACCTCCAGAACATTATTTTCCAATGGAGACATCACGGGAATTAAAAAACAGGAACCTGGACTCTTCTACCATAAGCTATATTGACATGAAATCTAAATTTAAAAATAATTAAGAACTTTCATTCAAGCTTATGAACTTCTATCTGACTTTTAAGTTTAAAATCAATTGATAATGTGTAATTTTATATATGTTTGCATTTGATAAAATCATTTCCATTTATTATTTTCTTTGTATTAATATTTATTGTTTAAATTTTAAATGAGGGAATTTAAGGTTGGGTATAGATATTGCATAGATTCATTAGTGGTTGATAATGTTGTGGTTTTCACATTCAATTAGAATGGATAGGTCAACGATGTCACTGCAAGCATCTTACAATGAATGCTATTGGGTTTTGTGTATTCCCTATGCAATTGACATTATCGATGATTTTGTATTTTGATCGGTTGTGTTTATTTTGAAATGTTTTTAACCGTGGAATCTGTGCAGCCGATCTATACTCGACATTATAAAACAAATTATATAAAATTCATCTGTGAGAGCGTATTTAAATGTTAAATTTAAGTTGGGTGTGAATGGCTATATAGTTTTGTAAAGTTATATTAAGGGAGGGTAATCTTAGGTTATTCGTTTCGTAGTTGAATTGGCTCAATGGATTGGATATATTTGTGTAATTAGTAGATGTAGTATGAGATCCGCTACAGGCAGGATTGCATATATATGCCACCCACCTTCTGTTTGCCTATGGATGGGTTTGTAAGATGGCAAAGGACCGCAATCCATTCCTATGGAGTTTTATGTTTATTGTTCTACTCGCCAACAGATGTAGCATTCCTGTTGGTGGAGAGACAATGTCTTCTCTAACTCTACTTACTGTTCAGATGTACATTCCTGACAGTATAGTATTTTGTGTTGTCATATTTTCATGCTACATTGAATACATAAATGTATCAGATGGATTGACACCAGTTTGACTGCGAACTTTTTGGCCTAAGGTAAAATAAGGGAGAGAATATTTTCTTTTCAAATACAATCTATATAGTCTATTCATACTTGACTCACTAAATAAATATTAAACTCATCATTGAAATCTATTTAAATGTAAAATTAAAGATTAATATAAACATCTAAAATGTTAAACTTATTCCTCAAATTAGAATGATTTTATATGTGCGTAAATAAATATTAATATGTGTTAATTTCTGGCAGTGGCTTTTATTTTTTTTATATTTGAGATATAAAGTTATATTTTATAATCTCTGCTGTTCCACTGAGCTAGTGACTTGGGATAATGATCTAAATATTTAAATAAAGTGGAATCTTAACAGTGCGTATCTGCCTACTCTATAAATTTTTCTAGGTTTAAATTCCTAGATGGTGCCCTGTAGTGCAGATTGCGGTTAGATTCGATCTTCACTTTCTTTCCGATCGTTACAATATATATATATTGTGCTGAACTAGTACTCATTATTTGGCCAGATCATCATCTCCCAGATATATATAAAATCAGTACTCAGTTTATATTAAGATAGCAAATCTTCAAACTTTAGTGGATAAGTTTCAATCTTCTATACACTCCAACTATTCAGCCATCCATATCATTGAAAATCTGGTGATGGAACACATTGTCATACTCTGACCCCTCACATATAAAATCTTAATATGTCCATTTAAATATACAGAAGAAGGATAAGGAGAATACATGCTGAATATGTAATATTCAAATATAAGTATATTGTCAATACTAAACTTAATGCAATTTATAAGGGACTTGAACTCAGACTTTCAAGATCCCAACAGTTATGAACTCTATCTTGTATGACTAATATACATGACCATATACATGTGAAAAAAATCAATGATCTCCAATATACGTATTTTATGGTGAACCAGTAATCATCTGTTGGTCCAGATCATCTCCCACTCATATATGCAATCAGTGCTCACTTTATATTAAGACAGAAAATTTTCAGTCCTTAATGGACAAGCTTCATTCTTTTCCACCCTCCAACTCTTCAGCCATTTATGTCATTGAAAATCCAATGATTGAACATTTAAAGCCTTTGTTCACATGTGTGGGTCATGTATATTGATTGTATGTGATGGAAAGCATAGCTGCAGGGAGCTTGAAAGTCTGAGTTCAAATTTCTTATAAATTACATTAAGTTTAGTATAGACAATATACTTATGTTAGAATATTATTTATGTAACAAATAATTAATAAAAAGAACTTACTTAAAATGAAAATATTTATAGTAATTTATTTTTTGTGGAGACAAAATAAAATGAGTTAATTAAGATAATAATAATTTACAACAATTAGGATTAAAAATGAACAGTTAGACACAAGTATAGATTAAGAACCATCACTAAATTTTAATTTAGATTATAATTTTTATAAACAAGAATCAGTAAAAAAAAACAACAGTACAACAAAGCTTTAAAATTTATTATGCAAAAAGTAGAAATGTACTTGAGAACCTGTAGAATTTTTTGAATTAATTGTAAATGTACTAACTTTTTACAGATAATGGATAAAAATAATTTAATTTGTAATAAGTGTTGAAGATCTAATAGTAATAAGATAACATGACACTTCATATATGTGTTTATGTGCGCACGAATTAGTTCTTTTATCAAACTGCCCAGCACACAAACAATTGATCATTTATATAGGCTACCTCACATCTTCTAAAACTGTAAACCCAGCCTCTTTCAATATAAAAAATATTAAATTGTTACATTTTTATTTACCATTGCCAAACTCACTTCACTCACAACGTTGACACCATCCACTTCAGATAACAATAGTGATTATTACTAATCATTTTCTAAACTAGAGATGATACTATATAAATACTCAAGATAGAATAATTTTTATTTTTTTTAAATACTGTAAATTAAAAATCTATAGTTGAATATGAGTGATTTAAACTAAATGTTAACATTAAAATGATTAATTTTCCAAATGCTACCCTTTTTATCAACTGTCCAGAATATATAAAATAATTATTTGCAAATATTGTATCAAATCTAATAGAGATGACCATTCCAACAAGTGATATTATTCATGACAAACTTTACATTAAATACAGATCAATTGCAGAATCTTTTAATATAGTCAAACATTAAATTTTAAAAGATAATACAATTACACATTTAATCCATTGTGAATTAATAATTAATAATTAAATATGAAGTAATTATTAATCAGTATATTTTACATGAACTGATTAATTTGATAAAAAGGATGGGATAGTTGTATTAATGAAATTTGGAAAGTTGGTCATTTCAATGTTTGCATATTTGACTATAGATTATTAATTCACAAGATTAAAAGATGTGTAGAAATTACTTCTATCTTAAGAAGTTTTATGTTTTATCACTGAAAGATATTATGTTTATATTTGTGGTTGATTTGAGGTTTGATCATATATAAAAGCAAATGGATAGCAGAAATAGAGGTCCACATGGCAGGGCTCATACTGGATACAGATCAGCTATTTTGCAACCAAAAACCTATTGGGACATGTTCAAATCATGTATCACAACCAGAAAAATACCCCAGGGAGACTAGATATATCCATAAGGTCACTTGTCAAGAAAGCTAGATATTGGGCCATGGAACACAGATTGATGAACTTTATTATCAAATATGACCTAAATGCACTTTTGACTAGACAGTTTATGGTGGACTGCAGAGGGTTCAAAAAATTGCTCCAACATGTACCCTTTTTTGCAAAGATGAGGAGATAATAGACCATATATTCTTTTACTGCATGAAATTTGTGGACCTTGAAAGAAGGCTGTGTTTTAGTGTCCAGTCAGGATGTTGACTCAATACTGGATATGTGAAAAGCAATGAGGAGTGGCACCTTCATGATAATCCAGGTGGCCATCATAATACTGTTTGCCAAATAGCTCACCAGGTGTCATCTCATATTCCAATCCAGCATGAAAAGTCTGTAGGAGGTGTTTAGGGAACTCATGTGTAGTTTAAAAACTAGAGATCACCTACTGGTCCTGGCTAAACTATTCTCTGATATCTGGGAGCAGATGGCACTGGATCATATACCAAATATTGCTACCAAAATTTTGTCCCAACTATAGAGGTGGATGCTGAAGCCATGTCTTGCTATAGTAATTCAGGTGACCATGAAAGGTGGCTTGAATGCATCACAGCCCTTGACCTAATTGCAGAAATCAGTGGGTCCTTCACGTTTGCAGATTTATGTCTGTAGGGGATGAGAACATTCCCACAATTTGAAATAGTGACATAGTGTGTCCAACAAATCTCATCCTTAATCATCCAATAGCCAAGGTGTCTTAAATAAATTTGTTTAGCTGCACAATGATTGATGATGTAGGCTCCCACGGAATTTAGTCAACTACATCGAGGTGTGCCAGTGCAGGTAAATGCTTAGGACTGTATAGGACCTGGTCCCTTGTATGGGCAGAGCAATGAAGTGGTACACCCATGGATCCTTGATGTCAAGTAACACTATGTATCATAGTTTATGTAAACTTCTGACAAAATTTATTTCTTAATAAAAAAAATGTAGCATAAATAAATTTGTCATTTTACACACATTGGGAAGTGTTATAGTGATGGGAGCATTGATATTAGTAGGATCTGGAAAGTTAGTTGTTTTAAAATTTACATAAAATAACTAAAAGAACACATATTATAAATTAATTTATAACTATTGTAATTCAAAATAAATGAACATTTGATTATGTAATAAATATTTATATTGTATTTTTTGTGAACTGATATTATATCAACCAATCTCTTAACAAACTACTGTACTTTCCAAATTTCCAATCATTTTTTTGATTGTAAGAAATTCTTTATGAACATGTCACCTTTCTCTGATCCATAGTTTATCATTACAAAAATCTAATATAATTTTCCACTAAAGTAATAGACAGACTCATTTGCTGTGATTTATTAGATATAGTTTTGTTGCTGTTATTGTAGGGTATTAAATTGATTTATAAATTATTAACATAAATGAAAGATCTAGTGGACATTGAATTTTGTAATATATTTGGATATTGTAATATATTTGGATATATATGCATTTTTTTTACATGTTTAACCCAGTGATCATTGATGTTCACATGTTAAAGTTGAAACACTTTGTTTCATTACGAATAATTAATTATCTAATATTATTACCTTAGATTAGCAATGCTTAATTTGGTGATTGGTGTTAAAAATGTAACTATTGTATCTTTAACTTTATTTGACAAATATTTTAATTCCATTTACATTCACAAACTAAATTTTTATGCAAATTACTGTCAGAAACAGTTAAAACATCAGTAAATATTTTATATAACTTCTAAGACTTTGTACAGATTATTATAAATTTTGAAGAACTATGCTGGCATATGAATACTTTATTTCCTTCAGTAATTTTTGTAATAATCCTCGAATCGTATATTATTGACTACAATGATAGATTGAGCTCCAGTTTATAAACTTCAGCTTTTACTTATATGGACTAATTCAATCATAAAAAATTAAGCTATAATAAAAAGAATTGAATTCAAATTTGTAAATATTGGATACTTTAGATTTTAAACTCAAGTTATTAAAAACAATTTAAAATGATTATGTTTTAAGAAATAGAACATTTTAAGGATTGAAAATGATAGATAACTTTGAAAAGCAATGAATAATTTTGTTTTGATATATGTATGAAATAATTTTACAAAAATAAAACTTAATGAAGTCCATTAAACTGTTCTTTCATATAAATTATAATAAAAATATGTGAATCATATACTGCAACTATATAAATATATCAAAGTAATAACTACACACAAAAGAGCTTATTTCAGCACATATTTTTGTGGTCTTTTCAAATGTTATGCATCTATTTTAACCAATTATTGCAGATACAAAACCATCTAGTGTGCTATAATATAAATAAATTAACAATTTATTAAAACATCAGTAAAGTAGAATAAAAAAATTTCATCTAGAGATTCAATATACAATTTATCCAAACCACTTTCAACACTTTTTAGCAAAATTCTTTTTGTGTGTATATATATATAGATATATATATATATATATATATATACACAAATTGATAATGGTTGATGATATATATATATATATATATATATATATATATATCATCAACCATTATCAATCCACTGTAGGATGAAGGTCTCTCCAAGGTCAATCCATCTTCCATGATCTTTAGCTTCTCTTCTCCACACCACCCCTGCACACTTTCTTATTTCATCCATCCATCTCACATGTGGTCTCTATCCGGGTCTTTTACAAATGCTTGGAATTCAGTTTAAGATTTCAATTGTCTATCTATTATCATCTCTTCTAGCAATATGTCCAGCCCAACTCCACTTCAGTCTTTAAATTTTTCAATGAGGTCAGTAACAATTGTTTGTTCTCTTACCCATGTATTACATTTTCAATCTCTTCTTATTACTCCCAACATGCATCTTTCCATACTTCTTTGAGTGGTCTGAAGTCTCTGTATTGCTCTTCTATTAAGTGTCCAGGTCTCAGATATATAAGTAAGAACCAGTAAACACATTTATTAAAAACCTTCCTTTTTAAACACTTAGGCATATTTCCTTTTAGTATCAAGTTATTTCTACCAAAAGCACTCCAATCAAGTTTAATTCTATGATTAATTTCATCCATTATGTTTTCATCTGTACAAATAATCTGACCAAGGTATTTTTAACTGTTAAGTTCTTCTAACTCATCATAATCAATCTTTATTTTTATATTTTGAGAAAATCCATTAAACATTACTTTAGTCTTTTTGACATTTATCTTTAGTCCTATCTTCCTACTTTCATCTGATAACTCCTGCAACATTTCCTGCAGCTCTAAATCATTATTTGCCAAAACAACTACATCATCTGCAAAATCTAAATGATTTAAATAATCTCCATTTACTTTCACTCCTTTAGCTTCCCATTTTAATCCACAAAATACTTCTTGCAGCACTACTGTAAAAAGTTTTGGAGATATGGAGTCACCCTGTCTTATACCCTTCTCAATGTTGACATTACTAGTATCATTACATAATCTAATTGTTGCTGTTGCATTTTTATAACTATTATTTAAAATATACATACACCTTGGGTTTTGACTGTCCTGCTTCTTCAGAACCAGTTTAAACTAAAAAAGACTGCATGACAGTAAAAACATAAGGTGTATGTATATATGTACAATAAAGGATTTTGCTTAAAAGTGTTCAAAATGGTTTGGATAAATTGTACTTGTAAGATATTATAGCAAAATAAAGGAAAGGATGGTTTTGGTAAAATTTCTGAAGATTCAATATAACTTCAAAGAATTGACTAAATAACATAACAATATACAGAATAAATAATTCATACAATATATAACTATATATTTATATATATTATAATGGTATGTAGTTTGAACCTGAATTGGTGCACCATTTATAATGGTATTTATCTAGCCCTAGTTGGTGCCATATTTATAATGGTAATTATCTTGCCCAAGTTGGTACACCATTTATAATGGTAAGTTGGACTTCTATTTATAACAGTATGTAGTTTTAACATCTATAATAATATGTGGGTTGCACCTGTGTTGAAGTAAATCATCGTCATCATCCCACAATTGTGCAAATAAGTTCTTCGACAAACTCTCAGACAAATTCTTATACCAGAATAGTTTAAAATTGATGTTGCACAAAATGCATACTTTTTACTTCCTCAAATGTGGATGAGATCAAGTTGAGTGGCAATTTTATAGTGATGTTTACCGGGATGTGATCATTGTCAATTTACAGTTGACTAGTATTCTTATACCAGATTAATGTATAGACTAGATCTCTACTGGCAAACATTATTTAGTGAGAGAATAAATATTTTTTACTGGAGTGACCTAAAACAAATGGATAGATGTATATACAATAGATGATATTTAATCACTCAACATCATAAGTCTTTATGGATCATATCTAACCACTCAACATCATAAGTTCTTTATAGATCATATTTAATTACTTAACATCATAAGTCTTTATAGATCATAGATCATATTTAATCACTCATCACCATATGTCTCTATGATTCACTGCTGGGAGGCATACTCTAAACCAGCTAACAAACAATAAATATACCAAAATAAAACCATTATCTGTACAATCATTTAGATTATCTATCCCTATTTTAATAATATAATGATAATGGTGGTGGAGAGTCTCTCATTTGTGGTTTATAACTAACATCACAACTAATATAAATCATATCTGTTATTAATTTAGAATTGATAAATAATGCTCTGGTATATACCAATATATAATGTAACAATGTTCCATAGATCAATGGATACTCCGATGGCAATAGGTTAATATGCATGACCTCTTTTAAGTCATATTATGTAGCTAACTATCCCTAGCTATTTATTACACTATCACATCTTTAAACTATGTTTTATGGTTGGAATCAACTAGTTATGATGATAACTAAGCTATTTTTTTTTTCATAAGAAAAAATGATCGATCTTAAGAAAACTATAAACTTCTTTAATCAAAGAATTGAATTTTATTATTAGTTATTAATATACATAAAAATCAATAGATTGTTTGCATTTAATGAAAACAACAAATATTATCCCCCCTTCCTCCCCCCCCCCAAATGAATTTAAACTCAATCACAAGTACCATATAATATGATATATGAATGTTGACACATTTAGTAGGTATAAAAATATTTCAGTTCATGGGAAATTTTGACTTCATAAATAAACACTCAAGCACACACATACGCGCATAGTATATAACAGATAAATTTTATGATAAAATCTTAAAAATAATCGAGAAGTATGTAGAGAAAATTTATTTAAATTATAAAGATAGGAATTTCTAAAGAGAGATAAGATCTGTTTCTAATTATAATCCTCATTCATCTTAATTCCCATTAAGCTAGGTTACTGATCACCTTAAATTTATTTCTCACTATAATAAATTTCTACCCTCATTCTCTTTCTGGATTTACACATTCGTACCCAACATATATCCATGCAGGCATAAATATAATTATGGTGTTTTATATCCCACCATTAATAATCTTGAATTCGACTTTTATATATATAATAAAAATAATATATATATAACTTTTTTTATGACACCCAAAATTAATAAACAAAAGAAAATAACATTTTAAAAAAATACTTACATATATAAATGATTACATATAATGATTATAATAAAATAACAAATCTTGATATAGTCAATATTCATCATTATTGGGAAAAAACCCTTTTTAATATATTATGCTTATTTTAATGTTTTGAAGAGAGAGAGAAAGAGAGAGAGAGAGAGAGGAGAAAGAGAGGGGGGAGGGAGGGGGAGGGAGGGAGAGAGAGAGAGAGATTAGTAACAACTCAAAAAAATTGTTCAGTTATTAAAAAAAAATTTTTCTATTACCAGATATTTCTTCTTTTTTCTGATGGAGAAACCATTTCAATTAGTTTAATGAAGTTTATTCAAAGTAATGTTTATCAAAAATTAGAAATTTGAATAGATAGAGATGACAGCAGTTTAGCTGAAAAAATTCCTTTTAAGCTTGGGCTAGTATTTTTTTATTTTACCATGACAATGATGGTGATGATAACATGGGTCTAGGACAACAACGATTTTGTTGTAGAATCTCCTCAAATATATATATTAAAAAAATGACCAATCGGTTCTCAGAAGCAATATATATATATATATGTGTGTGTGTGTGTCTGTGATCACATTAGTGACATTACAGCATTCTTATCTATTAGATTATCTACAACCATATGTCCACTGATTATCTGAAAATGTCTTTATCCGTGCAACTGTGATGCAATTAGTTGATAGTTTGAAAATTGATTCTTTGATGGTCTACAATAATTAGTGGTTTCTTTTTTTACTTTAATTGTTTACTAATGATTTCTTTTCCTCTCCCATCTTTTTTAATACTGAAGTTATCTTGATCCTTAGAATTGACTTTATCTTTTTTAACACTGCATTTAATTTAATCTTTTAAAATTGACCATCTCTCTCTCTTTTTGAACACTCAAAAAAATTGGACTTAAATAATAAATTTAAAAAACTTTTTTACACAGAAAATATGAGATTATTAAAAACCATTTGACATATATGTCAAGCATTGGTGGCCTAGAAGTTAGCATGCTACCTTCCAAGCAGCTGTCCCAGGTTCACTTTTCAGACAATGCATTTGACATATGAAAAAAAAAACTTTGATATATATGTCAATGTTTAAATTTTGGTGTTCACATATACACATACATACATATACACACATATATAAAACCTGTATAATCAGTAAAAGCAAAGACAGGAAAAAAATATTGAATTAATAGATAATTGGTGAAAGCAAATTAAACGATATGAAATGTTAAAGAAGATGAGTATTATTAGGAATAAATGTCATAGACTAAATTAATAATGAAAAGTATTAAAAAATATTATTAAGAAAGAACAAAATTATAATTTATTAGATATAAAGGAAATGGAAAAAATTAATATGTAGGCTTAGAAAAAAAATGTATGGAATCTGTGTTAACAGAAAACTATTTATATGTGCTTAAAATTAACTTAGATATAAATATGTTCAGACCCATAAAACCATTGACCTAAGCCATAATTATGGATATATTAGAAATTTAAAACTGAGACAATAGTTCCTTATATTCCTATTAAAAATTCATTTTTCAGTAGTCTGTTAAAATATTCAAAAGATATACATTGTCATCTTCACTAATTAAAGCTTGAGCAATCTTTCATTTCTTATTTTATGCTTAATATTTTCACAACTATATCCCTCCTTTGTTTCAATTATTATATTTGTCTTCATTTTGTACAAAAAAATCAATTTATTAAATTATATAAAGTTTATGGATATAATCTTAAAATTATTAAAAATATACTTTCTAATTTTAAAAATTCTTTACGAAATAATGCAAAATGATTATAATGATGATAATAGCAGTAGTTCAAATAAAAATGGATCAAACTTTTGTATTATCCCAAAATTTATACTATATTAATAAGAAACAAAAATTACATTGATAAGCATATAAATATTGAATGATTGAACAGTAATAATCTGGATAACTTAATAAGTAATTATAAATTAAGAAACAATATAAAATAGAAAAAAGGAAGAGCATATAAAATTAGCTGTGACCATTGCAATGTGTTTTACTATGTTCATATAGAGAAAGAGAGGTAAGAACCAAAAAACATAATAAAATTAACAGGCGAATAAATCTGCTTTATACATTAACTATGTAACATATAGATATAAAATAGATGCTACAAAAAATATTAAACCTTTAAATTACATTAAAGATGCAAAAAGAAGATAAACATATGAAACATATTACTTTAAGCATAACTCTATGAATATTTATAAAACTTTAATAAATTTAGTTAGCTACTGGTCATTTAAAAATAAATGGAAAATTTTATAAGGCAGTATATATAAAGTTATATAGAGTATGTATTATTTATTTTGTAAATTGTTGTGTTATATAGTCAATTCTTTGAATTTATATTGAAGCTCTATATGAAAAAGTTTTTTTCTATTTTACTGATGTTTTTGTTGTTATTGTTGTTATTTTACTTTCATTGTGGAGCACTAGATAGTGTTCTCACTGAAATAATTGTTTAAAACAAATGCTTAACATTTAAAATGGGCACAAAACGATATTCTGAAAAAGGCTTTTTATGTGCAATTACTATACATATATATATATATATATCTGTTGTATTTTTTTTATTTATTATAAATACTTTTTTACATATGATGGAAAAATAAGAACATCATTTAATGCATTACTTGGTCATCATATGCATGGTGAAATGAACATAAGATTTTTTAGTTCACATTTAGTTTTTATTATTTATTGTAATGGGTTTGTCACATAAAAAAATTTGAATTAGAAAATGTACAGGATTTATTCTTTACTGATTTAATTATAGACTAGAAATGAGCATACTGAAGAACATTACCAGACTAAAATCTATTCATGGTAATATTGGCTCCTCAACAGTGATTTTCCTTCTCATTATAGGGATGTTATTACTACATGCATATTATTTAACATATACCTATTGAGGATATGATAAATAAAACCTGAGTTCATTAAAACATTTATTTGCTTGAGCTGATTACACTATCCAATATTCAAAAGTGACCTATATTTGAATTCATATTCATTTAGTGGACATCCCATCATGAGAAAACCATAACTTGGGGGACATAAAACTCAACCACAATATTGCACTATTTATTTTAAGCCTCTGATAAATCTGGTGAAATGCCCAAATGAGAAGCGAATAAAGTCTAACAATTAAAATTCAAAAACAGTTTTATTCCTTGTAATGATAATCATAAAATATGCCAACACACCACTTAAATAATGAACTCTACCACAAATGGAAAGTACAATCATTGATAAGACTGGGAAAATTATCTTAGGTAATGATCTTTT
The DNA here is from genome assembly GCA_028023455.1 of Epiperipatus broadwayi. NCBI lineage: Eukaryota > Metazoa > Onychophora > Udeonychophora > Euonychophora > Peripatidae > Epiperipatus > Epiperipatus broadwayi. The sequence continues at coordinate 10,455,662 of JAQFVV010012417.1, forward strand.
AAAACTTACATTGCCCTCTGTTATTAATTTAAATTAAATTATTGCATTCATCTACATGTCTGATCAATTTTGAATCATATAAATTAATAAAAAAATAATCATTGAGTAAATAACTTGATTAATATTAACTCTAATGAATGAATAATTAAATAAATGTTAGATGTTAATAAAATTTTGGTCATATGTGATGAATTTATCAAATAATAATAGTAAAAGAATTGTTTTACTTATTCTCTCACTCAGTATAAATGATTCAATATGTTTATCTTAAGTTCTTTATTCGAGTCAATAAAGCAGATTATATATATATAAATTTAATGTTTCTGTCTGTGTCCTGATTTAGCAGTCCATACATTCTTTGTTTTCTTGATAGATGAATAAATCAATCTATCAATATTGTTTTGGTTGATTAATTGGAGGGCATCAATTTGTTTTCCTCTTTTTTCTTGTAGTTCAATAGATAAATAAAATTATGAAGAATGGTAGTATTAGTATTTCTATTTTGTGAATCAAATAAAGAAATACAAGTTTTCAAAATATAATGATCTTCATTTTATTTCATGCAAGGACTGTGGTTTCAAATAAGTGTGGATCATTTCAACTTATCCTTTATGGAGCAGCATAGTAAGCAAGAGATAAATCAACAGAAATCTAGCCAACCATCCTGATTGAACTACAAATATGTATGGTCATTACATTTTTTTACTAATAATAATATTAACGCTATTATTCCATTTTCGCAATAATAATGGTAAGACAGAATTCACGAAAGTAAGACTGCAGGCAATCTTGAAAGCTCTTTACCCACCAACATTGTCTGATGTTTACTTCCACAGTATATGTTATTAACACCTCTCTATTAGAATAATATGTTCTGTCAAATTAATTATTACAATCTCTTTTTATAAATAAAATATTTATTAATAACTCCATATCTCATCCATCTCTCCTGCATGTTTATTAATAAACAATAATAATACTAATCAAAAAAATATACAAAGAAGAAAGGAAACAAAAAAAAAATTCTTACTACTCTGAACTTGTTTAAAAATAAACTGCATTATATATATGAATATTTGATAAATTGATAAACTTTCATAATTTGATTAATAATTTTAGTAATTTCAGTTTGTTTTGAATCTCTATTACTTCATGTTTCCCTTACAATTATTGATAATGAATGATCAATTAATAAAAAGTTATTTTTTATTTTTTTAATATTGATAACTAAAATATTTATTTGAGAATGTGTAACAGTACAATTTTATTTATACTTAAATTAATTCATTTAACGTTTTTACTACCAAGCATACACTATTTATAAATTTGATTATTTCTGGACTATTAAACTTTCTGTCATTTTTTTTTTAAATTTATAGCTGCATTATATACCATCTTAAGTCTTCTTTATATGATCATTTATTTAATTTTATTTATTCAAATATTTTTATCACTTATCAAATTAGTCATTCCTTTTGATAGATGAAACATCACTTTCTTGTGTTTTCTTGTAATCTAGTTTTAAAGAGACTATTAAACTGACATTATCAATTCTCTTTTTTAACCATCTATCTTATTTACTAACATTAAGTCATAGTAAATGCATTTTCCATTGTGGCTTATGCTTTGTAACTGAAGATAGTAATGAATTCAGAATAATATTTACAAATATGGTAATCATCTCTTCAATGAACACTTTTAAATTGATTACAGTATGATAATCAAAGTTGTTGAAACTTGGTTGCATTATGGTTGCCAAGCAACTTAAATACAAATATATCTTAATAACTAACACTATTACTACAATTACAAATATATCTGGTAATTAATGAATATACTCATAGAAAATGTAGTTTTTTTTTAAAAAATATTCATCTTTATTACTGCCTATCATGCTTTCAATATAGTAATAAAGCTAAATATTAAAAAAAAACTACCTTTTCTGTGATTATATTCATTAATTACTAGATTTTACATTGGTTCAAAAAAAAAAAAGAAATTAGTCACATGAATTACAAATATAGTACCATATTTTGCAATAAGTATGGATGCTATTTTAGTTATGAGCATGGCCCAATATTTGCAGTACAGAATTATTAATTAATTATAAAATATTGGTTACTTTCTGTTAATAATATTTATTGTTTATATTAATATTGAGTTGTATATATTTTACAAATTATATTAAACTAAAGTAATGTTATAGTAATACTCTAGTATTTATTGTTAATATAGATTTATGATATATCATCTTTGATATATTTTTAAACACAATAGCTTTAGAAAGTATTAACACTTTGTCAGAATATTATTTATAACTAATAAATCTCTCAGAAAAATAGTTTTGAAAAATTGTTCTTTAAACATGTATTAAAGTAAATGTGGAAATATGAATTTCAAACAACTTTATTGCTGTAACATAATGAGCAGATCTTTAGTGTTCAAACATTTTTCCACTTTTCAAACGATCTTTTTATTCCAATGCTATTAAATATAGCATTAAAATCTTCCTGACATTAGTTTTGATTAAGATAATATATATATATAATGAGAAATTTTTTAAATCATTTGATCAAAATAGAGTTCATTGAATCTTAGTGATAGAATAAACAGCAAAAAAAGGTTTTCAAATTTTGCTTGAAAAATCATCACTCTTTTTTTTTCAGCTTTTGCTCTACGGACAGTAGTTTAATATTTTTGTTGCAAGCATTTGAATACATTTAAAAAGTTTGTTAACAAAAAACTGTAATAAATTATTTTAAATGCTTTTTATCTAATTGTACACATTAATGTATCATAAAAGACTCAAATTTTATTTTCAAAAAATTATTAAATATTTTTATAATTAAAGTTTCTTCAATTATATCTCAAATTTGACTACATTGATTACATGTTTGCCAAAAGGATTTACTTATTTTACTATGATACATTCAGATCATTTTTGAGTAAGGTGCATATATAGTGAATTACAGACTGCCAATATAGACGTTAAATGTAAATTTTTATTTTCATGTAAAACTTTATTTTGATATATATATATATATATTGTAGCCCTTGGATTTGCCCAAGACTCCATTTTTTGAGTTAAGTGTGCAAGATAAGGTTTAATATAAAATTTTCCTCATAGTTTGTATTTTTTTTTCTTTAATAAACAAAATTTTTAGCCAAGACTAGGTTTGAACCCATATTCATAGGGATTGTGTATGTTTTATTTGGTAGGTAATCTGAACAGTTGTCATTAAAAGATTTCTAATTAAAAGATTGTTTTATTTAACATTAATTTATGGGTCAATTTGGTATTAAAAGATATATTTTTAAAAAAGCAAGTTTTATACATCATTTAATAAGTTGAGTGACAGAAGGAGGAGGATGTGCCACTCATGAACTATGTTCAATAGTGATAATGGATGGTCATAATTTTATACTGATAAGTTAGAAATAAATAGTTCATGAGATTAAATTATAAAAAATAATAGTTATAATAATTAAGGATTAAAATATTAAATCGGTTTAATATAAGAATTGTATACATGTGACAATATGTGTGTATTTAATCTAATTGTGGATTTTAATTATAAAGTTCACAATTAATAATCATTCCTTATCATTTTGTAAGGAAATCTTTAAAAAAGAAATTAAGTCATTTTTAGTAATTTATTATTCACAGCCAAAATTTAGTTCAAAATTCTGGGTTTGAAGCTGGGCTGCTATATATTTTTTATGAAAAAAGTAAAAAGGGGGAGAGAGGGCTTTCTGTTATTTATTTTGAAGAGAGAGATTTCTGTCTTTTGTTATTTGGTGTGGGTTTCATGTGTGTCATATTACCCAAGTAAATTATCAGAGTAATTTAAGTGATATATATATATATGACAAAGGAATTTAAGTTTATAATTAATTGGTGATTGTCTGTTAAGTGTAAAATTAATTGGTGATTATCTGTTAGAATGCAGAAGTGAATTTGGCATGGTTTTTCAAAAAGAGCAAAAGGTTAAAATAACCAGAGAGAAAAAGAAACAAGTGTCAATTAATTAAGAAAACAGAGAATGACCAGATCTCAAGGGTCAATAAAATTTCATGATGGAGGAAGCAGGAGAGAGAAAAAAGAAAGGGCAGACTCTATAAAAGCTCTGCTGTGTTGTAAAGTGGGGGCTAGTCTATCTGAAACTCTCTGTTTGCAAGTTATCTCTCATCTGGTTTTATAGAGAAACTTTGCTATAAAGTTAAAAAGAAATATTTTTCTTTTAGAAAAAAAATTGTTTATTGTAAATTATTCATTTGTCTCTTAAAACAGCTTTGCCAAATTTAATATCATAAGAAGAAAAGAAAATGTCTATTGAATAAGTTTTTTTAATTGGGTACACATTTAATCTCCTGAAGTTAATCATTGGTCATGATTGTCTAGCAATAATTGATGACAAATCGGCAAATAATAAAATTTAAACCACAGAAAATGAACTCTAGATTTGATTTCATATATAAATCATTCAATTTGAATATAAAATGAATTTTGAAAAAAAAAAGGAAAAAAAATAAAACAAGAAGTGGACTTATATCTTTAGAAATTTAAACAAGTGCTATTCAGCTGTAATCTACATAAAATCAAAAATGAGGAAATCGTTTCAGCAGCATAAAAATCGTATATCTGAACTCTATCATAAGAACTTTTTATACATAGACTCATACAAATCAAGGAAGAAAAGCAAAAGGAAAAATGGAAATCAAAAACTTTAAGGACACTTCCAAAGAACTCTTTAAGTATATTTTTTTTTATTTTATTATTCACTATTTATGTAGAACATTTAATCTAGAAAAAAAAAGAAAAAAAAGTAATTTCTTTCATTGTTTTTTTATATATATCCATTAAATTTAGTTCATGTCAGAATTATAATTGTTGCTATTTTGGGGGTAGAGATATTGATAACAGATCATATTTTATGTGTTTATTTTAAATGCTTTTGCTATTATTATCATTTTGGGAGTAGGTGAAATTAATATCATGTCATTCTGTATGTGCCTTATTTTAAATGCTTTACAAACATTTAAAAAAAATGAGATATATTATTATTAAGGGAAATGTTTTGAATGAATTGGGTCAGAAGTTTTTGTCAAATGCTTAGACTTATTGCTATGTTTATAAAATTGTGTGGCTGTTGAGCCAAATCATCATTATCTTATAAAAGTGCATGGAAATGTTTTTAAAAATTTAATACGCATTTCTTATTATTTTTTATTATTATTATCATAAATTTAAGGCCAGATACAAGCTGATTAATGCTTGGAAAAATTGTTGGATCATATTCCAGTGCACTAACTCATAAGAATATGTAGATATAAAAGTTTTACTTGTAGAAGTTGATGTTTCGACCTGTATATAAAGTGGATGGACAAAGAATCTCCACCAAGCCAGTGAAACCATAGCTCACTAAGATATTTATGCTATATTTATAAAGTATTTAAACACAGTGGAAGTTTTTCCACTTGATTATTCTCTACACCATAAGATTTCTTTATTGATGGCCATGACTAGAGATAAAAATCCTAGCATATCTCAATCTTAGTGAAAAGGTTTTCTCTTATTTGGGTCACTGCCTGCCTCATGTTAATGTTCAATATTCCTTATGAGTGTATGACAGATAGCTATTATTAAGCATTATTTATAAATGTCAATACAGGGTCACAAAACTCAATTTGATGTCAGGATGAATGCAAATAATGTATGTGTGATTGGTGTACTTGAATAGTGTTTTGTTGATCTAGTTTAATTTATCAATGCCAAGAGTAATAAAGTTAATAAATATTAAATTAAGTGTTAAATAAAACCTATGAATGTTATAAGTGTAAGCAATGCATATACAAAATTATCTAATAAATATTTCCACAGCCAGCTGAGAACTTCACTGGAAAGGTAATATTATTAAAATATTATTATGTCATAAGAACATGAGTATAGAGTATGTGCACATATAATGATGATCTAGATACCGATTTGTTTGCATTAACTTAGTCCCAACATGCATAAAGTATCTCTATTGTAAAGATTAGGGTAAAAGAATGTTAGATCAAAATGATGAAATAAAATTGGTAAATTTGCATAGGAATGTTAATTTAAAATAGTTAAATAAAATTATTAAATTTTATTATGGGAAGAATTAGCTCTAAAAACAAATCAGTAATTTAAAAGCATTAAACATGGGAAGAAATTTGGTATTCACTGTATCTCGGATAAAAATGAAAGCAAAAATATAATATATGTGAAGGTAAATAATTTTTTTTTTATTTGATATTAATATTACTTCATGTTAATCGTGATTCCCTGATAATTAGGAAATGAATATTGATATTTTAAACTTATTGATATTATCCATTGATTTAAGGATAGTTATGTGTTTAGATTTTTTATATATATCATAATACAATTGTAAAACAGGGGAATGCCATGCGAGTCATCAAGCAAATGTGTATATTCTGTATTGAATTGTAGTCTGTCAATAAAATTTGTTATTTGTTTTAAATAAAATTTGCATATGTCTCAATGTTTTTGTGGGTTATTATTATCTAGACATCTCAAATCCAATCATGCATCAGTATATTATTATTAATATTTGAATCATTTTCATAAATATGTGATAAAAATTATTTAAAATGGTTAATTGCCGATACTTAGATTTACCAAATAATTTAATACAGTTGAAATATAAATTGTGAATAGGGATGGTTATTGAGTGATAGTGAATGCAGGGGTAGGCATAAAATCCTTTCTCCATCTGTTGTATTCAAACCCCTCTCTAGGCGCACTTCTTTATAATTTTGTTATAATTGTGAATATGTTTATAGTGTATTTCTAAAAGATTTAATAAGCTTAAATTATCCCACGCTTTAATGTAAATAGATATTAAACTGCATTAAAGACAACCCAAGATTACCTTGGAGGTGATTATGAGAGGAATGTTTATCACCAATAATCTATCACAGCTTATTCGATTTCCACACCTAATTGTTCTAAAAATAAACCCTGAGAAGAGATTATAATGAGAGAAATGTGCTAGCAGAATGTAAAATTTAATAGATAATAGATAATAGTGTAATAGACCTATAAATGTGAAGTTGATGGAGGGTGGATCAGGAATATGGAGATAGATATAGAACTTTGTAACTGGAACAAAATTTTAATTGTAGTTTTAGTGATGGTGAATGGTAGTGTGCTGAGAATAACCAAGAATTTCCAAAGATATTAATATTATTGATTTTAATGCATTCTCAGTGTTCTCTTAATCGATTGATTATTTATTAACCCATTCATTAAATATTATTACTGAAAGTTATTGAAGTGAGATTTAACCTTTATATTTTATTAAAGTTGCAATTTGGCACCCTGGCAATTAAGATTATAGATGTTCTGTACCATCATCATCATCCCAGTAGGCTTTAGAAATAGTGTTAGCTGGGAATGATGAAGCATCCACTGATCCATCCTTAAAATGTTCCAATTGGCATGCAACTTAGCTGCAAGTGTTTAAATGCCATATAGATTTGAATAAAGTTATAATTGGCTTAACTGTCTTATAATATATGTGATATTTGTAAACTCTCCCAATTATTTTAGTTATATTTGAAATATAATGTGGATGACCTATCAAAAGATTACAAAATGCATTTTATATCAATTTAATAAGTTTTTATAAAATTAACAAAGTAAAACATAACTTTTCATTTGTTATAATTGGCCTACAACACGGTTGCACGAAGGATATTATACTTAGAAAATTCATTTTACTTACAATTGGCTTACAATGTGGACACCCTATTAAACATAATTTTTTCATATAGTTAGAATTGGCTACAACATAGAGGCTATAAAATAAGTTGTAGCAGGAAAGGCTTCATCTTTTCGTATAGTGAGAATATATATATATTGTAACGAACACAGACGTTCGTTACATTGTTTTTTTATTTATTTATTAAACATGAAAGTAAATTAAAAAGTTCGCATTTAAAAATTTTCTTTAAGAATTAAAAATTGAAATTAAATATCATCTTAAACTCTTATATATTAAATCGCACAGATAATGAAAAATTATTAAAATAAAACTTTATTAAAGAAAAAGTATTTTAAAACTAAATTTTAAAAAGATTTGGAGATAAAATTATATCTTTAAATTTATCTTTAAATATATTTTTGATTTGGAAAACAGGTTAATTAATCAGAAATGGAAATGATAAATTTAAGTAGTTAAATGTAAACCAGCCTTGGGCATTTAAATGTAAAAACACCGGTCAGATAGGAAAACAATAGAAACTGTTAGCAAATAAGAAGAAATCCCTATAGAATCGGACCGCAGCGAAAGGACCATCGCATCGGTGACGTAATGTAAATTCAATCCTTCACATTAATATAAAAAGGACAAGTTTGGAAATTATTAGTTAGTGAGTTATTATGATTATTACGATGTGACAGATAGATATTAGTGCGGGGGAAGAGATTGAAGGACGCACGTTCAATCCCTTCAGTTTTGCTAGTAAAGAAAGAGAAATGAACTATCATTTTTCTACATTGAGGACCAGTTAAAACAAAAATCTCCGGATGGATAAATAAATCAGCCTTCAGAATATTAACCTCTTTAGGACGGCGTGGGAATTTACGTTCATGGCAAGCAACGGATAAAGTTGGATGTTTTAAAAATCATAAGAACTTTATATTCACTTGAAACAATAAGAACTCTAAATTTTAAAACTTTTTAGTAAATAGTGCAATAGAATCCTATCTGACCAAACTAAATTCTTTATTAATAGTGTTATTTGATGTATTTTTTTCTTATTTATGTAAAATCATTTCCATTTATTTATTTAACTTTGTTCTTTAAGTTTATTTATGATTTCTGTTTTCCGATAAATTAAAATATATCAATGTTAAACTTAAGTCGGGCATGAATGGCTGTATAGATTTGTAAAGTTATATTAGGGGAGGGTAATCTTAGGTTATTTGTTTCGTGGTTAAATTGGGTCAATGGATTGGATATATTGGTGTGATTAGTAGATGTAATATTGATTCGCTACGGGAAGAATCGCTTCATACGCCGCACACTTCCATTTGTCTATGGAAGGAATTATAAGTCAGAGACCGCAGTTCCTTTCTATGGAGTTTTTTGTTTTATTGCTCTTCTTTGCAGATAGATGTAATATTCCTATCTCATGAGAAGCAATTTCTTCTCTTAACTTTTTGTGCTGCCGTATTTTATTACATTGAATACATCGATATATCAGATGAATTGATGCCGGTTTGACTACGAATTTTAACCTAAGGTTAAATAGGGATAGAATGTTTATTTTCAAAAGCAAATCTATGTGGTCTATTCATACTTGACCCTAAATAAAAATGCATTAAATTTAAGTTGTTTATAGACGCTTGCATGGATTGGTTATCAGTTAAGTATGTTTTGGGTTTTCATATTTGATCAAAATATATAGACATTCGATAAATAATGATACCTTATGGTGAGTATCTAAAATGTATTTATTCGGATGTCTTTTAAGTTATTGGTGACAATGCAAGTATCTTATGGTGAATACTATTGGGTTACGTATAAATTTCCCTCCGCAATTGTCAGTAATCAATAATTTTGTATTTTGATCATTTATGTTTACTTTGAAATGTTTTTGACCGTGAAATCTATGTAACCGATCTATATTCAACATTATAAACAAGCTTTCATAAATTTATCTGTGCGAACTTAATTAAAACGTAAAATCAGAATATAATAGTAATTAAATGTAAATTAAAGTCAAAAATCAAAGTTAAAAATAATGTTAAATGTTAAAATGTAAAACTAATACTAAAATAATTTTAAATCTTATATATATATGCATAAATAAATGTTTGTATGCTAATTACTGGCAGTGGCTTATTTTATTTATTTTTTAATGTTGAAATCTAATTAGATAAGATATGATATTATTAAATCTCTGCTACTCCCTGAGCTAGTGACATGGGCTAACGACCGGAATCAAAATTTAAAAAAAGAAAAAAAAATTTTTTTTTTTTTTTTGACTGACGTATCTGCCTACTTTATAAATTTTTCTAGGTTCAAATGCCTAGATGGCGCCCCGTAGTGCAGATTACGTGAAGTCGCTTTCTCCGGATCGTTACAATATATATATATCCTATTGTCAATTAATTAAAAGGCCAACTATATTCCTTGGTAATCAAGTTGATTTGGGTTTTAAATAGTATGCTATTAAAGCTTACATTTATTTCGAATAATATTAAGATGAATTTTTGCAGTCAAGTGATTTTCATACAAACATTAGTAACAAGAAATTAGTCTGATTACCCGATGGCACTAAACGTATAGAGTACCTTGAGATGGATTTAAAAAGAGTGATACAAAATAGATTGTTGATATTGACGTCTATGTCAATATTATTTTTTTGAATCTGCATTAAATAATGTTGTTTATTTAAGTATTTCTGCCTTTATATGTGGCTTGAGTTTAGACTTCACCCTTATTGCAAATGAAAATTGATGTATCCACTTATATTTTATCACAATCCATGGAAGTCGGTCTGCTTTCTTCCATCTAGATATAATTTAGCGTGGTATTTATTTGATTATATATATATATTCAATCAAAAATGTAGCATTTTTGCACTTCTAAGCAAATGAAAATCTACAATATATGTACAGTATAGGGTATGGTGTTATAGTTAAAATATAGTGTCCTGTTTATCTTATTATTCTTCACTGAAAATGCATTCGACCTTAAATGCCTATAATAAAATACTATAATAAATTAAGGCATGTTAATATCAATGTCCTCTCTGATATATATGCAAAAATTAAACATCCTCGATTATTTTATGTGTGTGTGTGTTAGCTGCATGAGCTTGTTTTACCTTTTTTAAAGGTATAATTCTATATTTGCTGTATATATATAGCTGGAAGCTATTTTGATTAGTAATACAGGTGAATTTAAAATCTCTGAAAAACGACCTGCCATCTAGAAGCTTTTCTATCAAGTAAGTACGTGACAGTAATCTTATGAAAATAGAATGACTAAAAATGTAGCTGTTTTCAGTGTGAATGAAACATTTCCTCCAAGTTATGCTTTATTTACTTGTAAAAATATATGTGATACTTTAATTTTTTTTTAAATAAATAAATACAATGTCTGCTTAATTTTTATGGGATTGTTAGGTATTAGGATACAAAGTTTTTAGATAATTTCTGCAGAAAAATGCTGCAGATTAATGTTTTATACACGAAAATATTATATATATCAGTATTTTTATTATTTCAAATGCTTCATTCAATGTGGGTTTTTTCTCACAAACCTTAACATGATTCTCTTTCTGACAAAATAAAAGCTTATTATTTTCAATACTTAAAGACAGAGCGCCAAAGATATCTTTCAATAACTAGTATTAATAAATTCACTCTTCATTCTTCTTAATAATAAGATTTTCATTTAAAAATATAAATTTCTCGTTTTGTTTTATTGTGCATTGAATCACAAATAATCCAAGTTAATCTAATTGTTGCACAGTTTCAAATCGTTTCAAATCATGGTTTAATCTTTTAATTTCTTCGTTTCTGCCGATTTACTCATTACATTTTAAAAAGTATACTTTTTTATTTGTTTGTCTATTCTTATTTAAGGCATAAATAAAATAAACGAATGGTTAATTGTTCAGGAGGCTATGTGATATTTGAGCACCCACTATGACGAGTTGAGCGTAAATTCAGAATTCTTTAGCTCTTATATCTTTTATACTACAACTCTGTTAAATCACATAGGATGTTTAATATATGACTGTACCGAAAATAATAAACACAGTAAAAAAAAAAAAAGAATTAAAAATAAGGTATTTTATGGCTATACAGATATTTATGGTCAATGATATTGATGAATTTTTTAAATTTATATATTTTTTCTAATGTATGTATTGCACTCATGATAACTGATACATGATCAATGTTTAAATGGACTGCGAATAAATAAAAAATAATTAATCAAATTATGAACATTTTATATATTACATTTTCCATTTTAAATATTCTATAAAAGAATTTTGCCCCACTACGTATGTTTATATAGATGTAACATAAAATACATATGAATATAAATACATGCATGCATATATGTGTGTATAAATACTTCTTAAAAAGAGATAAAATTGTATTTAATTAAAGGACATTTTATTTGTATCATATATATAGATGTGTAAAAATTATATTCTGAAATGTGTTAAAAATACATTTCACCTCTAAACTATAAAGATAGCTATATGTATATAGTCCAAGGGTTAAAATAACAATGCGCTTGCATTATCTTAAGAAATTAGTCTTTTAATTTCTTCCAAGATTAGTTCCTTATTGTGATAGTTTAAACAAATATTCTCTTTAACTAGAAAAAGATCATTTTAAATTAATTTTATATTTATATAAACCATAATAACTGATATTGTTATATCTGACTTTTTTTTTTTTTTTTAAAAAAAGTTTATGTTTTTTATATCATTGAAATTAGTGTAAAATAAATTGTAGTTCTAAAATGCCTACTATTTTGTCAAAATTTTAAGTAAAAAAACTATCAGCTCTAACTTTATCTGTAAAAAATTTTGTTTTGATTATGTCATTGTGCAATCCAAATTGATGATCTTAATAATCAACCAATATTTAGCCAAAATAAAGATAATCAAATAAATGTTTCCAAAAGAACAGTTTAAATTAGCATACTGAAATAAGAGCAGGTTAGGTACTTAGGAGTTTCCAAATTGATTCTTACATAAAATGTCAAGTAGAATCTTAGTTTGGTCAATTGAAAGAAAATTGTGCTATAATCTGTCATTTTGATATTTGAACATAATCTGACATCACAAGCAAATGAATATTATATTTCTTTATTGAAAATAGTTTTATATTTATTATCAGTTTTTCTAAATGTATAGAATATGATAATAAAAGAGGAAGGAGAGCAAGAACAACATTATTGATATTTTGTTTTAATAATTGTTATCCCTTTAATCTCACATTTTTCCAAAGCAGCAAAAAGTTTCAGATTTATTATGGACTCAAAATACTTTCTGAAATCAATAAAATTTAATATCCATATTAAAGTTTTTATGTTTGCCTTTTTTCTTTAATAATTCATCTTATAATAACTGTGATCAAATACCCAGTCTGATTTTTCTTTAGAAATGGAATGTTAGCTTTCTATATAAATAAACAAAAATGTATTTATTATATAATTAAAATTTGCATACATTTATTCATCTATGTAATGAAGTGTTGTGTTTTTTTATCATCTAAAACTGAATACACTTTTGGTGAAGTTCACCATAATTATTACAGAGCTATGATTATGGTGAATTTTACCAAAATTGGACACAGCTTTAGGTTATAAAAAAGAAAGAAACCACTTTGTTACACAGATGAACAAATCTATGCATATTTGAATTACAAGTATAAATAAAATTAAAAAAATCAATATATAATTGTAATAGACTAGAAGCTAATTTGTCTGTTGGTCTTCACCTTTATGACATTGTAATTTTTCTAGTTTGGAATAATAAAAAAACTAAAAAATTTATATACATTAATATTTTTAAGTATTTTATATAATTTTGTAAGTGTGGTAAACCATTTATTTAAACTAACCCATCTAATAATTTATTTTCTATTTATTGACATTTTTTTAAAATTGTAAGCATTATTTATTATAAAATAATTTATATATATATATATATTCTTTTAATTGTTTATTATCTTACCTTTAACATGTGTATATATATATGTTGAAATGAAGATTTTCACGGCTTGCATATATAAAAGATATATTTTACAGGTTCATCCATGTTAAAAAAATTTTAAATATTGATATTCCGACGTTTCGACTTAGTCACACAAGTCATCCACTGGGTGATAAAAGGTAGACAGATGGTTGTAGTGGTGCTACAATCACTGATTTGAAAAAAAACATTAAAGTTCTACCAATAGCAAAAATGTTAAATTTAAGAATGTTTTTTAAAAAAAATCTTTCCAAATAGGAGGAAGTTTGCATGTATCATCTTGCTTGTTGATACAATCTGCCCTTTTAAGTATCTCAATGGCTTCTCTAATTTTGCACTGGTAGAGATTATCACATCTGGATATGATCCTGGTACTAGAAAAATCAATTTTATGACCTGAATCTATAGCATGGAGTGAGAGTGATGATGATGATGAGTTGTTTAACTGCATTAGCATGCTCATCTCTCCTAACACTGATGCGATGATTACTCATACCTATGTAAAAAGCTTTACAATTTTTACATGAGATTTGATAAACACCATGAGATTCAAGAGGGATTGAATCCTTAGGCTTGGTTATTATATTGCTGATCTTTTGATGAGTAGAAAATGCTGTATCTATATTATAGTGTTTTAATATATGTCCAATATTGTCTGTAGTTCCTTTTACATATGGAACACAAATCCTAATAGCTGATTTATCATCTTTTTATTTCCTATTTTGTCCATTTTGGGCTTGAAGTAAGGCTTTTCAATATTTAAATTTTTTTTAACATGGATGAACCCGCAAAATATGTCTTTTATATATATTACTATTTCTTATAAGTATATATATATACTTATACTTATAAGAAATATGAATATATATATAATTATATTTGAAAACATGTATAAAAGTAATGTAATAAACAATTAAAAGAAAAATATTTCATTTAATACGCCCAGTCAGCAGACACAACGTTTAAACGAAGTTTAGAAATATGTACAAAAATTACAAACAAAAAAAATCCAGAACATAAAATAACACATGAATAAAATTGGGAAAATTTTTATAAAATATATATTGCAAAAAATGTGATTGTGTAGTGATAATCACACCACTAAGTCTAATTGAAGATTAGAAGACTGCCTTAAGGTGAAGATACACTGAGAACTTAAAATTTGTGAGAGACTGTTGGAGATTCTCATGTGTTGAAAGAGTAGCAGATATGGAAGTATAATATTTTTAAAAAAATCAAAATAAATTAATACTTTTAGACAGGTGTCATGCTTTTCCAATGATGTTAAAAATCACTATTATAAATTTGAAAGAGAACGTCATTTGCATTATTAAAAAAAGAAATTACATATACAGTATTTTATTAGACAAGAAATGTATTACCATTTGAAAAGATAGATAAGTAAAATGTGAAATTAAAAAAAGGATTTATTTATAACAAATCTTTACCAAACATATTGTAATAAACTATACTTAAAAAATTTTAAGTTCACATGTACTTATCTGCAGTTGTAATCCTAAGAATCTTAAGTACTAATAGTAAAATGCTTAACACCAGCAACAAACTTTGATTAATGATAGACTTCAGTACTGTACAGTATATTTTAAATGAACTCAGATTTAAAATTACAATAGTAGATTCATCCCTTGTCATTATGAATCATATTAAAAATATTTAAACATATGAAGAAAACTAACTGGTTTCATGAAGGAATTGTATGGATCTGTAGTCTGGAAAAAAAAATATTAACATTGTAATCTGATGATTTGTAACTGAAAACATACACAGGATTAAAAAATGAAAATTATAGGAGACTTCTTGGAAGGGATTGACAAAAATATTTCATTCACATTCAGAAAGAATATATGCACCACAAATACTAGATGAGAATGGGAGTTTGAATCAGTTTTTTAGCAGCAGCATTATTACACAAATAGAAAATTTTACATCAGCATCGTGATGGTGTTTTCATTTGCAGAACAATGAGCACAATACTTTAATGAAGGTTTTTAATATACTAAGAAGTAATGTGGGTATTAAGTAGTCCATGGAATCAGGCATGAAGCATAAAATTGATTTTATTTTTAATTAAACAATAATCAGCTTAACTATAAAATGTTGATCAAATCTCTTAGTGACTGAGGATATATTGATAAAAAAATGAAACATTCTTGATCAACACACATTTGTGAGTCTTCATATTTATTTTTATAGAAATAGCAACTTATATAAATATTGGCATGAAACATCATTTATTATAGAACAATCTATAAATAAGTTGCAAACACTTAGATATAACCAATAAAAAATTTGGAAACATTACCAATTTTAATAGAGATATTAAAAATGTCTTAATACAAATAACAAATCTAAAAATAGTTGTCTGTACCAAAAATGTTTATTTGGATCAATAAAATAAATCAAAAGTGCAAAAAGAGTATAAAAGTAAACTACAGAACACTTAAATTTAAACAACTGCTTAATAACACCAAGGATTAAATGCTCATATTAGAATGTTTAAACATAGATCACTCTTGGCTGCACAACAATAAAGTGCACTTTCAAATACATTGCTAAAACAAAGGCTAATCTATACACAAGGTTGGGACATTATCAAAAATTATGTATATTCAAAGTTTATGTTAACATAAACTCAACATTTTAAGAATATGAAATGGAAACTCAACATGTTTCCAATTGATACAATATATATGTAAAGAACAAAACAATTACAAGGAAAAACATAAATTAAACATGATCTAATGCCAACTCCAATAATACATCCAATCAAAGAAATAATAGCATCGATGTATAAAAAGAATGGAATTTTAATATAACTGCTTTATAAAATAGGTTTATAACAATGATATCAGTCATAAGAGTGAAGCTTGTACTTAAATGTGTATTAATCTAGTTCTTAATAATTCTACAGTGGTTTCAACCAAGCAAGTGTGCTTTCAAATGAACTCTTTTCATCATATTTTTTAATGAGTAGAAATCAATTTCCTTGTGATATTTAGTTCTTAGATAATATGTATTAGATCACAAAGAGGACTTCAAAAGAGAAATCCTTAGATTCTTTTTGATCCCAAAGGAATCAAGCAGGTCAAATCCCTAATATACATTACATACATTCTTGTCATTGAACCACTGGATTATTTATATAGTAAACAAACAAGAATAGAATATTTAACAATATGCATCAATCAATGTGAGGAGTTTACCTGTGATTTTAAGATCATAAAACACCTTATTCTTGCTTCTTAACTGCCTAATATTTTTAAATTTTAATAACAGCTCACTGGTCTTTGAATGTGAGTGACTAATCTTTTTTAATTAGATATTCATAACCCCTAAAGTTAATTTAAATGGTGGCCCTTATTTTCAGAAAGCTTAGGTAAGCCAACAGGTGGAAAATTAAGACAGAAAGTGCTAAAAATTATTTCATTGTTGGTGCAGATTGCCATGAGATTATGGGCTTTTATTTACATACTTACAAATGAATATCACTTTGAAGTGAATAAATATTGCATATATTGAAAAAAAAATTAAATATTAAATGGGACATTGTTGAACTTTTTGAAGTTTTTAAAACAAGGTAAAAAGATAACTGATTATGATTTTGATGGTATATCATTCAGATTAGCAAGATTATTTATTCAATTTAATGGAAGATATCAACTACAATTAATTCACGTTTATGCTCCAACAAGTTATCATTGTGATGAAAAGTCAAAAATTGAAAATGGACATAGAAAATTCTTTTGATCAAACAAAACATTATTTTAAAAATGTCATGGGAGATTTTAATGCAAGAATTGGTAAGCAATTGAAACTTAAAACTATTATGATTAAATTTGATTTTGGTAATAGAAATGATAGATTATACAGTTTAGTAAAGTTCACAGAAGTTTAAAAAAACTTGTATTTTATTTTTTTCTTTGATAAAAATGTTAAATGGAAATAAACATAATGCATCCAAACGAATATAGAGCAGAACTGTTTTTTTTAATTAATAGAAAATATGTATTTCAGAATTGTAAAGTTCTCAATAGATTTAACACTGGAAATTATCATTGCCTAGACAGATATAATAAGATGCATAAATGCAAAATTATAATGGATAGAAACTATTAACAAAGATTATATTAGCAGTTAATATTTTTACCTTTCAGAATCACTCTGATGGATTTAAATTAGAACTTGCAAATTATTTAAAAATATTAATAAGCTTTGAAAATGGTTTAGACTTATGTAAAAAATCATACTGTTAAAAATTGGGGGAAGGGGGAAGATAGCTGGCATATTAAAGCAGGGGTTTACCAATTTATTTATTTTTTACTGAATGAAACATACGTAAAAGAGAAGAAATATGAACATTTTTAAAAAATGATTTATCAAAAAGAAATGAATGTCTAATGTTTTATAAAATAATATGAAAAGAAGAGTTAATATATATATAAAAAAATATCATTATGAATTTGCAAAAAAAACTATAAAAGACAATAAAAGTCTCAAAAGTATAAAACAATATCTTGATATGAAAGGAAAGCTATTCCAGTAATTAGAAAATGAAACTATCATATTAAAAAAGAAAGATCACTTTGTGAAATGTCTTGAATAGTTTTTCAAGAAATTATTTAGTAATAAAAAACAAAGTATTCTCTACAATTTCTATATCTTCTTAATAAATTGCCAAAAATGTTAAATGAAGTGAAATATATAATTAAATCTATGGAAAAAAGAAAAGCTCTAGAAAATTAAGAAAATACAACATTATCTTATAAAAAATTTTAAATGAAGTGAATTATGTAATTAAATCTATGAAGGGGGAAATTATGGTAATAGTATTGATATTTTAATAGAAGCAGGTGAAGAAACAAAAAAAATGTTGGCAAAGCTACATACCAAATTTCTAAATGAAAAAGATGTACAAGATAATTGAAAAATGCATTCCTAATGTTGATACTTAAGAAAGGTGATGAAGACGTTATCAATTACAAACTCATTCATCTTCTATATGTTTTATAAAATTTGCTTTCAATTCTAATCAAACAAAAGTATAAGCTGTACTTAAAGGTGGCTTGAGCACAATAGATTATATCCAAGTATTGAGAGAAGTTATAAAAATAGCAATGAATATGAATGGGTTACAGTTATACTTTGGATTTGTATGTTATAAAAATGCATTTGATTCAATAAGCTTTTCCACTGTGGTTAAAACTTTGGTCATCATGATGTTGGCTCATGGTATTGTCATATTTTGAAGAATACTTATCAAAATAAATTAGCAATGATTAGATTACATGGTATTATTAAGATTAAAATTGAGAAGAATATGTGATAGCATGATTCCATATCTTCAAATCTTTTTATAACATATTTATAATAAGTATTGTTTGGATTAAAGTGAGAAACTTAAAGGAATAAAAATAAATGGAGATTATTTAAGCCAACTTGATTTTGCTAATATGAAGTTTCAGCCTTTTTAAGTAACAACACTTGATTTATTTACAATATAGCAAATCAAAAGTTAGATAGAGAATGATCTTCTTTTATTTGATTAAAACAAAACAGTAGGTATATTTACATGTTTATTTCTAAAAATATTCTTTAGAATCTGGCTAGTAACATATTTTGGCATATTTGGCCCATAAAAGAGATTTACATTTCTAATGTTATATATTTGATCAGCCATAACATCATTTGATTGATGATTAAAATTATTAGTATTTCAACTTAAATTAATATTTGAAACTGTAATCTGGTTTGATTGACATAAAAACAAAGACCACCACTAATATAAAGTGAAACATTAAAAGTCATATATTTTGGGTTTTATAATCAATAACATTATTATTCTAATTTTTACTCATAAGAATAATCTAATTTTTCTTTATTACAATTTTTGGGTTGATTTTTAAATAAATATTGATATTGTACCGGTCAGAATTGTATGTTCATTTAACAAGGCTTAGAATCTAAGCAAAAGAACCCTAAATCCACTCATGCCTGAGATACACAGGTCAGGAGCAATCATGAATTCTGCCCTATTTGCTCTTCTCTAAAACTATAACATTATAAACAACACTTCTGATGATAACAGATGAAATTTTATTCATTCTGGTCCCAGAGACACAGCAGAGAAACATGAGATCTATAGGGTAATTAATGTAAATAAATAATATCAAATCTTGGCTCAATCAAATATCTTATATAAGGGGAAATCTATAAATTTTAAATGAATTGCACACAGCTAGCATTGCAAAAGAAACATGAATTATAAAATACTATCCATCCAGAATGAGCAAAGACAGAACAACCCAGAGATAAATGTCCATTTAAAATAATCAGTTATAACTTCTAAATATTACTAACACTATTATAAAGATTAAATGGGATTCAATGAATGAGATTCAGTAAGACACAAATGCATGAGTAATTCAACATAATTTAATGAACATAAATAATTTAATTTACATTAAAACATAGCACAGATTTCATGTGGTTAATACTTTGCATATAGGCAACTGATTTAGTATGCTAATGAACTATAAATAATAATAAATTAATGTTATCAATGCTGTGATCATTACTTTAAGTACTGATAAGGACGTTTATAAATTCATCTCCAAAGTGAGGTTTACTTTTAATATAACAGATAAGTAATTTATCGTTCATGAGCATATCTGGGCCAGTATAAATGAGGAATGGGTTAGCTTAACTAAGCCTTATTGTGACAATCCTAAAATATTCGACTAATTATTAAATGAGTGGTTTACAAACATCAATTGTGCTACGTCTTATAGTTAATATGAGAACTATACATAAAAAGAACTCGCAGTGCTGACTTATGATGATAGCATTAAAAATGGAGATGTCCATCTTTGGACTGAAAGGCTTTATCATATATATGATTCCGCTTGTATTTATCACAAGGTGGTATTCAAAAATATGAGTGGTAAAGATTCCATGGTACGCTTGCTGACGTTTCACATGCAGAGCCTTAATACTCTAATGTTTGTCCTGAGATCAGTTCTACCAAACCTCATTCTTAGACGAGTATGTGAAGAAAATCTGGAGTTCAGATGAGTAAATATGATAAAGCAAAATATAAATTCTTAAAAATGCTATCATAAGTAAGCAACGCGAATATGACTTAAGTCTTACATGACTAATGAAATAATTTAAGCTTAAATAAAGCAATAATATCATGCATTACGCCATGACAAATAATAACCCACTCAGCATCGTACATATAACTTTAATAAATTTAGGATGTCGAATATAGAAGAGGAAAAAATATTATTTTTCCTATTTAACAAGCCCAAGTATTCCTAAATGACAAAATATCATAAGCAAGTTAACTCTTAATGGCGTACATGTAATAAATAATTATTAAAATATATTAATAATCAAATTTATTTAAAGAACAAAATGCATTTAAATATCGATAGTGACAACAACAAAAGGTTTATCTTATCCCATAATATGATTTTTAAACAATCTGCCATTAAGCATATATTTCAAAATATTTAACTGAGTGTACAGCGTTCAATAATAAATTTTACGTTTAACTATTTAAATATTCCAAAAATATTGGAATGATGATTGAAATAATATAAGTTCACTAGATTGAAACATTAGCACACTAAAACTAATTTAATAAGATACATAGTTTAAATAAGTTTTGCCATGTGAAAATAATATAATTAGAGCGTGAAACTTAAAACTAGTGATAGATTTAAAATATATATAATTCTGTGCTAGCGTTTCAAAAAATGAGTTTTTAAAAACTTAAGAGAGAAAACCACAAATTTAACGATACTAAAGTTTATAGTCAGTTACCAAATAAATAATGATTACATTATGATTACAATTAAGATTTAGGAAAGAAGTGAAGTGAGGAAAATTAAGAGTTCATTCTTCGGAAAAACGGATAACCTTTATTATTTATGGCGGCCATTTAAAATAACTACACAAAGTTTGGATGCGAAGGCACAATATTGACAAAATAATGGTAAACATCTTCCAATAGTTCTTTCACAGTTAAACATAACAGTTCTCAAGTAGCGATGGCATGGCAGGAAGGCAAGACAAAGGTGATCTAAGATCAGGGAAAGCAAATCTTTCCACTAATCACAAGTCATTCTGTTCATTCCCTAATTGAACACAAGAAAGAAGAGTGATTTGAACTCCTTTTGCATGTTCATAGAACTCTGCTCTTCCTATACTTGAAATTTGACAACATTGGAAGATGTAAACAAATAACGTATTTTTAAAATTGCAAATAACTTTAAGACTATGATTTTTGGTTTGACTTGAAATAGTTAAATGAGAATAACATTTTTAAATTGTAATAATACTTTTTAGAATTTTCTGGCATTGCTTTAGCTTTACAATAATTGTATTTATTTTTATATCTGTAATACATATACGCACATACACAATTATCTAAGTGAAGGGAATTTACAAGTTTGGAAATAAAATTCACTTAAGCTAAAATAATAATTCAACTGGTTACACATAAACATTTTAAATAAACAGGGTGGAAGTGATGCGTGTATATGTGTGTGCTTATCATTCCTGGATGACCAAATAAACATAAACTGGTTCAAACCCTACTTTAAAGGTATATAATGTCGTCAGGCAGTGAAGTTAAATATGTATTACAGATTTACCACTTCACATTCCCCTAATTAGAGGAACAAACAAAAAAAATTTGTTAAAAAAATGATTTTACTTATACCTTTAAAAATTGTTATTCCAAGTGGCAAACAAACACATGGTCAATCTAATAGTAATAAGCTAGTCTATATTCTCTTTACTACTCTTTTGTCTATGCTTCACTTCATGAAATTCTAATCACAATGTACTAATTGGGATCTCCCTATTTTCCTAAGTCTTTTTGAAAATCAATGGTCTGTTCTGGTGCATTATACCATCCTATCAATCTCAAAACACTTTTTACTATTCTTTTCCCGGGTCAGGTGGTATATACATCTTTAATTGGCATGCAACATTATTATATTTAAGAACCTTAAGCCATACTTGATCTACACAAATTTTATGATGAAGAATATGTCTCTTTCTTACCCTAATTTTTGCTATGTGGGCTAATCTTAATCTAGCATGTTGCTGGTTATATCTTTGATGGATACAAATACTCTTGTCCAGTAAGGATTTACAAATTTCTGTATCACTATAATTAATATTTCTAAAAAATTTAGGTTTATCTAATATTGGGTTTGTAATCATTTCCATCTCAAAAACATTATTACTACCACTAAAGATGATATTTTTATTGGTTGTAGGATCAATATGTTCAGCAATAAATAAATTCATTTCATGAATCTTTACCTCTTCATACTTTTCATTAGTAGAAATAAATAAACAAGCATTTTCTTTATCCATAGCAGTTTTGATAGATTTATTAACAGGAATCTGAAAGTTTTCTTTATCATGACTAATCTTAGTTTTGACTGCCTTATTAACAGGAATCTGAACATCTTCTTTATTATGAACAATCTTTCGAAAACACTGTCCTATAGAAACTTCATCAATACATTCTGCTATTTTTTCATTAATATCTTGGGCTGTGGAAAAACAATCAGACTCTTGTTTATTGATCAAAGAATGTCTATCAAATTTCTTTTCAAAATTATTAGTAACTATAACCTCCATCTCTTTAGTGTTTAGTAAAGTCAATTTTGAATCCACAGAGAATGAATTGTTAACATAATTTTCTGTTTTCATTGTAGATGCTACATCCCAATTAGAATTTATATTCCCAGAATGGAGTTCACTAATATTTGAAATTAGATTTTTCTCAATCTTTCCATAATGACAATTCACTTCAATTTGCTTTTCAATTATATCACTCAAACCAAGAGAATGAGAATTTATCTCTATAAGACTTCTATTTACTTCACTTGGAGAATCTAATCCAATGGAATTTCCACTATCATGCACTAAATAATTCAAATTTATCTGCACTTCATTAGCATCAACTACATTAGGCAAACAAGTATTTATTTCGATATCACCTTTATTTAAAGAATCATTAAAATTCATCTTGTTCTGAGAATCCACTTCAGTAATATTCAAAACTGAATCCTTTTCCTGATTATGAGCAATACATTTCAATATTATTTGCCTTTTATCAGTAATTCTACTTTTAAGACAAGATTCAGGCTCAGTCTCTTCATTAATTGACAAATTTTCATGCAAATCCATTGCAGAATCTAAACATCTTGTTGACTTATCATTGCTGAAAGAATTCAAAATAGATGGCTGAATTTGGTTTCCATCAGGTACTGTGTTAAAATCAAATGAAATTTCTTCTTTTTGATAAATCTGACTAACTGTAACAGATTTATTGATGGAGGTATCAATCAAAGTTTCAAAATTTGATTGATTATCTGGATTATAGAGTGGATCTATAAACTTTTCAACATTTTTAGATTGATATTCCAATAAAGAATCTCTTTGGACTTCTGTTGGAACATACAATTTAGATGATTCCATCCTGTTTGTTTCTTCTGCCTTCAAAAGATAACTAGAATCAAGCTTTTCATCAGACAAAAAGAAATCCTGAGTAGAAATATTTTCATCACATAAATTTATATTACTAGGTAATGTTTCAACATTAGTAGCATTTCTATCAGTTTCTTTACTCATATTTTTCTGATAGTTCAAATGAGTTTTACATTTTTGTGTCATAAGAGAATCCAGACCTTTCATATTTAAATCATTCTTTTCAGAGTCTTTAAAATCCAGTTGTATTTTTGTCTGAGTTTTCTGAAGCATGCCCTTAATTTCATTTTTAGACATTTCATACTCATATTTAGCCTTATCATCTGGCACATAAAGATGATCACTAATTTCTTCTTGGACTACTTGGAAATCTCCTAATTGTTCCTCATGCTTTATCACGTTCTGTTGTGGATATTCTACTGTCATCTCTTTGACAGCAAGTGATCCTTTTACATGAGTTTTCTCCCTCCATTCTTCCATCTTCTGATGTCTTTCATCTTGTTTTTTTTAATAAACCCTGCATCATCTTCCAGAATTCTTCAGCTTCTTCCATTCTTCAGCTTCTAACTTCTGGAATTCTTCATCTTCTTTCTTCCGTTCTTCAGCTTCTTTCTTCCATTCTTCAACTTCTAACTTCCAAAATTCTTCAGCATCTTTCTTCCATTCTTCACCATATTTCTTTATGAGATCATGCATCATTATAAATAACTGGTGGTTATTATTGTTCAATTTGTTAAGAGCGCTAATTCCGTAACTCATTATTATTTGCTATTGGTTATTCACCTATCCCTTTTCCTCAATAGCCTCTATACTACCATTTCTCACCATACCTACTACTTTCTTCCTGCCCTGCTTAACTTGTATGATGCCTAACCACTTTATTATTTATGCCTACTTTTCTCCACTACTTGAATCTGCCTATATCATTTAAGCTATATATTATAAAACTATTAACTATTAATTCAATAACACAAAATATATTTAAAAATTACCGTGCCTTCACTTCTTTTGCCACTTTCCATCTGTTCTCTTTGCACCTGGAATTGACTAAAAATCTTTATTAGTAAATTGATAATATAAAGTATAACAGAAAGCCAAAGCAAAGTATGATTTTCTCTCTTTTAAATATTTGCTTGCGTTTGAATCTCACTCAATGTAAGTTATGTTAACACATGAAAAATCACCGATTGGCAAAATTTATAATTGTATAAATACAAGGCACCATGCCAACATGGCAAGATTAATAACTTATTACATAATATTTAGGTTATTCATGCTCACAGAGATGGACACCAAAATTTCCTTTTGCAATGATCAAATGATTCACAATTATTATACTAAACAAAGATATATTTTATTTTCCATAACTATTTTGAAATCAGCAAGATATATTCTTATATTTATCTCTTTGCAATAATCTGCAACAGCTATAAAATTTATTTCACATAAATAAAGTTTATGTATACATAAAATAGTGTTTAAGATGACTTATGTTATAATCTAGCAAAATAAAGCTAAGAAAATATTATGACAATATGCAAGTTATACAACATGGATTGACATAATTTAAAATAAAAATTTATTTCATGAATAATTATTATTTACTACAAACTAACAACTTGTGACTAACCTAAGTTTGAATATAGGAACTCAACTCAATTATCTATCATTTCCAAGGAGCGTGAGGCTATCACAAAATATCAAAATTAATCTTTCCAACAACCTTTATTTATCGATATCAATTTTCACTTTCACTTGCATAAGAATATGTAAACCATTAAAGCATTTTTCCAACTACATCTGGCTGCTTGGTGTTACATAAAAGGTCTTCACCTGCTTTGAGGTTACTAATAATAAGAAACGAACATTTAAAATATCAACTAGCAAGCAACTTTTCTTTTGCTAGCATGAAAACATGTAAACCATTTAAGCATTTTTTGCCAACTGCATTTGGCTACTTGGTATTACATAAAGAGTCTTCACCTGCTTTGAGGTTACTCTAAGAATCAATGTCATTGAAGCATAATGTCCACTGCATCAGACTGC
The DNA here is from genome assembly GCA_028023455.1 of Epiperipatus broadwayi. NCBI lineage: Eukaryota > Metazoa > Onychophora > Udeonychophora > Euonychophora > Peripatidae > Epiperipatus > Epiperipatus broadwayi. The sequence goes on from JAQFVV010012417.1 coordinate 10,482,029, forward strand.
TTGACATACAATTCTCAATTTGAAGGTCGTCACCTGCTTTGAGGCTACTAATAATAGGAAACGACCATTTACAATATCTGCTAGCAAGCAATACTTTTAAATCAAAAGTTTTAAACATAATATCGATATTGGATACTTCTAAATATCAAAATCTGAGATATACACTACTTAATGTTGACAAAGAAAAAATTATTTCTTTCATCTGTTCTACCTCTTGCTCCAATTTACTCTTACTACTTTTCTAACACTTTAATTTTCTTTCTCCTTATTGTCATGAATGCATATTAACAAATGTATAATATATATACACTAAGAGTATAAGATACACATAATTAATTTATATATATATATTAACTGTCTTATTACTTTTTAAATAATTATTTTGAGTAACAATACTGTTTTACTCATATAGCTTATGGTATTTAACCAACAAAATTAATTAATGAACCAACATTTAGATACTCTTGGTGACGTTAAAATATAAGCCACCAAAAACATAAGCACTTTACAAGGTATGGTATTTAATTAATATAGACCCCAATGATTGAGCCAACAACAAGATAAGCAGTCTTCAGGGTGTGAGATTTAATTAATCGATGCCCCAAATGATTGGGTTGCCAAGCCCAAGAAAGAAAAAAAATCCTGTACCGGTCAGAATTGTATATTCATTTAACAAGGTTTAGAATCTATGCAAAAGTACCCTAAATCCACTCATGCCCGAGATACACAAATCAGCAGCAATCATGAATTCTGCCCTATTTGCTCTTCTCTAAAACTATAACATTATAAACAATACTTCTGATGATAACAGATGAAATTTTATTCATTCTGGTCCCAGAGACACAGCAGAGAAACATGAGATCTATAGGGTAATTAATGTAAATAAATAATATCAAATCTTGGCTCAATCAAATATCTTATATAAGGGGAAATCTATAAATTTTAAATGAATTGCACACAGCTAGCATTGCAAAAGAAACATGAATTATAAAATAGTATCCATCCAGAATGAGCAAAGACAGAACAACCCAGAGATAAATGTCCATTTAAAATAATCAGTTATAACTTCTAAATATTACTAACACTATTATAAAGATTAATTGGGATTCAATGAGTGAGATTCAGTAAGACACAAATGCATGAGTAATTCAACATAATTTAATGAATATAAATAATTTAATTTACATTAAAACATAGCACAGATTTCATGTGGTTATTACTTTGCATATAGGCAATTGATTTAGTATGCTAATGAACTATAAATAATAAATTAATGTTATCAATGCTGTGATCATTACTTTAAGTAATGATAAGGATGTTTATAAATTCATCTCCAAAGAGAGGTTTACTCTTAATATAACAGATAAGTAATTTATTGTTCATGAGCATATCTGGGCCAGCATAAATGAGGAATGGGTTAGCTTAACTAAGCCTTACTGTGACAATCCTAAAATATTTGACTAATTATTAAATGAGTGTTTTACAAACATCAATTGTGCTACATCTTATAGTTAATATGAGAACTATACATAAAAAGAACTCGCAGTGCTGACTTATAATGGTAGCATTAAAAATGGAGAAGATGTCCGTCTTTGGACTGAAAGGCTTTATCATATATATGATTCCGCTTGTATTTATCACAAGGCAGTATTCGAAAATATGAGTGGTAAGGATTCCATGGTACGCTTGCCGACGTTTCACAAGCAGAGCCTCAATACTATAATGTTTGTCCTGAGATCGGTTCTACCAAACCTCATTCTTAGACGAGTACGTGAAGAAAATCTGGAGTTTGGATGAATAAATATGATAAAGCAAAATATAAATTCTTTAAAATGCTATCATAAGTAAACAACACGAATATGGTTTAAGTCTTAAATGACTAATGAAATAATTTAAGCTTAAATAAAGCAATAATATCATGCATAATGCCATAACAAATAATAACCCACTCAGCATCGTACGTATAACTTTAATAAATTTAGGATGTCGAATATAGAAGAGGGAAAAATATTATTTTTTCTATTTAACAAGCCCAAGTATTTCTAAACGACAAAATATCATAAGCAAGTTAACTCTTAATGGCGTACATGTAATAAATAATTATTAAAATATATTAATAATCAAATTTATTTAAAGAACATAAAATGCTTTTAAATATCGATAATGACAACAACAAAAGGTTTATCTTATCCCATAATATGATTTTTAAACAATCTGCCATTAAGCATATATTTCAAAATATTTAACCGAGCATACAGTGTTCAATAAGAAATGTTACGTTTAACTATTTAAATATTCCAAAAATATCGGAATGATGATTGAAATAATATAAGTTCACTAGATTGAAACATTAGCATGCTAAAACTAATTTAATAAGATACATAGTTTAAATAAGTTTTGCCGCATGAAAATAATATAATTAGAGCGTGCACCTTAAAACTAGTGATAGATTTAAAATATATATAATTCTGTGCTAGCGTTTCAAAAAACGAGTTTTAAAAACTTAAGAGAGAAAATCACAAATTTAACGATACTTATGTTTATAGTCAGTTGCCAAATAAATAAAGATTACATTATGATTACAATTAAGATTTAGGAAAGAAGTGAAGTGAGGAAAATTAAGAGTTCATTCTTCAGCAAAACGGATTACCTTTATTATTTATGGTGGCCATTTAAAATAACTACACAAAGTTTGGATGCGAAGGCACAATATTGACAAAATAATGGTAAACATCTTCCAATAGTTCTTTCACAGTTAAACATAACAGTTCTCAAGTAGCGATGGCATGGCGGGAAGGCAGGACAAAGGCGATCTAAGATCAGGGAAAGCAAATCTTTCCACTACTCACAAGTCATTCTGTTCATTCCCTAATTGAACACAAGAGAGAAGAGTGATTTGAACTCCTTTTGTGTATTCCTAGAACTTCTGCTCCTTATATACATGAAATTTGGCAACATTGGAAGATTTAAACAAATAACGTATTTTTAAAATTGCAAATAACTTTAAGACTATGATTTTTGGTTTGACTTGAAATAGTTAAATGAGAATAACATTTTTAAATTGTAATAATACTTTTTAGAATTTTCTGGCATTGCTTTAGCTTTACAATAATTGTATTTATTTTTATATCTGTAATACATATACACACATACACAATTATCTAAGTGAAAGGAATTTACAAGTTTGGAAATAAAATTCACTTAAGCTAAAATAATAATTCAACTGGTTACACATAACCATTTTAAATAAACAGGGTGAAAGTGATACATGTATATGTGTGTGCTTATCATTCCTGGATGACCAAATAAACATATAAACTGGTTCAAACCCTACTTTAAAGGTATGTAATGTCGTCAGGCAGTGAAGTTAAATATGTACTACAGATTTACCACTTCAATATTTAACTTTATCTAGATTAATAGTTTTTTCATAATTCATTTTTTTTAATAAGCTCCCCCAAATTAATTACTATTTATTATTATTATTATTATTATTACCATTTTGTCAACTTTAACTTTAACTTTATAGTCAAGTTATTTAGTTACTTTTTACAATGGCTTTTTTTACTCATAACGTTTATTCAGTCAAATAATTTTAGCGTACTGTATTCAAAATGAAACACTAGATTAGATCAAATACTTTTTTGCTGATTAGAATCTATGGCCATTTACATATTTTCATTCAATGCCTATATAACTACTAATTTTTACTTGAGATATTCCCACTAGATGTATTATTTGCTTTCCCAAATATACTACCATTTTGTCTAATGTTTATCCTACCAGAAAAATTTCCTTCCACAAAAATTTTGACTATATAAATAAATTGACTCTTCTTAATTATATTTAATTAGTTTTATTTTTTTTTTTCAAGATTTTCTTTCATATACTCAAATATTCTCTTGTGTCATTAATTTGAACCTGAATAAGAATAAATATAAATTACATAGCAAGTATTTAGGTAATTTAAAAATAATACTTTTTTTATATTAAACTCTAAGTAAAATTGTCGATTTTGCAGTCAGTTTCTTTATTCGGGTGATTGACTGTGGAGCATAAGTAATACAAGTTAGCACCTCAGTCTTCTGATTAATATGTGATGTCATGTGACATAAGATAATGTGATACAAATTAGTGCATTGTTGTCAAGTGATACTGTATATCAGTGGTCTTCAACCTTTTCACACCTGTGGGCCAGTAGAAATAAGGATAAGGTTCCGTGGACCAGCAAAAATAAGATTTCGCAGACCGGCAGAAGTCTATAGATAAATTTTCTTAAAGATAAGCATAATTGTTATAACTGATCAAAACAACAATGTAAATATATAAGATAAAGTTTTATATATATATATATATGGAGTTTATATAATAAAAAACTTTTTTTTAAATTTTTTTAGAAAAGTAATAAAAAATTTAATTATACCCCCCCCCCCCATAAACATCTGTGATAACTAGAAAAACAAATTAATTTATGAATGATTGATTAGATTTTGTTTTCGTTCTGTTTTCTTTTTTTTTTAATTGGGTAAAAATGAGATGAAAAAATAAATAAAAATTGGCTATATTAATTAAAAGTTTAAACTCTTATTATTTATTATTACAAACTTTTTACTGCCCGTCTAGCACGCGGGCCTGCAGAAAAGTTCCGCAGCCTGGAACTGGGCTGCGGACCAAGGATTGAAGAACACTGCTGAATATCATAAAAGTTACTATTATCTGAACTCTAGATTAGGCCATGTGACATGATACACTGTGATATTGATTAATGCAATCAGTCTCCTAAGTTATAGTTGGAATCATGTGATAGAATTGGATGTAATACAAGTTAGTGCAGACAGTGTTATGTGACACAATATAATATGCGACTTTTCTGACTGATAATGGTGTCATATGACAAACTGTTATACAACTTTAGTTACTGTGTATTTACATTTCTTAGTTACAACTGATATGATGTGATACATTATGATTACAATGCAGGCTAGTACACTTGACTTCCATTTGATGGTATAATGGCTCATCATGAAATGACATAGGTTAATTCAATCAATCTTCCATTTATATCTTATATCATGTGACAGTGTATGTTGGAATATTCTGGAGTATGTCTTTTATAAGTAAGTGTATTTTGAGATAATTATTTCAGGTATCTTACATAGGAATTAGATATGAGAAATGTTTTTATAATGTATTATATTTTAGGAGTTTTATTGTAATATCAATTGTACAATAATTAACTTTAATTATTCTGTAAAATGTTTCTTTCTAAATTATGTTGCTTTCGTACAATTTCAAACCTAGTTGTGTGAAGCATGACATTTTTCATTTTTCTATATTAGTTATGGGTTTTACCAACCTTTGAGAAGATCCTCTTATTATAATTGTTGAAATTTTCAAGTCATTAGTGATGAAGACAAGAGTTGCACTGTTTGAATTATTTAATATATTATTCCTACAGACTTCTGTGACTTAATAATAACATTATGCATAAATTAACCTTAAAATGTTCACTTTCTTTTAATGTTGAATTATAATACATACAAAATGGCTTAATATTAATAGAAAATCAATTTTTTTTCAAGACACAAGATTTAAAATAAAATTGTATTACAATAATAATTACCAATATAACAAAAAATTAATATATAACAATTTATTCTCTAATGATTAGGTAAATTTATCAATAAGCTGAAACTTTAATAATCCATTTGCTGCTTCAAAAATGTCATCATCATCATCAACCATTATCAATCCACTGCAGGATGAAGGTCTCTCCAAGTTTAATCCATCTTCTTCGATCTTTAGCTTCTCTTCTCCACAAGGACCCCTGCACATTTTCTTATTTCATCCATCCATCTCACATGTGGTCTCTTTCTGGGTCTTTTACAATCTCTTGGAATCCAGTTTAAAATTTCAATTGTCCATCTATTATCATCTCTTCTAGCAATATGTCCAGCCCAACTCCATTTTAATCTTTTAATTTTTTCAATAAGGTCAGTAACACCTGTTTGTTGTATTACCCATACATTGCGTTTTCGATCTCTTCTTGTTACTCCCAACATACATCTCTCCATACTCCTTTGAGTGGTCTGAAGTCTCTGTATTGCTCTTCTATTAAGTGTCCAAGTCTCAGATCCATAAGTAAGAACTGGTAAAACACATTTGTTAAAAACCTTTCTTTTCAAACACATAGGCATATTTCCTTTTAGTATCAAGTTATTTCTACCAAAAGCACTCCAAACAAGTTTAATTCTATGATTAATTTCCTCCATTATGTTTCCATCTGTATTAATAATCTGACCAAGGTATTTGTAACTGTTAACTTCTTCTAATTCTTCATAATCAATCTTTATTTTCATATTTTGAGCAAATCGATTAAACATTACTTTAGTCTTTTTAACATTTATCTTTAGTCCTACTTTTCTACTTTCATCTGCTAACTCCTGCAACATTTCCTGCAGCTCTGAAGCATTATTTGCAAAAACAACTACATCATCTGCAAAATCTAAATGACTTAAATACTCTCCATTTACTTTCACTCCTTTAGTTTCCCATTTTAATCCACAAAATACTTCTTGCAGCACTGCTGTAAAGAGTTTTGGAGATATGAAGTCACCTTGTCTTACACCTTTCTCAATGTTGATTTTTCCAGTATCATTATGTAATCTAATTGTTGCTGTTGCATTTTTATAAATATTCTTTAAAATATGACAATATCCTGGATCTATACCTTGATGATCCAATGCTTTAATCACGGAAGAAATGTGTATAGAATCGAATGCCGTTTCATAATCTACAAATCCAAAACATAATGACAACTCATATTCGTTTGTCATTTCTATGACTTCTCTCAATACCTGGATAAAATCTATTGTACTAAAACTACTTTTAAATCCAGCTTGTTCTCTTGGTTGGTGGAAATCCAAAGTTCTCTGTAGACGAGTTGTAATTATCTTGGTAAAAATTTTATATAAAACTGATAAAAGGCTGATAGGTCTGTAATTTCTAATATCTTCTTTATCACCTTTTTTAAATATTAATATTATTACTGCATTCTTCCAATCTTCCGGTACATCTTTATCATTTAGACATTTGGTATATAACTTTGCTAAAATTGTTTCTATTTCTTCACCTGCTTCTTTTAATATATCAATTATAATTCCATCATTTCCTGGAGCCATTCCTTTCTTCATACACTTAATTGCATGTCTCACTTATTCATTTAAAATTCTGGGCAATTCAGAAGATGTAATAGATATAGGAGGTACTTGTTCTTTATTACTATATAATTCTTGATAAAAATCTTCTACCAATTTCATGATGTCATCTCTCTTTTTAGTAATAATTCCATCTTTTTTTCTTATTGCAGATATAAATTTCCTACCAATACCAAAATGTTATTTAACATTTTTGAGACTTTTATTTTCTTCTACAGCTTTCCTTGCTATTTCACAGTTATACTTTCTTATATCATTTTCAACTCTTTTCCGTACAATTTTACAAAATTCGAGATATTCAATTCTTTTTACTACATCATTTTTGTATATCTTCATATTCCTTCTTTTCTTCATAAATTCTCTAGTCTCAGTAGAAATTTTATTAGTCAATTGCTGCTTTTTTCTACCAGCTATGTTTGTTGCAGTTTTTAAAAGTGTATCAGTTATTTTCATATTAATTTCATTCAAATCTGAATCATGTTCAAAATCTCCTAACACTTGAAACCTATTTGTAAGTTCTAATTTAAATTCATTAGAATGTTTCTGAAGATTAGGAATATCAACTGTAAATATTGTTTTTCTTAATAATTTTTGTCTCTCTAGTTTTACATTAACACGTAACTTACACCTTACTAATCGATGATCACTTCCTGTGTTAAATTTATTAAGAACATTACAATCTTGAAATATGTATTTTCTGTTAGTCAAAATATAATCCAATTCTGCTGTACCTTCATTTGGATGCTTCCATGTCCATTTCCTTTTAACATTTTTCTCAAAAAATGAATTCATAATATAAAGTTTTTCTTTTTCTGCAAACTCCACAAGTCTATGTCCTCTCTCATTTCTATTACCATAACCAAAATTACCTACAGCAATTTCATCTTTCATTTGTCTACCAATTCTAGCATTAAAGTCTCCCATAACAATTTTAAAATGTTGTTTACTCTGATCAAAAGCCTTTTGTACATCCATATAAAAATCTTCTACTACTTCATCACTATGAGAACTTGTTGGGGCATAAACCTGAATTATCTGCATTTGGTATCTGCTATTAAGTTGTATAACTAATCTTGCCACTCTGTCCGATACACCATCAATCTCCACAATATTGTTCTTCCACTTTTTATTTATAATGAATCCTACTCCACTTGTATTTCCAATATGTGTGCCTTTATAATAGAGTATATGTCCACTTTTTAAATCAATTGTTTCTTCTCCTTTTCTTCTAACTTCACAAAGTCCAATAATGTTCCATTTAATATAAGACAGTTCTTCTTCTAATTCTTGCAATCTTCCTTCACTTGAAAGTGATCTGCAGTTGTAAGTACCTAAATAAAAAGTCGTCATCAAATGGCAGCCTGGGTCCGCAATGAGGGGATTCTTAGCACCCTCCGCCTTCGGCCACCAACCACTGCCTTGGTTGGTGACTTTACAGCCTCCTGGGAATAAGGGCCATGCTTTATTTTTGTCTGTCATAATTGTATATATGTATTGGAAAAATATTTATCATTTACACAAACATTCATTCTGCCTTATCAGGCACTGAGAAGAAAGACCATGGTGTTTCTTGATCTTAAACTCAGAGGTAAAAAGCCAATAAACTCACCATGCTGGCTAATGCATGTTGGTGAGCAGCCCATCCATGTTCGTATACTATATGAATAATCACATAGTAATAACAGCTGCAATGACAAGAACATATGGAGTGGACATTAGGAATTTGCCCTGCTCGGTTCCTTTAAGGCCTCCAAGAGGAATCAAAGGGTCTCCTTTCAGTTAATAGCAAACTCCTTTCTGCAGCCTAAAAAGTCCAAAATACATCTAAATTTTATGAGTGAAATATAAGCCCATTAAAAAATAGTATTTGAATATGTCTTACATTTGGTTGAAAACAATAATATTATACTGTATTAACAACACTTACACAGATAACAACAGAAAAAGCAGCAATAAACCAAAAAATATCACATAACAAAACACTTTATGAAGGAGAAAGTTATTTGAAAATACTCTAAAAAGCTACATTCAAAATAACTGAGTAATTAAAATTGTATACACCGGTGTTGAAAAAAAACTAATGGTTTCATAATAAAATATAATAATGAAATAGCCAGGGCAAAAATTATAAAAATGTAATTGAAATTTTGTACAGTAAAGAAGATTATATCAACAATAAAAAGTGAAGATAACATCATTAAAAAACCAGAAATAGAATCATAATTATGGCATATGCAGAAAATTACTTTTAAATACTGTATTTTCAATATATTCATTGTAATTTGTTCTGAAATGTCAGTTTTAAGTAAATAGGTAAAATGTAGAAAGATATTAAACTGTCAAAAAATTATTATTATTATTATTATTATTATTATTATTATTATTATTATTATTATTATTATTATTATTATTATTATTATTATTATTATTATTATTATTATTATTATTATTATTATTATTATTATTATTATTATTATTATTATTATTATTATTATTATTATTATTATTATTATTATTGTTATTATTACAAAAATTATTTCTAGTTTATTTGGTACTTCTGGTAATGTTACATGAACCATAGAGGGATTGTTCATTAAATTAGTAATGTGAATGAATAAGATTATGTGAATGGTTAGTAGTACTTCATAACAAAATAAATTATAAGATATACTTCAAAAGGCACATTTGCAAAAAAATACATTTTGCAACTGCTTCCTGAGACATTTAATAAAAGATATATTATTAGAAGTGCAAATAACACAACAAAATAAGAAAACTTATTTGATATATAATATTGAACCATCAAACATCATATGATCACCATTCTTTATGCTTACACAAGCTGTTTTTATTATCATTAAATATATTAAATTTAAGCGTAAACAGATAATATAATAACGTGAAAGCTAAACACCTTCAAACTGATACGCTTTAAAAATGCATGTGACAGCCAATCAGATGGAATAATGGCATCACATGGGACCCCAAGTTCTAAAACACAAGCCAGAACTATTAGAAAAAGATGGATCCATCTTAATCTATGCCTCAATTATATTTAAATAAGCCAGACTCAAGCATTTTGAACTAAGAGTGTGAAGCTAAATACCTTCACATTTAATCCACTAAATATTATATATATAAATTAACAACGTGAAATCATCCGATTTACAATGAAGAAATATTTTTAAATCTAATGAAATGATATTAATAAATGTAAATATATTAAATTTAAGCGTAAACAGATAATATAATAACGTGAAAGCTAAACACCTTCAAAAAGATACGCTTTAAAAATGCTTAAGTGACAGCCAATCAGATGGAATAATGGCATCACATGGGACCCCAAGTTGTAAAACACAAGCCAGAACTATTAGAAAAAGATGGATCCATCTTAATCTATATATATAATATTTATATATATAATATAATATAATTTATATATATATAATATTTAGTGGATTAAATGTGAAGGTATTTAGCTTCACACTCTTAGTTCAAAATGCTTGAGTCTGGCTTATTTAAATATAATTGAGGCATAGATTAAGATGGATCCATCTTTTTCTAATAGTTCTGGCTTGTGTTTTAGAACTTGGGGTCCCATGTGATGCCATTATTCCATCTGATTGGCTGTCACTTAAGCATTTTTAAAGCGTATCTGTTTGAAGGTGTTTAGCTTTCACGTTATTATATTATCTGTTTACGCTTAAATTTAATATATTTACATTTATTAATATCATTTCATTAGATTTAAAAATATTTCTTCGTTGTAAATCGGATGATTTCACGTTGTTAATTTATAGCCTAAAAACGATTTACTCGCTGACGAAGAAGCTTCCAAATAAACAAAACAAATTTCGCATAAAACTATTAAATGGGCCAAGCGCTTTCGAGGTTTGCCCTCATATTCATGGCCGACGAACGTAATAAATCTTTACGTAGTGTTATTAAATAACAAATATGCAAATGTGAATGCAAATCAGTTTGACCATTTTTTTGAAATGGAAAAACACGTGTCACGTCTATTGATAGAATTGTTGTCGCAAACAATAAAGTACGCCTCTTTGATCTTTCTCTTACAGTCGTTGGTCTCAGGGCATACAATCCTGGGGTTGCCTGGTTCGAACACATGGCCAGTCTGCTTTTCATGTTCCAGAAATATTGAAAAGTTATCGCTGTTCTTCTTTGCTCTTCTATAGTTATACAAGTGTTGAGCTGCTCTGTTGTGAACAGTGGCCTTAGTTTCCCATAGTATATGGCTTTGCATCCGGCCTGTGGACATGACATGCTGTAGATCACCTGGGGTGTTTGAGATGGGTCTGTTCTATCCTTTGAATTATTAATGAGTCTGTTAGAATTAGGGGAGTACGAAAACCAACCTTAAATTCCCCAGTTAGAGTCTTTATTATCTGTTGTGATACTTTGGGAATATAAGGGAGTGTAATTTGAGGCTTATCCTTATTTTTGTGGTTAGCTATTAGTTTACTGTGAAATTGCTTAATCTTCTTTGCAATTGATCTGTAGCTGAAACCTACGCTAAGCAAATCATTTATATAAATTGCGATGTTGGTCTTTCTATCGGCTTCAAATTTACATAAATTTTGATTTCTAAATAAAAACGCATTGAGCCCTGCGAATTTATGTGCAGTAGGTGACATGGATTTCGGGTGAGTAAAGCCTCGGATCTCAAGGGGTTTAACTATCATACTATAATGCAGATCTCTGTTTTCTCTATGGACCAGCAAATCCAGATATTTAAGCTTCTGCCCCTCGTTCTCCCAAGTGGTGTTTATGATCAATTTAGATTGTAGTTGTAATTCATTTTGAATATTGACAATTACAATTTTTGGTGCTGCCATAAATACATCATCTACATAGCGCACGTAAATTAATCCAGCAACGTTAGCGGTGTGTTTAACTATGGTATGTTTTTCAAAAAAGTTTAAGAAGATGCTGGATATTATTCCACTTAGGGGAAGACCCATACGCCAACCTTCTTTCATATCATACCAACGACCCTCAAAAGTTGTAAAGATGTTATTGTCCAACCAGTTGAGGAAGGATAAAATGAAGTTTATGCGCTCACTTGGGCAATGCTTATTTATTAATTCTTTGTGGATGATTTCAATTGACCATTTCCTATTAATCGATCCATATAATTCGGTCACGTCCATGGCTGCAGTTACAAAATTCTGATCTATTAATATATCCTTGATTCTTCTAACAAATTCAAATGAAGATTTGATGGTGAAGTCACCAAAACCCACATAGTCAACTAACCACTGATTTACCAGCTTGGCCGTTTTGAAATAGTGCACACCTCCAAAATCCAACATAAGTCTTAAAGGTTCTTGGGGTTTATGTAGCTTAGAATTAGCAAACATTCTAGGTGGCCTGGTAGCAGAAGGATAAATCCTATAATATTCTGCTCTCGATATGCCTTTATCTTTGTGAGCTCTAAGAATTGTGGAAATGAATTTCTCCCTATTCAGCTTGTTGTTAAAATTTTCAACTAAATTGAATTTTAACTTAACGATTTCGGTGGTCATTTTTTCTTTATAATCTTGTGGATTAAATGTGAAGGTATTTAGCTTCACACTCTTAGTTCAAAATGCTTGAGTCTGGCTTATTTAAATATAATTGAGGCATAGATTAAGATGGATCCATCTTTTTCTAATAGTTCTGGCTTGTGTTTTAGAACTTGGGGTCCCATGTGATGCCATTATTCCATCTGACTGGCTGTCACTTAAGCATTTTTAAAGCGTATCTGTTTTGAAGGTGTTTAGTTTTCACGTTATTATTATTATTTAAAAGGAATGTAAACAAAAAAAATAATTTCTCAATGATAAAGAAAAGCCAGTTGTTTTGAAGACTACCATAGTGATCCTTGACAATTAAAAATTCTTAAAAAAGATTTTAGAAATTACATCTTTATTTCCAAGTATATATGTTTTTAAAATATTTCTATTATGGTCAAGTTTTCTAGATAGAGATCATTAGAATTAAGCCAATCAAATGAACAAACTAGATTCAAAAGTAGACATAACAATACCATTTTAAGGTGGTGAAAAGACCACAGAAAGAACCACTAAATATGAGCAGCTGTTTTGTTAGATGTATTGGTTACAAGCGGTTGTTTACTTTATAATATTTTCTAATAAGACTAGAGACTAAGAAAGCACAATATAGACACATACCATTAACATGCTTATGCATTTGTTTTTCATAAATCACCATCAATTTGCAAACTGAGACTGACTTTAATGGCCTGCATGTAACATAGAGATTCCAACTATTCATAACAGTTTGATAGAAAATATTTGATACACTTAACAAAAGGAATTCAAATTAAAAGATTATTACTCCATGTAGATTGCTTGAATGATGTGATTCTTTATTCAAACAATCCCTCTATGGTTCATGTAACATTACCAGAAGTACCAAATAAACTAGAAATAATTTTTGTAATAAAACAATGTTCAACAGGCTTTTCAGAAAAAAAATAAAAGTTTGATTTCAGTGATTATTTTTATTACTTCATTAAATTAGTAATGTGAATGAATAAGATTATGTGAATGGTTAGTAGTACTTCATAACAAAATAAATTATAAGATATACTTCAAAAGGCACATTTGCAAAAAAATACATTTTGCAACTGCTTCCTGAGACATTTAATAAAAGCTATATTATTAGAAGTGCAAATAACACAACAAAATAAGAAGACTTATTTGATATATAATATTGAACCATCAAACATCATATGATCACCATTCTTTATGCTTACACAAACTGTTTTTCACAGAGCAAAACTCTTCATACAGCTGTATCACTCAGTGCAAGCCAGAGTAATCAATGGATGCAGGAAGGTTTTTCCAAGGCTTCTCACTAATGAAATCCACAAGTTATAAACTAGTCCGGGGATATTGAATGAGTAGGCACTGGGTAGGAACTTTATTCACAAACCTTCATGCATTCATTGATTACTCTGGCTTGCACTGAGTGGTGCTACTGTATGGAGAGTTTTGCCTCTGTGATATTTGGTACTGCATTACTGAAAGAGGATTGATGAGTTTAACAACAGCAATAACTTAAGTTCAATATTACTTTTTCAAAAAATAAAAAGCTGAAAAGAAACCGGACTGGACATACTGCTAGATAACAATATATGCATAACTAAAACATTAAAATTTACATTAATAGATAATAAAATACATAGAATGCACTGCCAATTAAGGTAGGTGGATAATAGAAATTTATTTTTTGGAGAAGACAGAAAGTAGAGATTGCAAAAATTTCATTCTCCAATTGTTAAATAATGATTGAAAGAATATGAAGTTGTAATTATTTAAATGTATGAAATCATACATATAGAAAAATACAGAATCACAATTTCCATTGTAATAATAATAAAAATATTAGTCAGATGCTACAATAAATTACTTTAAAATTATGGCAATCAATATGAATAACACACTTCATAATCCTTATATCCATCTGTCTATTAAGGGAGAACTTTCAGTGATATAACATAAGATATTAACAAAAAAACATGATTAAAATAATATATAAATGAATTTATCCGGAAACAGTTAATTTTTAAATAGGTCAAAATGATCATTGTTTCTAAAGTAAAACAAATATATTGCATTAGAAATTATTTGGCAAGATTAATTTTAATATTTATTTCAAAAAATCAAACTAATTTATATATTTGCGAGTAAAATATTTTTAATATGCTATCTAACGAACAAATTTTAAATTTAAATATCACGTGATTGATTGAAATTTAAAATTAATTATTTTTTTCATTTCAAAGTTTTAATTTGTCTTTAAGGTTCTTTTCGTTGATAATATTTAGTTATGTAGCGTTCTTTAGAATCAATTTTTTAGAGGTTTGTAAAGTCTTACAAATATATTAAAATAAATTTTAAATTTTAATTATAGATTAATAATGTGCTTTTAAATAATATATCTTCCTTTTACCTTGCAAATTTCTTAAATCTTCTAATATACTTGTAAAGTTATATTTCATTTATTCTACTAGTGATAGAATGGTAAACGAAATTGGTATTGCTATTGGAAAGTAAATTTGACTAGTATGGCAAAAGTAGATTGTATTGTTGATAGATTTATAATAAAGAGGATAACTGCAAGTTCAGGGGTTTAGTATTTATACAATTTTATATGCCAATAAATTACAAGTCATGATGATATTGAAATTGATGAGAAATATGAGAAGATAGAAGAAATTATATAATGTGAGGATAAAAATGCAGGTATATTGCTACTATGTGATTGTAATGTTGTTGTGGAGAAAGATAGATAAGAAAAAATTGCTGGGAGTTGTGATACTAGAAATAGCAATGAAAAACATAGGATGCAAGTAAAATTTTGTAAGAAGAATAAGTTTGTGATTGCAAATACTAAATATTGTATACATAGAAAGCTTCAGATAATAGAGAATAATATCAATTGACTATACATATTTGTATAGGATAGATATAAGATGCTATTAAGAATTCACCTATTTTGCTTGAGTCTGTTATAAACTCTGATCATAATACGGTTATGGCTAAATTCAAATTGAGTTCAAAAAGAATAAAAAGGAGCGAAAGATATGTAAAATAGGATTTAAATAGACAGAAATGATGAAAGAAAAATTTGGTTTAATATGTGAAAATATAATAAAAAGAATTGATAAAAATACAGAATATATGAATAGTTCTGATAAACATTGGGGTAAGATTGAAGAAAGAATATTAAAAGCAGAAAATAATCAAATAGGAACTATTCAGGTAAAGAAAACTAAACTATCTTGGATAATAGAAGATATATTGAAAAAGATGAAAATATGAAAAAGATATCAGTATTGAGGAAGAATAAATAGCATATAAAAAATTAATTATGAACTAAGGAGAGAAACAGATTTAGCAAAAAAAATTGTTAGAACAAGAATATAGAAAGATAGAAGTACTGCAACAGGTGAAAAAATATTGATATTTGATAAAATTTAAAATGTCACTAAAAAGAAATGGTTAATGAGTGAAATAGCTATTAAAAATGGAAAGAGATTAACTGTTAATGATCATATATTGAATAGATGGAAAAAATATCTTCTATATCTATTTAGAAAAAAAAATGTATAATTTATTTAGAAAAAAAATGTAATTAATTATGAACTTGGAATATTAAAAGATACTAAAATAGATGGTACAGGTATGATCATACTGATAAAAGAAGTAATAAGGTTTATTAAATAAACAAACAATGGTAAGATTGACACATTTAATGCAATATCTATAGAATTTTTGAAAGAAATGGTAGAAACTACTATGAAAGAAATAGTCAGATTGTGAAATTTGATACATAATTGTGGAATTTGGACTGAAGGTTTTTTGAGGACTATAGTGATTCCCATTGTTAAAAAAAATAAAGCTGTTAGATGTGAAGAATTCAGGACAATAAGTTTCTTACCTTATGCTTCAAAATTATTATTGAGGATTTTTATAGTAAAATATTATATTGAAAAAAAAAACACTTTGGTTTTCAGAAAGGGAAAACTATAAGATATGCTATCAGTGTTGTTAAAACAATTGCAGAGAAATATATTGAAAAATAAAGAAATTTGTGCACAATTTGTGGATTTGGAAAATGTATTTAATAAAATAATCTGGAATAAACTTATAACCATCTTAAAAATATAAAGAATTATTTTGGAAAGAGAAGATTGATTTGAAATATGTACAGCAAGCAAATAATAAGATTCAGACTGGTGAATAATGAGTTTGAAGAAGTGAATTTTAAAATGTTAGTGCTCTTATAGCTGAAGATGAAAGGTGTATTCAGAATATATCGAATAAATTGGATGTATGAAGTAAGGAATGAAGATTAATGGTGACATTCATAAGTGTTTATGGATAGGAAATAATATTAAAACACAACAAATTCAATATAATATGATTCAACAAATAAATGGATTTAGATAATTGTAAAATTGGTTGATTGATGATGGAAGAAGTGAAGTTGAAGTTAAACAAATAGCATTTGCAAAGGAGGCATTTATTAAGAAAAAAATATTTTATAGGCCTTTAAAGAGAAAAGGAGAAGATTAATTAAAATGTTATGTATGGAGTGTATTATTGTAAGGTTACTAAATATGGACAATGAGTAAAAAAAATTAGAAACATATTGGAAGACTTTGAGATATAGATATGGGGGAAATGGATAAATGAAAAAATTTTGGAAAGAGTAAATGAAAAAAAGGAGATTGATTGAGAAAATTAGAAATAGAAAGAAAAATTGTGTAAGGCATGTATTAAAAAAAGGTAGTTTGATGGAAAGTACTTTGGAGGGTAAAAATTGTGTAAGGCATATATTAGAAAAGGATAGTTTGATGAAAAGTACTTTGGAGGGTAAATCAAAACAGAAAGAAAAAATGAAAAAGATTGATGTTGCTGGATAATATAAGAGATGGAATTTAAAATCTGGACAATAAAAAAAAATGGATTGGAAAAATAGATGAAATTGCTATGAGATTACTCTTTGGATCTGTCCATAGGATATAATGCTAGTAATGATTTATAACAAATTATTTTAAATTATAAATCCCCAATGTCAGCTATTATTCCTATTGGTTTATAGAAATGACAGAATTGTTTTTATCCTTGATAAAACTATGCTATTGTTGAAACAAGTCCATATAATAAAGTACAGGTATTTTTGAAAATAAGTTTGTTATTTATAATAATCAAAAGAATTATGTGATTGGTAGATTATGAAAAGCATTCATATTAACAAAAATGCCTGTTTGAATGTTCTGCAGAGAAGAGATGTGAACTGGAGGATGTTGCTATGTGATGAAAGATTATTTTCTTTTATTGGATTAACAATGAGGCTTAAGATAATTCTAAATAACAATTAAATTTAAAAAAAACCATCCTTAATTGTTGAAGAATAAATATCATTTACATTGGCCCAAGATTAGCAAAGATTTTAGAGTTTTTAATATTTACTTCATCATAATAGCTACAGTTAGATTACATAATAATACTAAGAAAGTCAACATTGAGAAGGGTGTAAGACAGGATGACTCCATATCTCCAAAACTTTTTACAGCAGTGCTGCAAGAAATATTTTGTGGATTAAAAAGGAAGGCTAAAGGAGTGAACGTAAATGGAGATTATTTAAGTCATTTAGATTTTGCAGATGGTGTAGTTGTTTTTGAAAATAATGCTTTAGAGCTGCAGGAAATGTTGCAGGAGTTATCAGATGAAAGTAGGAATGTAGGACTAAAAATAAATGTTAAAAAGACTAAAGTAATGTCCGATGGATTTTCTCAAATATGAAAATAAAAATTGATTATGATAAGTTAGAAGAAGTTAACAGCTACAAATACCTTGGTCAAATTATTAATACAGATGGAAACATAATGGATGAAATTAATCATAAAATTAAACTTGTTTGGAATGCTTTTGGTAGAAATAACTTGACACTAAAAGGAAATATGCCTATGTGTTTGAAAAGGAAGGTTTTTAATAAATGTGTTTTATCAGTTCTTACTTATGGATCTGAGACTTGGACACTTTAATAGAAGAGAAATGCAGAGACTTCAGACAACTTAAAGAAGTATGGAGATATTCATGTTAGGAATAACAATAAGAGATTGAAAATGTAATATATGGGTAAGAGAACAAACCCATGTTACTGACCTCATTGAAAAAATTAAAAGACTGAAGTGGAGTTGGATTGGACATATTGCTAGAAGAGATGATAATATATGGACAATTGAAATCTTAAACTGTATTCCAAGAGATTGTAAAAGATCCAGAAAGGGACCGTATGTGAGATGGATGGATGAAATAAGAAAGTGTGCAGGGGTGATATGAAGAAGAGAAGCTAAACATTGGAGAAGCTGGATTGAACTTGGAGAGACCATCCTGCAGTGGATTGATAATGTTTGATGAAGATGAATAGCTAGATGTAAGATTACCTACAAAAAATAATAAGATGTTTAAAAATCTTCAAATATCTTAAAAAATAAATTTTCACAATTTAGAGTATGAGGCAGAGAACTGATTGTTCTTTATATCACAAAGTCTTTTAAATTTAAGTGTTAAATTCAATAATACTCAAGGAACCTTTGACTAGCTTACAGTCATACTAAATCACCATCAAAACAATATATCTGATTGATAATCAGGATGTGTATAATATGGTGAAGAAAAAAAATTGAAATATATAATTAATGAAGTTGTTGTATATATAAAATGAATAATACTGAATTAAAATATGTAATAAAGTATAAAAGTGTGTTAAGAAAAGTCAAGATCAAGAGCACAAGGATTACGGAAAAAAATAATTTTGCATAAATACTAGAATGAAACAGTTTGATGGAGAAAGCAAGCACAATCTCACAGATAAATTCATAGATGCAATGAATGCTAAATCATTTCACATGATGATAACTTTCTATTTGGAAAAAAAGAGCTGTTTTGGCATGTGACTGATGATTGTAATTTAGTTAATAGATTTATCAAACTTAATGCTATTATAAATAAAATAGATTTTCTAATCACACTGTATAATTCTAAGCATAGTATAAAATTTTAAATTATATTTAAAAGAGTACACACTTTATATGCTGTTTATTTATTAAAATCCCTTTAGAGATAATAATGTTGGCTGAACTACAGAAAAAAAGAAAATCAAAAAAAAAATTGATGTGAGTTTTGTTATGAATGTACAAAGCAATAGGTAAAACTCACATTCACATATACAAAGTAAATGTTAGTATATTTAAATATTATTTAATATCACATCTTACCTTTAACCTTTTCCACAACTACATTATATTTCCGAGAAACTTCAGAATTTTGTTTAATAGTTACTGTTCCATTTTCGAACTTATTTTATCAATGAAAGTAAACAACATTGTTTCTCCTCTTACACTGTTTTTTTAACATTTACAATATAAATATAGTGTGTCATTCTAATAGTACATGCATAAGTTCTCTATAAAATATCTTTTTAGAAAGTACACTATTCTTCAGTGGTTTCACATACCATCAGATGAAGACAGAAATTACAATATTAGAATGAATATAATAAATTTAAGCTATCATACAGCCTTTTTGATTCTTTAAAACCATACGGGGCTTTTGCAACCAATTGTAGGGACGTTTTTTATTTGTGTATATTATGATATACCAAGATACAAACTAAAATATATTCTGTTCTTTTTATTATTATATTTTATAGTACTAGAAATATTCTTTTTGTCAAATGCATCACTGCCTGATGAATTTATATAATAATTTTTTAAAAAATATATTATATGATTTTAAAATTTTACGCCAACAGGAGTGAAATTCTTTTTCTATTTTACTAACATCTTTCGACAAAAGCATGCAAATAAACTAAGTATATATTGTGCTGAAAATCCCTTTCACTGATGATGATGATGATGATGTTATTTATACTGATGACATTTGTTATTATATATACATCAATGCACAGATAATGCTTCCAGAGTATATATAAATTATAACTAAAACAATATTACCCAAAGATTAATTGATTATATGAATTTCAATTAATGTTTATTTAAAAATAGATCTCGATATTCTAATTTTCAGTCTTTTATATAAATATTTATATACGGTTCCCTGGTTATATTTCCTGGTTTTCATACACCAAATCCTATCTCAAAGAGTTTAATATTTATTCATAGGATTTACTGGATATGTATGAGGTTTGAACTTCATTAACCTGCATTCAAGGTGCCACTTTCTTCTAATAAGAACCACTCTCTGGCACCATCGCAGTTTTTTCGCTCAAAATATGATTGCTTAGGATCAGTGTATGCGTTGAATGGAGATGAAATTAACGAGAGAATGAAATACAGACAACTAAATAAGTTAAATAACAATATTACTTATTCTATGCATTCTTATGAGTGATTTCAAAAACTGCCTGTAGACATTTTGATGATTAAAAATAATAAATTAATAAACATCGTTAAAAAAAATCAAAGATTAATTATAAATATACAGACGCATTTTAACTAACATTTATATCTCCTATGATACATTAATAAAAAACAATATACAGAAAAAATGTAAATAATCTTCATTCTAAAAATACAGTCATTAAAATTTATGCATTATATTTATATTTTAAGAAGATCTCATATATATAACTTTAAATTCATACTTCTGTTTCTCTAGACAATTTAGTAATTTTTCCATCGATAAATAATGTAAAGGTTGAAATATGATGAAGTCTGTTGGTTGACTCAGGTTGGATATTTGGTTAATGTGAATGCAGACTAATGAAAACAGTTTTCTCTTAAGTAAAAGCTATCTTTTAACATTTCCATCTCTGGGTTTCTCATTGGTATTTTTTCGATGTAATAGTCACATCACGTGGACACAGACTGAAACAGTTCAGATGGGCTTAGCCAATTATGTTTGTTGTTTTTACTTCATTACCTGGGTTTTATGTTAGCATTGAAAATTACTATAACAGAAGTCTTCTTATATAACATAGAATGCTTTTACAGCTAAATCGAAATATTTAAATGCTATTAGATGCAGTGACATGAATTATGGTCTTCACAGACATTTTTTCTCTGCTTTTTTTTATAGCATTTTGTCCAACAAAGACAACTCTTAAGCCAATAAACATCACATGATCGCCATTTCTTATGCTTGTTTGTAACTGTTATTAAAACAGGCAAAACTTACTATACTTATTGCCACACACAGCAAGCTAGAGTAGTCAATGGATACCAAAAGGATTGTGCATAAAATCTCCATCTAGTGCATACTCATCCAATATCCCCAGACTAGTTTCTGGCTTGTGGCCTTCATCAGTGCAGTGATTTCAGATCCAAGCTCCTCACTGACAAAGGCCACAAGCCAGAAACTAGTTTGGGGATATGGGATGAGTAGGCACTAGATGGGGATTTTATGCACAAACCTTCTCGTATCCATTGATTACTCTAGCTTGCTATGTGTGGCAATACGTATAGTGAATTTTGCCTGTTTTAAAGACAACTCTTCCCAGGAAACCTTAAGCTGTTTTTGTTAACCTTGCTTTTCATTTTCTATTTCTTAATTTTTTAATTGATTGAATTTAACCTTAATTAAATTTTATCAATAATCTTGATTTATTTCCTGTTTATTAGTTGTTTTTTATAGCTTTAAAATATTAAATTATTGAACCAAGTTACAAAATATATAAAAAAAATCTAATACATCTATTATTATAAAATATAAATCACAATAGAATAATACAACTATAGTATAAAAAAGAGAAACTTTAAAATAATGTAAAACACTATTGCCAATCGCTTTTAACTCGTTTTATACAGCTTTGATACAGAGTCAATCGAGTTGAAATCGCTTGGCAATAATGTTTTATATTATTTTAAAATTGTTCTTTTTTATAAAAATATATAATTATATATATATATAACCTAGCCTGTTAGACATAGCAAAAAGTTCTACAATTTTGAAATTTTCTCTTTATGAATACACATTTTATTAATTATAAAATTACTTAAATAAAAGTTAAATTACATATATTTAAATAGGTATATGATATCAATCGAGAGAGTCTTTTTAATGTATTTATTTTTACTTTATTGCCATAATTTTCATTTTATTCAGGAACATTTAGTGAATCTATTATTTAAACTTATTTAATTGATGAGGCTTTTAATGCATGACTTGGCTAGAGATGGCTAATTCTATAACTTTATAATATGTATGTAATTAGTACTTAACATAGCATCTTAATCAAGCATTAGTGGCCAAGTGGTCAGCACAACTGCCTTACAAGCAGTTGTCCCGGTTAGCAAGTTCGCTTCCTGGTCAATACTATGACACATGAAAAACATAGCCTCTTAGATACATCTATAATTTAAATGGAACAAAACTATCCTTCCACTCATACATAGTGAATAGACATCAATAAATGTTTCAAAAGAAAAATGTTTTTAAATGAATGTTGGTTTATTTAAAAGAAAGTTCTAATAATGGATGACCAGGTTTTTTTTTTGATATTTATTGCCATGGAATGTTGTCTATTCATAGTGCATAAGTGAAAGGGTAATTTTATTCCATATAAATTACATATATTCTCTTTATCTGTTTTAGCCATCCTTACCAAATAAAAGTAATGTTCACTAATTTAATAAGTTTATAAAATAAAATCAAAGTTCATATCTTATTTTTTATAAAATGACCAAATTAAAATAGTTCTACTTATTCTATATTTCTAAATACTAATGGTTTGACATTTGTTGAATGCCAAATAGGTTATATAATTTAATGGTGTAGGGTCAATTACCTGTTGTTTTTTTAATACAGTATAATTCATTTATTGTTTAAGAACCAAAAAGTTTGATTTTATTAAATAAACCCAAGAGTAATCTGTTTCAAATTCACAGCAATATTCTTTAGAGAATTCAGTCATTTGAGTAAGTGTAAATTTGATCATCCAAATTTATCTTAAGAGGGAATTTAAAAGCCATGATTTAGTACAGTGGATAGCTTGAATATTCTTGGCTCACTGTATTGATAAGTTTGAAAATCTATAAATAAAACAAACAACTTGTGTAATAGAATGAATACTTACCTTCCATGATATTATATAATGATTAATTAAAACTATCCATTTTTTCATGTAATTAATAGCTTTCAAAATTTAATATGGGTTCTAGTTGATAGCTCTGTTTTAATGCAATAGCTAATTTAAATGTCTATGAGTTAATGTAATGGTCGGTTTGAATATTCCTAATTTAATATAATAATTACATTGTATAAATTAATGCATCAGTCAGTTTGAAAGGGTGATGATTTAGTACAATGATCTAGTTAAAAATCCAAATTGGCATTTGAAAAGTATTTTTAAATTACTTACTTATCTTTACAATGGGATGTAGATAAGTTGGTGGATAAGATTTGACTATAGAAATTATTCATTATCAGATCTATTTAAATTAGTGAGTAATTTTATAAAGATATGGAAGAAAATCCTAACAGAAAAATATTAATAGTTATAAAATAAGGAATAATCATTATTTGATTATGATGAAGTTAGTCTTAACATTTGAAAGGAAATTAGTATTATAGGATTTGCATATGATAATAAGGTCATTTATTTGACAAAACAAATAAAAAACTGAGATGGGAAAGTCCCAAATAAAAATTTGTGTTTATTTGTGCACTTGTAGAAAATATGTAGTTAACAGTAGAGGCTATTCAGAAAAATATTGATTGGTGCAGTGTTTTATCTTTAAGTTGAAACCAGTATATTAAAATTATTTGATAGAATAACACTTATGAATAAAAGAAAGCATTATTAAAACATTAAATAACTTGGACATGAAGATAGGCAAGTAATCATCACAAGAGCAAATAGTAATTAATTCCATAGATTTATCAAGAAATTGAATGATTAAACAACTACTAATCTAAATGAAGTTAAATTATAACATTCAGTTAAGAAACAACACAAAAATAATGATGAACATGAAAAAATATGATCATTCATGTGTACTATTTATGTGTATTGGAAATGATAAGAAAAATAACATCACGTGTAAAAACAGGGTATGTGATCTTTAACATTTTACAAAGAGGTGCTATATTTCATATGAAAAAGATTAATATTTAACATTCAGAAATATATTTTAAAAAATAATATTAAAAGAATGACTCATCTACAAGATGACTGTTTAAGGATAAAATAAAACAGTGACTTATTGAGATAGCCCAAATTTTATTACCAGAAAATAAAAATATAAAGAATGTATTGTAAACAAACTGTAATCAAGATTAAAATGAATTATAATGAACAGAGATTTATGAATAACTGTTATTATTAGTGAATCTGCTGATATGAAAAGAATGATCAAATCACACCTTACATGTTGGTAATTGATTCAAATCACACCTTACATGTTGATAATTTGTTTGATGAAATAAAATAGGAAAATCAATTTAATGCAGCCAGCTGATTTACTCCTTGTTGTGACATATCACAACATGATGTGATAGAAATAAGAACTATCTTCTAACTTACATCTGGTAACCTGACATACATTACAATGCAGGTTAATTGCAGTCAATCTTCAGACTAGTTATTTTTCTGATTCAAAGTTGGTGTTATTTGCATTCTAAGATGTTATTTAGGGCAGAAAAATCAAGTCTTATGATTTACAGCTGGTGCTATGCAAAACAGTATGATGTGATACATATTAATACAATTGGTTTAACAAGACATCTCTAAAAAATAGATAGTATTATATGATGCAATATAATGCATTACATGTGAAAACAGTCAATATTCTGATATCTTAGATCTAGCATTCAGGTTATGATACAGGATAGTGCAATGAGTAGTCTTGTTAACATACAGTGCCATATGATTCAAGTTGATGAGATATACAGATTAATTCATTTATTCTCCTAATGCATGGCTAATATCATGTGACAAGATACTGAATTTTCAAAAAAGTGCTAATTCACAGAAGTGTCATATGGCAAAATACATGTCATATAATTTATAACATTCTCTCTTCAGACCGTCCTTATTAGATGAAGTAAAATCTGATTAATATTTAAGCATTCAGTCACCTGGTTTACTATTGTATTATGTGACACAATGGATTAGTACAGCCAGTTTTCTGATGTGATATAGTATAATGTGATATATTTTATTGCATTCAATTTATTACCAGTTAGTGACATGGGACATGATATAAGTTAGTGTAGGTAATTTCCTTACTCTCATTCTGATATGTGAATTGAATAACTGATGCAAGTTAGTGCTTATTCTTCTGACTCAGATTGAAAACATGTGACATATTGTGATGTGATGCAAGTCAACAATTGGTTTTCTGACTAACTTCTGGCTGCATGTTATACAATATGATGTAATTCAGGCTAATATATCAGCTTCATAATTTAAATATGGCATCATGTCAATCTCTTTATTAACAGCTATTTGCATATTATAAATTATATACCTGTTACTGCAGTCAAACTTCTGATTCATAATTAGGATTATGTGACATAGTATGATGTATTTGTAGATTAACACAGTGTTCTGTTTTACTGTTGATGTCATGTGACACACTATAATGTGACAAAGGTTATAGCCGCCACTTCTGAGTTACAGCTGAGCACACTATGATGCAATGCATGTTAGTGGAGACAATAACCTGAATCATAGCTGGAATCATATGTTGATTCAAGTTATCTTGAGTTACAGGTGTTGTCATGTGACACATGATGTGTTACAGATTAATACTACCAGTCTTCTGACTTATAGGTGCTATCATCTGCCATATATAATATACATGTCATTGCGATTATTTTTCTGCCTCATAGTTGGTATCGTGTGGACAATGTGACTGAAGTGGTTATTATTAGTCTTCAGACTCACAAGTGGTTTTATTTGAGATAACATAAAATGGTTCCTCTAAAAGTAGATAGTCTTAAATTATATCTGATGTTGTGATGCAGTGAAAAATGTAACACAATGTTCTGGAGTGTGAATGTTTTGTCAGTAAATGTATTTCCTTCATATGATTTAACAAGGGAAGAGATGTAATTTTTTTATATAAGCCAGTCTATATCCATTGGTTCAATTGAAGTGACAATTGCCTAAATTTCACCATCATTAACTTTAAAATTATTCTTTTTATTGGAATCTAGTCTCAGTTTTTAAAACATCATCATTTTCATTTTTTTTCCACATAATAGTTTCCAAAAAATTTTGTGCAAGCCATTCTTATTATAATTGCTGAAATTCCTGGACTAAAATTATGGTGATCAGAAATTTTCTGTCTGAATAAATTTATGTATTACTTCATATATACACATTTCTGGCATTTAGTACTGTACATAAGTCACTCAGAAAAATGTTCAAGCTTCTTTAATATTTAAGTTTTAGTAAAAAAAAAAAAAAAAAAGATAATTTTTTAGCCAAAGCTTTGAATTAAATTTTTCAGTAATATCAGTTCTTAATTTTTAATTCTTAATAAAATAAATCATGTGGTTAATATAAAATTTTTGCCAATCCTACAATATCATCTATAATGATAAAATCATCTGGATGTAGAAAAATAATGTTTAGAGCTTTAAAATAAGACCATTTCTTTCAATTGTCTGAAGGAAAATATTGAGGAGGTATTCAAGAAGAGAATATTGCTTCGAAATATATTATAATTGTTTTATTTTTTCAACAATTAGACTTAGGGTTTGAATTATTTAATAGATTTTTATATATTTTCTTTTGTGAGGTAACTTGTATTTTTTTATCTTTCAGAGGGATACGCCCATACATAGAAGTGAATTTGAATGAGTCAGTAATATTATTCAAAATAATATTGTATTAAATAGTAACATGTTTTAGTTTGATTTATTTTTTCAGATAGTAGTGTATGTAGTATTATTCTCTAGTAGAATATATTAAAAACTAAGAAAATAATTGTATTAAAATATCATATACTCTTAAAAATGGGTTATTAGTTATAAATAAAGGCAAAACTATCCATACAGTAGTGCCACCCTGTGCCAACCAGAGTAATCAATGGATGCCAGAAGGCTTGTGCATAAAATTTCTATCTAGTGCCTACTCATCCAATATCCCCAGAGTAGTTTCTGGCTTGTGGCCATCATCAGTGAGGAGCCTTGGATCCAAGAGCACTGCACCTAGATCTTAGGATCTAATGCAACCCTCCAGCAGCCACCTTTTAACTCTACTTTACTACAAAACTATGAGAATGAAATTGAAAACAGAATAATATTTTCAATCTAAGCTCAATAGCTTATATAGTCATATGGGTCTGAACTCAATTCAGTACTTATACATTTTGGTGTCTTTGGCTCTTAAACAACCATAGACACCACTATCCTATTAGGCAGGATTGGTGTTAAACCATTAAACATCACATGATCACCATCTCTTATACTAGCACATAATTGTTGTAAACAAAGGAAAAACTCTCCATACAGTAGTGCCACACTGTGCCAACCAGAGTAATCAATGGATGCTAGAAGGCTTGTGCATAAAATCCCTATCTAGTGCCTATTTATCCAATATCCCCAGACTAGTTTCTGGCTTGTGGCCAAAGCTCCTCACTGATGATGGCCACAAGCCTGAAACTAGTCTGGGGATATTGGATGAGTAGACACTAGATAGGGATTTTATGCACAAGCCTTCTGGCATCCATTGATTACTCTGGTTGGCACAGGGTGGCACTACTGTATGGAGAGTTTTGCCTTTGTTTACAACAATTATGTGCTAGTATAAGAGATGGTGATCATGTGATGATTAGTTATTAGTTATAGTAAGGAAAATCATTATGGTAGTGTCAGATTATGAAAAGCATAGTTTAGATTGATAACAATTTATGAAACAATATCCATAGGTGGTAAGAAAATAATAAGAATATCTTTAGAATGGATTAAAGTTATGCAAGATGTTTAAAATGACCACATTTTATAAAAATTTCGGATTAAATCATCGTGCATAATGTCATTGATTTATATCTTGATATTTCCATAATGTATATAAAAGAAAGTGTTCATATTTTTCCAAGATATTATGTAAGATGAAAGGAGCTAACAAAAGAATTTGCCTAAATATTATACAATAAAGAACCATGAACTGGAGGATATTGATTAAATAATAAAAAGATTTTCCTGCTTTTTGGATTAATCATGATGCTGAACAGAATTCTAAATGACCAATAAATTAAAAAATCCAAATCTTAATCCTTACCCACCAATACAAGATGAGAAATATTTTTTTATAATTTTTGATTTTTACTTTAGCAAGGTCATTATTTACTCACTGATAAGAGTATGCTCAGCCATACTGGTTGTTGATCAGCTATCTGAAAAAAATCTTATTGATGAGACATCTTCAAATACCTGAGAAGAAATTTCCAAAATTGTTATTGATTTGATACTTAGTTTGCAAATGAGTTATCTAGATGGGTTGACACTATCACCCCAAATCCCTTTTAAATTAAAATGTTATAAAATATTGAAGAAGTATTTGACAGAATCTTACAAGAAGAAATAAAAAAACTCTCTAAAGAAAATGTCTGTTCAGCACAATTGATATTAATATTATGCAACATTAATGAAATGACTTAAAAAATTGGCTAATAAATTTATTGATTAATAAGAATTTAAAATAATTAAAAATGAAATATTTGATAAATACTCTACAATACAAATAGATCATTATGATTTTGATTACTTACAAATATAAGAAAATATCTCCATTAATTAACAAGCAAAACTATACTTGTAACATTATTAAATTTTAGTTTCCAAATATATAAATTGTAAATGGTATTAAATAAATTCATATATGTATGCACACATATGCATGTCTAATAATACACAATCCCAATTATTAATAACTCGATAAACTTTTTTTTTCTATTTTAATATAAAAATAGTGAATAATTGTAGCTATATGTGTACTATATGCATTACAATATAATAAAAACAATATTTCATACATTCATTAAATAGATAGGTCGGTGTAATTCTTTTCAAATCCAAATGTTTAATCAAAATAATTTTTAATGCAAAGATATGAAGCATTCGTAAAGATTTTTATCCCAAAATGATAATTCCATACTATAACTTGATTACATATATTTAATTTTATAGATTTAACAGAATAGATTTATGTAAAATATTTCAAATTCTATAAAAGAGAAAATTCAATTTTCTTAATTTCACTTGAAGGAAAAGAATATGTCTATTTCAATATAGATGCTCATCCAAAACCAATATAAGGTACTGTTGTAGTTTTGGATAACGTTTTATACTTATATTGATCCAGATATAATATTTCAATTAAAATATATTTCACTGACATTTCTCAAATATTAAAATATGTATTTACATTTATTAACATTTAAAAGTAATATACTTTTATTCATCCATTGTGATATTTTTATCAAATCTTCATTTACATGTTTCTCCAGTAGACCATATGATATTGGAGAACAAGGCAATATCATTTGAAAAACAAAAATGCTGGAATGAAGATAAATATTAAGTAAATTATTAATGTAAATAGTGAACCACAAAGATTGAAGGACTGAATCTGATTAACTCGATATCTGATTATTTCAGAATAGTCAAAATATTATTAACTTTAATAAACTGAATTGTATTACTTAAATAAAACTTAGACAATCCAAGCATATTATTCTTTATATGCAAATAATTTAGTTTATTATTTATAAATCATGAGGAATAAAGTCAAATGTTCTTCCTATATTTAAATATATACCTATAATCTGGTGATCTTTTTTTAAATACTTAGTGACAAAACATTATTATATTCTGTAGATTTCCTGATAAAAGACTAAATTGTTTATTTGAAAACAAATAATATTAATGAAATAATAGTATTTGACCTATAATTTTCCAAACATTCTCTTTTACCATTTTTATAAACAGGAATTTTAAGTAACCAGAACATATAGAATAAACAACAACAATAATAATAATAATGATGATGATGATGATGATGATGATGGTGGTGGTAATGATGATGATGAGATAGTTCTGCAATTAATCTTAGTTCTGTCACCATGTTTATTCCAAAAGCTCCTGTTTCAAATCCTAAAAAATTGTATATTAGTTTGTTTAAAGATAAATTTCAAGTCATAACAAACACTGAACTTGATCTAATTAGACAAGACTCAAAAAAAATCCCATGCATGTAATTGATAATTTGCAAGAAAATATTTCATTAGTGGCAGTAAACCTTAATATTGCTAGGCAACAAGAAAAAAGTTCTCGATTTAAAATTCCAAGAGACCACTCGAAATCTGCAATATTTCAGGTAAATTTAACATGTATTGAATCAATTATTAACAATTAATTATTCCACGCTTTTTTCTAAGATAATTTTGAATTTACAAAAGCTTTTTTTAAAAATAAAAAAATCTTTAAATCGTTTAAACCAATCAAAATGACTGCCATACAACAGCATGACCAAGTGGTTAGCACCAAAATCATACTGACGGCCTTAGGTCATAAAAAAACATATGCCAACATCCTCAAAAACAATTTTCATGTCAGCAATTACAACTGTTCTCTGTATCACTCCCACTACACTCTCTGAAATTTCAACCAGCTCAAGTGCCTACCATGCATGAACTCATAACTCCAACATCACATGGATGAATTCTAGAATAAATACTGCATTGCATGAGAGTAACATAGTACATCCACCTCCTCAATCCCCTGATTTAAAGAAGTTTACAAGTTCACTCCACCAACTTGCTTCAAATGAACCTTAAATGCCCAACACAGAAATAATGTGCTAGCCTTGATGCCTATACCAACTAATAAGCACAATTTATGTACAGCCATATATCAATAGAGCATTAACTCCTCCCACCCTCCCCAAATATATTTACAAATAACACCATGTGCTTTCATGTATTTATCTTTTCATGCTTTTGTAAAATTTGTGTAAACCTAATTTGAATTGTGTAACTTGTTATGAAACAATTATTATTCTTCCAACTATAGTGAATCACCTTTTTTATCACAAAAAAAATTGTAAACCCTCATTGCATATGTAATTTCATATTTCAAATTGTATCTAAATACTCATGTTTTTTCAAATGCAACTTATGTAACACATGAACAATAAACAGCTATGAAATCTATAATCCTTCCTACCAAATAGGATCATTTTATATAAATCTTATATTAATCTAACACTAACTCCATACTTCATATATGTTTTACCTCATACTATTATGTGCTTCCATATATTTTTCTTAATACCACATTTAAAAATTCTATGTTAAACTAATCTGACACATGTCTATTATGTAATGATCATTCTTTTTTTAATTACTATAAGTCATGTTTTTGTCTTATCACAAGCAAGATTGTAAACTCTTATATCATATATCAACTTGTATCTAACACCTTATGTTTTTCTTCTATAACTTATGTAACAGTTTTTGAGTCTCAATAAAGTTTACCTTTGGAACATGATAATAGTCATAATAATAATAAGAACAACATCAAAGGTCTATATTCCATCTCAATTATACCATTTACCAAAAAACCAGGCTTAAATCTATATTCTTACCAATCTTTGTGCAATTTCAATGGGGCCACTGGAAATTAAAACACTAGAGCCACACATACTTCCTCTAATTTTCAATATGCAGTTTGCAAAAAAAGGCTGTTCTACCATACAGACTGCTTTGATGTTAAAACAGTCTTGAATTGCATTTAAGACCAAAAAATATGCTCTGATTCCACTTCAGCTAAATATAGAGTATGCATTTAACCCTGTTTCTATTGCCCATTCTAATTAACATGCTGGCTAACACTATCATTCCAGGAACACAGCTTTACTTAATTACCAAGTTACTCCAGAGCAGAGATACATATCACTCTCAATGGAAAAAGTTCACCATCATTTACTCCTATGTAATCTATATCCCATGACTCACCTCTTAATGGACTGTTTTTTATTTTCTACATAAATCCCCTATTTAAGCATATGTTACATATATTTTCAGGCATCCAAATTGTACATCCTCACCAATACATCCCAAATAACTATATCTATCCATCACATTTAACTTTATATCCCCCCAATAAAAGTTCTACATCTTCTTTTCCCCAGCATTAACCATCATTATATTTGATTTTTCTTCACTAAATTTAATCCCCATCTCTTTACCCACCCTTGCACATGTCCTCAACATAATTTCCAGATCTTCTCTTCTTTCTGCACACAAAAAGATATCATCCACAAAAAAAAAAGACCCGACAAAGTATATACTTCCTTGTCACCTATTAACGGTATCTCTATCCCTCTCCCTAGTATTTCTATTGCTTTCTCCATTTCACTCAAATACAATAAAAACAAAATAAGTGACATAGCACATTCTTGCCTTAATCCCACCCCATTTTTAACTTTAATTGATTCTTCATCCCCTAATTGATAAGTATAATAATTATTTTTATATAATTTCTTAGTTAAGGCTTTACTTCTTTATCTGTGCACAGAGCATATATATATATATATATATATTAATAATTTCTTAATGATATTTACTAAAGCTTCATACATTCCCAAATTTGGTAACCTTACCCATAATCTATTTCTATTTACTCTATCATATGCTTTCTCTATATCTATAAAACTCATATATAACAATCTACCTGAATTCCTACCCATCTCCATAAGTTGTGTAACTACAAACAAACTATCTCCTATATGCCTATCTGACCTAACACCTCCTTGCATTTCCCCCACTACATTATTCTCTTCCATCCATTTTACAACTCTTTCAGCCATCATATATGAAAAAACTTTATATAAAACTGATGTTACCACTATCGGTCTATAATTATTTAACTTTCTATGATCCTTACACTTTCCTTTAAATAATAATCTTATTTTTGTATTACTCCAACTACCTGGAACAATTTTGCTTTTGCTCTATGCCCTAAATTCATTACCATCTCTGCTTCCCATTCATTAAACTTCTCACCTTTCCACTTTTCAATCTCTTCCCTGCCTCATTCAGTTTATTTTTTGTGAACCTAATATTCCCATTACTAAATGCTTTCATGATTCTATTACTATGTCCTTTACATCTTTTATCTTTTCTATATCCATTACAGATCTATTTAAGATTCTCTCTAACTCTTCTTGAGAGCTACACTCTATTCCCTCATCATCTATTAATACTATCTCTCTTCCCTCTATATTTCTCCTTTTAATGTAATTCAAAAATTTTTTACTCTCATCTCTTCCACTTTTATTAAATATCCTCCAACAATTTACTATTCAACTTCATCCTCTCTCTATAATCCATTTTAGCCAACTTCTTCTTTTCTAAGTACTTTCACCATTTAGCATTAATATTGTTTTTACTTTCTTTGTTCTTAATAGCACACTTATATTCTCTGCATGCTTCTTTCATTTCTTTTACACTTTTACTAACTCTCATTTTTATTACTTTTATTCTTCTGCATATTCTAAACTAAAACCCTGTTTGCCATTTTTTATATTTCACTACACCAGTCCTTATACTCATCCCCAACCAATTGTTCCATGGCTTCGTCAACTTTTATTTTATACTCTTCCAATTTATTCTTATCATTCACTCTCCATCCACATCTTTCACTATTGTTTTTACTTTTATTTTTACCCTCCATCATATTACTAACCTTTTCTATTACAATAAAGTTATGATCACTATTACATACTCTCTCTTCATTATCAAACACCTTAATTTTCCATAGTTTATTCATGCCCTCTTTCTCTATCAATACATAATCTATTGTGTGAAATATATTATTCCTAGACCATGTGTATTGTCCCTCATAAATATTTGCTAAATTCCCAATGCTCAAATTTACTCTTTGACAAAATTCTTTCAAAAACTGACCATTCTTATTATCTACATCATCAATTTCTTCAATATGTCCATTCATATCCCCTATAACCATTATTATCTTCCCTTTTTCTTTAAAACTCTGTATATTCTTAACTAGGCATTCATATATACTACTGTTACACTCCATTTCAGTTTGACTCTCTCCAGTGGCTATATACACTACAGCCACCATCCATTCTTGTCTACCCAACCTTATTTCAAACCACAAATGCTCTTGACATTTGACAATATTTAAATATTTTTTCGATATAACACCTATACCACCACCCCTTTTTTCTTTTTCTTTTCTATTTATATCCTTCCATACCATCTCTTTTAAAATAGATTCTTCTTCTCTTAGATGAGTTTTCACTACTGCTAATACCTCAAGCTCTTCATTTTCAATTGCTTTATTTAATTCCAGCCACTTTTCTGGTCTTCTACCACCTTGCATATTCAAAAACCAAATTTTAACAATTTCTTCTTATAAGGTGATGAACATGCAGCACCTGTAGGATAAAATAAACATTGAATGAATCCAAAAAATGACAGTATATGTAAATAATATTAAGCAGCAGG
Organism: Epiperipatus broadwayi; assembly: GCA_028023455.1. Taxonomy (NCBI): domain Eukaryota; kingdom Metazoa; phylum Onychophora; class Udeonychophora; order Euonychophora; family Peripatidae; genus Epiperipatus; species Epiperipatus broadwayi. The sequence goes on from JAQFVV010012417.1 coordinate 10,517,297, forward strand.
ACTAATTTCTCCAGAAATGTTTATATTTAACTCATTAATGAGAATAACAAATTTATCAGTTAATCAAGAAGTAAATTACGAAGTTCAATATTAAAAATATGAATTTGATATTGACACTACCTATACAAATCAACAATTAATAATTTGTCATAATCTAGAATAAATTTTAAAACAATACACTAAGAAGTATTGAGTGTATTTCAATAAAATTCTGATTTATAGTATGGTACAACTCCACCTGACATGCTTATTTGTTAAAGACTCAATAATTTATGTATATTTTTCTAATTCATAAAACTTTTTTCATATTCATTAATCCAGATCTCAAAATTATTTTATGAAGTAAACACAAGTGAATCAGTAACTTATCAAAATATCTTCTTATATTATTAATATGAAAGGTTTTAAAATGCAAATTTTCAATAGGTGATTTATTTTCTACTGTTGGCATAAGATCTGAAATGGGTTTTTATTATTATTGTATAATCTTCTGCAAACATTGCTATTAGAGTTGCTCAAATGGGCTATGAATATCTCTGAACATAAAGTCAGTTTTTGTATGCGCTGGAATACTGCCACATTTTTAATCCATAAAGCTAGACATCATTTGTTGTGAACATGATGACAGAAAGCACAAAATAAAGGGGACATGGTTTACCTCTAATAACTCTCACACTATCAAAAGAAAACAGCATTCCATTGTCCTAAAAGTGAAATATTTAAATTAGTTATTTACATAATTTCCATCTTATTTAAATTTTACAATGCATCCTGGGGTTTTGAATGCTATGATTCTGACATTAGTGGTCAAAAGCATGCCAAGCAAGTTTTAAAAATTTCAATGCAGAATAATCTTTTATTTTGCAAATGTATATAAATATAAATAAATAGTAGAATTTATTTTACTTTAAAAAATTTTTACATGTACTAAAAACATAATATTTTTAATAAAACTTCTATTTGATTTTGCAAAAATTATTAACAATACAAGAAAATAATGCAAATATATCTATCATAAAAGATCATTAAAAGAACCATAAAAGTTAAACATATATATGTATATATTATTCTTATTATTTATGAGTTAACAACAGTGATAAAATTCTGATATGTTATCAATGCAATGAATTGTTAGCCAAACTAATATATGCTGTTGTTGTTCACCAACAATGATTAAATGCTTAGAGTCATTAGATAGAATTATTGAAAGTAAATGTAGAAAATTACAATTAACTAATTCATATTAGCAAGTATTTGATGTGCAAGGAAAATCTAATTATATTTTTAATGTGCATAAATAGATAGATTGTGATCCAGTTTTGACATAATTTTTATTTTATAATAATTCATCTACCTTTTGCTTTTAATTTGTTTAATTAACTCTATCAAAATATATAGATTAATAGTTTGTAAGTTTATTATATTAGGGTTTTTTTATTATTAAAACAATAAAATTAATTTTATAAATTTGTATATAAACATGACACTAAAGTTTTTTGCTTAAGCATTTCTTTGTAAGAGGATATTGAGAAACCTTTACTATATAATAAATATGAAACAATTAAATACTTCCCCAGTTTGTGATAATATTGCAAAAGTTAATTTTAATTCATATATCTGCATAATTTTTTTATGATCTTTCAAATGGCAATGTTTGATGAGAAACCTGAATCTTGCTGGATAGATGTCTGTTGTAGTTGATATCTAGAAACCAGTTGCCATCTTATCAAACACAGGAATTCAGTCTTTATCATTTTATTATTAAAGTTTGTGTGTAAATTTAAAGATAATTTAACTAAAATGTACTTTGTATCAATTTCATGTTAATAGACAAGACAGAATTTTTAAGTAGGTAAATAGTGCATTAGTAATAATATGCATTAATTATTTCTTAAACGTAAATACTTTTTATTTGAACCTTCTAAGTCAAATAAATTTAGTGTGACACTCAAAATCATGATTTTTAGCTGGAAACTCATGATTATAGTACACTGCACCAAAAATGTATTTGACTTGAAAGTTTAAAATAATATCTGCATTTAAGTATTAATTATTTTCATATTTTTAATATCACCACTTATATATAAATAATGCCTCAGGGTGGCCTTCGAGCATTCCATCATCAGATTTTCAATTGGATGGACGGTTGAAGAGTTGGAGTGTGTAGTAGATTGGAGCCTGTCCATTAAAGTATGAACATTGTCTATCTTAATATATACCTGAGCACTTATGGTATATATGTGTGGGAGATGATAATCTGGACCAACTGATGATTGCTGGTTTAGCATGAAATATGTATATTGGTGATTATTTATCTTTTCAGCATATATATGCTTGAGTGTATCAGTGTTATTAGATAGAGTGGAGAGTGGTGGGTCGTGTGAAAGTCTGTGCTCATATACCCTATATATTATATATACTAAACTTTATATACATATATAATGAAAGTTGTGAGGATTTTATTGGTATTGTTAACTTTAAAAACTATTATATGAAGTTAAATCTACTTTGTTTACTTATTTGAATTTTTTGTCATGTAAAAATATTAAAAAAATTGTATGGCTTTACTAGAATAAACAAAGTCAATTTTCATTATTTCTTTGTTCTGTTTCATTAAGTCCATAAACAAAACAAAAAAAGACAGAACTAAAAGTATTTTTTCTAATAAAATTTAATTTTAAAAGCATTATTTCTATCAAAAGTTTAAATAAAGGAGTACAATAAATTATTATTTTTTAAATGTTAGCAACTTTGATTATTCTATATGTATATAAAAATGTTAAAAATTCCATCTAACAGTATATCAAAAAATAGGTAACAGTATATTGATAAAAACCTTTTAAGTATTAACTACTAGCAAGCTATTTCTAATCCCTGAATCATCTCTCATGATGATAATATATATATACTTCAATTCATTTCAAAAACTAATTAATACACTTTTTTTTTTCAAATTTAACAAATTGCATCAATTTAATAAGAAATTTGATTCGTCATTATTTGAATAATTGAAAAATGACAAATATTGGTGTTTTTTAATAAAGCTAAATCCTATTTTATTGTGATTTTTAGACTACTGAAATCAAATATCTTATTTACAAATTGTGCTATATATATATAGATTTATAAACTTTACTAATATCAAAATGAACTCATTGGATTTAAATGTTGGATGCCTGAAGACCATAATGGACTAAAAATTTTAGTAGAAATTAATCAATGAGTTGTTTGTTTATTTTTTTTGTATCAGGTGTCTACTTTTAAATGTTCAATTATAATTTTGAACATAAGCTGCTAGCTGCTGATACTAAAACTGAAAGCACACATGTGAATTAGTCAAACTTCTCAATACTAATGCAGTTATTGTCATAATTTTAATGACTAATTAATGTTTATGTTAAACAGATTTTACTTCATTTTCATAAAACTTTGATAAATATACTATCGCTTATTATTCAGATTTTTATAGCATTTTAAATGAAAGCAATTACAATACTTTTAATCTTGAAAAGTGCTTTAATGAATATTTTTATGAAAAGATTTTAAAAAGCGTGAATAAAATTATTTTTAGTCACACCTTATTCTGAGAATTATTTCATATTAAGGATTAACAAAGATTTATTTTAAAGTATTAAAATATTTGAAATGATTAAATAAAATATTTTATTCCTAGTAATAAATTTTAATGTCAAAATCTATTTTATAAAGATTTATTTGAAATAAAACAGTATATATTATATGTAATAGCTATTTAAATAAAAAGTATATATTAATGAATTCTTAAAAACAATAACATTTTAATATAAAAAAGAAAAAAGAAATGTACATTAAAATCAGCTAGTAACTATAATAAAATTATGATTGGTGCTTCGAAAATTATTTGCTATACAGGGAAAGATAAAAAAACAAATGAAGTTTATTATAATGGATTTTTAAGCTGTGAAATGTAATTTCAATTAAAAAAAAAAAAATCAAACATAGAATAGTAGTTTGATCCATTGCATAATGTGATTTGTTCTCAAATAAAATAAAGATTAATAGCCTGTATTAAAGTTTTTGTCAATTGGTTTGCTATTTTTATGTATTTATTTTTTTCTACATTAATGGAAAAGATTCATCATCATACTGAATATTTGTGGTAAAAAATGTGAATTTGTGATGAGATTACTTGAATCTTGAATAGTGCAATTTTTAGCCATACATTCTTGGTAGAGAGATGGAAGAGGATATTTCAATCTTAGGTGTTCTTGTTTTTATTCTTCTGCAAAAATGTAGGATCAAAAAGAACTTAAACATCAAAAATAAAAATATTCTAATAGGAAGGAAGATAAAACCTATTAGAACTTTAATGTCTCATATTTTGAACTATACTGAACAAATAATAGGAAAAAATACTATCAAAATATACCATGATTAAAAAAAGTTTATTAAAACCATAATTTTTTTAAAATAATAAATAAAATACTATATTATATATTAAAATTGACAAAAATTCTATAATTTTTCCTCCGTTAAAAAATTTCTTTTTCTAGTATTCAAATAATTTATGATATTTTTATTCATCAAATAATTGAACATGTTGTTTTTAATTTATTTATTTAAAAGATGTTTCTTTTCAACTTAGCTATGAACTCTCTCAATAATTTTTATATATGAATATTAAAATAAAGATTTTTCAAAGGCTCAATGTGTAAATACACTTTTTAATTTGGTTTACTTTTATTAATTGTTCTAGTAACATCAATAGCGATTAACTAACTACTCATAAACCTCAGATAATAACAGGTAAAATCTAGTAAAATATCAATGTTGTAGTAATAATACTTCTCTTATACATTGATATATAAATATATTGTATTGACGCAGTCGTTAAATGGTATTTATCATGCGTAAATTTGTTGAAAGAGATTTGTTGCAAAAAATAAAATGTATATTTACATGTAAAAAAAAAAAAAAAAAGTTTAAAAGTTTGAGAAAAAGAACAGGACAAGGGATGGGGGTTGTATTGAAATAAACGATTGAAAGTAGGGAAAAAGATTTCAGAAATAAAGAATAAAGGAAAGTAACATTTTTTTTTTATTAATTTATAATATAAATGGTATTACTTATTTATGGTAGAAATAGCTTCGTTCTTGTCCTATAATATTAAAGTAACAGAATGTGTGTATATATAAAAAATAAATGTTAAAAAGAAAGGAATTGTCTCAAAATAATACAATTGAAAGCTAATGCAAATAAAAGAATTAAAAAACTAAAAAAAAAAAAAACAAAGGGAAAATATAATTATAATGGCTAGTGTTAAGTAACAAACAAAGGATTAATTACTACTATTTCATTAAAATATAAACTAAAGAAAAGAACCTTATATGCTAAAAGAAAAGGAACAGAAACCCAATAGGAGTGCAATAGAAAGTCTGATGGATCCTAAGATAAGGAAACACTGGATATATAAGGGAGAGCTCGGTATTGTTTAAATAAGTATTAGTACTACTATTATTATATTACATAATATTATATTATATTGAAAAATAAGTCAAAGTTGATTCTGTTAAATAAAAAATGCATTGCTGAACCCATCGAATCATGCAGCCAGCCTGAACCTTCACTGCAATAACAACTGCAATTAGTTCGAAGAAGAAAAATGCTCATTTGAATCTGAAAATCAGCAGAGTATCCATTTCCAGAATAGTTCATATTCATCACCAAAAAAAATAAAAAACCTATGAGGAATCATTGTCAACCGGTTGGAGCAACAGAATCAGCAGAAGCTATGTTTCCCTTTTGCGCATATTACAGTGTTCAAATCCTAGGTAAAATCATTTTATTTTCCTTTATCTTCAAACTTTTAATTATAACCTTTAAAGACCAGTGAGATAAAACTTTTGAACTTTATAAAAACTATTAATTTCTAGACTATTGTTATTATGTGCATTAGCTTTCATAATCAGACGGTTAAAATCCAATCTCATTAGGGTGTGTGTGTGTGTGTGTGTGTGTGTACTTTAATTAAATATACTTTTATTTCTACTTGTATTATTTAAATGTATATGATAAAATGTATTAAATATCTAATATATTACAAAAATGTATATACATATTTCTATTGTGGGACAAGAATGAGAAGTTAAAGAAAGAGAGTGGGGTATAGAAATATTTAATTATCATTAGAGATTTGAGCCAATATTAAAAGAAAAGGAAAATTTTAGGCAATAGATTTTGAATAACACTAATGTTTTAATAAGTAAATAATTATGACATTAAGAAATGGAGGTTTGTAATGTGGGTGGAGAATTTGGAGTATCTAGAATCCGATGAGCTGGCTGGAGGGCAGGTACTAAATTCATTGCTGGTCGAGCAAGCATGTTAATTACATTGTAATTGACTGGTGCCTAAAGAGTTTTTTCTTAAAATAAATAAAGTGCTTGAATGGCCAGTGTTATAATTTAGTAGCAGAGTGTTGATGTTATTGGTAGTTGCTACTAATAATATTAGTATCTCCACCTGATGGATCTAAGCCTTCAAAGACAGTGAGAGTTAAAAAGAGAAAATAAGAAAAAAAATATTTTTTTTAAATTTAAAAAAAAGGTGGGCAGTACAATATATATATATATTGTACTGGTCAAAATAGTATGCTCACTTAACAAGATTCAAATCCTAAGCAAAAGTACCTCGAATCTGATCCTGATCGAGATACACAGGTCTGGAGCAGTCCTGAATTCTAACCTATTTGCCTATTTTTCGAATCTCTGACCCAATGAACAACAATTCTGATGACACAGTAAAATTATTTTAAATCCGTTCCCAGAAGCAAAGTGGTAGAGCATAAGATCAGACTGATGATGATGATTGAGGTCGGAGTAGCCCAGGAATTACATTTATAATAGTTATTTATTAATGCTAAGCTCTTAGCTAAAGAAAGTAGTTCTAAATATTAACTCGAAACTAATAATTCAATGACAAATCAGGATTTACATGAAATAGATATATTTATTAAATATTAAACAAACGCATATATATATATTACAAAAGATTAAAGAAACGTATGTATATTTTACCAAATAGTTTCACGCTTGGGACAATATTGTTTATCTACAAGATTTGGGAATTTGTTGTATAAAATCCCCTCTATCACTCATTTAATAAATATAATTTTACAGATACAATTTTATATTGTTTTATAACTTATGCGGAGTTAATAAGCTGATTAAAGAAAACTTTTGCTACGGAGCATTGTGGATGCTGAAAATAAATATAAAAGATTGTGACAGTTTTAACAGTAAATGATTTATTTGATAACGGGCAAAATATATGATTTCAATCATGTATTTCTTAGGAGAACCATTATTTATACTTTTATTCGCATTGTTTGGCAAAGACGTCTTTTAGAAATAGGAAACAAATAATGCGCTTCATTTATGAGAGTAAGTTATGCAATCATTAATATAAATTAGATTTACGTCTATGGGAATCGATAACAGTTTTTAAAAGAAAGCAGCTTAAATCATTATCTTTAACACATCATTGCAGCTTACTAAAGGTTAGGCAGACGGTAATGGTACTAGCATACAATAATGAAATAAAGCCTCATGGTGATTGTGGATATTTTATCATTTTAAAAGAATATTTGAGACGAACTTAGATTTGATATGTCCGTGCATTCTGGTGGAGCGATATCGAAGGAGAGGCTGAGTTTGAGATCCCAGATCATTATGTACTGCCATCCATAACACATAATTCTCATAAAGCTTACATTCCACAGAGAGTAGTGTCTCTGATTACGAATGATATTGAAAAGTAGGATGGGAGCTTCAAGCTTTCGATGTCCCCAATAACAAAACAATCAAGAAATGGAAAAGATAAAATATCAGAATAAAAAAAAGGTATGCCAGCAACGTTTATATAATTTTATATTATTACTTAAAGTTTGGAAAGGGTATAACCTCTTGCGCAATAATCTGCTTTCAATTCTGAGTCATTTAACTAATCATAATGAATAATAACACTTCTATTTATAATATTATTAAACTAACAGCATTTATATTTAAAGAATCGATTCCCAAATACGTATTAACTGGTAGAATTTGCCCTTCATGCAATGGTAAGAAAAAAGTAGCATTTCATATTAAATGTCGCGATCTTTTATAAAGGCAACTAAACAACAAAAATAAAATAAGCAACCACAATAAAATACTTTTAGGTATTCAACCAACCTAGCGAACGATTTCTATTTTAAATAAACAAATGGATATAATTTTACTGATGAATTTAATTAAAGTTGCAGATTGATTGATACCGACATATTAGAGAAAATAATATATATATTAAACAAAATAAGTTGTATACATAAAAATTGAGCCACATAAAGTTATATAAACATAAATTAAGTGTGAAAGTAACGTATATTTAGAATTATATAAGTATTAATAAAGGATTATAGAGAGAGAGTTTACGAGCAAAACTAGCAAAATATCATAAATGGATCTATGAATTAATTTAGCTATAAATTATAAATCACCCATGAATGTTTATATTAAGGCAGCTCTAAATTACGTGATTTTACCTAATATATCTGCATAGTGGCAGGCAGGCAGGTTGGCAATTCTACATCATCTCATATGGCCAGTAAGATGGAATTTTACAGCTGGTAGACAGTCCTCCAAGAGGAAAAAGAAAGGTGGACGGCTCCACTACTCACGCTCCATGGCACTAAACTTCTCTTGACTTCTTAAATGATAGTCTGGCAACACTTTTTGAATCAGGAACATAAAAATAACTGACTGATCAAGCGAAAGTAACTAACTGATTTATCAAGTAACTAACTTATCAAGTGAAAATCACCATCTGCCATTAAAAGGTCTTATGGACTCTTTTTATACATTATCTCTATAATCCGCTTACAAAGAACTTTTATTTAACAACATGTTTTTATATAGATAAGGTTCGAAATACCATTTTTAGCTATTTTAAATCATTTGACAACAACTGATAAACGATTTGTTTTTGATCTTAATTGTGATTGACAATTCTAATTAAAGGCAACAAGCTGAATTTAAACAAAGATTATTTTAGCATTTCAAACCTCCCCCATTCTTCTTTGTTGTCACATTAAATAGTTTAATTGAATACTTTAAATCAAAATACATATAGATATAACAAAACAAAATTTATAATTGTATAAAGAAAATGTTTAATTGTCAGCAATAAACATTAATGCCATTATTGCTTCATTCATATATATATATATATATATATATATATATATATATATATATATATATGCATCATGCACACTACTGTTTTACTTTACTAAATAGTTTTAATTTTATTAATCTTTAGAATGATTCGGCATACAGTGTGTGAGTGAATAGCATATATTTATAGCAAGGTCTGAATTGTGGACCCCTAGGACATGGTGAAACATGAAGCATCATTGATGATTAGACATTGATTTCTTCATTCTTTCTCACTAAAAGTGATCAAAAAAAAATCAATAATAATAAAAAATAAAATAAAAAAATACCTTAGTTGGAGTCTACTATCATTTTGGTGAGAAAAACAACCCTAATAAATGATCATAAAAAAAAACTGCCTGTTATTTGAATCGTGTTTCTAGTGCGGAAATGACAAAATCTTTCATTTATTTCTTCCTTGTTGCAACTTATTATTACTTTAGATTTGGTGTAGGGATTCAAAACATGAGAATGTCCATTTGCATTTTTCATAGTCTTCAGCTTTGTTTATCTATGGCTGCTTAGGGATTCATAATATAAGAATGTCCATTTTCATTTCTTTTTCATTGTCTTCAATGTTGTTTAACCGTGGCTGGTGCTTTTTAGTTTTTTTTTTTATAATATTTTCCTGGATCTGGAGGTATATAAGGGTTATAGGTATGTCTATCTAGATATCTTACAAAAATATCAAAAGCAGTCGCAATATTGTGCTTTGCTATATTATTATATTGTTCATTATTAAAAGTATCTTGCTTTAAAAAAATTTCTCTAACTTTCTGTGATCTAATGGCATCCATTATAACATATTCACTTTGGGAGTTGAGAAGTTTTTCTCCATCTTTTATGAAACTATTTTTTTAACATATGTCTATGCTTTAAAACAAAGTTTATCCTTTCTGTTTAATGAGTTTAGCTCCTCATCAATTTTGTTCTGATCATATTTCATAAATAAATAACTGTGGGATTTATTAAAATGGGCAGTATTGCACACAACTAAAAATCTGTCCACTTTCTTCATTTTCATATCAGGAGACCATTCAGCATTATTTCTAAACTTTAACTTTGATGTCTTCATTAATCCTTTAGCATCACTTTTCCACAGAACATCTTTATAATTATTATGAAAAGATAACCCAGAGTTTATGATTTCAGAAGATTTATCCAAAACAGTATGTATTGTTCTATTGATCACATTTTTCATGATTGATACAGCCACTCCATTTGAAGGTGCTAAACTGGCATCATCACTTTGAGATGGGCTGGCTTGCAGTAGATTTGAAACCACCATTTCCTCAGTACTTTCTTTATCCTTAGATAAATCTGCTAGAGTAAAACTTTGACTGTGAGTAACTTCTGTCAAATCTAATTCTTTAATTTTCTGTTGAATAGAGTTGGCATTTGTCTTCATCAACATACTCTCATGATGTTTCCAACCTTATTTTAGTTGTTTGAAGTTCTGTGTCCCCTGCTTCACTGTCTTTTAAAAGTGCTTCCATAAAAACTGTCTTATCTTTAGTTTCAGCATCAATATCCTTTGATCCGAAGGTAGAACCATCTTCAAATCCTTCCAGTTCTCTTGTTTGGTTCATCAGATTCTCTGTTTCGTTAGCCTCCTGCTTCTTTGCAGTATCTTCAATTTCATTCAAAATTTTCATGTCTTCCATTACTGTGTTTTCCAAAACTGTTTCCATACAGACTGTCTCATCTTTGGCTAGATTAGTAGGTTCCTTTTGCTTGGGAACTGGTACATCTTTGACACCATCAGCTGGAATGTCCAAGGTAGTACTCATCTCACCAGTATTTAAATTTCAGCATCTTTTAACTTCATCAAGATCTCTTCTAAGCTCCTCCATCATTTCCATCAATTCTGCATCTCTTTCTGCTTGGTCTCTTTCATATTTTATCATTTGTTCTGCTCGGTCTTGACTTTGTTTCATCATTTTTTGCATGAATTGCAAGATCTGCTTTTTTTGCTCTGGTATCATTGCTCCTATGTTTTCTTCACAGTTCACTTTTTTTTTGCAAGATAGTCAATTTTAAATGTCTCTGTGAAATATATTTTAATATTTTGATTTTAAACTTATTGTCACTTCTAATTATTTGAAAAATAAAGCTTGTTTCTTTCTTCTTTTATTTTATTTTAAACGTATTGTCACTTCTAATTATTTGAAAATAAGGCTTGTTTCTTTCTTCTTTTATTTTATACAGGATATACACCTCTCTCCCTCCTCTCTTCAACTGTCTTCATTTTGCCATTTTTTTGTTGCTGCTGACGGCTGCTGATAACAGGACAAAATATTTGATCATAACATGTATGTGTATGATCTGAATTCAAACTGCCTTGCTGCTTGACTTTTGGTTGTTTTTCTGCATCTATAATAGACTCTTACAAAAAAAATTGATTAGTGATTTGTTTCAGCAATATCATATATGTTTTCTCATTACAATTATACATAGCAAAATAGTGGAAATTAATTAATCTCTCTCTCAACCCCTAACATCCTGGTTTGAACTCATTTTGACAAGTAGTCAATTATATTACTGTTGGCATATTTATATGGCGCCAGCCAACAGGATATAACAAAAAACAATTCCAAATACATCTGGGCTACAAAACTAGTAAATATAAATAAGTATTTGTTACACATTATAACTCTATTACATATATAATCTAAAGAAAATACACTAAATATGACATATACCTTGTTACAATTTCAAGATTTATAACTTATGGCTGAAGTACATGGGTTTTATTTATAAAAATTTTCATTTTTGCATATATAGCATAAGAAACACATTTTATATATTTATAAAACCAGATACAGAAAAAATTCACTTATGGGTGAAATACATGGGTTTTATTTGCAAAATATTTTTATTTTCGCGTATGTAACATAAGAAACCCATTTTATATATTTGTAAAACCAGATACAGAAAAAATTTATTTATGGTCATAACACATGGGTATCAAAATTCTTTTTCATTTTTACAAACAAGATTTTTTTTTACATTTGTAGCTATTAACATGAAAAAACAATATTTTTCTATAGTTGCAAAACCAAATACAACAAAAACCATTTACATTTATGGTTGCAATGCATGGACATTAGTTTTTTTATCTAAAATTTTCACATTTTATATATATAAAATCAAAAAACAAACTCAGGTAGGAAGGAAATATACATTTCTATCATCAATGATCTGTTATAACCTTTTTTTAAAACATACATATAAACAGAGTTCAGTACTCAGGGTATGTGGGTGTTTATATTGAAGCCCCACTTGGGAAGCCAAGCCCAGAAAAAAAAATCCACTGTATCGGTCAAAATAGTATGCTCACTTAACAAGATTCAAATCCTAAGCAAAAGTACCTCGAATCCGATCATGCTCGAGATACACAGGTCTAGAGCAGTCCTGAATTCTAACCTATTTGCCTATTCTTTGAATCTCTGACCCAATGAACAACAATTCTGATGACACAGTAAAATTATTTTAAATCCGAGCCCAGAAGCAAAGCGGTAGAGCATAAGATCAGTCTGATGATGATGATCGAGGTCGGAGTAGCCCAGGAATTACATTTATTATAGTTATTTATTAATGCTAAGCTCTTAGCTAAAGAAAGTAGTTCTAAATATTAACTCAAAACTAATAATTCAACGACAAACCAGGATTTACATGAAATAGATATATTTATTAAATATTAAACAAACATATATATATTACAAAAGATTAAAGAAACGTATGTATATTTTATCAAATAGTTTCATGCTTGGGACAATATTGTTTATCTACAAGACTTGGGAATTTGTCGTATAAAATCCACTCTATCACTCATTTAATAAATATAATTTTACAGATACAATTTTATAGTGTTTTATAATTTATGCTGAGTTAATAAGCTAATTAAAGAAAACTTTTGCTATGGAGCGTTGTGGATGCCAAAATTAAATATAAAAGATCGTGACAGTTTTAACAGTAAATGATTTATTTGATAATGGGCAAAATATATTATTTCAATCATGTATTTCTTAGGAGAACCATTATTTATACTTTTATTCGCATTGTTTGGCAAAGACGTCTTTTAGAAATAGGAAACAAACAATGCGCTTCACTTACGAGAGTAAGTTATGCAATCATTAATATAAATTAAATTTACATCTATGGGAATCGATAACGGTTTTTAAAAGAAAGCAGCTTAAATCAATGAACTAAATGTATTTTTACAAAATGAATCATTATCTTTAACACATCATTGCAACTTACTAAAGATTAGGTGGACAGTAACGGTACTAGCATACAATAACGAAATAAAGCCTCATGGTGATTGTGGATATTTTATCATTTTAAAAGAATATTTGAGACAAACGTAGATTTGATATGTCCGAGCATTCTGGCAGAGCGATATCGAAGGAGAGGCTGAGTTTGAGATCCCAGATCATTATGTACTGCCATCCGCAGCACATAATCCTCATAAACCTTACATTCCACAGAGAGTAGTGTCTCTGATTACAAACGATTTTGAAAAATAGGACGAGATCTTCAAGCTTTCGATGTCCCCAATAACAAAACAATCAAGAAATGGAAAAGATAAAAGATCAGAATAAAGAAAAGGCATGCCAGCAACGTTTATATAATTTTATATTATTACTTAAAGTTTGGAAAGGGTCTAACCTCTTGCGCAATAATCTGCTTTCAATTCTGAGTCATTTAACTAATCATAATGAATAATAATGCTTCTATTTATAATATTATTAAACTAACAACATATATATTTAAAGAATCGATTCCCAAATATGTATTAACTGGTAGAATTCGCCCTTCATGCAATGGTAAGAAAAAAGTAGCATTTCATATTAAACGTCACGATCTTTTATAAAGGCAACTAAACAACAAAAATAAAATAAGCAACCACAATAAAATACTTTTAGGTATTCAACCAACCTAGTGAATGATTTCTATTTTAAATAAACAAATGGATATAATTTTACTGATGAATTTAATTAAAGTTGCGAGATTGATTGATACCGACATATTAGAGAAAATAATATATATATTAAACAAAATAAGTTGTATACATAAAAATTGAGCTGCATAAAGTTATATAAACATAAATTAAGTGTGAAAGTAATGTATATTTAGAATTATATAAGTATTAATAAATGATTATAGAGAGGGAGTTTACGAGCAAAACTAGCAAAATATCATAAATGGATCTATGAATTAATTTAGGTATAAATTATAAATCACCCATGAATGTTCGTATTAAGGCAGCTCTAAATTACATGATTTTACCTAATATATCAGCATAGTGGCAGGCAGGCAGGTTGGAAATTCTACATCATCTCATATGGCTGGTAAGATGGAATTTTACGGCTGGTTGACAGTCCTCCGAGAGGAAAAAGAAAGGTGGACGGCTTCACTACTCATGCTCCATGGCACTAAACTTCTTTTGACTTCTTAAATGATGGTCTGGCAACACTTTTTAAATCAGGAACATAAAAATAACCGACTGATCAAGTGAAAGTAACTAATTGATTTATCAAGTAACTAACTTATCAAGTGAAAATCACAGACTGCCATTAAAAGGTCTTATGGGCTTTTTTTATACATTATCTCTATAATCCCCTTACAAAGAACTTTTAATTAACAACATGTTTTTATATAGATAAGGCTCAAAATACCATTTTTAGCTATTTTAAATCATTCGACAACAACTGATAAATGATTTGTTTTCGATCTTAATTGCGATTGACAATTCTAATTAAAGGCAACAAGCTGAATTTAAACAAAGATTATTTTAGCATTTCGAGCCTCCCCCATTCTTCTTTGTTGTCACATTAAATAGTTTAATTGAATACTTTAAATCAAAATACATATAGATATAACAAAACAAAATTTATAATTATATAAAAGAAAATGTTTAGTTGTCAGCAATAAACATTAAACCATTCTGCTTTCATTCATATATATACGCATCACGCACACTACTGTTTTACTTTATTAAATAGTTTTAATTTTATTAATCTTTAGAATGATTCGGCATACAGTGTGTGAGTGGATAGCATATATTTATAGCAAGGTCTGAATTGCGGACCCCTAGGAGGTTAGTATACATGGTGAAACATGAAGCATCGATGATGATTAGATATCAATTGCTTCTATATATATATATATATATATAATGTCTGTTAATTAAAAACTATTGTAATAGCAATAAATATAATGGTAATTAATTATTAAATACTGTCTTTCAATCTGTAGAAGTACTTTTGGGTAATTCCTTAATCCTTCTCATCTACAGCTGAGGAGGGTTAAGGAATTAACCAAAAGTATTTCTGCAGATAGGAAGACTATTTAATAGTTAATTACCATTATATTTATTATTTTTATTGTTATATATATATATATATATATATATATATATTGTAATGATATATAAATATGTCGTTACATTAATTTAAAATAAAAACTTAAAAGTTCGCAAATAAAAGTAAAAAACTAAACGCTAAAATTAAAATGTTTGTTAAACGTATATACATTCACACAGAGGCCAAACTTCAAAAATATTTTAAAAAAAAAAAAACAAATAAGTATTTGAACGTACTTTTTTATAAAAAAGTACAAGATTTAAAAATAAAAACAGGTATTAATTAATGTAATCTGTAAATGGAAATGATTGTTTATGAATTATCGAAAACCAAACTGACCCTTGGGCTCTTGTATAATTAAAATGATCTGATGAAAGATAGATAAGAAAATAAAGAGAAATTAGCTTGACCAATGGAAGCACTAAGCCTTGGCTCGGACCCTAACGAAAGTGATGGATTAGTGGCGTTTTGTTGAATGAATCCGTGTGGATAATATAAAAAGGGAAATACAGTTTTTTCTGACAGTTCCAGCTTTTTGTGTTTGAGAGATGTGATAGGACGCACATACCACACTCTCTATTTAAAAAAAAGTGAAAAGACTGTGATACCTTGAACCAGCTATTTCCATCTCCAGAACATTATCTTCCAATGGAGGCATCGCAGAAATTTAAAACAGAACCTGGACTCTTCTACTGTGAGCTATGAACTTTACAAATTAACAACAACAAAAAAAAGTAATTAAGAACTTTCGTCATTGTTTTTTCTAAAGATTCAGCTAATCTAAATTTTAAAATGAACTCTTATTTGATTTTCAAATTAATAATTAATTGTTTAAAATTATATAGTTAAGTTTGCTAAAATCATTTCCATTTTATTATTTTTATTTGTATTAATATATTGTATAAATTATTGAAATGCATGAAATTTAAGTTGGGTATAGGCATTGCATGGATTCGTTAGCGGTTGATTATGTTGTGGTTTTCACAGTCTATTAGAATATATAAGTCAACGATGTCACTGTGGTATGTTATGATGAATACCAATGGGTCTTCTGTATTCCCTCAACAATTGACATTATCGATGATTTTGTATTTTGATCGGTTGTGTTTAATTTGAATGTTTTTGACCGTGGAATCTGTACAGCCAATCTATACTCAACATTTTAAAACAAATTTTATAAAATTTATCTGTGCGAACGTATCTAAATGTTAAATTTAAGTCGGGCGTGAATGGCTATATAGTTTGTAAAGTTATATTAAGGGAGGGTAATCTTAGGTTATTCATTTCATAGTTGAATTGGCTTAATGGATTGGATATATTTGTGTAATTAGTAGATGTAGTATAAGATCCGCTACATACAGGATTGTGTATATATGCCACACACCTTCTGTTTGCCTATGGATGGGTTTGTAAGACGGCAAAGGACCGCGATCCATTCCTATGGAGTTTTATGTTTATTGTTCTACTCACCAACAGATGTGACATTCCTGTTGGTGGAGAGACAATGTCTTCTCTAATTCTACTTACTGATCAGATGTACATTCCTGACAGTATAGTATTTTGTGTTGTCGTATTTTCATGCTACATTGAATACATAAATGTATCAGATGGATTGGCGCCGGTTTGATTGCAAATTTTTTTGGCCTAAGGTTAAATAAGGGATAGAATATTTTCTTTTCAAATGCAGGTCTATGTAGTCTATTCATACTCGACTATTTAAATAAAATATTAAACTCATTGAAACTTAGTTAAATGTAAAATTAAAAGTTAATATAAAAATCTAAAATGTTAAACTTATTCCTCAAATTAGAATGATTTTATATGTGCGTAAATAAATATTTTTATGTGTTAATTTCTGGCAGTGGCTTTTATTTATTTATATTTAAGATATAAATTAAGATATAGATTTTTATCTCTGCATCTCCACTGAGCTAGTGACTTGGGCTAACGATCTGAATATTTAAATAAAGTGGAATCTTAACAGCGCGTATCTGCCTACTCTATAAATTTTTCTAGGTTTAAATGTCTAGATGGTGCCCTGTAGAGCAGATATCGTAGTTTGTGGTTAGATTCGATCTCCACTTTCATTTCAATCATTATAATATATATATATATATTTTAACTTCAGAATATATCAAAATAATAATAAAAACACTATCACCTAAAGAATAAGGCTGAAATAATAACACTATCCATTAATTAAGCTCAGAGGAGTTACCAAATGCTATGGGATAAAAAGAAGCGAAAGGATAATATATAACATTTAGCACATTTTAGAAAGAGAACTCTCATCTCATTCTCCCACATTATAAGGAGGCTATTAATATTGGAAGCATATAGCATACAATGGTTAGATTATATTAAATGCTCTTCTTTCTAACATCTCTTCCCACTACAGCATTTTTATTAACCATCGCCAGCAACTCATTGTCATGATCAGAGCCATATTTATCTTTTTTGATAAATAAGATGTTTCTTATATTTGTGCCACATTACCTCTTAAAATTTTTTTTTTTTTGCAAAATAATTTCTTTAATAGTCATTTATGTAATATTAGAATTTCAGTTCTGTATTTTTTATAACACTAAAAGTTTTTACTCTTTTCATTTAAGAATTATTAGGCAATAAATGAAATCCTAGTAATAATATGGGAAGACATGCTCTTATTCATAAGATAATGTCAATCTAACTTACAACAATAATAATAAATTTTAAAAAAAATATCTTACTTAAAATAAATACATGAAAACTCTTAATTTGGAATAATATATATATATTGTAATGATATATAAATATGTCGTTACATTAATTTAAAATAAAAACTTAAAAGTTCGCAAATAAAAGTAAAAAAACTAAACGCTAAAATTAAAAATGTTTGTTATACGTATATACATTCGCACAGATGCTAAACTTTAAAAAATATTTTTTGTTAATAAATAAAAAAAGGTATTTGAATGTATTTTTTTATAAAAAAAGATTTATAAAAAGGATTTTAATAAAAAAATAACGTAAGTTAAAATAAAAACAGGTATTAATTAATTCCTGTAATCTATAAATGGAAATGATTGTTTATTAATTATCTAAAAGCTGTTTAATTAAAAAGCCAGATGGAAAGTTAGATAAGAGAAGAAAGGGATTTTAGCTTGACCAATGGAAGCCAAATAAAGGCCCGGACCATAACGAAAAAACAGAACAGTGACATTTTTGTTCATGGAATCCATAAGAGGACTATAAAAAGAAAAAATATTGAGTTCCAGTCAGCTTTCTCCAACTTGATTTTGGTGAGTCTGGCGACAAGACGCATTTGTCGTCCTCACTCACTTATTTTAAAAATGCAAAGACTGTGATACCAGAACAGAACCAGCAAATGCTACCTCCAAAATGTCAGACCGGTCTTCCAGGAAAGGCTCCGTGGGAATTGCCAACGGGAACAGGGACTTTTCTACCGTAAGCAATAGAACTGAACAATTGTTAAAATCATAATATTAATTAAGAACTTTAAAGTTTGATAAGTAAATTTAAATTTTATAAAAAGAACTTTTCTCGGACTTATGTGTCAACTCAATTGATAATGAAAAATTTTATATATGTTTGCGTTTGATAAAAAAAAAAATCATTTCCATTTATTATTTATTGTATTGATATTTAGTGTTTAAATTTTAAATAATTTTGAAATTTAAGTTGTTTATAGACGCTTGCATGGATTCGTTTGCGGTTAATTATATTTTGGTTTTCATATTTGATCAAAATATATAGACATTCGATAAATAATGATACCTTACGATGAGTATCTAAAATGTATTTATTCGGATGTCTTTTAAGTTATTGGTGACAACGCAAGTATCTTATGGTGAATACTATTGGGCTACTTATAAGTTTCCCTCTGCGATTGTCGGTATCAATAATTTTGTATTTTGATCGTTTATGTTTATTTTGAAATGTTTTTGACCGTGGAATCTATATAACCGATCTATAACCAACATTTTTAAACAAATCTGTGCGAACGTATTTAAATGTTAAAATTAAGTCGGGCGTGAATGGCTATATAGATTTGTAAAGTTATATTAGGGGAGGGTAATCTTAGGTTATTTGTGTCATTGTTGAATTGGGTCAATGGATTGGATGTATTTGTGTAATTAGTAGATGTAGTATGAGTTTCGCTACGTGCAGAATCGCTGTATACACCGCACCAACCCTTTGCCTATGGATGGGATTGTAAGTCGGCCAACAGGATCGCGGTCCCTTCCTATGGAGTTTTTATTTTATTGTTCTTCTTGCTATACAGACGTCATATTCCTGTATTAGACAAGAGTCAATGTTTTCTCAAACTATATTGTTCAGATGTCCATTCCTGACAGTATAGTATCTTTGTGCTGTTGTATTTTCATGCTACATTGAATACATAAATGTATCGGATGGATTGATGCCAGTTTGACTGCGAATTTTAGCCTAAGGTTAAATAGGGATAGAATGTTTTATTTTCAAATGCAGATCTATGTAGTCTATTCATACTTGACAATCTAAATAAAAAAAATTAAAATCATTGAAATTTATGTAAATGTAAATTTAAAGAATAATAAGGATATAAAAATCTAAAAATGTTAAACCTATTCCTCGAGCTTAGAATGATTTTATATGTGTGTAAATAAATATTTTATGTGTTAATTTCTGGCAGTGGCTTTTATTCTTTTATATTTAAGATATAAAATTAAGTTATATTTTATTATCTCTGCTACTCACTGAGCTAGTGACTTGGGCTAACGGTCGGAATATTTAAAGAAAGTGGAATCTTAACAGCGCGTATCTGCCTACTTTATAAATTTTTCTAGGCTCAAATGCCTAGATGGCGCCCTTGTAGTGCAGATATTGTTTTTGCGGTTAGATTCGATCTTCACTTTCATTCCGATTGGTACAATATATATATATACCAGGATAGCATTCATATATAATGAGTGGATAAGGAATTTTATGGCCTCTCGAGATATCACACTAATAATTCATACTAAATCTTTTTTTATGAATTTGAGATAAATACTTTTATCATTTAAACTTCTTATAATGTGTTAATCAAAAATAATAATCTTCTGAATAAAGTAAATAATAATTTTATCACTAAAGCAGTCTTCTTTTAATAAATACAATTAGTTAAAGAGATCATTCAATAATTAAAAAATAAATATGTTTTTAGATGCTTTCTTAACAGCTACATAAAAATTTTAACAAAGTGATTATTATACTCAATTTCATATGTTCATGTACTCTTATGTTCAACGTAAAAGGTAACTTCATATTAAATTTTATAGTATCAAGATTTCTGGATAATATGGGAAGATAATGATTGAAAGACTATAAAACCAAAATTAACAATAAAAACAATATTTACTTATACAATCTACTGCACAATCTCAACTGCAGATGAGAAATATAATTTTTAAATTTTATAGATAAAAATAAATTTACAGATTAAATAATTATTGACTATTATTAACTTTGTCTGTTAGTGAAAACCTTTCTCAATATTAGCATTACCATTAGAAGTTCTCCATTTTCACAATATTATGTTGTCCCCACAATTAATACATTTAAACATTAATATCCAGCGATGGAATAAATACTGAAGGAAGTATATACCACTTATTGAGACTCAAAATATAATTTTAATTTCTAAATTAAATGTTTATTGGTTTTATGTATACAATACTGTCGAAGCACAGCAAATAAACCTATACATAAAAAACAATCTACAACTTATATTCAGAATATTAAAGAGTGTAGAAAAAGAGAAAGATGTCATTCCTCGGAACTAATAACAGAATCAAATGATCACAAAAGAAAAATAATGGAGGCATTTTACATTAATGGAAACATCCATGCTATTAATAGGAAAGACACTTGCTTCGAAATCTTGAAGAAATGGGCTACGTAATACTAGCTTATTTGAATATTTGCATCTATTTTACTATACATTTTATGAAGGCTATGAATATGAGGCATGAATCCTCGAAAACGTTAAGCTGATAAATTTTAATATTAATTTATATCTTCTTCTTTAATAACAATTGTTATAAAATAAAGTCATGGGAGTTCACCATGCATGACTTAATACAAAATATATGATACAATACATCCATGATTTAAATATAAATAAAGCAATACAAAATAAGTAATGGCATGAACTCAAAAGTCGCACCTACATTTGAGGGCAATAAATATATTAGGATTTAGTCTCTAAACATTGAGAAAAATGAGAATAAACCATCAAATATATAACAGAAACAATAATAATTGTCCTTAATAAAGCATTTTATTCTTAAATATGAGACACAAAAGATATAACTCACACAATATATTATAATAAGAGAGACTTAGCTTCAATCTTGTTATAAAACATGTGCTAGCAAAATAAATATTCATAAAAGAGACAAAACAATCTTTTGGAAAATACAATGGCAAGATAAGCATGTACCACAAATGAAAACAAGAGAGAGACTACTGTCAAACTCTTAAATAAATACTACATTAATTAATTGATGTGTAAATCAAATATAAAAATTATTTGCCAAATCTAGCTCAATAAAGATATGGCCTAAAATAAGCAACAATAATATATAACTTCATCCTGTTTTGCATATATATATACATTCAAATAAATAAATAACTCATGATAAGGAACAAATAACACGTTAAAAATATAGCATTATAACAGGTGAATAATTTGTGAACTTCTGAATAATATAGCTTACAAATGATATATAAAATCATATCAGACAAAATGCATAAAATAAATAAAATAAAATATATGATACAATAGCATAATATTAAAATTTAAAATTATACCCAGTTTACCAAAAATAAGTAAATAAAAGTCCATTGTCCTGAGTATTCTACCATTCAACAAGATACAATCTCTCTAATTACTAATCTGCACATGCTAACAATTTTTCTTACTTGTTTAAACACAGAAAACTTAAATTATTCTTACAGTATTTAAATATTTTTAGTAAGCAATAGATTTTCTGGTGAACATGAGCACAAAATACATTAATAGCCATTTAAATTTCATGAAGGATATTTCAAATAAAGCATAGATAATAATGATGCATCTATAACATTTTATATGAATTTATTACTTCTTATCTATTTTTGAAATGCATGTTGAAAATAAAACATGAGCATTTATTCATTTTAACAAAGCAAAATTTCATTGTAGAGAAAATTTTAAAACTAATAATAATGATAATGAGATATAATAGAGCAGATTTGTAATAAAATAGAAAAGCATATGATAAACTTGAATAAAATTAATAATTCAGGAGTGTTTATGTTTCATTCATATAAGATATGACTTGTTCCAGTTATAATTTTACACAAATATTTTATTAATATTTTGAAATATTATTTTTAAAAGTACCATGATATAATGAATTTTCAGAACAATAGAGTAAGTCCATAATCTTAATTTCACTAAATTAGTAAATATCTTTTCTGACTCTAGTCTGACATAGATATGGCAATGTTTTGCAGTGAGTAATTTCTATCCCACTGCTACATTTATTATAAACAAATAAAATGCCATTTCAAAATTCAGATAAGAAATTTATAAAATTCCATTATCACTAAGCAGGTTCTATTATTTGGAATTTAATAGTCTATTTATGTTAAAGATGAATTAATTCAAAGAAAACCATTTTTTAACTAATTCAAAGAAAACCATTTTTGATATGATTTTTATTAAATAAATGCATTTTTAAACATATATTACAGAAGAATAGTCAAACATTTTAAAGTTTTTTAACAAACTTCTTATTCTCAACATGTCATAAAATTAGAAGCAAAAATATTTATATACTATTAAGAATTGCTTTAAAATAAAAACAATAGTATAAAGTCTTTAGCAGTCCTAATATTGTGGAATATAAAACATTCAACCAATAATATTAAATTCTACTTATGTGAAAATAAGAATGTATAAAAGTTCTTATGTAATAATGACAAATTACAGAGAATTTCCTCAATGTGTACATTTTATATATAAATAACTTGACAATTATTGTTAAAAATTTAGATAAAATTTCTAATATGTTTCTTGCCTAGCATATTTTAAACTTCTTTTCATAATTTCAGCTTAAAACTTCAGTGCCTGGAGAAAATTAGCTAGTAATACATGTTTAACATTAAGCAAAATAAAAATTTATTATAAGCAATTAAGCAAACTAAAAATTAATTATTAAATAAATTTCTCCATTAAAAATTACCAAAGTCAATAAGAAAAGTATTAAAAGTAACAAATAAGTACATGTGTGCAACTCCCCATCTATTAATGTTATTGTCCATGTGACTAATTTTGATGACTGAAATTGAAACTTATATCAATTTCTTTTTTGATCTTAATTCATTAAAGTTTAAAGATTAAACTAGTATCCTGAAGATATCCCTAAAAATAAACTCATTAACATAATTGTCTAAACTTAAATTAAAATGTTACATTTTAAGACAATTATTTATAAAACTAAAAATTATTACAATTAAAATAAAACAAAATATTGTATAATAAATTACATTGCATTAAATAGAATATTAATTTATATTTTTTCAAACAATCTTATACAATATTAATGTGAAGCTCTCCAAAATATTTTTTTAAATAAGGTTTTTTAAAATACAATATTGAAAAATTACTTTAAATATCACAACAAAGAAGTTAAAATAAAACTTATAATGAAGCATATTCACACACATTTACTAATGCCTTTTTTTATTTAGAATTAATACCTTTTACTAATAAATTAATTATTTATTTTCTTTAATTAACTAACTAAAACTTATTTAGTGGATTTAATTTTTATTACAACTGACATTAAGAAAAATATAATTTTTATTAGCAAACAATTTAAATAAAATGCATTTTTAAAAGCAAGTAATTTAAATAGTAATAATGAGCATTAAGGATTCAAGCTTAGCTTTAAAGTTTAACTCTAACATTGATTTTCCCACATTAATATCTTTATTAAAATAGCTTTGACTCTTAATATCTATCTAACATTAGCTCATTAATATTTAAAGTAATAATATCCCTAAAATAGGCAATTGAAAGTTATTTATATATGAGTTTAAAACATTATAATAAGATATCAGAAATAACTTTTAAAGTAATTAAAACTTATAAAAGCTCTTACAAAATAACTTATAGAAGCCTTTAATGTTTGAAAATCAAGCCCTAACAAGTTGACATGCTATAGAAATTAACTTATTGAAAAAAAATTATATAGATGAGGATTTAGCTTTACTGACAAAGCTAAATGTTACTATATATATATATATATATATATATATATATATACTATATATATATATATATATATATATATATATATATTGCACAGACTGGGAGGATCCATCTTTGTAATCAATTATGATATTAGTATATATGGGACTGAATGAGAGTAGATATATTTTTTGATTGTGCATAAAATTTGAATTATTTATTAGTAAAAGAAAATGGATATTTTTATTAGTTTGATGTATATATTTTCCTTTTTAGAATTGATTTAAAATATATATATATATATTTCAAGATTGTAGTAGAAAATGTAATTTTATTTTCTCTTCGTTTATTATCTTCATTTGATTTTATTGTATTTTGTTTTCATTGCTGTTATTATTTGTTTCCTCCCACTTTTGTGGCATACATTTGTTTATGATTGTAGATTTTGCAATGATAATGATATATACAGAGTAAATAAACAAACTATATGGAAATCGCTAATGATTATAATATACAAAACTGTAGAAAAATGTAATTTGCTTGTTGAAAAAAATTGTGATTTGCAAATATGTATTTATTTATTGTATGTATCTTGGTCTATTTAGATCTATTTTAGATATCTATAAGATTTATTTATTTATTTATTTATTTGAAACAATTGTAAAATACTAAAACAGAAAGTTTTAAAAAAGTGCGTTACATTAACAATAGGTTTTAGACAGCTATTGTTCCTTGAAAGTGTAAGCTGAAATGTCATGATAACTAATGATGCAACAAAGAAAGAAGAGATCATCCTTGTAATTTTTATTATTATTGACAATTGCTTAGGCTTGAACAAGATCATAACAATCTTTATTATCACTAATTATTTTTCTTCTGCCTAAATTTTAATTAATGGAACTTTCTCTGAAGAATGATTGGCTGTGGGAGACTTGCTAGCTGAGGGATTTGACTCCTCTTGCTATATCATCCTCTAATTAATTATCATTTGAAGAAGGAAAAGGAAATTATTGACAAGCATGCACATGAAAGATGAGAATTTTAATGGAAAATATCTTTGAAATAACATTGTTATTTTTATTAGCTTAT
Organism: Epiperipatus broadwayi; assembly: GCA_028023455.1. Lineage (NCBI taxonomy): Eukaryota > Metazoa > Onychophora > Udeonychophora > Euonychophora > Peripatidae > Epiperipatus > Epiperipatus broadwayi. The sequence goes on from JAQFVV010012417.1 coordinate 10,543,249, forward strand.
CTTAGTTTGACAAGAAATGTTAACTTTGGTTATTTATAAAATGCAAGTATTCATCAACAAGAAATTATCATCCGTGTTAATCTGATTCAAGCAAGATTAAACCTAAACTCATACAATAACTGTTGATTTTAAAAAAAGTAGTAGTAGTAGTAGTAGTAGTAGTAGTAGAAGTAGTAGTAGTAGTAGTAGTAGTAATAAAATAATAATAATAATAATAATAATAATAATAATAATAATAATAATAATAATAATAATAATAATAATAATAATAATAATAATAATAATAATAATAATAATAATAATAATAATAATAATAATAATAATAATAATAATAATAATAATAATAATAATAATAATAATAATAATAATAATAATAATAATAATAATAATAATAATAATAATAATAATAATAATAATAATAATAATAATAATAATATGAAAGATGAAAAAAAGATCAATCAAAATAATTAAATTTTAAAAAAGGTTAAAGGGTACATGTTTGTTTTTGTTTTTTCTTTTTAATTGTTATGATAAATCAACAATCCATCAGGTATTATTTTAATTTTTTTGTTTTGTTTTAATATATATTATGACAAAATGGGTTCGAACCCAGTCACAAATAATATTATTGGTCAGTATTTAAACATATATGTAGATGTAGATATATAATATTTAATTTCTATTATGTGATGATGGTTACAAATACACAAACACAGGGGAGGGACTCTGTCATTTTGAAATAATGTATATGTGCATATGACAACTGTGTGTATAATGGGTTAAGTAGTTGAAAAGAGAGAAATGAGATTTTTGTTTCACATTTAAAAAACTAGAAGTTTCCCACAGAAATGATATTTCACTTTCTTTTATGTATAATAAAAGCTATGATAAAAGTTTTCACATGTCAACTAGATCTGGGTAGTCAGCATTGGAAACAAAAAGTGAGATCAAAAGAAACTTCTAGAACAAATGGAGGGGACTATAAAAGAAAGTCACCCAGAATGCTTTTGGTCTTGGCCCTGCAGAATTACAGCCATGAACAGTAAAATTGTAAATCCAAAATATTTAAAAGTCTTTAATATGTTTCTTACATAATGGCAGATCCAAAAGAAATGTTGGGGTAAGAGCATACCATGTTAGATTCAAACCCCTAATTCCAACTAACTGCAGCTGTCTCGCCCAACAATACCAAGATGCCTCGGAAAAAAATATAATTCCCAATGTGGAACCAAGCTGAACCTCATCAACCAATGGACATGAAGATTGGGAACCTTCACATTGCATTACCTGTTATTACCTGTGATGAATGGACCTCTTTAAAATAAATAAATATTCCTCTACAAATTCCCCAAGGAAATTCAGGTAAAGAACTTTAAGTACTGATTTTTCTTTTCTTTTATGAGAAAGAAATTATTACCATTTATAATAAGTGAATGTGACAATCTAAGTTAACTTAATGAAATTTTCTTAAATTCTTATTTAATTGCGGACATAAATAATATAATTATTGTCAGAGGTCATGTGAAATAAACTTTCTTAGTATTGACCTTCACTACTTGATTTATGTGTGATAAATCTATTGGAGAGAATGGTGTATGTGTGCATATCAAAATGACAGAGTATTAACTAAATTATATAATATTAAATATAAAACAAAAAAAATTGGAATGTTGAATTATTTGTTTTATCTAAAAGATCAAAGAATAATAATGGTCTTTAGAAGTCTTTAATAAAAACTGATTTGATAATGAAACTCAAAATAAATCTTATTGTGATATTTTCTTTGCAGATCTATTTTTTATGTGTTTAAAAACTCTTAACCACATTCATAGCTAGTCCTGCTGTGATGCCACCCAACCATGAAACTGAGTTAGGCAGTGGTCAAAAACCCCTCTCATGTTACATAAGATAGTGTTCTTGTTGGTAATATATTCACTTCGCATAATTCTTATATTCATATAAGATTGGCACTTGGAGTCCACAGATGACCATAAATACGCGTTGGGAATATATTACAGTTATGAGAATGAATCCAGAAGTTTTGAACAATATTTAAGTCAAAACCATTTTAATTAAATATAAATACGTAGGCACATATGTTTGCTATATCATAGGTATATTCGGTAGTGTACTCTATCTAGTAAGAGGTATGGGTATTGTTACAATATATATTGAAATAGTCAGTTTCATCCCTCTGCCCATTTCACTTATGTTACCCACACATCTATCTATATGCCAGGTTTAAACCCTCCCAGAGTACCCATCTGAATAACATTAAATTATTATATATGCAGAATCATGTTTATATATGCGAGCAGTATGTCTGTAATTTAATTGAATATGTATAGATTACAGATACATGTCAATTTTATAAATATTTCTCATATAGGAAATATTTTAGTCTAAATTATTTAAGTTAATGGTATATATATTACTGATAGGTAAATTCATTTTATAGACATTTCTATTTTAAGAAATATTTTAGTTAAATTATTTAGCAACTTTATTATTGTATTAGTGAAATCGCATATACATAGCTCCTGTTATTTTGCATTTATTCTACCATCTCTGATTATAAAGTGTTTTCTGCTGATTACAGGGTAATTTTGTCAAAAATAACATTCAATTTTGTAAAACAGATTTAATGTAGGTCACGCATCTAGTCCTAAAACAGTCCTAAAATAGCGTGGATATTGTTTGAAATATATAATGTTAACAACAAGATAAGCAAGAAAACAGAATCTAAATTACTTTGTTATCACTAAAATTGTTTGTCTAAATAAAGAAATGAGTTTTTCTACCTGGTGGGAATAATTAAATGTTTTGCTAAAATAAAAATGGATTGTTCAGCTACACAAAAAAATAGCAGGTGTGCAGATTTCAAAAGGTATAAATACTTGAAGTTTTATTAACAAGGGGATCAATCATATATATATTACATGAACTGTAGGCTGAATCTACACCGGTTTCACCTTAAAATGGTCGAGTAGGGGCCGTAATTCACCGCCTCTCCTCACGGAGAATGGAGAGCTTCGGTCCAATGAAACCTAATGCCATAACCAGCAAAAGTAGCCCATGGAAAATCTCTGTTAACTGTGCATCATCATCAAGTGTCAACTTATTATCGTCCCAAGTGCTTCTAAACCAGCTGCAATGGAAACAACTAAACGGTAAATTTTCTCAGAGCTCTTGTCTATAAACTGTGACTTTCGTTTCTCTATTTTTAAAAGCTAGCTATTCACTAAATCTGCTTTCATCAAACACCTTTACTAAAATCTACAAAGAAGATTGTTAAATGCTAAGTCTTGCCTGATTATAAAATTTAAATTCTCTTTTATAATGTAAAACTCTAATTCTCTTTTAAATTGTAAAACTCCTAATCTATTTTAAATGTACAACTTTCTGCGGTCTTTTAATGCCTATTTCTAAATCTATTCAATTTTGTTTTATGATTTTATCATTTTAATATAATATATGTATTTAATATGCCAAATGACTCGAAACCGCAAGTATTTCAAAATATCATTTTAGCTTATCGATTTGCAAAGATAATTTCAAATCTTCACTATAAATTTAATATTAATCAATTGAATTATTATTCTTCATTCTCACTCGCTGTTTCGAGATCATATTATGTTACTGATTAAGTTTTGGGTATCAATATTACAATAATCAGTTATCTAGCTATTTTATGCAGTTTGCTTAATTTTAGTTATGAATTATAACTATTTATATATATAACTCATATATCACCGGAACTAGCTACAGAAATATTTTCAAAGCATATTTTAATATTTTATTCGTAATTTACCCCGCAAATATGCTTTATCCTCCTTAGATTGATTTATGTTGAGATGCAGGTGATAATATTAAACTAGGTTACTAATTAATTTAGTTCCTTAATAGTATATTTAAAACACTAAATTTGAGAACTGGATTATATAGATATGCAAATATACGCTATCTAATATTAAGGCATGATAATGTAATGTTACGCGATTGCGTTATATATATGTATAAGTTGCGGATGTGCTTTACAAAGAACGCAGTGTACACTTATCAGCTTGCTGCATGATTTTTGATGACGTGCTGGCGGAAGTCACTCTCATCCACTTTAGTTCGGGTTCAAGCACACTTTTAGGACTAGGGCACAAGGACCTAGATGATTCATAACGCTTATCCGACTACCTGAACTACTAATGTTCTTATTCATGGCAAGTTGAGCAGTCTTAGGGCAAACTGAGTCTTTGGAGACTGAAGCCTGTGAATAATGACTCATTCGCACCTTTTTGCTTAATTAATATTTTAATATGTGCCATAGGGGATATAGGTAAACCTATCAAATCAGTTTTCTCTCCCTTTTATATTAAACGCTTATCTAGCATTAGTATACGTCCTAATCTAAGTTAACACGCTAACCTGAGTATCTCTGAGCCTAATTACATGCTTGAATTAACTCTGTATTAAATATACACTATAGGAGCATTATGATAGTTAGTTATATAACTTTGGCTATAAAGTTCCACATGATCTAGTAGACTACAAAAGAGCTAGAGATTTGGCATATTAATTAATATAGGCATGAAATTCCAATACCGCACTACGCATTATTAAACGCTTATAATAAAATATATAACATGAATCTCAGCAGTTATCTAATGCCGCGAGGGTTATACCTCATGTTCCCACCATATAATTTGGTATGTTTTAATTTATTGTTTGCTATTGTTTATTAAAATAATAATATTTAAAATTATACCTCGTTTGCATATTTTATTGTCCGTGAATCCATTTTATCCAACTCTATATTTAATTGCACATACATCATCATCATCATCATTATCAACCATTATCAATCCACTGCAGGATGAAGGTCTCTCCAAGTTTAATCCATCTTCTCCGATCTTTAGCTTCTCTTCTCCACATCACCCCTACACATTTTCTTATTTCATCCATCCATCTTACATGTGGTCTCCTTCTGGGTCTTTTACAATCTCTTGGACTCCAGTTTAAAATTTCAATTGTCCATCTATTATCATCTCTTCTAGCAATATGTCCAGCCCAACTCCACTTCAATCTTTTAATTTTTTCAATGAGGTCAGTAACACCTGTTTGTTCTCTTACCCATACATTGCGTTTTCGATCTCTTCTTGTTACTCCCAACATACATCTCTCCATACTTCTTTGAGTGGTCTGAAGTCTCTGTATTGATCTTCTATTAAGTGTCCAAGTCTCAGATCCATAAGTAAGAACTGGTAAAACACATTTGTTAAAAACCTTTCTTTTCAAACACATAGGCATATTTCCTTTTAATATCAAGTTATTTCTACCAAAAGCACTCCAACCAAGTTTAATTCTATGATTAATTTCCTCTATTATGTTTCCATCTGTATTAATAATCTGACCAAGGTATTTGTAACTTTTAACTTCTTCTAATTCATCATAATCAATCTTTATTTTCATATTTTGAGCAAATCGATTAAACATTACTTTAGTCTTTTTAACATTTATCTTTAGTCCTACTTTCCTACTTTCATCTGATAACTCCTGCAACATTTCCTGCAGCTCGGAAGCATTATTTGCAAAAACAACTACATCATCTGCGAAATCTAAATGACTTAAATAATCTCCATTTACTTTCACTCCTTTAGTTTCCCATTTTAATCCACAAAATACTTCTTGAAGCACTGCTGTAAAAAGTTTTGGAGATATGGAGTCACCTTGTCTTACACCTTTCTCAATGTTGACTTTCCCAGTATCATTATGTAATCTAATTGTTGCTGTTGCATTTTTATAAATATTCTTTAAAATATGACAATATCCTGGATCTATACCTTGATGATCCAATGCTTTAATCACTAAAGAAATGTTTATAGAATCAAATGCCTTTTCATAATCTACAAATCCAAAACATAATGACAACTCATATTCATTTGTCCTTTCTATAACTTCTCTCAATACTTGAATATGATCTACTGTACTAAAACCACTTTTAAATCCAGCTTGTTCTCTTGGTTGGTGAAAATCCAAGGTTCTCTGTAGACGAGTTGTAATTATCTTGGTAAAAATTTTATATAAAACTGATAAAAGGCTGATATGTCTGTAATTTCTAATATCTTCTTTATCATCTTTTTTAAATATTAATATTATTACTGCATTCTTCCAATCATCCGGTACATCTTTATCATTTAGACATTTGGTATATAACTTTGCTAATATTTTTTCTGTTTCTTCACCTGCTTCTTTTAATATATCAATTATAATTCCATCATTACCTGGAGCCTTTCCTTTTTTCATACATTTAATTGCATTTCTCACTTCTTCATTTAAAATTCTGGGCAATTCGGAAGATGTAATAGATATAGGAGGTACTTGTTCTTTATTACTATATAATTCTTGATAAAAATCTTCTACCAATTTCATAATGTCATCCCTCTTTTTAGTAATAATTCCATCTTTTTTCCTTATTGCAGATATAAATTTCCTACCAATACCAAAATGTTGCTTTACATTCTTAAGACTTTTATTTTCTTCTACAGCTTTTCTTGCTAGTTCACAGTTATACTTTCTTATATCATTTTCAACTCTTTTCCGCACCATTTTACAAAATTCGAGATATTCAATTCTTTTTAATGCATCATTCTTGCATATCTTCATATTCCTTCTTTTCTTCATAAGTTCTCTAGTCTCAGTAGAAATTTTATTAGTCAATTGCTGCTTTTTTCTACCAGCTATCTTTGTTGCAGTTTTTAAAAGTGTATCAGTTATTTTCATATTAATTTCATTCAAATCTGAATCATGTTCAAAATCTACTAATACTTGAAACCGATTTGTAAGTTCTAATTTAAATTCATTAGAATGTTTCTGAAGATTAGGAATATCAACTGTAAATATAGTTTTTCTTAATAATTTTTGTCTCTCTAGTTTTACATTAACATGTATCTTACCCCTTACTAATCGATGATCACTTCCTGTGTTAAATTTATTAAGAACATTACAATCTTGAAATATGTATTTCCTGTTAGTCAAAATATAATCCAATTCTGCTGTACCTTCATTTGGATGCTTCCATGTCCATTTCCTTCTAACATTTTTCTCAAAAAAAGAATTCATAATATAAAGTTTTTCCTTCTCTGCAAACTCCACAAGTCTATGTCCTCTCTCATTTCTATTACCATAACCAAAATTACCTACAACACTTTCATCTTTCATTTGTTTACCAATTCTAGCATTAAAATCTCCCATAACAATTTTAAAATGTTGTTTACTCTGATCAAAAGCCTTTTGTACATCCATATAAAAATCTTCTACTACTTCATCACTGTGAGAACTTGTTGGGGCATAACCCTGAATTATCTGCATTTGATATCTGCTATTAAGTTGTATAACTAATCTTGCCACTCTGTCTGATACACCATCAATCTCCACAATATTGTTCTTCCACTTTTTATTTATAATGAATCCTACTCCACTTGTATTTCCAATATTTGTGCCTTTATAATAGAGCATATGTCCACTTTTTAAATCAATTGTCTCTTCACCTTTTCTTCTAACTTCACAAAGTCCAATAATATCCCATTTAATATAAGAGAGTTCTTCTTCTAATTCTTGCAATCTTCCTTCACTTGAAAGTGATCTGCAGTTGTAAGTACCTAAATAAAAAGTCGTCATCAAATGGCAGCCTGGGTCCGCCTCCAGGATATTCTTAGCACCCTCCGTCTTTGGCCACCAACTGCTGCCTTGGTTGGTGACTTTACAGCCTCCTGGGATTAAGGGCCATGCTTTATTTTTGTCTGTCATAATTGTATAATTGGAAAAAATCTTTATCATTTAAGCAAACATTCATTTTGCCTTATCAGGCACTGAGAAGAAAGACCATCGTGTTTCTTGATCTTAAACTCAGAGGTAAAAAGCCAATAAACTCACCACGCTGGCTAATGCGTGTTGGTGAGCAGCCCATCCATGTTCGTATACTATATGAATAAACATATAGTAATAACAGCTGCAACGACAAGAACGTATGGAGTGGACATTAGGAATTTGCCCTGCTCGGTTCCTTTAAGGCCTCCAAGAGGAATCAAAGGGTCTCCTTTCAGTTAATAGCAAACTCCTTTCTGCAGCCATTGCACATACACTATTTCATATATATGTAGATCAGCCTGTTAAGTTCTATAATTAATTACTTAGCCATATGTGTATATATCTTATCAAATCAGTGATAAATTAGTTAAATTATGAGTCTCTTGTTTTACCGGCAGTGACTGCTGGACCGAGAGCAAATTGACTGTCTGTGTATGTTGAGGAATGTCATCCATAGGGTAGTATATCATTGAGCAGAGGTGAAGGGGTTGAAGGTTGGTCGGATTCTGGATCACAGCATCTGGATTCGATCAGCTTTAGGGTATTTTGCCTATGTTCTAGATTTTGTTATGTGGAGGGACAATTCTTACCGTTACAATATATATATATATGGCATATACATAGTATATAATGAATGCTTTACAAGACCTTTTATTGGCATTTGTTTTCATGAGGACCTTATATATAAATGTATTGATACTATTATCATTATTGAAATTTTTTTTTTCCTTTTGGCAAATAATTTGTATCTATAATTAAGATACATTTGAGTAGTCTGCATTTGGCACATCACAAGAAAGAAGTGTAGTTTAGGAAATACTTATTTAGATTTAGCATAGTATAAGGAGAATATTGTTATATTTTTTCTTGATTGCAAAGTTAGTATGATCCTACTTCAATCTTTCTGATTTTCATTATTAAGTTTTATCAGGCTAGAAGACAAGAAGTTGAATTTGTGTTTTTCACTCACTATTGAGAAATTTTGTGAATCTTTATTTGCTACAGCTTTAAATTTCGTGTATATTTTATTTATAATATTTTAATTTGAAAAAAATTCAAATCAAGTAAGTGGGTCTTCAAAGTTTCTTAAACTCTACAATGATGGGTGCCTATTATATATATCTCAAACTTTGCAAGATTATTTTAAAAAATATTCGTCATCATCATAATCACCAACAATTATCAATCCACTGCAGATAAAGGTCTCTCCAAGTTCAATCTATCTTATCCAAATTGTAATTTCTCTTATCCACATCACTTCTCTCCAAGTTCAATTTATCTTATCCAAATTGTAATTTCTCTTATCCACATCACTTCTGCACTCTTTCTTATTTCATCCATCCATCTCACATGTGGTCTCTTTCTGAGTCTTTTACAATCTCTTGGAATCCCGTTTAAGATTTCAATTGTTCAACTTCATTCACTTCAGTCTTTTAATTTTTTCAATGAGGTCAGTAACACCTGTTTGTTCTTTTACCCATATACTGCAATTTTTATCTCTTCTTGGTATTCCCAACATGCACCTTTCCATACTTCCTTGAGTGGTCTGAAGTCTCTGTAATGCTCTTCTATTAAGTGTCCAAGTCTCAGATCTATAAGTAAGAACTGGTAAAACACATTTATTAAAAACCTTTCTTTTCAAACACATAGGTATATTTCATTTTACTATCAAGTTATTTCTGTGAAAAGCACTCTAACCAAGTTTAATTCCATGATTAATTGCATCCATTATGTTTCCACCTGTATTAACAATCTGACAAGAGATTTGAAACTATTAACTTCTTCTAACTCATTATAATCAATCTTTATTTTCATCATTTGAGAAAATCCATTAAACATTACTTTAGTCTTTTTAACATTTATCTTTAGTCCTACTTTTTTACTTTCATCTGATAACTGCTGCAACATTGCCTGCAGTGCTAAAGCATTATTTGCAAAAACAACAATATCATCTGCAAAATTTAAATAGCTTAAACAATCTTCATTACTTTCACTCCTTTAGCTTCCTATTTTAATCCACAAAATACTTCTTGTAGCACTGCTGTAAAAAGTTTTGGAGATATGGAGTCACCCTGTCTTACACCCTTCTCAATGTTGACTTTCCCAGTATCATTATGTAATCTAATTATTGCTGTTGCATTTTTATAAATATTCTTTAAAATATGACAATATCCTGGATCTATACCTTGATGATCCAATGCTTCAATCACTGAAGAAATGTTTATAAAATCAAATGCCTTTTCATAATCTACAAATCCAAAGCATAATTGCAACTCATATTCATTTGCCCTTTCTATAACATCTCTCAATACCTGGATATGATCTACTCTACTAAAACCACTTTTAAATCCAGCTTGTGCTCTTGGTTGGTGGAAATCCAATGTTCTCTGTATATGAGTTGTAAGTATCTTGGTAAAAATTTTGTAAAAACTGATTAAAGGCTGATAGATCTGTAATTTTTAATATCTTCTTTATCACCTTTTTTAAATATTAATATTAATAATGCATTCTTCCAATCATCTGGTACATCTTTATCATTTAGACATTTTGGTATATAACTTTGCTAAAAAAAAATATATTTCTTCCCCTGCTTCTTTTAATTCATCATTAGCTGGAGCCTTTCCTTTCTTCATACATTTAATTGCATATCTCACTTCTTCATTTAAAATTCTGGGCAAATCAGAAAATGTAATAGATATAGGAGGTACTTGTTCTTTATTACTATATAATTCTTGATAAAAGTCTTCTAACCATTTCATGGTGTCATCTCTCTTTTTAGTAATAGTTCTATCTTTTTTATTGCAGATATAAATTTCCTACCAGTACCAAAATGTTGTTTTAAACTCTTGAGACTTTTATTCTCTTTTACAGCTTTCCTTGTAGTTCACAGTTATTTTTTTTTTATCACTTTCAACTCTTTTTCACTCCATTTTACAAAATTCAAGATATTCAATATTTTTAATGCATCATTTTTATATATCTTCATATTCCTTCTTTTCTTCATAAATTCTATAGTCTCAGTAGAAATTTTTTGGGTCAGTTTTTAAAAGTGTATCAGTTATTTTCATATTAATTTCATTCAAATCTGAATCATGTTCAAAATCTACTAATACCTGAAACTGATTTGTAAGTTCTAATTTAAATTCATTAGAATGTTTCTGAAGATTAGAAATATCAACTGTAAATATTATTTTTCTTAATAAGTTTTGTCTTTTTAGTTTTGCATTAATATGTATCTTACATCTTACCAGTAGATGATCACTTCCTGTGTTAAATTTATTAAGAACATTGCAATCTTGAAATATGTATTTTCTGTTAGTCAAAATATAATCCAATTCTGCTGTAATTTCATTTGGATGCTTCCATATCAATTTTCTTTTAAAATTTTTCTCAAAAAAAGAATTCATAATATAAAGTTTTTTCTTTTTCTGCACACTCCACAGGTTTATGTCCTCTCTCATTTCTATTACCATAACCAAAATTACCTACAGCACTTTCATCTTTCATTTGTTTACCAATTCTAGCATTAAAGTCTCCTACGACAATTTTAAAATGTTTATTCTGATCAAAAGCCTTTTGTGCATCCATATAAAAATCCTCTACTACTTCATCACTATGAAAACTTATTGGGGCATAAACCTGAATTATCTGTACTTGTATCTGCTATTAAGTTGTATAACTAATCTTGCCACTCTGTCCAATACACCATCATTCTCCACAATGTTGTTCATCCACTTTTTATTTGTAATGAATCCTACTCCACTTGTATTTCCAATATTTGTGTCTTTATAATAGAGTACATGTCCACATTTTAAATCAATTGTCTCTTCCCCTTTTCTTCTAACTTCACAAAGTCAAATAATGTCCCATTTAATATAAGACAGTTCTTCTAATTCTTGCAATCTTCCTTCACTTGAAAGTGATCTACAGTTGTAAGTACTTAAATAAAAAGTCATCATTAAATGGCAGCCTGGGTCTGCAATCAGGAGATTCTTAGTGCCCTCTGCCTTCGGCCACCAACCACTGCCTTAGATGGTGACTTTACAGCCTCCTGGGAATAAGGGCCATGATTTATTTTTGTCATAATTTTATATATCTATTGGAAAAATATTTATCATTTTCACAAACATTCATTCTGCTTTATCAGGCAACTGAGAAGACCTTGATGTTTCTTGATCTTAAACCCAGTGGTAAAAAGCCAATAAAATCACCATGCTGGCTAATGCATGTTAGTGAGCAGCCCATCCATATTTGAATACTATATGAATAATCACATAGTAATAACAGCTGCAATGACAAAAATGTATGGAATGGACATTAAGAATTTGCCCTGCTCAGTTCCTTTAAGACCTCCAAAAGGAATCAAAGGGTCTTCTTTTAGTTAATAGCAAACCCCTTTCTGCAGCCTTGAACAATATTACAATGATCTAAAAACTTGATTTTTTGGAATGTTTAAGATTATTTTTGTAATTGTATAATAATTATTAGAAATCAAATGTATATATTATTACATATTCATTTTTTTACAGAAATGTTTTATTTTAAATATAAAAGAATATATTCTTCTGTGTAATGTTACCATAGAGATTATGGTCACAGGAACTACAACTATTTAGAAGTGTCATCACTAAATAGTCTGTTATAATATTTAGCGATATTGTAAAAATTACAAAAAATAATTAAACTTTTAAAGCATAAATTGATAATTTATTAGATATTGAAAATAATTTGTTCAGATTTTTAAAACAAACATCAAACAAAGAAGATTTCATATATTTTGCAAATTAAATATGCTCTACTGAAATTTGATAGTGAAACATGGCTTTGTTTAGATTAAAATCTAATTTTTAAAGTAATTCTGAAAATCAAATGTGATTTTTAAAAAAATATTTAATTTTTAAACAAAACTATCAAATGATAGCAAATTTATTATATTTTAATAAAGTAAGTAAAAACAAAAAAATCTGTCAGAATACAGGAGGGTTAAACCATTTTATTTTCTAATTCAATAAGTTTAAATTCTGTGTTTGTTTCTGTTCTTGACTTTTTTTATTTCCAGAAACAATTATGTATGTTTAAATTTAATTTCTTGTCTTAATTCATTCTCTAATTCATATTGACTCTCTTTTCTTTTATTATTAATATTTTCAGGCTTTGTTTCATTTTTATCTGAGCTCTTTCTGCCTTTATTTCATATTTCATGTTTGAGCTCTTTCATTGCCCTTATAAATTCATCTTGATCTGTTTTGATGTGAAGGAACTTCATTCCTTCTTTTTCTATTCTTTAATATTTTTAATTCTCTCTGACTTTTCCATACTTTAGTTTATATTTATATATTTTATTTAAGATCTTTTTCTATTCTTTAATATTTTTAATTCTCTCTGACTTTTCCATACTTTAGTTTATATTTATATATTTTATTTAAGATAAAGAACATGAACTTCATTTTAACTTAATATCATAGACTGTATAAATAAATAATTCATTTTCTTATTATGCTTTATATCTCTTATAACTAAATTAGTTATCTAACTATTTAAATTAATGTATACAAGATGCCTCATCATGATCGATTCACCCACTTATAATAATATTACCCAAACTAATGTATGCTTTTTGTTCTAATTATACCATGCCTTTCTCATTGCCTTCTAATGTAATTCTCTAACTTTGCCCAAAACATTTTGTGTTATGTCATTGTCAATAAACTTTTACAAAAACTGTCAAATGTTTTACATCAATTTCCAAAAAATAAATATGAAACAAAGCACAGTAAACAAACTAATAGGTTCACTTCAAATACATTTAACTATTCACTTTAAGATTACTTCATTAAAAAACTTCAATAAATATTCATCAGTAAGCCTATTTTTGTTGGTACTTTACTGATATACAGCAAATACTTTGGTGCTTTTAAAATTACAAAAACAAATTTCATCCTTTATTATAACTTGACAAGCCTAAGTACCATAAAATGGTACTTTGTCTTCATATGCACTTTTGTTGTGCATTTATATATAAAAATATATATAGCTCCTACAACATTTTATATTTCATAATTTAATCCCTAAAGAAAATCTCTTATCTAACTAATGTAATAAATATTTTATTTCATCATTATCTTGTAATTAATAATAAGCTAATGCATTGAAAATGAAACTATTCCACTTAACAATTTATTTAGGAAGATTCCTTTCAGAATTTCATTACTCCATAATCATAGCCATGTGGATTGTCAATGTAATTGTATGCATATATATATATATATATATATATATATATATATATATATATATATATACATATATATATATATATATATACAAAAAAAATTTATATTATCCATTTTCTGGAAATGGCAAAGCAAGTGTCTTTTCTATTTATAGAGTTGGTGTCACTGGTAATAAGCTATTTATTATTATTTTTAAAAGTGCAAAATATGAAATGCACTAACATGCACAAGCACACAAAACTGGAGACAAAATAAAGAAATGTATATATATATATTTATTTTAATACATATATTCCATTAAGTTGCTAAGCGCTTTCAAAGGTCAGAGCCCTCATATTCATAGCCATTTTGTAAATAGATAAGAAATTGATTAGGAGCGATGTAAATTTATGCAAATGCAATAGTTATTTCCTGGATGTTTTGTAACAAGAGTCTTTTCTATTTATAGCATGTTTTGTAACAAGAATCTTTTCTACTTATAGCATCGCTATCTCTAGTGATAAAGTAAGCCTCTTTTATCTTCCTTTTGAGATCATGTCACTTTCTGAAAACCACCACTGGATCTCTATGTTGGCAATCATGACCGGCTAACATGTGGTGCTGTGCAAAAACTGAACTATTAAGTGTCCACCAGTGTTTTATTATAGGAGTATGTGTGTTGTGATAACCTAGTGGACAGAGAGGCCCTGGTCTCACCCTAATATGATGATTTACAATATTTTTCAGGGCATGCAATATTATAGACCACCTGAGTTGTCAGCAAGGGTGGTAGTCTGTCTTTAGTGTTATTGATTAGTTTATTGGAGTTGGGAGGTGTGTGGAAGCATAAATGATATTTATTATTGAATATATTGTAAAAACTTTTATGCACATTAGGCAGATAAGAGAGTAGAAGTCTTTGCTTGTCTGTGTTAGGGGCCAGATTATTGATTTTAGAGCAAAATTGTTTTATTTTCTTGTCAATTAAATTTTGATTAAAACCAACTTTTATTAGGTCATTCCTGTGTGAAGCTTATTAGCTTTTTTATCTGCCTCAAATTTACAGAGGTGCATATTTTTATACAAAAATGAATTTAAGCCAGAGAGTTTGTGGTTAGTTGGTGAATTGGAGAGGGGGTGGGGGTGTCCTCTAACATCAAGGGGTTTGATGGGCATCTTATAATTAAGATGTGTGTGCTCTTGCTTAATGTGTACATCTAGGTATTTAACTTTTTTATGGCTGTTTTTATTCTCTAAGTTGAATGTAAGTAATGTGGCATTTTGGAGTTCAGTTTTAATTTGTAGAAAAATTGGAGTGGGGGTGGCTATGAAGAGATCATCAACATATCTAATGTAGATGGATAGTAAGTTAGAGTTTTAATATTTTGGGATTACTTGCTTTTTAAAGTAATTTAACACTATACTTGAGATGATGCCACTCATAGGTAGTCCCATTGGCCAACCATCCTTTATATGAAACCACTGGTTGTGAAAGAAGGCCATGATATTTTTATTAAGCCATGATAAAAAGTCTATAATAAAGTCAATCAGTGGTTGAGCTGAGTTGTGGTTTATAAGCTCTTCTTTTATAATATGAATAGATTTAGCTCTGCAAATGGAGCTGTACAACTTTGAAACATCAATAGTAGTAGTATTTTTTATATATGTTTGCTGCCATTATTTCCATTCTCATTAATTTCATTTAAATTACTAAATTTAAAATAGGTGCAAATGGTTGCATAGATTTTTAAGATTATGTTAGTTTTTGTGGATTAATGTTGGGCTAATTTGTTTTGTAGTTGAATCAGGACTGGTGTGGGGATATACAGGTGTTTTATGTCAATGTTATCTGGGAAGGCACATTGGATTCTCATTCTTTTATGCAATGTTAGCATAGAGGGCATAATACCCACCTGAATGCATGACCCAAAAAGTGTAGCCATCACATTGTCATTGGTCATAGATGTATTTCCTATGCCATTGATCTTCTTACACTCTGGTTGGGACAGTAAGCCAGCAAAGGCTACTATCCCCCATTCATAGAACATGTCTTTATATATATATATATATATATATATATATATATATATATATATCCAAATGATTACCTCACCAGACAAATACACATTCCTGTACTGGATAAGGATCATTATTTCTCTAATAATATCCTGCTGCAGATATAAATTCCTGTCAGCATGATTTTTATGCTAACATCCTCATTTTGCATTGATCATATCAGTAAGCTAGCATTGGTTTGGGTGCAAACTTTTAGCCTGAAGTTAAAATAGTTGAGTTTGTTAAATGTGTGTGCTTTATAGCATATTTATGCTTAGAAAAATATTAAAATTGTGTTAAAACTATTGAATGTACCCATCTGTGCATATAACTTAAAATAAATTTATTCAGTAGTTAATTAAGTTTTCAGAATTTTGTATTAACATGTCAGTGTATAACAATGAACTGGTTTTGTTTAATTAATTTTTGGCAGTAGCCTATTTTTATTAATAATATTTTTAAAATCAAGTATTTAAAAATTCTTAAATCTGCAACATTAAATTATAAATTTAAAGTTCAGCTTTGTGGATGAATAAGCAACTGGGGCTTTTGGTTTGATAAAAGAGTAATCTCACCCATATGTATCTGCTGCTTTTATAAATTTTTCTAGGTTTAAATAGTCTACTGGCACCTTGGCATGGCATATAGAGTTGTGAAGTTTCGTCATACTGTTATTATATATATTTTTTTTTAATTAAAATTTTTTAAGAGTTTATTATAACAGCATTTGACAATCAAGTTGACTTCTTTTGACATTCTTTCAGTTAGTTTTGTTTTCTTTTATGTCATCTGTTGAATTTCAACAATAATAATGATTGATAGTGTTTCCACGTATATTATCTTTAGATGGTTTCCACCTACTTTTAACTTCATTAGATTCTTTTTTTCATATATGTGTCCAAGTAGAGATAATTCTAAATCATTTTAGCATAGTATTAACACACATTAAAGAAATAATTTTTTGACTGTCATTCATTCTATTCATAATCCTGAAGATGTTAGTCAAAAAAAATCCATGTTCTCCTTTCGTTATTTTATCAACAAATTGTCTGGTGTGATATTGATCTGGCTAAAGTAATGAATGTTCTATCTGGTTACTAAGCAACAATGTTTTCTTTTGTTTTATAAAAATTTGTTTATGAGATTCTCTTTTATACAATGACAATAAAGTTTATTATTCAGTAAGATAAAATAGTCATTTTTTTTTTTTTTTAAATAAACTAATTTTAAAATTAAGATGCAACTAATTTTTTTTTTTAGCATTTCATTTACCCTTACATTTATTCTGAGTTTGATCCTATCCCTATCTAATATTTTTTTTTATTTTCTTAACTATTTTAATATTAACTAAATTAAACATTATGTAAACAAATGATTCTTTATTGTTTTGTTTATTTACTATTTAATATTTTAGATAAACATATGATGGCCCTAAATGTAATATATATATATATGTACAGAGAGAGAGCGGGCAGGGAAGAAACATTGTGAATTTCCCTTACATATAAGATTTTTGAAAATAGTGATTAGAAATTTGAAAAGGCTGAATTCTTTGATCAAAAGTTGTAATCTATTTAAAAACTACTAAAAATCGATATTTAAAAAGATAAAATAGGTACATGGGACATTGAACCTACAAAATATCTAATAAGATATACTTGTAGGTCTTTAAATGAAGTACTAATTAGAAAAACTGTCAACTAATTTTACAATCAGGATTTTGAATCTAGGTTAAATATGTTACATATATATGAGAATCTTTCAGTAATTTAAACATTTTTTACGTATTCATTCCATGTTCAATCTAATTAGCCAATCAACTTTTTATTATTAAACAGTTGTCTAGATTTTCTTCTTTAAAGAGTTTTAAAAAAGTTTTACTAGCTAGCAATCACTAAGCCTGTTGAGTATAACAATTTTCTTTTCTGTTTGTTTATAGATTTCTGGAAAATTCCTGATCGGCAGTAGAATTTTTAAAGCCTGATCTACATTATATATATATTAACTTTATATGTATAAAGATAAAATCTCACTTTAGGTCAAAAGCCTTTTACAGAGTAAAAACAGAAAAGACATCTTTATTCATTGCAGTTGCTATCTGTAGATCCTAAACGAAGTAATTTGTTTTTCTCTCTAATTAAGGATAGCTAGGCATATATTTAATATTGGATAGTTGTATAAGTTGACTGTAAATTAGTTTTCTAAAAAAAAAATCCAAAATGTTTGTACCCTGCTATATAAGTTTAGAATGTACATCACAAACACATTAAAACTTTCTTAATATATCAAAAGTTATTTTGTAATTTTGTAAAAAATATGTATTTAAAAAATTCATATCATATTTTGAATTATATCATATGAATTTTATTATAAATTAATATTAAAATGCAATATATTTAAATAAAAGATTTTTAATATTTTTAGGAAAAAGTTGATTTAGGTGAGTTGATGTTATCTTTATGTTACTTGCCTACAGCTGGACGTTTAACTGTGACGGTCATCAAGGCAAGAAACTTAAAAGCTATGGACATTACTGGATCTTCAGGTAATTACAAATTTACCAGAATTAAACAAAATTTTATATCTTTATGCTTTATGCTAAACTACTATATTTATTCACCATAATGTAGATATTTACGTAATAAAATTTTTATATCTTAATTTAATTGTTTTATGATATAAATATTTAAATTTCTTTATTACATTAATTGGAAAAATGCAGAACAACATTATAAGTTTATAAAATGCTGATAATATAATGTAAGTATTTATTTTCACGGTATATTTTTTCAATTAAATTACAAAGCTTTTTTTTTCTTTTCGCAATAAATTAATTGCTTGATTATAAGCTTTAGATATATATTTCCACTCTAATCAGCAATACACAGTACTTAGTTAAGCAATCATCCAATAACAATTCCCATAATTAGTTTAAGCCCGACCAATCTTCATTTGTATTTGAATATTAACTATTAATTTGAAAGTTTCAATCTAGTTATTAGGATGAAACTAAACCATTTTTCTCATTATTTAATGTAGACTGATTGATATCATTTATGATAATCGTATTAGATATTATGAAATAATGATTAACGTATTTTCCTATCAGTTCCATGGCTTGAAATTTAAATATGAGCTATGTGATTTTTTTTGCCGTTAATTAACTTAAATAACCATATAATTAATTAGTAGTTAGGAATAAATAATTAGCTTTTTTTTAAATCTAGAAAGTAACACAAAGAAAAACAGTCTTAAATCCTCTCAACCTTCAAAGCTTGGTGACTGATAGTAAAAGAGAAAGCATTACTTATATCTATCAAGATGATGAACGAAATATTGAAGATGTTTTGTTCTTGGAAGACAGTTGACCAAAAAAAAAGTTTCTTGATTTGTAATTAATTATTTAAAAAGCTATTTTGACTTTTTATTATTTCCTGTATATTAAAGATAAACTGACCACTATTAAAAGTTCTTGATAAAGAAATACCGAGTGTTCAAATATAAAAATAGCTAGATGTACATGGTTTGACTAAATGATTAAAATATTTATACTAAATATGTTAAATTCATATTATCTTAATTTATTAATAGATAAAATTAAGAAAGTTATTTTTGAATGTATCAATTTTTCAACTTTAACTTCCATTTCATAAAATTTGCTGTTATTGAATAGTGGCTTCTAATCTAATTATAGGATACATTTTTTCGCAGTGATCTAATTAAGAAACTGAAATTTATTTTATGCATATATATATCTTCACTGCCATTTTTAAAACGATTTGTAAATGATTATGGTTATTCTAATTTACACCTTTATCTTGAATATTAAAGATATCTTGAATATTAATAAATGAATGAACCGACACATCACTAATTTCAAACCTCTATTTAAAATTTGTCTGAAGGTTTGTAATGATATTATATTATAAGATGTGATATGTTGGACTATTTCCATCATTTATGAGTGAATATTGAATGTATGGAAAATTTTAAACTTTATTTAAACTTTTCAAATACAAACAACTTGTTAGTAATAACACACACAAATAGACAATACAGGTTAGTAATTACACAACGTTTCGAGTAGTATTATTCTCCACTTTTCTTCCAATCATACAAGAAGCACTAAACAAGGAATTGTACTATCATTATGGAACAGAGCAAAGGAGGTTTGTTCAGAATCCAGTGACTTGGAAAAAGAAAAGATTCACATAAAGCAAATGCTTATGAAGAAGGGTTATCCATCATCAGTCATCAGAAAAACCTTCAATAGACAACACAAAGAGACACCAAAAGAGAAAACAGTTATTGGTACAGTGGTGTATCCATACATACCAGGAATGGCAGACAAACTAAAGAAAATCTGCAGTCAATATAATATTAGGACTGCTTTCCAAAGCCTTACCACACTTCGAGGAATGCTTACTTCTACTAAGCCTAAACTGGAAATGTTGAAGAACAAAAACTGCATCTATGAAATACCATGTGAATGTGGAAGGAAGTACATTGGTGAGACCTGTCACCTGGTTGAACAACGATTGAAGAAACACAAATTAATGGTTAAAAGAGAAAAAATAGATGTGTCTCCCATAGCAGATCATGTATGTAGTAATGACCATGTGCTTAAGTGGGAAAATGCAAAGATATTGGATAAAGAGGAAAAAATGCATAGAAGAAATTCAAGGAAGCTGCTCATATGACAGTGGTAAATAATCCTATAAGTCAACCCAGTGTTGCAATACACAATGTATGGAAGCCTCTAATTAATCTTGCTCTTAGGAAAAAGTAAAAATAAAAATAATTAGACTTGTTAAAAAAAAATTGAAGGACTCAGGAGGATTTGAACCAACCCTCATATATAAATATATCAAATTTCTACTATATGTTGCCTTTGACAGAATAGCTCAGTTGGTGGAGCGTTTGCCTTAAATTCAATATACAAGAATCTAAAGGTGCGAGTTCAACTTCTAAGCGAATATTGTCACTGTGCATATAGGCCAGCAACACCTGAAGAAGATTGGAGAATGATACTACTCGAAATGTTGTGTAATTACTAACCTGTATTGTCTATTTGTGTGTGTTATTACTAACAAGTTCTTTGTATTTGAAAAGTTTAAATAAAGTTTAAAATTTTCCATACATTCAATATTCACTCATAAATGATGGAAATAGTCCAACATATCACATCTTATAATATACCATCATTACAAACCTTCAGACAAATACTAAGTACTCGGTATGGACCCGATGCTATGTTGAAATTTAGACATTATGAAAAATTATGTCTAAAATTGGCTAAAGTAGAAAATCATTTAACTTTCTTATGTAAATGTAAATCAGAAGGGATTATTTCTAAGGGTTTGCAGTTAAAACCTCCTATTTCCTCCAAGAGAGCTGAGAAAATTATTCAGAGAGCAAATGAGGCCTTATTGAGAGAAAGTATAAAGGTTCAGTGGTTTACCAAGTATCAAACATTGCGATCTATTAGAAGTGTGGAATCGTTACTACAATACAAAGTTACAGATGAAGATTTCTCAAGAATTTTTCAAGCAGTGAACAGATCATATTGTAAGTTACATGGGAGGATAAAAGACCTTCAGAAGAAGAAGCTTGTCAATCTACATGGGCAAGTCAAATGTAATACTGCAACTAGTTTATCCTCGTCATCAGTGAAAAATCTTAGTTCTAAACAACTTACCGATTGTGAATTAGCAGTTCTTGGAAAAGGTTTGAATTTCACCATTACACCATCTACTGTACCACTATTGGATATAATGGCCACCACTGATGAAGTGACACAAATTTGAATCTAGAGGAAGTGGCAGAGTTATGCTGGAGAGTAAAAAGAACACTGGAAAGACATCAAGTACACAAGCAAAAGTCAAACATTTCATGTGATGAGAGGAAAGCTATTAAATCTCTCAAACAGGATACATCTATAATCATTCTTCCTGCTGACAAAGGTAACACTACAGTTGTAATGGATAAAACTGATTATGATAACAAAATACAAGGCCTTCTCACAGCAGGCCAATACAAAAAGATAGCAAAAAATCCAATTCCAAATACAGAGGTAAAACTACAAGCATTACTCTGGAACCATCACAGGTATTTCAGTGATTCAGAAAAAAGAAAATTAACTTCGTATTTGAGAAAGATTCCTCACCTGTATGGACTGCCAAAAATTCATAAAGACAATGTTCCATTAAGATCTATTGTTAGTTCTAGAAATTCTCCCTGTCAAAATTTGTCAAGATTTCTTCTCAAAGTTCTTAGTCCATTGACATATAGGACATCGTCTTTCGTCAGGGATTCTAAGCACTTTGTGGAACTAGTCAGGAACATGAAAATGGATAGAACTGACATATTGGTAAGCTTTGATGTGGAAAGTCTGTTTACAAATGTACCATGTGATGAAGCATTGTCTATTGTAAGGAAAAGGTTAAATGATGATAATAGTCTACAAACTAGAACAGCTCTAACTATTGATAGTATAATGGAATTATTAACATTCTGTGTAACAACAACATACTTTCAATATAACTCAGAATTTTTCCACAAAATCAAGGGATGGCCATGGGATCATCACTGTCACCCTTGCTCAGCAACATTTACATGGAAGAATTTGAAGCCACAGCCATAAATACTACTCCGTGTCCACCTAAAGTGTGGCTTCGATATGTTGATACATTTGTGGTCTGGCCACATGGCAAGGAAAAATTACAGTCTTTCTGGATGCACATTAACAACATATCTCCTACAATTAAATTCATGATAGAATCAGAACAAGAACAGA
This sequence comes from Epiperipatus broadwayi, assembly GCA_028023455.1. Lineage (NCBI taxonomy): Eukaryota > Metazoa > Onychophora > Udeonychophora > Euonychophora > Peripatidae > Epiperipatus > Epiperipatus broadwayi. The sequence goes on from JAQFVV010012417.1 coordinate 10,566,172, forward strand.
AATTGGCATTCTTGGATGTTCTTGTGACAAGACTCCCTCAGGGCAAAGTAAAAACAACAGTGTATAGGAAACCGACACACACTGGCAAATACTTGGCATATACATCCAATCATACAAGAAGCACTAAACAAGGAATTGTACTATCATTATGGAACAGAGCAAAGGAGGTTTGTTCAGAATCCAGTGACTTGGAAAAAGAAAAGATTCACATAGAGCAAATGCTTATGAAGAATAGTTATCCATCATCAGTCATCAGAAAAACCTTCAATAGACAACACAAAGAGACACCAAAAGAGAAAACAGTTATTGGTACAGTGGTGTATCCATACATACCAGGAATGGCAGACAAACTAAAGAAAATCTGCAGTCAATATAATATTAGGACTGCTTTCCAAAGCCTTACCACACTTCGAGGAATGCTTACTTACTAAGCCTAAACTGGAAATGTTGAAGAACAAAAACTGCATCTATGAAATACCATGTGAATGTGGAAGGAAATACATTGGTGAGACCTGTCGCCCGGTTGAACAACGATTGAAGGAACACAAATTAATGGTTAAAAGAGAAAAAATAGATGTGTCTACCATAGCAGATCATGTATGTACTAATGACCATGTGCCTAAGTGGGAAAATACAAAGATATTGGATAAAGAGGAAAAAATGCATAGAAGAAAATTCAAGGAAGCTGCTCATATGACAATGGTAAATAATTCTATAAGTCAACCCAGTGTTGCAATACACAATGTATGGAAGCCTCTAATTAATCTTACTCTTAGGAAAAAGTAAAAATAAAAATAATTAGACTTGTTAAAAAAAAAAAAATTGAAGGACTCAGGAGGATTTGAACCAACCCTCATATATAAATATATCAATTTTCTACTATAAGTTGCCTTTGACAGAATAGCTCAGTTGGTAGAGCGTTTGCCTTAAATTCAATATACAAGAATCTAAAGGTGTGAGTTCAACTTCTGAGCGAATATTGTCACTGTGCATATAGGCCAGCAACACTTGAAGAAGAGTGGAGAATAATACTACTCGAAACGTTGTGTAATTACTAACCTGTATTGTCTATTTGTGTGTGTTATTAGTTTGTATTTGAAAAGTTTAAATAAAGTTTAAAATTTTTCATACATTCAATATTCACTCATAAATGATGGAAATAGTCCAACATATCACATCTCTATTTAAAATGCATCACTAATTTGCTATGAATGCTGATTAATACTTTGATGAGGATCTATCAGGAAGATTTTTATTATGTTCATTTAAATATTGTATTTAGTTATCTTAATAGTGAGCAACATCAATATAGAGCACATCAATAGCAAGAAAATGTTTAAGATGTATAAAAGAAAGCCATCATACAATGTTGTATATATGATATTCAATATGTTATATGAGAAACTTCAGGGAAAGTAGTAAATTAAACTGTGCTCTTAATACTCAACTAAAGAGAAGGTCGTCGTCCCCCCAGTTAAAGTAACAAAATAAGGTTGAGTGCTTTCAATAGTTAAAATACGCTCATATTCATAGCTAGGGTAAATTGTGAAGTGATGGAGAAAGCTGCAAAATTATTTTGAAGGCCTTGTAATGTTCTTTGCTGCTTAATATCACCATAATTACTTTGCATTTCTCACTGCATTTTTCCTCTGTAAATACCATGATTAAACTATTTCTTCCTTCCTGCGAATATACCAAGTGAATTATAGAAAGACATCAACTTCTGCTTTTAACTTCAAATAAATAATGATCATGGAAGATTATTTTTGTAATATCATCATTATAAATTTTATTGTTTATCACAAATATTCAATGTATTTATTAGAATCACAATATTTTAAATGCTTGAAGCAAATATTTATTAACCAATTATTATTAATCATAGAGGAACTGCCAAAATCATTAATTAACTACATTCTCTCCTTTTTTTTTAAAAAAAAAAAAAACTTTTGCCATATTTAAACTGTAAAAAAATGCAATGCTGAAGAAGAACGTTGATTTTAAAAGGATTATTGCTGTTTATAATTATTTAATTTTAAGATATAATCCAGATATCCAATAAATGTCCTACTGTATTTTTAAAATTCATAATATTATTAATATAATGAATTACCAATTTGAAATCAAGGTGAACTGAGATATATTGGCAGATAATATTATTTTACTTAATAATCATAACAATTCCATTACAGTTATGTAAAGTCATATCAAAATAAAATTCTTGTTTATACTTCACCTTCGAGTAGTAAGTTACAAATTGCACATTACGCAAACAAGTAAAGCTCAATTTCAAGAGAATTATGTGGCTGAGCACTTTCAGAAACCTTTAGATCCCATATTCGTAGCCATCCTGTTTTCTCATAAATTTGACATAACTTATGAGATTTAATATCAAGAATTTCAGTAAAAATATTTCTGAGAACTCTAGCATTAATAATTGTGTTTTTATATTGGACTACTTTCATCATCTAATATGAATATTGAAAAAGTTAAATTTTTCTAAAGACATTCAATATTCATATTAGATGATGGAAATAGACCAATATAAAAATACAGCTAAAACATCATCATCACAAACCATTAGGAAAACACTCTAGCATTAATAGTCTATTAATGCATAATTAATAAGACTTATACTAGTATGAGTTGTTATTATTACTAATTTTAAACATAATAAAAATAATTTAATTATTTCCTGCATATTCTGTAAATTCTATAATGTTTAGTAGAAATTGTACGGCATATACATCTAATTTAAAATAGCATTCCATTTCAATAAAAAAAATATTTTAAATGTGTACCAGGAGAATTATTTAGCAATTGAAATCAGACATAACTTTTAATATAGTTCATTTGTAATTTTTTCCTATTAGAAAAAATTTCAAAATTATTTTCTATCATAATTAAAAGTTCCCTGCGCAGTCATTATTATATCTGATTGGCTGTCATATAAGCATTTTTAAGCCACATCTGCCAAAGGTTTCAGCCTTTCATGTTATTATTATATCATCTGTGTGTGCTTAAGAAATTAATATAGCAACATTTATTACATATTTTATAGCTGTTGTAGATAAACAATTATAAGGTAATTTATGAAAATTATTGCTTATGAATTTCTTGACACCTTATGGTTTAGCTTAACCTTGTTACATTTTCTCGCTTCAACCTGTCTTGTCAATGAATTCCAGTTATCAGTTGGTGGTTATATACATTCTTTTGTGGATGAAGAGTACTTTAAAATTTATTCCATGCTTTATTAATTAAGAGCACTAACTAATTTATACTTTTCACTATAGAAAATAATAGAGAAGCTTCTCTGATAGTTGGAAATGATCTCTATGATCAATTAAAAATAGTCCCCCTCTCCAAGTTTTTACTAGCGAATTTATAAACTTTTAGCCAAGGGATTGATCATAAATTTATAAGCCAGATTCTCTATTGTCAATAGAGATAAAATTAGCAAATCACTACCTTTTAACCTTGACTGGAATCAATTGAATTCTTTACTAATATTTTTAGAATACTTAAACAAAAATATTTAATGATTAATTTATTGTTTTGTTTAAAAAATAATTCTAATCATAAGTCTGTGGATAAACTATTATTTAATAATAAAATATTAAAGTAATTGTATGGCTTTATTTAAACTAATGTTATATTATTATATCATAAATATGGAAACTAATTTATCTGTCAAATCTTTGTGCAAGCATTACAACACACAACCTGGAAGAGAGCTGACATATATGTTGAACAATCTGATTATTTACTATCCTAGAGAAAAGTATTTATTAATTTTCCCTATTCTCATTCAATAAAATTAATAGCCATTCGACCATACCACTGATTCAAACAACAGCTTTAACTAATTAAGGTTACAGTTGATTAAAATTTAAAAATTTTAATTCATGTGTTGATAAAATATAAACTTGATGAACATCACACCCAACCATAAGGTGACAATATATACTTATCTCCATGCTCATTCCATCACTTCACAATTTACCCCAGCTATGAATACGAGAGTATTGTAACTCTTGAAAGCATTTAGCCATATTTTGTTACTTTAACTGGAAATAAAAAACTTCTCTTCAGTTGCATATTAGTGCATGATTTAATCAATTACTTTCATTGAAGTAAAGTCCAAACCTTATACCTTTGTATATAGAATGTATTACAAACCAATAATGAGCCATGATTTATCTATTCAAACTTTGACCCAAAGCCTAGAATTTTTCTAACATGTTTGCATTTTAAGATAATCCTCAATTTCTGCAGACTGAAACTTAATGCCTTTATATACAACTATATACAAATTCAATCACAGCTTGAAATATTCTTACTCAAAACAGTTATTAGAGATCTCAAAGGAGCTACTAAAAATGCTTTAGAAAAAGCACTGGTTGCATTAGATAAAAACCACCAAAATTGCCTCACTGGAATGCTCAAGAATACATATTTTGGATAAACTCTCCAAGACTTTCAAAAGATAATGGACCCATATGATAAAGTCATTTTATTTCAAGCTATATACCTAAAACACATGTCAATACCTGTTTATGGCAATAATTACAAATTCAAGTTCACATTTCACAAGTAAGACCAAAACAAGATACCCTTGTATATAAAGATCCAAGAGGCCATATTTTACCTCTATATAAGAAATCTCAAGATGCAAGGCTACTCTTGCAGCCAGTGTACCACCTTGCCACACACTGCAAAAATGAATAATATTCACAATACCAATAAATTGGCCAACTAATGTTTACACATAAGAAATCCAGACCCAAATTCCTTCATCAACAGCTCCAATGCCCAGGAAAAACCAATGATAAATGTCAACTCATTGAAACTCTCACCCTCTCAGATTAAAATACACTCACTAATGGCCTTACAATAAACAAAACAAATAATGCAAGCACCATTACCACAGACTCCAGATAAACCACTGTAGATCAATTATATAATTTGCCTACTATGCTGCACATTAAAACTGACACAATCAGCAACACAAGAAAGTAACACTCAACCAACTCCAATGAAACAAACACTAATTAACCAAAAACTTTACACATAATTATTAACAAAGCATCTATCATATCATGGAAGTACATCATGCCTCCTACATATAGATTTACCCTCTCCAAAGACCAAGCCCCAAAAAACAATGAATAAAAAAATTTTATGGATGGGAACAGTCTTGCATCTATGATGACTAAGCTCCCCATTTAATAACTTCATTCCAATAAATGTTGGCCACACTCAAGCCAACCATATACATTCACCATGCAACAACCAATACAATATCCCATATTACAAAATCTAAACACTCACCATACAAACTGCCCCTCAAGATTAATACCAGCAACAAGATACCACTAACTAACCCATTTTACCGGATGTTCACTACTTACCCCACCACAACATAGCAATAACCCTAAATAAAAATCATTTTTGCCAGAAAGTTATCACAATGTCCAAACCCTTTTCTTCCATCACTACACCTTAATAAAACTAAACATAAGAACATTTAATGTTAGAGGTGTAAATTCAACCTCAAAGATGTAGAAATTAAAATAATAGATTAAAATCATGCAACCACACATCAATGGATTTCTTGAAACCAAGATAATTTAACTAAAGCAAGTTTTTTTCACTTGTTCCAGGAAAATATCACCCTCTGGAGGCACTGCTTTTCTCATAATCCCAGGCTGTCCATTCTCATCCTTTAAAATTATATATATTGATGCAAATTTACTATCACCTTTCATCATTGCATTACCACTCTCAACATCATATTTGCCTATATTCCCCAAGGTTCTACAATCATCTTACATATTATATTCACTATAAACTTCCTTCTTGCATCAATATCTCATCCAATAATCTTAATGGAATATTTTTATATAAAGTACCATGCCTTCATCAAATGGCATTGACAAATAGGACTGTCTTTCAAGAGTGCCAAAGACTTTCTATCACTCAATGCAATTACATTTCACAATAAAGGTCACTTCTTTTTCATAGACCTGTGCATCTACTCACCAAAGTTACATCATCTAATCAGTCTAAGCCTCAACACTTCTCCATCCTTCAATGATTGCACCTAAATCCTGCTGATCAATCTAACAAAAATTTAAGCAAACACACTTCCTCTGGAAAAAACAATTAGAGTACTTTCCCCACATTTATCCTGAAATGTGTCTTTTCTAAAACATATTTCATGCTACACAAGGTTAAAAACATGCCATAATCCTGTACACAGATATTATCAACATGCTGTCATTTAACATGGAAACTCCTCAACCATCCAAACTATTAGAATTCGTGGACAAATTACAGATGAAAATTGCTATATGCAAGCCCACACGTCACACTTGACAGCATGTCTGTAATCTTTCAAAAGCTGACAATACTTGTGATAAGCTTAAAAACTATTTAGCCACAAAAGATAGCCTCAACAATCAATTCACATAGACCCAAGCCTACATTTATTGGGTCCAATTCCTCAACATTAAGATCTTTTATAATGCTTCAGGCTAAAAGAGTCACTTGTGCTGCTCACAATATAAAACCTACACACTAGTGCTTTAAGAAAAGACTACAAATACAACAACTCATTCCCATTGACATCAGATCTTTTTGGGTAGCCAGAAATAGATATCCCATTCCACATTAATAAATTTGCTATTAAACTCGGCACCATTGGAGCACATGGCCTTCCTAAATTTGTCTGCACATGTCAGCCAAATCATCACTCAATATTTATATGATCTTGGAAAACTATCTATCACAAAAGCTCTACAATGTCAAATGCCTATATCCCATTGCAATAGTCCTGTTCAACAAGAAGTCAGACTCAGCCTCGATATCCACTTTTTATAATTGTCTATCCATTTTCATGGGTTTGATAGCAAATAAAATTATTGAAAAGATCTCAAAGACAACTACAATCTCACCTACTTCCCTTAATCTCCCCATACAATTCACAAAAAAGCAATCATCAACCTCACAAGTCACACTGATTTTCCAAAACAATATTGATCTCAGTTTAAAAGCAAAAAAGCATGTACCTATTGCTATCTAAATTAATATTGAAGCAGTATTTGTTTCAGTCTTCATCAAAACATTAATAGATATGCTAACCAATACTATAATTCCACATACTTTATGTGCTAATTTAGTACTGAGATATAAAATTCCATGTCCATGGTACTTGTCATTATTCATGCCCACTTAATCTATTTCCAAGGTTCTTCTCTTTATCAAAGTATAACAGGCATCTAAATATTTTGCACTTTACAACATATATCATGTATAGTATATATGAATGACATTATTATCTTTCTGATCTCCAGAAAGCTGCTGCTAATTTTACAAAAAAAAATATACAAGGATTCACTTCCACACACAAACTAAAGTTTAATTCAAATAAAACTGCAGTTTGGTTTTTATAATATTAAGCCCTGCTCATAAATCTATCAGAGCAAACTGACCACTTTCTCTGGCTCTTTATTTTACATGGTAAACAATGTAATGAGACAGAAAATCCAAAACAAGTTAAAAGATAATGAAGAGCAATTCACCACCTTACTCTCAAAGCCTATCTTTCCATTTACTCCAAGGTTTAACTATTTAAACAACTAGTTATTACCAAGATAACTTACTACTCTCCCATTATAGAATTCTCCAAATTTATTCACTTCCAAAATTTCCTTTCTTTGTATCAAACTATTATAAAGTACAAAGACAGTATCCCTATCCACAAAATGTTTTAACTGATCACCTATTCATCATGGATTAGGTTTGCACACTATCTATGTATTTCACATTAAAAGAGAATAAACCTATTAGCAACTATTAGACAATTCCTAGCACTACAATGTCTTTTAAAATAATTTCCACAGATGCTCCCCCTTATGTAGCTTCATATCACATCCAGTCAAAGATCCTTTAGTCAACAAATACACCTACTGCCACATCTACAGACTTATATACTTAAACCAGTCTCATAATGACATCACCCCAATGATTGTAATCAACAACATATACTTAATGCAAAGGTTCAACCTCCACAAACTATGTAACTACATTTGTGCTATATGAATTTTGGTGCACTCATAGCACTTTATGTCCCAGCAACTACCATTCATGTATCCTTCACAACAAACTAACACAATTCAAGGCAACAGACAATAAGATTAAACACATCTTGACTGCCAGTTTACCACTTATAAGACAATGCTTCAATCTCTGGCCTGCCACCACACTATCATCACATGTCAACCCTAATATCTTTCTGTAAAATTTACTATCAACTGATATCTACTATGTTTCTCATCTCACAGCTAACCCAATCTATCATGTGTGCATCATTTTAATCCAATTAGCATATAGACCAACTTCATTATGCACACTGCACATTTAAGTTGTCAAAGCTTCAGATGATGTGCAACATTCTTTTGCTGCAGCAGAGTTGGTCCTTCTTTTTTATCAGTCATGATGGTTTTTGTTTTTATGTACTCAAGCATTGTAACTCAATGAACTTTGCCAATGTCCTACCTGATTCATCTCCTGTAAACTTTTAACTGTTGGGTTAGCTTAAATAGTCTACACAACTGTATATTAGCAAGATATTTATTTAATGAACTCTCAGTGGCATTAAATCAATTACTATGTGATATATATATATATATATATTGTGTGTAGTTGTTAATTTGATGTAAGTGTTCTCAGCATTCTGCCATAATTAAGATCTCACAATAGCCATTAAATTGATTGCTATATGACATATATATTGTAACAGATTTATAAATTAATATAATATAAAATTTGAAATTATTTAAATTATCACAGAAATACACCTCTCTCAGGTATGTGGCATATTTCAATCCCTATTTGGCATGCCATTTGTAACTATAATTTGTAACTATTTTAATATGTCACATTTGTAACCATAATAAATATTTAGATAGGGGAAATTATTAATTATTAGATATATGCCTATCCAATCTGTACCATTTGTAACAATATTAATTCATCATAGCATAGGTAAAGAAATTATAGAATCACTGTGCCACTTGAAAATATCAGCATTAAAGATTCTTGGTATTTATTTATATATTGGGGCAGTCATTTGAACAATAAAACATACTGGCCATTGTCATCAAATAAAAATAATATTAAATATAGCAACTGAATAAAAGTACCCACTGTGAAATTCCTGCAGTGCCTTATGCTTATCTCCAATACTAGGTTCTTCTAACAAAGAATCCTTCCTATTCTTCTTTCCAAATATATAAGACCATTCATGGTCATATGCACACACTGGTGCTATTCATGACAACTTATAAAAAATATATATATTCTATAAAACTAATATTATGAAGTTGGAAAGGGATGATATCACTCTTTATTCAGTTTAGCTAAGTACATGTGTTTTCCCATGAGTGCCACTAGATTGTTTTCAATCTAGATAAGTATCTGTTTATAGTGTACTTGAGTTCAAACTCATTCAGTACATTTTTATTACACATGACTTGGATGACTAATGAAAAAAATGACATTCTTACATTTTATCTATATTGATAAAATTACAAGATCCCAATATTACCAAAGTTTATACTATAGATCAAAGATTCTTATAGACATTGCTAGCTCATTTACGTATATTGATGAACAGACATGTATAATCCTATTAATGGCTTCCCAACAAGCATGTGAAGACCATTATTGATATTGATGGCCATTTAACTAGATTATTTATCACAATAAAGGTAATAATAATGATGATGATAATAATATCATAATAATAATGATAATAATAGTGATATCATAATAATGATTATAATAGTGATGATGATGATACCAGCCATAGCTTATTAATAAACTCACAACAATAAATTCATCTTTATAAACTTATAGGCATCTATTAAAATTATCCTATTTCATACTGGGATTTAATAATACTAGTGGTGATGATTGATCATCATGAATCTCTTTGCATAATATTCAATTTTCTATAAACTCCTATTTACTAAAATATATTCATTACGCTAAATATTACATTTAATGACTATAATTTATTAATGATGATTGATGGCGATCATAACTTTTATATAGTATTATTTGAAACATTTTTTAATCAATAACATGATATCCATCTTTGATGAGGATGATCTAAACTCATGGACACAACACAATTTTAGCTTTCTATTGTTGAACTATAATTATCAAAATTTGGTTATTCTCAAGCATAATCCTTAAATACCTAAATATCAACATTCTAGTTTACCTATTATTTTGTGGACGCTTAATATTTGCAAGTGATTGCTCAATATATACGAATGGTAATACTTAATAACTGCGAGCAATGATGATGAATTAAAATGATAGAATTAAGACAAGAAAAAAAACACAATATTCTTAATAATAACTCGGAAACCAATTAAGATATAATTATATTTTATTAACACTACTACTCTTTCCTTCCTTCTTTAAAGTCAAATCAACAATTAAATAAATGGCTTATTACCATATTAATTCAATACAAAAATTAATATAAAAATTTATATAAGTATAAGCAAATAAATCTAACATATAGGTTTGTCATTTTTCTTGATATCTCAAAATAAGCTGACTTAAATCAATATTAGAAAAAAAATACATATTCTATAAATGCTTATTTAAGACTTTTCTTACTTATCATATTATAAAATAAATTTCAGGTGTAACTTGTATATGTTATTTCACTTCCATTCAAATGTAATGCCCTACTTTTTAATTTACCATTTTAAACTAATCATATATATAACCTATTCTTTGATGTATTTGGATAAGCAGTTACACATGCACGCATTCGGTAATGTTAACATATATGTTTAAAATGTATACCCATAAATTACATATATAAAAATATTTTCTGCAACCTTTTAGCAAAATAAAATAAAATACATGATATTAATTTTTTAATATGCAACAAGATAAAATAAAAAAAACAACATTATAAATGCATATATCTATAGGTTGCTCATTATCATAACTGATGAACAATTTAAAAAAAAAAACATTTCAACATTACAATATATATATATAATATAAAAAAATAATAATAAAAGACAATGAAAAATTTAAGTTTAAAGATTTAAACTATGTTTGTGCTATGTTGTATGATATTGCAAATAACTATAGATAAACAAGTCTTTAATGTTTCTGTATCAAAAGAAAAATTGCTTTGATCTGTAAATCAAGGTTTACTTTTAATAAGCAAGAATAAAATCGGTTAAAGAAAGTTCATATTTACCCGTTTACTTTTTACTTCTCATTAATGTCCTGAGTTTGAATTTTCAGACTGCTTTTCTTTGCTGAACAACAACAACAAAAAAAAAATTATTGCAGATACTTTTAAGATAATGCTGAATCAATTGACTTGCTTATTTCTTCAATTCTATTATTATTCATTGTTGATTGGCTTCCTTCTACCATTTTAAAAAAAAAATTATTATAAGTACTTTTGAATAAGTAGGTACCGGTGGATTTGCTTGTCTCTCTCCTTTTAAAAAAATAATTGCTGTTGACACTTTAGATGATTGAGGTAAACTAACAAAAATGTGATTCATGGCTTCAAACTTGGTTCTACATGGCTTTTATAAATTTTCTTTTCCTCCTATTTCCTCTTCTCCATTCATTCGAAGCTAATGAGCTTTTAATAAGCCAGGAACTAGAAACAAAGCATTCCATATAGCTTGTGTGGTTGGCTTCAAACTCTATCATTTTGTTGGTTATTACTTGATACATGACTTCATAGGCAGATCAGCGATTTTTAACTCATTCTGTATTAACCAGGAAGCAGAAAAAAAATGGTTTAGCAATGCAGAGGCATAGTATTATGCATAGCCAAATATGTTAATATCATATTTATATAATTGCTAATAACTTCTATTAAATTCAATCTTGTTCCAATGTTTTCCTCTCTTCTTTAATATTTCTGGAAATTGTTTATATAGATGCACATCTTCGTCTATATTGACTTTATACCAGAGTCTTATACTTCATTTCCTTACTCAATTTTCCAAAGAGTAAATAAAAAAAATCAAATCGCTTACTTTTCTCCTACTGAGTTGAGTCTCAAAATAATAATCACTGAGTTACATCTCACTTTAATAATAATAATCTGAGTGACTGTCTCTCCAAAATATTCATATTGAGTCTCTAAAAATAAAATCATACTGACTGATCAAAAAAATAAAATCATACTGCCTGATCATCTCTCTCTCTAAAAAAATTAATGACTAAGTGATCATCTCTCTGAAAAAAATTAATGACTAACTGATTAAAAAAATTGTTTCAATCATTTATATCGTGAATTTCAACCAAAGAAAAAAAAAACATCTGGAAACCTTATCTTAAAAAAAAAATCAAAGCTTCACAAGTTTGACATCGGTCACAATCAATAAAGACTTAAAATTGATCGCTATCGTTATCTACATCAAAGCACCTCTTTTGTAAAAATAATCTTAAGACACAGACAACAACAAACCTGGAATCTATAGCCATCAGAAATAGGTGTAAAAGCATCTTTGTGTTTGTACAGATGTATTCATTCTTTCACACGTGTACATTTTTTTTATCTCCTAATCTAATAATCTCCATCGCCTTATTTTACACTTTTCTGATCTACTCTATTTTAATAAAACCAAAGTTAAATAATATGACACCTTATTTAATAAAACTATATATAATAAATCATTACCAAATATTATTATCCTCTACATAATCATTTATTCATTAACTATCTATAAATTTATAATAAAAAAAATACACATATATAAATCCTCATATATATAAAAGAATTTTTTTTTTTAATTAATTAAATAATATATCTGTGTGTTTGAAATGAGTCATATACATACAATATGTTAGTCATTACTTCTATGTAACAGCCATTAGTATTCTACCTGATATAATTATGACAATAATATATATGTATACATTTGCAATCACTGTCACAATTTTTATTCAAATAACATTTTGTATCATAACCTTACAGTATCACTGTAAATTGGCTATTATATTTAAAAACTGTGAAAATTTTATTGCTTTAATTTTTATAGTGAAGCAAATATATTCATTACTTTTATTGGTTGTGTAGCATAAAATATAATCATTATCATATTTAAATAGTCTCTCATATTAAGGTTTTTGAAAAATATATAATTTTATATAGCATTTTTGAATGGCTTTTTGAGCAGATTTTATTATTGAAGCTTGTAAAATATATACAATCATATTTCATTATTATTCTTATTAAGGAATAAAGTTATTGAATTGCATAAATCAAAAGACATGCTCACATTACAACACTAAAATATGTTAATAAGTGATAGAAGAAATAGTTATTGTATTTTATATTTTGTGTGCATGTGTGGAAACTTGGAAGCTTACAAGTTTAAATTTTTATTTAGCAGATTGATTAAGTTGCTAAAATATTTATTAAACAATAAATTCTTTATTAACAGGTCAATTTAAAATTAATTGAAATAAATGTCTAAGAACTTTATAGTTTTATGATTTATTTATTTTAAATAAATATTTGTAAAATTATTTTAAAACCTGGAAATAAAATTGAAGCAATTAAGATTGAAATTATTTGTTTTTTTTTCTTCATTTTTGAATGTTGTTTCTAAAGTTTTACCATCTTGATTTAAAGATCTTAACTGTAATATTTTTCCCAGCAGTGACCTTCTTCAATTTTTTGCAGACAAACCAAAAAAACTCCAATGCATGATGGAAAATATTCTGTAATTTAGACATAATGTGATAACTGGTATAAAAGCTGAAATTTGGAAAACCTATGAAGTCTTTACAAATTTTTATTGGGTTCATAACCTAAACAGATTCAAATTTTTAAATAGTCATTTTGTTTGTCATCCACATGATGATTGGCTCGACTTGATAGCTAGACAGTTGCCTTTTCTAGGCAATATTTACTACTTCAAATTCTTCCAAAAGATAGATAACAAATAAACCAGAAACCATCATTAATTATTTTAGTAATTATTTATTTCAATAAATCCCATTTGTTATAGTCAACTGTTCATAGACAAATGGACAAATTGACTTATGAAATGTTTTCTCTTAAATTCAACACTAAATTGCTGGATTTTTTCAATTGAAAGTAATGGAAAATAGTTGATACATTTTAGAAACTTATATTTATTAACTTCATATAAGTAGCTGATGTATGTTTTCAAATTATTGTAAAAATATTTATTTTCTTCACTACAAAAAAGAATGCATATTCATCTCAATGTTGTGGATTGTCTCATCTTTAATTATGAAAGGAAAAATTTCAAATAATAATTTTTGAACTCAAGTATACCACCATACAAACATTGCTTAGAGAAACAAACTTTAATTCAAAAAGTAATGAAAATCTCTTTATAAATGTTAAACTATTTACTTTATCAGATATACTATCAGAATTACTGGAATCATGGATTAAAGATCTATAAGTGGATTAATTTTATATCTTCTCAAATTAAATAAGTAGTGAATGCTAATCTTTTGCATAAAATTATAGCATCTGTTTAAATTAATTAAATTCCATCATGGAATAAACTGGAATAAACTATCAATTTGTATCCAGTGCTTAAGGAATTGCATTATAAATTATCAATGCTAAAAAATATTTAACATTCAATGGATAATAGATTATGAAAGCTAAATATTTGAATTCCACTTCTAAATTATAGATTATGAAAGCAAATATTAAATATAATAAACATCCAAGTAATAAGCAATATTATAAAGAATTAATATACTGAATGTAACTTAGTTCAACAAGTATGATAAATTGAATTTATTAATCTTTACGCTGTGTCCAGAAAGGGTTTTATTACAAATTGAAATTATGTATGCTTTACCTCAACAGTCATGCTGTTATTTTAAAAGTGCTTTAAATTCCCAAGAACTTGAGATATTTTGTGATTAGTAATATTACATTGGGATGTTTTTATTGTAATAATCGTTTGAGAATTATTTAATGCATTTTCTCATAATTGTGACTTTCTTAGTTAGTTGATATTATTATTAATGTAATAAAGTTTCTCAAATATAACCATGCCATGTATAGATAATATTTTTATTTAATATTACTATAGTTGGGATTAAATGTGATTTACCATAGATTTAAGTTGTATAAACATAAATAACTATTAAACCTATATAAAACTGTGCTATATTGCAATTAATGTATGTTTAATGGATTCTTATATTAACCATCTATATGTAGATGAGTAAGTCTTACATGTTAGTATTAATTTTTCACTATTGTATAGCATTAATAAGTTAGCCTAATGATCTATTTATATTTTGTTAGTAAAGTAGTATTGAGACAAAATAAATAAGTCCATGGTGGTAAATATCACCTAGGTATGCTAAGCAACAATTTGTACTTGCTTCTCTTAAAAGATTGAAAACTTTTCCAGCATTAAATGAGGTTGATTGATAATTGATTAGTTAGTGAAATAAAATAATTAAGGATAACTATAAAACATTTATCTTTTATTATTATGATGATAATTATCATCCTCCAATATTTAAATTGAGAATTTTTTTAATAATAACCTATTTCTATTTAATGTTATTGACTTCACAACACTGTCTGATAACACAATTTTCTATTATCCCAAGTTCAAAGTAAATTTAGGAAACAAGTAATAATATTTATTAGATATTTTATATAATTCCCTTACTATAATTATTTATTTTTATCATTTATTTTGTATTGTGTAAATTAATTGTTAATTTTTTTTAATATTTCTCTTTGTCACTATTAAAGAAATATCACTGCATTATTCGTGATCGAAAATTATCATATATAAAATCTGGATTAAATCTATCATTACTGTACTAATGTTATCTGAAATATAAAAGTATTGGGTAAGTAGATATACATGAAATCCCTTTCATATTGTCATATCCTAAAATGATTAAACTCACTTTATATCCATGCATTTATTTTCTTATAATTCTGTGATAAATAATTAATCAACTTTATATTTCAAAATGCTAGTCTTAGTTTTAAAACATAGTTTAAGTTACTTTTAGTTAGTTCTTAGATACAATACATGTGTAAGGATTTTTATTATTGAATAGAATAAGATTAATAGAACACATATTATTATAAAACCTGGAAAATTTTATTTATTAAATGTAATTATTAAAGTATAGAATACTTTTTGCTGACATAAAAACATACTTTTGCTTAATTTGCAATTTGCCATGCTTACTAGTCACACCCACTTCTTTTCCATATTATTGATCTCAGCCCTCTCAACTGCATTTTCCATATTATTGCCATCAGTATATCAACTGATGATCTTTTTTTATAGTTTTAGTATATATATATATATATATTGTACATATACATACAGTATTCAATTATTTAAAAAAAAAAAAATTTTTTTTATTCTTTTATACATACAGAGATTTATATGTATAGATTTATTATTATGAATAAGCAGTTCTTTTTGTGATTTATTATATAATATTTTTTTATTATTAAATAATATGTGTTAAATTTATTTAACATTCATTTTGTTAAAATAGAGTAAATCAGAAAAGTGTGAAATAAAGCAATTAAGATTGTAAGATAAGGAGATAAAAAAAAAATGTACACGTGTGAAACAATGAATACATCTGTACAAACACAAAGATGCTTTTACACTTATTCCTGATGGCTATAGATGGCCAGCTTTGTTGTTATCTGTATCTTAAGATTATTTTTACAAAAGAGGTGCTTTGATGTAGATAACGATAGCATCAATTTTAAGTCAAACTTGTGAAGCTTTGATTTTTTTTTTAAGATAAAGATTTCCAGATGTTTTTTTTTCTTTGGTTGAAATTCGCGATATAAATGATTAAAACAATTTTTTTAATCAGTTAGTCATAAATTTTTTTAGAGAGATGATCAGTCAGTCATAAATTTTTTTAGAGTGAGAGTCACTCAAATTATGATTATTATTTTGAGACTCAACTCAGGCGGTCCTTCCTTGTTATTATTCTTAAGCAGAAATGTAAGCTTGGATTTTTTTTTGTAAAAGAGAGTGAACGCTTTAATTTTTTTTTCCTCTCACTCTTTGAAAGTTGAAAAAAAAAGAGCAAAATGGAATGTGCGTTTACATAAAGCAATTACCAGCAATATTAAAGAAGAGGAGAGAAATGGAACAAGATTGAATTTATTATAAGTTAGTAATAATTATAAAAATGATATTAACATATTTGGTTATGCATAATACAATGCCTCTGCATTGCTAAACCATTTTTTCTGCTTCCTGGTTAATACAGAAAGAGTCAAAATCGCTGATCTGTCTATGAAGTCATGTATCCAGTAATAACCAACAAAATGATAGATTTTGAAGCCAAACACACAAGCTATATGGAATGCTTTATTTCTAGTTCCTGGCTTATTAAAAGCTCATTACCTTCCAATGAATGGAGAAGAGGAAATAGAAGAAAAAGAAAATTTATAACATCCATGTAGAACCAAGTTTGAAGCCATAAATCAAATTTTTGTTGATTTACCTCAATCATCTAAAGTGTCGACAGCAATTATTTTTTTTAAAGAAGAGAAACAAGCAAATCCACCGGTACCTACTTATTCAAAGTACTTATAATAACTTTTTTTTAAATGGTAGAAGGAAGCCAATCAACAGTGAATAATAATGGAATTGAAGAAACAAGAAAGTCAATTGCTTCAGCATTATCTTAAAAGTATCTGCAATAACTTTCTTTTTGTTGTTGTTGTTGTTGTTGGTGAGCAAAGAAAAGCAGTCTAAAATTCAAATTCAGGACATTAATAAGAAGTAAAAAGTAGACGGGTAAATATGAACTTTCTTTAACCGATTTTATTCTTTTACTTATTAAAAGTAAACCTTAATTTACTGGTCAAAGCAATTTTCTTTTTTGATACAGAAACATTAAAGACTTGTTTATCTATAGTTATTTGCAATATCTCACAACATAGCACAAACATAGTTTAAATCTTTAAACTTAAATTTTTCATTATTTTTTTTTATTATATATTGTAATGTTGAAATGCTTTTTTTTTTTAATTGTTCTTCAGTTGTTAATGATGGTGAGCAACCTATAGATATATGCATTTATAATGTTTTTTATTTTTATTTTATCTTGTTGCATATTAAAAAATTAATATATGTATTTTATTTTCTTTCGCTATAAGGTTGCAAAAGAGAAAGGATATTTTTATATATGTAATTTATGGGTATACATTTTAAACATATATGTTAACATTACCGAATGCGTGAATGTGTAACTGTTTATCCAAACACATCAAAGAATAGGTTATATATGATTAGTTTAAAATGGTAAATTAAAAAGTAGGGCATTACATTTGAATGGAAATGAAATGACATATACAAGTTACACCTGAAATTTATTTTATGATATGATAAGTAAGAAAATTCTTAAATAAGCATTTATAGAATATGTATTTTTTTTTAAATATTGATTTAAGTCAGCTTATTTTGAGAGATCAAGAAAGATGACAAACCTATATATTAAATTTATTTGCTTATACCTATATAAATTTTTTTTTATTAATTTTTATATAAATTTTTATATTAATAAGCCATTTATTTAATTGTCGATTTGACTTTAAAGAAGGAAAGAAAGAGTAGTAGTGTTAATAAAATATAATTATATATCTTAATTGGTTTCCGCGTTATTATTAAGAATATTGTGTTTTGTTTTTTTTTTTTTTGTCTTAATTCTATCATTTTAATTCAGCATCATTGCTCGCAGTTATTAAGTATTACCATTCGTATATATTGAGCAATCACTTGCAAATATTAAGCGTCCGCAAAATAATAGGTAAACTAGAATGTTGATATTTAAGTATTTAAGGATTATGCTTGAGAATAACCAAATTTTGATAATTATAGTTCAACATAGAAAGCTAAAATTGTGTTGTGTCCATGAATTTAGATCATCTCATCAAAGATGGATATCATGTTATTAGTTAAAAAATGTTTCAAATAATACTATATAAAAGTTATGATCGCCATCAATCATCATTAATAAATTATAATCATTAAATTTAATGTTTAGCGTAATGAATATATATTTTAGTAAATAGGGGTTTATATAAAATTGAATATTATGCAAAGAGATTCATGATGATCAATCATCACCATTAGTATTATTAAATCCCAGTATGAAATAGGATAATTTTAATAGATGCCTATAAGTTTATAAAGATGAATTTGTTTTGTGAGTTTATTAATAAGCCATGGCTGGTATCATCATCACTATTATAATCATTATTATGATATCACTATTATAATCATTATTATGATATTATTGTCATCATCATCATTATTACCTTTATTGTGATAAATAATCTAGTTAAATGGCCATCAATATCAATAATGGTCTTCATATGCTTGTTTGGAAGCCATTAATAGGATTATACATGTCTGTTCATCAATATACGCTAATGAGCTAGCAATGTCTATAAGAATCTTTGATCTATGGTATAAACTTTGGTAATATTGGGACCTTGTAGTTTTATCAATGTAGATAAAATGTAAGAATGTCATTTTGATCAATAGTCATCCAAGTCATGTGGAATAAATATGTACTGAATGAGTTTGAACTCAAGTACACTATAAATAGATACTTATCTAGATTGAAAACAATCTACTGGCGCTCATGGGAAAACACATGTACTTAGCTAAACTGAATAAAAAGTGATATCATCACTTTCCAACTTCATAATATTAGTTTTATAAAATATATTTTTTTATAAGTTGTCATGAATAGCACCCGTGTGTGCATATGACCATGAATGGTCTTATATATTTGGAAAGAAGGATAGGAAGGATTCTTTGTTAGAAGAACCTAGTATTGGAGATAAGCATAAGGCACTCCAGGAATCTCACAGTCGGTACTTTTATTCAGTTGCTATATGTAATATTATTTTTATTAGATGACGATGGCCAGTATGTATTATTGTTCAGATGACTGCCCCAATATATAAATAAATACCAAGAATCTTTAATGCTGATATTTTCAAGTGGCACAGTGATTCTATAATTTCTCTATCTATGCTATTATGAATTGATATAGTTACATGGTACAGATTGGATAGCCATATATCTAATAATTAATAATTTCCCCTATCTAAATATTTATTATGGTTACAAATGTGACATATTAAAATAGTTACAAATTATAGTTACAAATACATATCTTTTATATTAATTTAATAATTACAAATACATATTTATATTAATTGATAAATATTGTTACAAATGGCAATTTATAAATATTGTTACAAATGGCGCCCAATGTGGGGCTCGAAATAAGCCAAATAATGGCTTGAAATACCCCACATACATGAGAGATGGGTAGTATATGGTGATGACAGATGTATAGTTTAAAAAAAAAAAAAAGAATTTTTTTTTTCTGTGCAATTTTTTATTATTATTAGTGCACATAGAGAGCGTACCAATAGCTCTAACAAGCTCGTAAATTAACAAGTGCGGTTATGAGAAATATTTAAAATCTCTATCCAGAACACTCTTATCTCCAGACCATGGTTTCGGGCTTATGGCCCACGTCAGTGGAGAGCCAGAATATTCGGACACTAGACCTAAAATATCAACTCAAAAAACCAGCACTTATTTCAAACGTATATTTAAGAAGAAACTCTGAATTTTTCGGACATGAAAATGTCTTTAAATCCAGCTATCTAACTTAAATAGCTATATGGGACTGAAGTATATTCAGATCTACCATATTCTAATAGGCTCAGCATAGCCAAAGCCTTAAAGGTAAAATTATAATAATTAATAAAGCAAGTCATATATAACATGACATTACTTTTATGAGCTTGTAATTACAAAAATGCATTTTTGTAATTACAAGCTCATAAAAGTAATGTCATGTTATATATGACTTGCTTTATTAATTATTATTATTAGTGTATACAAATATTTTGGCCTGATGTTTAGATGATGATGATTACTGTTATTACATTTTTGATGATGATAAATGAATACAGTCATTATAGAGCTTAGTTTCAATTTTTAAAATATAATGATATCACAACTTATAATGTGTTAAAGTTAATAACACTGTTTTTTTTTATATATTTGCTTATCAATTAAATAAGCATAGAAATATTAATAGCCTTGAAGTGTGGAATAATAATTTTGTTCATGTTTGAAAAGTTTGTGTTATAGAAAATTTGTGGTTTTGGAGGTTGGATTGGATATTTGATTGTTGGAGTTTGGTTGGTTGTGTTATGGTTGTGGTGATGGATGGAGAATTTTTGTCATTGCCTTGAGAATGTGATGTATTCATGCCACTGGTGATTGATTTATCTCATTCACTGCTCCAACCCAGATTATAATATCAGTTGTTTTATCATGAAGCAGTTAACAGTAGGCCTGCCATGATTTCGCCTCTAAGACTCCAGAGAGAGCAAGGCATAATTTTTCTGATACATAATATTTCGCCTCTAAGACTCCAGAGAGAGCAAGGCAGTATTCTGTTTTACTGATATATAATTGTTGCCTCTAAGACTTTAAAAATAAGCAAGGCAGTATTTGACAAATTAAAGCCCCTAAGACTTGGACGCAAGCAGGGAAATGCAACAGTGTTTGCAATAAACTATTATGGGTTGTAGTAGCTTAGAGTGATTGAATTGGGGTGATCATCTGAGTGTTCATGGAGCATTGTGTGCTTTAAGTGCAGTGATTGAATTCTTTTGTCTATCTCATGATTGTGAATTGCTAATCATTCTTTTGGCTGTCAATATCTGTCAGATCTCTAGAAGGATAGATGAGTATATAAATGACTTGAGACATGAACTCTGTTATAAATCTAGCACATATGTTATATAAGTAATTTTTCTTTTTTGCTTAGTGTATTAAAAAGGGCATTAAGAACTTGATAAACGATGGCATAAAAAGGACACACTAATACAGAGATAGCTTTTTCTTAAATAAATGTTTTAAATAGTACTATGACCTCATACTTTATCAATCATATATAGGTAAAGGAAAAAGAGTGATGATGGAGGTTAAGTTAATTAAAGGCACTAAAGATATAGATAGATTGAGGGGGAGAATTATGGCTGAGAAAGAGTGGTTGAAAATTTTAGGGTATATGAGGGTAGATAAAGGTGTTTGACTCTGGATGTATAGGAAATCAGGGAGCAGAACAATAAATCAGAACAGAATAAATCAGAATATACTAAATCAAACAGAAATAAGTAATATAAATATTTTATAAATTTATGATGGAGCCAGAAAAGGAATTAACCATTGAGGGAATGGAAGTAGAGAAGCAAAGCCAACCAGAGTGGTTGCAAATAATGATGTTACAGTTTAAAGAAATGAAACACGAAATAAATCAGAAATTTGATCATCAATCACAAGAGATGAAGGAAATGAAAGAGGGCATGAAACAAGAGATAAATCAGAAATTTGATGAACAATCTCAAAGGCTAGATAATAAACTAGAACAACAAGCTCAGGAAATGAAGCTGGATATAAGTCAACAAACTCAAAAAATAGAAAACCTAGGAAGAAATATATGTAAGGCATGGACAGCCAGTCAAGAGAAATGGGATGTAGAGATATGTATGATAGAAGTCAAGAGTTGTGTGACTGTAATCAAGCTATATGAAAATGATGAGGTAGCTGCTGTTCAAGAACAGTGTAATCCCAAAGAGGATATATACAGTGAGATACATAACCTAGAAATAAAGGTAACCACTGTACAGGAACAAATTGACCTCAGGAAAGATGTAGTCAGTAAAGCTAGTTTCTTAGAATTAAAGATAGCTGCTGATGTATATGCCCCAGTAAATGTAGCAGACAAGTTTGAGACATTGGGAGATACCAAAAGGATAGCTGAAAGTTATCATAGAGAGGAGGAGAGCTATGGCTATAAAGTCTCCAATATGAGAATGGGAACAAACCAGTTAGGCAGACAATTTCCCACAAAACCTGGCAAACCAAACATAGGAATGCCTGGGAATATATATATGATAGTGGATGATGTGTACTCCCCAATGAGAGTGGCAGACCTATTGGATGCCCTGGGAGCTGCAGAAAGGAAAATGAAAAGTTATTCTAGGATGGAGGAGAGATATAGTTATAAGATCTCCATCATTAGGATTATAAACAACCAATTAGGCCGACACTATCCTATGAAACCTAGTAAACCAAACATAGGTAGGCCTGGGAATAATTCCCATCAGCAAATGCAAAGTAGACCCGCAGAAGCATACATTCAAAAAGTTCTATAATATATATGAAGAACCATTCATGCTCAAGGAAAGAAAAGGGGAAAATGCATTTGTACTAGAATCGTCAGAAGGAGTAAAAGGCACATATAATGTACGTAGCCTAAAACCAATGGCACTCATGACCTAAGCAATTTTTTTTTTATATTCAAAAATTTTTTTTTTGTTTGGGGGTGAGGCAAAATGTACATATACATACAGTATTCAATTATTTAAAAAAAAAAAATTTTTTTTTATTCTTTTATATATACAGAGATTTATATGTATAGATTTATTATTATGAATAAGCAGTTCTTTTTGTGATTTATTATATAATATTTTTTATTATTAAATAATATGTGTTAAATTTATTTAACATTCATTTTGTTAAAATAGAGTAAATCAGAAAAGTGTGAAATAAAGCAATTAAGATTGTAAGATAAGGAGATTAAAAAAAAATGTACACGTGTGAAACAATGAATACATCTGTACAAACACAAAGATGCTTTTACACTTATTCCTGATGGCTATAGATGGCCAGCTTTGTTGTTATCTGTATCTTAAGATTATTTTTACAAAAGAGGTGCTTTGATGTAGATAATGATAGCATCAATTTTAAGTCAAACTTGTGAAGCTTTGATTTTTTTTTTAAGATAAAGATTTCCAGATGTTTTTTTTTTCTTTGGTTGAAATTCGCGATATAAATGATTAAAACAATTTTTTTAATCAGTTACAAATTATAGTTACAAATACATATCTTTTATATTAATTTAATAATTACAAATACATATTTATATTAATTGATAAATATTGTTACAAATGGCAATTTATAAATATTGTTACAATATATATATATATATAACACTTTATGTATACATAGGTAATTATTGGTATAATTTGTATATGAAGATGTATTGTAATCAGTAAGCTACATTGTTGCATATATACATAGATAGTTGGCAGCATGCTCTTCAAGTTTAAGTGGAGAATCATTTAATTAATGGGGAAAATAATATTTGATTTTTCCATGCATATTTTTTATCATGATAATGGGTCTGCAATTAGTTAAACATTTTACTTTTCTTTCAACATGATAGTAGGAACATTCTAGAGAATTTCCTTTACATAATTGTCCAATTATTTTAAAAATTATAATATGCATATTTTAATATGCATTTCAAATAGTAAATGTTGGTTGAAAAAAGACAAAATTATAAAATCAGATAAATAATTTATTTTGTTCTTTCTCTTCAATAATTTTATTTAATTATCAGGTGCTTTTTTTTAATGTAATGAGAAAATTATTATTTTTTAGTAGATTGTTTAATCATATTTAATTTTAATCTTTTCAAAGAGATAAAGTTTTATCTTTAATAGTATTTTTTTAAAAAAATAAAAATAAGATTTGAATACTTTTGGTTCTTTTTATTTTTACTTAGTTTTTACTTTTCCATATCTCTTTTCAATATAAAAAAATCAAATCAGTGCAATTAACTGATTATCTTGTTTTTCTTTTTCAAGAACTTCCTTTTAATTAGAAAGGAATGTCACAAATTTTACAATGTTAATTTAAGTTCTTGACTTGTTTTGCAATGTCATAGTTTAATGAAAAAAATGACTGAACAAAAATTGTATTTATAAAATTTACTTAATTGATTGTTATAAAAATTGTTATATTGAAAACAGATTGTGACTGACTAATAGGCAAGATTGTTATAGAAAAAAAAACATAATAGGGGTTGAAAACATTAGAAGACCCAAGTATTTGATAAGTAGATTTTCCTAACTTAGGTGTTGAAGGGAACAGTCAAATCCTAATCTAGCTGCTAAAGAAGAAAGAAGTCTTAACTAAGCTGTTGCATAGTATAGTAGATGTTTTAAACAAGTTCTGAGCATATTATGAGTTTAATTACCAAAATATTTTTTACAATGCAAACTATGTTCTAAATTCAGTTAAAAAACCTAGACATCATCTTTCTCCATATAATTCACCTTCATTAAAAATGTAAAAAAAGAAATTACCCTCTAAAGTAATCTGCAATCTTGTTTCCAGCCAAGAATATGAATGCCTCTGTGTATTAAACCTGGCAATTGTAGTAGAAAGAAATGCATAAAATTTGCTGTTAGTTAATCTGGAAATATTGCACACCAGGCAAAAACAAATTAATCATGTTCATGTGTGTAAAAGCCTTTAAGAAAAAAATTCAACTGGAAATGATAATTGGAAAGAAGGACTCCACAGAACAATCATACTATGGTTAAAGGTATTTTTTGTGTGCACACTGTATTTTTATTAATAGTAAAAATAAGTGTTTTTTTTCTTTTTTATATAAAAGTAATATTTTTTTGAAGAATTGATAATTTTAAATATTTTCATTAAGTTAATGTCTCAAATTGTGAAACATTTTTTTAATCCATTCAATTTTTTCTTAAAAATTATAAGGTTTTTTTTTTTTTGGGGGGGGGGGAATTTAATTTTTTTAAATTAAATTTTTTTTGTTTGAAACATTTTTTTCACCTATAACTTAACAAAAGATTAATTAAGCTAAGTCAAAGATTGTTATTTTTGATTTTGAAAAGTTCATTTATTCAATTTTAAGTTATTAAAAAAAATAATGAATTAAAAGTTAATTTAATGAATAAAAATCAACTGGTTAATTACAATTTTTATGAAACTAAATTTTATTTTTGATGATATGAATGTTTAAAACTTTATACTATCATGTCATTTTCTTTCATTTATTGTTAATCAGTTATTAAAAAAATGTTTTAAAAATATTTTGTCTTAATATCGTTATTCCTTCCAATTACCTGTTCATGAATTGGCAGTGTGTGTGACTTTGTTTCAACACAGCTTAGAGGTCTAGGTTTTTTTAATTACTCCAATAAAACTATTTACTTACAGTAAGATAAATCTGTGAATTATTTAAAATTATTTAGAATAAAGTGTTTTATTTATTTATTTATCTCTTGCTCACATTAATAGTTTATAGAGTTCTTATTTTCTGAGCTAGATTTATGCATAAGTTTGTTATATGGATTGGAGTTTATTTTAGTGTTATGGACATCCAGATGATTCTGGATGGTGCAGATATCCTTTAAAGTCTATGCATAACATTTTATTTTATTTATTACTTCTTTAGAAATTTAGTTTATAGTTGGTCAGTAAATTAATGGTATTATATGGCCATGGCATAGATGATGATCAGCATGTTTTAATATCTCAGCATTATTTGATTTTTTATATATTCTGGTGAATTAGCATCTGAGTCTAAACATCCAAATTATTGTATTGTATTGCTGCCCTAAGTTTGGCAATGGCCATATAATTAGCTTGGTCCATAGTAAACCCATTTCAAATCCAGTCACAAGTTACAGGAATGTTTTTATTAATGATTATTCATGATGATGAATGATTATTATTTTATTCTGTAATGCTGGGTGGACTTATAATTACTTCTTTTCTGATCTCTCATGCTCATTATATTCATTATTATTCCTTTTATATTTAATTTTATATTTTGTTTACTCAGAGATGATGATGTTTTTCCATCTCAAAATTGAACCCCCTATTTTCTATAGTATATATATACTCACAATGTAACTGGTTTGTGATAATAAAGTTTTTTTTTGAAATAATAATAATAATAATAATAATAATAATAATAATAATAATAATAATAATAATAATAATAATAATAATAATGATGATGATGATGATGATGGTGATGATGATAATTAATAATAATAATAATAATTCAATTCTTTATTTATTTAATGTACATATCAACAGCATTTAGCCAATTATAGATTGCACAGTAATGTAATTATTAGATACAAATCTAAATAAGCATTAAAAATAATAATAAAAAAAATAAATAATACCAATAAAATAGAAAAACAATAAAATGCACAAATAAATAAAAAGGCAATATATCAAATAAATTCCAAGGATAATATTTTTTTTTGAGGACTTTAGTGAATTGTTTAAAATCCAAATTAAAAATATCATCATTACCAAAATCTTTGTTATAAGTTCTAGGTAAACAAAATAAAGGAAAAAATTTTAATACATCAGATTTACAAATTTTCAGTTCAAAAACATTGTGAGTATGAGTGTTATAATTCTGTTTCTTAATACCTAAGTTAGAAAGCAAATTAGATACAGAAATATTCTGGGAGATGACCTAAACTATTTAATTTTGCAAATTTGTCAAAAACAGACTGAATTCTTATGATATCTGTCCTGTTATGAGGATTCCATATAATTGAACCATACTCCAATATGGGAAGAACTAAGGATATAAAAAGTTTAATCTTTGTAAATTTATTAAATGCTTTTCCATATCTGTAAATAGCTCCTACAATTTTAAGAGATTTATTCACCATAAAATTAATGTGATTATGAAAAGATCCATTATTGGAAAATATTATTCCTAGATCTCTTTGATGATCATTTGTTATAATTTTAAAGTCCCCAATACAGTAGGAAAATCTTAAGACTTCAGATTTTTTAGAGTAAGAGACAATGGAGCAATTATCCATATTTATATCTATATAATTATATTCACACCAATTCAAGAAATTATCTATATCACTTTGAGGTAAAAAAACAGTCATTAATAGAATAAATATGCCTAAAAATTTTGCAATCATCTGCATAACATAGAAGATGTGAAAATTTAATGCATGTTCTTAGGTCATCAATGTATACATTAAATAATAAAGGTGAAAGAACACTGCCTTGAGGCACCCCAGTGAAGCAATAATATGATAATGACAATTTACTATTAAACCTCACACAAGTCATTCTATCCCTAAGAAAAGAGTCAAACCAATTAATTAATAATTTAGAAAAACCTAACCTACAAAGCTTCTAAAGAAGAATTTTATGATTAACTCTATCAAAAGCCTTGGACATATCAAAATAAACAACATCTAGCCTAAATTTATTCTCAATTGAATTTGAAATGTGATCAAAAATAGTTAGCAAATTTGTTTCAATGGACCTATTAGGCAAAAATCCATGCTGCTCTGGTGCCAAAACCTTAGAGACCTCCAAGATAATTTTATTATATAAACATCTTTCAAAAATTCGAGCAACAGTGTGTAGAATTGAAATAGGCCTATAGTCACTTACCAAATTTCTAGATCCTTTCTTAAAAATAGGAACAACTTTAGCAATTTTAAGTGATGTAGGAAAAGTACCATTTGCCAAAGAGCAATTAAAAATATGCAAAAGAGGAGAAGCAATGTATTCAGCACATCCTTTATATATGAAAGCTGGAATATTGTCAAGGCCCACACTAGAATGTAATTTAAGCTGCCCAATAGCAAAAATAACATCATATTCAATAAATGAATCAACTGTTATCCTTTCTTCAACAAGATCATTATTTTCAGTTAAATCAGTAAAAGAATTAGATTGTGTAAAAAGCTCTGAGAAATAATGAGAAAAATCATCAGCGACTAGATTAGAATTATTACCCTGTAATTTTTTTTTGTAATACCTAAATCCTTAACTAGAGACCAAAATTGCAAAGGATTGTCAGAAATATGACTTTCAGTATTTTGTATAAATTTTTGAAAATCTCTATGATATAAAACCTTTGACAATCTTCTATAATTAATAAAATTGTTATAATAATTTAAGTTCTTAGTTTTCCAATATTTACAATGATGAAATGATTTCCTTTTAATAATTTCTTTAAGAGAAACTGAAAACCAGAGAGGAAAATGGTTAGTTAAAAAAATTTTCTTAGGAATGTATTTGTCAATTAGTTCACTAAATGATTGTTCAAAAAACTTCATACAGAAATCTACATCAGATGAAGAATACAAATTTTCCCAGTTAAAATTAGATAATTGCAAACAAAGACCCAAATAATTTCCTTTTCTGTAGTTTCTTTTCATAGTTTTAAAGGAACAGTCTATTAAATTTAATATTAATATAAAATTCTAAGGGAGGATGATGCAAATCAATGAAAAAAGGAAGAGAAGAAGTAGTTAAACATTCAATTGTAAGAAAATTACTGAGAATATAATCCAATGTGTGATCATTAAAATTGGTGTATGGATTAAATTGTTTTAAATTCAACAAATTGCAAAACCAAATCATTCTCAATGCTTTAGGTGAAAAAGAGACAGAATCTATGATAGTAGTATCTGAATATAAATCTGGAATATTTAAATCCCCGGTAATAATAACATTATCATAGCCAATCAGAAAATCTTCAAGTGATGTCAAAAAATAATCAAACTCCAACAACGACAAAGTGGGTTTGAGGTAAACATTACCTAAAATAAATTTGAAATTGTGATTTAAAGTAATTTCACACCATGTAGATTCACAAAAAGAAGAAGAAAAAGAAAGTTCTTTATAAAAAATATCTTTATGAAAAGCAATCAGAGTACCACCACCTCGAGAAATATTATCCATAGATCTGTCAGTTCGCAAAATACTGAATCTATCATCAAGAAAAGAACAATCAGGAAATTGTTGATTTAACCATGTTTCTGTAAGTAAAATAAGATCAAAATATTCAGTTTCAAAAAATTGTTTAATTTGAACACATTTAGTTCTCATACCTCTGACATTCATGTAAAAACAAAAAAGGCCTACCATGTTACCCGCAAAGATAATGGAAACAACACAAATAAAACCAAAAAGAGAAAAAGATAAAGAAAAAATAAATAAATAAATAAATAAATAATAATAATAATAATAATAATAATAACAACAACAACGACGATGACGATGATGGTGGTGGTGATGGTGATAATAATAATAATAATAATAAAATATTATTATTATTATCAATAATAATAACAGTAATATAAATAATAATAATCAAATCTTACCATAAATTAACTCAATACCAACATTCATCTACATTATGTCCAAGGAGGAAGAATGCGCATATATATACACACACATTGGCTTTAATCCCTTAAAAAATATATAAAACCAAATGATAAATATATTGTTTTTTTATGCTAATGTTTCTTAATATTTAAAAATAAGCAACAAAAATAAATTACTTTAAAAATTCAGTCTAGAGGATATGCCTCTTTTCTTCTCACAGCTAAAACATTTTCATATAAATTCAAAATTTTAGAACCTAATTTTGTCTAGAAAGTAAAAAGTCTCAAATGGATTCATCATATTTTATGGATGTGTTAACTATGAAGAAGAAACACCCTTGAAATATGATATCATCAGCGCAATGGAACTTAACATTTTCTTTGATTCAGTTTGAAAAAAGCAGCATATGCTCTGGATCTGAGTCTATCTTCTGCAGTACTATCTAAAATTAACATTAAATTACCTATAAAAAAGCCTAAACAATTTTATATATTAGAATTGCTTAACTGCTTGAACTAGAATGACAAATTAATGAGTATAAAAAACAATGATATAATTTTAAAAAAGAGCATTGTGTATAATTCCATTTATCACATCTATATTTTTTAAATAAAAAAAAGACTAGCAATAATAATAATTAAATCGATACTATGATCATTTTTTATTACAGTAATCTTGTTGATGTAAATTCGCTACTTCATTACTTACTTATTCATAGTAAAATTATTTCTTTTTATTTCACTCTAATGTTTAGATGTCAATTTAAAGGAGAAAATAGACACATGATTTATAGAATTATAAGATATCTGTAGTCTTATTCTGGAGTTAATAAATATATTAATTTAAATATAAAAAGTAATGTAATGTTTACATAGCAGCATAAACTCCACTACCACCTCAATCTCTTCAAAAAAATAAATTATTCAGTGGGATTTTAAATTCTGAATAATGAGTGTTTTGCTATTTTTTATAATTATTTGAAAACCAGGCACTCTTCACAAACCTGGAGCTTTATTGTAAGTATAAAGGATTTGAACTCAAATTTCCAAGCACCCTTCAACTATCCACACTATTTCATACAACTGATACACATTACCACACACATGTAGAAGAGATAAGTAATCACCAATATAAGTATTTTGTGCTAAACCAGCACTCATTATATATTGGTGATTATTTATCTCTTCTACATGTGTGTGGTCATGTGTATCATTTGTATGAGTTAGTGTGGATAGTTGAAGGCTGCTTGAAAATCTGAGATCAAATCCCCTATACTTGCTATTTTTATCTTTTACCAGAGTGCCATTTTCTGACCAAGAATTGGATACATCTTGGTTGACAATAATCTGACTACATGAAAAACAAACACAGAAAAAAGAGATTGGGTGTTCTTTGAATTTTTGTTAATTTTCATTTTAAAATAATAATAAATGAAATGAATTATTATTTGGCATCCAGAATTAAAACTCATATTTAGTTATTTAAAACCAGTTGTGTGTAGTATACTGTGAATGATCCTAAAAAATAACTCAATGCACTTTGATTACATATGACAATACTATTTAAAAATACATAACTGTGTGTGTGTTTAGTTTGTTTCTGCAATCCCATTATTCTGTATTTGAAACAAAATGAATATCAATGTCATCATCTATCAGTTATTTTCTTTATTAATTCAGAATTAGAAGATGCCTTATATATTCATTATTTTCCAGAGATAGAACTCACATCTCAATCAATAATATTTTTTCTAAATTTTTAAATCTTGATTTCCTGTTCAGATACTCATAACTATTTTATTAGCTTATCTAACAATCTATTTTTTTATTTACTTTCTTTTCTACTACTATCCATAATTTCTTCTAACATATCTTTTCTAATTTTTTTATTGCTTAACATATTCCTACTTTTTTTTTCTTCATTTCTTTTTCCCCCCATAAATAATCTCTTTCTTCCATGAATTTCAATATTAACTATAGATTTCTACTTAAGTTCTTCATTTTTCTTTTTATATTTTTTTAATCTGATATCATTTGTTAATTTGTATAATATCTAATCAAAATAAAGTTATATTTCAAATGACATTTATATAAAACTTTTGTTTCTTTTCTGAAAACCGGAATGTACCAAAGGTAGATAAAGGTTTCATATATAAAAATAAAAAAAGCATTTTTTGTTTTGTTTTTATCAAAATTCACTTTTTTTTTTTTTTGTAAGTTTATCTCATACTTTAATCAATAACTTTAACTCTCTTCTAAAATATTAAATTATTTTTTATACATTTTTTAATATAACAAAAAGCATTTTTAGTCTCAACTGAATTTAACTTACCTTCAGGTCATTCCAAATTCAATAACAGAAATGGTAACTGATGTGTTTACTTTTTTATCATATTTCAAATTTAAATTAAAGTTTCATGATAGAAAAAAGTATAAATATTGACATGACTGCATAAATTATATTAAGCATTCATTACAATTTAAATATTTATCCATTAGAATGCTTAGACAATTGTAATTAGCTAATAATATAATCACATTAAGCAAAATTGTTTATTAAAAGTTATTCTGAAATAATTGCGATATATATAAACTAAATATCCATAAAGTTTAACTGTAAATAATAATAAATAAATGGCTTCCAATAACTTTAAATAAGTTAACCAATCAATTTTTGGCCAATTGATTAGTTGGTTTATTTAAAGTTATAGTGAGTAATCATTATATATATATATATGTTGATACAAAGATTTTCACGGGTTGCAGTTAAAAAATTTATATATTGATATACTGACGTTTCTACTTGATCACACAAGTCATCCACTGGGTGATAAAAGGTAGAAAGACGGTTGTAGAGGCGCTACAATCACTGATTTCAAAAAAAGGTTCAAGTTCCACCAATAGCAAAAATGTTAAATTAAGAATGTTTTTTAAAAAAAATCTTTCCAAATAGGAGGAACATAGATGACTCTTTTGTCATATGGCAACATGAAAAAAATAAATTTAGATGATTTTTTTCTTACATTTAAATAATATGCATCCTCATATTAAATTTACAATGGAGACAGAGTCTGGTGGAAAACTCCCTTTTCTTGATGTTCTAGTCACCAGAATACCAAATAGTTTATCTTTTTTAATTTACTGAAAGAATATACACACGGACAAATATTTACATTTACATTCTCATCATTATCCAACTCAGATAGTTTCTGTAGCCAAAACTGTTTTAAATAGAGCAATTAACCTTTCAGATAAGTCACATCTGAAAGAAGAAATAAATCATATTAATAGTTTTATTAACAAATAGTTAGAATTATAAATTTATAAAAAAAAAGTCTTATTTCAAGCCCAAAATGGACAAAATAAGAAACAAAAAGATAAATCAGCTATCAGGATTTGTGTTCCATATGTAAAAGGAACTACAGACTGTATTGAACATATGTTAAAATGCTACAATATAGATACAGCATTTTCAATTCATCAAAAAATCAGCAATATAATAACCAAGCCTAAGGATTCAATCCCTCTTGAATCTCATGGTGTTTATCAAATTTCATGTGAAAATTGTAAAGCTTCTTACATAGGTATGAGTAATCATCACATCAGTGTTAGGAGAGATGAGCATACTAATGCAGTTAAACAACATTCATCATCATCACTCTCACTCCATACTATAGTTTCAGGTCATAAAATTGATTTTTCTAGCACCAGAATCATATTCAGATATGATAATCTCTCCCAATGCAAAGCTAATGGGCTTGGATTAAAAATATTATGTTTTCAAATTTTAGACTTATAGTTTTGTAGTTAAGTAGAAATAGAAGATGGCTGCTGGAGGGTTGCATTAGATCCTAAAATTTTGGTGCAGTGCTTTCAGATCCGAGGCTCCTCACTGATGAAAACCACAAGTTAGAAACCAGTCTGGGAATATTGGATGAATAGGTACTAGATAGGGATTTTATGAATAAACCTTGTATCCATTGATTAGTCTGGTTTGCAATGAGTGGCACTACTGTATGGAGAGTTTTGCCTGTTTTAACAGCTTGAGCAAGCATAAGAAGTGGTGATCATGTGATATTATATATTAAATATTTTTCCACTCATTCTATTTTTTATCCATCATTATTAGTTGTTCACTATTCTGAAACAACTGCATAACTCCTCAGCATTACTTTATTGATATCAAACAATAATACTATGCTAATTATTTTTTAAAAAACAACAAACATCTACATAAATAGTATATAGATGGATTCTTTCGAATAAATATTATCCATCTTAGAATGATAGAAGCACTCACAAACTTTTCAGTGAAATAAACACATACAAATACCAATTATAATAAAATAACTATTTAAATATTAAAATGAACAAATATTTAATTTTAATTTTATTGTTAATTAAAGTGGTTTCCAAAAAATTTTCAAACTTTTTTTTTATTTGAAAGATCGTATAAAACAACTAAAGAAGATCTATAGATAATAATTATTTTTATATAACCCCTTCAAATATATTGGAAATTGTTAAAATTGCTGTTTATTTTCCATAACAGATAGATAGGAAATTTAATTAATTTCTCTTTTAGCAAATAATTATTTGTTTTCTATAATTAGACTATTCATTTTCATTTTTTTTTGTAAGTTATAGTTTATAACTTTGAAGCATAATTCATCTTTTATTTTTTTATATTCATCCATTTTAATACTAAAAATTACACTAAATTTGATTCTTTATAAAATATTTTTACTTTCTTATTATATATATATTGAACCAGATTGATTTCCGATTCAATGGTGTTATTAAAAAAAAATGTATTAAGCTTTTAGTTTTCATTAAACGTTTAAGGTTTAAATTTTCATTATTATTTAAAAAGAGTACATGTATTAAAATACACACACGTTTATCTGTAAAACGGATGATTTCAATGTTGATCGATTTATTTCAAAATAGTTTTCTTATACCGCTTGTTTTTATTTTAAATCAATCTGTTTTAAAAACAAGCAATCTTGCTAATTACATTCCTGTAGTTTTTATATTAATTATTTTACAGTTCATTATAAAAAGTGGAGATTTGATTTATGTTTTTTTTGTTTTAATAAACCCGGGGTAGAATTCTTAGACTAGATTGAGCTGGAGATTAATATTTGCCCTGCCTTAGGCATAGCATTCAACAACAAGGAAAGTGTTTCGCGGGAAATGGAGCAAGGTATAAATAGCCCCAAAATTTGAACAGAATTAATTCATTATTCTTAACTAGACAAGCTGTTTCTCCAGTGAAAGTTTATATCAGTTTGGACATTTAAATTATTAAAAGAAATTAGCTGTTATTAAATCATTTTGCTTACAACAAGATGACAAATACTATACATGTTATCACCACCCGAATGGCTTGCTAACTCAACAAAAGATGGATCCCTAACTTCCAAATTTGTTCCAGTAATGCCTTAAACATCTAGAAGAAACCAGAACCACTTTACCTCTACCTTGCTGCTGTCTAAGAACTTGAAATGAACTAAAATAATAGTGTGCATTCTATGTGAACATTGTTTTTACCAAAAGGTAACTATTTTCTTTTTTATTCTTCCCAGGGTAAGTTAATTCTCATTAAATCTCCACTCAGTCTAATCATAAATATGTATTCATAAGCTTAAGTAATCTATTTAGCCTCATATTTAATATTTACCATGTTTTCTAGCACTTTGTAGTGTGTTTTGGAATCTTAGTTTTAAGATTCCAAGTTACTTTTAATTTTGTTTATTGGAGAGTGACGAGTGAGTTTTATATTTTTATGCCTAAAACTTTTTATAAATGCTTTGGCAGGCATTTTATATACTTACCTGTAATTATTTTAGTATTCAATAATTAATTTGTAAACACTTTGTGCACTTTCGCAAACCTCTGAAAATCTTTTGGCTGGCGACTTTATCATCTAATTTTCCACAGGTGGAGATTTCATTTCTAATATCTCTAAAAGCAGAGATTAGAATTGTTCTTCTTTGTAATTTTATAAGTCATCAGCAGGAAGATAAAATTTATCCCTTTTTAAATTACAGGTGAGTGATACTTTTGTTCTTCTAAAGTGTTTACCAATTTTTAATATTTTCGTACTCATGTGCACTCTCCGATAGATTTATTTTTGTATTTGTTATGTGTGCTTTAGATTTATCAGAGCGTGTACTCAGAATTTGTTTGTAATTCATTTTCTTTAATTGCTGAGGCAGACATAACTGGTTTTCTAATGATTTACTTGTCTTTTATTCAGACCTTTAATTATTAATTTTAGAGTAATTTTCGCCAATTGTTTGGCTGGGATTCACCAGTTTTAATTGTTTTTCTCCATTTCAATCATATTTTTCAGTTGTTCGTGAGTTGGATCAATCACCATTATTTTAAACGTAGTAATAGGTGCAGCTCATACCAACATAAGGACATTCGGGGTCTGACCAAATTTTGGACCTCGAAAAGCTCTTTGGCGCTGGTTTCTTTGATTTATTCCAAGAACGTATTGTTTAAATATCTAAAAGTGAAAACCAATGTTTGCATGAATCCTCGGCTAAATAAAATCTGCTTCCTCCCTTTATAATTCGTTTATTAGAAGATCAGTCAGTCTGACATAGCTTTGCCTTTAGTATTTCTGGTAGACACCTGAGTTAACCCTATTTATTGCATCATAAATAAATTATACTTCATAATTTATTTTCTCTTAATAAAATTTTGGAATTTGTTTAAACTTAATTTGGCTGACATTTGTCTTTGTGCTTTTTGTCTCAATTGTCTAAACAATTTAAGATCTCTTGTTTCTCCCCGAGTCTAGTCGGTGCAAACCATCATCATCATCTATTCTGATCACAATAAACATTTTCCAGATACATAGTGATCTGGTGGCGCCATCTGTGTCAGAATAGATTGAGTATCCTGTATAATATATGTATATATATTGAACCATGTTCGAGTATGTGACTTCGAAACACCGGCCTCTTAGGCAGAGAAGAACATACTCGGAGAGTATGTATGCCCAAACGATAGCTATAAAGTATATAACTAGTGTTACATTTCCAGGACATAGCTTCTTCTCAGCTGTTGAGTTCAACACCAAGTTCAAAGCACTTTTTTTTGTTTGTGTATAAACACGGGCACCAGCTGCTTATTCTAAAAGAATACTAAAAGAATAGACAACGCACTTTGAACAGTGGCCACTAACACAACGCCTAAATCCACGACTAGCTCAGTTGTCACTAATAGATTATATTTAATTAGTGGTTAAAAGACTTGATAAAAGGAATTGATAAAAAGAATTGACCGACAAATAAAGTTTAATTTTAAAGATGATTTATTAACTAACATTTATTTACTAAATTTAAACATTTTATAATTCTAATAAAACACACGCATATTTTAAATTAACATTTCTAAATAGTTTAAATATTCCTATAGATTTAATAACAGAACACTCTAATTTAACTAATAAATATTGATATAATGATCATGCACATATTAACTCACACACACATAATAATAATAAAGTATTACATAGCATTTGAAATTTAACCACACATATCAATAGTTCATTTATGTATGACATAAAGTTCATATAATTAGACTCTTGAAAGATTCGTATGAATTAATGCAATGCAATGGCTATTACAGTATAAATGAAATAAGCAAATGTTTTTACCTAGGCTTTTGAATGTAGATGTAGAATTTTGTTTTCTTTGGTAGCTGCTTTCGGTGAGGATGTTTCCATTGTGAATGTTTCCATTATGAATGCTTCCAGCCGGCTGGGACTTTTCCTTGATGAGTTTCACGATTATTACTATTGGAGACAATTAGATACTGACGGAGATTTTCTAAGTTGTTACATTGACATTATTTCACGGGCAGATCTTGCTGTTTTCATCAGACTTTTTAGGCTGTGGAGAGGCGTGAATTCCCAAAATCTTCTCAGCACTGCATTTTGTTTCTGGATATAATTAATTCAACTGATTCAATTAATTTGTGAACTGCACTACTCAATTACTTTGTGAACTGACTCCCTGTCCAATAAAAAAGTCTATTTATATCTGCAACATGTTGTCAAAATATTTCCGGTGATAATCATTTGATAAACATGCTGTTTTATTTTATTAATAATCATTGCCATGTTTTTAATGATAATCTTCTTTTATTTTGCATACATTTTATTTATTTACAAATCACACATATATACGCACATATATTTTTAATACAATTTACTATTTAGTTTTAACATTATTTTTTACTTTAATTAAACTTGAATGAAAAGAGATTTGTCGGTTTTAACTTTTTAAATTATATTTTTACGAATACTAATAAAAACTCTTTACTTCCTTTTATAACCCTTAGTTTCATTTCTCAAACCAAGACTCCCCCTCCCCCCTTTTGATTAATTAATTGTAGCTTTTTGTTATTTCAAAAACTAACGCTAGAAAACTATTTAATTCTTATCTTTTTTCTAAAACAAACTGCAATAAACTCTTCAACGTTTCATTTTATGTTTTCTTTTATGAACGATTATTTTAATAATATAATTTTAGATAAAATTATATGTGCCTATATCAATATAGGTACATTACACCGCTCTTCCTTTTTGAGAGTAAAATGCTTCATTTTTGACCATTTTATCTCTGTCAACATTAAATCTTAATTTATTTATTTTTTTATTTTATTGACATGTTATTTATTTGTTTAATTCGATCACTTTAATCAAACCCTTTATTTTATTCATTTATTTAATCCTATAATTGTTACTCTTAAATCATTCATTTGACCTACTTATTTAACTTGATTTTATTGATTTTTAACTGTTTATTTACAAGCATTTCTTCTTACGTAATATGTGCGTGGGGAAAAAATCTTTTATTCAATAATGCCTCCTTGTTATTATTATTATTCCTAAATTTTATTTAGTATTATTACCACCTGTCCGGTGATTGTTTTTCTCTTTTCACTAACCTCAATGATCGGGCATTATATGTTCCTTTTTCCTCTATTCCCTGTGCTAACACAAATGCGTTATTACCGTATTGCCGTTTGATGATATAAGGGCCATCGTATATTGGCTGGAATTTCTTGTATATATGTTTTTCAGGATGACTCACTGGATGAGCTCTCACTATGACCTCATCTCCCCTCCTGAATATAGCCTTAGGTCTTCCCTGCCTCTGCTGCCGTAGCCTGCCCATTTTTCTTAACCGGTTGAGCGCTTGCTTAGCATCTCTTCTCTGGTTGATTGGATTTATCCCCACTGGCAATTTAGTCTCAAACGGATACGGAATATTTCTTCCAAAATGTAGCCGAACAGGTTCGAATCCTGTAGACTCATTTCTTGACCAGTTTATCATGTTGATTATTCGTGATGTTTCTTTCACCCATTTGCGATGATCATCCTGTATATAAACCCGAAATAGATGCCCCAACTCCCTCATAACCCGTTCACACGGATTAGACTGAGGGTTACAAATTGACATAAGTATATGTCTTATCCCATGTCTGTCCATCCATTTCTTTCATTCGCTAGATATAAAGGGTGTTCCATGATCCGATAGAATTCTGTCTGGAATTCCTACAGTTTTAAAGTATTGTTGCTCCAAAACTCGAATAGTCTGTCTTGTGTTCGCTTGGGCTACTGGATATGCTCTACCAGCTTCGAAAACACGTCATATGTTACCATGAGATACTTCATTTTATTGAATGGAGGCAGAGGTCCGTAGAAGTCTATCGCTAGTAAGCTGTTCGAGCGTTGGGCATATATAGGTTGCATCGGCCTGACTCCTGATGTGTTAGCAGGCTTGGTTGCTGAACATATGGTGCATCTACCAATCACATCTGTAATATTGGCATTCATTCCTGGCCAGTAAAACCAATGACTCAGCCATCCTTCCACTTTATTTGCTCCATAATGTCCGAAAGTGTTATGCACATATTTAATCATTTGCTCTCTCATGGCGACCAGAAGAATAATGCGTGTTTGTTTTTTTTTCCGTAACACATGCTGTAAGAGTCCTCCCTTTAAACAACAGTGATTTTGGTCCCTCTACAGCAGATTATTGGCTGTTTTCATTACAGGCTGATTGCGTAAATACTCTATTATTTGTTTGCAATCGTTATCTTCCTCTTGCTGCTCCTTTAATCAGTGCAACTCATCTTCCCATTTCTTTTATATATTTTGGCAGCAGCTATATACGCTCTGTCACAACTCAAGTGTTGTTCTTGAGCTACCAGATATCGGCTTAAGGTGTCTGCCACAATATTCTCTTTGCCACGACAGTAAGCCACTTTGTAATTAAATTCATGCAGGAATAAACTCCACCTTATTAGCCTGCTATTATTCAAGAAGCTGTGATTAATAAATTCAAGGCTCTTATGGTCAGTGACTACTACCACTTCAGATCCTACTAAATACTGCCTGAATTTCTTGAACGCCCACACAATAGCCAAGGCTTCCTTCTCAGTTACAGTGTAGTTCACTTCCGGTCCCCTTAGTAAACAGCTAATGAAACAAAGAACTCTGTGCTGTCCCTTGTCCTGTATCTGAAATAGTGCAGCCCCCAATCCAAACCCGCTGCTGTCCGTTTGTACAAAGAATGGTTTGTCGAAATTGGGATATGACAGCATAACTTTATTTAAAAATCCTGCCTTCACGCTCTGAAAACTGCGCTCATGCTGCTCATTCCACACCCACGATTTCCCTTTTCTTAATAACTGCAATAACGGCTCCATGTCAAGTGAAAAATTTTTATAAAATCGATTATAGAAATTACAGAGTCCGAGAAAAGATTTATGTTTTTTATTCCGGGGTGTGGGGAATTCCTGTATTGCTCGGATTTTTTCAGGATTAGGTAATATCCCTCTTTCTGTAATTATATGACCTAAAAACTTGACCTCGTCAGTCATTATCTTACTCTTATTTAAATTAGTTCGAATTCCCTTTCTCTCACACTCCCCAGCAACATTTCTAAATGTGCAAAGTGCTCATCTATACTTTCCGACACCATCACAATGTCGTCTACATACATTATAACTAAATTCTTAATATCATCTGACAATACTTGATCCAGACATTGTATAAGCCCTGCCCCACTATTTTTTAGCCCGAAGGGAATCTGGTTAAATTATATGCACGTCTGTTATATTTAAATGCCATATATTTCCGATCCTCTGGATGAAGTTTGATTTGCCAGTAGCTGGCAGTTAAATCGAATGTCAAAAATATTTTCTTATTTTGAAATTTCAATTACAATTCGCTCATAGGTGGTGGAGCATTAGTATCAGCTATTGTTATCTTATTTAACTGCCATGCGTCCAAACATATCCGAATTGATCCATCTTTTTTTTTACAGTTACGATGGGGTTATTAAAAGGAGACGAACATTTAGATATAATCCCCCATTTAAGCATTTTGTCTATTTGTTCTTCTACTTCACATCTATATTGATGAGGTATAAGATATGCATGGGCTTGATATGGTTGGTCTTTCAGAAACCTTATCCTGTGTTCATACCCTTGGATTACCCCCGGAACCTCAGAAAATGCACTTTCATATCTATTGAATAGTTTCTTCAGTTGGTCTCTTTGATTATCATTTATGCATTTTGACTCATCCATTTTTCCCCTATCTCTATTTCCATTACTGCACTTTGTGCATCACTCTGTCTATTTATCTCATCCTTCTGGTGTTTTGTAAACAGAATTATTACGTTGTTTATTTCTGTCCGGCTTCGTTTATAATCCAATACACAGCCTGTTTTGTACATAAAATCCGAGCCTAATATAACCTTATAAATCAGTCCCTCCAAAATCAACAGAACGTGCATATATTCTCCCTCTGCCATGTGTAATTTCACCCATGCCTGTTTGGATGCCAACTTTGCCTTCTTACCATTAGCCAACAAAACATATACTGTTTTAAAGGCAATATTTTAATTTCCGGGTCAATGTCACTTATTTTATTAAACATTTCCTGTGACATTACCGATACCTGACTCCCCGAATCAAACAATGCACTAGTTGCAACCCCCCTACCTTAATCTCTATCTTCGGACAGCTCTGAGGTGCCATCATGGGCGTGCTTTCTTCTCCACTACATACCAGATTCGCTACTTGCATACAATCAACTTCTGCATTTCCATCCTCATCTTGACCATCCACCATCCCCCTATTGTTGTCCAATGCCATTAGTATTTCAGCCATCTGCTCTACCGTTTGCTTGCCAATCATCATTTGTTCCACATTCTCAGGTAAACCACGCCTAACTACATGCATAATATGCTGCTCCGATAATTTGTATGCTGTGATTGATCTCAATTTCGCTATTTGTCTACGAAAAAATGTAATAAATAACTCCCCCGTCTGCCACCTGTCCTGCTCTACTTGAAACTTAACCTTTTCCTGCAGCTCCT
Source organism: Epiperipatus broadwayi (assembly GCA_028023455.1). Taxonomy (NCBI): domain Eukaryota; kingdom Metazoa; phylum Onychophora; class Udeonychophora; order Euonychophora; family Peripatidae; genus Epiperipatus; species Epiperipatus broadwayi. The sequence goes on from JAQFVV010012417.1 coordinate 10,608,772, forward strand.
CCCCCCAATAGTTTGCCAACAACAAACACTTGTATTCACCGAATGTTGTCGGTTTTACACGTAATGAATTCCACCAGAGTTGGGCTTCTCCCTGTATGTGACTGCAAGCTAAAGCAATTCTTGCTCTCTTGATTAAACTATTCAAAGTGCAATAACGTTCCAAGCTCTCTAAGTGATCACTCGGATTCTCCCCTCTGTTCCCTGAGAATGCTTTTATCTTTAGCAGCTGATTTACTGCCTCCATATTATGTATGTGCACCCAAGTTTTCCCATTCTCATGTTCTCTTTCTAATGCCTCTACTCTTTTTATTACTTCCTCCAGCTCTATATCTTTTCCCATTTTGACACCATGTATTTTATTTTTTATTTCCAACTAGCGCTTACGTTAAACTAAATTTAAATACAACTTATTTATTTATTTTTCTTACTAAGACAGAAACTCACGCTAACTCCACCCTTTTAGTCCTTTTCTCTACCTGATCTTAATGCTTTAACTCTGCCCAAATATCAACTGTCTCTGATTTTATAGCATAAATGTCAAAATCTCTTTTCATTTCGAAAAAAAAAAATTTCAGTCAATTCTTTTTTTTTTTTTAAATTAAAACACTTTTACATACGTAATTTAACTTTTAGATTTTTATTTTCAACAAGAACAAAGTATTTAATTAACTGTCATTTATGACAAGTTCGGCCCATTGAACCGTGTTCGAGTATGTGACTTGGCTGTTGAGTTCAACACCAAGTTCAAAGCACTTTTTTTGTTTGTGTATAAACACAGGTGCCAGCTGCTTATTCTAAAAGAATACTAAAAGAATAGACAACGCACTTTGAACAGTGGCCACTAACACAATGCCTACATCCATGACTAACTCAGTTGTCACTAATAGATTATACTTAATTAGTGGTTAAAAGACTTGATAAAAGGAATTGATAAAAAGAATTGACCGACAAATAAAGTTTAATTTTAAAGATGATTTATTAACTTACATTTATTTACTAAATTTAAACATTTTATAATTCTAATAAAACACACGCATATTTTAAATTAACATTTCTAAATAGTTTAAATATTCCTATAGATTTAATAACAGAACACTCTAATTTAACTAATAAATATTGATATAATGATCATGCACATATTAACTCGCACACACATAATAATAATAAAGTATTACATAGCATTTGAAATTTAACCACACATATCAATAGTTCATTTATGTATGATATAAAGTTCATATAATTAGACTCTTGAAAGATTCGTACTAATTAATGCAATGCAATGGCTATTACAGTATAAATGAAATAAGCAAATGTTTTTACCTAGGCTTTTGAATGTAGACATAGAATTTTGTTTTCTTTGGTGACTGCTTTCGGTGAGGATGTTTCCATTATGAATGCTTCCAGCTGGCTGGGACTTTTTCTTGATGAGTTTCACGATTATTACTATTGGAGACAATTAGATACTGACGGAGATTTTCTAAGTTGTTACGTTGACATTATTTCATGGGCAGATCTTGCTGTTTTCATCGGACTTTTTAGGCTGTGGAGAGGCGTGAATTCCCAAAATCTTCTCAGCACTGCATTTTGTTTCTGGATATAATTAACTCAACTGATTCAATTAATTTGTGAACTGCACTACTCAATTACTTTGTAAACTGACTCCCTGTCCAATAAAAAAAGTCTATTTATATCTGCAACGTGTTGTCAAAATATTTCCGGTGATAATCATTTGATAAATGTGTTGTTTTATTTTATTAATAACCATTGCCATGTTTTCAATGATAATCTTCTTTTATTTCACATACATTTTATTTATTTACAAATCGCACATATATACGCACATATATTTTTAATACAATTTACTATTTAGTTTTAACATTATTTTTTTCTTTAATTAAACTTGAATGAAAAGAGATCTGTCGGTTTTAACTTTTTAAATTATATTTTTACGAATACTAATAAAAACTTTTTACTTCCTTTTATAACCCTTAGTTTCATTTCTCAAACCAAGACTCCCCCTCACCCCTTTTGATTAATTAATTGTATGTAGCTTTTTTTATTTCAAAAACTACCGCTAGAAAATTATTTAATTCTTATCTTTTTTCTAAAACAAACTGCAATAAACTCTTCAACATTTAATTTTATGTTTTCTTTTATGAACGATTATTTTAATAATATAATTTTAGATAAAATTATATGTGCCTATATCAATATAGGTACAATATATATATATGTGTGTGTGTGTAGTGTTAAAACTAAAATGTTAATACTGTAGTCAGCAAAAAATAAGATTATGTTATAAATTCAACTAACGAGTTTCAATTTTTGATTTCTATAAACAAATAATTTTTTTCAAATTTAATATATACCTGGGTCTTATTTTACGCGATAGATAGGTTCCTCAGAAAACACGCGCAAATGAAATCGTGCAAAAATAGATGTAACTTACATTGAAAATGGAGGGATGTGGTCTGTGATTTTTTAAAATTCGCATAAAAGCAAAGCACCAACATAAAATTACTTTAAAATTTGCGCAAAAAAAAATTAAGGATATAAAATATGACTAATAAAAAATTTCAAATTTGAAAAAAATTGATACAAGACAAACTGTTTTTAACTATAATATTTAATTTTATTCAAAATAATATATTTTTATGCATAATTTACTGTACAGTAATTTACATTTTTTAATACATGTTTTAATTATTATCGATAAACAAGTTCATTTGCAAACTGGTAAAAAAATCAGATTCTTCTCAAGAGGAAATACAACTAGCACCAACTTCACTCACATATTGTGTTAATGATTTTCTGGTGACAATGTAATTAGTAATTAATCTTTGAGATGATGATTTTATTAATTGTTTATGAAGCTCATGATATCCAGACATACAACCATTTAGCTCTCGTTGGAATTTAAGAGCACATTAATGATTAGTGTCATTAATAAGAAAATAATAATTGATTACGTTCTTTTTTAAAACGCAAAAATAGAATGTGATTTAAAATGCAAAATTAACATTCACAATGTTTGAACAAATTTACATTATAATCTTGTAAAATTTAATGTGTGTATACATAAAATGTGGAAATCATGATTTTAATTTTATTATTGCATAAAATCTTACTATTATAAAGCACTGAAAATATTGAAATTACTAAAATGAAAGTCAAATTCCAATAATGTGCTATTACTTTCAATATAACATAAGTGTGCAAAATTTATTATTTAAAGTAATAGCACATTTTCGGGGGTCAACTTCCGGTGAAACATGAATCACGTAACTTCAAAATCGTGTTAAATAAGTCCATGTAAAAAGAGACTCAGGTGTATTTGTAATTTTAATATATAACAATATTTATTTTTAACACAATTTTTCAGTTGGGCAAAATTTGTATACTGAATCACTCAAATTTTTCAAATTTGTATTAATTAGATAAAATACTAAAGATAATAGTAGCTAAAAGATGTCTGAGTTTTGTTAAGAACACTCACAATTTGCTTTTTCTGATGTTTTCCTTTGTCTCACACATCAACATAAAATATATGATAAAATGATTATTACTTATCAGAAAATAACAAATTTTACTTCATTTGATAGATATTTTTATTTACTACTGAAATAAAATTTAAATGTTCACATTTTGTTTTTGTAAATATTAATAAAATGAGGATGTAATCAAAACAAAGACTTTATATGTCATCATTTTTAGAAAAATTATTTTCAGTTTATGTCAACATAAAATATATGATCAAATGATTATTACTTATCAGAAAAAAATAAATTTTACTTCATTTGATAGATATTCTTGTTTACTACTGAAATAAATTTTAAATATTCACATTTTGTTTTTGAAAATATTAAAAAAATGAGGATGTAATCAAAACAAGAACTTTATACGCCATTCTTTCTAGAAAGATTATTTTCTGTTTATAAAATCAATGAAATATTTTTTAATTCTCATTAAATTTACACATCTGAATAAATAATTATTTATTTCTCTAATATCTAATGAATTATGCTTTAAAAGATTAAGTTTTTTGAATATTTATTGCAAATTTGCAATTTTTTCTTACTCATAAATATCAAGTAGTTTGTTTACATCATAGCTGATCTTCAGATTTGCTTCTGGCCATATTTACATTAGCTGCTAATATAACATTATATTTTTGAAAATAAAGTATTTCAAATCAAAATAAGTTATTAATAATTTATATTTCTTGATATCTAATAAATATAGTGCAAATTATTTTAAAAAAAATTATCTGAAATCATGATAAATTCACAAATAAACATTTTTACTTTTTGGAATTTTTAATGTCATAAAATGCTGAATCTTTTACAGATTTGGAAACACACAAAAGCTGAACGTGTCAGGGCAGGGCTTATGTCTATTGTAAGAATGGGAATTTTGAATTTTGTGCCTTTTAGCACAGAATTTTCAGGCAAAAAATTTATTATAATAAAATATACCATTTTACATGCATCTTAATGTATAATACTTACAAAAAACTTAACTGGGGGGGGGGATTGGCCAATGTTTCTCTGTTGTTCTGAAGTAGGATATCATTATTAGAACTTTATTATTTATTTTAATATAAATCAATACTAACCATTCCAAAATGCAGCATAACACCTCTTATATTTCAACATTTTCTGACATTTTCTTTGTCTCACACATCAACATAAAATATATGATAAAATGATTATTACTTACCAGAAAATAACAAATTTGACTTTCTTAGATAGATATTTTTGTTTACTACTGAAATAAGTTTTAAATGTTCACATTTTGTTTCTGTAAATATTAAAAAAATGACATCACAATCAAACCAAAGAATTTACACATCATTGTTTCTAGAAAGATTATTTTCAATTTATAAAATCAACAAAATATTTCTTATTTCAGATTATTTTTAAAACATTGAAATGAATTATTATTTATTTCTCTTATATCTAACAAATTATGCTTTAAAAGTTTAAATTTTTTGAATATTTATTGCAAAATTACAATATTTTCTTGATGTTTTCTTACTCATATATATAAAGTAGATTGTTTTCATCATAGCTATTTTTTTAATTTGCTTCAGGCCATATTTATGTTAGCTGGTAATATAATGTTATATTTTTGAAATAAAGTACTTCAAGTCAAAATAAGTTATTAATAATTTTTATTTTTTAATATCTAATAAATATAATGCAAAATACTTTAAAAAATATCTAAAAGCATAATAAATTTGCAAATAAACACATTTTTGTGTCATTGGAAACTACAAGGTTGTAAAATGCCAAATGTTTTACAGCCTTGGCACCAAACAATAGCTGAACATGTCAGAGCAGGGCTTATATCTATTATAAGAGTGGGAATTTTAAATTTCCCACTTTTTTGTGCTCTATTTTTGGAAAAAAATTATTACACTAAAATATACTGTTTTACATGCATTTTAATATATAATACTTATGAAAAAATTAACTAGGGGGTGAATTAGCCAAAAGACAAAATAATTCAGGTCAACCACTCATAAAGCTAGTAAATAATGATAATAAAAAAACAGTCATTATGTACATCAATGTTGTGTCAGTGGATAAACAAAAATTAAAAATCACATTTAAAAATTGTTTCTAAAAAATAAAATTATTACGAAATTGATATTAATAGATAATTTCAATGATTTTTTTTAAAAAAAAAATACAGCTAATAAATTTAAGCATTTATTTTATTATTAGGTATTTGGATAAGAGATACAGTTATTGGCTCATAAACTAAAGATTACTGGTTCAATCTGACAATTACAGAAAGGCTTTTTTAAAAAAATAATTTATTATTAAAATTTTATATATAAAACACAAAAGCAAGCAAGCTTATTTATCTAAAAATTTACATTATATCTTTTTTTTTTAATTTGATAGCCATTTAAGACATTTGATTGTTCAATAAAAAAAAATATTTTTATTCTGAACTATAAAAGACATTTAAAGGTTCATCAATTAGTGAAGTTGATTTGCCAATAATTAATAAATAAGATATTGTGGTATTAAAAAGATTAGCATTGAGAAAGGTAAATAACAATATGATTTTACATTTCCAAAACTTTTTATTGCAGCTTTAGAAGTATTTTGTAGATTAAAATGAGAACCTAAAAATTAAAATTATGAGGAAATTATTTAAATTTTTAAATTTTACAAATCATGTAATTGCTTTTGAAAATAATACTTGAGAATGTCAAAAGATGAAAATGAGAAAATAAGACTAAAGGTAAATGTTAAAAAAATTAATGTTCAATTAATTTTTTCAGAAGTAAATAAAGACTGATAACTATGAATTAAAAATCAAGAACTACAAATATCTTGGTCAAAATAACAAAGATGAAAACATAATGGATAAAATTAATCATAAATTTAAATTTGGATGGTGTGTTTTTGATAAAAGTAATTTAATATTAACTAGAAAGATGTTTTATGCTTAAAAAGAAAGTTTTGTAATAGATGTTTTACTAATTTATATTTATGGACTTGGGAATTGGACACTTGCCAGAAGAGCAGTATAAGAATTTCAGAACACTTAACAAATTATGGAAGGATGAATATTAGAAGTAACAAAAAGAGATCAAAAATAAAATTCATGGATGAGAGAACAAGAGACTAAACTGGAGCTGGGCTGGATATATTGTTAGGAGGAATCATAATAGATCTACAAGTTTTAAATTGGATTCTAAGAGATTGTAAAATATCTCAGTCTCCATGTGAGCTGTGAAAAAGATAAGCTAGAACTGAAATAACTGGGAAAGAATTACAGTTATCAATTGAAAATTTATATATATATATATATATATATATATATATAAATATTTATATATATATATATATATATATATATATATATATATATATATATATATATATATATATATATATTTATCTTAAATATAATCTAATATTTTTTCATGCTCTGATAAATATTATAATGTAAATGTTGAAAATTTTCCTAACAATGATAATTAATAAAACTCAATGTATTTGTTACATCATCATCATCAAAATTTCATATTCTTTGTTTCATTTTAAATGCAGTAAAAAATCTAGTGCATGGGTGTGTAGAAGTTAAATGCACCCTAATATAAAATAGCCACATTTTAAATTTATTGATACTTCATTTAACTCTTATGATGCCCAATATTCTGTTTGGCTGAGTGAGTTAAAACTCTAAACATTTGATTGGTCAATTACATAATCAGCAGTAAAAATATATTCATTTTAGTTTCGTTTGTAAAAAGCAAATTCATAATTTGTCAGAATGTGAAAGTGAATGAAAGTTTTTTTAAAAATAAATTTCTGTTTATAATTATAAAAATATTTTATAGGGCAAATTTAAAAAGAATGTTAATAACCTATTAAAAAATGTTGCTTATGTCAATGATTTTCTTTCTCGATTTACATTTGTGTAAAAGTAAATAATTTTTATTAAAATCTTAATTATTTTTCTAAAATAACTATTTTCAGTATATTTTATGAAAATAATTTATAATATGTAAGAAAAATAATAAAAAAAACATTCTAAGACATTAATTTTCATTTTCAAAGTCAAAACAGAAGTTGGGTGGTGAAAATTATTGACAGACATTTTCCCCTTGTCAGAAATGCGAAACAACCAATCACCATCTTGAGAGGTTGGGATTCTGTCTTTGTTGTAGCTTTGAATGCCTATATCAGGGGTTCCCAACCCTATGCCTGTGGCCACCATGGCACCTGCAGACCATTTTTGTGTGCCCACCGCTATCTGAACATGATAAAAAATTAATTATCTGATACAAATAAATTTAATTTTTAAATTTTCTTATAAATTATTGTATTATATTGTAATCAAATTGTAGGGCATACTATACTTTTACAATGGAAAAATATAAACATTAATTATGTTAAAATTTTATTTTTCAAATAAATATTTTTTTTGTACATTATGTGTATTATTAACAATATCGAACTATAAATTTACATTGAAAAAATAAATGGTGCCCACCACCTGACTGGTATTATAGAATGTGCTCTTAAGTGCAAAAAGGTTGGGAACTCCTGGCCTATATTTTTGATTTTTACTTGTAAAATAATTCAAGAGAGAGCAGCATCTTACGGTACTTTTTAAGCTTTAAAATAAGCTTAAATATGCTACAATAACATAAAAACTGCCAGAATTACAGCAAGTTAAAACTGTCAATGAGTTTATTTGAGGCAAGCCACAGAAGCATTAAAATCTGCACCTCAAATTTTAACTGTATTTTAGTTTTAAAGTAAATTATTTGATTTTTATTTAACTATTTTTAAGTCAATGTTAAAGTTTAAATTTTATTTTTTTATCATCTTCATAATAGAGTAAAGAATTGGCAGTTATCCACACAGTATTTCTCCTTAAAGCATATGTTCAACTTATTTATCAAACAATAATTTTAAAGATGCTAAAAAATTCTAACGTGTTTTAAAGAAGCCAAACAAAAAGAGAAGTCATGAAAAGAAAAGTATGTTGTTTCATTTTATATAAATATTAGATAAATTCTAACTTTTGCTAAATATTGAATTTTTGTTATAAGACTTATCTCTGATAAGTTTTAACTAACTTTCAATTAGTTATTAATACTAATTATTGTTACTAAAATAATCACTATACTTCTATAAAGTTAAGATATAGAATGATAAACTTTTATAAATATTGTCTATATAATAGGAAGCACTGGCAATTATTTAGAATTAGTCTTATAAAATTATAATAAAAGACCAATTTATGAAAATCAATTCTTTAATTATCATAAAAAAGAAAACTATATCCAGATTGTTTTGTGATGAAACAAATAATATAGCTATTCACCTTGAGTTTACTTATTTATTTGAGTTTTTTTAAAATTGCTGATTGCTTCAAACATATTATTATTATATTTAGAAAAGGAGTGAATATAATTTAAATTTACAGCAGTCAACTTATAATAATAAACTTCATTAACAGCAGTTTTAAATAAAGAATTATCATTCTGTTGTTCCTCCAATTTCATAGCAATTGAAAATGTGTTTCAAAAGAAACTGTTTACTATTAGAATTATTTGCTATCAGTTCCTGTTATCTTACATTTCTGAAATTTCACTGTGAACTTTTTTTCAAAATATTTCTGCATAAATATGTGTCTGCTCTATCTTAATTAATGAGTGTTTATGCATTCCTATATTACTTCAAAAAGAACAAAACTAAAAACATATGGCTTTCCTTATAAAAAAAAGAAATGAACTTTTAATCTCTTAGGAAGGATATTATAGTTATTGTGTATATATATTTTTAATCATCTTCAATTGCCAAAGAAATATCTTTCTATGTTCAATCCAGTTTTTTCTATCTCTAGCCTCTTTTTTTCACATCATTACAGCACACTTACTTATTTAATTTACTAATTTCACATGCAGTCTCTTTCTAGGTCTTTTACAATCTTGTAAAATCCAGTTTAGATTTCAATGGTCCAAATATTATTATTCTCATCTAGTAACATGTCATACTCAACTCCACTTCAGTCTTCTAATTCTTTCAGTGGTGTTACTTGTTTCCTTATTCAGGTATTTTGTTTTTGATCTCTTGTTACTCTTAACATATATCTCTCTATATTTCATTAAATAGTCTGAAGTCTCTGTACTGATTTTCTGTTAAATGTCCAAGTCTTATATCCATAAGAAAGTACTTGTAAAACATATTTTTTTAAAACCTTCCCTTTCAAACATATGGATATACTTTCTTTCAGTATTATTTCTACATAAAGTACTCCAATCAAGTTTAATTCTATTGTTAATTTCATCTGATTCTTTTCATAATAATAATCTTACCAAGATATTTGTAGTCATTAACTTCTTCTAAATCATCATTATCAATCTTTCTTTTTTCTTTTGATAAAATTTATTGAATATTAAAAAAAAAGTCATAAATCACATGACCCTATCTCTTAAGCTTGTAAGTTATAAACAATGAGATTTGCCAATTCCTCAACAAGCTTTGTGATAAATGCTTGGCCAGAGCCAGCACTTGAAATATCTCTGTCAGTAACCCCCCCCCAAACCCCTGACCATGGTTTCATGCTTTGGCACTCCTCAGAGAGGTGCCAGAGTAGGTTCAGACACTAAGTGCTGGCTCTGGCTATGCATTTATCATAAAGCTTGTTGAGGAATTGGAAAACCTCATTGTTTGTAGAATATTACTTTAGTCTTTTCAATATTTATCTCAGTTCTCCTGTTTTAGTTTCATCTGATAACTCTTGCAACATTTTTTAAACACTAAAGCATTATTTGCAAAAACAAATACATCATCTGCAAAATCAATATGACTTAAATAATCATTTTTACTTCCTTAGCTTTCTGTTTTAAATATCTTGTTAAAAAAGTTGTATAGAATTGATAAAATACTGATATGTAATGTCTAATATCTTTGCACTTTTACAATACCAAATGTATTTTATTCTTTTTAATTATTATTTTTAAATTTGGAATGTTATTCTGTTTTTCTGCAAAATGTGAAAGTATTATACATAATCACCAGCAATTGTATAATTAGTTGTTTTTCAACAAATCATAGAAAAACATAATCTGTAAGACATTGTTTAAATAAAAGAGATTGAAATAATAAATAATATTGTTATAAATGGTATTTTGGTTGATATTTGTAATTTTATAAATATTATTAAGTGATAAATAAGAATCATTTTAAAAGTATGAATTTTTTATTGTTAGGTAAAGCAATTATTGAAGCATTATACTTCTAATATTTATGAAGAATTATGTTAATGATCGATATAGATAAATGCAAAAAATAAGATAATTATATACATAATAAAAATGTTTTTATTTTGTTTCTCTTCCTTTATCACCCTATCATCAATTTACCTACTTGTATTCAAGTTTTGAAATTATAATGTTTTTATTATATGATTAAATAATACATATGTTTAAAAATCACTAATAAGAATTTTGAGTTTTGCGAAGTTGATTTTTTTTTTTTTACCATTTTTTTTTTTCATATATTATTTCTCTAGAGACAAGCTATTTGAATCCTTCATTAATCATTGTTGCTAACCTTTCAGTATAAAATAATGTTTTGAATTTTTCTATTTCCTATAGGAATATATATTTCTTCAGTGACAGTTTACTTTTTAATTTAGTTTTTATTCTTTATATAATAAGTTTTTAATGAAATGAAGCAAGATTTCATATGAAAAATGTTTATATAACAAAATCTATTTTGTTTTGTTTTATAATAGATTTTTGAATTTTTGTTTATAGAAAAAGTGATAAATACATATTATAATGCTAGAGAAGGCAAAGATGCTTTAAATTTTTATGAGTTAACATTAATAACAATAGATCCCTGAAAAACAGTCTTTAAGTAAACAACTGTAAACTATTTTTTTGTTCATTTTAACGTTACTAATTAGCCAGTTTTTTCAATTATTAGCTGTGAATCTCATCATCAATAACAGAGTTGACTACACTTTCAAAAATGTAAGAGAAGAATCTCAGTTGTGAGAAGAGCATCTAACAATTAGCACACAAGATATGATAACAGCTCCTATTTTATAATATAACATCACTGTCTGGTATACCTTTGATATGAATTAATCAGATATTATTTGTCTATATCTAGCTATATTTTAACATCTTCTTACATTTTAAAAATGAAATGCACAACAGAAAGTATCTTGATAACTGTTATGCATATTTTAACAAATTTATCAAATTCTGAGTTTAAATTTATTTGTCTTTTGCTTACTTTTAAAGTACTTTCACTTCTGTGTGTGAAAAATATATATATAGTCTAAATTTTGTGCATGTTATTATAATAATAAAAAACCAATGCCCCTATTGTTGTTTATAAACAATGTAAATAATTCAGATAGTATATTGTTGTGAATTCATCTTAAGCTTACTCTCATATAATGGACTTCTCCAGCTATGAACACTGTTATCAAGATATATTAAAATTGTACAGTAAATAACCAATGGCACAAACAGGGTAATTAGAGAGGTATATCAATAAATTCTGATTGTTTTTAATAAAAAGGGAGATTTGGCTATATATTATATATTTGATGTTTATTTGAGAAGATAAACAAACATCAAACAACTGTTAAATATCAGATGTCAGCAAACTCAATCACTATTTTGTAGAACACAGTGAGACATGATCAAGCCTGGAACATCATGGCTGCACATAAGGCAAGTCACCAGTAAGTGTCAAGATTCAAAAAGCAGCTCAGCATTCCTTCTCAAATACTGTCATATTAATAAAACATTCACAACTTATCAATTGTAATAGAGGTAAATCTCTGTATTTATACTGTTATATACATATTTTTATTCTTTATATATTATTTTTAATTGTCTATAATAAATCAATTGTGTTATTATTGAATGACCAGACATTGATCCAGCAGTTCTATCAATATAAATACACAGAATTGGTGACAGGATCTTATCTTATGGATTAATAAAATATTTGACATCCCTTTAAAAACAAAAATTGACAGTAACTAACAATATTACTATAAGTCACCTAAAAAATAATTGAACAACCAAACACTAATGTTTGCTTCATTTTCTGATTTTAAAAAATTAGTTTTAAAAAAATTTCTGGGAAAAGAAATTTCCAAATGGTGAAAATTGGTTACCTGGAAAAGTTTGACTCTGAAAATCAAAAAAATAATGAACATTTGATCATATTTTTTCTCTTACAAGTTAAATCAAAAAATATGAGTTAAAAATTTCCAACTTATAAAATATTTCTCAGTTACTCCCTACTCTTCTTTCTGAGTTAGATTTTGATAAAACAATACCTCTCCTTTCCAAAATTTCTAACTGTATTACAGCTTCAAACTTTGTGTTCAAGGGTCAAAGAAAAAAGCTAATGGTTTTGCCATGGAGTAAAGATTTCAAATATTAAGAGGCTGTTTCATATGTGGAATGAAAGATCAGAGTCTTAGACTCAAACTGCTAAGTGACCCAAACACTATTTTCAATTCTGCAATCTCCCACGTGGCTTTAGATTAGTCTCTAGCAAATCATCTGGCTCCATTTTTCCAATATTAAAAATTATGAACCAAAAATCTTGATTACACTGCCTGGAATAAATCATCCACAAAAGTTTTAGATATAACAAACACCACATATACAACAAATTTCCATATTGAAGATATTGTAATCATGCCTCACATATCAGAATTTGATTTTTTTTTTTTTTAAAAAAAAAAATCAGCAAGACAGAAAAGAATGAAAAAATCCATTCTAAAAAATCCAAAGAGTAAAATAAAATCTGTAAAATGTATACTTCTATAAATAATGTGATAAGCAGTGATAATGTTCTTAAAGCATAAATTACTTTAATAATACACCAATAACTATGGAATTGTATACATAAACAGCAGTGCCTTTTGCATTAAAAATACTTGGGTTGTCATTAATAAAAAAAATCAGTGGTTTCAAGGTAACTATAGAATGTTTACTGATTACTAAAGCAACAAAATTTCACTCTTGAGTGAAGTAAGAGTGAAAATTACAATGTCAATATAACTATTTATTTGCACCTTATTGTGCCAGTGTATTAGCACAGCATGGATAAAGCAATAATAACAGCCACATTGATTAATTTAACTAGTTATTAGTCTCTCATTGTGTTAGTTTTGGAACACAGAAATCTATCAGGTCATGTCCAGTTAAATTACTTAGACAATGCAGTGATTAAAGTGAACTAGGTCAGGGAGTATAACAAAATTACATAAGGTCTACACAAGGTATATTTTTTAAGTAGTCTATAGCAATGACAGACTGTTTATCTACTGTTAAGTGAAAAAGTAAAACAATAAGTTGTCAATACAAAATTTTACTATTTGCCTTGAGAACATAAAGTGGAAGCTGACAGGAACAGATAGCTGTGAACCAATAACCCCATCACATTAGACTACACCAGTTCTATCCATCAGTAAAAGTAATAGTGTGTATAAGAATCTGTGGTGATTATCGATGCATAATAAGCAAAGCACAATTGATAATTATTCTCTATCATTAATCATATTCTTTTTACATTGTATGTGGGGTGCCTTTACAAAAATTGGCCCAAAGCTTGCATATTTAACTTTTCCAGTTGCGATCTAGTTGATGACCATTCTGAAAGAGCATTAACAATTATTATCCACAAATGAATAACTTGCTTTTTTAAATATCAGTCACCTCAGCAATATTCTAATGAGTAGTTGATTAGCTTGGTGTCAAAATATCTGTGACATTACTATATTTTGATGATTTTCTGTTTATTTCTGTGAATCCAGAACAGCCTCCACAATTAAACTATGAAATAAATTCAAAGCTTGAGATATTAAGATATCTAGAAACTAATTAAATGGTTCCATTTGAGTTGGCTAAACAAAAAGTCAAAACAACCTCATCTGGTTACTGAGTGTGTAGATTGGAACTCTCAATAGAAAATAACTCTATTGTCTATGCAAGTGCTGAACATTTTGTATAATTCTCACCTAGAAATTGTGATATGATGGATATATCATACATATGGTGTCTACATTAAGCAATGTTATCAAAATATACTGGGGGGAAAATAAAGTTTTCAGTGATCTGATCCCTGGAATTCCAGACAAGTATTCATTTCAGGCATACCTGTTCATGGTAAAGCAAATAGTTACTAATAGATAGAAGATGCATACTCAGAATGACTAAAGGTAGTTGAAGTATTATCACTCCATATCGCAGCATCCATTATAGCTCATAGGAGACTTTGCAATGCATGGTTTATTTAAAACTGTAATATCAGATAAAGACACAACCATCACAGCAATTTTATTCAAACAAAATCTGATCCATCAGTAATATAGAACAAGTGTTCAGCTCATGATTTCACTGTAAAAGCAATTGTACTGCTGGAGGATTAGTTCAAGTCTTGGAATATCCACATAGCTAAAATTATCTTGTCACTGTGCACTATATCTAGTACAGTTACAATGAAAACCCAGCTGAACCTTTATTTAACAATGATTCTAGAAGAAGCCTGTCAATATTAGACCCAATCTGTATGATCAAAAAACAAAATTAAATTGCAGAAATGTGATTAAGTACCTGAATACTATTATGAATACTGAATAGGATTACCAAATTGATTTATTAATAATTATAAATATAAAAGTCTTGCATATAGTGGTTCTTCAAAATTTACATGGATGCAATCACCATAAGCATGAAGATCAGTAAAGGCCAAACTATAGAATACCATGAAACAATGAAGAATTCATCAGATCTGATGAAAAAACCAGACCAGATGTAAAACTAGACATGATAATGACAAGCAAAAGACAAAGCAAGAAGTTTTAGATATTCACCAGTCTATCTTAAGATTATGTGCTCTATAATCTTTACCAGGGATAGAATGTTTTAAAATTATCTTAAGCTTACTCTCAAATAATGGACATGCATCTGAGCAATGAAATAACAATGAAAGTAAGTAGATAACCAATGGCATAAACAGTCCAATTGGAGAGTTAGGTCAATGATCCTGTTTCCAGTAAAGAGAGAAAGAGATCTGGTTATCTATTGGATGTTCATTTAGAAGATAGATAGATGAGTAAGCTTGTGCACTATTTGGTAGAATGCAAGGAAACATACTTAATCCTAGAGCAAAAAATAAAAGCTTTTGACATCATTGAGTCAACATGTGAGGCAAGGCATATATGAGCCATAAGTCAACAGTTCAAAAGGGGAATTCAACATTCCTTTCCAAATCCTAATTTTACTGCTAACAACAAAACATTCGCTATTCGACTATAGTAATGGAGGCAAATGTCTGAATTTAAAATGCTGAATATATCTTGTTGCCTGTTGTATATATATTGTTATTATAAATGTCTATAATAAATATTTTAGCATTTAATTATTGGGTTGTGAACAATTATTGAATCGCTGGACATTACTTTGATAGAATTATTGATATAAACACAACACATTTATCACTTTAAAGCTATAAATTATTTTTTAAATATATGAACTAAGGTATTGATTTTTGATTTAAAATTGCTATTTGATTTTATAAGCTAATAACTATTAAAAATATTCATTTATTTAATATAATGTTAGCTTTTGACGGTGTCTTTTATTTACTTTCTTGTAGCTTCAAGCAATATTAGCACTGTTAACATCTGCTATGGAAAGAAAATTGAAGTTTGAATAATCAATAACAATATTTTTACTCTTATTTAGTTTTATTTCTGAAAACAAAATAGTGTGATTTTGTATATCTATGTGTGTGTGTGTGTGCGTAAATTAGAAAATATCTATTAGTTATACGCTAGTTAGCTTAGATAATGATTCATTGGATGTACTGCTTGATAGTGGTATTCACCTATGAATATTATTGAATAATTATGTTCTTAGTATTGTCTATAGCCCTGAATTATGTCTAAAATTAATTTGTCAATTACTTTATGCTAATTCTCTAACATCAAAAACTAAATTCAATAATATTAATTAACTTTGAAAATGTAAAAAGTTAAAAGTCATAATAACATCAATTCATGGTTAAAGAAAATTTTGAAAACATTAAACACAACCTAGAAATGCATCAAGGCTTACTTTAGTAAATTCAAAAATTTTTCCCACCATGAACAATATATTATCTTAAATTTATCACATTTCAATAATAGTTTATACTTTCTTAATGTTGAAGATGTGTATAGTTTATACAAATAATTAATAAATTTATTTTACAGATATATGATACATTGAACTATTTTCATCATTTATCATTAAATGTTGAATGTATAAAAAAAATTAAACTTTATTTAAACTTTTCAAATACAAACAACTTGTTAGTAATATCACATAAATGGACAACACAGATTAGTAATTACATAACACTTTGACTAGTATTATTCTCCATTCTTCATCAGGTATTGCTGGCCTGCCTACTAACAAGCATCATCTTACAATTTAATAGTCAAGAATCTAAAAATGTAGGTTCAATTCCTATGCTAATGTTGTCAGTAGTCAGACCAGCAACACCTAATGAAGAGTGAACAATAATATTACTCAAAATGTTGTATATTATTAACCTGTCTTATCTATTTGGGTGTTAATACCAACAAGTTGTTTGTATTTGAAAAACAACCTTAAAAAAATTTCTAATACATTCAATATTTAATGATAGATGATAAATAGTCCAACATATTATCACATCTATTATACCATCATAGCAAACTTTTAGGCAAATATTATTTTGCAGGTACTATGCCTTTACTTAATGCTTATTCATAATAACATTATTACAATAAATACATAAATGATTAGTAAACATTTATATATTTATTGAAAGTATTGATTAAAAATGTCTTATAGATAAAGTTTATATAATTCACAAGAATAATTAAACTGTAATATTGACTATTGAGGAATTGTCTAGCTTTTATATTTGGAATCGTTAATGAATTTTTTCAATGTCTGAAACCATTGGTTTTTAAATGTAAAAATAATATTTAGTGTTTTTAGAAAGAAAATTCAATATAAAACTTCTAAAATCAAATATTTATATCAAACTTTCTATTTTCGAACTAAAACAGAATTTTTAACTATGCATGAACTCACACAAAAATAAAGTTTGATATAATTAATCTTACAAAGCTGGTGAATAATTAATATAAACCAACTAATCTTAAATTTTGAATTTAGATTTAATCGCAAAAAAGTTCAAAGGATATTATTATAAAAAATAATAAAAAATCAATTAAACAAACCGAATACGTATATAACTATATATCTTCTTTTGTCATTGATATTTCTATTCCTAAGAATTACCTCTATTAGTCTTTGTCACTCCTTAGTTAGTTAACAATTTAAAGGTCTCATTTACCCAATAAATTACTACCATATATAGTCATAATTTTCAACTCCTAAACCAAACTGCACTATGATTCTGGTAATGATCTGCTGAAAACATGTTTAGTGCAATATAAAAGTTTTAAATATTAACTATTATGTTTTTTTTAATGTTTATCATGAGTTCATAATGCTTAACAATATATCTACCTTACATATTTTTATTTTTACAACAATTATGGGTTTTTTTTTAAAAAAAAAAATGTTTTTAGCAATAACAAAATTTCTTTCAATAAATGTCAGGCATTCAGTTTAGGAGAATCAATTCAATGGTATTTAATTAATTCTGGCACAATATTTTATAAAATATGCAGGCAAATCTAAAACAAAATGCAGCAGTAAATTACATCTTCATTACAGAATAATAGTTTTAACAACAAATGTAATTCTGATGATCATTTTACAAGAACAAATAATTCAACCTAATTGATCCATTTTCAGAGGTAACTGATAGTCTTTCCTTAAAATAATTTAATAGTATATAAATAATTGATAAAGCATTATAGTAGCATTCATTCTTTTCCTATTTTATTATCTTTTTCAGAAATCCAAAAATCGAATTTTGTTAACTTTTGTTTATTTTGGCTTCATTATGGATGATTGTAATTGTGCTTTTATCAATTATTAAGCTTATTTACCAGCATCAAAAAGCTAATAAGAGTAAGATTTTATCATACAAAAAGTTAATCTATAAAATATTATTGTAGATAATGTATAAAACATATCTGAGATAGTAAAAAATCAAAAAAATCATTTTGAAATGAACTACAGTGAATAGAATTATTTTTACTGAAAGTAATTTTTGTTGTGCAAATAATGCTCCAAACATATCTGATAATACTCTGGATGAAATATACTTTTACAAATTTGTATAAATTTTAACAAAAACACAATTGTTATTTTTAAAGCTTCCACCAGTAATGATATTTAAATATATAATGATCTTAATATTATCAAAAATGGAAATTAAAAAAATCTATTACACTCTTTTCTACATAAATTTGCGATAAAGTAATATAAATATCAATATTTAACAACAATTACAATATATATTGGACCATTAATATGTACAATGTACTGA
Source organism: Epiperipatus broadwayi (assembly GCA_028023455.1). Taxonomy (NCBI): domain Eukaryota; kingdom Metazoa; phylum Onychophora; class Udeonychophora; order Euonychophora; family Peripatidae; genus Epiperipatus; species Epiperipatus broadwayi. Next base: position 10,627,794 of record JAQFVV010012417.1, read on the forward strand.
TATGCGCAAATTGAGCTAAGTTAAAAGAAAAAAAAATGTATTTAACATTTAATATTGTATTTTACTAATTGTTAATTCTATTATTTTCTCTGATCCAGAAAATATAAGAGTGAAATTAAAAGCAGAGACTAAAAATCAATTTAATCATAGGTAATTGATAAAAAAAAATCATGTCTTATCTACAAAAGACATTTTAAAATTAAAGATGGTTGGCAAGAATGTCAGATTATAATGAAAATGAATTAAAATTTAGTTTTCATCTTGTAGAAAAAATATATAAATAACTTTCTTTTATATTATTTTTTTTCAAAGTACACATTTTGCTTTACAGTTAAAAGGATTTTTTTTCACAGCCAGAAATGTGTACAATATATAATTCAGCTGGAAAATATCTCTTTAATTGTATAAGTTATGTAAAAATAAAAATAAATATATGGTAATAACAGTTGCATGGGATTAAATAGCCACAGAAATAAAGCTGTGTAAAACAAGAGAGAAAAGATGTTATAAAATAAATACATAGGAAGCTGAAGCAGGATATATAAAGTGATCCATAGACTTTTAGAGGAGAGAAGCAAAATTATTGAGAAGAGGCATGCAAAACTGAAACTAACAAAGAGTGTTAAGCTGTTTAGGGTGGATTTATTCTCCAGTTGCAGATATTTTCAGTTGCCTACTAACTGAAACTAACATAGTTAATAATATGGAAACCCCTACATACATTGGAGAAATAATCTATATGTGTGGTTATAACCACTAAGTATGTCTGTCAATGCCTTCCTCATAACTTTACTGCTAAAATAAAGCTTTAAACTGAATTATGATATCTATACCACACTCAGTACCAAAAACAACATAATAAAAGAATAAAGTCTTGAATTGCGATGAATTACATATTCGGAAACAAAGTATGGATAAAGTAATGAAAAACACAAATAAAACCTATAGCCTTGGCTAAAATTCCAAATTAATTATAGAAAATCTGTGATAAGATTTGACAAATAATTATTCATAAAAGCCTTTTTCTTATTTGCTTCTTTTTATAATAATATGAACTTAAAATGAACAAACTTGCTAAGGAATTATTTCACTGAACTCTAAACATTTATTTTATATAGTTTATGATAATAATTTGATAGTACTTATATGCATTATTATTACAAATTTATAGTATTGATTTTTATTTATATATGATAATAATTTATGAAATGGGTGTGAAAAATGAATTGACTAGAAACTAATTTTGTTATTATTGGGTTTTTTTTTAAATATTTGTTTTAAAAGATTTTTTTAATTATTTCATGAATATCATTAGTATTCAGCAAATATTTCTGATTGTGTCACTTAAAATTTATCTAAAGATTCATTTAGTTTACTAATTTAAAATTTTTAAAAATAGTTTTTTGTATGTTTCTGTTTGAGTTAATTTACTTGAATCAAGAAAATCACAGTTAAATGTTAGATATCAATAAATGTAAACAAAACATTATTATATAAATATTGTATTTTATCTGTATGATTGAACAAAATCAAATTCAAAGTATAATTCATAAATTAATTACAATATTATTTTTTTCGAGATCTAAAGTGTGGAAAAAAAATTGATGAGTATAGTGTTTGATATAAGATTTGATATATTTATTGATTACTTTACCTGCAGATAATTTAGAAAAATATTAATAGATTACTTGTTAGAAAAAAGGTAATATATGTGAATACGTTGCAAATGAACTAATACACATTAAGATATTTTAATTGATACAAAAATACAATAAAGTAGTATATAAATATGGTTATTGAACCTAATAATCAAATAAACTAAAATATGAATATTATGAACTAATTGAATATTAAATGACTCTATCACATGATTTCAACTTATATATTATTGTTTTAATAGCATACTTTTATACCATCACTATGCCACTGTCTAGTAAGTAATAATAGATGCCAGATAGTAGTCCTTAATAAATCCATAAACTGTATTATTCTATTCAATATTTCCAGGCTAGTTTCAAGCTTATGGCTTTTGTCAGTAAGAAGTTTTATATATTTGAGTATTGAACTTAAATCTTTAGGATCTAATACACCTTTCTAGCTGCAATCATTTACTTCTTTTTTATATTATCAAGCCAGTATCTCAAACTGTAAAACATATAAATATTATCAATTTAAGTCAACTAGTCCATATAAACCTGAGAACAGTTAAATTTCTATATATTATGGTGTTCTTAGTTTTTTAATAACTGTAGGCACCCTTTAACACAGTCAAGACCAATAAAATATCACATGATTTTATTATATGACTTCAGCTTACATATTGTTGTTTTAGCAGCACAGTTATTCAGCATCTCCATGCCACTTGCTATAAACTTTAGTAATTAATAATAGATCTCAGATGATATGAATTTATAAGCATTATTATCTGGCATGTATCATTATTTATTAAAACTTACAATAATTGACATAGTGATGGTGAGAAAATATGCTGCTTAATATGAATAATATTAAGATCATTGTGTGTGCATATTTTATTCTGTATTATTACAAATCTAGCCATAACCACTTTTGAATATTTACCAATGCCCACATATGCACACATGAAATTACACATCTCACATTATAGGCACTAATAGAATCATTAATAAAATATTAAATTTGAAAATACATTCATTTATTTTGTTAAAATTTAGTTTGAACATAAATTGAATGTAAGAAAAATTTGTTATCTTGGTTAAAATTGATATATCCTATTAGATGCTCATGTACTATGCAGTACTATAAAAGATCATCAACTAGCTACAAATATTGAATTATATACTATGCAATATTTATAAATAATGTTTATATTCTTTTATGAAATAAAGCTGAAAAAATATAAAAAATATCTGACTTTTCTAAAGCCAGTTCTAACAATTTTGGTTACTAATAAAATATTATCAGTGGCAAAAAGTATATATAATTCCCCAGTTAATATTCTACCAGTGAAAATAATATTTGATTATTTATTTATTCTGATGTTATTAAATAAATTATTGCTACTCACATGCAAGGATAAGCCATATCTTTGTATAGTAGAGTGTTTCAAAAAATATATAATTTATGTTTTATTTCATATTTAATAGCATATTATATGTTGAGAAATAAATTTTGATTTTTTCAGAATATTGAAATAGTTATTTATTTTTTTAATAGTTTATGTACTTTTTTGATTTTTTACTGACACAATGTTCAAAGGTGAGCCCATTTCTTGGCATAGAAATGTGTTCAAATATATATATATATATATATATATATATATATATATATATATATATATATATATATATATATATATATAGATAGATAGATAGATAGATAGATAGATAGATAGATAGATAGATAGATAGAGAGAGAGAGAGGAATCTAAATAATTAAAGAAGAAAATAATTATAACTGTATACATAATAAAAATTATATATATATATATATATTTAAAAAGCCTGTATCTTAAAGTTAAAGAAATGTAATGACTTTTAACCTAATAAATTGTGATTGTTACTGTTACCAAATAGGTCTTGCTTACTATAGTAAAGATATTTTACATGTGGAGGGCTTATGTATTAACTTGATCTGAATAAGATCTATCAGTTTACTAAAACAGTCATATATATATATATATATATATATATATATATGTGTGTGTGTGTGTGTGTGAGAGAGAGAGAGAGTGTGTGTGTGTGTGGGTGTAAGTGCTTCATGCATATATATTGTTGCCATTAAGTTTTAATTCCATATTTTTTAAAGAAATTTAATTTTACTGTAAAATTTAATTTTATTACACAATTTAAAATTGTTATGTGAGAGTAAAGAGGGGATTTCAAATCAGCAAAGAAAATGTAACTAATTAATTAAAATCAACTGATGATAAAAGAATATATAAATTAAATTCTAATTTTGTAATTATTTTAAGAAAAAGGGTAACAAAAATATGTAATTACTGTGTAATTTGATAAGAATAAAAGACATTTGGAATTGAATTAAGAAAATGCAATTAGTAAAAAATTTAAAATTAAACAAGATTGAGATTGCGATCAGCAAGATTTTTTTTTAAGATAGTAGAGAAAATCATTTTCTCTTTTAAAATTAATTAATTAATTGGAAATATCTATATGCCTTTGTTTTGAGGGATATATAAGGGCAAAAAGGAAAGAGGATTACTTCTTGTAGAGCTTGTAAAGTTTTTTTAACCTGTTAAATTACATCATGCTATGACCAATAAGTAGATTACCACAATTTCTCTGACCATCTCTGGAGGAGCTGAGTATGGAGTTCCCTGATATTATAGAATGTTAGGCTGATAAAGTCTTTGCTTACAATTGCTGATCCAAATTGCTGATATACTACGCTGTTGCCATGAATAGGAAGCCCTAGTACAATGTCACAGTAGGGATTGGCCAGCCAATATCCAAGAACACTACCCCATAGTATCAATTAACTATACCAGTAAAGAATTAAAGCCTCTTTAATACTCTACTTTTTTTGCTTCCAAAATTTATTTATTAACCATTCTTTAAAGAGTGTTTTCTTTTAATGTTATATAAATATTCTTATTGTATTATTAAAATGTTTTCTTATTGTATTATCTCACATGCTTAATTAATTGTACATATTAATGAAGATCAACTTTTGTAATACTCAAACTTTCTTAAATTTGCTAGACTTATTGTTTAAGAATCAGATGGAGGTAAATTTAGTAAATAATTTCAATGGCTAAAATATTTGATGTCATCTAAAAGAAATCCAGTAATTTGATCAAATCAAGACATTTAAATCCCTCCTCACTGATTCTAATTTGGTTTTTTTATTATTATTTGGTAGTTAAACTTATCTATTCAAAATCTATTATTTCAAATATGTAATCTGAGCCATTAATGCATTTACAATGGATTCATAAACATTTTTTTAAAAAATAAAACTAAGTTTAACAAAATAAAAGTTAAAATTTTCATTTAGAAGGGACAACTATATATGTATACTGCATACATGTGATTTATAAACAAGCTTTCAGTTTTAAAATAAAATTTAATGTTTGAAGTTAAAAGCTAAAACTTTGTTTTCAGTTTTAAAGAAACAAATATATGTATACTGTACAATACAATAGTTTATTCACTAAAACTTTTAATTCAGTTTAATATATTATCATTTTAGGCTGTCATATCAATATTTTCTTCTATATGTAAGACATATGGGGTCAATCTCTAATTAAGCAGGGAATAATTTTATTGGCAGAATTTTTTTTTAATATATATAATAACTGTGTACACCATTATTTAGTCTATGTAATAGATATCCGCATATTATAATTTATGACATGACCATTTACATTTTATTTTATATAGATTTAGATTTAAATCCAAATATTTATATAGCATTACTGGGTTGTCTAATTTCTTGATTATTTTATTTCATTTCTTTAACATGCATATATCCCCTGGTTTGGAAATTTAATTTAGTAGGTTCCTCCTGAATCAGTTCCATGCAAATGTGGAAAGATTCATTTCATTTTTCAGGCCTGGAGGTTTTGTTCTCATCTTGTTACCAGTACATGGGATCTTTCCTGCCTATTAATGAGAGTTATTTATGGTATATGAAGATGCTCATTCCTTCATGCCATGAACCAATTTATTCTATAAAATTTGGATCTAACTTTACAGAAGCAAATACATTTCCATCATTGTCTTTTTGTTGGATTTTTTATTATGTTAGAAACTCAGTACTGCCTCCCTTATGTATGTTAAAGTCTAATATTTCAGCATTGATGGGTCATGATCATGAGAGCTATGTGATCATCTATTTTAACCATATTTTATAGTTAATTAAACTTATCCTGCTTCTGTTTATTATTATGTACCTACTTAAGGAATATCTGCTCTGAATAGATACATCATCTGAGGTCCCTTATATATATATATATATATATATTTATATATATATATTATAATATATGGGGAGGTCCCTTATATATATATATATATATATATTTATATATATATATTATAACGGTTGGGGAGATCATAGTCTTACCATATCTGCTCTACAAGGCGCCACCAGGCTATTTGAACCTAGACAATTTATATACTAGGCAGATACGTGCTGTTAAGATCTAACTTATACATATATATTTTATTCCGACCATCAGCCCATGCCACTAGCTCATGGAGATGCAGAGATTTAATATAAAATTTGCTTAAAAGAAATATATTAATATTTTAAAAAAAATGAAATAAGCCACTGCCAGTAATTAACACACAAACATTTATTAATGCACATATAAATAAAATTGAGGAATAATTGTTATTTTGGATTGTTTATTAATTTTTAAGTTTAAATTTTTATTTTAAACAATCCACACAGATGAATTTAATAATATTTTATTAGAGTGTTGAGTATGAATAAACTGCATAGATTTCATTTGAAAAGAAAATATTCTATCCCTTATTTAACCTTAGGCCAAAAGTTTGCATTCAAACTAACACCAACCTATTTGATATATTAATGTATTCAATGCAGCATGAATATGATGGCACAACATACTGTTAGGAATGCACATCTAAACAGCATGGTTATAGAAGACATTGACTCTCATCCAGTACAGGAATGGTACATCTGCTTTGGTGAAAAGAACAATAAAAAAACTTCATAGGAAGGGACTGCATTTTTCGTCTTACTATCCCATTTCAAAGGCTAAAGGGGTGATCCATGGAGCAGGGAATACCATCTGCTTCTGATGGTCAGTGAGAAATGGGAATTATTTTGCCCAAGTGCGATGTATAATATGATCCTGTATGTAGCTGATCTCATGCTACATTTACTAATTACACCAATATATCCAATCGATTAACCCAATTTAACTATGAAACAAATAACCTAAGGTTAACCCTCCCTTAATTAATTAATATAACTTTACAGATCTATGCAGCCATTCATGCCCGACTTAAATTTAACATTTATATAATTTAGTCAATAAATATTAATAAAAAAATGGAAATGATTAAATTAGCCAATTCAAAGATATAAAATTAAACATTATTAATTGATTTTGAAATCTTAAAAGTCAGATAAAAGTTCATTTTAAAAATTAAGTTTAGCTTGTCAAATCTTGACGAAAGTTCTTAATTATTTTTTTTTAAATTTTTCAGTTCATATCTTACAGTAGAAGAGCTCCCAGTTCCTACTGTCAATTCCTGCCAAATCTTTATTGGAAGACTGGTCTGTTGTTCTAGAGGTGGCCTTAGCTATTTCAATCCTGGTACTATTTTATTGCAGAACCCATAATTCCACAGTCATTTCATTTGAAATAAGTGAGAGTGGGTGACAAGTGTGTCTTATCACCCTTCTCAAAAAAAAAATCAAGCTGAAACTAATTTAATTTGAATATTTTTTTATACCAATCGTCCAGATTCACTGAACATGGTTTCCTGTTCCAAATTTCCGTTAAAAGTCCAAGCATTAGTTGCTGCTTCTATTGGACATCTAGTTTTTTTTGTTCTCTTATCTATATCTTTCATCTGACTTTTTTATAATAGAACCCCAAGGGTTAGTTTACTTTTCAATAATTAAAAACACAATCATTTCCATTTACTGAGATTATATTAAAATATTTTTCATTTATGTTACTTTTTTCTAAAAATATTATATATTTAGATCTTTATAAAAAAAGTATGTTCAAATACTTTTTTTTTTTATTTAAAAAAAAAATACTTTTAAAGTTTTGCATCTGCGCCAATATATATACATTTAACAACTCTTTAATTTTTTAGCTTTTAGTTTTTATTTATGAACTTAAATTTTTATTTTAATTTTAAATTAATGTAATGGCATATTGTGTACCATTACAATATATATGATATGCAGTGAAACTTTCTACACATGTAATCACAAATTAAGTGCCATGCAGTCTTATATATATATATATATATATATATATATATATATATATATATATATATATATATATATATATATATATATATATATATATATATATCATCAACCATTATCAATCCACTGCAGGATGAAGGTCTCTCCAAGTTTAATCCATCTTCTCCAATCTTTAGCTTCTCTTTTCCACAACACCCCTTCACATTTTCTTATTTCATCTATCCATCTCACATGTGGTCTCTTTCTGGGTCTTTTACAATCTCTTGGAATCCAGTTTAAAATTTCAATCGTCCATCTATTATCATTTCTTCTAGCAATATGTCCAGCCCAACTCCATTTCAATCTTTTAATTTTTTCAATAAGGTCAGTAACACCTGTTTGTTGTCTTACCCATACATTGCGTTTTCGATCTCTTCTTGTTACTCCCAACATACATCTCTCCATACTCCTTTGAGTGATCTGAAATCTCTGTATTGCTCTTCTATTAAGTGTCCAAGTCTCAGATCCATAAGTAAGAACTGGTAAAACACATTTGTTAAAAACCATTCTTTTCAAACACATAGGCATATTTCCTTTTAATATCAAGTTATTTCTACCAAAAGCACTCCAACCAAGTTTAATTCTATGATTAATTTCCTCCATTATGTTTCCATCTGTATTAATAATCTGACCAAGGTATTTTTAACTGTTAACTTCTAATTCTTCATAATCAATCTTTATTTTCATATTTTGAGCAAATCGATTAAACATTACTTCAGTCTTTTTAACATTTATCTTGGGTCCTACTTTTCTACTTTCATCTGCTAACTCCTGCAACATTTCCTGCAGATCTGAAGCATTATTTCCAAAAACAACTACATCATCTGCAAAATCCAAATGACTTAAATACTCTCCATTTACTTTCATTCCTTTAGTTTCCCATTTTAATCCACAAAATACTTCTTGCAGCACTGCTGTAAAAAGTTTTGGAGATATGGAGTCACCTTGTCTTACACCTTTCTCAATATTGATTTTTCCAGTATTATTATGTAATCTAATTGTTGCTGTTGCATTTTTATAAATATTTTTTAAAATATGACAATATCCTGGATCTATACCTTGATGATCCAATGCTTTAATCACTGAAGAAATGTGTATAGAATCGAATGCCTTTTCATAATCTACAAATCCAAAACATAATGACAACTCATATTCATTTGTCCTTTCTATGACTTCTCTCAATACCTGGATATGATCTATTGTACTAAAACCACTTTTAAATCCAGCTTGTTCTCTTGGTTGGTGGAAATCCAAAGTTCTCTGTAGACGAGTTGTAATTATCTTGGTAAAAATTTTATATAAAACTGATAAAAGGCTGATAGGTCTGTAATTTCTAATATCTTTTTTATCACCTTTTTTAAATATTAATATTATTACAGCATTCTTCCAATCTTCCGGTACATCTTTATCATTTAGACATTTGATATATAACTTTGCTAAAATTGTTTCTATTTCTTCACCTGCTTCTTTTAATATGTCAATTATAATTCCATATTTCCTGGAGCCTTTCCTTTCTTCATACATTTAATTGCATATCTCACTTCTTCATTTAAAATTCTGGGCAATTCGGAAGATGTAATAGATATAGGAGGTACTTGTTCTTTATTACTATATAATTCTTGATAAAAATCTTCTACCAATTTCATGATGTCATCTCTCTTTTTAGTAATAATTCCATCTTTTTTTCTTATTGCAGATATAAATTTCCTACCAATACCAAAATGTTGTTTACCATTCTTGAGACTTTTATTTTCTTCTACAGCTTTCCTTGCTATTTCACAGTTATACTTTCTTATATCATTTTCAACTCTTTTCCGCACCATTTTACAAAATTCGAGATATTCAATTCTTTTTAATGCATCATTTTTGTATATCTTCATATTCCTTCTTTTCTTCATAAATTCTCTAGTCTCAGTAGAAATTTTATTAGTCAATTGCTGATTTTTTCTACCAGCTATCTTTGTTGCAGTTTTTAAAAGTGTATCAGTTATTTTCATATTAATTTCATTCAAATCTGAATCATGTTCAAAATCTCCTAACACTTGAAACCTATTTGTAAGTTCTAATTTAAATTCATTAGAATGTTTCGGAAGATTAGGAATATCAACTGTAAATATTGTTTTTCTTAATAATTTTTGTCTCTCTAGTTTTACATTAACACGTAACTTATACCTTACTAATCGATGATCACTTCCTGTGTTAAATTTATTAAAAACATTACAATCTTGAAATATGTATTTCCTGTTAGTCAAAATATAATCCAATTCTGCTGTACCTTCATTTGGATGCTTCCATGTCCATTTCCTTTTAACATTTTTCACAAAAAATGAATTCATAATATAAAGTTTTTCTTTTTCTGCAAACTCCACAAGTCTATGTCCTCTCTCATTTCTATTACCATAACCAAAATTACCTACAGCAATTTCATCTTTCATTTGTCTACCAATTCTAGCATTAAAGTCTCCCATAACAATTTTAAAATGTTGTTTACTCTGATCAAAAGCCTTTTGTACATCCATATAAAAATCTTCTACTACTTCATCACTATGAGAACTTGTTGGGGCATAAACCTGAATTATCTGCATTTGGTATCTGCTATTAAGTTGTATAACTAATCTTGCAACTCTGTCTGATACACCATCAATCTCCACAATATTGTTCTTCCACTTTTTATTTATAATGAATCCTACTCCACTTGTATTTCCAATATGTGTGCCTTTATAATAGAGTATATGTCCACTTTTTAAATCAATTGTTTCTTCACCTTTTCTTCTAACTTCACAAAGTCCAATAATGTCCCATTTAATATAAGACAATTCTTCTTCTAATTCTTGCAATCTTCCTTCACTTGAAAGTGGTCTGCAGTTGTAAGTGCCTAAATAAAAAGTCGTCATCAAATGGCAGCCTGGGTCCACAATCAGGGGATTCTTAGCACCCTCCGCCTTCGGCCACCAACCGCTGCCTTGGTTAGTGACTTTACAGCCTCCTGGGAATAAGGGCCATGCTTTATTTTTGTCTGTCATAATTGTATATATGTATTGGAAAAATATTTATCATTTACACAAACATTCATTCTGCCTTATCAGGCACTGAGAAGAAAGACCATGGTGTTTCTCGATCTTAAACTCAGAGGTAAAAAACCAATAAACTCACCACGCTGGCTAATGCATGTTGGTGAGCAGCCCATCCATGTTCGTATACTATATGAATAATCACATAGTAATAACAGCTGCAACGACAAGAACGTATGGAGTGGACATTAGGAATTTGCCCTGCTCGGTTCCTTTAAGGCCTCCAAGAGGAATCAAAGGGTCTCCTTTCAGTTAATAGCAAACTCCTTTCTGCAGCCCAAAAAGCTCAACTCCCCGATGGGGAATCGAACCCTGGTCTCCCGCGTGACAGGCAGGGATACTTACCACTATACTATCGAGGAATATATATATATGGTATACTTTGATCAAAGTATATATAATCATATATATATATATATATATATATATATATATGGTATACTTTGAAAACTTGACACATATAATCATATTTAATGTAATTTCCATTATTTCTTATAAGTCTAGCAATCAATTAAGTGATGGTCATTTCTTTTGTTTATTTGATTTGGTAATTTTATTATTATCAAAGTGTTCTATATCATACATATCTATTGCAATGGGTGTCTTGTTTGCCACAGTGATGTCATATATTTATAATCTAATTCTAAGAGTCTCTCTCTCTCTCTCCTCCTTATCACTGAGTCTAATAAAATGAAGTACTATGTGGTGTGGGAATGAGTTGTGGTGGTTTAAGTAACCCTAGTAGTGAGCCGGCAAAGATTGCTATTCCCATTTATAGAGCATCTCTTTATCTTCATTTTGTATCACTAATTGGACAGTGTATCATTTCTGTCTGTTGTGAAATTTATTAATGATCATGGGGAAGATTCTCATGACTTCTCACTATGATTTATTATTTCTCTAATATCACACTACAGATGTAAATTCCTGTAAGCATGATTGTGTTATGCTAACATTCTCATTTTCCTTTGGTCACATTGATATATGAGTAAGCTAATGTTGGTTTAAATGTGAAATTTTAGCCTAAAGTTAAAAGGAATGGGTAGTTATATTAGTTATATGCATATTCTGTGTAGTGTATTTATGTTTTGCAAAACTTAAATCAAATCTATTTAATAGTTCATTCAATTTCCAGAATTTTGTATTAATGTATGTTTGTGTGTGTGTGGGTAATAAAATGTTTTGTTGAATTAATTTTGGCAGTAACTTATATATTTTATTAATAATATTTTAAAATTAAGAATTAGAAATTTTAAATATACAGAGTGATATTTTAATCTCAGCTTCTGGATGACCTAGTGACTGGGGAATTTGGTTAGATAAAAGTTGAACCTTACCCTTATGCATCTGCTGTCTTTATAAATTTTTTAGATTCAAATAGCTAAGTGGCACTCTGGCATGGGCTGATAAGTTTGGGAGGTTCCATTGACCATTATATCACAATGCATATTAGGAGGTATTTGCATGATTTTTAATGTCTGTAAACTTCATTTAACATCAATCAGTGATAAAGTTTGAAATTGAATTTTATGGAAATTTAACAAAAGCTTTTGTTGTATTATCTTAAAATTAATTGATAAATCAGAGCTTATAATACAACTCAATTTTAAAAAGTCTTGTAACTAAATATTTAAATATGTAAACATTAAATTGACATTGCAAGTTTATTTGAATAGAAAATTTTGTTTATCTGTTGTCATCTCAACTGGTCTTCTGAGAAGTTGATGACATCATGTTTGATTGATAGAAACATGTCTAAAAGAAGTTAATTGGTTGTTCATCAATATGTAAGACAGTACATTTCTAAAATTTCTGTAGAGAGCAAAATAAAATAATACTAATACATTAATATTTAAGTAGTGTTTGATTAATTAATATTTACATATTTAAAAGTTTATTTAAAGCAAGGTTGTTAAAATTTCATTTAGATTATAATATCTGCTTTATCAATATTAAGCCAATAAAAAGAATGTTTTAGTAAAATTGCTGCTAAAATTTACATGGAAACTTAATATCAAATTGAGCATGGTGAGTCTATTTAAATAGAAAGTGAGTTGATATAATTGATGTGATCTCATTTGCACCTCTGAGCAGTTAGTAGAGTAGCATTAGGTTTGATTGACAGAAACATATGCCCTGCCAAAAGTTAATTGTTTTTCTATAAAAGGTTACTTTGTATTGATCATATATTTTTAAAATTTCTATAGAGTGTATAAATAAAATAATATTTATATAGTACATGTTTAAAGTGGTTTTAAATTAATTATATAATATGCTGATTTCTTTTTCAATTTTATACTGGACAAAAGATTTCTCATAGTGGCATCCTACAAAAAGCCACACTTATCATCTATAAACATTATTAGCTAATCTTAATTTATAACTGCTTTTTTTTTTGTTTAATTAATATTTAATTTGCTGGTGATATTTTTATTCTCAATATGCTTTATTACATATTATTTGTTATTTGATAAAAATATATTTATAATTAACTAAATAAAATAAAATACATAGGGATATACATAAGAAAAAACATTATTTGATGAATATAGACATAGCTGACTACATAAATGATTATTGGGAAAATGTTCTTGACATGAAGTGTGTTATGGATGATAAAATTAAGTTGTTTTATAAAGCATCTTGTATTTCAATATTTGGTAAAAGTAATAAAATAACAAATAATTAGATATTACAAGAAAATGAACTTTGTCAATTCCAGTAATATTTTATTAATAATACTTAATTGATTTGTAGAAATTTTTACTTTAACATATATTCTGCAGAAGCATTTGCAATGCAAGTAAGCTTTTCTTCACGTATTACATTTTCAAATAATGACAGTCAAGTTTACATAAATATTGTTCCTAGACATTATTTTAAATTAAAACTTTTATACATATTTGATAATTCCTGTGATATCTGAGCACTGAAAGTTCAAGAATTAAACTACAATCCGTAATCTTTAGCCACCTCACTATTAGACTAAATAGTATAAAGCAAAATAATCTAATAGTTTATTCTTCTTATAATCATGTAACATTTAAACTCCCTGATTGACAGAGTTAAGTTTGATCTAGAGACTTTTAGCTCTTAAGTCCGCATGCTTTTAATGCACTATACTCAGGAGTCTATGTGATATTTGAGCATCAGAAGTGATAGAGTTGGCAGTTGTTCTGTGGATTTGTAGCTAATGAGATTATCTATTTATCACTACACCAAATGGCAGGGCATGTTTTTACATAAAGAATATAAATGATTCATTATAGATAATTAATATTGTATTTTTAATATAAAAAGCTTTTTCCATTTGTTATTGCTCTTCTCAGTATAACATAAATATTACTGTGAACATTCACAGAGTATTATATATATGTAATTTATTTTAAAACAATATCCCCACCTTTTACCTGCTTTCTTTTTCCTTTTCTCTCTTTTATTTATTTCCATTTTAGAATATTACTATAGATCGTGAAAGTATTACATATTATTATTCTTAAGTAGGATAATTCATCTTTTTATTTGAAAAAAGTATTGTTTATTTATGAAATGTTTTCTATTTTTGTGAATGTTCTTTTTTGTGAAATTATGGTTACATCATCACCATAGAACAAATTTTCTGCTTTCTGTTTATGGAAGGTCTATGATCATCAAAAATTACTGGTTGTATACTTTTTTTTTATTATTGTATTTTTAGAAATATTTGATTACATTGCAAAAATAATTATTTTTTATTTTTCTTTTTGATTATGCCATTCACCCTATCCTATTATCAATTCTAGAGCAGAGAGCTCAAATACTAAGCATTAAACACAAAATGGAAAGGATATTATGAGTTTAAAAGATTATTGGTCTTTATTTACTTTTTAAATTAAAGAGAAAGTAAATCTTGTACGAAACTATTTCCAAAAAATATGCGTTTGCTAGAATTATATTAGGAATTGCTTGATTTTTTTCCAATGGAAAGCATTTTGTCAAGTAAATTAAAGTTTTTTCCACATTTAAAAAGTTTAGAAATTTAAAAAATACCATTAAATAGATTTAGCTTATTTTAGAAGGTCTCTTAAATGTGGGAAGTTAAATATAGAACTTATTGATATCATCTTTACTCTTGCCTATATGCTCTCTGTTTGGTTTATTACTGAGTTCACATAAACATTTATATGAAGATTAAGTGTTAGAAATGAGAGAATTGAGTTGTGATCCATGGATTTTGAACTCTCATACCCAGATACTTTTGGTGAAGCATATCACAAACTTCCTTCCAATTCTTTGCCAAAGAGATATGCAAAAATCAATAAATTTTATGCAATATTTAGATTGTAGTTATATAGAAAGTAACCATCCCTCTTCACTAGCGCCATTAAATGATAATATTAAAATTGCAATGATACTTTTGCCTCAGCCACAAGATAGAGACTTTGAGAAAATAAAAATGACCATCTTATTTTCTGAATCAAATGCACTTATATGAGCCCATCTTAAATGTTTAAAAGTAAGAGTGTGAATATATAAATCCATCACTTTAAATCCATTTCTTTTTTTAATAATCTTATTCACATTTAGATGTTAAAGTAAGTAATAACAAATAAAATGTATGAATACAGTGTTTAGTTTGTAATTATATAGAAAGTAATCATAATTTAACATCTTTTAGTATTAGCACAAAGTAAATTATAATATTTCAGAAATGCTAATAAGTTTATTAAAAAAAGAAATGGGTTCAAAGAGTATGATTTATATATTTATGCTCTCATTTCTAGATGCTTGTGATTGGCTATATAAGTGCATTTGAGTTTAAAAATAAGATAGCTGTTCTTATTTTCTCAAAGTCTCTATCTTCTTGCTGAGGCAAGAGTATCCTAGCAGTTTTAACATCATTATTTAATGGTGCTAGTGAGAAGGAATGATTACTTTTTATATAATTAATTATAGAGATAATAGAAATTTTAAAGCATTTGTGAAAATAAATAACATTTTGCAGTATGCAGAATTTCAATGCATGACAAAATTATCTTAATTAAAATTATGAAATCTATAAGAATCTACATTTTTATTTATTACATAATCATGTCTACTTATGAGAATTTGTGATGGAAAAATATTAATATTATTAGATAAAATAAAATGAACTATTATTTTTCTAAATAAAAACGTGTACTAAAGCATTTTACTAAAACAAAAATAAAAAATATATCAGCATTTACTTTAAACTGTGTGATGTACTGCAATGGAAAAGTGATGGTGGATTGAAGAATTAAAAAGGTCATGAATAACAAGATAATCAAAACAAATTCTCAATCAGTTGAATGGAAATGTTGTATTCAACTTGCCATTGATGTCTTCAAATGTCACATGACTTCTGTAATAACTGACTATCCTACTTTATTATTTTGAAAACTATAACTTATATAAACATATTTTGATTCCTGATTAAGAAAAAATAATGAGGGTTAAATTACAAACAAAGAAAAGAAAAAGAATATATTTACAAAAAACTGAGTTGATTACTACAATTACAACAATATTTTTAATCAAGTTCGATTATTTTTTTAAAAGCTAATACTTATAATTTTAAAACTTTTGTATATGAATAAAATTATAATATATTGTTTTACTTACTGATATATAAAATTTTTATAATTCTGTAAATATAAACATTAATTTGGTCTTTTACAATATTTGCATACTAAAGCAAATTAGTTTAGCCCAAAAGTAAGTGTTAGTTATCCAGAAACATTAACACTAACATTTCTTTAGTTTTTACATGATCTATTTATCCCTTTGTTTATATCATAACCAATCCATAAAAGATTTAAATTAATATATATATATACAAAACTACAGATAGCGGAATTAATATGTATCTAGATTTTTAGTAGAGTTTGAGTTTATAAATAGATGAGAAGAGATTCTTTGTTACAATTCAAAAAATTCACAAATCCAAAAAAGCCCTTATAATTAAGGGTTTTGAATTTTTTTTATTAATACCAATTTACATATATATATTTCACAAGAAGGTATGGACATAAATAAATAATATAGTAATAAACTTCCAAAATTTATTAAGTCAAGCTTTTGATAGAGAGCAACTTTATCAAAACAAGACTATAATTTATTTTAGAAAACAATATGATTTTCTAAAAGAAATTATAGTCTTACTTTAATAAAGATCTCTGCATTGAAAGCCTAGCTTAGCAATTTTTAAAAGTTTCTCTGTGTTATTCATTTATGTCCTTTCACTCCTGAGGAATATAATTTTTACATTTTATTACAGCTTACATATTATTTCTAATGAATATAAAATATCTATCACCTAAGTTTATACCTGATTTGGATAAAAGTTGGTTTCTTGATAGGTTTTAACAAGCTTTTGATTTTTTAGACATTAGATTTGTAGTCAATTTACTTAACCATCCAATGTTGATTGATAAATGGATTGTGCTTTGTTACATACTAAATATCTATATTATAATTATATATTTTTCATATCTTTTTGTCTTATAATATATTACATGGCTTTTTCTCTTCTGATATTTAATATACACTTCTAGGAATTGGTCTTTTTATTTTATTCTAGGTTTATCTTTTGTAAAATTAAGTAGTCAATAAATATGTCCTTCATCAGTGAGGTATTATGGCCATAAAATATGACATAAATTTAAATGTGGCATATTAGGTCCACAATTCCTCACTGACAAAGATTATAAGCTGAAAACTAGTCTTAAAACATAGATGTAGTAGCACCACCATCTGGTATTCATTGATTATTTAAGCTTGCAATAAATGCAACTTGTGTAGTTCTCTTCCTTTTATGTGGAAAGAAAAAAGTGTGACATTTCATTAGTAATCATTTTGGCAGATGAAATGTATCTACGTTATTAATAAACTGAAGTCACTAAAATATAAATTTATATCCTAATATCAGATCTATAGAACCATGCAAGAAGCTATTCCTGAATTCAAAACCAATGTTTTTGAGTTTTAGACTACTTGATTTGTATTACATCTCTGTATTCTCATTGGTGGATACAATATCTCTATCATGTTTGCATCTATCAAATACTCAAGCTTACACTAAATGGTGTTGTAAAGTAACAAGTTATTCTAAAAGCAATTTATTATGTTTTTATGTACTAAACTGTGTCTATTTCTAATATAAATTATATTCCTAGCTTAATTATTTTCTCTTCATAAATTATTTTAAAGTTTAGTTTTAATCCTGTCTTTTCTTAAATGACATTTAATTTTTTTAATCTTTTAAATAAAATTCAACTATTAACTAAAATCTCAAACTAGCTTGTAGAGGAATTGGCAATCCTTATTGTTTATAACTTACAAACTTAAGAGATAGGCTCATGTGATCTATGACTCTTATTTTGACTATTTATATTCCACTATTTCAATTGCAGATTGAAATTGTTATTGATATTGGGATTTTCTAAGTGTTGGCTGATCATTAAAATCAGCTAACACTTAGACAATCCCAATATCAATAACAATCAACTTATATATATATATGTCGTGTGTAATGATGCTCAAGGGTAAATGGGTTTATAAGTAACTATTAGAAATCAGTCAACACTTAGACAATCCCAATATAAATAACAATCAACAATTTCAAATGGTTGCCAAAGCAACCTCCTTTTTAACAATAAAGGTAGAACCCTCCCACCTTTATTTATGTCTATATAAATATATCGGACCATAAATAAAGATGTGAGGGATTCCAGCTTTATTGTTAAAAAAGGAGGTTGTCTTGAGAACAGTATGAAATTGTTGATTATCTATATTGGGAATTGCCTAAGTGTTGACTGGTTTCTAATGGTTATATATATATGTTCTAACTTTTTATAAAATTGTTCAATTATTATTCTGTTAACTTTTTTTTTGTTTTTCTCCTAAGCTTTTATGAATAAATACGAAGTTATTCTTATAGTATTCATTTATTATGAATAAAATATCTCTTAAAAATTATTTTTATCTTATTGATTTTTCATAATGTATCTAAATTTATATATTTAAAAAAGTCATAATACACTATTTTAATATTCATATAATCAAGAAATATCTTTTAATTTTTATCAATTTGCTTATATAAAATGTAGAATTCATTATCATTGTATTGTAATAGTCAAAATGAGCAGGCAACAGCAAAATCACCACTAGGGTAATTTATACCACCACAACTCATTCCAACCCACAGACTATTTCATTTTTAATTAGGCTCAGTAACCAGGGAGAGAGAGACTCTGAGAATTAAATTATAACTATATAACTTCCATGTGGCCTACAAGACATCAATGCAATATATATGCGAAAATACAAACATTTTATTAGAACTAAAATTACAAACAAAATAAACAAAAGAAATGACTATCATTTAATTTGTTGCTAGACTCATAAGAGATGGGACTACATGATATTTAATTCATGATTTCACGTGTGAAAAGTTTCACTGCATATCGTATATGTAAATAAGAAACTTCGAATGATGTGTCTATTTGATTTTTGTGGCAGATATCTCTCAAGCAGGTACATGATTCTAAGTAAAACAGCTTTAAATGAGAGAGTTAATTCTCTAATAAAAATGATTAAAATAGATGAGCACCTAATTCTCATGATCATGACCCACCAATTCCTAAATATCAGGCTTTAACATACACAAAGAAAGAAGGCAGTACTGGGTTGCTACAATAATAAACAATTCAGTAATGAGGTAAACTGGAATATGCTCACCTTCACAAGGCCATACCCAAGTCTCTATGAAATAAATGGATCATGGTAAGAAGGAACGAGCATTTTCCCCATTATCATTAATAAATTTCACCAACAGGCAGGAATAATCCACTGCTTAATTGATGATATAAAAATTGAAGGTCCTCTGAGTCTGAAATAGAAAAGAATATTCCCACATTTGCAGGGATTATATTCAAAAAGGGACCCAGCTATTCTGTTTTTTCTCAAGCAGGAATACGCATCTTCTGGATGAACAAAACCAAATAAACATGAAGTTAGACAACTCCTCAATGCCAATTTATATAAAATAACAAATAATTGTCCTTAAAATTAAAAATAGATATAAAATAAAATGTGAATGGTCATGTCATAAATTTACAATCTGCAGACATCTATTATACTGGCTAAATCACAGCCTATGCAGCTATTAAAATATTTTCCCATAACATTGTCTGCTTAATTAGATATCAACCCCATAAGTCTTACATATAGAAGTAAATATTGATATGACAGCCTAACAATTATATATATATATATATATATTTCAATGGACCATTAGTAAGAGTGGATTTCCATTCTTGCTCTTAAAAGGTGAGATGGTTGCCTTAACAGCAATGAGAAATATTGATTACTATCCTTATTGTGAATGTTTATGTGGTTACTGGTGGTTTCTAATGGTTACTAATTATCCCATTTAGCTATAAGCATTATTTCACTTATTATTTAAGTAATACATGAGTAATTTAAAAGTATTGCAGTTTGTAATGTTATATTTGACTATTTATTAGTTTGCATTACAGTGACATGTTTATTTCATGTTTAAAGAGGTTTATTTAAACTTCATTGTATTAATATTTCATACTCTGTAGTCGAATTGCAATCTTTAAGTGTCCATATATATTCAATGGACCATTGTTAAGAATGGATTTCCATTCTTGCTATTAAAAGGTGAGAAGGTTATCTTGACAACAGTGAGAAATATTGATTACTATCCTTATTGTGAATGTTTATATGGTTAGTGGTGGTTTCTAATATATATATATATATATATATATATATATATATATATATATATATATATATATATATATATATATATATATATATATATATTAAATGGTATTACAAGTTTTATAGAATAAACTATTGTATCATATATTTCATTATTTATATCATAAGTTTTATAGAATATATATATAAATGCAAAAACCATAAAACAATACAATACTAGATTAAATCCAAAATTTTACCAAAATCCTTTCACAACCATGGTTTCATCTACTACAAATAGACCTTCTCAAGTGAAAATCAAACTATAAGAAATAACAAATATATACACACAATCAAACCTTCCCATAATTCATTTCAAACTCCACCTTCCCTTAATATCAAAAGAAGTCTTCATAAGATTGATAGCCTCAGAATCAAGAATATTTATCATCAAAGTATCTTTTATTCTTCTTTTTAACTCATTCTTTTCATAAAAAATAACCGAAGCATTGTCAAACGATATTGTATGACCAGTATTCAATTCATGAATATATAAAGCTGAGTTAAGATACCTAGGTTTAACTTTACTTATATGAATCTTAATCCTTTCATTAAGGCTAAACTTACTCTGCCCTACATAAAACCTACCACAACTACATGGAATCTTATAAACAATACCAGGAATAGACCTACTATCAATAGACTGTTTAGAACCATTAAGTAATGAATGGAAGAAAGATTCTGATTTGAATTCATTACTTAATGGTTCTAAACAGTCTATTGATAGTAGGTCTATTCCTGGTATTTTTTATCAGATTCCATGTAGTTGTGGTAGGTTTTATGTAGGCCAGCGTAAGTTTAGCCTTAACGAAAGGATTAAGATTCATATAAGTGGAGTTAAACATAGGTATCTTAACTCAGCTTTATATATTCATGAATTAAATACTGGTCATACAATATTGTTTGACAATGCTTCGGTTATTTTTTATGAAAAGAATGAGTTAAAAAGAAGAATAAAGGAGACTTTGATGATAAATCTTCTTGATTCTGAGGCTATCAATCTTATGAAGACTTCTTTTGATATTAAGGGAAGGTGGAGTTTGAAATGAATTATGGGAAGGTTTGATTGTGTGTATATATTTGTTATTTCTTATAGTTTGATTTTCACTTGAGAAGTTCTATTTGTAGTAGATGAAACCATGGTTGTGAAAGGATTTTGATAAAATTTTGGATTTAATCTAGTATTGTATTGTTTTATGGTTTTTGCATTTTTATTTTTGCTAGTATAGTGTTAGGCAGGTTTGGTTTATATATATATATTAAATGGTATTACAAGTTTTATAGAATAAACTATTGTAAAGTTGTTGAAAATTTTCTTTTTAAGTCATTTTTCATAATTTAAGTAATAAATATATTTGATACAAAATGACGCCTAATTGATTTCTTTTGGAGTCATTCTCTAATAAATCAAAAATTTTAGGCATATTATTATTTTGCTTTTTTGCCCCAATATAACTTTATCCTATCCCTGTAAGTTTTAGAGAATTGAAAATAGTGTAAATGCAGTATACATATATATTTCATTAATTATATTGCAAGTTTTATAAAATTAAAATAGCATGTCTGTGGTATGCATATATATTTGTCCCTTTTTAAAAATAAAAACAAAGTTTTTTAACTTTATCTTAATGCTCAGTCTTAATTTTAAATTTGAAAGGTTTATAGAAACCATCATAATTGCATTAATGGGTAAATAACTTTTTTTTAAAAAATAAGAGATTTTAAATAGGTAAGTTTAAAATAGCAAATAGAAAAAGCAAAGTAGAATCCATGAGAGAAAGGATTTAAATGTCTTGATTTGACCAAATTATGGGACTACTAAATATTTTATTCACATTAATATATTTAGTTACCTTCGTCTGATTCTTAAATAATAAGTCTAGCAGAGTTAAGAAGTATCAAGTATATTACAATAGTCAACCTTCCTTAGTATGTACAATTAAGCATGCCTTATAATGCAATAAGAAAACATTTTAATAATACTGTAAGAATATTTTATATAACTAAGAAAAACAGATTTTAAAAGAACAATTAATAAATAAATTATTTAATCAAAGAAAGCAGAATATTAAAGAGGCTATAATTGTTTACCAATAAATTGAAATTTATAAAGTTAAAATAAATCAATATTTTAACAGACCTTTGAAGAATTTTGGTAGATAGTAAAACACTACACTGAATTTTCCTAGTTTATTGTTCCAATGGAGTAATGGTTTTGGATATTGTCTGGCTGGTCACTTGGTGGCATTCATACAAGGGCTTCCTGTTGATGACTATGGCATAGTATGTTAGCAACTCTGATTGTCGACTATAAGCAGGGACTTTATCAGCATAGCATTCTATAATGCCAGGAAACCCCATACTCATGCTCCTTGAAGATAGAGAAGTTGAGGTACTCTATTTACTGATCATAGCATGACATAATCTATAATAACTTTAAAAAAAACTTTACAAGAACTTTATGAAAACTAAAACTTTTTCTTCCTGGCCTCTATATATATCCCTCAAAAACAAGGCCATATGGATATTTTCCAAACTGATTAATCAATTTTAAAACTTGGATAAAATTCCTGTCTTTACTATCTAAAAAAAAATCTTACTGATCACAATCTTGACCTAGTTTAGTTTTAAAATTTACTAATTGCATTTTTCTTAATTAAATTCCAAATACCTTTGTTTTTTTTATCTAAACTTGTGGTTTAAGACCTGTAGAGGTTCCTACTATCGCATTTTTATACGCATGTGCTTGAGGCTACAGCCTTAATAAATATTACTTATGTAATCAATGTGCGTTTAAATAAATTTATAATTACAACTTTAAATTATCGTAATAGATTTCTAACTATAAAATCTTTCCATTGACTCATTGTAAATCGAAAGATTTCACAAGTATTAATGTGCAATAAGAAATGTGGACTTAATTAGTGAAGTATTGAATAGCTTCACGTTGTCAGATCGAACTGCTTCAGCTTCATCTATTTAAATAGAAAATAGGTTGAAGTAAAGAAGGATTCCCCTCTTTTCTTCCAAAGAGTAAGCTTGTGATTTAAAACCTGTAGAGGTCTCTACTATTGCATTTTATATGCATGTGCTTGAGGCTACAGCCTTAATAAATATTACTAACCTCTTATTGTAATTACTTATTTCTTGTCACCTTTTACTGTAATGACAATGATACATTAAAATATAAATTCAAAAATTAAATTTTAATTTGTACATTCTTTTAACATCAGTTGATTTTAATTAATTATTTAAATTTTATTTGGTGACTTGGTCCCTCCTTTATTCACTCATAACAAAATTAAATTTCTTTTTATATTATTTTTTTTAAATGCCTTAGAATTATAACTTAATAGCAACAATGTATACATGAAACATATAGACACATATATATATGACCATTTCAGTATGACCTTGTAATAGGTTACAGATATCAGATTCCTAAAATCTCTCTTTATTATGCTTTATTAATTACTCTCCCTCATATAGCAACATCCTTTTCTCTTTAATTGAAATCCCAGATATAAGTAGAAAAATAACAGATGTTTGTATTAAATAAGATAATTTGATATAGATGGATAGATGTATTAATAAATGTTGGATAGATTAATGTATTGGTGAATAAATAGATGACTAGGTGAGTAGCTATTGATAAGGAGGTAGTCAAATAAATAGATATATAGGTAGATAAATAGAAGGATGGATAGGTTAGATTGTTAAGCAGACTAACAATTGTATAGGTAAGTAGAGAGTGAGGGGAAAAAAATCCTGAATAAATAAATAAATAAATAAATAAAAGTGTATCTATGTCTATTGTTACCATTACTTAAATAGTTTTTTTTTTCCTTTAGCATTGCATTTTATTTAATGTCAAGCAAATCATTTTTCTGTTACACTTAATTTTAACAATGTTTAAATTTTATGATCTTAAAGTAATAATAGTTTTCTCCATAAGCTTTAATAATAAAAAAATATTGAACAAATTGTATATCAACTTTACATAATAAACATTAATTATTGCTAAAATTAAATATAAAAAAGATATTCACTCACTATTGTTATTAAATATTTAAATTTATTTTTTGTAGATCCTTATGTAAAAGTTTCTCTGATGTGTCAAGGTAAACGTATTAAAAAAAAGAAAACTTCAGTGAAAAAGTCCACATTAAATCCTGTATATAATGAGGCCTTAGTGTTTGATATACCTGCTGAAAATGTTGAGGAGGCTAGTTTGATTGTTAAGGTTATTGATTATGACAGGTAAGAACAATTTCACATAAATCTATCGTTTTCATGCATGATAAAATAAATGAATATTTAATTCATTTTTGACAAGTAATTTCATTTGCATATTTATAAATAAATATGAATACAGAATTGCAAGTTTTTTGCATTTCAAATTTATGTAACATTTTTTCCCTTATATGTAAATTCCCTGATAAGCACATATCTTAAGAATATTTAGGATTTGCATGTAAAAATAAATAAATCATGTAGTTTTTACATTTAAATGATGAAAAATATGAGCATTATTTGCATATTTATGAATAAATTAATGAGGCCCTTTTATTCTTACTTTATACTGTATTTCAAAATAGCCAGATCAAAATGATATCACTTTGACCTGTCTGCTATCAGATGTTATATATTGAAATACGAACAACTCAAACAAAGAACTTGAAAATTAGCAAACAACGATGTATTTTATATATTAGTTCACAGAGAGCAGTACTGGATTTCTTAACCATGTGGGGTGATTTATGCTTAATATTTGTATATATTTATTTCAGTATAGCGTTATGCACTGGGATTATTTTCTATACATTTGGGTTAGATGGTTTAAAGATTAAAATTACTAAAGTTTAGTTTGTCTTTATATAATAATAGTAAAACATGTTTGTTTGTAGCAAAATTTAAGATTGTTGTTTGCTAATTTTCAAGTTCTCTGTTTGAGTTTGTTCGTATTTCAATATATAACATCTGATAGCAGACAGGTCAAAGTGATATCATTTTGATCTGGCTATTTTGAAATATGAACTCTAATGTATTTTATATATTAGTTCACAGAGAGCAGTACTGGATTTCTTAACCACGTGTGGGTGATTTATATATATATATAAAATTAAGAGTGTGCTAATAGCTCTAAACAAGCTTTTTTTTTTGTATTTATGATAAATGCTACTACAAGAGAAGGCATTCATATCATTTTTATCTTGGATTGTCCACATCCCCAGACCGGTTTCGACCTATGGGTCTCTTCAGTGAGGAGTTGGGACATCAGATCTAAAAAACCAACTCAAGCAAAGCATTTATCTAAAAGATAATTGTTAGAAGAAGATCTGAAACTTTTAGACATCTACATGTCTTTAAAGTCAGCTCTCCAACTGAAAAAATCATATGGGCCTGAACTTAATTCAGATACTCCATATATTAGTAGGCTTAGCTCTTTAATTTAGCTAAAGCCACAACAGCAAAATTATAATAGTAATAATAACAAGTCAGATGTCACATGACTTATATATAGCTTGCACTTACAAATATGTAAAATTAAGAGTGTGCTAATAGCTCTAAACAAGCTTTTTTTTTTTTTTTATTTATGATAAATGCTACTACAAGAGAAGGCATTCATATCATTTTTATCTTGGATTGTCCACATCCCCAGACCGGTTTCGACCTATGGGTCTCTTCAGTGAGGAGTTGGGACATTAGATCTAAAAAACCATATGATTTTTTCAGTTGGAGAGCTGACTTTAAAGACATGTAGATGTCTAAAAGTTTCAGATCTTCTTCTAACAATTATCTTTTAGATAAATGCTTTGCTTGAGTTGGTTTTTTAGATCTAATGTCCCAACTCCTCACTGAAGAGACCCATAGGTCGAAACCGGTCTGGGGATGTGGACAATCCAAGATAAAAATGATATGAATGCCTTCTCTTGTAGTAGCATTTATCATAAATAAAAAAAAAAGCTTGTTTAGAGCTATTAGCACACTCTTAATTTTACATATTTGTAAGTGCAAGCTATATATAAGTCATGTGACATCTGACTTGTTATTATTACTATTATAATTTTGCTGTTGTGGCTTTAGCTAAATTAAAGAGCTAAGCCTACTAATATATGGAGTATCTGAATTAAGTTCAGGCCCATATGATTTTTTCAGTTGGAGAGCTGACTTTAAAGACATGTAGATGTCTAAAAGTTTCAGATCTTCTTCTAACAATTATCTTTTAGATAAATGCTTTGCTTGAGTTGGTTTTTTTAGATCTAATGTCCCAACTCCTCACTGAAGAGACCCATAGGTCGAAACCGGTCTGGGGATGTGGACAATCCAAGATAAAAATGATATGAATGCCTTCTCTTGTAGTAGCATTTATCATAAATAAAAAAAAAAAAAAAGCTTGTTTAGAGCTATTAGCACACTCTTAATTTTACATATTTGTAAGTGCAAGCTATATATAAGTCATGTGACATCTGACTTGTTATTATTACTATATATATATATATATATTAATACAAACCAGTCACATGTTCTATATAGTTTGCATTACCAATATGTAATATATAAAAAGCCTGCTAATAGCTCTAAAGAAGCTTATTTAT
This sequence comes from Epiperipatus broadwayi, assembly GCA_028023455.1. Lineage (NCBI taxonomy): Eukaryota > Metazoa > Onychophora > Udeonychophora > Euonychophora > Peripatidae > Epiperipatus > Epiperipatus broadwayi. Next base: position 10,655,215 of record JAQFVV010012417.1, read on the forward strand.
TTTATTTTATTTTTGATAAATGCTACAAGAGAAAATACTTGAAGGCTTTATCTATGATGGTCTCCATCCCAGACCAGTTTCAAGCTATGGTTTTTGTCAGTGAAGAGCTAGGACATTAGATTCAAAATACTAACTCAAGCCAAGCATTTATCTAATTTTTAAATATTAAGAAAAAGATCTAAATCTTCAGACACCTACATGTCTTCAAATTCAGCTCTTTAACTAAAGAATATTTAAAAATTAGATAAATGCTTGGCTTGAGTTAATATTTTGAATCTAATGTCCTAGCTCCTCACTGATGAGAGCCATAGCTCGAAACTGGTCTGGTGATGAGAACCATCATAGATAAAGGCTTCAGGTATTTTCTTTTGTAGCATTTATCTTTAAAAAAATAAGCTTGTTTAGAGCTATTAGCAGGCTCTTTATGTGTTACATATTGGTAATGCATGCTATATAGGTCATGTGATGTGTGACTAATTTTTTATTAATATTATAATTTTGCTATTAAGGCTTTGGCTATATTAAATTGCTAATCCTACTAATATATGGGATCACTGAATTAAGTTCGGGCCCATATAGTTTTTTTAGTTAAAGAGCTGAATTTGAAGACATGTAGGCATCTGAAGATTTAGATCTTTTTTTTAATATTTAAGAATTAGATAAATGCTTGACTTGAGTTTGTATTTTGAATCTAATGTCCTAGCTCCTCACTGACAAGAGCCATAGCTCAAAACCGGTCTGGGGATGGGGACCATCATAGATAAAGACTTCAGGTATTTTCTTTTGTAGCATTTATCATAAAAAAGCTTGTTTAGAGTTATTAGCAGGCTCTTTATATGTATATTTTAAAAAATTGAAATTCAGTTATAAGCTGATGAAGATTACCACGTAATCGAAAGCGCTACAAAAGAATTTAAACTATAATATTGTATTTACCGTTAATTTTTATATATATAATAGTTTATAACGGGTATTGTATTTTACATTATATATATATTGCAGTTATTCCTGAGTGGATGCATGAAGGAGTTTCTTCAATTAATATGAACTGCAATAGAATTATATTTATCTACTGAGCATGGTACATACATGCAAGAGTTTATTTAATTTCTGCTGATATCTTCTCATTATTCTATTAGCTATTCTTTTTTTATTATTGATACTAAATAAATTTATTATGTTACAATAAGCTTGCATTTAAATTTATTTAAAACTCATTGATACTGGCTGACTAGTATTCACATATCATCAGGACAACAATTTACCAATGCTTTACAGCATGTATATGTAAATGCAAATTACGTGAATTTGATTATAAATTTACCCAGTGTAAAACAACTTTAAAGCATAAAAATTTGGTATTAATAAATGAGAAATATACTTGTTTGTAAATAAACAAATTATTATCATAATAATTATAAAAAGTAGTCATTTTCAAAATCCTTATTTTTTAAAAAAGAATATTTTACAGCATTTCACAATTCTGCAGATCTATTATAAATTTCCTATAGGAATAATACAGTTTAAAAATATATTCAAAAATTTGATACCTTTATTATTAAATTTTAATTCATAGCATTCTACAAAGAAGTTAACTGTCCATTTAACAGTTTTAAATTACGTTGAGGATATTCATTATTAATTAATAATTTTATTCTCCAGAAATTTTTATATTTATTTTTTAAAAAAAACAAAACAATATTATTTATAAATAAAAATATACTTAATTTTCTCACAATCCATTTACATACATAGTATTGCATTAATTCTTGTGGAATATAGCGCATGTATATATTACTTTTTTTAAAAATAATATAAAAAGAAAATATTTGTGTAATGATTTAGTTTTTAACCTTATGATTAAATTTGTAATCGACTCATTTTCTTTACGTGAAGAATTATTATTAATTTTCTTTTTTCTTTCTTTTCAAAAGTTAATATAAAAATTAGTTTCTTGAAAACAGCAATGAATAAAATTAACTCCCTCCCATAAAAAGATTCATCGCTTCCTTAATACTTTCTGAAATGTTATAAAAGTAAAATAAAAAATGAAAGAGGCTTTTAAAAAAAATTCAGTTTATATCAATAATAGAGACAGAAATTAACATTCTAGATGGGTTTATAAAAATGGGTGGAATTTGCAATGTAATTAGATCAACAAATTAAAGTCTCTAAATTATTCTTTTTTACAGAATTGGAGAAGTTATAGAGAAATTATATAAGATCTTATAAATAGTTAAGAAGCAAAAAAAAATAACTGGCAAATAAAAAAATTGTGATGAAAAAAGTTTTAAATGAGCTTGAAATTGATATAAGAAAAGTCAAAGAAACAAAAGCAAAAAAAATTTTTTTAAAAGAAGAGAAAGAACTAAGTGCACAAATAAGATTATGGAATTTAATTCTCAGTTCCAGTCAAGAATCTATATATGAAAGGTTGTACTATAAATGAATACTAGGTGCCACTATATTTCTATAAATAATGTTCGGTAGATTGCTGTTTATGGATAATAAAAGAATAGCCAAAATAGTATTTAATTGGGTTATGAGTAAAAAGAAGGCAACAAGATGAGTGAGAAAGATAATGCAGTATGCAGAAAATTTGGATAAAGAATTTATATCAGTATAGTTGTACAAAAGGTAGGGTGATTGTGTTAGGAAGATTGTTGAGTGTTATAGCGGTAAGGAATGAGATAGAAGAATAGATACATTAATAAAGAATAGGGAGTTGGAGATATGGAGAACTAATATGGAGAGTAAAAAGAGTTAAATATATATATAGAAGTAAATGAAACATTGCGTGTGAGTTAATTTATGATAATAGTTATTTAAGTAATATTTATTAAGGCTGTAGCCTCAAGAACATGCATATAAAAATGCGATAGTAGGGACCTCTACAGGTCTTAAACCACAAGCTTACTCTTTGGAAGAAAAGAAGGGAACCCTCTTTACTTCAACCTACTTTCTATTTAAATAGATGAAGCTGAAGCAGTTCGATTTGAGAGCGTGAAGCTATTCAATACTTCACTGATTAAGTCTACATTTCTTATCACACATTAATACTCATGAAATCTTTCAATTTACAATGAATCAGTGGAAAGATTTTATAGTTAGAAATCTATTACGATAATTTAAAGTTGTAATTATAAATTTATTTAAATGCACATTGATTACGACTTAAGTAATATTTGATTAAGGCTGTAGCCTCAAGAACATGCATATAAAATGTGATAGTAGGGACCTCTACAGGTATTAAACCACAAGCTTACTCGTTTAAGGCTCAAATGATATCTTTAGCAACAAGGGAATATACACATAAATGGAAAAATATGGGTAATTTGGTCTGCAAATTGTGTAACATAGAAACTATTAGGCATCTGTTAATTCAATGTAAATGCTTGGAAACAGAAAGGGTACAAATAATGAAGTTATGGGGAAATAAATATGAACAAAGTGATTATATGGAAAGTGGGTAATTGGTTTTTATGCTGAGTTTGGGGAAAGATAAGTGGAATTTACATATGAAGGCCATGGTGTTAACAAAGATTATGTTATGGAAATGAGATGGAGTAGATTATGGGAAAACTTAGGGTGGGGAATGGAAAGTAAAGGTAAAGTGACTAACAGGTTTCTCTGGGCATAGTTGCTGAGAGACTCCTAACTCCATATAACAAGAAGTCATAGTGCATCACATCACATCCTAAATAAATTGGCTTTTTCTTGGCAAGATATTTTAGTCATTCTATGACAACCTTTCTAACTTAAAAATTTCCAGTTACACAATTCTGTCATTACATAAAATATCTGTTAATTAAAAACTATTATAATAACAATAAAAATAATAAATATAATGGTAATTAAGTATTATATACAGTCTTTCAATTTGCAGAAGTATGGTTAATTCCTTTACCCTACTTAACTGCCATTAAATTCAAAAAACATAATAGTAGCAATCATCATCAACTCTAATCCCATTAATCCTGAATTTTAATAGTAGCAACTTGTCTATCAATTATATTCATTTTTTTCTATTTATTAAAATTGCCTTTTTAATTTTTTCTTTTATTATGGTTTCTCTCTTTATGAAGAATGTTAACACTTTCAAGATCAAACTTAAATTTATATTTACATGTTCTTTCTTGTCCTTTCATAATCCAAAAAACTACTCATACAGTATGTAAAAAGTAAAAATAATACTGTTTGTTTTCATGGATCATAAAAAAACATGTAAATATAAATTTAAGTTTGATATTGAAAGTGAAGATTCTTCATGAAGAGAGAAACCATAATAAAAGAAAAATTAATGAGGCAGTTTTAATAAATATAAATAAAATGAATATAATTAATAGACAAGCTGTTAATATTAAAATTCAGGATTTATGGGGTTTGAGTTGATAATGTTTGATTCTGTTATGTTTTTTGAATTTAATGGCAGTTGAGTAGGGTTAAAGAATTAACTAAAAGTACTTCTGTGGATTGAAAGACTATACATAATATAAGATATATATATGTGACTTGTTTATATATATATATATATATATATGTATATATATATATATATATATAAACAAGTCACAATATAAACTTTTAAAAATAAGAAAAAAAATCACTTTCTTTGTTTTCTTTAAAACATTATTTTTAAGTAAAGATCTGAAACTCACTATAGATCTCAATATGATACAAAGATGTAAAATAAATATATAAACAATATTATGTCTAACTAGGACATCTTAAGTTTATCAAATCGGTATTCACTAGTTGTAAATCTCTGAGGAATTTGTCAATTATTCTATTATTGACTTTCTAGAAAAAATGATGTGTTTCAAATTGTCTCATATTAATGCAATTAAATGTGAGTAGAAGAAACTCTGGGGTAGATGTGGGTGTGTTGGCATTGCTTTTTTTTTTTTTCAATAAATAAAAATAAACGCATTTTCCAAATGTTTCTACTATTATTTATGAAATGTCATTTGAAGTCAGAATTATTATTTTAATCATTAAAACATCACAATGTTTTAAGATGTGATATGTTGGACTATTTCCATCATTTATGAGTGAATGTTGAATGTATAGAAAATTTTAAACTTTATTTAAACTTTCCAAATACAAACAACTTGTTAGTAATAACACACAAATAGACAATACAGGTTAGTAATTACACAACGTTTCAAGTAGTATTATTCTCTACTCTTCTTCAGGTGTTGCTGGCCTATATGCATAGTGACAATATTCATTTAGAAGTTGAACTTGCACCTTTAGATTCTTGAATATTGAATTTAAGGCAAATGCTCTACCCACTGAGCTATTCTGTCAAAGGCAACATATAGTAGAAATTGGATATATTTATACATGAGGGTTGGTGAAAATCCTCCTGAGTCCTTCAATAATATCATCATTACAAACCTTCAGACAAATATCATGATATTTTAATCCTGAGAAAATTAATATAAATTTTAGAATCTCGAACTCAGGGTGGGCTTTGAGCATTCCGTCATCAGATTTTTAATTGAATGGATGGTTGAAGAGTTGGAGAGTGAGTAGATTGAAACCTGTCCATTAAAGTATAAAGATTGGCTATCTTAATATATATCTGAGCACTTATAGCATATATGTGTGGAGATGGTAATCTGGATCAACTGATGATTGCTGGTTTAGCATGAAATATGTATATTGGTGATTATTTATCATTTTGACATATATGTGTTCAAGTGTATCAATGTTATGAGATAGTGTGGAGAGTGGTGGGTATACCCTATATATTACATATATAGACACAGGTATATAATAAGCCTATGTTTCAGTTATAATATAAATTTTAAAAGTTGAACATATTGTAAATAAAATTGTAAAACTTTTTTAAGGACTTATTAAAATTTTTAATTTTTTAAAAAGTGAACATTTCTTGATATATAATAAAACTAATTTACATTCAAAAAATATTATTTGCAATAGTAATTATCTTTCTACCCAACTTTTTTTTAAAATCTTTCAAATATTAATATGTTAATGTGATGAACACTATAATGTCATTACTTTATAATAAATCTTGAATATTAAATCTCAAACAAAGGCAAAACTCTCCATACAGTAGTGCCACCCTGTGCTAAACAGAGTAATTAATGGATGCCAGAAGGCTTGTGCATAAAATTCCTATCTAGTGCCTACTCATCTAATATCCCCAGACTAGTTTCTGGCTTGTGGCCATCATCAGTGAGGAGCCTTGGATCTGAGAGCACTGCACCTAAATCTTAGGATCTAATGCAACCCTCCAGCAGCCACCTTTTAACTCTACTACAAAACCATGAGAATGAAATTGAAAACACAATAATATTTCCAATCTAAGCTCAGTAGCTTATATAGTCATATGGGTCTGAACTCAATTCAGCACCCATACATTTTGGTGTCTTTGGCTCTTAAACAACCATAGCCAGCACTAAGCCTTCTGGCATCTATTGATTACTCTGTTTAGCACAGGGTGGCACTACTGTATGGAGAGTTTTGCCTTTGTTTACAACAATTATGTGCTAGTATAGAAATGGTGATCATGTGATGTTTAGTGGTTTAATATTAAATCTTGTAATAGTAACTTGCAATAAAAAGAATACCATTGACAATAACCAAGATTTTATTTTCTTCTTGATCAGAATAAATTTGTTAAAGTCAGAATTCTAAAAAAAAAAAAATTAGGCTATTATTATTCACCAGTGGCAGCATAGACTTCAGGGGACTGTAATGCAAAAGTGCTCAAATAAAATAATCACTTGATATAAAGACAGTTTGATATAAATAGATAGATTATAATAATAATTATAGTTATTCATACAAAATAAAGTAAATTATATGTTTTTGTCACTTTACCACTTGCAAAACTGATTATGATTTGTTTGATATTCAGGTTTGAACTCATTGAGATCCAACTTTTAAAAAATCAATAAAATGTATTCTTTTTTTTTTTAGTCTCTTTTGGTCTTTTAGATAACTTATTAACCAGTGAAAAAATGACCTTGCAAACCATATGAACATAGTTGCTGTATAAGAATTGCATGATTAACAGAGTCAACTGCTTTGGATAAATCCACATAAACTGTTACTATCTTGAGGCCCTTATCCCAATGATGATTTTAAATTATGCCATGATTATAAAGAGCATCCCAAAGTTCCCTTTTCAGCAATAAAACCAAAATAGTGTACTGAAATTACTTTATTTATATTCAAGAATGGCATCATCTTATCCTTAACTATCATCTCCAATCACTTACTAATAACAGAAATAATTGAAATAGGCATGTAATGGCTAATAATTATAGATGATCGTTTTTTAAAAATAGGTGTAATAATACTGACTTTTAAACAACTGGGAAATACACCAGCAGATAAAGAATTAAATAAGTAAATAAAAAAGATATAAAAGCAAACATTATTTTTAAGAATTTGTGAAGTTAATTTATCTAAACTAGAAGAGTGAACATGTTTAAACTAATCAGTTAGGCCTGTTAATTAAACGTCAGAAACATCTAAGCATTAGAAAGAATCCAAAATAAATTTAGAAGCCAAATTGTTAATAAATGACTTCATTTATTGTGTATACAAGAAATTATAAAAAAAGATCAGCCATGTGTTTTTCATTATCATGTAGTTCCTATGTTATCATTATCTTTAATACAATTATTTCATTAGAGGATTTTTAAATCAAAAAATTGTTTTCCATTTTAGTGACATATTTTTATTCCAAAGAAGTTTCCTATAATAACTTGATTTTGCTATTTTAATATATTTAATTTTCTTATTAATAGCTTCAAAGTAATCAAATTAGCAGAACATTTTAAACTATTTCTCAAATTACTTTTTTAAACCAACCTATTTGAAATCAAAACAGGCAAAACTCATGTGATGTTTAGTGGTTTAATACGATTCGAAATCGATGAAGAATGTTTTTACTTTTACTATTCAATTTAATACGATAAGTCGCCTTATCGCCGATTAGAAAAGTATAAATATTTTGAAATTGAAAGTTTTATTAACATCATCCAGGTCAAAAATATATCTTAGTTCTGAATGGATAATAAATTATTTTAAATTTAACATCATCATCATAATAATGATGATGATGATAATTCTGCTTATCTTTGTTTTTCTCTCTTTTTTTTCTTTTTATTTCATTATCTTTCTGGATAACATGGTAGATCTTTCTTGTCTTTTTTATATGAATGTTAGAGGGATTCAAAGTAAATGTACCCAATTAAATGATTTTTGAAAGAGAGCACTTTTTTAATCTTGTATTTCTCACAAATTAATTAAATCAATAATTTCCTGATTGCTCTTTCCTTGATAATAGATTTAATATTTTATGAACTGATAGATCTATGGAAAATATTACTCAATGAGGTGTTACTCATATTGCTATTCGTAAATGTCATTTTTTATATACAAAGATATTCATTTTACTTTTTTTCTTTGTAAACCTACATAATGTGAAATTACCTTAAATCACAATTTTAAATTTATCTTAGAGAATATTTACCTTAAATCCACTTTGTCACTGTTGAATTTTGATTATTTTTTGACCTCACTTGAAGCATTTTTGAATGGCTATAATAATGTCATTATTATTGCTGATTTAAATCTTCCAGATTTATTTTAGAGTAGAATTTCTACCTACTTTTTTTGTCTCCTAAAACATCTAGAATGTTATGGTTTTGTAAATTTTTGGGACTTGAACAATATAACCCTGTTATTAATGCAACACATTGTACTTTAGGCTATGTTCTATGTAATTCACTAATAGTTAGTAATTTTTACTTGATCTATTAAATTTCCTATTGATATTCATCATTCATCTATTGAGTTTTATATTAAGATATATTACTCAAAAGTTAGATTTCTAATATTTCAAGAATAGATTATAAGAAAGGTAATTGTATTAATTTTTGTAAGAAGTTTTCTAAAGTTAATTAAAATTTGTTATATTCCTATAATGATGTGAACCATTGCTTAGATTATTTTTTACAGATTCTTAATAGTTTTATTGATGTATATATTCCCTATAAATTCTTTTTCTATAATAGCTTTCCTCCTGGGTTTTTTACAGATTCTTAATAGTTTTATTGATGTATATATTCCCTATAAATTCTTTTTCTATAATAGCTTTCCTCCTGGGTTTTCATACATTCTCATTAAGATTATTAAAAGAAAATCTTGTCATCACAGACTATTTTAAAATACATAATATCTTTTTTTATAATAATTGTATTAACTTCAGAATATTTGCTAAGTATGTTTATAAAAGAGTAAAATTATATTAAAAAATTGAATTTAATATTTTTTCCAATTCTAAAGAATTATTGGATTTTATTAATAAATTTGGCTTAGCTAAGAAAATGAGTTCAAGTTACTCATGGTTTCACATTAAATATAAATGACTTTTCTAATCATTTTGCTGACATATATTTATCACATCAAATATTATCTTCAAAAATTACATTAACTTGAAATTGTCCTATTGTTCACTGCATGATTAGTCATGTCTCTATGGACAATGCTATTGTAGCCATAAAGTGACATAAAACACATTCTTGTTTAGGAAATGATCATATTCCTTCCTTTATTTACCAAGGTGTTGCAATAGCTATTGCCTTTATCTTTAATTTATCACTTAACATCTATGTTTCCTAATATTCTTAAATGCTGACAAAATAATGAACAATATTTAGAAACAGCTCCTGTGACTGTGTTAATAAATATAGACATATTTATGTTTTACATACTATTGCTCAAATTTTTGAGAGGTGTTTATAATAAAACATTTCAGATGTTAGTGAAATCATTTCTTCTTCACAAAATGATTTTATTCCTAATAGATCTATAGAAACTAATTTGCTAATAATTTATTAGTATGTAGCATATGGAATTGAGAATCAGCAGAGCCTTGATATTATTTATTTTAATTTATCAAAAGCTTTTGATAAAGTGGACTACGTTATTCTTTTTCAAAAATTACATAAAATGAGTTTTTCTACTAAATGTATTTATATACCAAATGCAACAATAATATTTTATCTAATTTTTAATGTAATTTAGGTATTCTTCAGGGTAGTATTTTATCATGCATTTTTTTATGTTTATATTAATGATATTAAGAATTGCTTTCTTTTGTGCTATACTGATGACTGTACAATCTTTAGAAAGATCACCTTAGTGGGTGATTGCATTTTCCTTCAAAAAGATATTGATAACTTTAATGCTTGGTGTGATCTGAATAATATGGCAGTAAATTTTAGTAAATGTTCCATTGCTTCATATTCTAAGAAATCTGAAGTTTTGTTTTTTTTTAATTTTATTAATTCTCACAAAATTAATTCTGTTGAATCCAAAATGATTTGGGAGTTTTATTTTCTAGTAATGGATCATTTCTTCTTCATTTAGAAATGATTGTTAGCAAAGCTTTTAAAATCATAGGTGCTATCTTTATGTAAATTATTTTTGTCATTAGTTCTTTCCATCATTGAATATTGTTCTACCATTTGGGAGTTTAACTCTAAACAAGGATGTAGTAGTTTGTTACAATCAGTGCTTAATAATTTCTCCAACACATTTCTTTGGAAAATAAAGTTGTTCAACTTTTTTTTAGATATAAATATAGAGATTTTAAATATCTTTACAAAATTATAAATCAACAAGTTCTTCTATCCAATATAATTTCAACTATTATAATTAGATCTTATAAGCATGGTACTTAGTCTACTTTTATCTGTTATAGTCAAGTGTGTCATTCCAATGTTTTTTTTCTTCTTTATTTAGGCTATCTTCTTTATACAATAAGATGTTTACTAATACTAATCATTTTACTTTAGATTATAAACCATTTTACAATATTCTTAAATAAAAATATTATTGCTGAATATTTATTTATATATTTTTTTATTTTTTTTTTGTTTGTTACCTTCTTTTTTATTATTATTATTATTGGGGGTTTTTTCTTCCAAAACAAAAATCTGACTTTGCTATTAATAAAATTAAAAATTGGCTTGTGTTTGACTGAACTTTGGATTTTGAAACTCTGTGCTGACAATGTTGGCGGTAAGCATCTGGTCATGTGATTACTTTGTCTCCATATTGTTTTTCAAAATTATCATTGGGTAACTTGATTTTAATTAAATTTTTGAATGAAAAATGCAATACAAAAGTATTAAACAATTATCAACTCATTGGAAATTGAAAAAGGTATATCAGGATAAAGTTTTTATCCTGCCAGGTTTAAACTTTGAGTACCTTTGGAACATGGAAAACTAGGGCATGCTGACTTTGTGGTGAACAAATGGACCTTTGCTGATTATTATTATTATTATTATTATTATTATTATTATTATTATGATGATGATGATGATGATGATGATGATGATATATGCATTGTGTTTAATTCCTTTACTAGTTTAATTTGCAATCTGTAATTGGCTATATGCTGTTGTTTAGCACTTAAATAAGTGAATTGAATAAATTTATTCCATGATTGAATAATTTACTAAAATCATATTTCAAAAATGCTATTGCAGTTAATTAATTGCATTAGAAAATTATTTGCTAACTCATTTTATATACACTTGAGCTCTTTCCCAAACTGCAGCATTTCACTTCTCTGTGTAAGTCATTGATATGAACATATATAATATTTATGAAATTAGTTTATACTGAAATTGTAGCTAAGAATATATTTCATTACAATAGAAAAAAATATCATGAATACTAGTGATATTATAGGTATTAAAACGTTAACTACATCATAAGACTATCAAATTAGCCTATGCAATTTAATGCAGTAGTAAATGATAGATTCAAGAGCTAAAGCTTTCTTGGTCAAAGTTCAACCTGTCAATTCTTGTTCATAAATGTCACATGATCTCCTGATGACTAACGATCCAAGTGTTCCAATTAATTTCATTAAATGGATCATATTTAGACTTTTAGACTCATTAAATAAAAATATTTGTATGTTAAAAATATTAATATTTGTAGCATTCATTGTTAAGTAAGTATATAGATCTTTTTAGTAAGAGGCAAAATAAAGAATGAATATATGTCTCATCAACTAGAAGTGGAATAACTTGGTAAACCTTATCTTGAAATTCATTTACTTAGAAAAATGCTAGAAAAGTTCTTGTCATTGGACTATTTAAAGGTTGTGTTATTATATCTATAAATGCATTGTAATGATTATTAGATAAAAATAATATAACAAGTCTTCAATAATCTAACAGTAATCTATCATTACATATATAAATTATGCACAACTGGTTTTATAAGTAGTGTTTTTAAATATTTCTTCATTAATGTGATATTGTTGCAGGAGTTTACCTATTACTTTTTTTTAATAAGATAATATTTGAGTAACTTTTAGTATTATATGTACTTACTAAAGTTAGAGCATCCTTTATCAGGGTATTGGCTATTTAAAATTTGTTTTACATTTTGCTTTACACAATCCAATTCAAAATTACACTAATGTAATAAAAGGTAATCAAGAGACAGTATGCATTCATAGACTCACTAAATATAAAAGGGGAGAGAGGAATAATATTTCCATGGTCAATTGCTTATCATAGTAATTAATCATCAAGCTTTAAGTATTATAGTGTACTAATTCTATTGCAAAATTTTAAACTGAAGATTTTTTTAATTACTATTCATTTATTTATTGTATAGTTAGTTGCTGAATACTAAACTTCTATTCATGCGATCAATTTTTTTCTCTCTTATTTTAATTTTCGTCATTTGGAAGATAATCCAAATTCTTTAGCTTTTGAATTCACAACCATACTTACATGTGTAAATTGTTCATCAAACCAGAAATATTTTTATTCAGGAGCAAACTATTCTCACTGCAGAGCCAACTTTTCGGTGGAGAAAAAGTGGTAATAAAGAAAATATTAATATTAGTAATTAATAATGAAACGAGACCTTTCCAGAGATTGGATAGATCCCTCAGTTAATGTATCACTAGCTGATGAATAGAGTTAAACTAAATTTATTGAAATTATTTGTTTTCAAAACTTATAAAATAATTTATAAAGTATAAATTTAAAGGGGAAACAAAAATAGTCTGAATTTATTTCCCTTTAACATTAAATTATTAGATTTAAACAATTTAGAGATTATTTTGTTTTTATTTCAGCTAAACATATATAATAAAATTAATTGTTATTCCATCCTTTTGTGTCAATATAAACTGTAATATAGACACATTGTCTCTAAGCATCTGATTGATTATTTTTAGTGACATCGTTTAAATGTTTGAGTTTAATGCAAGAATGGATGATTTAACCGTGAGATCTTTGTTTACATAAAAACAGACGAAGCTTCTTCAAATTAAATTAATTAGCAATTAAAATTTGATGTGAAAACCATTTGGATTTGTTTATTATTATTAATGTTGCTACATTAATTTTAATGACTTCAAAAGACTGTAAGTGAAAAATTAATTCAATGTTATTTTATTTAGCTATAGATTTATTTATTTTTTAGATAACTTAATTGCTAGCAAATATATTGATTCTATTAAGTCTCATTTCTTCCACCATATTCATAGATTTGTCTAGTCACAATTACATAAATTAGATGCTATTGATTTTTTTATAAGATTGCAACCACATCTAGATATCAAATCTTCTTGGCTTTATTATTGGATTTGGAAAAACAAGCTTATTTTTCATTTCAGAAGTCTATTTTTTTCTTACATAATTATTCAGTTATATAAAGAGATTCTTGATGGAGTGTCTAGAAAGTGATTCTTGGATTTGAAAGTTAGTCTTTGGTAATCAAAGTGTACCTTGAGTTAGTGGCAATTAATTCAATGTTTGCTTGTAAAAGCAGAAAACTTAATGTATAAGAATAAATTAAATTTCATCTATATTTGTGTGTATATATACACACACACACACCAAGCTCTTGATATGCAGTAAAATCAAAAAATGAAATGCACAGGTTTCAAGCTATTCTTTAAAACTGAGCATTAAATGTTAAAAAACAAATCCAATAATATTTGAAATTTGTTGAAATGATGTTTTGATATTGTCAGAATAATTAAATTATATGTTTACCTCTCCCTGAAAGATATGTCTTTATCATAATGTCAACATCTAATATTTGCAACATCTGATTAATAATATTTTAATTACTGTATCTTTATTTGGTTCATTATTAAATGCTTTTATTAAAGTTAGAAACTCTATTTGTTTGTTTAAGTAAAATTTTGAAATCAAAAATTAATATAGTTTTATTGAAGCAGTCAATCTTAGCTTAAGATTGTGCTTTTCCCGACCCTTGTGGGTGATTTTCTGCTGCTGTTATATCATGCACCTGTAGTAATGAAGTAAGAGCCCAACTGGAAAATTTTAGAATGCTATTAGAAGCTTGTTGCCACTGAAGAACTTTCATTTCAATTGCCATGCACATGTATATTTTAAATCGGACTCTTAAAATTGCCAGGTAACTTTTCAAGCAAACTAAATCTAACCTGACTCATCTATCAAGATTTTTTTTAATATTGTAATGTTCAGAATCGTATGATCAGCCAACAAGATTCAGAGACCTAGCAAAAGTACTTTCAAACCCAGTATGTTCGGAATATGGTAGCCGCGGAACAGTACTAAGCTTTAACCTATTTGCGAGTGCTCCAAAATCTCCACTATCCAACCAACGCTCCTGATGCTACTAATGGTTATCATTTTTCTTCGGTCCCGGTGGTCAGGGTAGAAACAAGGACTCTCAATTCAAACTTAGCCTATCATGCACTAGACTTTATTAATTTAATCTACGATACTCACTAAATACTTTGATATAGCTCAAACTATTATTATAATATTTCATAGGTTTTGGATACATTCATATGATTTAATCAAGTGTGGATATAGGTGAGTGAATATAATGAACCAGGGAATGACATGACAACGGTATAGATATATACAATTTATTAATACAATTGATTAGAAAAACAAAAATAATAACAATTATGTTTGGACCTGATCATGATCCATGTATGGGATTACATTTAAACAAAAAAAAAATAACAATTACAATGTTTGATTATCAGTAGTTATAATAGTACATAATTTCAATATCACCAGAATAAATATATGATTTTACAAAGAGGTCACCTGTCAATAATGACAATTAAGTTTGTGAAATATATAAAATAATAATTACAATAATGAACCTCAATATTAGATGTGTGTGTGTGCATTACAATGAAGTCATGCTGGATTTCATGACAATAACAATTGTGATTCAATACAATAAAAAAAATTAACTAGAAGTGATAGTTACACGCACAGTAAATAATGAGTATTATACTTATGTCAGCATAAAACGAAATTTTATATTGAGAGTGATAATATTTTATCAAGAAATATGCCACTATAAAATTAATATGCCAATTTTGGAGAGCAAACACAATACTTGGTTATATTAAGTTAGAGGCCAAATGAATATATATAATAAATTTATGTGTGTGTTAACATACATAGGGGAAGTAAAGTATATAGGTATTTGTTATTATTATATTTTATTATTAGTATTCTCAGCAGGAGATAGGGACAAAAGCATAATTTTATTTCCCTTTATTATTAATAATTATATGAAAAATATGGCTTATCTATTTCCCACAGAATTAACAACAGGTATGATTAAGAAATCTAATTACAGGATTCAGTAGCGTCGGGGTTTGAATTTTGTGCTGGCTATATTATTAGCATTGGCAAACATGGGCCAATCTTCTTTGTCGAGCAGTAATGTATATATTCTTATAGTAACACATCCACATTCAGCTTGGCATGTGTAGGAAATAATAGAGCGTGGGTTTTGAATCACTATCTTTATAGAGTATACCCATTCATCGGCTCAAAGAAAGGCATGTCTATCTCGTATCGCCAAGATCGGTAAAATATCCGCATGGCAGACTGCATAGCATTACTCGACATTTTTATTATTAAAAGCCATATACGCACAGATCAATGTATTAAACTACTGATATATTTGCCCATTAAAAGCATTAATTTATATCTGCATAGATGTTTTTCCTAAACCTGTCTTTAATAAGTAATAATGGAGAAATCCGACAACCATATCTTATAGGCTATAAAATGCCCAAGTATTTCAAATATGAATCTTAACTATAAAATGCTAAAGAGGCAAAAAAAAATACTACTGCTGAGATATTTCTTTTCCCAAATGCATGCCTCACTAAATATACATATAGGGTGAGATAACCCATATCTTTGCAATAAATAATATTGTCTATTTTAAATTTTAAAAGAAGAACTAGCATTATTATTATTATTTTTACATTTAAATAAACGCATACACACTTATATATATATATATATACCATTCTACCTTCTTTAATTGTCACAAAGAATCTTAATCTAAATCAAATAAAATAATTTGGAACACTTATTTATATTTTAAATTTCTTTACCAAGATACTGTGATTATGCATATACGGGAAGAGGGCGGATTTTGTTATACTGATATTTGATTTCTTTTCTATCTTTTTTGTTTATTAAATAAATGACATTTTTCACTAAGCCAAAATTAGGCGCGATTTAGAAATTTAACTTTCACTGTTTCTTATTTATTTTTTTTTACTATAAAAATCGTTACCCATTTCCCACTTTAGATTCAGGATAAAACAAACAAATTTATATATAAATTAGTTTCACAGTATAATATCATTTATACCCATATTTAACTAAATTGGCACAAAGAAATTAATCAATCAAAATATATTATACTTAAAAGAACATACCGGCATATCTCAAAATAAAACATAGAAAAGCTGCAATTTTAAACTCTCTAATAATCTTTTGTTCTACTTAGAATTATACATTATACTTTTTTCTGTTGTTTGAACCATTAATAAGTAATGGTTAAAATTTAAATTGACTTGTTAAAACAATAATAAAAATAAACTAAACACTCATATATATATAACCGTCCTTTTGAAACACATTTTATTAAGATAGTCTTTTGCAAAATTTATGAATCTAATGAAATTAAATGTTCGCATTTTTTTTTTTTTTATAGAAGGTATATTTAAGATATAAATATTTTTTTCTTTTTTAAAGATAGAAAGTTTATACTTGCGATAGATTACGGGGTCACTTTGCTTGATGCAGATTTTTTTTAACGATTCATTCATTGACAGGGTCGGCCTTGGGCTTCATTGGACTCAGAATAGACTGGCTTCAGGTTGCTTCTCTATTTTTCTTCGATGGATTATTGTGTCACTTTGATTGAGGCAGATATTTTTTTCCAGGTTCATTTATTATTAGGATCGATCTTTGGCTTTATTGGACTCAGGATAGACTGACTTCGTTGTTGATTTTCCATTTTCCTTCATAGCAGCAGCATGGGATTTGTCTCTCCTCCTCTTTTTTAGATGCATTTTTCTGGAGACCTTCCAGAGAAGGGAAAAGCAATTTGTACTACTCAAAAGCTATATCGTGGGTCTTTTCTCCACTTAAAATGTAGTCAATTGCACTAGTAGTTGAGACTCACTTTTCTTAAAAAAAAAACACCAACTTTCTAACTACCAACAACTTTTTTTCCTCTCTAACTGCTTGACTTTTTATAATTACTCTCACTGCTTGACTTTGAATAATTTGAATCAATTACTCTCACTGCTTGACTTTGAATAATTTGAATCCCTGGTTCTTTTCTTTGCTCTATTTATAATAACTTTTTTTTCTAAGCAAGGCTTTGTTTTATATATATATATATTGTAACCGGACCGCCATACAACCGTTTTATTACCTTAGTTGTAACAATTTTCTGATGAGCATGCTGTAGGAAGGAACTATCAATTGACATTCCTAATGCAGATGTTAATGGCACCTACAACAATATTTCCTGCTCATCAGAGGATGTAGTACAATAGAGACTGGGAACATCTAAACATTTATATGTTTGGTTTTCCAAACAGCGCCATTAGAGTTCTGTCTTACTACAACCTGACTGGCCTTGGTCTAGCTATGTCAGACGTAGCTCAGAGAACATGAGATTCTCATGAACCAGTGCATAATTGGTGAGTGATGTGATAGATAAACAAAATAGAATTGGATAACTGGACAACCAATTTAATTTTTAGTAACAAAAAAAAAATTTATTAGATAACAATTAAAGAATAAACTTGTAAACATTCTGGTCTAGTAATAATTCATTCCGAATTTAATTAACAATTCATTTTGAACACGACGCTCTTCCGATCTATTATGAAAATCCTAATTCAATGACAGTTCATTAATTTTTTTATGAGAAGAAGCTTGTGATTATACTGATTTAATAATTATTCATTCCGAATTCAGTTAACAGTTCATTTTGAATTCACTGGAGAGAAGATAATTATGAATATACTAATTCAATGATAGTTCATTAATTTTTTTATGAGAAGAAGCTTGTGATTACTCTGATTTAATAATTATTCATTCCGAATTCAGTTAACAGTTCATTTTGAATTCACTTGAGAGAAGATAATTAGAAGCAGCAAAGCATTTATGGTTTATACAATGATTCATTTGTTCATTTAATGAATCATTATTGACTAATAAATATTTGAGCTCAACAATTCTTGGTTTATAGAGCATTTATCATTTGATAATTGAGGCATTTATAACTTAGCCAAATGTAGAAATATGTTCTTACACATAAACTTTATTACATTATAATAAGTCTAGAAGCATTTAAATATTCATGATTTATAGAGTATTCATCATTTATAGAGCATTTATCATTTGATAATTGAGGCATTTATAACTTAGCCAATGTAGAAGCATATTTTTACACATAAACTTTATTACATTATAATAAGTTTAGAAGCAGTTAAATATTCATGATTTATAGAGTATTTATCATTTGATAATTGATGCATTTATATTTTAGCCAAATGTAGAAATATGTTCTTACACATAAACTTTATCACATTACAAGAAACCCAGAAATATCCAAATATTTGTGATTTATACAGTATTTCATCATTTTTGAATTATTACTGATTGGTAGACATTTGAACTCAACAAATTTTTGTTTATAGAGCATTTCATTTAGAAGCAGGCACTTATAACTTATACAATAATTTATTTAAGGTAAGAACCTTATAAGCAGTCAAGCATTTATAACTTATACAATAATTTATTTAAGGTAAGAACCTTATAAGCAGTCAAGCATTTATAGCTTATACAATAATTCATTTTGTAATATTTGAGACTTATGTTTTAATATTTTATAAAAGTTACCTTCCAGTTTTACGGTCCATTTTATTCAAACGAAGGCAGGCTATTTCATTAATAGAAAGTCATGGTGTAGCGTGGAGAGATTGAAGCACTTAATTTATTCCAGTTTCATGATAATTTCTCTAGTAAAACTTTTTATTTTGATTTTCACGTCTTGTTAAAGCCCTCTGTGTAAAACGATAGAGAGAAAAAAAATTTCTTCTTTCTTCAACGACGTGTCTAATTTGAATACTGCCTCAGTTTAACTCAAGTATCCTTTTTTTTTCTTTTTAATGATTGGATAATTAATTTCTTTCTTTTTTTATTGAGACAGATAAAAATAAAAATAAAACAAGACGATGTAACATTTTATTTAAATCCATCAATATTAAAAATCAAAAATATGATTTTATTTTCCATTTTTAACGAATCACAACTTTATTGCGTTTCCAATTAGACCGAATCACGCTAGACGTTATTGAATGGGGGGTGTTCTTATGGATATTTATATGAGGAACAGTATTCCTGTTTCAATATATATATATATATATTTAACACCTATAATATATTTTTCTTGGTTAGAAACGAAAACAGACCACATGATTGATTTTTCCTATTTTTAATTACATCAGTTTAAAGAATTTTATGATTTACATCAGTTTAAAGATAAGAAAACAATTCAACCCTCCCATGCAACTAGCTGAGTTGATCTTTTACCAAAAATAGGTGACACAATCAAGATAAGATTACACAAAGTTATAAAATCTTACTTGCCTTTTAATCGCCTCAAGGATGAGAAAAATTAATTCACACCTACATGCAACTATATTTTTCAGAATGTTTATGAAAAAAAAAAAGCAGAGTCATCAAAATGTTATTCGCAAGGAACGAACCACCTTTAGGATAAAGCTATACGACAATGGAAATATTTTTTTTTTTCCAAAAATATATACATAAAAAATGCATTTCAATAGAACAAAGTCATCAAAATGTTATTCGCAAGGAACGAACCGCCTTTAGGATAAAGATATACGACAATGGAAATATATTTTTCTTTCCAAAAATATATAGATAAAAAAATGCATTTCAATAGAACCATTTACACATACATAAGTCCACTCATTCGTAAAGTCATACACCTGCACCTGCATATATCCCCTTTAGCAAACAAGCAAAAATAAAAAATGAAAAATTAGATATTTGAGTTTTAAAATATATATATGTATACTAATTTTAACAACTAACATGAAGCTCTGTGTGTTCATACACACTGAACGCTTCATATTCCTCAAGTTACGAAAAGAAAAAAAAACAAAAAAAATGATCAAACCTACTCTGGTAAAATCCTTTTTTTTTCTCTTTTTTTTTTTACACCAGAGACCCTTGAAGTTTAAACTAAAGAGTAACCCAACTGCTTCATAATAAAATATAGTGATCTATTCTATGGTTAGTGATTGACTACATATATATTCCCCCCAAAAAAATTTTTACATAGGTATATACTTAAGAAATAATTTGAAAAAAAAAAGATCAAACCTACTCTGGTAAAATCCTTTTTTTTTCTCTTTTTTTTTACACCAGAGACCCTTGAAGTTTAAACTAAAGAGTAACCCAACTGCTTCATAATAAAATATAGTGATCTATTCTATGGTTAGTGATTGACTACATATATATTCCCCCCAAAAAAAATTTTACATAGCTATATACTTAAGAAATAATTTGAAATTTCATGGTCCCTATTCGTTTAAAAATCAGTACCCATCATTACCTTTTGTTTTCTAAGACCATTTAAAATTTTTCCTGGATCTGGAGGTACCTGGTGGCAGGGCTTTAAACTCTGGGCATTATATATTCTCTTTATGGTCCTGAAGTAGAAATGCATTTCTTCCACAAACCTTCGTTATCTTGAAAGGCCCACAATATAATGGAAAGAACTTCTTATACTGATCCTGCCATGGGTCACTAACACATGGCATGTGCACCCACACCTGGTCACCTACTTGGAATTGGTATGGCTGTATGGCCCCCTTTTTTCTTTTTTCTGCAGTTTTCTTTAGACGTTTCAAGGCCTCCTTCTGGCCTCCTTTGTTTATTTTCTCCCCTTCTATTGGTAGTGGGGTTTTAATCATACATTGTCCATCATAACCAAAATGAAGGCGGATTGGGGTAAAGTTAGTGGCCTGATTATCTTTACAGTTGATCAGCTTTACCCAACTCTCATGCTTATTTTTCACATCCTCACTTATTTCATCAAAACACTTTCCAGAATCCTCCATGCTAGCTTTAACAATAGCCATTGTCATTGTAGCTTTCATACAAGTCATCAAGCACTTATTGCTAGGTCAGGTCCCTTTCCATCCATACACCATGAGACGGTAGGCAAAAGATCACTCTTAAATTTTCACTGAAGAGTCACATCTTTATGAATATAAACATTAACATCATTTAACTTTTTCATCATGGTTAGGGGTTTAGCAACAAATAATGCCTTGGCTTTGATGGCTTTAGATAGAGGTGAGGGCTTTCCCATACCTGCAGCATTTTGGACAGTCACTCTGGACTCATACTCTAAACCTTCAGTTAAACCTGTTACAGTGTAGTAAGTTTCACTTATTTCAAAACCAACATTGAGTGTAACCCATCTTAAACTAATATTATCACATCTTTCAATTACATAATTACATGTGGAAATGCCATCATCCTCCTCAGGTTCATCCCATTTGATTGTAACTACAGTTTTATCACAATCGACTATCTGTGGAGTCATTGAAGCTTTTGGTTTGACTAGATCTTTGACTTCTGCTGTTATGCTGTTATCATCCACAGAATAACTACATTTTACTACATCATCCATAACCTTATTAGTGATTGATATTCTTTTTTGATTGTCAGCAATGAGGTTGTATTTCTCTTCCTCTGGAAGTGTCTGTCTTTCTTTCTGCCATTCTACCATATCTTTTTTACTGAAAGTTTCACACACTAATTCAGCACTTTGGAGTTCCCTAACTTCCACCTCTGGTAATACCTGAACAGATTCAACAGGTGGTTTTTGAATTGCTACTTGGGATACTGTCTCAATATTTCCCAGTTGATCAGGTTGCAAGTCCCGTATTTCCTCCTGCTGTCCTTGTACATTCTGCACTTCCTTTTGGATGGTCTTGGAGTTCCCCTGTAGAGTATTTCCCGGATCATCTACTCTTCTATTTATTTTCTCAGCCCCCTTTCTGCATTCCTCTTTAATCTCTCTCTCTGTTCGACCTTTTCCCCACCAGTCATCTATCTTCTTTCAAGTTTCTTCTACATTCTTCTTGCATTCACTTATTATCTCTTCTATCTTAGAAAATTCACTCTTCATCTCTTCTGCTCTCTTACTGTCTTCCTCATCTCTCTTACTATTTTCCTCTGCTCTCTTACTGTTTTCCTCTTTACTCTGTATATTCATGGTTAACATCAGCTGGTATAGGTCTCGAATTGTCACCTCCATTTTTTTTGCTTGCACTCTAATAATCTATTTAACAATTTTCTCTTTATACTACTACACTAAATTTTCATAAAAGTTTATACCTTCCCCCTCTCTGATCTCCTATGCATCTTCATCCTTTCCCCCATCATTCCCACATGATGCCTGCTCCTTTCCTTATATTCATCCTAGGTCCATGCCTGCCTATCTACAATTCAACTGACACAATATCACATGTCCCATAAAAACAAATCAAAACAAATTTGTATATAGATATATATAAAAAGTATACAAAAAATTTCTCTTACCCTCTTAAAACCAGTCACTGCCCCCCCCTTGTTTACAGGTTACTTGTTGTGCTGTGCCCAGAAAACTGCTAAGATCTAAAAATGACAACTTTCACACAATCATCACACTATTACTCCAATGTCACCCCCCTTTTGTTTATATCCATATCAGTCTGTGTCTCCCATCATCATCAATCCACACATAGAACCACAATGATTATTGGAATCCTGGTTGATGACAAAATATTTAGAGTAACCCAAAAAAAAATTTTTTTTCAAAGATTATCTCTGGGCGCCATGTCACCAACCACAATCCAATACAGCATCAAAACCCATGAAAAAGGCTTGAGAAACATTCTCTATATTTTATGGAAGTGAGTGAATAAATACAATTGCCTCATATTGGCATTAAACCTGAAAATTATCTCTACATATTTTACATAAAAAATTTTAAATCAAAATCATGGCTCAGGTGCTAAGGGTGTGTGAGTTTATATAATCATAGCCTCATGTTGGGAAGCCAAGCCCGGAAAAAAAAAATACCCAACCCTGTAATGTTCAGAATCGTATGATCAGCCAACAAGATTCAGAGACCTAGCAAAAGTACTTCAAACCCAGTATGTTTGGGATATGGTAGCTGCAGAACAGGACTAAGCTTTAACCTATTTGCCAGTGCTCCAAAATCTTCACTATCCAACCAATGCTCCTGATGCTACTAATGGTTATCATTTTTCTTCGGTCCCGGTGGTCAGGGTAGAAACAAGGGCTCTCAATTCAAACTTAGCCTATCATGCACTAGACTTTATTAATTTAATCTACGATACTCACTAAATACTTTGATACAGCTCAAACTATTATTATAATATTTCATAGGTTTCGGATACATACATATGATTTAATCAAGTGTGGATATAAATGAGTGGATATAATGAACCAGGGAATGACATGACAACGGTATAGATATATACAATTTATTAATACAAATTCATTAGAAAAACTTAAATAATAACAATTATGTTTGGACCTGATCATGATCCATGTATGAGATTACATTTAAACAAAAAAAAAAAATAACAATTACAATGTTTGATGATCAGTAGTTATAATAGTACATAATTTCAATATCACCAGAATAAATATATGATTTTACAAAGAAGTCACCTGTCAATAATGACAATTAAATTTGTGAAATATATAAAATAATAATTACAATAATGAACCTCAATATTAGATGTGTGTGTGTGCATTACAATACAACCTCAATTCATGACAATAACAATTGTGATTCAATACAATAAAAAAAATTAACTAGAAGTGATAGTTACATGCACAGTAAATAATCAGTATTATACGGTATGTCAGCATAAAACGAAATTTTATATTGAGAGTGATAATATTTTATCAAGAAATATGCCACTATAAAATTAATATGCCAATTTTGGAGAGCAAACACAATACTTGGTTATATTAAGTTAGAGGCCAAATAAATATATATAATAAATTTATGCATGTGTTTACATACATAGGGGAAGTAAAGTATATATGTATTTGTTATTATTATATTTTATTGTTAGTATTCTCAGCAGGAGTTATGGACAAAAGCATAATTTTATTTCCCTTTATTATTAATAATTATATGAAATATATGGCTTATCTATTTCCCACAGAATTAACAACAGGTATGATTAAGAAATCTAATTACAGCATTCAGTAGTGTCGGGGTTTGAATCCTGTGCTGGCTATATTATTAGCATTGGCAAACATGGGCTAATCTTCTTTGTCGAGCAGTAATGTATATATTCTTATAGTAACACATCCACATTCAGCTTGGCTTGTGTAGGAAATAATAGAGCGTGGGTTTTGAATCACTATCTTTATAGAGTATACCCATTCATCGGCTCAAAGAAAGGCATGTCTATCTCGTATCGCCAAGATTGGTAAAATATCCGCATGGCAGACCGCATAGCATTACTCGACATATTTTTATTATTAAAAGCCATATAGCCACAGATCAATGTATTAAGCTACTGATATATTTGCCCATTAAAAGCATTAATTTATATCTGCATAGATGTTTTTCCTAAACCTGTCTTTAATAAGTAATAATGGAGAAATCCGACAACCATATCTTATAGGCTATAAAATGCCCAAGTATTTCAAATATGAATCTTAACTATAAAATGCTAAAGAGGCAAAAAAAAATACTACTGCTGAGATATTTCTTTTCCCAAATGCATGCCTCACTAAATATACATATAGGGTGAGATAACCCATATCTTTGCAATAAATAATATTGTCTATTTTAAATTTTAAAAGAAGAACTAGCATTATTATTATTATTACTTTTACATTTAAATAAACGCATACACACTTATATATATATATACCATTCTACCTTCTTTAATTGTCACAAAGAATCTTAATCTAAATCAAATAAAATAATTTGAACACTTATTTTTATTTTAAATTTCTTTACCAAGATACTGTGATTATGCATATACGGGAAGAGGGCGGATTTTGTTATACAGATATTTGATTTCTTTTCTATCTTTTTTTTTAAATTAAATAAATAACATTTTTCACTAAGCCAGAATTAGACGCGATTTAGAAATTTAACTTTGACTGTTTTTTTTTTTTTTTTACTATAAAAATCGTTACCCATTTCCCACTTTAGATTCGGGATAAAACAAACAAATTTATATATAAATTAGTTTCACAGTGTAATATCATTTATACCCATATTTAACTAAATTGGCACAAAGAAATTAATCAATCAAATATATATTATACTTAAAAGAACATACCGGCATATCTCAAAATAAAACATAGAAAAGCTGCAATTTTAAACTCTCTAATAATCTTTTTGCTCTACTTAGAATTATACATTACACTTTTTCTGTTGTTTGAACCATTAATAAGTAATGGTTAAAATTTAAATTGACTTGTTAAAACAATAATAAAAATAAACTAAACACTCATATATATATAACCGTCCTTTTGAAACACATTTTCTTAAGATAGTCTTTTGCGAATTTTATGAATCTAATGGAATTAAATGTTCACATTTTTTTTTATAGAAGGTATATTTAAGATATAAATATTTTTTTCTTTTTTAAAGATAGAAAGTTTATACTTGCGATAGATTACGGTGTCACTTTGCTTGATGCAGATTTTTTTTACCGATTCATTCATTGACAGGGTTGGCCTTGGGCTTCACTGGACTCAGAATAGACTGGCTTTAGGTTGCTTCTCTATTTTTCTTTGATGGATCATTGTGTCACTTTGATTGAGGCAGATATTTTTATCCAGGTCATTCATTATTAGGATCGATCTTTGGCTTTATTGGACTCAGGATAAACTGACTTCACTGTTGATTCTCCATTTTCTTTCATAGCAGCAGCATGGGATTTGTCTCTCCTCCTCTTCTTTAGATGCATTTTTCTGGAGACTTTCCAGAGAAGGAAAAGCAATTTGCACTACTCAAAAGCCATATCGTGGGTCTTTTCTCTGCTTAAAATGTAGTCAATTGCACTAGTAGTTGAGACTCACTTTTCTTAAAAAAAAAAAACACCAACTTTCTAACTACCAACAACTTTTTTCCTTTCTAACTGCTTGACTTTTTATAATTACTCTCACTGCTTGACTTTGAATAATTTGAATCAATTACTCTCACTGCTTGACTTTGAATAATTTGAATCCCTGTTTCTTTTTCTTTGCTCTATTTATAATAACTTTTTTTTCTAAGCAAGGCTTTGTTTTCTATATATATATATTTTTAACACCTATAATATATTTTCCTTGGTTAGAAATGAAAACTGACCGCATGATTGATTTTTTCTTTTTTTAATTACATCAGTTTAAAGATAAGAAAACAATTCAACATTCCCATGCAACTAGCTGAGTTGATCTTTTACCAAAAATAGGTGACACAATCGAGATAAGATTACACAACGTTATAAAATCTTACTTGCCTTTTAATCACCTCAAGGATGAGAAAAATTAATTCACACCTACATGCAACTATATTTTTCGGAATGTTTATGAAAAAAAAAAGCAGTCATCAAAATGTTATTCACAAGGAATGAACCGCCTTTAGGATAAAGATATACGACAATGGAAATATATTTTTCTTTCCAAAAATATATACATAAAAAAATGCATTTCAATAGAACAATTTACACATACATAAGTCCACTCATTCGTAAAGTCATACACCTGCACCTGCATATATCCCCTTTAGCAAACAAGCAAAAATAAAAAAATGAAAAATTAGATATTTGAGTTTTAAAATATATATATGTATACTAATTTTAACAACTAACATGAAGCTCTGTGTGTTTATACACACTGAATGCTTCAATATATTATTTAACTTTGTTTTGTTAATATGTAATTTGCTCTTAGATTATTTCTAGATATAATATCTAAATTGCTCTCAAATGATTTCTTTAAATTTAATTCTATCTTATATGCTCTAACTTTCTTTAATTTTAATGTGGTCATTTATTTATTACTTGATTTTATATGTATGCTTTTTTTTTATTAATTTGCCAATCTCAAACAATCTGACGAGTTGAATTTCTAAAATATTTTCTGTCATTTTTTTTTTAACTAAACCTTCATGAAAAGGTTATTAACGCCCCCTTAAAATATATATATATAATGCATTGTAAATTAATACGTTCGCCAGATTGTTTTACGAATCAACATTTTAGGTTCGTTTTAATATAAAAATTGATTTGTTTAACTCTGGATTTTCTACCCGGGGTAAATCCAGAACTCAAGCTAATTAACACTTTGAAATCTTATAAAATATTATTTATGTAATTCTAAAAAAAGGTGACTTAATTGTTTTATATATATATATATAACTGCTAGTTATTTTCTTTTTTTATAGTCTTAAAATATATGCTATGTATTCCAGTTATTGTAAAATCCATGAAGGTGGGATTGAATTATTTTAAATAATAGGAAAGGGGTGAATCTTAATGTTTCATTTACTAAGTCAAATCTTAATGTATATTTAATTAATTTGAAATCTAAATCTTAATGTTTCTTTTGCTATATAAAATCTTGAAGTATATTTTAAGTAAATGAAATATATATATATATATATATTATAACTGCATAGCGTATTATTTGTCTAAATTATGGTACTCAAACAGGGTCATTTATTTTTAAAAGCAGTAAATCTTAGTCAATGTCATTAGGGACATTCATTTGTTCTGCATTACTGACATTTAGCCTATCTTTGTATATATATATTATGTGCTTCTAGTCTTAATCTGGGGGTTGTGACAAGTTCGAACCCATAGATTTCTTCTCATATCTCATTCCATAGATAATTGAGCTATCCAGAATCATATTTATTTCATATAAAATGCCTCTGGCAGGGATCCTGTAAGTTTGGAACATGCTATGCATATTCACTTCGTAGATAAAAGGCCTCTTGTGTCGGTTATACCAGCAAAAGTCTGGGCTATGCCATGCCTATCCACTTTTCTCTAAGCACTACCCAAGAAAGGGGTGTGAGATTTCATTTTTCATCCAGAAGTATAACCTTTTCCTCTTAATTATTTTTAAGCTACTATGTCAGCACCACAAACTTCTTTGTATTATTATTTCTTTTGCTTCATGACCCAGTTTTAATGCTCTAATATTAAAATTGCACTCTGCTTAAAATATATATAAATGTCAACTACTTCTAGTTTTATTGATTAAATTTATTTCACTCATACAATCCCATTGTCATAATTTATATATCTATTTAAGAGTATATGCCTTGGGAAAAATAAAGCGTTCATCTTACTATTGTTAAAATAATTTTTCATTAAATATTTTGTCATAGATTCAAATATAATCAAAGGTTTTCAAATGTATTTTGTTTATTTTCACAACCTCAATGGTGTGAAAATAGTTTATATCATATGTATAATGAATTTTGGAATGCTCCTAAAAAATATGTTAGTCACCATGTTTCTGAACCATAAATCAAAGCATTAATGTCAGTATTATGTAATTCTTTCTAATATTCAATTGGCATCTTAATATTGGACACACCCAAGATGTGTGTTTATAATATATCATTTAGCTAATAAAGAGCATATGAGAAATAATAGTGTGAATGACACTATGTAATCACTTGCTCATTCATGCACACACTAATGTATGTAATTAATTTATAAATGTATAATAATTTGTCAGTATATTAAAATATATTTTATTGTCTAACTTACTTGAGTAGTTCGAATTCCTTTTCCTCCACTTCCACCTATTATAGCCATGCTTATGTATATTTTAATATAGCCATAGTTAATAGATGTCTCATTGTTTTGCTCAGCTTTGCTTGTTGGCCGGATTAAGATTAATTCTCATGTGCCATCACTATTATGTTATTCATTAGGTGTTAGATCTGGGGCTTAGAGAGTGGGCTGGAATTCAGGCTGGTCCCTGACCTAAATCTTGGGCTTGACTGGGTTTGAAGTACATTTTATGAGTTCCAGCTCATGTTAGATGGATAAACATGTTTTGACCAGTACATAGGATTTTTTTGTCAGGCTTCATGCCCCATGTTGGGCGCCAAACCCGGAAAATTTTTTAGAAGAAACTAAAAGCTTGCAGATCTCAATACAGTTACCATTCCAATAATAATATAATAAACCTTGGACAGCAAACTCTTGGTCAGCCTCTATTTCAACTGGACACCCAAGTAACATGTTTTTTTTTCTTGTTTTTCCCCAAGTTGAGGGATATGCAGCTGGAAATATAGTACATATTTCTGCTTCATCTAGTTCCAATATCATCAGCACTAGTCTGGGTTTGAACCCAATCTTAAATTAACTGACACCCATCTCATAATAAGTGGTAGTATATTTTGATCAATATTATAATCTTTTATATTTCATTAATCTTATTTTATAATTAAAACTAACTCTTTTATATTAGTTTATTTATTTTATATTTGTAAAAATGTATATTCTGTTTCTTTTATTAAATTGAATTGAATCCTAGATATCTATAAAATGTTACAAATATTTCAAATTCTTTATTAAAGTTCTTTTTTTTTTTCAATTAATTAGTTGATAACATTTTATATTTATCTTTTAATCAATGTACATTAGAGAGTCAATTATTTGAACAATGTAATAGTTGTAAGAAATGTTTTGTAAATTTTTGCTTAAGTTTATATCAAATATAAGTTTGAAAGTCATTGTACCAAATTCCTAAAAAAATTTTGAATAAAATTAAATTTTTGTTAATCTAAACCTTAATTAAATAGATTTTGTTAGTACAATGACTGATAAACTTAATATGCTTGTTGTTGTTTTTTTAATTAGCAAATCAACCCTTGGGGCATGTTAATGCGAATTATAGATTTCACTCCAAAGCAGGCACCAATCTCAGAGGACCACTTAGAGCAATTTCAATTGGCAATTGTCACTGTAAATTGAATCCTGTAGATAAGACCAGAACACATAAATAGTGGAAAATTATTGAAGGAGATTATTATTGAGTTTACTGAAGAAAAGTGATTAATCTATATACACATCATGCCTAAAGAAATGACAGGGTGAAAAGATTGGTCATTTGCTTTTTAGAGGTCTGTTCCACCATCTCAACACCATGCTTTTCCGGTGCTCTCAAGACCTAGCCCAAGATGATACTGTGTCAAGGAAGCCTGCTGAATGATGTGATTGTTACTGCTGTTTCAAGCCATGGAATTCCTACCGATTGATTCTGAGGTAACATCCAATTCGCCGCAAGCAATTGATTTTATTTTACTTGTTTTCCAAATCAATACTAATTTATATTTTATATATCTGTGTGATGTTTATACAGCTTGGTTTAAAATGCATCTTTTAATTTTATTAAATTTAAAATATCAATTCTTATAAAATCTTACATTATTTTGATGTGGCAAATTAAATTAATTTTGTTGGTTTATTTAGAATATTTGATTTACTGAAATTGCCAAGTACAAAATTCAATGAGCTATTAACTTTAAATCCTCTCCCTCTTATTTTTTTTACTTAAAAATCATTACAGGAGATTTATTTCCCTTAAATTAATTAATATAAAAGCTCATTTAGTTTTGTACCTTTTATATTATAAATTTATTTAAAATTTATTTGTGATTGAAATTATTTTAAAAATCTTATTATTACCTCCAATTTAAAATTGCCCTCGTAATTAAATCGATTAGCTAAACCTATTACAATTTCTGTAAAATGTATATCTTGAAAAAAAATCATTGAAAGCACACTTATCATAGAATTTTATCAGTGGATATTTCATACACATTTTTATTTGTCAGAAAATATTAAAATTATGATTTACAATTTATTATGATATATGTTTAAAATTCACCAGAAGTGAATTTGATATTTAATACCTAGTTTGTTTATGTTAATTAAAAGACTGGTTTATTTTGCAATCTTCAACGATGAGCTATTTAATAACTTATTAATAAATAAAATATTTGGAACTTGTGGAAAGCAATTTATATTTTAGTTTTAATTCTTGCTGTCCTTTTGTATTGTAAATTATGATCCATTTAGTAAAGGCTTAAGGTTTCTGGGACTTTCCATTATGGCAGGGAGATAGTTTAATTAGAAATTAAGTTATTAATTTTGTTAGTGATACACTATCTATCTATATACGTCCAAGGCAATATGTATTTGTAGCTACAACTATTCATTTATTATTTTATTTTGCTAATTACCTCCTAGGACTTTCGGAAATTTAACTGATCAGTCCAACCTTTTACTCTCCCTCAAAGTAGATATAGTTTATACCAAGAAAACCATTTTCAGGCATTACCATTAAGATGTGTTTGGGAATTCCAGCACATTACATTTATTATTATTATTCAGAGGCATGTTTTGGCTGGAGGGCCAGCATTTCTCATCATCCACATATATATATATTGTAGATATATATTACTCATTTCACCCACATACATATTATTTAATAAAAATAAAAAATTTCTTTTATATATATAGATTTATGTGTGTATTTATTATTATATAGTCTATATAAATACTTAATAAATAAGCAGTTGTAGAGTAATAATATTTAATATTGATTTATTATATTTTTATTGAGTAATGTGTTAAATTATTTAACTTTCATTTTGTTAAAATAAAGTAGATCAGAAAGAAAGTGTAAAATAAGGTGATCAGATCAAGATTAGGAGATAAAAAAATGTACACGTGCAAAAGAGTGTGAAAGAATGAAAACGTCTGTATAAACACAAAAACGCCTTTACACCTATTTCTGATAACTATAGATTGCCAGCTTTGTTGTATTGTTTTTATCTGTATCTAAGATTTTTTTAAAAAAGAGAGAGGTGCTTTGAGGAAATAAAAGGTGATTATTAATTTTCTTGTAAAATTGCGACAGACCATCAAACTTGAGAAGCTTTGATTTTTTTGTTTCAAGATAAGAGATTTGCAGGTGGTCAGTTTCTTTGACCAAAGATTGGCAATATAAATGAATGAAATAATATTGAGAAATCACTCAGTCAGTATTATTAATCAGAGATGTAATGACTCAGTTTTTACATTATTATTAAACAGAAATGTTTAAAGATTACTCAGTCAGTATTATTAATCAGAGATGTAATGACTCAGTTTTCACCTTATTATTAAACAGAAATGTTTAAAGATCACTCAGTCATTATTATTAAAAAGAGATGTAATGATCAGTTGTTTTTTTTAATGTTGTAAAAAGAAAGTGAGCAATTTGACTTTTTCTTTTTCACTCTTTAAAAAATTGAAAAAAAGGAAGGAAATGACTCTTGTTTTAAAGCCAGTATAGATGAAGATGTGCATCTATATAAGTAATTTCCAGCAATATTAAGATAAAGAAGAAAGAATGGAACAAAATTGAATTACTTGGAAGAAATTATTAACAATTATATAAAAATGATATTAATATATCTTGCTGTGCATAAGCATTGCTAAAACCATTTTTTCTGCTTCCTGAATAATACAGAATGGTTTAAAATCACTAATCTACTGTGGACTCATATACCAATCAAATAATAACCAACAAAATGATAGAGTTTGAAGCCAACCACACAAGCTATATGAAATGCTTCTTTTATGGCTCCTGGTCTATTCTAGGCTCATTACCTTTGGATGGATGGAGAAGGGGAAAGAAGAGGAAAAGAAAATGTATAAAAGCCATATATAGCCAAATTTGAAGCTGTGAATCAAATTTTTGTTAAAGTTTTCCTCAGTCATCTAAAGTGTCTAAAATGATTTTTTTTAATGGGAGAGACAAGAAAATCCACCAGTTCATACCTATCTAAAAGTATTTATAATAACTCTTTTGAAAATGGTAGAATGAAGCCAATCAACGAATTCAGTATTACCAAAAGTATCAACAATAAATAATTTTAAAATTGAAGAAATAAGCAGGTCAATTAATTTATGTTTATCTTAAAGTATTTGCAAGAACTTACTTTTTTAAATGGAGCAAAGACAAGCAGTCTGAAAATTCAAACTCAGGACATTTATAAGAAGTGAAAGTGATCGGGTAACTATGAACTTTCATTAACAGATCTTTTATTATTGCTTATTAAAAGTAAACCTTAATTTATTGTTCAAAGCATTATTTTTTTTCTTTTGATACAGAAACATTAAGGGCTTGTTTATCTATAGTTATTCTCAATATCACATAACATAACACAAATACAGTTTAAATCTTTAAACTTAAATGTTCATTATTATTTTTTATTATATTGTAATATTGAAATGTTTTTTTTAATTGTTCTTCAGTTGTTATGATAATGAGCAACCTATAAATATATGCATTTATAATGTTGTTGTTTTTTATTTTATCTTGTTGCATATTAAAATTGATATAATGTATTTTATTTTATTTTGCTAAAAGATTGCACGAATATTTTATATATGTATATATATATATATGTAATTTATGTATTAATCTCTAATATAGGGGTATACAGTTTGAACATATATGTTAACATTACCGAATGTGTGTGCATGTGTAATCACTTATACAAACACGTCAAAAGAATAGGTTATACATAGTAAGTTTAAATATAGTAAATTATAAAGCAGGAATCACATTTGAATGGAAGTGAAATAAAACACACAAGTTACATATGAAATTTATTTTTATAGTATAATAAGTTAGGAAAGTCTTAAGTAAGCATTCCATGAAATATATTTTTTAATGTCATTTTAAGCCAGCTTATTTTAAAATATCCAAAATGACAAACTTATATATTGAATTTATTTGGTTGTGCTTATATAAATTTTTTGTATTAGTTTTGTATTGAATTAATGTAATAATAAGCCATTTATCTAATTGTTAATTTGATTTTAAAGAAAGAGTAATAGTATTAATCAAATATAATTTTCCTAGTTCTTATTAAAAAATATTGTTGTGTTTTTTTTGTCTTGATTCTATCATTTTAATTCATCATCATTGCTCGCAGATATTAAGTATCATCGTCATTCTAAATATTGAGCACTCACTTGCAAATATTAAGCACTTGCAAAATGTTAAGTAAACTAGAATGTTGATTTATCTTTAAATATTTAAGGATTAGGCTTGATAATAACCAAATTTCAATAATTATAGTTCAATAGTAGAAAAGCTAAAATTGGGTTGTGTCCAGGAATTATGATCATCCTCATCAAAGATGGATATCGTATTATTGATTAAAATGTTTTAAATAATACTATACAAGAGTTATGATTGCCATCATCATCATTAATAAATTATAATCATTAAATCTAATGTTTAGCATAATTGATATATGTAGTAAATAAAGATTTATAGAAAGATGAATATCATGCATAGAGATTCATGATGATCATTCATCATCACTAGTATTATTAAATCCTGGTTTTAACTATAAAAGTATTTTAGTAAATAACTATAAACTTATATAAATGCTAGTAAATGTAATATTTAAATCTCAGTTTGAAATAGGATAATTTTTAATAAACGCATATGAGTTTATAAAGATTAATTTATTGTTGTGAGTTTATTAATAAGCTATGGCTAGTATCATCATCACTATTATTATCATTATTATTATAATATCACTATTATTATCATTCATCATTATTATCATCATCATTATCACCTTTATATTGTGATAAATAATCTAGTTAAATGGCCATCAATATTAATAATGGTTTTCACAATGCTTGTTTAGAAGCCATTAATAAGATGATACTTGTCTGTTCATCAATATACATAAAATGAGCTAGCAATGTTTATAAGAGTCTTTGATCTATAATATAAATTTTGGTAATATTGGGATCTTGTAATTTTATCGATATAGATAAAATGTAAGAATGTCTTTTTTTTTTCATTAGTCATCCAAGTCATGTGTGATAAAAATGTACCGAATGAGTTTGAACTCAGTACACTCTAAACAGATATTTATCTAGATTTAAAACAATCTAGTGGCGCTCGTGGGAAAACACATATACTTAGCTAAACTGAATAAAGAGTGATATAATCCCTTTCCAACTTCATAATATTAACTTTATATAATATATATTTTTTAAGTTGTCATGAATAGCACCATGAATGGTCTTATATGGTTGGAAAGAAGAATAGGAAGGATTCTTTGTTAAAAGAACCTAGTATGGGAGATAAGCATAATGCACTCCAGGAATCTCAAAGTGGGTAATTTTATTCAGTTGCTATATTTAATATTCTTTTATTTGATGACAATGGCCAGTATGTTTTATTGTTTAAATGACATCCCCAATATTTAGATATTATTAAATCTTTAATGATGATAGTTTTAATTGTCATTGTTGTTATTTTATATGGAGAAATGAGATAACTTATTTATTTCATTATTAATGTGACAGAATTAATGTTTAGGATAGTTGCAAACGGGCTATAATGTTATATTTAATTAATTATAAACAGATATCCAGAAAGAGCATGATATGCATATATTCTTATTTATATGTTAGCATCATCCTTATTTAATTATAAATTGTATTTTGGCTAACACAGTGAATTCATTTCTCATTTAGTTTACTTGGTTACAAATGATGAACCGCTGCAGCATATCATTATCCTGTTTAGTGTTTGGTTATTGAATTATGGCAACTATCATTTCATCACTCATCTATTTATCTATACTGTGACAATGTTTACTTACTGTTACAAATAACAGATTAGATAAACATATATGTTAATAATGGATCATTTTCTATCAATTTATTATTATTTCTGTTACAAATGTCTTCTTTCCGTTACAATATATATATATATATATATATATATATCAGGAATTTCTTTTAGTAAAGCCACCCAGAGGTTCATAACAGACTTCATTTATTTTTGTTGTAATCTATAATAGCATACTGCCTTCTTTATCATTTTATATCTTTATTTAGCAAACCTGAAATGCTCTCTGCCATAATGGCATGTCCTTCACAAACAAATTTTGTAATTAATTAAATCTGACTGTATAATTGTCAATTATTTATTTAAGAACTATTTTGCTTCCCACACTCATTATATACAAATGATTTTAAATGTAATAGTGTTTTAAATGCCCATATTTCATGTCTTGTAATATATATATAAAACAGATTTATTTGTAATATCTTGAAGAGGGCTAATAATATTTTATTGCTGATTGGTTTTTGGCCGACCAATTAACAAACTTTTACATTGTTTGTCAAAGCCGCATCAAAACAAATTAAAGAAAATAACCAAGTTGTATAAACAAAGACTTAACTTATTTTGTACTAAATTCCTTAATAAATTCCTATAATATTGATTATTTTAAATAAGCTTAGTTTGTCATCACTCCCAATCTCTAAGGTTAATTACTCTATTTATTTAAATATTTCTTTGATTTAAATTCACTTCTTTGTAATGTTGCCATAAAGAATTATCATTATTACGGTTCAAACCATTAGTAATTGATCAAATCATATCTGTACCATTCTGCAATCATCAGAATCCATTAAATCATTGATTTTTCATATAAACCCTTTATTATTTTGAGTCTCTATGTGAACCATGACCTCCAGATGAGACAGAATAAAACCAAGCACTGCTAGTGTCATCACAAATGTTATTCATTAGTCAGAGAGGCAATAGTTTAGGCAAATAGGTTAGGATTCATCCTTGTCCTGACATATGTATCTTGTGCATGGTTGGATTCAAGGTACTTTTGCTTGGATTATTGGCCTTGTTGAATGAATACATGATTTTGACCAGCACATTATCAAATGGATGTCCTTCAAATTTTATATATGTTTTAAAACTTGATAATAATACAATTGAAATATTTCAGGTTAGTCCATGGTTTTTTTATTAAGGGAGATTGTTGTATTGAATTAAGTGCATTGTTTTTAGTAATTGTTTCTTTAACCACATTTGGGGTTTTTATATTTAACTTGAAATAAAAGTGTGGAATATCTAAAAATTAATTAATTTTATAAGATATTGAATTAATTCATTTCTGTATACACCATGCTATTATTTCAAATTAATATAAAAACTCCAATAGTGTTTGATGAAACAGATATTTTTTGGCTTTTTAGTTCACAGCAAATAAGAATTTATTATAAAATATTTTCTATATGTAGTACTTTGATTATATGTTAATACATATATCATGACAGAAAAGCAATATTTAATTATCAATTAGAATTTTGTTTTTCTCCAAGTTTTATAATAAAACCCAAGAAAAGATCTATTATAGGTTAATAAAGAAAATTTTTTAGTCTTAGGAGATTTATCAATTCGTAATAATAGATAAATTTCCTGGTAATATCAAAATCTAAACTTATCTTTGTTTACATGGATCTAATTTCCTTAAGTCTATTCCTCATTATAATAACAATCCATGAAAAAATTTAATTCAACATATATACATTCATGTTTATCAAATATAGGAATGTCGGTTGTTTAATATTTTTTATACATTTTTTTTCTCTTCCTATTTTAATTTGAAGAATACTTTGTTGAGAGGCAGTACAGATGAGCATTAAATTCATACCATAAAATTGGGGAGAGTTGATTCTGTTTACTGTTATATATAGTACTATTAATATTAGCTATCTTTATTTATATATATTTTTCTAGATGTTTGTATGTTGCTTTTGATATATAAATAAAACACTATCATTTTTTATATTAAATACAAAAAGAGAAATTGTTATTTAGAACAGAGAATCCCAAATTAGGCTTACAGCCTTAATGTGCTCCATGAGATTTTGTCAATCCATAAGATTTTGTCTGATCTTCTGATATTTATTTCTTATGAAAGAAATTTTTTATATGTAAGAATTGTAAAAAATTAAATAAAAATTAGAAAAATAAATAAAAAGGAAATTTAAAACACAATATAAAAAAGAAAGCATATATTTTATTCCATTTTATAATTTAGATTTAATAAGTGACACTCCATGTCTCTAAAGATATTCAAAATCATTAATATATGCATGTGTTTAGCATGATATGCATTGTAATGGTCATAATGAGCCAACAACAGCAAAATCATCACTAGGGTGATTTAAACCACCATGACTCATTCCAACACACATACTACTTCATTTTAATTAAGCTCAGTGATCAGGGAGAGGTAGAGATTTTTACAATTAGATTATAAATATGACTTTCCTGTGGCAAACAAGACACCCAATGCAATATATATATGTGAAAATACAAACACTTTATTAATAATAAAATTATAAACAATAGAAAAGCTCATTGAAGATAGTGGAAATTGCATTAATTTTAGTGATTACATATGGCAAAAGTTTTAATGTATAACATGTATATAAGGGACTACATGACATTTAATTTGTAATTGTATATACACAAGGAATTTCTATACACACAAATATATATATTGGATGGTAGATTGGATGATCTCTAGGGCAGATATCTCTTAAGAAGGCACTTGATACTAAATTAAGCATACACAAAAAATGTCAATTAACTCTAAGAAACTTGGTTAAAATAGATGATCACATAGCTCTCATGATCATGACCCATGAATTCTGAAATATCAGGCTTTAACATATATAAGGGAGGCTGTACTGGGTTATTAAAGTAAGAAACAATCCAATAATGAGGTAGACTAGAAAATGCTTACCTCCATGAGGTCATACCCAAGTCTCTGTGAAATAAATGAATCATAGTAGGAAGGAATGAGCATCTTCCCCGTAATCATGAATAAATCTCTCCAACACACAGGAATGATTCACTGCCTAATTGGGAATACAAAACAAGGTCCACTGGGTCTGAAATAGAAAGGAATATTCCCACATTTTCATGAATCATATTCAAAAAATGGGACCCAGTTATTCTATTTTCCAAAGCAGAGATTGCCTGCTGAAAAAATGCAGTGAAATAAACATGAAATTAGACAACCAAGTAATACCAATTTCTATAAAATGATAAATAATTGGCTTTAAATTTATATATATATATATAGGAATAAAATGTAAATGGTCATTTCATAAAATTACAATATGCAAATATCTATTATATGATGCTAAAGCAGGACCTATGCAGTTATTATATATTTATAAATTTTTATAGAGATTACTCCCTGCTTAATTAGAGATCCTCCTTATAGGTCTTACATACATAAGGAATTATTGATACAATAGCCTACAATACTAATATTACAGTGTATTAATTAAAGGTTTTATAGAATTAACTATTGCATCATATATTTCATTATTTATAATAAGTTTTAGAATTGAAAATAGTGTATCTGCAGTACAAACATATATTTGTCCCTTTTTAAAACAGAAATAAAGTTTCAACTTTTAACTTTGAGCATTAATTTTTATTTTAAACTAAAAGTCGTTTATAAATCACCTGTACCCAGCATACATATATACTTTCCAAAACAGAAAATAAAGTTTTAACTTTTTTATCTTCTTAATGCTAGATTTTAATTTTAAAATGGAAACTTCTTTATAAACCATTCATAATTGTGTTAATGGCTGACATCTTTAAAAACAGATTTTAAGTAGATAAGTTTTAAAATCAGAAATAAAATTAAAAAAACAAATTAGAATCAATGATAGGAAAGAATTTAAATATCTTGTGTTTATTTAATTACTGGACTTTTTTTTTAGATAATATCAAAATATTTTAGTCACTGAATATATTTACTAAAATGTTCTCCTTCATCTGATTCTTAACAAATAAGTCTAGCAGATTTAAGAAGGATCAAGTATATATTACAATAGTTGATCTTCATTAATATGTACAATTAATTAAGCATGCATTATAATATAATAAGAAAACATTTTAATAATACAATAAGAATATTTATACAGTACAAAAAGAAAACACATTTTAAAAAATGGTTAATAAATAAATTGTGGAAGCAAAAAAAGTAGAATATTAAAGAGGCTTTAATTGTTTACTGGTAATTTTAAAGTTATAAACTTAAAATAATCACTATTTCACCAGACTTTTGAAGAATTTTGGTAAATAGTCAAACACTATGCTGAACTTCCCAGTATATTTCATTAGGTTTTATGGAATAGTGTTCTTGGCTGTTGGCTGGCTAGTCACTACTGTGACATAGTATATTTAGGGGCTTCCTATTAACAGCAATGGCATAGCATGTCAGCAACTTGGATCATCAATTGTAGACAGGGACTTTATTGCATAGCATTCTATAGTACTAGGAAACTCCATACTCAGCTCCTCCAGAAATGGCCAGAAAAATTTGTGGTGATCTACTCACTGGTCATGGCATGATGTAATTTAACAGCTTAAAAAAACTTACAAGAAGTAAAACTCTTATTTCCTACCCATATATATATATATATATTGTAATGGGATATATATATGTATTACATTTAAATTCTAATGCTTAATGTTTTTATAAATATCTAATACTGAATTAAAATCACAAACGTTCAAAATGCACAAATAACGAATTATTAATTTATTAATGTTTGATTTAAATATTGAAATGAGCTTTAAAAAAAAAAATTATAGAATCTAAACAAAGATTCTAATCTATAAATAATATATATATAAAAAAAACCTTTTTAATAATAGAGAAGAGTTTTTGATTTTAAAAATAAAAATTACAAACAGATCCTTAGGGCAAAATGACCATTGAAAAGATGATTACGAAATAGATAAGAGTTCCTGCCCAAAGATATAGACACAGACCTCAGTGGAAAACCCAAAATCTACTTGGACACAAACCCAGTAAACCAATAAAATACAGACTTGAAATATGTTTGATCGATCCGTGCATTCTTGAGATAAGGTGCCCGAGGATTATAAAAGGAAGAATTCAAAAGAAATAAGGAGTTGGAGATTAGAAAATTAAAATTTTGATTTCCTTTGTATTTGCTAAAAGTAAAAATAAAATTTTTTAAAGTTATCGCTGTCACAAAAATGTAATCAGTTTCATCGTGTTTCCTTCAGTGCGATCAACCGAAGGCAGCCTTCATCTCCACAGATCCCAAGATTGAACCACGGATCCCGTCTTCAGAAATCTTCATAAATCATCATGTCTTCATAGATCTTTGTCATGAAGAAACGAGCTCAGACAAAGGAAAGTATAATTTATAAATAATTGAAATATGAAATATAAACTCTTAAATTTAAAATCTTCAAACTTTAATTGTTTCTAAAAATTAACTATAAACTTTCTTTCCTGAACAAACCTGAACTTTATCTTTTATAAACTTTGCAATTTTAAAACTCTGATTTAAAGTTAAAACGTAATCTCTTAAATTATGTGTTATAATTTTTATTATTCATGCTTAGTATAAGGTCTGTTTGTAATAGGGTAGGGGTTTGCGATTGTAAACATAAAATTGAAAGATATACACATCATTATTTGTGCATTAGGAGATTTTAAAAAATATGTCAAAAATATTATTTGTGTAAACAATAAAAAAAATAAGTTGAATGCAATATAATTTTAAAATAGGTTAAATACTGTAAACTAAATTTTTTTTTATTAAATTAATAAAATGATTTAAATGTTAGTTGAGTATAGATGGCTGCTAGACTAGTTTAAATATATGTTAGTTTAAAGAGGCTTTGATTTCAGACTATTTGTTTCATAGTTGTGTCAAGGCTGGTGGAAAGGTATATGGATGTTTATATCAATGAAATGTGAAGTGTGTTTGCACCTAGGGCGATGAGCCCAACTGAATGCATGACCCCAAAGAGGTAGTCATATCATTGAAATGGATGCAGATGTATTTCCTGCACCATTGACCCCTTCCAGCTCTATGGATTTTGGACGATAAGCCGGCAAGATAAGACCGCTCACCCATCCATATGTAGCATTTCTCTTTATTATTTTATATGCATGTTTCCTTCGCCTGACAGATGCACATTCCTGCTGGACGAAGGCCATGTTTTCTCCAATAATATCATGCTGTTCAGATGCACATTCCTGTCGGTGTGATTCTATGCTAACATGTTCACATTGCATTGGTTGCTGATATATATCTGGAAGCGAGTATTGGTGTGGCTGCGGATTTTTAGTCTGGAGTCAAGTGATTTGAAAATTTGTGAGTGCGTCTAGGTAGCTCATTTATACTCAACATTCTAAAGGTTTAAAATTAGAGTTAAAAACAAATAAAATAATAACTAATGAAACAGAATAAAACAACTTTCTTCTTTTGTTATAAAAATTTTTTAAAAAAAAAAAAGTTTGTGCATTATTAATTATATCCGTAAATAAAATCTTTTTTGTGTGTTAATAGTACTGGCAGTCATCCAGTGATTGTTGATTTTTTCTAATCTTTATTAAAAATATACTTTAATAAATATATTAAGTTTCTGCATCTACTTGAGCTAGTGACTTGGGCTGGCAGTCGTGGTCTTAACAGCGCATATCTGTCGACTTTATAAATTTTCTAGGTTCAAATCAGCCTAGATGGCACCCTGTTCGGCTGATATGGTAAGAGTGGAAACTTGATCACCTAACCCCGACCATTATAAATGGCTGCCCAGCATGTGGCATGATATTCATTAACCACGAATACCCTCATCAAATGAAATAGTTTAGGAGATAGTGTGAATAGCACCCTGAACATCAGAATAGTTATAGTAAGAATAGGTTAGGATAAGATGTGACTGTCAGGTATAAATATGATCGTCAAATAACTTTAATGTTTGAAAAAGAAAAGGAATGATTTAGTAACTTAAATATGAATACTTTGAAAATTAAACCAGTAATATTTTTTCTGAAATGAGTAAATATTTTTTGTATTAATGTAAAGTTATAGTCCGATGTTTAATAAACTCACGAATGCCTTGAAAATAAAGCCAGTAATATTTTTTTTGAAATGAGTATATATATATTTGGATTAACATAAACTTATAGTTTGAATATTGTGCAAAAAAAAAGGAACTTTAACACATTACTATTATTAATTAGTACAGACACTAACTAAAGTCTTTTTTTCTATCATTTTTTTAAAATAAGTTCGGTGATATGTAACGGGATATATATATGCGTTACATTTAAATTCTAATGCTTAATGTTTTTATAAATATCTAATACTGAATTAAATTCACAAACATTCAAAATGCACAAATAACGAATTATTAATTTATTAATGTTTGATTTAAATATTAAAATGAGCTTTAAAAAAATTAATAAATTATAGAATCGAAACAAAGATTCTAATCTATAAATAATATATATTTAAAAAAAACCTTTTTAATAATAGCGAAGAGTTTTTGATTTTAAAAATAAAAATTACAAACAGATCCTTAGGGCAAAATGACCATTGAAAAGATGATTACGAAATAGATAAGAGTTCCCGCCCAAAGATATAGACACAGACCTCAGTGGAAAACCCAAAATCTACTTGGTCACAAACCCAATAAACCAATAAAATACAGACATGAAATATGTTTGATCGATCCATGCATTCTTGAGATAAGCTGCCTGAGGACTATAAAAGGAAGAATTCAAAAGAAATAAGGAGTTGGAGATTAGAAAACTAAAATTTTGATTTTATTCGTATTCGCTAAAAGTAAAAATAAAAATTTTTAAAGTTATTGCCGTCACAAAAATGTAATCAGTTTCATTGTGCTTCCTTCGGTGTGGCCGACCGAAAGCAGCCTTCATCTCCATGGATCCCAAGATTGAACCACGGATCCTGTCTTCAGAAATCTTCATAAATCATCATAAGTCTTCATAGATCTTTGGCACAAATGAACGAGCTCGGACAAAGTAAAGTATAATTTATAAATAATTGAAATATGAAATATAAACTCTTAAATTTAAAATCTTCGAACTTTAATTGTTTCTAAAAATGAACTATAAACTTTCTTTCCTGAACAAACCTGAACTTTATCTTTTATAAACTTTGCAATTTTAAAACTCTGCTATAAAGTTAAAATGTAATCTCTTAAATTATGTGGTATAATTTTTAGTATTATTCATGCTTAGTATAAAGTCTGTAATAGGGTAAGGGTTTGCGATTGTAAACATAAAATTGAAAGATATACGCATCATTATTTGTGCATTATGAGATTTTAAAAAAATATGTCAAAAATATTATTTGTGTAAACAAGAAAAAAAATAAGTTGAATGCAATATAATTTTAAAATAGGTTAAATACTGTAAACTAATTTTTTTTTTTATTAAATTAATAAAATGATTT
Organism: Epiperipatus broadwayi; assembly: GCA_028023455.1. Taxonomy (NCBI): domain Eukaryota; kingdom Metazoa; phylum Onychophora; class Udeonychophora; order Euonychophora; family Peripatidae; genus Epiperipatus; species Epiperipatus broadwayi. The sequence continues at coordinate 10,699,868 of JAQFVV010012417.1, forward strand.
AAATGTTAGTTGAGTATAGATGGCTGCTAGACTAGTTTAAATATATATTAGTTTAAAGAGGCTTTGATTTTGGACTATTTGTTTCGTAGTTGTGTCAATGCTGGTGGAGAGGTATATGGACGTTTATATCAATGAAATGTGAAGTGTGTTAGCACCTAGGGCGATGAGCCCAACTGAATGCATGACCCCAAAGAGGTAGTCATATCGTTGAAATGGATGCAGACGTATTTCCTGCGCCATTGACCCCTTCCAGCTCTATGGATTTTGGATGATAAGCTGGCAAGATAAGATCATTCTCCCATCCATATGTAGCGTTTCTCTTTATTATTTTATATGCATGTTTTCTTCACCTGACAGATGCACATTCCTACTGGATGAAGGCCATGTTTTCTCCAATAATATCATGCTGTTCAGATGCACATTCCTGTCAGCATGATTCTATGCTAACATGTTCACATTGCATTGGTTGCTGATATATATCTGGAAGCGAGTATTGGTGTGGCTGCGGATTTTTAGTCTGGAGTCAAGTGATTTGAAAATTTGTGAGTGTGTCTAGGTAGCTCATTTATGCTCAACATTCTAAAGATTTAAAATTAGAGTTAAAAACAAATAAAATAATAACTAATGAAACAGAATAAAACAACTTTCTTCTTTTGTTATAAAAATTTTTTTTTTTAAAAAAAAAGTTTGTGCATTATTAATTATATCTGTAAATAAAATCTTTTTTGTGTGTTAATAGTACTGGCAGTGATCTAGTGATTGTTTTTTTTCTAATCTTTATTAAAAATATACTTTAATAAATATATTAAGTTACTGCATCTACTTGAGCTAGTGATTTGGGCTGGTGGTCGCGGTCTTAACAGCGCATATCTGTTGACTTTATAAATTTTTTAGGTTCAAATCGGCCTAGATGGCACCCTGTTTGGCTGATACAGTAAGACTGGAAACTTGATCACCTAACCCCGACCTTTATAATATATATATATATCCAAAACAAAGGCATCCGGAGCTTTTTAAATTGATTGATTAATTTTAAAAGAGAAAATTATTTTCTTTACCATCTAAAAAAAATCTTGCTGATCACAATCTTGATCTAATTTAATTTCAAAATTTTACTAATAGCATTTTGTTAATTAAATTGCAAATGTCTTTGATTTTTTATCTGATCCCTACGATAATTACATGTTTTATCACCTTTTCTCCTAACTATTTATACACTCTTTGCTGACTTGAACCCCCCCCTTACTCCTACATAATATTAAATTGTGTAATAAAATTAAATTTCTTTGTACATTATTTTTTTAAACGCCTTAGTATTATAACTTTATGGCAACAATATATATATATATATATATGCATATATGTGACCACTTCAGCATGTAGTTATATAAATTGGTTGCCAAGTTGATTAAATTTATTAGTAGTTTGCTTGTTTACTTTGTTTCTGACACATGCATTCGAAATTAAAAGAGTGGGTATATCTATATGTGCATTGTATATAGCATACCACTAGAGACTTTATCCACCATATTTAGATTTGGTGTATACTACTTGCTTCCTCATGATATATATTATTTTCACTTGAGATATTTGGAATTGATAGTGTTTTATGTCACACAGAAACATTTCTTCCTGTGAATTTTTTTTTCACTTTGTAATACATATGATTAAGAGGCCTATTTATTGTCATGCTATTTTTTTAGTGATGTAGGGTCACATGCACATTGTATTGAGATAATATTATAATGACCATCATGTGTGAACATTTATAGTGAATTTAAGCCACTTTGGGATTGCTTGTTCTTTGAATTCAAAAGTTATATATCTATAGGTATGCATATCCTGATAAATCATAGAGTAATTATTAACTTCAGAAGTAATCCAATTTTATAATGTAAACTTTTATGAAATATAACATTTAAAGCTACCAGGTATCAAATGCACCCCATGCTGTCATTAAAAGAATTTAATACTATTTAAATACATTTGCATTTGAACTTTGATATATAATTTTCTACTTCTTGTTTTTCTATGTATTGATTTCTACTTTAACATATACCATTTACACCTTTCTTAAATACTTTATCAATACTTTTATTTATATCAAACTAACAGTTTCAACTGTCCTGCAGTCATCATCAGAGCTTGATATAAATAAAAGTATTGATAAAATGTTTAAGAAAGGTATAAATGGTATGATAACTCTGATATATAGGAATTATTGTTTGTGAAATTGATATATTGAATTATTATATTTAAACCTTTATTTTTTTAATTATAGCATTTGAGCTCTGTTATATTTGAGCTGTATTATATTATGATATAAATAACCTTTGTTCTGGTTATTGTTAGATTTGGTTTAATGTTTTATTTAGTGTTGTTTGCTCTTCCAATTGATATCTGCCAAGAATCTCATGCTCTCTGCAATCTAGAGGCAATATTAAATCTCTGTGTGGAGGTAAATCTGCAATAGTGCTTATTCTCACCAGTAAACTATCATTTTCTATATTATAAGTCTAGTAGTATCTTATGATGGTGGAAATTAGTATGACTGCTGTCCATTATAATACATAAAAACAAACACTTTTTTAAGTGTATGTATAAACAAAATTTTAAATAATATATTTCTTAATAAAAAATTGAGGGAGACCAATTTACATATATTTTACTTAGTCTGTGTTCACCATGCATTCACTGAAGCATGAAGAAAAAATTAACTACCCATATTTTTAAAATAAAATAATCTGGGCAATTTTCATTTCTTTTTTTTTTTTTTTTCAATAATTTTATTTTCTCTTAATAGAAACATAATAGTCTAATAAGAAATTACAGCTCTTTTATTTTTTAAGTCAGTATTATATTTAAGTTTGTCTTAAAAAATTATAAAACTTGTAATATTACTCCTAGGAAATAATTTATTATATAAACTACTGCACATTGAATTCAAGAATGACGTAAAGACAGCATAAGATTCATGTGATTTCACTATAAAACGTAGAAATTTTACTAACATATGTAATCATGTACAATGCTCAGAGAAAAAAAAAGTTTGTTCATACATAAAATTTATGAATTGTAATAGGTTTTTGTTTTTTTTTATTTATATTTTTGTTTGTTTATTTACATTTTTCTTAGGATAGTAAATAATTAAAGTCATATAGTTAATTGTAGTATAGTTCACAGTTCAATCTTACAAATTTCCTAGCAACTATCACTAATTCCAATCTACTTCTTTCCTCCTTAGATTAATCAAAAGTCTCTTGAAAATCATTTGAAACAAACATTAACTTTATTACATGTTTACATGTTTATATCTAATTTAAAAGTACCAGGGTTGCTCTATTCACAACTATAACAACAATCCCCCTACTATGCACTCACTTATTAACTTAGAAATTATTATTTTAGTTTTGCTAAATACTTTAAACTCTAATTAAAGATTAACATATTTATTATTATCAAAGCTAATAACCTATAATAATGAATTCAATTAAATGCAAGAAATTATTAATTTAGTTTTGCTAAATACTTTAAACTTTAATTAAAGATTAACATATTTATTATTATCAAAACTAATAACCTATAATAATGAATTCAATTAAATGCAACTTTTTTCCATGTGTAATATTTTAAAAATATGTATAATTTTCCATTTTATCAACTTCTGAGAAAGATAAATGACCCCAAAAGATATTTCATTCTGAGCCAGAACTCTTCAATTTGTCTCTAACCCAACTCCATTATATATATATATATATATGATCACTAGCTTGTTTAGAGCTATTGGTAAACTCTATCTAGTGATCATTTAAATGCAGGCTTAAAAGCAAGTTACGAAATTTATGACTTGTTTTATTATATATATATAAAAAACATATTTTGCGAGTTCATCCGTGTTAAAATATTTTAAAATACTGACGTTTCGACTTGATAACACAAGTCATCCACTGAGTAATAAAAAGTAAAAAGACGGTGGATGACTTGTGTTACCAAGTCGAAACGTCAGTATTTTAAAATATTTTAACACGGATGAACCCGCAAAATATGTCTTTTATATATGGAACACCTGTAAATCTTCATATCAACATATATATATATATATATATATATATATATGCACATACACACATTAAGTAAAAAAATTTCAGGGACTTTATAGATGTAAATATTGAACACATCTGAAAACATACTGGGAATTTCTTCAAACATAATGTAGTTATGTAAACTAGAAATTAAAAGTAGAAATTTCAAACTGAAATTATACCATCTAATAATAGTAATTTTCTCTGATTTATCCCACTTTTAGTTTAATACTTGATAAATTTTACAAGTGCAGTGTTTAACTTGTAAGTGTATAGAAGGCAATCAAACCTTCTCATCAGCACCATCAAACCTCAGTGTTATATCTGCAGGCTATTCTCACCCTAACCACATGAAAGGCTTTAATAAAATAAGTATGTCTATTTTATTTCTGACCTCAAATGATATTATATAAGCCAATCTTAAGTGTCTAGAAGTGAAAGTAAGTATATATAAATCCTACACTTTAAATACATTTCTTATTTTAACACTCTTGTTAGCAGTTCTGAAATATTAAAATTTACTTTATGCCAATATTAGATAATGTTAAATTATCTAATATTAGATCCTTAAAATTTGAATTCAGAAATAAGACTGATGCTCTTGTATCCTTAAAGTTTTTATCTTGTTGCTAGAGGGAGACTAATCTACAGACTTAGCATCAAAGTTTAATAGTGCTAGTGAGGAAATTTGATTGTTTTCTATATAGTTACATGTTTAATTTAGCATTCTAGATCAGCAGTCGGCAAATGGTGGTCAACAGACCACCGTTGGTCTATGATATAATTTTAATGGTCTGCAAAGAAATTCAGATATTATTTAAATTTTCTAAGCTCATGTAATAAAATTTTTAAATAAAAAATAAATTTTGATTTAAGCTGTATTATTATATATAAAATAGAACAAGAATTTTATATTGCTAATTGATTTGTTACAAAATACTACTCGACGTGCAAAACATCTACATCAAAGGCATTTAATTAACCCCTATTCAGTCAGTGCAATAGAAAAAGTAACAAATAAGAATAGGCATCAAATTTGACTAGAAGTTCATTTTTGTATTGCGGTAACATCATTGGAGCCAGAAATTAGAAAAATAATTTTAAACCAAGAGCAGCAAATGTCGCACTAATTTTTAATATATATTACTATTATTTCTTATTATTTTTGTCTTAAAATTAAAATGATTAATATATCAGTAAATATATATGTTTATCATACTCAATGCTCGTATTAATTCGTATCTTTAGAAATTGTTAGTTCCTAAATATTTTCTATGAGTTTCACAGACATTTCACATAAAAATATTAAAATTATTATTAAAAAACAACCAATTGTTATTTATTGTTATGTTTAATGTATATTTTTACATGCATCAATATTTATATTTTTCCAATTTTTTTATATATAATTTAATTCAAGATCGCTTTGCTATCAAAAGTCTTTATATTCATTTACCTCTTTCATACCAACACTAAATACTGGAATTATTGTTATTATTATCATCATTATCTTTGAGTTACTATTTTTGTTTAAATTAATTCTTCTAAATTTAATTTTCAATAGTCAATTTATTCATGCTTAAGTTAATTTTATTTTTTTAAACAATAATCTCAATTCTTTTTTACTGTATTTGTTCCAAATCAATAAAAACTTTATAATTCACAAAGATAGTCTTTACTACAACTAAACTTTTTTTAAATCACTATATGTATGTAATTCAGATGAAATCTGTTCTTATCATTAAAGCTTTTCATAAGTAACTTTTCTTCCTGTGATTCTTAAACTGTGCGTTTATATTTATTATGTTGTTGTTGTTTTTTTCCAAAAACTTATCATCTATATTCTTAAATAATATTCATTAAGGCTGTAGCCTCAATCACATGCGTATAAAATCTGATAGTAGGGACCTCTACAGGTCTTAAAACCACAAGCTTACTCTTGGAAGAAAAGAGTAAGCTTGTGGTTTTAAGACCTGTAGAGGTCCCTACTATCGCATTTTATACACATGTGATTGAGGCTACAGCCTTAATGAATATTATTTACGTAATGAATGTGGTTTAAATAAATTTATAATTACATCTATATTCTTCTACAATTTTATTGTCTCCTCACTGTCCTATGAAAGCATTCCAAATCCTCATTAAAAGACACTAATATACATTAAAGTTCTCTCTGGTTGGTAACATAGATATAATTTCTTAATTACCATTATTTACATCTTAATAAATTTATGAAAATATATAATTTAGCATATATGTCAATTACTTGCATTCATGCATAAAATGTAATATAATTTAAGTCTTAAAATCTGCACCATAACAGTTTACAGAAAGCACAGCATATAGTCCAAAATGCATGTTTAGTTCTGTGGTCTTTTTTTTTAAAGATTTATGTTACTTTAAAAATGGCATTTTTGTATATATATAATTATGTTTTAGATAACTTTCAGTTTGATTTTGAAAGCTAAAATTTTCATCACCAACTATGAAGGCCATTAGAAAGATATCTGCTAATTGTGTGCTATTTGAGAAGTTTTAGCTTTCCCTATATATATATATTGTGACACTACAATTCTTTTCCTTCCCCTAATAACTGAATCTTAATTATTAGAATTGCCATCGAGGGCGCCACCAAGGATTTCTCTCTTGGAACCTGGCCACGAAGCTTTACGTAAACCTGGTCTTATTTATTTTTGAACGGCGATTCACCGATTACAAATTTTGTTTATAATCTGACAGGGGTTTTCACTTAAGGACACTAACTAATTATTATAAATAATTAAAGAATTCAAATATACGTTGGATACAAAAAAAACTTTCCTTTATTATTATTAATAACATTATATTTCTGCCCGATCCAGAGAGAACTGACTTACAATTTCTGATTTTTAAACTTTTAACTTTCTAAGTATTCTTCCCAAATATCTACCATGGATTTACTCACACCGACACTAACACTAGCAGGCGTGTATACAAAGGCGACTTATAGTATATAATCTTTCCTGAAGTTTATTTTTAAACCCCACTTTATTTGGTAAATAAATAACTTGCAAAAACTTAAAATGAATGCATAAGTGTCTTTCGTTTTCTTATACTTTCAACACTTCCCTTATTTTCTGCTAACAAGCAAGTAATGCCCTAAGGTTCTCTGTTGCTTGGCAGCGCACTTTTATACCCCCACCCTGTTGTTACCCTCTAGATCGAACAGATATTAAATAATTTAACATACAGTCATACCAATATTTCATAAAAATATTTAACGAGAATTAACATAAATAGTTTACAATATTAAATAAATTTATTTTCCCACCTCTATTGTTGAAACATTCGTAACAAATATAATAAATGAAAAATAAATCAAAAATAAAGTTCTATTACGCTTTAACTAAAGTTCCCATTAATTGAAAAGTTTATAATTACCCTGATCGATCAGAGCAAAGTGGTCTGACTTTCATAGATTCACATTCCATTTGTCGTGCCTTTGTCCTTGTGTATGAGAATTCTGGTGTGTCCATGGATGTTCCTTTGGTTGTCCGGCTAGCGATATACATTTCTTTCCATTCCTTGACTCTTTCGGTAGCTTCATTTAGATGGAGTGGTGGCCAATTCCCCAAAGGGGAAGGTTTTGGTGGCTTTAGTCACTATGCATTTGAAAAGAGTCCGCAAAATAAGTTTCTATAATAATTTCTGATCTGGAGCACAGCTTCTCTTCTTTTTTTTTTTCTTTATCATCCTTGCTGGTCTCTCAAGTCAACTGACTTACTCTAAAAGTGATTTTTATCTCTCTTTCTCTTATCTTTTTTTTTCTTTTTAATTAGCGTAATAGCAATTATTAACCAAATACTTTTAGTTTGTGAAAGTTTCAACAATAGAGTCTAATTACTACCAACAATCTAATTTTGTTTTCTTTCCCCCACCCTTTTATCCCTCAAGTTTTCACACTTTTAACATTTTTGACAATAAATTATATTTTATCTTTTTTTCTTTTTTTTTTTTTTAAAAAAAATTGCTCAAATCTATAGCAAAAATAAAAGTTTAAGATTTTACCCTTCCCATTAAATTAAAATTATTTGTTAATTTTTATTTTACAAATTATTTAACTTCGGAAAATATCTGTGACAAAATTATAAATATGTGAGCTTATATATATATGAGCTGACTTAAAATATCAGCTCATTGCCCCATTTGTCATATAAAAAAAAACAATAAAAAAAAAAACTTTAATTGCCCCGAGGTGACTTGTCCCAACTTTTCTTGGGGTTATAGTTACTCATACTCACGGGTTCATTACAGTTCTCCCATCTAACTTTACTTTCTCCACCTACCCCCTGGTCCTCCCATTCTATATCTTGTAATATTTCTAACGCTTCCTCAATGGATAGCCGACGGTTTTCGGCCAACTTACGTTGCACACCTGACGGAAGTTTAAATCTGATAGTTCACACTATCTGGAATTGATCCATCGGATATGCCTCCAAGGCTCTCAATTTTGCCGCTTGACGTTGGAAAAACTGTCTATACGTACCGTCTTTGTCCGCTTTATACTTTTCTTGTGATAGCTTCATGCATATGGTTTCTTGTTTCTCCACACTCCAAAACCCTCGCAAAATCATAGTTTGATATTCTTGGAATGTAGGGGGTTTGTAATTTACCGCCTTCCACCATTCCCTAGCGGAACCACTCAAATGGCTCGTTGCTATTATGATCTTCTCTTTTTCTTTCGACTTATGGATGTAGAAAAAATCACCTAGACTGTCCAAGTAGTCAAAAGGGCTTTCCTCCCTTTCCCCTTTAAATGTTTTTATGTGTATAAATTTCGCCAATGTGACCCTATTGAACTCTTCTTCTCCAGATTCGTTGAGCTTTCTTTCCATTACCTCTTTCTCTCGGTTTATTTGTATAGCCTTCTTGTTCGGGATTTCTTTAGTTTCCCCTGTAAACTGTTCTGTCTCTTCGTTTTCTGTCTTTTCTTCCTCTTTACTGACTTTATGGTCTGCTGGGTCTATGACTTCCTTTTTTTTTCAATGTTCCTATTCTTTTCCCTCTCTTTTAATTCATTCACATCTTTCCTCAATTCTTGTATCATGCCTTTCATTTCTTTTATTTCTTTATGGTCTTCCATTACAATTTCTTTGAGCTCAGCGATAGCTCTCAATATTTCTTGTAACTGACACCACTCGGGGTTTTTAAATGTTACCACCGGGCTTTCCATGCTACTTTCATCCTCAATCATATTTTATTCTTTTGTTTTCTTTAATTTTATATTCGAACTCATAACCCTCCCTACGAGAATACTGACATACCACCACCATCTGAAATCCACCACCCTTACTAAATTTTTTTTTTTTTTTTAAATTGCTCAAATCTATAGCAAAAATAAAAGTTTAAGATTTTACCCTTCCCATTAAATTAAAATCATTTGTTAATTTTTATTTTACAAATTATTTAACTTCGGAAAATATCTATGACGAAATTATAAATATGTGAGCTTATATATATATATGAGCTGACTTAAAAAGGAGAGAAGCTGTGCTCCAGATCAGAAATTATTATAGAAACTTATTTTGCGGACTCTTTTCAAATGCATAGCGGCTAAAGCCACCAAAACCTTCCCCTTTGGGGAATTGGCCACCACTCCATCTGAATGAAGCTACCAAAAGAGTCAAGGAATGGAAAGAAATGTATATCGCTAGCCGGACAACCAAAGGAACATCCATGGGCACACCAGAATTCTCATACACAAGGACAAAGGCACGACAAATGGAATGTGAATCTATGAAAGTCAGACCACTTCGCTCTGATCGATCAGGGTAATTATAAACTTTTCAATTAATGGGAACTTTAGTTAAAGCGTAATAGAACTTTATTTTTGATTTATTTTTTGTTTATTATATTTGTTACGAATGTTTCAACAATAGAGGTGGGATAATAAATTTATTTAATATTGTAAACTATTTATGTTAATTCTCGTTAAATATTTTTATGAAATATTGGTATGACTGTATGTTAAATTATTTAATATCTGTTCGATCTAGAGGGTAACAACAGGGTGGGGGTATAAAAGTGCACTGCCAAGCAACAGAGAACCTTAGGGCGTTACTTGCTTGTTAGCAGAAAATAAGGGAAGTGTTGAAAGTATAAGAAAACGAAAGACACTTATACGTTCATTTTAAGTTTTTGAAAGTTATTTATTTACCAAATAAAGTGGGGTTTAAAAATAAACTTCAGGAAAGATTATATACTATAAGTCACCTTTGTATACACGCCTGCTAGAATCCGCAGTGTTAGTGTCGGCACGAGTAAATCCATGGTAGATATTTGGGAAGAATACTTAGAAAGTTAAAAGTTTGAAAATCAGAAATTGTAAGTCAGTTCTCTCTGGATCGGGCAGAAATATAATGTTATTAATAATAATAATAATAATAAAGGAAAGTTTTTTTTGTATCCAACGTATATTTGAATTCTTTAATTATTTATAATAATTAGTTAGTGTCCTTAAGTGAAAACCCCTGTCAGATTATAAACAAAATTTGTAATCGGTGAATCGCCATTCAAAAATAAATAAGACCAGGTTTACGTAAAGCTTCGTGGCCAGGTTCCAAGAGAGAAATCCTTGGTGGCGCCCTCGACGGCGATTCTAATAATTAAGATTCAGTTATTAGGGGAAGGAAAAGAATTGTAGTGTCACAGAGGAGGGACAGAGGAAAAAAGTTAGAAAATGATTCTGGTGTGTCCATGGATGTTCCTTTGGTTGTCCGGCTAGCAATATACATTTCTTTCCATTCCTTGACTCTTTCGGTAGCTTCATTCAGATGGAGTGGTGGCCAATTTCCCAAAGGGGAAGGTTTTGGTGGCTTTAGCTGCTATGCATTTGAAAAGAGTCCACAAAATAAGTTTCTATAATAATTTCTGATCTGGAGCACAGCTTCTCTCCTTTTTTTTTTCTTTATCGTCCTTGCTGGTCTCTCAAGTCAACTGACTTACTCTAAAAGTGATTTTTATCTCTCTTTCTCTTATCTTTTTTTTTTCTTTTTAATTAGCATAATAGCAATTATTAACCAAATACTTTTAGTTTGTGAAAGTTTCAACAATAGAGTCTAATTACTACCAACAATCTAATTTTGTTTTCTTTCCCCCACCCTTTTATCCCTCGAGTTTTCACACTTTTAACATTTTTGACAATAAATTATATTTTTTCTTTTTTTCTTTTTTTTTTTTTTTAAAAAAATTGCTCAAATCTATAGCAAAAATAAAAGTTTAAGATTTTACCCTTCCCATTAAATTAAAATCATTTGTTAATTTTTATTTTACAAACTATTTAACTTCGGAAAATATCTATGATGAAATTATAAATATGTGAGCTTATATATATATGAGCTGACTTAAAATATCAGCTCAATATATATATATATATGCAGAATATCCAAGATAATTCACTAGACTATGAAGCAAATGTTTAATGTTATGAATAATTTATATTACACTTACAGCTTTAACTTAAAGAATTTTATTGTGCTTGTTCAAAAATAAAATAAAAATGTTAATTCTTTTCAGTATTTACCCATTTTTGGATTAATTAAAGATTATTTTAGATATTACAGATAATATTAATGAATAACAATTCTGTAATGCAATTTTCACTACACCACTCTCACGCAAAGTGTTTTTAGCCCCTTTTAACACCTTGTGGAAGGGTATAATTATAAAAGCAGATCTTGCCAAATGAATAAACTAATAAAAATTATTAATACAGATAATGTTATTTGTAAATTGTAGAAAGTCACTTTTTTTTATGAAAATGAGAATATGTAGTATACTGTATCAATTTTTATTTAGTTTTAATCCGTTACATAGATACCTGAACCCATTATTAATAGCATACCTACATAATATATACTATATATACCAAACCTACATAATATATACTGTACATGTTCCTGAAATGCAATTTAATTTAAAAATTATATCCATTAAGATATCAACAAAAATAATTAATACGAAAATAAAATAATATAGTTATAAAGAAAAAAGTAAAGTAGCTGATTGAGACTGCATTCTATATACTATTGTTTAATGTGAGAGTACATATGTGAATGCATATATTCAATATATAACTTACTATTTTGTCATTACCAAATCAAGCATTTCACTGTGTAAAGAAAACATTTATATTTTCCTTTAGGTCTAAGAAGTTGTCATCAGTATTAGCATTGCATTTTTTTTTTTTAAGAAAAATTTTATTCTATAGCTATATTGAATGTTACAAATACAAAAATGGTATCAATTTGGAATTATTTTAAACAAAATTTGTATTATTATTCAACAATTCACAGCAATAATATGTTTTCCAATTAACAGAAATGATGTGGCGACTACTGCACAAAATGCACAAGATAAGGAAATAGCTGAGTGAGATTTGATTCAACACACTGCTTCTATGGATAGCATATATGATATTTATTAATTTTTAATCTTTTTTTTATTTGCTTTTTTTCAAGTCGAGGATGATTACAACTCTGGATCTTGAAATAAGTGAAATGTTTAAACTTTGTGGTTAAATACTACTATATAAATATGATTTGTTTTGCTTTTTGATGTATACACACCCAAAACTGATTTTTTTAAAATTCTTTATGTATTATTGTAAGACATAAACAATTTTAGAAAATTCAGTTTTGTGTGTGTGTGTGTGTGTGTGCGTAGTTAGCGCAAATCATATTTATATAATCCTGGATCTTAAGTTTGTGCATATATTGTTACTATTCTGTTAATGTTGTATGCATTAATTGATAACTTTATTAACTTTGTCTATCATATTCAGATTAATACTTATTGAAATTCACAATGTAATGAAAAACTTAATAATTAACTATTATATTTTAAGCTTTTTATTTCAGGACGTTCTATTATGCAATCAGTTAAAACTTTATTTCGTCAGGGAATAACAAAATGATATTTGAAAATATTCTAAATTTAAATAATTGATTTTTAATATATATATAAATTACAATATTATGTTCTAATAAATAATAATATTTACTAAGGCTGTAACCTCAGGAATGTGCGCGTAAAAATGCGATAGTAGGGACCTCTACAGGTCTCAACCACAAGCTTACATTTTGGAAGAAAGGAGGGGTAAATATTACTTAAGTAATCAATGTGCGTTTAAATAAATTTAATGTTATATTCTATGTTTAAAATATTTTTTTAAAAAGTACAAATTGATTGAAAAGCAAATTATTTGTGATTATTTATTTATAGATCTACATGTCATTTAACAACTGATCTTTATCTAATTTGAATGATGCTTTCTAAATATCTTTAACATTCAAAAAATATTAAACATATATGCTGTGTACTTTCACATCTAATTTATATTTAAAAAATTTTTTTGTTAATAGGATTGGTTCTGATGAATTGATGGGATGCTGTGCAGTTGGCTTGCAGTACATGGACCTTGGTCGAGATCACTGGGCAGAGATGTTAGATAATCCTCGTAAACCCATTGCCCAGTGGTACCAGTTGCAAGAGCATGTACCTGGTCATGGAAGCAGTAGTAATCTTCGTCCAACAAGTAGTCGGCAGCATTCTTTAGGGTGTATGAGTTTAGGTCGTTAGATGTAAATAATTATTTTACTAATAAAAATTTTGTAGATAAATATAATACAAGGTAGTAAAAGTGTGAAGGGACTTCTTTTACTTATTAAATCTACAAATTGTGTATAGAAACTAGTTTATTTTTTTAATATAAATATTTAAATGATGTTAAACTCTAAACTTCTGCTATTGTTTAGTAACTTCATACTTCTGCCTATCTTTGTATCTTTAAAAAAAATGATGTTAATTGATCCATTTATATATACATAAAGTATTTAAATGTTAATAACAATGCTCGTATTTATTGAAATGGTTTTTTTTATATTGAAGTTAATGTTGAAGTGTTCACTCAAAAGTTAGAAAGAAAATGTTATGAAATCTTTAATATAATTGTTATTGTGCTAAAATAGAAATAAATTATTTTATCTTCCAATACTCTATATACATCATATATGTTAAACAATAGATTTTTATGGACTTTATCGATGTAAATATTGAAATTATAATAGAAACTTTTGTATATTTTTTAGACAATTTCAATTATAATGTAATCAAGCAAATAACAAATTAAAATTGATTTTTCAAACTGAAAACATGCCCCCTAACAATATTATTCATTTGGTTCAGCTTTAAACTGAAAGTGGAACTGTGTTTAGCTTCATTACTCTAGTTCAGATAGCAGTCATATGACAGATATAAATAATTTATATGAATGAAAACTTTATCTCAATTTCTCAAATATTTTTTTAAGTAAACAAATCTTTCATATAAAGAATTATATGTAGCAAATAGTATATTTTCAAGGACTTTATAGATATCTTAAGTGTTGGTATAATCTGGAGTAACAAACTAAAATGCAGCTTTAGTTTAAAACTAGGGCAAATACTATTACTAGTTAGTATAATTTCAGTTTACAATGCTGTTTTAATTCATTGTTTTGATGGTTATGTCAAAGCTGAAACTATATAGACTAATATACAAAACTTTTGTTATAATCATAATATTCATATGTATATTCTATATTACATTTATTTATTATTATTTCAAAGAAAATTTACTATAATATACAATATTTGGGTATTGAATATTTTGTTTTAAAATTGATAATTTTTTCTTGATCACTAAAAAGTATTGCTGTAGTTTGGTGATATCTGTAGAAAGTGCCTTAAATAGTTATGTGTGATTAAATATTTTACTCTTTGAAATAAATATTTTTTTTTCCTCTTATGTAATTATCATTTAACTGCTAAGTAACAGGTGAGATTTTGGTATGCCATAGCTGATGAGATAATTGTAGCCGTTGAAACATGGTGCTATTTAGCTTTTTACTGATTAACTACAGTTGGAATGTTCTAAGACTAATTTGTAATTCATTTATAATATATATGGCTCCTGTGAGCTTAGAACACACAAAATTGTATTGTTGAATAAAAATATGATTTGGTAATATTTAATAAACAAATTACATTTCTTTGATGATAAAACTTTAAAAATACTTACCAAATTCTTACTTTGTTATTATAAATTTCATATTTTTATTTTAATAAAACTTCAATTGTATAATTATTTGAATAACAGAAAAATAAAATAAAAATACAGTTATCTATTTCTTATTCATCAGATCACAATCTGAAGTTTTTATAACCTGTG
The DNA here is from genome assembly GCA_028023455.1 of Epiperipatus broadwayi. Taxonomy (NCBI): domain Eukaryota; kingdom Metazoa; phylum Onychophora; class Udeonychophora; order Euonychophora; family Peripatidae; genus Epiperipatus; species Epiperipatus broadwayi. The sequence goes on from JAQFVV010012417.1 coordinate 10,715,197, forward strand.
GATTGACAAAAAATATTGAATCAAATGCAAAAAATTATAAATTTGTATCTTTCATTCATGCCCATTTGTAAAAGTAACCTCATGAATCATCTCTTGGTTTTTGCAATGAAGTCTTTTACAATCATAATATTACTGCTGTGAAATATTATTACAATGAAAAAAATATTTTATAAAAAAAGTCACTCCTGTAAATTATTAAAAAATTGTGTTTAATATTATATATATATGACAAAAATATATATAATATAGATTGGTATTTTTTACAGTTTCAAGCAGCATGAACCAATTGGCTGGCTGCAAATGCCTAAGAACAACTTTATTACAAAATAATCTGTGCTAAAAATCTGCTAATATCTTTACAGTACATTAGATTTTAAAGAAAACCCCAATTTATGTCACTGTATGTTAACAATCTACTAATTAATATCTTTACAGTATATTAGATTTTAAAGAAAATCTCAATTTATGTCACTGTATTCTTATTATCATTTTTCTTTTTACAAAATAAATTTCAGATATTTCTAGCATTATCTGGTAATTTATTTCACTGTAATTACTGAGATAATACTAAAGTTTTAGAATAACAATCTTATCTTATTAACTATTGAAATTTTATTTTACAAATTTATAATTGTTTTTAGAGTATCTGAAGTCTGTGCTTTATATATATATAAATATATATAGTTATGGAGCTGACATTCAGTGTGATCTTTAAATGCACTGGAATTTGTGTTACCAAAATTATTGACTTAATTTTATGCCACATATTTTAAATGAAATGATTAACTATTCATTATTTTCTTGGTATTAATTATTATATATAAAGGGGAGGAATGTGATATTTTAATTGGAAGAACAGAAAATGTAGAAATCTGGACTTAATTCCACTGAAATTATACTCAGAGTCCAAATCAACCCGTATACTATTGAGTTAAGTTTTTTTTCCGTGATGAGAAATTTTGTAGTGGAATGTCATGTAATGGGCACAGACGATGTTACATTGTTTTTTTATTAGTAAACATGAAAAGAATAAAAGTTCGCAAATAAAACTTCATTTTTAAGAATTAAAAATTGAAAATTAAAATTCTATACTAAACTCATATATATATATATAAAATCGCACAGATGAAAAAAAATTATTAAAATAAAACTTTAGTAAAAATAGAAAAAGTATTTTAAAAGCAAAAACTTAAAAAAGATTTAGAGTTAAAAATATATCTAAGTTTGTACAAAACAAATTAATTAATGTTATTGAAAAAATGGAAATGATTATTTTAAATGTATAAGCAATGGTCAGATAGGAAAACAATAGAAACTAATGGCAAATGAAAGAGATCCATCAGGAAATCAGACCTCAACGGAAGGATTATCATCATCGATGATGTAATGTCCATTGGATCCTAAAGTTACATATAAAAGAATAAGTTTGATAATAAAATTTTTAGTGAGTAAAGAAAATTAGAAGAGAGATGTGACTATATGTGTTAATGCAGAGTTGAAGGAGAAGGGATTGAAAAGACGCACTCTTCAATCCCTTCAGTTTTGTTTAAAAAAAATGACATTGTTTTTTCTACATTAAGGACCAGTTAAACTAAAAGACCTCCGGATAAATAAAAAACAACAGCTAACTCAACCAATCTCTTTAGGATGGCGTGGGGATTCATGTTCAAACGGCAAGCAATGGATAAAAATGAACGTTTTAAAATCGTAAGAACTTTTTGAACTCTAAGCTTTAAATATATTTCTAAAACTCCAGTATAGTAAACAATAAGAACTTTAATTCTAAAACTTGTTCCGTATTTAAAATAATTGCAATAGAATCCTATCTGACCAAACTAAATTATTTATTAATTAGTTATAATTTTATTTGATGTATTTCTTTTGTAAAATCATTTCCATTTATTTATTTATTTTTTGTTCTTTAAGTTTTTATCATGATTTTTGTTTTTCGTTAAATTAAATTATATAAATGTTAAACTTAAGTCGGGCGTGAATGGCTATATAGATTTGTAAAGTTTTATTAAGAGAGGGTAATCTTAGGTTATTCATTTCATAGTTGAATTGGGTCAATGGATTGGATATATTGGTGTAATTAGTAGATGTAGTATGAGATTTGCTACAGGCAGAATTGCTTTATACGCTGCACAATTCCTTTTTGCCTATTGGAATGCGATCGTAAGTCGGCAAAATGACTGCAGTCCTTTCCTATGGAGTTTTTTTTTATTGCTCTTCTTGTCAGATAGGTGTAGTATTCCTATCTGATGAGAGGCAATTTCTTCTCTTAACCTTTTGTGCTGCCGTATTCATGTTACATTGCATCAATATATCTGATGGATTGACGTTGGTTTGACTGCGAACTTTTGGCCTAAGGTTAAATAAGGATAGAATATTTTCTTTCAAATGCAAATCTATGTAGTCTATACATACTCGACACTCTAAATAAAAATGCATTAAATTTAAGCTGGGTATAGATGCTTGCATGGCTTCATTATCAGTCAATTGTGTTTTTGTTTTTCATATTTGATCAAAATATATAGACATTTGGTAAATAATGATACCTTATGGTGAGTATCTAAAATGTATTTATTTGGATGTCTTTTAAGTTATTGGTGCCAATTCAGCATCTTATGATGAATGCTATTGGGTTTCTTATAAATTTTCCTCTGCAATTCCACCAATGATTTTATATTTTGTCCGTTTATGTTTATTTTAGAATGTTTTTGACCGTGTAATCTATGTAACCAATCTATACTCAACATTATAAAACAAACTTTTATAAATCCATCTGTGCGAACTTATAATAGTATAAAAATTAAAATGTAAATTAAAATCTAAAAATAAAAGTTAAAAATAATGTTAAATGTTAAATTAAACATACTAAAATAATAATGTTAAATTATATATATATATATATATGTGTGTGTGTGCGCGTAAATAAATGTTTGTGTGTATAATTACTGGCAGTGGCTTATTTTATTCTTTTTTTATATATTCTTAGAAAAGAATTTAATATAAAATATAAATCTCTGCTATTCCACTGAGCTAGTGACAATGGGCTAACGACCGGAATCAACCAACATATTTTTTTACGTATCTGCCTACTATATAAATTTTCTAGGTTCAAATGCCTAGATGGCGCCCTTGTAGTGCAGATTACATTAAGTAAATTCTCCGGATCATTATAATATATATATCTTATTCAAAATAAATACTTAGTTGTATGTAATAAGATTGGCTAATCAAACAGCAAATAAGTGTGCAAATGAGAAATAAATAGCTTACCTTCACGAATAGAATCATATTTTTAATTTAAACGTTATCACATATTATGTATTTTGTGAGACTAAGGTATGCATACTATTGTCAATATTTTTCTTACCATTGATTTGAGTAACTGGATGATTATATATATAACCACAATAACACATACTTAAATCATACTTGTCACTTTTCCCAATATTACAAAGAACAATTACAAACAAATGAAAAATAGTACTTTATAAGATTTTTTTTTTATTTGTAATTGTTCTCTGTAATGCTGGGATGTGTGGCAGTCATGGTTTAAACAGATTTTATGTGATGTCTATTGTAATAAATTTTTCTGTCTTAACAATACACAGTTTGCTTATACAGGCAGTTCTCTACTTCCATATCTAATTGTTTTTTTGAAATGGGTATGAAAGTTGAAATGCATTGAAAGCAGAGCATTGTAAAAAAAACACATCAAAAAGTATTTTCAAAATGCATATATATATATATATATTTCTGTTAAATATTATGTTTTCATTTTTTAAAAAAAAAGCTCTTAATACATAATAAATTTTCATACTTTGAAAATATTTTTTATCTATTTTTTTTTTTTAAATAAGAAAAAATGAGGCTAAATCACAGGACACAATTACACCTGGGTCTCATTTTACGTGATAGATAGGTTCCTCAGAAAACACGCGCAAAAGAAATCGCACAAAAATAGATGTAACTTACCTTGAAAAAGGGGGGGATACGGACTGTGATTTTTCAAAAATCGCATAAAAGCAAAGCACCAACATAAAATTACTTAAAATTCGTGCAAAAAAAAATAAGGAAATAAAATATGACTAATAAAAAATTTCAAATTTAAAAAAAATTGATACAAGACAAACATTTTTTAACTATAATATTTAATTTTATTCAAAACAATATGTATTTTTATGCATACATTTTTATACATGTTTTAATTATTATCACTATTTGCCAATAAACAGGTTTGTTTGCAAACTGGTAAAAAATCAGATTCTTCACAAGAGCAAATACAATTAGCGCCAACTTCACTCTCACGTTGTGTTAATGGTTTTCTGGTGACAACATAATTACTAATTAATCTTTGAGATGATGATTTTATTAATTGTTTATGAAGCTCACGATATCCAGATATACAACCATTTAGCTCTCGTTGGAATTTAAGAGCATGATCGTGATTAGTGTCATTAATAAGAAAATAATTTGCCAACTGATTAGAAAATTGAAGACATTCTTGAATCATTTTTGCAGTGAAAGGAACAGGTTCCACTTCTGTTTCATTATCTTTTTCTACATTTTCGTCCATATCTAAACTTATTGCAATAATATCAGTGTCATTTAAGACATTATCCTCAAGCAATTCATTGATATCGTTCTGGCTAAAGGAATCAAAACCTTCTCCACCAATATCATGTGCCAAAGTAATTATTTCATCTGATAATGCCGATGTTTGAATAACTGCACTGCTTTCAAGACATGTAGGCCAAACCTTTTTCCAACAGGCATTTAAAGTGTGTGGTTTTATTTGAGTAACAGCAAATGCAATGTGATTTATACAGTCAAAGATTGTGAATTTTTTCCAAGTGTCAGTTATTGCTATTGATTCATTTTCTAGTTTATCTAATATAAATTGAAAAGTGTGTTTAACATAATATTGTTTAAAAGTTGCAATTATGCCTTGATCTACTTAGACTTATGATAATAAAAAGACATTTATTCACCACTTCTGGGGAAAAGTTTATTAAAACTAACAACTAAAAATTAAATTCTTATTTTTGTTTTTAATTTTTTAATTTTCAATTCCATTTAAAAATCAAATTTCGTTTCACATTACATTAATTTCAGGTTGCCTTAAGTAGTTTTTAAATTGTTAATTACAATTAAAATCAGATTTTAATTTTTAATTGTCAAATTTAATTGTGCCCACTGCTATTACTCACCTTTTAAAAATAAACTTGTGGACACTAAATGATTAATAATTGATTACGTTCTTTTTAAAAAGCAAAAACAGAATGTGATTTAAAATGCAAAATTAACACGCACAATGTTTGAACAAATTTACATTATAATCTTGTAAAATTTAATGTGTGTATACATAAAATGTGGAAATCATGATTTTAATTTCATTATTGCATAAAATCTTACTATTACAAAGCACTGAAAATATTGAAATTACTAAGATGAAAGTCGAATTCCAATAATGTGCTATTACTTTCAATATGATGTAATTGCGCAAAATTTATTATTTAAAGTAATAGTGCATTATCAGAGTTCAACTTCTGAAGAAACATGAATCTTGTAACTTCAAAATCATGTTAAATAAATCCACATAAAAGGAGACCCAAGTGTATATATATAAAATCTAGACAAATAATATTAAAAAAGTTTAAAAGTGTAATGAAGATTAACTTGACAGTCTATAAATTTGGAAATACTGTACTACATTTCAAAAAAGAAACTTTATTTATAGCATATTGTACAAAATTAAGAATACAAAAGATGTTGACTTCTGATGGTTGCATATATTATATATTGAGGATTTCGTAGAAACCCCAGGCAATATCATTGCCACTGAAGATAAATTTAACAAATTAAAGTTTTGAGGTAAGGATGGAAAGTCCATAATCAGTTATAATGTAAGCTGGTACAAGGATTCTGAATTAAGTTATGATATTTCTGTTACATCCTCAATTGACTCCATGTCTCCTGCCAGTTGGTCAGGACAAGTTATTTTATTAATTTGTCTGGCTTTCTTGAGGTATTTTATCAGGAGATCCTCTGGACAGAGATCTGTTCCCTTCTTGGACAATACTTTGCATTGTATTGTCCAGATCCCATAGTTGATGTAGGTGGCAAGCCATATGTCGGCAAAAAACCCTTGTTCAAAGGCCTGGGGAAGCATTACACTAGCAAGGTTGGGGATGGACAACCTCCACAAAATCAGGCCCCAAAGGCATGACCATGATTCATAACTGAATAAGATGTGGTCCATGATTTCCTTCTGCTTGCTACACAGTGAGCATAAGGTCTCAATATTAAAGCCTCTTTCATGGAACAGGAAAGACCATGTGAGGAAAGTCTTGAGGTTGACCTTGAGCAGGAAGTCTACATAGTTCAGCTCGAGTCTGAGAAACCTTGTCCATTTAATAAGCCTTGAAATCGATACTGAGAGCAGGATGGAGGGGGTTCATTTTCTTCCCAAACATCAGCTGGTATGTGTCCCAGTAAGTCCACTTTGAATCTAACAGTGAAGTGGAGGCCCCAATGTTTGTCAGGATGGTAGTTATCTGTTGTTGAAACCAGAAGCTTTTGCATCTGGGTGAGTGTCTGTCCTTAGGCTCAACCTTCTCTATTTGAAGGGGGCATTCAATATCAGCCTGTGTTTTGAAAGCCTTACTAGGATGTTGTGTGTTCTTTGTATTTGGAATACCCTAATGGCATGTAGGGCCAATTCGATCAAGGGTTTTGGCTTTTGCAATATGTTCAAACTGATGACAGAGATCCCCTTCCCTCAACACAGTCTTCTACAAAGAATTTCAATCCTTCTGACAAAGGTGTTGAGCTAAAAATCTACCATCTTTGTCTCAATGATTGTACAGAGATTATGAAACCTTGATTTCTTTTTGTCCATATCAGTACTGGTGTTCTTTCATTTTTCAGTCATAATTTATAAATTAATATGGGTAATTTTATCATTAAAATAGAAATGTACATAAAGTGATAACACATCCTAACATAAATTGACAAGATACAACTTATTAATACATGCACTAACTTAAGATGTCTCTACTTAAAACTGAACCTGTGACACTGAAAATGGAAATAATTAATGTCAGTGAAATGGGGATGGACTAGTGACTAATAGTAGTCTGTGAGAAAGAAAGAATCATTACATGAAAGTGCATGCATTTTGTCATATATATTAACAAAAATCGAAAGTACAAAATGTGTACAATATAGCAAATTGTATGAAAGTAGAATTAAAAAAGTAGAGGTGACTTATATATATTTAATTTAACAATAAGATTTTTATAATAATATTTTTTTATTATTTAGCAGAAATATAATAAAATTAATAATTACTACAATTGTACATTATTTTTTAAAAAAATATTCTCAGTAGGTTGCTTTGTTATTTTATTTGACCCCCCCCCCAATAAAATCTTTTCTAACAAAAAACAACAATTATATACATTTTAAAAATAATTATTTAATATAAATTTTAAATTATAGATCTTCATATTCATTTATTATTTTGTATAAATTCCTTTTTTAATTATATAATACTTATAATTTTTTTGTTTGCTACTTCCATAACTCATATGAAGACATACCAGTAAGTACTTCTATTATTATTGGAGAAGGGGGGGTCATACACATGTTAAAATATTTATTCTAATCTTTTTTTTTTATTATCGAAAATCATTTTATATCTTATTGTCCATATTGGTTTTATTACATGCAATGAAACCTATGTGGATTAAATCTTTTAATATTATTACTTATTTTTCTTTTTAAGTTTATACATCAAGCTTGAAATACTTTTGATCTTAAAAGTTTAAATGTTATATATTCTTCAAACAAATGTAAAGAAAGTCCCTTTTTTTATCTTGAAAAAAAATCATAAGGATTCAAAACTCTTATTTAACATACTGGTTCAAAACTCGTATTTAATCTACTCTTTAAATAAACTTTTGGTGGAAGAAAGCCATTTAATAATTTAAAACTAAATTTGATGTAAAATTGTAAAGCTTGTATTGTGAAAATTCTTCAAAACTTAAATCATTGATACTTTTGTTGAAGAATATTGAACACTGCTTACTAGTTTTACTAAATTGTTATATTTAATACTAACCAAGTTACTTAAGTTTAATTCATCCTGCAAATCCTTATATGTTATAAATAAGTCACCCAAAAATAAATGATTTTTTTTTTCAGTTTTATTAATTAAATTAACATCAGATAATGGTGGATTGAAACATATTAACATATATCCATACCTATAAGAATTTCAAATTCTTGTCAAAACAACTGCAAATACTTATATATGTTGCATAATAACCTAGGATTTCCATAGTAATGATATTAAAATTTCTTGGTCTAGTAATTTTATAAAGCTTTATCAATGAGAAGTATTTATTTTTTTTACTAATTTTACAAATTATCATCTTGTTTAACTACTCATTCATGCTTCTCTTCTTTTTTTTTTTTTTTGACATATAAAGAGTAATTCCTAAAACCACTGATGGAGTTGTATAATATTCACATGTCTTTATACCTGAAACCAGTTGTCAAGCTGCTGACTTTAATGATTGTATGTAGGGTTCTATTTCTCTCTAGAAACTATTCAGGATATCCATAACAATTTAAATTTTATAGACATTCTAAAAAATTATTAATACATCATCAATAAAAGCTATTGCCAAAACTTTTACAACTAAATGAGGAAAATAAAAATCCATCACTTGGTTTTCAATATCATCGATTAACTGATCTCTACAAACTGCAAAGTAGCAGTGATCCTTGTGGTATTCCTATTTCTGGAGTAAAAACATCTTGAGTATCTTGTATAATTTGTAATTGAAATTCTATTAATTTTTAATTTAGTTTCTATTGCCTGAACAAATATCTGTGTTTCATTAACAATTACTTAGCCTTTTAAACTAATTTACCAAATCAAAAGCTGATTTAAAATCAATTTTTATTGCAAAATATTTGACCAATTTTAACAGTGACAGACTTAATTGCTTCTCTTTATAGCATGCTGTGCTCTTGATAGTTTCTTATTTAATAACTGAGATAAACTTTTCAATATTTTGGAATCAATATCTTCAATTGGGATATGTTTTAGCTCTTTCTTTTATTACATTAAACAATCATCATCATTTTCAACTACTAACAATCCACTGCAGGATAAAGGTCTCTCCATATTTTTTAATTAATGTGTGGACAATCAATTTTTTTATAATAACTTTTATAATACTGATATCAAGGTATAATCAAAATATTTGAATTTAGATAATGACATTGCATCACTTTCAAAAGTTATTTTCCTCTTTAATTTATTCTCTTCCTGTATTTTTTGTTTAGTTATATATATTTTTATGCTTTCCTTGCAATAATGTTTTCATATATTTCTATTTCTTTTTTTTTCACCAAACTTTATTTTTAACATTTTAAAAATATATTCTCTTTATATATACCTGATATAAGCTTCGTTTTCGACTTTTAACTTATAGAAACACCTTTTGTATGAGGTATATAAACGTTTGCATAGTTAATCATTTTAACATCCCTTTATTTACTAGATTTCTCAGCCAATGCAAAATAACTATTTGCATTAGCTGTCCTCAATTTATCTAATAAGTTTTTAAATAAGGGTGAAAAACTTAATACCATCTAAATATAACCGCGGCTTTATTTATATTCGGCTAATCGACTCCATTTTATTCCTCATTTGCAAGACCATGCAAATAAAATTTTAGTCAAATATTTGTAGTATAATAAATCCAGCATTTTAGAAATGTGTTTACATCTGGATATAATGTTTTTCATCTTGTTTGAAAAACTTACTATATTTGTTAAGCCTTATATACTATTGGGATAGCTAATATAAATAGTCATTTTGCATTGGATGAACAATCTAGGGTGTAAAAAATATGCTGAATGTTTTAATAATATTTGATTCATTAGTTAAAACTGGAAATTATATTTATAAATTTACAATTATTTAATTATCTTATTTATTTATTATTCTGACAAAGTGTTAAAATAATTATATATACTGTTTCTTTTATAAATAAAATTAATTACAAAAAAGAAGAATCTAAATAATATGATATTCCTAGTAATTAATAGTTTGAAACATTACTTGCCATTCATTTATTTATAAGTATATATACTTTTGAAGTATTTATTGTAGAGCTTTTATTTATTTTAATTATACTAAACCTGCATTATATCTGATTACTACGTAAAGTTGCATTTTTATTCAATTTAAAAACTTAATGAAGAGTTAAATGGTTACAACATCATTATTTGTTTACACACAAACTTTTTTACTGTGTTCCTTAACACCAAACATATTGAGATCAAAATACTTATTTATAATTTTGTGTGATTTTGTTTTAAAAAGGCTGTGAAGAGCTGTTGCAGAAAATAATTTTTCTTTCCTCCACTTTTAAAAATTTTTTGTTAAATGCTCAAGATTCAATATATATAATTTATTAGTTTATTCGTTTGGATAATTGTTTGGTATTATGAATGGCAATAATATTTTATCCAATCAGTGTTGACCTCACAGGTTAGGTAATGAGACAACTACCTCAGGCACAAACTTCAAATAGTAAAATGAAACATTAAATTTGAATATATATAATAAATATTTCTGCTTAATATATTTCTTTCTATAATATAGAACACTTTGTTAAGAAGATCTTTTTAAATATGCTTTTCTAATAACTTTAAAATGTGAACCTTTTAAGGGTTGTCTCAGGGATCAAAATCGAATGGCAATCTAGACGATACTTGCTATTTGTTGAAGCAGAAGTAACTAATTAGCCATTCCTAAAAACTTTTGCAGCAGCAAGCAGACTACGATCACTGTCACATTAGCCAATGGTAGATGAAATTTACTTTATTTTACATATATATATATTGACGACAAGACTTTTTGTATCAACAATAAAAATATATCTGGTGCTCTTTCTAGTTCTATATATTAAATAAAAATTGAACATTATTCATCCCTAATATGTTATAAAAAAAGTGATATAGTAATTTGCAGTAGAGAAATATAAAAATTGCCAAATTTCTGGATTATTCTTCTATGATAAATTGGCAGTATTCAAGATTTATTTAAAATATGAATTTAATACACTGTACAGGCTTACACACACTTGCACATACATACTGTAATATATAAGGGATTCGAGCTCAGACTTTCACACGACCCTCAATTCTCCATGCCATCTCATATTGTTTATTATTTACGTAAGTGTTTGTATATATGTATAATATTAAAAATGATAAAAAATATCTATAATTTGTATAATTTGATCTTTAATTAAAGTTCTAATATATATATATAGTATTTCACACATATATGCACTAAGTAAAATTTTCAGCTAATAATCCACAAAAATTACATGTTAATTTAATTATATTAGATATTTTCTAATGTTTTGTTTTTGAAACATAAATCTTTGATTATATTATTGGTGTGAATTAATAACATAAAAAAATTTATAATTAAAATCAGGATCATGTGGGATAGAGTAATTAATATTATCAATAAACGTTTTATAAATAAAATATTCCATATTTTCCGTAAATTAAGCAAAATTTCAATTACCACGATAAGCACAAAAAATAAGATTTTATTAATTGGAAAATATTTTGAAGATAAATGTTATAATTAAACGAGCATTCTATTTTACTACATAAAATTGCTACATATTATTCTCAATTACTATTGAAGTGTTATATAAGAGTTGATAAATAAATATTTAAAGATAAATTGTATAAGGCTTACCCATTAATTTATTAAAGTATTTAGGGTGTTTAAATGTTTATTTATTAAATAACACATATGTGCATATATTAGAATATGCATAATGCTATACTGAAATTAAATATAAAAGATATCACAATCCAAAATTTAAATTTTCCAGGAGTGCTACCTGCATTATAAAGTTTTGAATCAAGTAGATGAAAATTTGATATCACTTTTATTTTATGCTAAGATTTTAGATAGACATTAACTCAGATTAAGATAAACCACAGCAAAGTAAAGTCGAGCTATTACTACAACTCTTATCTATTATCTTTCTACTTTATGTTTACTAAGTAATATTAACAACCTTAAAAAAAATCTCTTAACTGACTGTATAATTTTTTTTCAAGATTGTTAAAAATACTTAATAACAAACCATACAAGTTGTGCATTATTAATGAATTACATTGCTTTAAGAAAAGTTAAAACTTTACTCTGGAATTAAAAATATTTAGTAGTTAATTTTACTTTGTAAATGTAAAAATAGAAAGTTGAACAATAACAGCTGCAGTAACACTTCAGCATGTTTAGACTTATCCTATGTTTACTTTCTTCCTTAGTTATAGTAGATTTAAAATCTTAATGCCATATGAAAATTGATTTCAATCTTTTGACTGCTTGATATAGAACTTTGTGATAAAAATAGTGTTGCAGGTAAATTTAACAGTTAGTTTATCATAATGTATGCATATATGCATAATACATCAATAAATAAACAAAATTATGCTTTAAATAATAAAGCAGTACTCACAAACAGAACTACTTAAACAAATCAAAAAAAAGTTATCTTATTTTTGTTTGGTTGGCTATTATTATTTGATAATCATTATTAATACTTTTTTTTATTTTTGATTAAGTAAAATCTTTATTAACAAAAAGCAAAAATTATATACATTTTTACAATTGTTACATATAAATTTTAATTTATTAATGTTATCTATCCCCACAATTATGTTATGGATATATATATATCATTAAAAACCAGTCAACATTTAGACAATCCCAATATTAATACATTCAACAATTTCAAACTGTTGTCAAGGCAACCTCCTTTTTAACAATAAAGGTGGAATTTGCCTTGTCAACAGTTTGAAATTGTTGATTGTATTAATAGTGGGATTGTCTAAGTGTTGACTGGTTTTTAATAATTGCTACAAACCCATTTAGCCTTGAGCATTATTACACTTAATATATATATATATATATCTAATTATATATATATATATATATATATATAATTAGATACCAATCAGTAACCACCTAAACATTCACAGTAAATATTCTCACAGATAAATGAATTTATAGTATTATTTCCAGGAGCTTCCATGTAAAAAAATTATAATAGATAAATAGGTGACATTTTAGTACAATAACCATACTTTCCTCAGAGCTTCTTCTTTCTCAAATCATAAGAATGTGGTAATATTTAAATCATCATTTTTTTTTATTGGATATTTTCTCCTCATTCTTAAATTCTATTGGTTGAGATGTTTCAAAAAATATTTTATTCTTCAATAGCTTTTTCCAATTTTTTTTTTAAATTCACCCTTTTCATTTATGCTCTTAGGTTTTTTAATAATCTCTATAGCTTTCCTTAGCAGTCTCTTGTCATATTTTTCAATTTTTTTCAGAATATGTGTTTTATTAAAATTTATGTTGTGGTTTGTTAATTTAATGTGTGAATAAATGGCTGATGAAGATTTTTTCTAACTGCCAAACTTCTTTTCTTATGTTTATTCTATGACTGGTCTGTCCAATGTATGAATGTAAACAACCTCCACATGGAATTTCATGTGCACTATAACATACCAAAGAAATTTTATCTTTAGGGTGTGGAAATACTTTATTTAAAAAAATTAATGAAGTATTTCCAAGCTCTAAAGACAAAATTCCTTTCAAGTGTCATGATGTATAATAAACTCCATATGGAGGTTGTTTATATTCATACATTGGACAGACTAATCATAGAATAAACATAAGAAAGGAAGTTTGGCAGTTAGAAAAAATCTAATTCATCAGCCATTTATTCACACATTAAATTAACGAAGCTATAGAGATTTTTAAAATGCCTAAGAGCAATATTGGGAAAAAGCTATTGTGGGATAAAATATTTTTTGAAACTTCTCAACCATTAGAATTTAAGAATGAGGAAAAAATAATTTTAAATCTCACTACACACATTCTTATGATTTGAGAAAGAAAAAGCTCTGAGGAAAGTACTTGTTATTGTACTGAAACATCAGCTATTTACCCATTATATTTTATTGCATGGAAGCTCCTGGAAATAATACTATGAATATATGTATATTTATATTTTAAAATATAAGAACAAGGCTAATGAAGCAATATTTTCTCATAAATAGCAATATTTCCTTGTTGAATGAGCAAAAATGTAAAGGAAACCCAGTAAAGACTGCCAAATGTAAAGGTAAAATAATTGGTGTTTACTGAATAGCTTGCACATTTGGGTAATCATGAATAGAATAGAAAATATTATAACTGAGCAGGATCTGCTGGCCTGCAAATGCCTCAGATTTGGGTACCAACATATAATAAATAAAATTGTGAACCAAGTGCTTTTCTCCTCTTAGGTACTAAATATTTTGGCAATGTAAATATACTACATAAATGTATTTAGACAAGTAAAATATATAATTAATAAATAGACAAATTAATATGTTGATCTACAAATAGTTCTATGGCAGTTTAGATTTATATTTACAATGGACTCAAAAATTTGTAAGGTCACAATGTTCCATAATAAGTACATCTGCTCAACAAAAAAAATAAAGTTCAAATAATTAATATTTTTCTTTGTAATGAGCTACAATATGGGATATACACTTAAATATTTTAATTATAAATAAATTGTGTAATAAAGTAGTTTATAATGATTACATAATAGGCAAATCAAAATTTGTATATTAGTAATAACAATATAAGTTTATTGGAATAAGCATTAACTTATTGATGTGGTTAAAATAAAGATTATAATTCTAATTTATCAAATGCAACCTAATATCATATATTTTTATAATAACCTTTTCCTCCAGATTAAAATTAATCGAAACAATGTATGGTTAATATTATTAAAGCATATGGACATGGAAGGGTTATTTACAAATTCTTTCTCATAAAAAAAATTAATATGCTAACAATTAATTGATTTAAGACTTAATTATGTGATCCTATTATTTAAGCTTATATTGTGTAAGATAAAATTATCTTACAATAAAAATTATTAATAAAAAAAAAACTTTGATAATTATTTTATTGATAAATTACTATTATACTCTTAATAATTATTGACAAATGAAATTTATTTCATTTAGATAATTTAAAGGAAATTTTTTTGTTAACATCTATTACCAATTTTAGCTTATATATATAATTTTAGCTTAGATTCCACTCTGCCATGATGTTTCCTTTGTACATCAATGATAACAAAATACAAATGTAGGTTTCCATGAACATTTTTATCCTTATATAAAATTCAACTATTCCTTTGTCAATATTACAGTTTATGGTAAATTTTGATAGTTTCATAACTTTGTGGAAGTTAAGCATAACATTTTTTGGCATAATCATTCCATTTAATCATAAAGATATTTGAGGGGAAGTTTGTGTTCTCTTCCCCTTAAATAAATGTTCTACTCACAGTACATATTTCCTTATTATAAGTCTAGGATCTATTTGTAAATGTAAGATAAGATAAAACACAAAATTTTAAGTAAAGATAATTTTAAGCAAAAGAAAGTATATGTGTTCACCTTCTTGAAATCATTTCTGTAGCTATGGTAACACAAAATGCAATCTTTTCCTTTTTTAAAAATGCTGGCTTGTGAACATGTGATTCTCTTTCTTCTAAGCTTAATAATGCATTTGATCATAACTTAACAAAATATTTTATTTTTAAATTTACTAAATGGTTCACTTATTCCAGATTCATTCAAAACAAAATATATTTTATTAAATATATGACCCTTTTAATTGTTTTCTTTATTTAGTTATTTATACACTACAATAAACCATAGATGGCAGACATGTGTACATCATATATTCCCACTCTTAATAGAAATAAAGAAATCAATTGTAAATAATTGACATAAGATCATAATTATTAACTGAACATTCTATGAATAACTTATGGTTAATTAAAACTAAACCACCACAACAATGAAGTTAATGATTATGCGCAATTATGTGTCTTGTATTTTTTTAAACAGACTACAGTTAACAAGACAAATATTTAACAACAATTCTACTCATTTGTACTTTAGATTTCATCCTAACTGGGTACTTGAAAAATAAATCTATAGTATCATATGGGTTCCATAAATTTTCCAGTAAAAACAATCTTTTTATTTCTGATAAATATTGATTCTTTATATCAAATAAAATTAGGAATATAATCATCATAAATTGGATATATCCATACAGGTTGATACATGTGGATGTAGCCTTGCAATAAACTATATTTTCTAAATTACTAATCTCATAAATCCAACACATATTATTGGCCTTACACTGTGATTGAGACAAATTCTCATGTCCCCAGTCAAGGTACCTACATTCATGACTATATACTTAATGGTGATAAAACAATTTTGAATTTAAAGGTTTTACTTCTAATGCTAAAATCCTACATATATTCACCACTATTTGAGCTCATGATGAAATTTCCTTTGAAATAAATCTGGTCATTTACTTTGGATTACATCACATTTGAGCTAACATCATAATACAAACAATCTTGCCCAATCTGAGTTTCCAAATTTTAGACCTCTTGTTCCTGTCTATTCTGCACCTTCTCCATTTCTTTATTATTATTATGTTAACAGTCATTTAATTTGGCTTCTAAAACCTTATCCTTATTCTGGTATTCTAACATGTACAATTTTAGTTTCTATCTCTTGAGTCCAATTTTGCCTCTTTTTTATACTATCTTCCAACTTACTGATCACTATTTGTATTTGATTTCAAGTTTCTTCCATTTTACTCTCTAGTTCATTAAATTTAACTTTCAATCTATGTATTTGCTCTTGATCCATTTTTATTTTGTGAACTACCTCTGTATGCACATGCTTGAATTCTTGTTTCAATCTATTCTCTAACTCACATTGACCCTCTTCTATTTTCATGATTAACATTTCCTAGACTTGCTTCATGTCTAGTTTAATCTCTTCTTGGCTTTGCTTCCTGTCTAGTTTAAATTGTCATTTTAATTCTTGTTTCAGTATTTCTTGACTTTCATTAAGTTTATTTATTATATCTCTTAATAGATTTCCCTGACTTGTTTCAATTTTTGTTTAAATTCTTGTTTCAATATTCCCCTGACTTTCATTGATCTTAATCAATAAACTCTGCAATATTATCATTAAAGATCCATTTTGATCAGTTTTTGATGTGACAGAGACTTCATTAACTTATCTTCCCTGCCCTAACATATCTAACTCTTTCTCATTTTCTGTAATATATCTTAGATTTATATTTATTAATTTATTTTAGAAAGAAAAAACATGACTTTGTTCCTCAATTTAATATCCTATATATAATAAATGGAATGAATAACTGATTTTCTGTCCTGTATTTTATATGCTGAACACTACAATTTAATTAATTTTTTACTCATATACATTTTGATTTATGTAAAAGACTCTTTCAATATGAAATACTACAATAACATCACCTTTCAATAGTGATTGATTTATCTATCCGCAATATGACTATCCCAAACTAATGTATATAAATTTATTTATTTTTTACATTCAATTTATTTTGCATAGAACATAGAGTAAATTTTATGATTCTGTTCAAAAGACTCTGTATCATGCATTTGCCAACGCATCTGAACACTGAGCACCAATCTTTTCCTTTTATTTTTCAAAATAACTAGAATACAATACTTTCAATAAAATAAGCTAACATCAAATAGTTTTATTATTTATTTTACAGTTACTTCATGAGGAGAACTTCATAATATCTATTAGTAATGAGCCCACATTTCTTTGGCATTTTACTAACATATATCACATATCTAGTGCTTTTAAAGTCACAAACATAAATTCTTATTTTTATTATTAAATGGCAAGTCCAAGCATTATCATCTGGTACTTTGCCTTTGAGTGCTCTTTTTTGGCATATTTGTAAAACATTTTATTTATAAAGCATTTTACAATTTTGATATTTCTCAACTCTAGTATTCTTACCCTTCTATTTTTCAGAAAACAATTCAACAACTATTCTAAATTAAAACTCTTAACAAAACACAACTATAAATTTAAAAATTATTATTTATCAAATCACTACTCTGTTTAATCTAACACTAGTATACATAAAAATAACTGATATTAATTGGGATCATTAATCAATTATTTTAATTTTATCTACCTATTATTATATGACTTTAAATCTCTCATGGATAATGAATAATCCTTGAGCCCTTGTTGGGAAGCCAAAATGCAGCAAAGAATAAATATTCTAATAATAACAATGCTAAAGAAGCAACCTTGTCTCATAAATAGCAATATTTCCTTGTTGTATTAGCCAAAATGTAAAGAGAAACTAATAAAGTTCTCCAAAATGTAAAGATAAAATAAGTGTTGTTCACTGAATAGCTTGCATATTTGGGTAATCATGAATATAATAGAAAATATTATAACTGATCAGGGCTAGCTGGCCTGCAAGTGCCTCATAGATTTGGATATCTACATATAATTAATAAATTTGTGAACCTCCACTTAGGTACTAAATATTTTGGCAATGTAGATATATTACATAAATGTATTTAGACAACTAAAATATAGAACTAATAAATAGACAAATTAATATGTTGATCTACAAATAGCTCTATGGCAGTTTAGATTTATATTTACAATGGACTCAAAAATTTGTTAGGTGATGATGGTCCATAATAAGTACATCTGCTCAACAAAGAAGATAAAGTTCAAATAAATAATATTTTTCTTGGCAATGAGTTATAGTATGGGTCATACACTTGAATATTTTAATTATAAATAAGTCGTGTAATAAAATAGTTTTGTAATGATTATGCAATAGGAAAATCAAAATACTTAGGTTACTAATAACAGTATAAGTTTATTGGAATAAGCATTTAACTCATTGAGGTGGCTAAAATAAAGATTATAACTCTAATTTATCAACTACAATATAATAATCATATATTTTTATAATTCCCACTCTTCTAAATTGCAATTAATAGAAATGATTTATAATTAAAATTATTAAAGCATACGGTCATAAAAGGATTAATTACAATTGTTTTTAATTGTTAATGTATTAATTTTTTTTGTGAGAGTCTTAATTATGTCGTCCTATTATTTAAATTTATATAGAATGATAAGATAAAATTGCCTTATAATAAAATTTATTAATAAAAAAGGACTTTAATAAATATTTTATCATTAAGGCACTATTATACTTTTAGTCATTATTGACAAATGAAATTTATTTCATTTAGATAATTTAAAAGCATTTTTTCTCTTAGCATCTGTTAAAAATTTTAGCTTATACATATAATTTCAGCTTAGACTCCACTCTGCCACAGCATTTTCCTTGGCACATCAATGATAACAAAATACAAATGTAGGTTATTCAACTATTCCTTTGTTGATATTGCAATCCATGGTAAATTTTGATAATTTCAAAGCTTCATGGTAGTTAAACATAATGTTTGTTGTTGTAATCATTTCATTTAGTCATAAAGATATTAAATGAGGGGAAGTTTTATGTTCCCTCCCCCTTAAATATATTTTCTACTCACAGTACATATTTCCTTATTATAAGACCAGGATCTATTTGTACAAGTAAGATAAGATAAAACACAAAATATTAAGCAAAAGAAAATATGTGTGTTCTTGTTAAAATCATTTTTATAGCTATAGTAAGACAAATCACATTTCTTTCCTTTTTTTAAACACTAGCTTATGAACATGTGATTCTCCTCTTTCTTCTAAGCGTAATATAGGCATTATTATCATCCATCATAACTTAAACAATATATTTTATTTTTAAATTTAATAAATAAACGGTTCACTTGTTCCAGATTCATTCAAAACAATAAAATATATTTTATTAAACACATGACCTCTTTTAATGGTTTTCTTCATTTAGTTACTCACACACTATAAGGAAACTATAGATGGCAACATGTGTACATCACAATATATATATATATATGTTTGATATCAGTCTGGAACTTCTAATTTGGACAAAATCATTGAGAAAATTAAATTTTTATAACTTAGATTTAACAATATTTTAAAATTTATTCAAGCAGCATTTTTTTTCACTTTAATCTTAGATAGATTAGTATGTGCACATTATAAAAATAAGCACAATAGAAAAGAAAAATTAATGTAGCTGATTGATGTTGAGTGCCATATTCCTCTTTTGTCGCTCTTACCTTGTTATTCTGAGATGTAAAAATTATCTAGCTGCTCTAAAAAATTATTATGTTTTCTCTAGAAAATAATAACTAAAAAAAGGAAAAACAAACTAAACATTAACTTTTAAAAGAAGTTTTGAGTAATTTTGCATTTAAATCCTATACTCTTAAGTTTACATAGTTTAGGAGAATCATAGAATGATGGATTCAAAAGATAAAGATTTCTAGATGTGAATATGTTTCTTTAGGTGCTCACACATCACATGATCTTCAAGAAACTTATAATTTATTTTTCATTATCATTAAAATTAAAAATATTAATGAGTGTCTTGTTACAGAAAAACAGCACAAAAAAAAAAAAACTTTAATCAGTAAATATTAAAAAGCTCTCACAAACATTAAAATTAAAATAAATATGTAATCATTAAAACATTTTAGCATGAAAATGCTGTTTGATATAATAAATAAAATATATTGTAAATGTCTGTCAAATAGATGTTTAAATTAATAGACATTGTTGTTATTTAACATTTATATTTGCTTAAAATTTCTTCAGAATATATTGCATTAAAGACATGACAGATTTGTAATGAAGATTAGAATGTATTTTATTATAAAATTATAGAATCAGAATTTCTGAATTGATATTAATATATGTGCTATATTCTATATATATATAATATTTAAATATAACCAATATATGTATTTCATGCTGAACTAGAAGAGATTGAAGCTTGTCCATTAAAGTTTGAAGATTTGCTGACTTAATATAAATTGTGCACTTATTGTTTATATGTGTGGGAGATGGTAATCTGGACCAACTGATGAGTGCTGGTTCAGTATGAAATATGTATATTGGAAATCATTTATCTTTTTCACATGTATGTGGTCATTTGTATCAGTTATATAAGATGGAGTGCATAACTTTTGGGAGCTTGAAAGTCTGAGTTCAAGTCCTTCTAATATATATAATAGATTGACTTCAGCCATTATTATATCTAATATAAAAGATAATATGAATAGGTGGCTAAGGGTTACTAAATTAAATGTTAAATTTTATATTCTATTATATTTGTATAATTTGTAGTTATTAAGGAAGGTTTGAAGTCATTTTGGTTTGCAAAAAATAACCATTAAAATAATTGTCTAACTCAATTACAAGTATTATTCATTGACAAAATTTAATAGTCACAGGATGCAATACACTTATTCTCACTCTCTTGGCTCTCCAGACCTTTCAAATTGACAATTTTGCCATACTGAACTATAATGCAGTTATAATTCAAGAATATAATTTTAGTCTTTCATCATGGAAATATTTAAATAACTATTAATTTTTAATAAACTTGTTTTATGGGTATAATAAGTTTATGATAATAAAAGTACACTTTTCCTTTATTTTATTAAAATAACTATTAATTTTAATATCTACTAGATATTATTTACAATGTATTTTGTATTACTGCAGCAACTTCATGTTAATTTAAAAAATCAGTAACAAATTTATTTGTTTTGGGGGTTTTTTGTAATAAAATGCCTATCAGCTTATTTAAGTGATATATATATCTTGGCTTATTTTTAGTAATGTTCTCTATCATTTACTAATTAATTTTTTTCATTTTTTTTCTGCAGTATGTGTAACTATAGTATAAAGGTTTTTAAAAAGTTAATAATAACCATTTTCATTTAGTATTTTCATGAAAAAATGTATAAACGTTTAAATAAAAATATATTGCAATGATATATGTATACGTACAATATAGGCATATTAATAGTGTAAAAAGCTCGTTAAACTTTATATTATTAATGACAAATAAGTATTTTCATTTGGTTGTATAGAGAGAGAGAATGTAAAGGTATATACCTTTTTTAGAACTTTATATATATATGTGAATATTTAAAATAATATTGATAATTTAATGCTTTATTAATTTATAATGACTGTTGTCTTACTTTAAAAAAAAAAATTCAAATAATTTTTGGAAGTATTATTATTTTTTAAATCACCCTTAGGAATTAAGGTTTTAGAGGAATTTTTCTTTGTTATATATAGCCCAGTAATTATTATGAAAAAAAATATCAAGATATAAAAAAAAAATTATTATTTCACATTATCATAGTTTTTCAGTTTTGTAACGTGTTTTGTCCTTGTTATACCACTGTTTACATTAAGTATTGTATTTATTGTTGTTAATTTATTTCTATCTTGTCACAAGCTTGAGTGCAATCGTATTAGGACCAGGTGTTTAAATAAATCTTTTGTATTTTGTAATCCCTTTTTAGGATTTTTTTAAATTTGTTTGTGAGTGTACTGGATTGTCTCCTGAGATACATCATTCATTTCTTGCTACAAGGTGCTCCAATTAGTGATTATAACGTTAATATGTTTAACTTTTAATGGCGAGAAATAGTGATCAATATATATATAATCAAATACTATTTTACTCTTAAAAATGAACAAAAACTTGCATTAATTTTACAAATTATATATATATTAGAAATGCTTTAATTAAAGTGATTTATTTGTTGTATGATATGTTTGTTGTACCATGTGATCAGCACTCTGTTTTAATAGTAAAAACTATTTTAATTAATTAAAAAAAATTAGTTTTAACTATAAAATAAATTCTACAGTTTATTTTGTCTTTTTATTATATCTGAGAATTTTTAATGTTTTAATGCTATTTTATTTCGATGATTCATACTTTTAAAATAGAATTTATGCTTCCCTGATTTCTATATTAAATATATGATAAGTTGTTTTCTCATTCAATCGTAGCTAATTGAAAGCTAACACTCTATTATATATTTTACACAATGCAAACACAGTATTTACAATTCCAAACTTCCAAAAATAGTTAATAGTTCCACCTGTCTAACAGGCTATATAATTTTTATCTAGATTAATTGAATCAACCTTTTTTTAATGTTTTGGTTTGCAATTTATTTTTGGAATGTTTTAATTGTAATTTATAATCATCTCCATTTTACAAATAAAAAATTATTTAACTATGTGCAAGGAAAAGACTAGCGTATAAGCAAATGCTTAATACCGAAAGTTATTTCTCTTATGTTAATTATTAGCAATTGTGTGTTTTTCATTAAATCACGAAATGTGTGTAAATATATATAAGTAAATAAATTAAACCAGATCTACAACATTTACTAAAGTAAATATATTTTAATTTTTCTTATAACATAAACAAAACGTGAACATAATTCTAAATGCTTTCGCTTAATTGTAATTGTGTTTAATTAAAATGTTAAGGCCCATAAATATATATGTGTCAATTTTTCATATTCAAATTTATTATGAACTCCCAAGAAATAAACCATTTGATTTCTGCAAGAGTATCATAAGGCAATTGTAGTGAATATGAAGTCTATTCAACGATAAACCAGATAAACTTTTCAGGTTTCGGGCTAAAGATTTTTTCAGGTAGATAACTTACATTCAGTCCAGCCAGCCATCTGGTATATTACAGATACATAAGTATTAGATGTTCCTGGCTATTTAATATAAGGATAGACAACTTTTCACATCTTCACCACCTGAAAATGGTAAATCTGATTAATAATGCCTTTTTCACTATTCCTTTAAGGTGGTAAGTGTTCAAAAGACACATAATGGGTTTTTTATTAGGGGTTCATCTTTTTACCTATCATTTATGGATTTTTGTTTAACAAAATATAAATTTGAATTTACTTCAGAATTTTTGTAATATAGAAAACAAATAAATATACTGATAGTTTAATTCAGAAAATATAATTAAAAGTTAGTAATATATGGCAATTTAAATTATACTTTAATTTAAAACATTTACATATATATGTGTAGCAATTACTCATAAATGAGTATAACCATTCCAACTTCAAAAAGAGAAAAAAAAAGAAACCCTTTTCTAAAAATGAGTTTTCAAATGACTATGTAATCCAATCTGTGAATCACAAATGTTCACCTATGGGATATGCTGATCCATTATATTGTTTCTTTTATATTCTGTGATGCTATTTTTTAATTTTTTCAGAAAAAAACTTTTTTTTCTATAATACTTTAACACTATATCTATTCTCTTCTATATTTTTTCAATGGAAATAACTATTGTTGCATTTCTTTAGAATGTTTTTTGAGAAAATGACTACTATGTATATAAGGTTTATCTCTCTCATGCTAGAAAGACTTGCCTTGTTTATTCATTTTATGTCCAATGAGTATGATTTTATAGTAGTGAACTTTATAATATCACATCTTTATAAAGTCGAATCTCGTGTTATGATTTGTAGAGGTCTCTTGCTAAAATTAAGCACTCAAGGCGCATGTACTAAAGCTTTAGCTTTATATAAGTATTATGTGCTGACATTGCGCTTAATAAGAATTAATATTTATATCTTTAAATTGATTCAAAATATTTCTAAATTTAATATCTGAATATTGACTTGTAAATCGAAAGGTTTCACGAATGTTAATGTTTAATAGAAATAGTGGACTTAATCAGTGAAGAATTTATTAGCTTCATGCTTCCAAATCAAAATGCTTTAGATTTGCCTATATAATTCAGAAAAATAGGTTAGAGATAAGAGGGGTCCCTCTTATCTTTATAAAGTCAAATCTCGTGTTATGATTTGTAGAAGTCTCTTGCTAAAATTGAGCACTCAAGGTGCATGTACTAAAGCTTTAGCTTTATATAAGTATTACGTGCTGACATTGCGCTTAATAAGAATTAATATTAATATCACATCTAGTAATTTACAAAAACATATTAATTGTTTTTATGATTTTGCTATTGTATTTTTAATTTTTAAAGTACATTCTTAAATAAACTTTTGTAATGTGTCTATACTGAATCAACAGAGGGTTCAAATCTCACTTACATACAAAAATATGGTAAAATAACAGCTCTTCATGCAGATAACTTAGGTGCTATAATTATATCTGTTTGGTGAAATATCCTACCTTCTAACTGGTAAAAAACAGTAGCAGCACATTGGAGTCTATGTTCTATCTTAACATCTAAATTTACCTTTCTACTTATAATACTAATAATTCTGCACTAACATGCTTGTTAGAGAAGTTTAATTTTGTTTGTAAGTTTATATATACTAAGTGCTTTCAAAGTTCTTAGACTTCATATTCATAGCAAAATGATCAAGATATTAATTTGGTTTATATTTTCAAATTGATAATTATCCAAGCTAAAAGTTGCTGGTAATTTTTTTTCTGTCACTAGCTGATAAAGAACATTAGTTTTTAAACGTTAATAAAGTAAAGTCTTTACATTATGCATTCAAAACTTTAAGTACATTTTGTAAATTGCCTTTTAAAGTGAAAAAAAAAAAAAATAGTACAATCATCAGCATACTATAATTCCAGAATCTAAGAAGAAATTCTTATTTTCACTTTTAAATGATTCATATTAAAAATTCTAACATCAAACTTATATTATATCTTGATTCCACTTTGATTAAATTATCTATAAGTAATTCCAAAAATGACTGTCACAAAAATTAATGTTGGAGCAAGCAAACTTCATTTCCAATGCCTCAGATTTTCCAACTATAGTAAAAACATTTTCTCCTCTTTCATCATGTAGAAACTGTAAAATATTGAATGTATCATATTAAACTGCCTATAAACAATTCCAAATACCACTGTCATAGATTAAAACAATATTGAAACAAATACACAATCTTGCTTTCACCAATTTTCATTTTAAATTCCTCAGATTTTCCATCTGTAGTAATTACATTTCTTTTTATTCTATTGTATAGAAGCTGTATAATATAAATAAATTTTGACAGACATGTAACTAATTTTTAACATTGCCATATACCTGTTCTATTAAGTGAATCAAATGCATTGACCAAATCAATAAAAACAATATTTAAAATACTCTTTGTTTTTAATATGCTTCTTAAATTTATTGGCAACAAAAACCTTATCTCTAGTGCTCTTGATTCTCTAAAATCACATTGAGTCTTTGGTTAACAGTTATCTATGATTGGAATCAACTTACAAACAAATTTTTGAAAATGCCTTTGCTGTAATGGATTTTAAAGATATTCCATCTGCAATCTTATTTATTCTCCTTGTTGTAAAAATTAAACAATAAAAACATCCTTAAAATCAGGTGGCACCACTGCATGGATTTATATATTCTTAAAAAATTCCAATGTTTTTGAAGTTAATGTATTATCACCATATTTTTAAATTTCTCCAAGCATTTGACACACACACAGTCTTTCCATTTTTAAGACTACAAACATCTGTTTTGACTTTATTTTGGCCAAATTTAAATGAGTAGATAAAATAGATATAACATTAAAAGTCATCATCTCAATTCTTGTATCATTATTCAAAAGATAATCAAACTACTTCTATTTGTTCAAAATGCCATTGTCATCATATAAAAAAGTGTAATTGCTAGAATTAATAGAAATGTGATATTGTATCTCAGTACATATCTTGCTTTTGGTATACCAAAAAAGATCTAGAGTAATTCTGATCTGTAAATGCCTGTATCTCCTTTGCAGTTTTAATCTATCAATCATTTATGGATTCTTGTCATTTATGGAACTTCTGCCTTTAGAGCTCTATATTTATTATGAAATTTTACATGCCAAGTAGAAATTGCCCCTTATTTCTTTTTAATCAAATACTATAAAATCATTGGCAGAAAATTAGCCATGCTTCTTCTCATTAGTAAATTTAAAAATCGATTTACTTCTAACAATCTCGTACTCCTTAAGAGAATCCCATGCTTCAATATTATGGCAATCATGAAGTCCAAATTAGCAATTTTAATCTTTAATAGCTATTAAAATTTACTTCTTATAGTAGATGCTGCTAAAAAATGAACATCAATTTTTTTTGTGAATATAATTAAGAATAAGATGTACTTTTTGATACATCTACTATTTTAATTTTGAAGCATACTAATCTATAGTTCATTCAACAATCAATATTTGTATGTACTCACATAGTATGAATTTCTTTTATATTCTGATTTCTAACTATTATATATTAAATTACATTGTTTTGGGTATGGGTGCACCTATGTTCATTTATAGCAGTTTTTCTGCCTAAACATAGTCAATTTACATGCTGTGCAAACTGCAATAATAAAAGATCTTTTGGTTCTATATCACCAAAAAGCATTATTTCCGATAACTTTTGGCCAAAATACTATTTGTATTTACACATACATTAAAGTTTCCAAGATAGAAATTTTGATTTTTTTTATAATAATAGTGTAATAATGTTGTGAAAACGTTTTCTCTGAATCTATGTTTAAGAGCTTAGACACTAATAAACAGAGCCATAATACCATTGTGAAAAGCAAGGTTTTTTTACTACCATCAACCTTTCATTGATGTGATGAGGAATTAAGAGAAAAGAAGATACTAAATTAGAATTTGCATCAAATCCAACACATGTATTCTCTTTTCATGGACTGATCTGTATTTGGGGGGAGGGGGAATGTAGCCATCCTATTAAACTTTCTTCTCCTA
Source organism: Epiperipatus broadwayi (assembly GCA_028023455.1). Taxonomy (NCBI): domain Eukaryota; kingdom Metazoa; phylum Onychophora; class Udeonychophora; order Euonychophora; family Peripatidae; genus Epiperipatus; species Epiperipatus broadwayi. Next base: position 10,742,946 of record JAQFVV010012417.1, read on the forward strand.
GAAATATGACTTTCCCTGAAAGCAGCTACATTGATCTTAAATCTTTGGCTAATTACTTTGTCACTAGTACAGTCATTTTTCCTTGTCTTGGAGAGTTATATAAATAAGGTTTGCACATTCCATGTACTTAAATTTTAAAAAAATTCAATTTATATTATTTATCTTTGGTTCTTCCACAGTCTGCTTCTTTTATTTCTACTTCTAATTTAATATTATTATTATCATTTTAGACATATAAATTGCAAAGAAAACAGATAATTTATTGAATGAATTATGCATTACTATTATCATTTTTTCTATCACTGTTATGAATAATCCCCCAGGCATAACAATTTAGTCAGACTATGAGGCTGGCCATTTTTAAACCACTTTTTCTAGGTGCTTCTTTTTCCAAACAGATAAGTGTATTTCTAGATAGAGTAACTAAATATCTTTCCAGCTGAAATTCCTGTATTGAATTCAATTCCAAACCGAATTGTTAGTGATTGTTTTGCCTCAAAACAAGAACACAACTAAGAGTTTCCAGCCTATTAAATGTTTCCATCATTGCTTTCTTAATTCTCAAGACTTTGAACTAAAAAACAGAAAAAGGAAATTAGTCAGAAATGTTGTGTATGTATTTAGAGAATGAAAATACTGTTGCATAAACCCACAATCACAATGTCACATTTAATGCAGAGAGATAATTATTGGCATGATAGGTTCATAATTACCAGGCTCTGTACTACTTCAAGTGACTAAAGAAGACAAACAGGAAGGCAGAAAATACTTTGTATTGAAAACAGTACCCATTCTTTGATAAATCAATATCCAATCCTGTAGGGCAAGACTAGCTCTTGTTTGGGCCCTGTTTCTTTGTTATTCACAACTGATCTTCATATCTAAATATTATTCCATTATCCACAACCTGTATAAAACAAAATATGTGCGTAGCCTAAATACAACATCCCGTCTCTTTCCCCATCCCCACAAAAAATATTTATAATTTATATAATAAATTTACGTCTTTGGGAGAGGGAAAACAAAATAACTTTCAGTCAAGCTTTTTATTAACAAAAAAAAAATTAAACTTATTTTCTTCTACAAATATTATGATTTAGGAAAGACATTTCTGACATTTTAATACTCATTATATCTTATTACATCTTTCTGTGAATTAAATTATCAGAAATTATAATAACTTTTGTCTACATTTAATAAAATTAAACAAACAAATGTTTAAAATGTAAATCTAATTTAGTTTGTGCGATATATTTTTGACAACATTGATTATAACAAGTCTTATTGAAAATAAGTTTGTTCAATGTATTTTAATTACAATTATTAAAAAAAATTTATAATGGAAAAAATTTAAAAAAGAAATACTCTCAACTACCATTATGCCTGATGGTTTAAATTGTCAATCAACTTCTATTTCAATATTTTTTATACGATTTCAGTGAAAGTGTTATTAAGATTTGAAACTATTTATTCATTGTTAATAAGCCCCTGTATTTCTTTGATTTGTGCTTCATAAAAGCAAATGCACACAAATATTTGTAGACATAACAGACGAAGTGACAAACTTGAAGCACTGTTAATATAAACAATTGGGCTGACTCACTAACTGCCATAATTCTATTAAAGAAAATGGTTGTTTTAAATGGGTGTCTAAGATATTATAAATAAAGTTAAGTTGAATCTCAACAACCAGAAGATCAAATATTAAATCACCTTAGATATTCAACCAAATTAATTTAAATGAACTGGTATTTAAATTTTTAGAAGACAGAGGTTTCTACTCACTTTAAAACTGCAAATAAATGCTTAAATTTCAAATTCATAATATGCTGAATCATATGTAAGACGCCCAATAATATTAATATCAATAATTAAGCTGTTTCTAGTTGTCATTATTCAATTAACTTTTTCCAATAAGAAAGTGGCCACTACTATATATATATATGGCATATATAACTCGTATGTGTGTGAAGTTTAATGCATAATGTTAAATCTTCCACATGAGGACTTTTACTTTGTTAGTTTATTTTTTAAAAATATTCCGTAAGCTTTTCATATTTTTTTAAAATTTAAATTATAATTTCAATTGAAATAGCAAGAGAAATAAGAATGTATTTCCATATTAAACAATACCATAAATTCAGTAACTTTTAAGTAGTGCCACCCAAGACAAGCCAGAGTAATCAATGGATACAAGAATTGTGCATAAAATCCCTATTTAGTGCCTGCTCAGTCAATATTCCCAAACTAGTTTCTAGTTTGTGGCTTTCATCAAAGGCTCTGAGAGCATAGGAAATGGTGATCATGTGATGTTTAATGGTTCAATTTTAATATCTGAAAAAAATTATGAGAGTGATTACCAGGTTTTATACTATTTTAGTATAAGTTATCACAATTTATACTATCTTAGATGAGTAGAATTTATTTAAGTAAAAATTTTATTTCATCTTGACACACATGAAAAAATATATCCTATCAGCCACAATAATAATAATAATAATAATAATAATAATAATAATAATAATAATAATAATAATAATAATAATAATAATAATAATAATAATAATAATAATAATAATAATAATAATAATAATAATAATAATAATAATAATAATAATAATAATAATAATAATAATAATAATAATAATAATAATAATAATAATAATAATAATAATAATAATAATAATAATAATAATAATAATAACAACAACAACAACAACAACAACAATAATAATAAACAGCTATTTGTAAATGATTATGGCCATTCCATCTCCAAAAATAAAAAAAGAAAAGTAAGAAAGTAGAGAGAGATAAGTAAACTATCAATATGTGAACAAAAAATATATCTAAATATAGAATATGCTGGTCCATTTTTTTGTTTACTCAATATTTTACAATGCTGTTTTTTAATTTCATCTGCAAAAAACCTTTTATTCTGAAATAATTCAACACCATATCTAATTGTAGTCATCAAATGTAACTTATTCTCTCCCATATCTTCCCAATTAAAACAATTGACATTGCATTTCTTCAGAAGGTCTTTAAGATAATCCTTATAACAAAGAAAGTGTCTATTTCTTCCATAAATACCATGCTAAAATTTACCAAAAAAATATGTATTTTTTTAAATCTTCCATTGTTCATTTGCTTTATGCATTCAATCTAATGGTGTGTATTTAGAATAATGGATTCAATAGGATCAGATCCAGCAAGCTAAAGAACATGTTAATTGATGTTATCACCTTTCCATTGTAATTTCAAACTTTTAAGGGAAGGTCATTAAATACAACTTTTCTGATACCTCCATAATGCATTGATATGGTGTCCATGTTTTTCTTCAGTATAATAAATTAGTTAAAATAATAGCTATACATATATCTAACTCAGTTACAATATTTATTTTCCTGTGATGAAATACTTCATCTTTTAATATGCTAAAAGCAGCAGTAGCGCATTAGAGACTGTGTTGGATCTCAACATTTAAGTATACCTTTTCTATTTACAAAACTACCAAGTTGTTTAAACAGGTCTACATTTTCATGTTGACAACAAGCTTCTAAGGGCTTTTCTTTTATCATTGGATAATAATGAACTTGAGATATTTGAACATTAATTAATCAATTCTTTATATATTGCATTCAAAACATTAAGATCATTCTGTAAAATGTTTTTGAATTAGCAAAAATATCACAATTATTAGCAAATTTTAAATCAAAAATTCAAGAAGCTGAAATTTTTGTTTTCACTTTTAATTAATTCAAATTAAAAATTCAACCATCTAACATATCGTATCTTGATCACTATTTGATAAATCAACCTATAGACAATTCCAAATACTAATGTCACAACAATTGGAAATTATCTTGATGCAAGTGCACATGCTTGTTTAATAGCACTAGTTTTTTTTTATTTCAAATGGCATGCTTGTTTGTTTCAAATATCTCAGATTTTCTACTTTAAAAATCATTTCATCTCACTCGATAATGTAGAAGCTGTATAATACAAATTTTGGTTGATGACCAATTGATTTCAAACAATGCCATAGACATGTCCTATTAACTGAATCAAATGTCTTGACCAAATCAATAAAAAACATATAAATTGCTTCTTTGTTTCTCTGGTGTCTATTAATCTATTATTTGCAGCAACCTATTCAACAAAATTTTTACAAGTACCTTTGCTGTAGTGAGCAATAATAACATTCCATGATAATTACAGTAGTATTAACTATTTTCTTCATTTTTAAAAATTTGAACAAAACATCTTTAAAATTGGCTGAACAATTTTGTGTGTTCATATATTGCTAAAAAGTTGCTATACTCTTAAAACTAATATGTCACTACCTAATTTTATAACTCCAGATATTTTACCAGGAACTGTGGTCTTTCTATTTTTAAAGAGCTGTTTTAACTTCACTAAGCTGGATATTTTATCCAAATTTTAATGAATAGATTAAAAGGATGTATTATTAGAAGTCATTATTCAAAACATGATCAAAATACTTCTTCCACCTGTTTGAAATGTCATTGTTATCCTATAGGAGAGTGCTTTTATGGATTTAATAGGATTGTGATACTGTTTTTAGATCCATATCCTGTATAAAATGCATCAAAAAAGATCAGGAATGACCACAATCTTTAAATGTTAGAATCTTCTTTGCAGTTTTATTTCTGAGTCATATTATCAGTCATTAAATTTCTGCCTCCAGAAATTTATTATGAAGTGCTACCATATATTTATTATTCTGCCAAGCAGAAAATGTTACATGTTTCTTTTTAATAAAATTACTAATAATAAGATCATTATCAGAAAATCAATCATGATTCTTCTTTTTAATAAACCTAATAAAATATTTATTTGCATCCATAACACATTCCTTAAGAAAATTCAATACTACAGTAATATGACAGTTGTAAAGATCCAAATTAGCAATTTTAGTGTTTAACAACTGTTAAAATTAAGTACATATTGTACACTCTTCTACATATCAAACATCACTTTTATTGTGAAATACAATTGGAATAACTTTTTAATGCATTTACCATTTTAATTTTGGAGCATACTAATCTATATTCAATTTAACAATCCATGTTTGCAAGTTCTAATGTGATGTGAACTTCTCTTGAATTCTGACTTTTAACCATTAAATGCCATTATTTTGAGCGTGGATGCATTTTGTATCTCTTTATAATAGTGTCTTTGCCTAAACAAAATGTTTGTGATAGTCAGTGTGTATATTATGAATAAATCATTAATAATAAACTATTTGAATTACAGCCCCACTACAAATACGTTCCATAACTTTTGGCTAAAATGTACAAATTTGCACCAATATGTGAATTAAAGTTTTTTAAAAAATAAAACATTGATCTTTTTATGGTATTTCTGTAATAATGCTATCCAACAGGGAATAAAAATGTTTATTTTCTAAATAGTTTGATCTAAATTTAGAGAATGGCATTAATTTAAAGTGAGCATTAATTACCATTGTGCAAGGCAAATTTTAATACCATTAATCTTTCATTAATAAATGAGGAGTCTTCAATAATAGAAGATACTAAATTAGACTTTACAGCAAATTCAAAACCATGCATTCTCATTTCACTGACTGATCTTTCTTTTCAAAAACAAATTATATTCATTCTTATAATCTGTTAAACTTCCTTTCCCACCAGTGCAGCCTCATTCTGAATTTGAAGAATTTATAATAAATAAAGTTTATATATTCAATGTTCCTCTATCTAAAAAAAAATAGATTTATGATAATTATCTTTAATGCTACTGCCTTCTTGCTTTATAACTACTACTGATATTATCATTACTGGGTTATTATTTTTACAGTAAAATGAGTAATCTATTAGGCATAAACAACTTAGCCAAATTGTATGAAAGAGGAATTTGTAGACCACATTATCTAGGCCCTTCTACTTCCACTATGGACAGGGAGTTCTCTAAATAGGTCTGTCTAAATGTATAATATTTTCTATTCAAAACTTATTACTCATTAAAATCCAGTTCCCAAACGAACTCATTAGTAATATGTACTGTCTCAAACAAAGAAAACACCTAAAGACTCTAAGATTACTAAGCTTGTTCCTGTGTTGCTTTCGTAATTCTTCAGGAATTGCACTAAAAAAATGAAAGAAAAGGAAAAGAGAATTGTAGTTATAAATGCTAAAGGATGAAAGGTCATTGCACTAACACACATTCCCATTGACACACTTCATGATAAGAGGATGGCATGAGAGGTAAAAGTTTTAATTAACCATGCATGAAGTAAATTAACATGTAAAATTAAAGAAAAAATGCACTTGAATGAATACATATAAATTAATAAGCCTAATTAATTACCATGTTTCTATTTTTATTTACTGTATTTAGTAAAACTTAGGAGAAGGGGGTTGATCTTTGACTAAACTGGGAGAAAAAATTGATAAACATTTGTTATTATAGTTATATAAAATACTTATAGTGATATCAAATAATAAAGTATTGCAAAAGTATGTATGGAGTATATTAAAACCAGTAGTTGTTACAGAATTTAATAATTATGTTTAATTTGTAAGTTTATAAATATGTGTCAGATTTTTTAAAAGGACAAAAATTAATAATGAAGGGAGGGATAAGGTCTGCTGCTAAATTTTTAATGCACATATATTTAATTTGAAAAGGCATTAATGAAATCAGAAATATAGGATTAAGGATAACTAGAATCATTTTTAAATAAATCACTGTAAGATAAAAGTTTCTCTGATAATTCTTCATACTGAAAAAATAAAAAAGAAAAGCCAGTATTTATTAGGCTTGGCAATAACTTGCTCGTGAGCATTTGAGCAATTGCTACATGCCCATTTGTTGACTAACATTGGATAGATTGTGGGGTTTCCTATAAGCCAGCTACCTAAAAGTATATATTTACAAGTGCAATATTATTTAATATTATTGTACCTATAAACATTTAAGTTTTTCTAAATTACGATTTGACAAACTTTTGAATTGAGATGTCAAACCTAAATTAAATAAACAGAAAAGTCTTGTTAGGATTATTATCATTAGTTATTGACAGACACAGTAAAATAAAATCCAACAGACATATTGTAGTATTTTTGCACAACTTTTTTGCCTTAGTGCACAATGGATCATTATTGTCTTAGGCATATTTTGCATGGAAGATGTACCTAAGTTAAAAGTTAATGAAAAATAAAATTGTTTGTGCTTATTTTAAATTAAGAGATTTCTGTTTCATAAAATCTGCTCAACATTGAAAATATTTTTAAACAATTATTAATAAAAAAAACATGCATTCTCATTGTTTTTGCAAAATAACTTTAAAAAACTATTCTGTTTTTTTTTTAAGATAATAAAATTTTTCTGCATCATCATTAATTATTTATGAAAAGAAGGTTCAACCACTCATATTATTTATTGTATTGACTTATCATTAAACTTCTTTTTCCTCTCTTTGTCACTTTCATAGATATGTCTATTAATTTTTAGCAATAATTTAAATATCATTTCTGCAAAAAGATGTTTTAAATGGTTATTTTTTAGTCTATTCAAAGCATATTGTGAGCAAAGTAGGAGAAAAGCTTTGAGGAAGACTATCATATAGTTAAAACTGCAAACTAAATCGGAGAATTTAATTGAGATATTATGTTGAATTAAAGTGTGCAATATAGTGATTAAATATTTTTACTATTTTATTGTATTGTGACATTAAAAAACTTCAACTCATTCCTAGTTCACCTCTTCCATTTTTCAGCACCAATGCTTATAAGTATAATACATTTTTCTAATGAATTAAAGCATCTTTAAGATATAATTATGAAACAGAATTTTAACTTGGCCAATTATGCTTTAACTAAGAAGTCATGTTTAATCTGATATATACTATTTCTCCATTATTTAAGTTGCCCATGGTATTTTCAAAGATCTTCATCAACACAACATCAATACTTTCTCTATGGTTATTGTTTATAGTTAAGCTTTCACATCCATAGATAATCACAAAAAATGTCATAATTTTAACAAGAGTGATTTTTGTTTTTAAAATATGTTCTCAGGTTTTGTTTTTAAAATATGTTCTCAGTTTAAAAATCTTACAACATTTACATTTAAACTCTTAGTTTTAGTAAACAATGATTTTATTTTCTATTGAATTATTTAGCATTGATAAATGATCCAAAAATATGATAAATTGTCAATAACTTTTGCCTCCATATTTTTTGTCTTCTTTATATTTAAATATAGTCTCATTTATATTCAGTTCTTTAACTTTCCTGTTGGAAGTCTCAAGGTTTGTCTTGTCTTATTATATATTTAATAAATAAATTGAACATGTACAGTAATAAAATATAACTCTGTCTTAATTATATTGCCAAACTGAAAACAGTCTATTTCAGCATAACCTGTTTTTACTATAAATTTTAATTTTATATGGAAATTTCTATAAGGACAATGAAATATTCTAGTATACCTTTTCTAAAAGTTTAACATTATTAATCATTATTCCTGACTTTTTTTAATTGTCCAATGCCATTCAGAAATGATGTTTCAAGGTTCTCAACTTTTCCTGATATTGTAATGCATATTTGCAATTTTCTTTGAATATAAGACTTTAATCTATATTTAATAATCTTCAGAAAAATCTTATTTATATGTAGTATAAGAGATAGGATATAAGACTTTATATACTTTGTGAGCACACTTTTATTTTGGTGCCAGATTATAAATTGATTTCTTCCAACAAGCTGGCCATTTAATAATTTTTCAGAATAATTAGTATAAAATGAACTGGCTATTTAATATAGATATAATAAAAACCTCTGTACTTCCCCAATTCTTTTCAAATTCATATAAATAAAGATATAATAAAAGACTAATGACCCCCAAGATGCATTTTGTGCTAAACTAGCACTCATCAGTTGGCCCAGGTCACTATCTCTCATATATATCTCTATTATATGCAAAGTATTTATCTAGAGTCAATTGTTACATTTTCATTTACCATTGTCAAACCCCCTCCACTCATGGCTATTTAATAGTTTTCCAGATTATTTAGTAGTTTTTAATGTTTTTCTGAAGGTTTGTAATGCTATTTTATCTGAGTTATCTAGTTCTATTGGCAATTACTTTTAGAAATAACTTTCTAAATGCATCCATCCATTGTTAATAACTCACAGATCAGTATAGAATAATTTTATGTATAGTTATTACTAACAACTGAATGTATTTAGAAAGGTAAAATAAAATTATAATTTTAAAAAAACATTTGATAATTCAACAAGATTATGGGAATAATCCAATATAATACTAAAAAAATGTCAGTTTGTTTGTGACAATACTTTTAATGATTTTATCTTTTAATAATAATACCAAGGTTAATTTGATATCTTCTGCTCCTGAAAATTCTTTTATATAGAATATCTCAAAATTAATTTTGATAATATTAAATAGTGCTATTTTGTTATTTTATTAAACATTTCAATAGCTTTCATGAAAGCAATAAAAAAAAAACATTTTCCCAATTATGGTGATATTGATATATACATTAAATATTTTATCATGTGTACTCACGAGATTCACTGAAGCAAATAAGATTTGTAAATCATCATTAAATACTTGTAAATAAATATTGTCACTCTATTTTCAGAAAAAAAAAATAACAAAGATAAAAAGCAATGAATTAAAATGCAGATAACAAAGAAAGTTTAAAAAAAAAAAGATTGAAATCAAAATTGATGTGTGGAGGTTTAAAGGGAGTTGAATATTCACATGATCATACAATTTCAGTAATGAGAAATGGATGGTGGCATAAATATAGCCATAATTTTACGTTTGAAACAATAAGATAAAAACTAGAAAAAATGTGTAACATATAGCTTTATATACTTTATATTATCATGTGCATAAAATGCATATTTGAAATAGAAAATTTTCATTTATTCCTAAATTTATTGAAATAATTTTGAGTGATTTTAAAAGTTTTACTATTTCAGATGCAATAGTTACCTTCAAAAACCCACTTACTCCAGCTGAGAAATAATACCTTACTTAATATTCTGAACTACAAATTATTAACCAAGCTGACATAAGCATATGTGAATATAAGAATGAGCCAAATTACTTTTAAAGTTATATGTAAATTTCAATTTTTCTTTATATTAAATACAGTTTAATTTTATTGCATCAAATTATAATCACCTAAATAGCTTATAATAAATTGTCAGTAATGAAATATTATTCAACAGTATACGTGAAAGAATGGTGAATATAACAGTCACAACTAAGGTAACATCTATCTGTGGAATGAGTTCTTAGATTTTCAGGCTCTGGTCTTTAAGTATTAATATATAAATTAATTCTCAAATGAACTTCTTTGCATTATAGTAAGGTAATGATGGGTTTGTTTATTTAATACTCTGAAAGATATAATCAATAAAACAATACTTGCTAACAACAAAGATAATGTAGCAACCAAAAAAAATTGTTATAAAGTGCATTTTAAGTTACATTTTGTTTATTATATCTAAGCAGATATTTTTTTAAAAAAACGCAAAAATAAATAGAAAATAAAAAACTGATTAACGAATTATGAGAAAAATGTCCTGTGCAATTAAGTGCCTGGACAAAGTAGTGGATTCTGAGCTAAAAGTTTTTGAAATCTTTCCCATATGAGTAAGATAAAAACATAAAATTTAGTTTGCTCATTTGAATGAATACAATATGCTGAAAAACTATTAAGTCCTGATTACTTGAATATCCATGACTTTTTAAACAATTCCCCATGTGATTATTATTTTTTTAATGTCGAAAGTTATTCATTTTTTGACATAATATCATCCTTAACTGAATAAATCCCAAGGTAATATGATGTTTAACTTCTGAAAAAACATACCAATATCCGAATTTTATCAACACATTTTCATTAAAAAAAATTTTTATTTATAGTCCTTCTTGCCATAACGTCATTATATTAACAGCTTCAGTAATAAAATTTATAAATGATTGCCATTAAATTTGTATGTATATATAGTTAATGTGTATTTCTTAGTTTTCTTAATTCAATAACATTTATATTAAATACTTTCACATTTTCAAATAAACTGTGGTTTTTATAAATAAAAGAAATTATTGACTTATATACAATGAAGCCAAGAAGTAATATAAAAAATGAATATTGATTATCAAATAATTTCATTTATTTTTCTGATAGTTGGTATGTTTCTATTTTACTGTAAACTTATATAAATATATACAACAATCAATTATATATGCTATATTAGAACGATGAAACTTATGGTACATTGATTAAAGTACATATTGTTATCTATAACAAAAATAGTTGAAAATATAAAATATTTTATGTAATAAAAAAAAAAAAAACTACAAAATGTAATTTCTTCTAGTTGGTTGTTAAATTTTATATTTGTAAATTGTTATTATTGTATTTTATATTTTTATAAATATAATATTTGTATTTAGCTTGACTTTATAAAAAAGAAATCAAATGTTTTTTGTGGTGTTAAAATAATAAGCAAAAAATGTTAACGCTTTCAATATTATTTGTGTTACATTAATGTTTCTTAGTTAATAAATAATGAAAAATAAAATTGTTTGATAAATTAAATACTTGTATTGTATAATTATTGTTTTGCATATCTATATATTCATATACTCTCTCAATCTATTTCTTACTCACTGTTCATAGTAGTAGCATATTTCATCTAGACCCAAGGTCACCAACCTAATCCCTATAACACTCTAGTGGGCATTTAAAAACTTTCAGATGGGTAGTGAGTATTTGCCAGATGTTAAAAGAAAAACCATCGATTATTATAGATGGGAAACAAGCATTTTAAAGTTTTTTGCAGAGGTGATCATGTCTTTCATGAAATATGCTATCTTGGTACAAAGCTATAAAGGTTCAAATTTTGATATTGAAATTCACATATGATTTCAAATTACATTTTTGGTCAGCACTCTGTGGCTCTAAAAGCATAACATGTAACATTAGTTAAACTTGTAACAAGTATGTGGTCTACCTCTTTATCTAAGGTGATCCTTGAGTATTTGAAATTATGAATGTGATCTTCAGCCCATTTTTAAAAAGTTATAAATATTTAACTTAACCCATCTGAAAAAAAAATATGTTTGTGGCTATTTACTGGAAATACTCAAAAATGGGTTTTATCAAATCTATATCAAATAAACAGCTTCCAATGTGTTTATTGTGCCACAAAACATTATCAAATGAAGCAATGAAGCCCAGTTGATTCTGTGCACATCTAGTAGAAAGGAACCTCAAGAAAAAGACAAACCAATTGAATATTTTCAATAAATCTAAAAAAATTTCAAAATCATTCATTCTCATTTTAAAAACTAAAGGCAAAGAATGAAAATGAATTAAATGTAAATTATTAAATATTAAAATTGATAACAAAAACTAGCAAGAGCCATAATATTAGTGAAACTTTGATAATTTCCTTTATCAAGCAATTCATGTCAACTGTAGTGCATCAGGGTATACATGATATTTTAAAAACCATGCATTTAAAGTGGTGCATTGATGAAATAGTAGTCAATGTTGAAAATCAACTAATATCTATTTTTCAAAATACTAAATTTTCAATGGAATTGGATGAGTCTATGATTGGTGATTATAATGCTGTGTTAATAATTTATGTACAATACTTTAACAAATTGAATACATTGCAGGAAAAAATGCTATTTACAGAAAATCTTGTTGCTTATTTGAAAGAAGAAATACCCACTGTTTTATGTATTTATTGCATGATACATAGACTACATCTTGTGGAAAAATATTTAAATGCAAATCTGCATTTATTTTTAAATAGTGTAATTAAAGCTGTAAATAAGATCTCATTAAATGCCAAAGATAATAGAATGTTTCCTAAGCATTGCTAAAGTAATGATGAGCATTTTTTTCAATTACTTTTGTAACAGAAGTCTGATGGCTCTCAAAGGGTAAATGCCTGTCCCCATTGTCAACATAATGTGATTTTTTGAGAAGAATTTATGAAGATCTCTATCAACAAAGACAATGCAAAATGATGCCTTCAAAGAAGACAATATAACAATTATTAGTTGCAAAAACAGTATATCATTATTTATTAAAAAAACTTGATCTTCTCCAGAATAAACTATTGCAGAGAAAAATTTCCTGAATTGTCCTTTATAAAAGATTATGTATCTTTGGATGACATAAAAAGATTTACTAACTACCTTTATGAACTTAAGTTGTATATAAAAAAATGATTTCAAGATATTTTGAATTTGGAAGTATGCTGTTGAATGACAGATCCCTTTACCAAAAATTTTATTAAAGTTAATATAACATTGCAAGAAGAACTATTAGGGATCAAATATTATAAAGAGAGCAAACACAATTTTGATACTGGTGGATACCATAAAAACTAGCAAAATAAAAGAAATATTTGTGTTTTTATCCAAATTTGTGAAAAAAAATCTTAAACATATTGATACTTTTTTCTATTTTGTACTTTGTTGAATCAGATTTTAATGCCATTAATTATATTAAGAATTGTCAAGCATTGGTGGCCTAGTGGTTAGCATAACTGCCTTTCAAGCAGCTGGTACAGGTTTGCTTCCCGGTCAACGCATTTGATATATGAAAAAAAAAAAACTATATTAAGAATACTCTATTATGAATAAACAAAGAAACCACCTAAATATCATTGAAAAATGAGATTAATTATTTTTTACAAAAACTGAACCAAACATTAAGTATTTAATTTTGAAATATCAGCTTTAAGGATCCCATTAATTTATTTGTGCCTTAAATTAATTAATTAATATTTTCAGGTTTAAAATAAATTAAATATATTTTATTCTTTCAGATTGATTTAAATTTGTTACTCATTTTGTGTTTTTATATACCTATTAATATAATATTATAAACTTTTTTGTGTAATTATTTTCATAAGCACTAAATTAAATTATTAGACATGAGTGGTCAATAGGGAAATTGTACTCTTAACAAGAGTACAAACATGACAATAGGTGGGAAAAAAAGTTGATGACCCCTGATCTAGATTGTTACAATAATGTAAAAAAATACTAGGAATAAAACTATAGGGATAATTGTATTGCCTCTTGTTGATACAATTATTATAAGCCTTGCACTCAATCTGCAATATTTCAAGTCTATTTCTAATTATATAAATGATCTTTATTTAGGCAGTCTTCCATAATCTCAATGTTTGCAAACATTTGTATCTGGTATCTTTTAATTTATAATAATGCAGAAGTCGCCTGCCTTATACAAAATCATTTGATTAGTTTACAGATATTCTTAAAATATAATAATGATATATGTTACAATACATAATAATAATAATAATAATAATAATAATAATAATAATAATAATAATAATAATAATAATAATAATAATAATAATAATAATAATAATAATAATAATAATAATAATAATAATAATAATAATAATAATAATAATAATAATAATAATAATAATAATAATAATAATAATAATAATAATAATAATAATAATAATAATAATAATAATAATAACAACAACAACAACAACAACAAGAATATTAATCAGTTTTATATGCACTTAATATAGGTAAGTTGTTATTGGTTTCAAATGTAAACTGTCAGTTAACTGTTCAACAGTCTTCCTCAAAGTTATATTTATATAAATTTATAAGTATCACATTCTATATGTATTATAAACATGCATCAAAATTAATTTATTATATCAATTATGTAAATTACTAACTTAGAATGAAGCTTCTATCTACTAAGCAAAATTGAAAAAGTACTCACTGCCAAACTCAGATTACTACACTGCCAATGGTATAAATTCATAATACCCATAAATCTTAATAAGCTGCAAAATCTAAATCATATATAAATGAACCCATAAAAATATTTGTATCAATTTATAAATGGAATCTATATAAAAATAATGAAACACACATACATAAATCTAAAAATTAAAGTATATACAACATAAAACCTTAACATCCAAAAATATTTTCGATATTGTATAACAAATGTGTTTTTAACTTTTAGGATAAAATGTATATTAAAAAACTTTTTTTTTTTTACCAAAATGCCATAATATGGTGTAGTATATCAAGATTCATAGAATTCAATTAAGAAATAACACATACTTATTTGACAATGAAAACTCTCAGCATACTCATATGCAATTAAGCATGTTTGCAATATTTTATATTATATATACCTTGATTTATGCATTAATATATATATATATGTGTGTGTGTGTTCATATATATAAATATATTAATTTTAATGGCATTTTTATTTACTTTTTAGATAATTATAAGCTATGATTGTACCAGGCAAAATATTAATTTAAAATGCCATTGCAAACTGAAATATATTAGTAATAGTATTTGTCTGATCCACATTTAAGCTAAAAATGGTTATTCGCATAAATTTTTTTAAGTCTCATACTTATATGTGTAACTTTTTATATATTTTCACAAATAAATAAGATTCTCCCATAAAGAAATGTAGATAAAATTGGAAAAAAATTCACAGACTTTCAGACGCAAATATAATTAATTATGGACACATGCACACGCGCACAAACATGCATATATATATATATATGGCTGCAAACAAAGGAATTTAACTGAAAGGAGAAACTTTGATGCTTCTTTGAAGCGTTAAAGGAACCAAGCAGGGCAAATTCCTAATGATTATTAATATAGTATATGAACATGGATGGACTCCTCACTGATAAGCATCAGCCAGCACAGTGAGTTTATTGGCTTTTTACCACTAAGTTCAAAATCAAGAAACTCCATGGTACTTTTTATCAATTACCTGATAACTCTTAACTGAAATATCAGTTGAGTTTTTTGAAAGCAGATTGAATGTGTATGTAATGGAACTATTTTTAATAGTTATTCACAGTCATAACAGGCAAAATTAAATAATGACTCTTATTTCCAGGGGACTGTAAAGTTGCCAGCCAAGGCTGCTGTTGGCAGTCAAAGGGAGATGCTAAGAACATTCTAATTTCATACTCAGGATGCTATTTGATGATAAACTTTTAATTAGGGAATTATAATTTCAGATCACTTTCAAGTGAAGGAAGATTAAATGGAACATTATTGGACATTGGAAAATTAAAAAAAAACAAGGTAAAAAAAAAAACCAATTGATTTAAAAAGTAAACATGTACTGTAAAAAGACATAAACATTCAAGGAATGGAAGAGGGTTATTATAAATAAAAAATAAAAGAACAACAATGTGAAGATTGCTGAGATATCAGACAGAGTGACAAGATTAGTTATTCAATTTAATGATAGGTACTAAATGCAGATAATTCAAGTTTATGTGCCAACAAGTTCTCATTGTGATGAAGAAATAAAGGAATGTTATATAGATATACAAAAGGCTTTTGATCATCCCAAATAACATTTTAAATTTGTCATGGGAGACTTTAATGCTACAACTGGTAAACACTTGAAAGGTGAAAGTGCTGTGGATAAATTTGCTTATGGTGACAACCTTTCTGTAAAAAAAAAAGTAAATGAAATGTACTTGGAAGGATGCAAATGAAGGTACAACAGAATTGGATTATATTTTGACTAACAAAAAATATGTACTTCAAGAATGTAATTTCTTAAAAAATTTAACACAAAAAATGATCCAAAAATTGTTAAGAAAAACAATATTCACAGTTAATATTCCTATGTTTCAGAAACATTCTACTGAATTTAAATTAAAACTTTCAAATCATTTTCATATATTAACAGATTTTGAACATGGTTCAAATTTGAATGAAATCATTAGAAAGATAATTACTACACTTTTAAAAACTGCATCAAAGATAGCTGGTATAAAAGAGCAACAGTTAAAATTTTTACTGAGACAAGGGAATCTATGAAAAAAATAAGAAATGTGTAAAAATAATAACATTAAGATGGATTGAATATCTAGATAATAATGATAAAAGAAAATATAATTGTGAAATATAAGTGAAAGTTATAAAAGAGAATAAAAGACTCAAAAGTATAAAACATCTTGGTATTGTTATGAAATTTATTTCTGTATTAAGAAAAAAATATACTACTAAAAAGAGTGATGACATCATGAAATATATGAAAGAGTTTTATAAAGAATTATATAGCAATAAAGAATAAAAAAAAGATTATTTTATAAGTACAACATCTTCTGAATTGCCCAAGATTTCAAATGAAGAAGAGAGACATGTAAATAAATTTATGATGAAAAAAAGAAAAAGTCTTGGTAATGATGAAATTATAATTGATATCTTAAAGGAGGTAGGTGAAGAAATAAAGAAATTGTTGCCAAAGTTACATATCAAATGTCTAAACAATAAAGATGTACCAATTGATTGGGAAAATGCAATAAAGATGATAAAAAAGATATTTAAAATGCATATATCAGTTTTATATAAAAATTTTATCAAGATAATTTACAGCTGGTATACAATGAATTTTGGATTTTAATCAACCAAAAGAACAAGCTGGATTTTAAAATGGTTTATAGTGGATCATACCCAAATTTTGAGAGAAGTTATTATGACAGGCACACTTTGTATGGCCATGCATACTATGATATTACCTAATAAAATGGCCAAAAATATGTAATAACGCCATTAAATGTGTGTGTATGCCATCTATATAAATTTTAATCAAGTCAAATTATAAAATAAGTGAGAGATATCTGTGGATATGTCATATACTCGCACACACACAAGAAAATCCAATAGTTAAGGCTTATAATGTGAAGTATTATCATATTAGCTACATGCTTACAATTTATTTTTATTATTATTTTATGTTCATTTTTTTTTTATAAACACAAGTATGTGTATGCGTAATTTGCATGTATAATTTTTTTTTTTGTTTGTTAAATGCTTGTGAAAAGAAAGAGAAATGGTAATATTTAAAAAAATCTAACATATAGGTAATTTTAAATCAAAAGTTGCACTAGATATCTTTCTCTACAAACCCATTGTTCCAAATTTAAAAAAGGTCTAAAGGCAAATACATTTTAATAGATAGGTAATTTTGTTCTTTTTTTATTATTATCAAATGTTTCAATTCAACAAAAGAGTTCGTTAAAATTTATGTTAATGTGGGTGGGGAAAGATATCCAATTTAATTAAAAATATGTTTTAAATGGAATCTGATTATCGGAAAATAACTTAGATAATCAATTGAATTAAAAATAAATAAATTCTTGAGATTAATTAGTGGATGTCATGGGAATGCTTCACGCATTGTATGAATCCATTAACAAAAGTCAAATTTAATTAATTAAATGTGTTTCAGAGGGGTAACTAGATTGAGATTCTAATGAGGAGGGCTAAATGCTATTCACCAGTTTAGTGGCAATCAATTGGGCACAGGCATTCAATCAGACACAAGCAGTTATTAAGTCAATAATTCACTCACTTATGCTATCTTTTTAGATTTATCTGAACTTGCTTGTTTGAACTTAGAAAATTTTCAGTTCTAATTATTTTTTCTTAAATCATGCCGATATAAACTTCAAGATGGTTTCCAATTAGACAATTCATATTAGTGCAGTAGAGAACTGTTTGTGGGAAGGTGTTGGTCTTTGAAAACCTAAAATAAAAGAATCATTATCAGTGCCGTAGAAAACCAAAGAAGAAATTTATAATTAAATCCCAAGCACAAATGTCTTGTGTCAGTGAAATGATCATGGGGTAGGAACCCCCAGTCAGCGTGCCCACCCAGCTCCGCTCCTGCCATCAGCAAGGTCTCCTGAATCCAGCCATCAAATGATTGTGAGAACCGTGGAACAGTACCAGAATGGTCTCCTGAATCCAATTATCAAACGATCATGAGAGCTGTTGAGCCATATCAGAAATGTCTCCTGAATCTAGCCATCCAATGAAGCTGAAAGCTGAATGATGCCGTGTTAAAGAGAAGTCCCTGCCATCCTGGATGAACAGATAAATAGCCCACTTAGAGCCCAGAGAAGTGCAAAAAGACTTTACATGGTACACTCTATTTTATTAATTACATATTTATTATTATGTGTTATATATTTTTTCATTTATATTTCTTTGCGTAAAATATCGCACTTATTTAATGTAATAATTAGTATTTGTAAAACGTATTCATGTGCAAGTGTATGAACCTCAGACCACTTTCTCATTAATTAATTCTTTTTTTTTATGCTTTAATATTATATTTCTTAAGCAAAATAACTATAATACTCTCATATACATTTTTTTATATTATTTATTATGCATTGGGGTTATTATTATATTTATCTTGGGAATTGGTGAAGGAATTCAATAAACATTTATTTAATATTTATAAAACTACCTTACTGCCTTGATAATTTATTATTTCATTCTCTAACATAATAAGACACTTAGATAATTGTGTGAGTTTTAGTTTCCATTTCTTTACCTGAGATAAAGAGAACAATGAGCTAGCATATGGGATACTCCCTTATTGGGTTTTAAATCTTTGGTCATCGGGTGTTTATTTCTATTAGATTTAGTTTGAATCATTTTATTTCATGTTATTATTGGCCTTACATATCCTTTTAGGAGGGAGAATTAATCTTTTGCTTTCTGGGAGTGGCACAAAGGACTTAAATTAAAGACATCTTTCAAAGATATGTAAGAGTCAATATTTTATAAACGTACCGATGACTGTATCAAACCGATCATAAAAAAGATTTGAAATTACTTCTTATCCTGGCGTGCCACCATATTTGTTTCATGTTTAATATGTGCGCATGCTCACCTTACCAGGGTAGGGATGAACCGGTATATTATAGAAAGGACCAATGAATATGAGTTGTCATTATGCTTCAAATTTGAGATTATTAAAAGGCATTTGCTTCTATAAACATTTCTTCAGTGATTAAAGCATTGGATCATCAAGATATTGATCCAGGATAATGTCATATTCTGAAGAATATTTATAAAAATGTAACAACAATGATTATATTACATATTGATAATAAAAGATTAACATTGAGATGGATGTAAGACAGGATCACTTTGTATCTTCAAATGTTTTACAGCAGTTTTTCAAAAAGTCTTTTGTGAATTAAAATGTGAAGCTAAGGGAGTAAAAGTGAATTGAAATTATTTGTCATCTAGATTTTGCAGATGATATAATTGTTTTTATTAATAATGCTTCAGAGCTTCATAAGATGAAAGTGAGAAAGTATAACTAAAGGTAAATGTTCGATGCATTTCCTAAAAGAAGAAAATAAAGATAGATAATGATGAGTTAAAAGAAATTAACAAGTTACAAATACTTTGGTTAAATTATTACTATAGATGAAAACATAATGAATGAAATTAATCATAGAACTGAACATGTTTGCAGTGCTTTTGATAGAAATAACTTAATATTAAAAGGAAATGTGCCTGTGTGTTTTAAAAAGGAGGTTTTAATAAATGTATTTTACCAGTTCTTATTTATGGATCTGAGACTTGAACACATAATGGAGTAGCAGTACAATGACTTCAAACCACAAAATAAATTACGGAGAGATACATGTTAGCAGTAACAAAAAGGGATTGAAAATGAAATACATGAGTGAGAAAACAAACAAGATTACTGACTTCATTGAAAAAATTAAGACACTGAAGTGGAATTGAACTGGACACATTACTAGAGGACATAAAAAGAGATGAACAATTAAAATCGTAAACTGGATTTCAAGAGAGTTTAAAGACATAGAAACATATCACATGTGAGATGGACAAATGAAATGAGGAAGTGAGCTGGGTGGTGTAGAGAAGAAAGGCTAAAGATCTAAAAAACTGGACTAAATTTGGAAAGATCTTCATCCTGAAGTGGATCTATAATGGTTCAAAATGATAATAATGATATATTGAAATGATTATTTTATAGTGACTACTTTATCTTAAGGTAGAAAACAAAAATGAGACTATAATCTAAAGCTAGATAGGTTACTTAGATTCATATGTATGTATAAAAGAATTGCAAAGAAAAAAGACAAAAAAGACGATTTAAAAGGCTTTATAATATTAAAATTATCCATTCAATTTTAAACTTATATAATTTTGCATTAAAATCTAATAATTTGGATTTAAAACGTTATGTGCATGGTGTATGTGTGCATTCTTGTTTGTTCGAAGTTTCAGCAAGTTAACATACTACATTTGTATTTTAAAAATAAAATTACCACCATGTAAAAAATGTCTTGATTAAATTACCACCATGCAAAAAATGTCTTGGTTAAATTTCTTTTTTTTTTAAAATACAGTATTAAAAATTTGATAATAATCGTAGGGTGTAAAAGCTATTAAATCCAAATAAACAAAAATATTAACATATAAATTTGTCATAAAAGATATTTTATATGTTAAATGCACTAAAACGCAAGTAATGGTAAAGTACAAATTGAAATATTAATTGGCTGAGCGATTTCGAGAAGTTTTATTTTCTTATAGTCATAGCTTCACCATTGCGTAGGTTTTAGCGCATTTAGACATGTGACTTGTTTAATTGGGAAGTCTACGTTTTTCTTATTCTTATGTAAAGATATTTATATTCAGATAGTAAAAGGATGAAGGAATTCTAAAATTATTTTATATCAATTAAAATTGTTGATTATTTTAATTGATATTAGGTAATTAATTGAAATTTAATAATAGATTTTCTTTTATTACATTCCATTAGATAGTTGTACAAACAAATTTTGTGAAGTGATATATTTTTATTCGTTAGATTGCAATTTTCAACAAACTATGTAATAATAAAGTAAGTCTATTAAATTTTAGCTGTTACTCTTTTTAATTATTGTTATTGTATCACTCTCATAGCCAAAACACAAAAAGTTATTACATATGTTTCAAATTTACAAATGATATAAAACTCAAACCAATTGTTATTTCACAGGAGCAATATATATATATACACACTGTACCCTGCTCTAACACAATCTAAACAAATCTAACCTAAAAACTCTCCGGCTAACTTCTACTAAATATAATAATCTATAATCGAGTTATGTAAACAATAACTACTAAAGATAGTATTATTGTCACTAGCTCAAAATATACTCCTAACGTATAATACTTAATCAAGTTAATATTTTATAATAATTAAAATAATAAATTAACCTAGTTAAAATATAATAATAATAATAATAATAATAATAATCCGAAGCACAATATGCAAAGAAAAACTCTTCAACAACAGAAGCAGCCTTATTCTTCAAAGCAATTTTAGCCACAGTAAAACAGCGGAAAAAATACGGACCCATTGTCATGCGGCTTGATATAGAAGCTGCATTTGACTCAGTCAATATATACACACTTCTAAAAATGCTAAAAGACACAGAAATTCCTAGAACACATCTATATATAATTGCTAACCTGCTTCTGAACAGAGAGATCCATATAACTTTAAATGGAAGAAACTCACCATCTTTCACACCCACCAAATCTATATCCCAAGGATCCCCTCTTAGTTCACTATTGTTTATATTTTACATCAATCCCCTTATTAAAAGCATACAAAATGCATTTACTGGGATCGAGATACCAGACACAACATAGCGCACTACATGCATCACCTATATGGATGATGTTACCATATTCCTAACATCAAAAAAACAAATGCCGCAACTCCAAAAGATATTAGAAGAATATTCACAAAAATATGAATTAACATTTAATCCGGCAAAAACCACAGCCTGTTCACTATACACTGGTAAACCATGTACATCAATTTACAAATCAAAACCAAACTCTTTCCTTGGGTTCCCATTTCATATGGGAATTACAGGAATGAGATGCCATATCCAAAATAAAATTAAAGAAGAAGCCACAAAAATTATAAACTCCTTGTCCAAGGCATATCTTTCACTATATTTCAAAGTACAGTTAATTAACCAGCTTATCACAACCAAAATAACATACTATGTATCGGTTATTTCATTCTCAAAGGGGTTCATTTCAAAAATTAAAACCATATATAATAAACTACTTTGGGCCAGAAAAACAGTAGCAATTTCCATTAAAAAACTTAGCCAACCCCTACTAAAAAATGGACTTGGCTTGCACAACATCAATATTTTTCATCTACAGAAGTTAAGGAACTCAATAATCACAATACTTGCCAAATACCCAAAAATTAACCACTTGCTAGAAGTTACTCCAACAGATAGACCACCTCCAAAAGGTTCCTTTTCACCAACATTATATACCAATGCAAAACCACAGACAAGATTCCAGAACAGTATTTGCATAAGTATTCATACTGGGATATTTATGGTTTAATAAACAGAGAAGCAGATACTAATGTTATACAACCTATGCTAGGAATTAACAAGAGACTACTCAAGGAATATAAAAAATGGGCTCTAGAGCCCAAATACTTTGATTTTATCATGAAAATTAATCTCATTGCCTTGCCAACAACCCGCTTTCTTTATCATAAAAGAATGTATATATCTATTGACCCCTTCTGTGGACTCTGCCATCGAGCAGAAGAGACACTGGACCACTTTATCAATGTGTAGCACTTAACCAAACACGACAGATGATGTGTAACACCTACAGAAAACTGGGTACAATCATTAATCACATAATAGCTGCTTTTCAGGGAAGATCAATACCTAGCATTAGGGCAGCCACATTTGTTCTATATGCGTACTGGTGCACCTGATGTATTTTCTTAATTGGCAATAACACCAGACGACACCCAGCTACATTTAGCAACAAACTGTTACACATTCGAAATGAAGATAAAATAATAACCAACCCCCACTTATATGTAGCAACATGGTCATTGTTAAAACAACCATAAATGCTGTGAATGCTGCAAAGAAAACTATCATACAACTAACATTCAAAGTGACATGCGGACAAAACTAAATAAGCTCCTCAAACTTTAGAACTCTGATTATTTTTGCTTTTTTATTTTTTATATTGTTATAGTCCACTAACCACAAAGTGTAACCACTAAATTCATTTATATGTGTTTACCCTAATATTCATTGTAGGTTAAATTTCAAATTTTCTAGATGTAAACTTATGTAAACCATTGAGATCAATAAAGCCTTTAATGAAACGTCATAATAATAATAATAATAATAATAATAATAATAATAATAATAATAATAATAATAATGATGATGATAATAATAATAATAATAATAATAATAATAATAATAATAATAATAATAATAATAATAATAATAATAATAATAATAATAATAATAATAATAATAATAATAATAATAATAATAATAATAATAATAATAATAATAATAATAATAATCATCATCATCATCATCATCAGGGTTTAAATTAAATATTCATCCCATCTATTATACTAATAATTTAAATTACAACTAGCTCATTAATTACAATTAAAATATAGTTCAATTAAAAAAATACTAATATAAAATTATAAAACTCTTTACATGAGATATTCAGCAGGATACATGGTTTAACATTGAGAATCTATCCTGAAAGATATACTCTCAATGGCATAAGAATATTACCCCTATTTAACTCATAAAAAAATTAACTTGTAATACTCTTATGTTTTGACACTCATACAATAAATCCTAACTTAACAACTTACTAAATTTATTATAAACAATAAATCAATTACTATCCCTTCATAAAAATAACATTAAAATTTAACATGATCTAAAATTTCTATCCATCTTTACTTCATACAAACTCTATAATTATTTAACATTTCAAGTTCATCTCCTAACAATAATAATAAATTAATTAATACCATGTAGTTAAATATAATGAGGGAATTTACATATATTTAACTACCCTCACAAATCAACAACAAACAACTAGAATAGTTTAATGATTAATTATTATAAAACATCATATAGAATAGTTTAATGATTAATTATTATAAAACATCATATAAAATCTTTATTTATTATTATGTGGCATTTACAGAAAATTTTATATTCTTAATACAATTGCAATATTAAATATTCTAAAATTGGCATTGGATAATTTTCATAATTGCCAATAATATAATATATTTTTATTAATCATGTGCAAATAAATAGTATGCCACATAATTAATCTTCATAAATCATATGTGTATACGAAGATTCAAAGAAAAAACTCTTGGACAAATCAAACTCTCAAGATGATATTAATTTCAAAATATTAACAATTTATTATAATTTAACAATATAATATATTTATAACAATATAATATATTAATAATAATATAAGCTTGTTAAAACTTAAACATTTTCAAAGAAAATAACATAAGAAACTTAATTACATTAAAATATTTACATAAGAAAACATAACAAAAATAAACAAACATTGAATAGCCTTCATTCCAACTATTTAGTATATAAAATAGAATATAATACATTATAGCAATAATAACCATTATTTTTATCATTATAACAATATTCTATTGTCATTATTAAAAATAAATGATAACAATAAATAAATATAACTTCTTTGACTAATAACATGCTTCACATTATTTAGAAAAATAATTATAATTATAATAATGCTTATTAACTATGAGCTTTAAATTATAATTAGCACTTAGTCAAAACATAGCAAATAACATAACATTGAAAAAAAAATTAGGCACTTAGTAAAGCATCATTTTTTTTTACCTTTCAAGTAAAATTTAATATTTCAATGCAAAATTTAAATAAAGAAAAATATAGTTACTGAATTAACTTTAATCATCACTTTATAAAACTAATTATTTTTAAAATATTTTAAAATGTAATAATCCTATAACTTTTCTTTTCTATGAGTTACTCTTCTTATAGAAAATTCAAATCATATTAAAAAATTATATTGCTTGACATTTTTTATTTATTTTATAATCTATTATCATACAATCATTCAGATATTATGCCTTCATTATTCTTTATCACAATCAAACAAAATCTGCATTAATATTTGAGTTTAATAATCTCTAACATTCAAGCATTTCAAGGAATATCAAATCATTCCTTCTCTATGTTCACTATAAACAGTAAATAATTAAACATCATTTGTGATAGAATTTTTCTCTTCTCTTGCATTCCCAAGAATTTACAACTTTCAACAGTCTAGTTATTATTTTAACCATCTTTAAACTATCATTCATGTTGCAATATCTAGTGGTGATTAATAATGATTATAATGAGGGATATGGATATAATAATAATTCAAATGAGTATGAAACAGCATGGTTGCAGTGCTTAAGGTCACACATTTATCATGTACCCTAAATTCCAGTCATGAATTTTACCCAAGCTCTTACTGAACTATGGAAAGAATGCAACTGTCCATGTCCTACCTGTACAGTCCTTTGTTAACTGTATTTTAATTTTTAACTTATAACAATATGATTCACATATAATATTCTTCCTTAATATCCCCAGTATCCAGGATTTCATTTCATAATTATTTTTCCAAGACCATAATCATTTATCTTCCACATACTGAATAATTCTGCAAACCACTTTTTCAAAATAAATATCTAATATAAAATTCAAGATGGTTCAAAATATCATATACACAAATTATTTCAATAAAAAATTCATTATTATTATACATTCATTCATATATCGTAGTATTAAATAATTTAGAGATCAATATTTTTATATTATTATATCTAAACAAATACTATCTATAACAATACTAAAAAACTCATAATCATGTTATAAACATATATGCATATTCAAGCATTCATAACAAATTATTTAAAATAGCTTTAGATAAATTACAAGGCATTCTCTTACAGTTACCTTACATTCATAAAATAATATGTTCATAATCATATGAATAAGATTCATCTGGCTTTAATATTCAAGCAATATGGTAAATGAAGCAAAATATAAATTAAAATATCATTTAAAGTATTATTAAAATTTGATATAAAATATAACAAATTACCTATAATTCCAACAATTATTGGAATTATATATGGTGATCCCCTTCTTTTCTTGATCATCTAAATATCAAATAAACTACAGGTATTTTATTTTATCTTTAAGAAAATTAAATTTCTGATACCTATCTTTTTCTTTATTTATTAAAAAAAAATTATTTCAATATTTAAGCTAACAAAATATATTTCTAATGAACATGTTAATTAAACATTATTAACAATAATAATAAAAATATTAATACTAAAAACTAAAAAAAAATTCAAAGCTACTAAAGTCTTTCTTTGCTTTGATTCTTGCAGTGCTTTGCTTCTCCCTCATTGCTATGGACACCAGAAAAAGTTTGAACAAAAACTTCTCTCTTCCCACCATCACTCATTAAACTCAATAAATCACAAAGTTAAATCTTTAAAAATCTTGGTAAAATATTGTCCATCTATATTGAATAAATACATCACTAAGTTCATTTTCATAATATTTAACAGGAGAACTAATATTTCTTTCATAGGAAAACATTCAGTACTATATTTTCATATCAAATAATATATTTTTCATGTATGTATATTTTTTATCATACTGGTTCAACTTTTTTTATAGCAAAATATAGTGATAGTAATATTTTTCCTCAGTAAACATTTATCAAGCATTTTATAAAATAAGATTTATTTATCACTTAATTTTTCAGCAGACAACTTTCATCCCTATTTTTTTAAAACAAAACATATATATTCACATTTATTAAAAATAAATACTTCTTAAAAAATTCAAGATTTTTTTCTATTTTCAAATGTATACATCTTAATAATTTTTTTGCATAAAATTGTACAATTTCTCCATTCAGGCAATATTATATAACATAAAGATAATCTTTAAAAATCCTATCACAATCCATCTCATTTTTAATAAAAAAAATCATTTAAAATGTATAATTCATTTATCTTTCTTTAAATAATAAATTTTTTTAAGATGTATAATTTTTTTAAGATGTATAATTTTTTTTTAAGATCCATAATTTTTTCAAATATGTAACTCATTTTCTAAAAGTATAAAGTCCAAAAGTTATTTTCTCTCAATCTTGCTATGCACAAATTTCAGCTATATAATATCCATTCAAGCCATTCTTTTTAAAATAAACTAAGAATAAAATATATTTGCATTTATAAATAATACAATGTATATTCACATTTTATAAGATTCCTCTAGATGTATTTAATTCAATTGCATAATATCATTTATTCTTTCTTTTCTTTTAAAATACTTAAAATTTGTTAAATAACTTTTAATTAATATCCTTTGCATATTTATAAAATATAAATTTCTTGACAATTTATAGTTATAAGAATTTATCATCATTATTAAATATAAATGTTCTTTTATTCCATACATACTCAACATATTAAACTTAAAGTTTTTATGCACCCTTCAATCTCCTTTGGTTATATGGTTTGAATTCTCATGGCATCAGACATATTAGGCTGATGCTTCAATGACAACTATTCATTTCCATAAAATTATCATAGTTTTTCATTAAGTTTCGAAGTGAAATTTTGTTCAAACAGTGAGTACATGTAAAGAATCATTTAAAATTATACTTTTAACTTTTAAATAAAAAATAATTTATAAAAAATTACAACTTTAAGCAAGACCAGATTAGACAAACAAAACAAGATTAAACAAAAATATTAATAATAAAATTCTACTGCCTAAACTGATTGAACACCTCTATTTATACTTATTCTATCTAGTAATCTCATTGGTTAATCAAATTTTTTTATCAAATACTAATTTACATATAAACCAAATTATTTTTTCTACAAAATACTTTTTTAAATTATGACTCATCATTTTAACATTATATTAAAATTTATTTTACATTTCTATAATATTAAACACCATTTACTTAAACAATTAAATTTATTTAAATGCACATTGATTACATAAGTAATATTTACTAAGGCTATAAACCTCAAGAATATGTGCATGAAAATGCAAAGGTAGGGACCTCTACAGGTCTTAATTACAAGCTTATGCTTAAAGTATATTTAACAACTTGAAATATTAATTTTAAAGCAAAAAATATTATTTAAACAATACAACAAATTTAATTGCCTTACAAGCAGTTGTCCAAGGTTTATGGGTTCACTTTCTGGCCAATACTTTGATAAAAGAAAAAAAATAAACATTTTAATTTGTCTAATTTTACTAACAATAAACTACAAATCAGTACTTTTTTTTCTAACACATGAAAGTTCCAAGACAAACATACAATCTTTCAATTATGTGATACTTTTAGAACATTCTAGAATGATTTAATTACAAATTATTTAGAATAATTTAGGTAACAAATTATTTATGATTTATTATATATATATTTAATATTAAACTACTAAACATCACATTTATCACCATTTCTTATGCTAGCACATAACTGTTATTAAAACAGGCAAAACTCTCCATACAGTAATGCCACTCAGTGCCAACCAGAATAATCAATGGATGTCAGAAGACTTGTGCATGAAATCACCATCTAGTGCCTACTCATCCAATATCCCCAAACTAGTTTCTGGCTTGTGTCATCAGTGAGGAGCTTTGGATCTAAGAGCACTGCACCTAGGTCTTAGGATCTAATGCAACCCTCCAGCAGCCACCTTTTATCTCTACTTAACTACAAAACTATGAAAATAAAATTGAAAACACAATAATATTTTCAATCTAAGCTCAATAGCTTATATAGTCATATGGGTCTGAACTCAGTTCAGTGCCCATAACTTTTGGTGTGTTTTGCTTTTTACCAACTGTTTTAGTATAACAGCTATGTGCTAGCATAAGAAATGGTGATCATGTGATGTTTAGTGGTTTAACCTATTCCTGCCTAATAGGATAATGGTGTCTATGGTTATTAAAGAGCCAAAAACACCAAAATGTATGGGTACTGAACTGAGTTCAGACCCATGTGACTATATAAGCTATTGAGCTTAGATTAATATTGTGTTTTCAATTTTATTCTCATAGTTTGTAGTTAAGAAGAGATAAAAGGTGACTTCTGGAGGGTTGCATTAGATCCTAAGATCTATATGCAGTGCTCTCAGATCCAAAGCTCTTTACTGACTAAGGGCACAATTCAAAAACTAGGCTGGGGATATTGGATGAGTAGGCACTAGATGGGGATTTTTATGCACAAGCCTTCTGGCATCCATTGATTACTCTGGTTGGCACTGAGTGGCACTACTGTAAGGAGAGTTTTGCCTGTTTTAATATTTAATATTGTAATTAAACTATTGTTTCAATGTTATATCTGTTAGATATAATAAATATTAATTAATTTTATCTTTCAAATAACATATAAAATATTACTTTTATTATTTAAACTATATTAAAATAACTTTAAAATACTTTAAATCTCTTTATAAATTTCCTATCAAACAAGTTCAAACCTATTTTATCACAAAATTAATATATAATACTATAGACTACTATAAATTTAAAATTTTTTCACAACTAACTATTTTTAAACTTTACTTAAAATGACTGTGACAAATACACGGGAACAGTTATCCTCCTATGGATAAAAAAAAAATTTAATTTTTCAAACATTATTTAATAAAACTTTAATAAAATATAATTATTCACTTATCAATATGTTACTTACCAATTTATACTTTTATCAACTATTTTTATAAATAATTAAGCTATTTTCATTAAAACAATGACAATTTTACACATCAACATCTTTTTAAAAAACAACAACATATAATTCATTTAAAAATACTACCAATAACTTTACCTGTTAAAATATTTATATGATAGAAGGGTATGAAATTAAGCTCCTAGCATTATGTATACCTTTTACTCCTGGTGTAGTAAACATGAATACACTTCTTTTTATTATTTTATAAGTTTGAAACAAAATGTCAAAATATTTTATGTCTTATCCTTGTTTTTTTTTTAAACATTCCTTCTGATAGGGTTATACCATTTGTAAATGTTGTCTTATTCTGGCTTATTTGTCTTTATCTATAATTTTTTTGTAAGAAAATTACTTTAATTTTTTTCTAACTCATCCTTTTAAAATTTTACTTTAGTCTTTCCTCCATCTCTCTCTCTTTATCAATATCTCTCCAAACAAAATTTACCTTAACTTTCTTGCCATTTATCCATTTAAGTTTCACTTAGTCTTTCTGCATTTCTCTCTTTATGAATGTATTCTTTAAGAAAATTTATCTTAACTTTCTTTTGATTTTGAAATTTGAGCTTCACTTTTGCTTTTCCTGTATCTCTTTCTTTATCAACATTCTTTCTAAGAAACTTTATCTTAATTATCTTTTCACCTATAGTCTTGACTTTAATTTTAGCTTTTCCAATGTTTCTTTCTTTATTCACATTTTCTCTAAGAAAATGTACATTAACTATTTCTTTCTCTAGCAATTTAAGCTTCACTTTAGCTTTTCCAACATCTTTTCATCAATTATTTTTTTAAGAACATTTACATTAACTAGCTCTTCATTTATTCCTTTGAGTTTGACTTTCACTTTTCCTAAGTCTCTCTCTTTATTAATATTTTTTCAAAGAAAATCTACATTAACTATCTTATCTTTTATCACTTTCTAAGTTTGATTTTAGTTTTTCCAAAATCTTTCTCCTTATCTAGCATCTTTCTACCAAGATTTACACTAACTACCTTCCTACTCATTCTTTTGAGTTTTACTTTTGCTTTACCAATATCACTTTCCAGATCAATACTTTCTTTTAGAAAAATTATCTTAATCATCTTTTTACTCATCGCTTTGAGTTTCACTTTAACTTTTTTTTATATTTTTCTCATGATTAATTATTTCTTTATGAAAATCTATTTTAATTTTTTTTCACTCTTAAATTTAAGTTTTACTTTGGCTTTGCCTATATCTCTATCCTGTTCAATTACTTCTTTCATAAACTTAACATTAGATATCAAGTTTTTAATTCCATTAAATAATACTTTTTTATAAATACCAATTTTTGGATGAATATTTCCATAATTAATGGTACATTTCTGGATTACATTTTGTATTTTATTCTTAAATTTGTTACTAGTATTATCAGTGACCTTCGGTAATTCATTTTCTAATATTTCTAGACATTTTTCATTTAAAATACTCAATTCTATCCCTAAGGACTCATCAACTTCTTTGTCTTTACTAAAGTGTACATTAGGATTTTCAGAATTATCTATACTCTCTTCTTTAATTACTTCTTCAGATGATTCTTCAGATGGTTTATTCTCTCTTACATCATAATTTATTATTTCCATAAGCTGTTTACTCTTTTCTACATCTTTATTAGTTAACTCAAAAGACTCCTTGGGTTCTTTCAAATTTTTACTACATAATTCGCTATTTTTATTAGCTACTTCAAAAGATGTTTTACTGTTATTTATATCTTTATTAGTTAATTCAATAGGTTCTTTATATTCTTCCAAATCTTTATTAAATAATTCAATATATTTACTAAATATTTCAACAAACTCTTTAGGTTTTTGTAATTCTTCATTATTTAATTCCTTATCGTGATTAACTACTTCAACAACTTGCTGATTTTCTTTATTTGCTAATTCAACAAATTTTTTATCTTCTTCTATATCATTATTTATCAATTCAGCAAATGTTTTTTTCCTCTTCTATCTCTTTATTACTTTGTCAACAGATTGCTGATTTTTTTTCCCTTTACTAATTCAACAGATTATTTATTAACTTCTAACTCTTTAGTGATTAATTCAATAGTCTCTTTATGATTTTCAACTTCTTTACAAACTAATTTAACAGATGACTTATTAACTTTGACTTTTTTTACTAACCAATTCAATTGGTTTCTGAATATCTTCTATTTTATTGCTACCCAATTGTATAGATGGTTTATTTCCTTTTAACTTATTATTTAAAGATTGATTAATATTTTCTTTAGAAGATCTAATATCTTCTTCAAGAGATTTATTATTTTCATCTATCTTATTAATCATTACATGTAATTTACTATCTATAGATTTATACATATTTTCAATCATCAGCAGTATTTCTCTCATTTGTGCTTCAGTAAGAACTTCTTTCGTGGTTGTAATTTTTTCCTTATTATAAACCCCTATCTGTACTTTCACCCTGCACTTAACTATTCCCTATGACAATCTACAGGAACATAATAGATAGTATTAAATTATAAATAATTACCCTATTATAGCAGTAGAACTTGAGGGAGTAATTGTTAAGGCATTAATAGACAATGGCAACCAGATATCTATAATATCAGAATACTTAATTAGTGAAATTATTGGAAATAAATTAATCCTTATCTTCTCTTCCAGTTAAACAGATGCAAGTGACCCTATCCAATGGCAAAAGTGCCAAGTTAGTTAGTTGTCAAGTCTGGATAACTATTAATGTCAATAGCTATAGTTTTGAACATAACTTTTTGATTATGCCTGGCTTAGTTTATGAAGTGATCATAGATTCCAATTTCATGAATAAATACCAGTGCATATTACATTTTATAAATCAAAAATTTATATGTCAGAGTCTCATTTGTAAATTAAACTTTCAAATTCTGAAAACAGTAGACATTATGTGCATTCAAGATACACCACTTGATGTACATATTAAGTTAAAAATTAAAGGTTCAAACACTCTGAATATAAATCAAAAAGAAAAATTATTTAAATTGATGGAATTATTTCAATCTATATTTTCAGTTAAGCCAGTTATAATCAAGGAATATGTTTACCATATTCTATTGAAACATGTTAAACCATTTCAACAGAGAATATACCCAATCCCATATCAGTACAAAGATAAAATTAGTCATCAAATAAATAAAATTCTGGAATAGAAGATCATAAAAAATGTGCATTTTCTTACAATCCCTTAATTGTGATCTGTAAGAAAAACAGGTCAATCAGAATATGCCTTGAAGCCCATTTCCATAACTAGATGACTATGCCTGAGCAAGAGATTCCTCCACCAGTTCATAAGATGTTAATTAGATTTAAAAATAAATCTATATTTACTATTTTTGACTTAACAGCCAGTTACTGGAAACACCCCTTCATTTTAAAAATCAAAAGTATACTGCATTTTGATATGATGGGCAATCTTATGTTTTGAGAAAATGCCTTTTGGATTGGTCAATAATGGGGCTGGTTTGATCAGATGCCTTGATAAATTATTGTCACAAAGGATTAAAGGATATTCTGATTATTTTTGTAGAAGATATAGTAGTATTGAGTAGTATTTTGAATATTTGGAAATGTTTATCAATGAATGTAACATGCCTAATGTAAAAATTAATCTCGAGAAGTGTACCTTAGCCATTGATGAAATTGAATTTTTAGGTCACTAAGTTGTATCTAACAGTATTAAACCCATCCAGATAAAATATCTGCTATACAAAAATTCCCTAAACCCAAAAATAAAAAGCAACTCAGTCATTTTTAGGGTTTTGTCCATATGATAAATTCTATAAAAATTTTGCATATGACATATTATACATGCTAAAGTTACTAAAAAAGTATGAGAAATGGTGTTGGCAAACCAAATAATTTGAGCATAAAAAAGCTAAATTCCTTACCCTGATTTCAGTAAACATTTTATGTTCATAGCATTGGCTATAATTTGTGTGTAGTGCTTTATCAACTTGATCAATTTCTGAAACCCCAAGATTTATATTTCCTTAGTCAATTACTTAAATAGGCTGAAAAACACTACATGACTATAGAAAAGAAATGATCAGTCATGGTATGGGCATTTCAGAAGTCTTATGAATTTTTAATGAGGTTTAATGTAGTTGTAGTCACAGACCACAAAAGCTTGGAATTTTTAAATAAAAGATACCTAAATAATGAACATCTCATCCGATTGAGCCTATATTTGCAATAGTTCCAATTACAAAATGTAGTATATCAAGGAAAAGAGCAATATTGCCACAGATATTTTGAGTAGGGCATCCTATTGAAATAACCCATCCTCATCCAGATACAAAAAATATTATAATCACTGCTGTAAGTTTAGTAATTGATGATTCTGTAGAAAGGAATTTGGAAAATTTGCTCAAGGCCATAATAAATAATTTAATATATTACATATATTGCTTATATGGAGACTATGGTTCAAAAAAAGTTGAATATGTGTTGAGAAAATTTTTCTATTGATCAAAATATAAACTCTTCAATAGTCAATAGATTAAAATATTGTGAAACCTTCAAATTAAGTATTCTAATAAATCATTTTCCAAAGCACTGCAACCTATAATTCCCAAGAAATCTAATAAACTATTAGCCATTGACTTCTATGGACCATTACCACTCTTTAAAAGGAATAAATTTTTACTAGTTATGTACAATGTGTTCTATAAATACATGGTGGCTTATCCAGTAAAGAAAGTGGATGCTGAAAGTATTATTAAATCTTTGGGAAATAAACAATTTCTTTTGGTAGGAAAGCCCCAGTCAATATTAACTGACCATGCTATTGCCTTCATTTTCAATACTTCAAAAAAAGTGGGTAAAAAAGAGTCAGAATATAAAGCATATAATAGATTCAATCCACAGCCCCAAATCTTATCCTTGTGAAAGAATTATGAGAGATAGGTTGTTTATTTAGAGTGTATTTGGAGGACAAGCATACAAGATGGTCTGATAAACTCCATAAAGTGATAGGATACATAACATGGCCATGAATGGTTCAAACAATTTTTCTCCCATAGTATTACAGTTTGGTCAACATGAACCACTTTTAGTGAAGGCCAATTTACCTACCAAACATGAAATTATAGATCCTGAAAATGATAGGATGCATGCCTTAATTAATTTGAAAAAGATAGGAAATAAAAAGAAATTCCAAAACAAAATTACCCAGTCATTTTTTTAAGATTGGTAATAGAGTAATGATACACACTCCTAATGTTAGTTACCCACAGAAACATAAATTCAAAAAATTTATGAATTTGTATGAAGGCACTTTTCCAATCAAAATCAGATTAGTAATAATGCCTTTATGCTTGACACTCCAGCAGGTATACAAGGAACATATAATGCATGAAACCTCAAGTCCATTCATATATAAATAATTTAAAGAGAGGGTATATGTAGCATTATATTTTACTACCAATGCTTTGAGGATCTACAAAGTATGAAGTGTTTAAAAAAATTTTTTTGATTATATATTTCACAATAAATAGGAAGATCAAGTGATATGTGTAAACCAAGAGTAAGTGTCCATAAAAGCAATGTGTAAGGAGATAATCATTTTTATTTTTTTAGATAAACATCAGTTTTATATATTTCAAATATTAAATATTGCATTTCTTTATAAAAAATTTAAGAAACAATTAGTGAGTTGTTTTAGCGATAGCCATAAATTCAGGTACACATAGAATAGAGTTTGTGAATAGACAGTAAATAAGATCATAAGTAGAAAATAAAATGAATAAATTGTCAATTAAATCAGTAGAAGTGCTAGTAATTAGAAATATATAAAATTTTATTACATTTACATATAAATGTCCAGGTTTGTGTATAAATAATATTCACAAAATTAGAAAAATGTGCTAGAAAGACTAACAAAAAAATTACTGACATCTTAGATAATTAAATGTTTAAATTTAACAAATACTTCTAAAATAACAAAATATAAAAAATAATGAAATAATCGATATTAAAATATTAATAAAATTTTAGTGATCTAATAATGATTGTTGGCAGGTATTTATTGCTCCAATAAGGTTTGTTAATAGATAGATAAATGCATTTCATTTATTTGTTTATAATAAATTGATATTAAACA
Organism: Epiperipatus broadwayi; assembly: GCA_028023455.1. NCBI lineage: Eukaryota > Metazoa > Onychophora > Udeonychophora > Euonychophora > Peripatidae > Epiperipatus > Epiperipatus broadwayi. Next base: position 10,779,685 of record JAQFVV010012417.1, read on the forward strand.
TTTTTTTTCTTATTACTTTAATTTTTATTTCAAAACGAATACACATTCCCACCAATTGTGAGAAAAACCATCGGATCTCAACTGATTATTTATAGTACTAAAGAGACACCTCAGAAATCAATTACAAGGAGAGATGCATTGTAAAAAATTTTAACATTATAGGAGAAAACCTATAAATACTAGTAAATTAAAATGAGAGTTCAGTCTATAAAATTTACAGTGTAGTGTAAGATTAGTCATGTTTTTATCCAAAATCACCATTTTTATATCCAACTATAAAAAGAAAAACAATATCTTTTTTTTTTAATTTTTCAGTTAAGAAAATTTGAAATTTGTGGAAGATCTGACTAAATTTATTTACAGGATTAAACTTTTAAATTGTTTTTCTCTAATTTCAAAGGAATATGCTTTTAATATGTGTTTCAGTAAAATTTTGAGTTATTATTCCAGAATTTTATCCATAAAGAAAACATTTGGCAAAGGATTATGGAAGTGCCTCATATATAAAGAAATAAATAATATATTGTTATTGAATAGAAACGATTGAAATAATTTTTTTTTAAATGTCATAATTATGAACATGGTATAGTGATTTGGAGTACTTGTTTTGACAAAGAGTTACTTGAAGATTTTATGTGTTTATATGTATGACTATCAAAAGAATTAAGGAGATTAAAGAAATTCAAAATATATATTTAATATTTGAGATATTTTCCAAAATGGATTAATTTGATTATCATGATTTTAATCTTCAGTAAATGTGAATGAATATTCTACAGATCATTAAAGGTGCTGTCATTTGCTAGTCTTATTATTGATAAACTTGGAAATGTTCAATATTTGATTGCCATGTAAACTTTATATTAATGATGTATTAAATAGTTATATTTTAATTGATACATTAATAAATTATTAGAGTAGTAAATATACTCAATCTAACCATCAAACACTATTGGAAATCCAGGTAGTATATTTTGTATTCAATATTTAAAGGTATATTATAACACATAAGTGAGAATGAATACATATTAAATCTTGGTTGCCGGAGAGAAATTGCATTTTTTAAACCATCATTTTAAATTTATTGAAAATATAAATGTTAAGTTATATTTCATCATTTATGATTTTTTTTCTTTTAAAGTTTTTTTTCCCAATCTATGTTTGAGTAAAACTATGAATACAGTATATTTTTTAGGATCAAGGTTATTTATATTTGGTTCAGCAAAAGCTAAATGTTAAAATATTTGCTAGAATTAATTTTAAATTACAAGGTGAGATTTGCTGTTGTGATATAATTTATATGCCAGTTCCACTAGCATGGTGGAGAATTATTAAAATACTCTATTGCATAGGTGTTTCAAACTCAATTGGATAAAGACACTGACAAATGTGTAAGTATTAAATTCGTAGTGTTGAGATATTGAATTCAATTATATGTTCAAAGTAAAAGTGAAATGAAATATTGCAATCCATCTCCTACAACATTTATATTGTATTGCCACACATACCATGAGTTTATATATCAAATGTAGATGTAATCAATACATTACATACACCTTCAAAAAAGCTGATAACATTTATCTTTAATATTTGTTGTTCTACAGAGATAATTCATATTATAAATATTTATCTTTAATATTTGTTGGCCTATAGTGATGATTTGTATTTTATTATTATTATAAAATTGTTTTGTTATTTACATGACATAAACAATTTTATTTTGATTAAATTATATGGCATTATTCCTTGATTATCATTTTGATACCATTTATGTTCAGTTGAAGACATCATACTGCTGATTGATTTGAGATTATTTAAATATTTTTTATTATATTTGCTATTTGAATCCATATAATATTCAATTGCTCAAACACTTTACTACTTTTACAATGCTTTATTGCCCACTCTTTCCTGCAGTTTACAGTTTTGATTGTCCCAGCAATCTTTTTCAGAATGTTATATCTCTTAATCTTAACTGTTACAATCAAACTTTTTAAGATTTTTTAAAATTTGATTGTAACAGTTGAGATTAGGAGATTAATGTACTGAAGAAGATTGGTGGGGCAATCGAAACTGTAAACTGCAGGAAAGGATGGATAATAAAGCATTGTAAAAATAGTAAAGTGTTTGGTCAATTGAATATTATATGATATACATTTGGCAATGCAATAGAAAACAGTGGTTATTATTGTAACGTTTTCCGTTTTGCTAGGCCTTTACACGCTAATATAAACTGCGCGTGAGTTGATCAAGCTATGTCAAAAAAGAAGAAAGTTATATTTCTATTCTAAAAACATAGCTATATTTCCTGATCAACTCGGCCTAGAATTATTGCTAAGTACAATCGTGAGCTGACTCAGTTTTTAATTTCTACATGAGGGCGCCAGAGTCGTTAGACTCACTGAGTCGGCGTCAAGCATATTGTAACTCGTAAACTAAACAGAAAAAAAATGCTTTTAAACTAATCGGTATTGCATCATACCGTAACGAGAACTATTTTCTCCTTTTTGATTATTATTCCTGGGCTTGTTTAAATATATTGGCAAGGTAAATTCCGTTTTAAATCCCACTAAACTAATAATAAATTTAATACTAAAAAAAAACAACTATTATTAATAACGCACAATGAAAAGGTTGATAAAAGTAAAATCTCTTTTATTATAACAAACTAAACATATTTATAAGTTAAATTACGAATTAACTAAACAGGAAAGTACACCCACACACCAATCCAGATAATGAATCGATTAACAAAAACAGATTAAGCAATTAAAGCAATTTAATAATGTCCCAAGATCTTGTATAAAATTCTTTATTAGAAAGTCCCTTGAATACGAAAAGTCTATATCAGGATGGTAGTCTAAGCTTAGATAAATAATTGTTTGCAAACTTTTAAGTCACTAGCAGGAAAATTTATTCTTAACTTACCGGTAAGTTCATGTAGGTTTATGGGATCCCAGATCATGAAAATTTCCATTGGTCTCTCCTGCTGGCGTCTTTCATTATTGTTCCGTTCTATAGCTGGAGAAAAGGCACGGTTGTAGTGACCCTTTTATTGCAAAAAGCGGTCTCCACAAGTCCCGTTTCCATGCTTGCGTGACAGCTTGGTGCAGCAAGGGACATACCTGTGTAGAAATATATTTCTTGCCACAGGTTATGCTCGTGGAAGTTGTCCTCTCCTTTTTATATCGCGATCCAGTTTATGAAACTTCTGCGCACTCTTTTGTCTTTTTATCAGCATATAAGATAATAATCTTGTACACTCTCTCTTAAATTTAAATTACAAAGTCTTAATTTTTTTCAGCATAATTCTGCCATCTTTTTTTAATTTATCTGGATTAGTAATCTGTATGTCATTTATTCTTTCCAATTAGATAAAAAAAATAAGAATGACAATTTTAACCTTCATTGCACATTTTAACAAAAATTATACTAATCAAAAAAAAATCTAAATTTACTTTTTTAGCTTTTACCAAATGTCAATATATTTGTAACGTATATAAATAAACGTTACAATATATTGGCAAGGTAAATTCCGTTTTAAATCCCACTAAACTAATAATAAATTTAATACTAAAAAAAAAAACTATTATTAATAACGCACAATGAAAGGGTTGATAAAAGTAAAATCTCTTTTATTATAACAAACTAAACATATTTATAAGTTAAATTACGAATTAACTAAACAGGAAAGTACACACACACCAATCCAGATAATGAATCGATTAACAAAAACAGATTAAGCAATTAAAGCAATTTAATAATGTCCCAAGATCTTGTATAAAATTCTTTATTAGAAAGTCCCTTGAATACGAAAAGTCTATATCAGGATGGTAGTCTAAGCTTAGATAAATAATTGTTTGCAAACTTTTAAGTCACTATCAGGAAAATTTATTCTTAACTTACCGGTAAGTTCATGTAGGTTTATGGGATCCCAGATCATGAGAATTTCCATTGGTCTCTCCTGCCGGCGTCTTTCATTATTGTTCCGTTCTATAGCTGGAGAAAAGGCACGGTTGTAGTGACCCTTTTATTGCAAAAAGCGGTCTTCACAAGTCCCATTTCCATGCTTGCATGACAGCTTGGTACAGCAAGGGGCATACTTGTGTAGAAGTATATTTCTTGCCACAGGTTATGCTCGTGGAAACCTCCAACTTTCAGAGACGTAACTAGAAGTTAAAGAGAAGACCCAGATTGAAGTTGTCATCTCCTTTTTATATCGCGCTCCATTTTTGGAACTTCTGCGTAATCTTTTGTCTTTTTATCAGCGTATAAGATAATAATCTTATACACTCTCTCTTAAATTTAAGTTACAAAGTTCTCTTTTTTTTAGCATTATTCTTCCATCTTTAATTAGCTAAAATATTTTTCTTTTAGCTTATACTTTTGGAATTCTTTTAATTTATCTGGATTAGTAATCTGTATGTCATTTATTCTTTCCAATTAGATAAAAAAAAATAAGAATGACAATTTTAACCTTCATTGCACGTTTTAACAAAAATTATACTAATCAAAAAAAAATCTAAATTTACTTTTTTAGCTTTTACCAAATGCCAATATATTTGTAACGTATATAAATAAACATTACAATACCACCAGTGCCAGGAGATGAGAATAAAATAGGGGTTTACACTAATTTTATTCTTAAGTTTTTTAAATTCATATTCGTATTTTTTTTTTCTCTGTAGTAGCGTGCTGATATATTGTGTAGACTCATTCACAAGCGACGTTCGGCTTTAACGCCCACTTTTAGGTCTAACACGGCGGGAATGGAAAATATTTCAACATTCATCTGTGTCCTATCCGCTTTAGTGTAATATTAACGATAAGAAGCCCAAGTTATAGCACAAACGAGCGTTGCTCATCGTTCTGAGTCTTACAGGCTCGTGGCAACTTGGTCCAACTTGATCCGCCTATCCCTTTATTGGGATCTCTGCTAGAAATAGTCTGATGAGCATTTAAAGACGGTCTTATGTTCATATACTGCGGATAAGGACTCGGGGCTATGTTATTCCCCTCTTCAGTAACCGCCTACCCGGTCAAATACTTGTGACTTATGTCTACATCAGCCACGATCATGTTTTTAGACATATATAAAAAAATATACATATATATTTTTTCTTTCTGGAAGTCATATTAAAAAAATATCTTCTTTCATATTTTAATAATCAGGGTTTAATTAGTTAGTTTTTTTTTTTATAATTTTTTTCTTTTTTCAAAAAAATCATAATTTATTTTCCGGCTGTGAGTTTCTTTGAGTCATCATTGTAATGTTCTTTATCATTACAACTCATCTCAGGTTGTAGTTGTTAAATCAAAGCCCGAGTTGGGTCGCCATTATAACGTTTCCGTTTTGCTAGGCCTCTACACGCTAATATAAACTCCGCGTGAGTTGATCAAGCTGTATCAAAAGAAAAAAGAAAGTTGTATTTCTTTTCCCAAAAAACACAGCTATATTTCCTGATCAAACTTTGCCTATTGATGGTTGAGAATTATGCTATTGATGAGATCAGCTTTTAATTTATTTGATAGGCGCCAGGTCTTTTTATTCTAAAGAGACCGCTGATCTCTGTCACCAGCATGTCTCGCAAATAAAAAAAAATAAAATATTTTTAAAATTATTGTCTCTCTTAATCTCAACTGTTACAATCAAACTTTTTAAGATTTTTTAAAATTTGATTGTAACAGTTGAGATTAGGAGATTAATGTACTGAAGAAGATTGGTGGGGCAATCGAAACTGTAAACTGCAGGAAAGGATGGATAATAAAGCATTGTAAAAATAGTAAAGTGTTTGGTCAATTGAATATTATATGATATACATTTGGCAATGCAATAGGAAACAGTGGTTATTATACTATTTGAATCCAATAAGTTAAAAGTAGAAAGCATACATAAAAATCCCTGATACACATATTCAACTTGATAGTAGTAAATATTTATTAAACAAAAACCCTGAGATAATTATTATCATAAGTTTTAATGCATATTTATTAATAGAAATTCTAAAATTTTATAGTTAATGAATAGATAAAACAAAATTATATTAGTATGTAATCACTTAAAAATAAATATTGTTGAATTACTATAAAAATTATATATTATATTTTAAAAGTTTAGTAGTCAATATTTAAATCTCTGAGAAATTATATATATTTACATTAATTATTTATTTTGTTTGGAAATCTGGAGTGAATGCATTCGTGTGGGTTAGGGTCATATAAAGTCATAACCATATATAAATGTGTTTTCAGTATGCACAAACATAAATGCAAGTGCATTTTCAGTTTCTCTTGCTCTGATTTTCATTTCAGCATAGATAATCTCTTGCCTACTCAGTCTCTTTCAAACAGAGAATATAAGGTTGCAATTTGGCTTGCCCAATGTGTTGGTTATCCATCAGCAAGAGTTTAAGCACTATTATCTAATTCTTTACATTTTCACTTAGATTGAGTGATTATAACATACCCATCATATAATTTAACATTTTTAAATATTTAACAACAGTCATGTGTCTCACAAGTTTTACATTATTTTATAAACAAAACTGAAATGTTTATAATTTTTCGATGTTATTTTTCATGATTTGTATCCCTTCAGAGACCAGTGCATCTTGTTAAAGACTTAAACATATACATATTAATGTCCGTGTATTTGTGTACATACCTTGTTCAGCAATTTTTTTATCCCTTTGATATATTGTTTTTGTTTTTATTTAGATATCTTCCATGATTGTTATTATATACAGATGTACATCTAGTACATCATATGGAAAAAAGAATGAATGTGCTAGCATGAATGTGGGAATAGAAACCCTTGAGAAATAATCCTAGAAGGCAGTTGATATTCTTGGTTTTGTTGTTGAATATTGCTGGAATCATCAATCTGATTTTTTCAAGACCCTGTCAATCAAAAAAAAATTTGTGATTGTGTTTTAATCTCTTTATAACACAGGGTACACTGAGCATTAGTATTTATGTGTCCTCTTTTGAATCTGTAAAAATATAATGTGGGCAGGGATTCTAAGTTTAGTTTTATTAAGAAGTCAAAATATTTTGGCTCTAGTGACTAGAATTTAAATTTGTGACATAGTTGTTTGTTGGTGATGTTTAATAATGGTTTTGCTTCATATTGTGCAGCTGGGCAGAGCAATGAATGCATTTCTCAATATTTAGATTTATTTTAGGAAAGGTAAAAGTGAAGATTTTGAATTGATAGTAAAGATTTTAAAAGTTCTTCTCAATATTTTGAGTTTGAGGGTGGCGGTCTGTAGCTTTTATTTTACAGGTGATCTTTAGATTTTGAAAAGTTTTTTTTTTTTTTAAGTGTCATAGCATCGGCCGGGACGCGAACCCGCAACCGGAGCAACTGCCTGCAAATGCACGTTAGTCGCGCTGACCTTTCGACCACCAATGCAAGACAAAAGTTTTAGAACACGATGAAATTATGTTAAATGTTTTTTGTAACCTAAATGTATACAGTCCATTGGCTCCAATAATAACGATGCTGTTTTGATAGTAGTGACAGATTTTAATTTTACGAGTTACATTTCAGTAAAATATTTATTTTGAATTTTTTTTAAGCATTTAATATAAATACAAATATCGAAACATGACCAAAAATATTAATGAGTTCAGCAAAATTTAAAATCTATGCATTGTTTGATTATATTTATTGCCAAAGATCAAATGTATTTCTGAAGTCTAATTTATTTAAGAATTAAAGACTCCATTGCAATTACAATATTTTTAATTAAAAATGCACTAATGTTAACGCTAAAATACCAATATGTTATACAAAATCTAAACAATCGGCTTCCTTGAAAAATTTAATAGTCACGTGTTTCGTCACATGACTTTATATTAGTTTCTTATAAAGTGTCAACTTCCCGCTATAATAATGGCGAGTTGCAAAATAGTTTAAAAGCACTGATTTTTAAAAAGCAAAAATTTTGCTCATAAAAAATTTTCACTTTTTTTTTTAAATGTATTTCCACACTAAATTCTCTGCTACGGTTGACTTGTTAGAGTCGCAGCTTTTTACTGAAAGTTAATTGGTTGAAAAATGTCAAACACCTGTTGTCAATTTAATCGTCTGTACTTATCTAAATTAACAAACAATTGTTTCAACTTAACATGCAGTTAAAAGGGAATGGATTTTCGTTTTATTCAATCCTTAAAATTGAATACTAATTTATTTAAAACTTTTACAATGGACGAATGCTTCTTAAATAATGACTAACTTCTAAAATTTTGTAAAAGGTAGTGTAAAAAAGTTCAATAATTCTTTTAATTTTTATTTTAAATAATAGGATAATCTCTTTTAAGGTAAATAATTATTTAAATTATTTTTAGCTATATGACTAATATTATTGTAGTTGATATGAAAAGTGCTTAAAAGTTCGTTTTAAAAGATGAAATATAAGCTCGTTATAAAAATTATTTTAAGAATATTTGTATAAATTCATTCGCATATATATTTTAAATGTTCAATGAATCCCTGTCTATATTCTTGGTTGTGTTATTTTTATATGCATAATATTGCCATTACTTTTAATTCCCAAATGATTTTGTAATATTTTTTTATTAAATACCTCGTTCTCTGTTGAAATTTTTCCCCAAAATACTTTTTAATGTTTATATTAACATGTGTGGGTGTGTACGTGGTAAATGGGTAATAGTTAAAACATATTGTTATGTTATTTTTGCGTACATAAGATTCCCTTTACATTTAGTATTTAAATGACTTCAAAATATTTCTAATAAAGTAATTAGTTCCCTAATAATAATAAAAAACTCCCAATATATTTTTTTAATGTTTGTTTGACCGTATTATGTACGTGGTAAATGGATATTTGAACTTTATCTTGGAAAGCTATTGAAACATTTATATATAAATAGTTTTTTACAAATCATTCAGCCATAGTATGTCTCATTCGAGATAACAACGAAGGACTGCTAAACTTACCTTATTATTGCTTCTCTATAATAAGGGTTCTTAAAAAAAAAAAATAGGAAAAGACAAGTTAGTGTTAGAATTACTGTGAATGTAATTAATGCCAGTGCTTTTTTACTAGATTATTACCAGATAGTTAAATGTGATAGTTTATTTTATTGATAATCAAAGTGTGCAGAAAGAAATCAATCAATCAGACCAATATCTTTTTCTATATGATTTTAACATTATGAATACTATAGCCAAAATAGGTTTATTTGTTTACATAATTTTCTTTTACAAATTGTAAGCAATCGTATTTGATCGTGTAGATATATATATATTATGTAATATATAATTTGTATACCTCTAAAGGTTTCAAAACATCAAGTGTTAGCATTTCATTGAATTTAAATTACACAAAATTTCTTGGATCTATAACTTGTTAAAATTAAAATCAATTTTCTAATTAATGCATTAAAAATCAAAACTTAACATCAAAATGAATTTCTGCTTAATTAGATTTATGTTAAAGTAATAGTATACCAAAACTTTCAATCTTACTTTTGTCATTGTTATTGTTTTGATCAGTTTTATAAGTTATTTTAGAAAACCCAAAATCAAATAATTTTATGATTAGCAACTTTATTTCTATTAGTAAATCAAAACTAATGTTAACTGCACCACTACATGCGACTCGTTGATAGAGCTACCATCTATACGCAAAAGTTGACAAGATATTAATCAATCTGTTCAATATTTTTTTTTAGTATGATCTTACAAGGTTGGGGGGAGGGGGGGATATGAAAATAATATGTTTATGAAACATGAAAATAATATGTTTATGAAACACGAAAATAATAATCTATTTGAAAAGCAAACCGGAAATTAATATGTTCAGCAAGCAAAAAAAAAAAAAAAATGACTAAAAAGATTTGGAAAAAATTAAATTATCAGTGAGAGCAAACAAAAATGATTGAAAAACAAATATTCTCATTATGTGTCATCAGCATAAATTATTTGACAAGAAATTAAATCACCAACAAGAGCAAACAATTCTACAAATCAGAGAAGGTGATAACATGTATGGCAATTAGTACATTGAAGCAAAAATTTACATTTTTAAAAAAAAAAAATAGATATGCTGGAACTGTCACTATTTTCACCAGATAGAATGATGTTGTAACAGAACCCATGGACGATATCTCACTTGTCATATCCTTATTGCATTTATCTTATCAGTTAATACTTTTGACTGTTTATGGCATTTCTTTTAAAATGTTTATAAAAGATTTCTATTATCAATTAATATATAATAGAGAGAATTGGCATTTTTGAATCACCATAATCTCTTGGATTTACAATACTACTACATAATCTTGTGGTCAATTATTTGCCCTTGCTGGTAACTTAATTAATTCTGAATATAACTTAAACTGATCACACTTCATGAAAATATTTATCCTTTATCGATAATTTCTTTTTTTTTCTAAATGCTTTTCAATCATTTTTTGTTTATTAAACATTAATTTCAAGTATTTTATAATATAAATTATATTATTTGGATTTAAAGAAAATGAAATGATAATCATCAATTTGTTCATTAAGATGTTCATTTTAGTTTGTTTTCTAAATAATTGTAGTAAATCTCAACTTTTCAATTAAACTCGAGTATTTAAGAATTAAATAAATTATATTACTTTTATATTATTATTATTTTTCTTTCAAATATATATTATTTTCATTATTATTGAAGTAAAACTGATTGATTACAATCTTCTGTCAGTTTTAGTATGTGAATGATATGTTCCAGCAACAACTACTACATATGTGTTATCATTACCTCAAAATTTAGTTTTCGAATACAGCATTTTTTTTATATTATTGCTATTAGAATCCATTTATTTTGGTTCAGTGTTTATTATAATAATGCAAATTTTCTGCTTATCTAAAATATAATGAAGAATATAACGTACTATATTTTGATCATTTAATTCTTGCAATATATATAACCATAAGGGATTTAAACACAGACTTTCAAGCTCCTTTCAGTTATCTGCTTTATCTCGTGCAACCAATACACATGACCACACACATGTGATAAAGATAAATGATCTCCAAGTTACATATTTCATGCTAAACCAGCATTCATCAGTTGATCCAGCAAATCTTTAAACTTTAATGGACAGGCTTCAATCTACTCCACCTTCCAACTCTTTGAAAATCTGATGACAGAATGCCCAAATTCCTTTTTGATGGCAATATGTTGACTTTAAGTCATTCTGACCCCTCATGTATAGAACCGTATCCATTTAAATACACAGAGGAGGGATGGGCAGGATACAGGTTGAATTTGTATATTTGATTGTATACAAGTATGATTTATATAGTTGGAATTTGGATGTAATAACCTATGAATCAAGACTTTCAAGCTTTCTTCAGCCATCCACTCCAACTTATATAACAGATACATATGACCACATACATCTGAAAAAGATAAACGATCTCCAATAATAAAAAATTACATCTAATTTAAGTATATATATTATATTTGTATTTAAATATTATATATATATATAATCTTAACTCTGACTGTCTATGTGAAAGCGACCATATTAATTTATTAAATGAAAACCTTGTATTGTTTCTGAATGAAAAGACTGTAATATTTATAAATGAAATATAGATTTTTTTAATTCTATTTTTTTTTAATAGTCTTTTTAATATTGATTTAATGTTTACTAAAATTAATTAGAAAAATCTTTCAACATAATGATTATATTTAGTGTTGAAAGTTATGTTTCAATTTCAAAATCATCATGACTGATAGTTGGCATATAAACTTGTATTAAAAACAAATCCTTAGAACTTGCAATTATCCCTATCATCATAAGCTTATTATCAATACAGTCTTTCTTTGCCTCACTATTCCAGATTTTTTTTCGACAACTATGCCAACTCCATTTATTGCTTCATCATCACCAGAAAAAATAACATCTCCACTTCCCCACATCTTCCATATCACTTCACTTAAACCTATAACATCAATATTATTTATTTTTATTTCCATTTTCAAATTTTTCAATTTTCCAGCTTATTTTAATGATCTTACAATTTACCTACCAACTCTTAATGTGTCTTTTCTTAATGACTGATCTTTATAAAAATTTTGCTGATTTACATCCTGAATAGCCTCATATGTGGCAAGACACCAAAGCCATCCTTAGCTAACATTACACCAAACTGAATGAATCCTGTAAACAAAGAGTTTGACCTGAAGATTTTTTGAGACTATAATGATTCCAATTGCTAAAAAGAATAAAGTTGTTAAATGTGAAAAATACAAACCAATAAATTTGTTATCTTATACTTCTGAAGTTTTATTGAGGATTTTAACTCAAATAATTTATGGGAAGGTAGAATATTATATTGGAGACTAGCAGTTTGGTTTCCAACAAGAGATGTTATTGGTGTTGTTAGGACAAATGTATAGAGATATATTGAAAGAGATAAAGGAATTAATATATGTTTTATGGATTTAGAAAAAGCATTTGATAGAGTCATCTGCAATAAGCTTATGTCTATCTTAAAAAAATAAAGGAATATTTTGGAAAGAGAAAAGATTGATTTGGAATATGTATACTGGGCAAAGAATAAGAATTGGACTGGAGAGGAGTTAGGCAATGATTCTTACCTATGGTTTTGAATATTTATTTAGAAGACATGTTAAATAAATATTTATACTGTGGAGGAGTAAATATTGGAGGTAGAATGATAAAATGTATAAAATTTTCAGATATGATTGTTATAGCTGAAAATGAAAAGTGTGCTCAGAATATGTTGAATAAATTGGAAGAAGAATATAGGGAATGAAAGATTAATATTGAGAAGACTGTGTTTATGGATAGGGAAGAATATAAAAAGTCTGCAAGTTGAAATCCATGATAATATAGTTCAACAAAATAAATGGATTTATATGCCTGGGTGGTTGGTTGAGTGAGGATGGAAGAAGTGAAGTTGAAGTTAAAAAAAGAATAGCATTGCCAAAGAAATCACTGCTAGGAGAGCGAAAATATTTTCTGAACCTTTTAAGAAAGAATTAAGAAAAACCTTAATTAACTACTATGTGTGGAGGGAACTATTGTATGGGTGTGAAACATGGACAATGATTAAAAAAATTAAAAACAAATTGGAAGCCTTTGAGATGTTGTCATGGAGAAGGATGGAAAAAATCATGAGATGAATAAATTGACAAATGAAGTTTTGAAAAGTGTAAAGGAAAAAAGATTGATCGAAGAAATTGGAGATAGAAAAAGAAACCAGATTGGACATATATTAAGAAGAAAGAATGGTTTAATGAAAGATGTTTTGGAGAGAATGGTGAGTGAAAACAAAAGGAAAGGATGAAAAAAATTGACTTTACCGGGTGATATAAGAGATGGAAAGAATTACATGGAATTAAAAGACTGCAATGAAGAGAATGGAGTGGAAATGGATGTATTCATGATGTGACCTTTCATAGGACGTAATAAATTTTATTGATTAATTGAAATGATATTTAGTCTTAAGAAAAAAACTGCTTTCTAACTACATTGTATATAAATGCAATTGTTGGTATAAAATATTTATGTATATAACATGATTTCCAAAAATTTTGATCATATATTGATTAAATTTTTGCCTAAATTTTATATTAACATATAATATATAATCATGGCTTTTTTTTTTGCCTCAAAAAAAAGTTTGCTTGTTAACTATACTTTTTAATGACAACATCTGATTCAACAAACAATTACTTTTAATGCCTTTTAAACTTAATTTTTCCAAGATTCCCTTTGATACATTTTACTAATGGTTGATTATTTAGCAGAACAATAAAAAAAAATTAAGAGCTTTTTTTTTTACTTGTGGTTTATTTTACTTGATTAATATTTAAATTTAATAGTGGTTTCTTATTATTATTTCATTTCCAAGCTAATAACTATTTATTATACCGACATTTATTTTATTTGGTTGCATTATAGATGAACTACTTCAAGAGATAATTTCAAATATTTACCATTAATATCTTGTTGTTAGAAGTCAATCTTTTTTTTTAATTTCCTCATTCTAAGATTAAATATTTTTTGATATAATTGAACGCAGTTTATGTGTATATATGGTTTCTATAAAAGAATTTGCTAATAACGGTCTCTTTAATTCCTTGTTGTGGCATTATAGCTAGCAAAAGCACAGATTTCTAATGTCTTTCATACATTCACATTATTGTACGAACATAGATAGTTATTCAATGATATGATCTGGTCAATGTGATTAAATATTGATTTTAACTTTTGGATTTGAAACCAGTAAAATATTTCGATATTTTTTCCTCTTTGGTTAAAAGTAATTCCTCAATTAGATATCAGTTGGTACTAAATTATTGAATTTAATATATACGTGTGTGTGTGTGGAAAATTAAGGTGACTTCTTTAATGTGCAGTGATTGCTCTTAGAATTGTTTGATGGAGTATATGATTATCAATAGCTTTACAATCTTCAATAGAATTTTGCTCAAGAGTTTGGGGTATGATTAATTAATTAAATATATAAATTAGATTTCAAAAATTATGACCCTTGCTAATTGGAAACTGTAATATTGTCTATTATAGTAACATTTAGTAACCAATGATAGAGATTATTAAGAATTTTTAGGTTTGAGCCTATATATCATTCACTTAAAGCTTTATATTTGCTGCCCTAGCAGAGGTTGTTAATAATTTCAGCTTTTAAATCTAATTACTATTAAGAAAAAATCTTATATTTGGCCACCTACAATTATAGCTTAATTTTAGAAAAAGACAACTATATGAATTAAAAGAAAAATTATCACATGTCAAATATTACATTACTGGATTTTATTAAATTGGAAGAAAAGATAAAAAAGTGATTTGAAAAATGGACATAGACTTTGAAAACAGCAATAAAATGGAGTTTATAATTAATGAAAGTTGAAAGAGTATTGTGGAAATTGGTGGTATATCAGACAGAGTAATAATATTTATTTCACTGGCAAATTCCTGTAATTCAGTTTATGCTCTAACAAATTCTTATTTTGATGTAGAGGTGTTAGTAATTTTATAGAGATATACAAAATATGTTTGTATGAGATCAATAATATTCTAGGCAAATTTAATTCTAGAATTAGAAAATATTTAAAAGATAAAAGGGCAATAGATAAATTTAGATATGTATATAAAAGTGAAGAGTAGTAGACTTGGTGAATTTGAAGAGAAGGAAAATATATATTATGAATTCTAGCAATATGTCCATCCCACTTCATTTCGATTTCTTAATTCTTTCAATAAAATGATGTTTGTCCTCATAACAATGGAGATGCTAGAATTTACAAATATTAAAAGAATTTAAAAATGATTTCCCTTAAATGATCTCACTAAAACGTAATAAATCTTTACTACAAACAGCTGTATCAGATAACATTAAAAAAAAAAATGCAGTTCAACAATAATTTTTCTATTTAGGTTTGGAAATGTGTGTTATAACAAAGAAATGTAAAAATAAATAAACCATTTAAACATATTGATTATTTATATGTATTTAAGAAATAAAATATACCGTTTCATTCATGAAAGTTTTGTATTAGATAATAATAGTCATTTAAGTGTTTTTGTGATGTTGATGTTTTTCTTTGCAATTATATATTGAATACTTTTATGATTAAGTAATAACATTTGGTGATTGGTAGCCATAATTTGTCATTGCTATTATTTCTAAAAAAAAAAACTTAACATTTTATTTTGTAACTGTAATATTTTTATTATATTGTATACCAATTCTACAAAAATCTTTCCTTGTAGTCCACATTTTTGCATAGTGTATTATTTATTAAGCTACAAGTTAATATATTTTAAGGTCAAGCTACTCTAATAAAAGTCCATCATTAACATTGATCCTTCAAATGTTTCTTAGGATTTCATGTCAAAATGAGTACATAAATTGAATATTTGGAAAATTTCCAAACAATTGCATTTGTTATGACATCTAAGCATATTTAACAAATCTTCAATAATGTATTATAACACCCACCGACATATCTATATTCCTCCATTATGGACTCTCACCCGAAGCTTCGACGAGAGGTATTTATGAGCATGGTTTGAACCCATCTCACGCGCCAATCTTACCAGTAGGTAGGAATTACCTCCTCGAAAACATATATATAGGTTCTGATATCTATCTGATGTGGTGACGCACCGAACTAGCTCAATCTCAAGGTTGGGGACATCTGTCTATCTAGAGAACAAGGCTATAAATTAACCCACACTGTCCTACGCATATATTTATTTTGCGATAGCTTAAAGCTCGAAATCCTTAATCTAACCCGGGTCTGATGGGATTTATTCTACTTGATCATATACCCTCCCAATAACTCTCATTCGGACCTACATATATGATTGCTATGCAAACACTCAGGCCATCCATTATCATACACACACATATATCACGCTCATTCATCCACACATCAAATAATGCAAATACATATATATGTGAGCGGTATGATTAATATAGTCATATATCTAACTTTAAATATAAAATTTTAATATAGCAATTAACTGAGGTAACACGAATTCTTTATTGAGATACATATACAGAAAATAGTTGGTGACGTGTCACTTTACCTGGACTCACTCGATTAAACAAGTCTGTATTGACGTCTGGCCACGAACTTAATCTGGTGGATCTCACGGAAGGCAAACAGTTCCAATGGTCGTTAGGTCCGGCGACAGGTTTCAGAGGTGGAGTAGTTGGTGTACTCTTTCGCAAAGGTCTAAATCTCGAACGATTTTGGTCAACATTTCCTCGATGGAACAAAATCTCTGGATTTATTATGACAGTTCGCAAATCCGGCCAGGTGAATTCATGACGAGTATCCTCGGAGTCGAGTAACGACTAGCACACAATCCAATTACCCCGACATTTTTTTGACAAAAAAATATTAAAACTTCTTAAAAAAAAATCTTTGCGTCCTCCTTGTTAGGATTCAAGCCGCTTCTCTACCTTTTTTTTTCCTTTTTCTCCACTCGAGCGCAAGACAAAAAAAAAAGTTCTTTTGTATTCACCTTTAACTTTTCAAAATCTTTCTGCATATTCCTACGCCGCTGACCCGTCCTTCCATTGTTCTTCAACACAAAAAAAAACTATATCCACAGACCAGTTTTCCGCCTTCCCGGCGCCAGTTATTACCAAACTGCCTACAGCAATTCACTCATCCTATTTCAGTTCTCACATGTTCACAAGGTGACTCAACAAAAGAAAACACGTGTTAACAAAATTATTAATAAACTCAAAAAAAAACTATGTGAATAAAATCTATCTAAGAATAATTAATTGCGCTTTATACAGCTCTACATATATAAGTGATCGCAACCCCTCCGATACTAACTACGTATTTTTATACTCACACATACGCTATATCTACATTACTTGTAACCGGGTTCGAATGACCGTTTACATATATTCTTTTATTTATTTGTTTATACATGGTCCCTACATTAACACTATCAATTATGTCATATTTTACATATGCGTGTATTCGAACCCGTATGTTATATACCCCCCTGGTGCGATAGCCTTCAAATACCTTCTTTGTATTTGAATGGCTTCTTAAACGACTCTTCTCCTTTACTTTCCCCGGGATCACCTTTCTGTTTCGGTGTCCACGATCCCTTTTCTTGTGTGAGCTTCGGCTTCTCCGGCGGACGTTGAGCTTCCAGTTCGTATGGCCATCTCGGTCTATGACCATCCTCACCACTCTTCCTAGGTGTGACATTCCCGCTGGTGTGTCCTTCTGCTGCCTCACATTGGATATTTGTCCTATCTCTACCTTGCTTCCATCGCTCTAACGGTGCATTATGATCGTATATACTCATGTCCAGAGCGTTAGCAGCTCCGCCATTTCTCCAATGGATGCCTTCCTCATTCCCAACATCATCCTTTCCACGTTCATAGGCATATTGTGCCTTACAATTCGAATGATGTGACTTTCAGACATGTGACATGCTTCCGATCGTCCTTAGTCTCGCCACTTGACGGTGAAAAAATTGAGAAAATTTTTCTTCCTTTTCTTCCCCGTATTTTTCTCGCATGATTTGGTACTGCACGAGTTCTTGGCGGTCTTCCGACCAGAAGGTCTCTCGTATCATCCTCTGATACTCCTCGAGGGTTGTGGGCTGTTGGGACAATGAGTCCCACCACTCTTGGGCATTCCCACTTAAATGACTGCACGCTACCACCAACTTTCCCTCCTCTGGCATGGGATTCAAGGAAGAAGCGTCGTAAGCTCCGTAACGTGTTCTACACGACGCTCTCCCCATTTGACCTGCAAACGGTCGTACCTTTAGAAAGTGGTTCACTTGGTTATGTACCGCCACCTCCTTGCATTTTCCCATATGCTCCGGCCTTTCCGTCTCGCTAGGCCTCGGTCTTTGATTTACATCCCTCTTCCCTTCATCTAAACTTCCTTCTACTTCTTTCTCGTTAGGTTTCTCTGCCCTTCCCTCACCTTTTATCCCTAGTCTCCATTCTATCTCCTGAAATCGGAGTTCCAGACTTTCCAATTTTTCTAAAATCTTCTCGGATATATTTATTTCCTTCTCTTCCGTCGCCTTCTGCTTTTCTCCATTTTGTTTATTTTTTGGCTTCATTTCTTTATCTATTTTATTATTAAGGTTATGTGCCAGGTTCGTCACCCCGGCTTCCAGTGGTCCTGTCATGACCCACCTGATACCTTTGCCCCTTCTTATCCTCTTGAACGATATCGTTTGTGATATCTCACTATTGGATAAATTCTTAACCTCTGCTTTCTAAACCCTGACTTTATATATATGTTTTAACATACATCAACGCTATTTCCCCACGACCCTATGGGAACCTTTTCATCCACCCATTCGCCTGCAGAACATGCCCATCTACCATCTTTCCCATATATTTTCACGCTCTTTCCACTTTATCACCACTATCGCTTTTATTTTCCCTTTTCCTTTCTTTTATTTAGAAAAAAAAAAAATCTGCTTACTTGCCCGTTCTCTAACATTCGCTGCCCCGTTAGTTGGGACGCCATTATAACACCCACCGACATATCTATATTCCTCCATTATGGACTCTCACCCGAAGCTTCGACGAGAGGTATTTATGAGCATGGTTTGAACCCATCTCACGCGCCAATCTTACCAGTAGGTAGGAATTACCTCCTCGAAAACATATATATAGGTTCTGATATCTATCTGATGTGGTGACGCACCGAACTAGCTCAATCTCAAGGTTGGGGACATCTGTCTATCTAGAGAACAAGGCTATAAATTAACCCACACTGTCCTACGCATATATTTATTTTGCGATAGCTTAAAGCTCGAAATCCTTAATCTAACCCGGGTCTGATGGGATTTATTCTACTTGATCATATACCCTCCCAATAACTCTCATTCGGACCTACATATATGATTGCTATGCAAACACTCAGGCCATCCATTATCATAACACACATATATCACGCTCATTCATCCCACATCAAATAATGCAAATATATATATGTGAGTGGTATGATTAATATAGTCATATATCTAACTTTAAATATAAAATTTTAATATAGCAATTAACTGAGGTAACACGAATTCTTTATTGAGATACATATACAGAAAATAGTTGGTGACGTGTCACTTTACCTGGACTCACTCGATTAAACAAGTCTGTATTGACGTCTGGCCACGAACTTAATCTGGTGGATCTCACGGAAGGCAAACAGTTCCAATGGTCGTTAGTCCGGCACAGGTTTCAGAGGTGGAGTAGTTGGTGTACTCTTTGCAAAGGTCTAAATCTCAACGATTTTGGTCAACATTTCCTTGATGAACAAAATCTCTGGATTTATTATGACAGTTCGCAAATCCGGTCAGGTGAATTCATAGAGTATCCTCGGAGTGAGTAACGACTAGACACAATCCAATTACCCGACATTTTTTTGACAAAAAATATTAAAACTTCTTAAAAAAAATCTTTGGTCCTCCTTGTTAGGATTCAAGCCGCTTCTCTACCTTTTTTTTCCTTTTTCTCACTGAGCGCAAGAAAAAAAAAGTTCTTTTGTATTCGCCTTTAACTTTTCAAAATCTTTCTGCATATTCCTAGCCGCTGACCCGTCCTTCCATTGTTCTTCAACACAAAAAAAACTATATCCACAGACCAGTTTTCGCCTTCGGTGCCAGTTATTACCAAACTGCCTACAGCAATTCACTCATCCTATTTCAGTTCTCACATGTTCACAAGGTGACTCAACAAAAGAAAACACGTGTTACCAAAATTATTAATAAACTCAAAAAAAAACTATGTGAATAAAATCTATCTAAGAATAATTAATTGCGCTTTATACAGCTCTACATATATAAGTGATCGCAACCCCTCCGATACTAACTACGTATTTTTATACTCACACATACGCTATATCTACATTACTTGTAACCGGGTTCGAATGACCGTTTACATATATTCTTTTATTTATTTGTTTATACATGGTCCCTACATTAACACTATCAATTATGTCATATTTTACATATGCGTGTATTCGAACCCGTATGTTACAGTATGGAAGAGATGACAATCATTTGACTTTACTTTTTATCTATTAATAAATACAGTCGATCTCTTTACAGTTTTATTATGTATAAATTATTCAATTTTTACTTCTTTCCATTAAATTAAAATTTGATCAATAACCATAAAGTCATACAATCAAGGTGTTTTATAAGGTTTATTTATTAATTTAATTTACCTGATTCAATTTATCAACTTCATATTTCAAAATTCTCCTACTTCTAGATATTGCTAAAATTAGTTTATCAGACATTAAAACTTGTTTAATCTCCAGATGCCATATTGAATTTTTAAAAAAAACTTACCTGAGACATAATTTTCACAATAACTTCAGTTTTAATAATGTTAGAGCAAAAAACTTTACATTGATAGAAACTAGAAAAATGAAGGAAAACAATAAGTGATAATCATTTAAAAAATAAGAAAAAAAAAGAAATTTCAACATCTGACTTAATTATTACTTTATTGTTTGTTCAAATTTTCTAATTTATTATTAACTAAGTTTAAATTACATCTTTATTGATAATTTCTTTGTATTTCTCACAAAATTATCTTTCAAACCATATATAATACTTCTTACCTGAGATAATCCATAGCTTCAGAATCTCCACAATAAGTCACTTATGAAATTCTTCATTTTTATCTTGTAAAGTTACCAAATCTCAAGGATGTCTATAAGAAAAAGATTCATCCTAATAAAAAATACAAAACAAATCATTTTCAAAAGATCGATATGCATTTGTCCTCATAGCAATTGGCTTCTTGTCTATCTAAAACTAGAAATTGTAGGCTACTGTCTGTATCACTGATAAAATGAGTTTTATCTCTTCTTTTTATATATTTTTTGTGTACATCAGTGATGTTTATATTCTTTATGCACACCAGTGGTGCTATCTTGTTATATTTATTGTCTCACATATGTATAATTTATTTGCATATAGCTCATTTTCTAGCTATAGACTTGAAAATAATGTGTTGCAAGATGTTGCAAATCTACTGACTCCACAGCAGAATCAGAATTTCATTCTTTGTCTGCATACAATTCCATGTGGTATATGCATAACCATTGTGGCTACTACTATACACACACCATTTGAAATCTTTTTTATTGGTTTTAAGTATTTATATTTTTACATGGTACTATGCCCAGTAAATTTTGTGATTGCTTTATCAACTGCAATCTTTCTGTACATTTGATTATCAGTTTTTAAAATTTACATTGAACTGCTCTATATATATAACTCATTACTTATTATACAAACACGACCCAAGCAAACACAAACACACTAATACAAATATAAACATACTAATAAATTACTAAACCTTTTGAGAATCATTATGTCTATAAAATAAGATTGCCTCAAACTTGGATCAGAAAGCCAAAATTACACTGTACAAAACCACTTTTGTTATATTTGAATACAAATTTATATACTGTATAATAAAGAGCATAAATGATTTAATATTATATAATTTATATACTACACACACACCAATAGAAACACAAATTTATAAATTATACCATTTATCAAATAATTAAAAAAAAAATATTCAAAAAAATTAAAATTAATAACTTATGACCGATATTCTGCAATTACAAGATTACATTTATATCACATTAAAAACCTTGATATCTGAATTATCAGTGTATTTTTAATTCATTATATTAGCTTATAAGGCCAATAAAGATTTTTTGCCTTTATCATCCTGTGTAAACTAGTAAATTGACCAGAAAATAAAAAAAAATTAAAATGCACCTATTAATAAAAACATTAATAAAAAATTCAAATTTTATCTGATTTTAAATTGTGATACATCATTTTAAAGATGGATTCAAGCAGCAACAAATACTGGGATTTCTGTTGATATCATCTTAATAATTTTCACGAAATTTAAAAAATAAAAAATTTCAAAGAATCAGCTGACATGAATGCATAATGCGCTACAAAGACTCAACAAGACAATATTGATTTTTTTCCTCAATGATTAAAGTTATTACTTATAAATATAACTTTATAAATTACAGTATTAACCATGCATTAATCTTAAACTTGATGCATTTTCTGTCAACATTCTCTATAAATAAATATAGTTTTAATTAGTAACATTAAACAATCACAATAATTAAATTCAACTAAATTTAGGGTAAAACTGTAAAATTAACTTTTCATATATATTTCCTTCAGTTTGAAAAGAGTTTGTGGCAAATAAAATTATTTTTTATCCTGCTTATTATTAATTTTATCTTTATAAGTAATGAAAGTATAATTAAACAATAATTATTTTGAAAAGCAAATTACAAAAAGCTTATTTTTCTAATTTTCTCACATAAAATCCCTAATTTCAATTGGCTAAATTAATGGATGTAAATACTATGACAAATGCTATTTGCTGACTTAGCATGCATATAGTTAACATGTTCCAGGATATTTTATTTATTTGGTATATTTCAGTTTATATGGATTTGTTACTAATTTAATTTTTTTTATCTATTTATTTCTTTAGTAGCAAAAATGATGTATTTTTTTGTTATGTAATAATTTTAATTATAAGTCAGAAAAACATAAGTAGAAAATTAATGTGATCATCAGGAAAAAATAATTTCCCCAAAAGAGATAGTAATGAATATGGTATATTATTTTTTTAAAAATAAGGATAAAATAAAAAGTATAGAGATCACAAAGAGGAATTTCATGGTTAAGTAGTTCATATAATATTATGGAAGAGATGAAAACTCATTTACTTATGTAGATTAACAAAAATTAAATGAAAAATGATAGCATCAGTATAACACTTTTTATGTTTACAGTTTGATTTTAGTTATTAAATTTGAATTTTCAAATTTAGATATATAATGCATTTAAAAAAGTTTAATATGTAAATTAATTTTATATGTATTTTCACACATTTTTGATTTTTTTTTTCTGTTTGAATGTTTGTAATAAATGGTAACTTTGATTTTGGCTGTGAGTTTGAATAGATCATTTTGTGAATATGCTTCTGAAACTATTTATATATCATTAAAAACCAGTCAACACAGACAATCCCAATATCAATAACAATCAACAATTTCAAGCAGTTGTCAAGGCAACATCCTTTTAATAATAAAGGTGGAATCCCTTTCAAATTGCACCCAAAGTACTAATTAAATAATAAATATAATAATGCTCAAAGTTAAAAGAAAGTTGCCTTAACAACAATTTGAAATTGTTGATTGTTATTGATATTGGAATTGTCTAAGTGTTGATTGGTTTTTAATGATTACTTTTAAACCCATTTAGCCTTGAGCATTATATATATATAATTCAAACAAATATATTTAACACAGTATTCAAAATTAAATAATATATTCTTTACTAGAAGTACTTTCAATTGTTTCACTGACAATCTTTATCAACTGTTGATAAAGATTGTGAGTAAAACAATTGAAAGTACTTCTAGTAAAGAAAGAATATATTATTTATAACTCTGTGGATGGCTTGTGTGACCAAGTCGAAATGTCAATATATTAATATTAAAAGTTTTTAACACGGATGAACCCGCAAAATATGTATTTTATATATTTAACCCGTGCAAATCTTCGTTTTAACATATATATATATTGTAATAATATGGAAAGGAGGAAGAGGCCTTTTTGATAATGTTCCATGGATTTGGTCAACAAAATTGTAAATGTACATATGGGGGAAAGAGAGGCTTTGCTATTTTATATTCACCATGAATTGAGACATCAAAAATTGTAGTAGTAAATAAATGATGAGCTAGCTCTTATCTATTATACCACATGAAATGTGCAAGCCAAAATTTTAATGATAAAGAATGGGATGAGTTTCAGCTTAATAATTCTAAGTTATGAATTTCTAATTTCAATATTAAATATTGTAAATGTACTAATGAGACTCAAAATACCAGCTAAATATAATCCGGAAACAAAGGGGCATTTTATTGAATTTGGATTATATTTTGAATGACAAAATAAGATATAAATAATCTATTCCAATAGCTTAATCCTTTTAATGTTAAATAAGCATCTAAATATTGTTTCAATATTCTCAGGGTAAAGTAAATAGACTCATAAAATTAAGCACTATAATATGACCCATGATTTTAGTAGATAAGTGATGTAGTCTTTAAAAGAAATAAAATAAAATCCATCTTTATAAATAAGTAATTAGTTCATATTTTATTTATGTTTACATAAAAATTGCAATGATAGTTATAATAATAATAATAATAGCCATTTCATTACAGAGGCTTTCATAATAATTTATGGACATTATATTTGGATAATAAATATTCAAATATTTATATATTTTGGTAAAAACTATATTATATGAATAAATAACATATAATATTTCAGTTCGCTAATGGTTAAATAATTCGAAATAATAGGAAATTTGTTTCTTTGATGAATAATTATTTCTCCAACTATATGAAATTCTACCTAATCTAAATATGGATATTTTTCTTAAATATTTTTATATGCAGGATTCGAACTCAGACTTTCACACGACCCACTACTCTCAGTGCCATCTCATATTGCTGACCCAGTTGATCACACACATGTTGAAAAGATAAATAATCACCAATATACGTATTTCATGCTAAACCAGCAATCATATGTCAACATGGGTAGGATGACAACCTTGGCACTAATAAGGGCTTTGAATGTTCCATCATCAGATTTTCAATGAAATGGAAGGCTGAAGAGTTGTGAGTTGGAATAGTTTGAAGCCTGTCCATTAAAGTATGAAGATTGGCTATCTTAATATAAAGCTGAGCACTGATTATATATATGTGTGAGGATAGTAATCTAGACCAACTGATGATTGCTGGTTTAGCATGAAATACATATATTGGTGATTATTTATCTTTTCAACATGTGTGTGATCATGTGGGTCAGCAATTTGAGATGGCACTGAGAGTAGTGGGTCGTGTGAAAGTCAGAGTTCAAATCCCACATATATTACATATATAAATGCAGGTTTAAGCCTGTACAATGTATTAATTTATAAAATAGTCTATAATAGGTCTGCCCATCCCTCGCATATGTACGTATAAATGGATTATTCTCCTGTACATGAGGGGGCAGAGTGACTAATATGTCAACATGGGTAGGATGGCAACCTTGGCACTAATAAGGGCTTTGAACATTCCATCATCAGATTTTTGAAATGGAAGGCTGAAGAGTTGTGAGTTGGAATAGTTTGAAGCCTGTCCATTAATATATGAAGATTGGCTATCTTAATATAAAGCTGAGCACTGATTATATATGTGTGTGAGGATAATAATCTAGACCAACTGATGATTTCTGGTTTAGCATGAAATACGTATATTGGTAATTATTTATCTTTTCAACATGTGTGTGATCAGGTGGGTCAGCAATATGAGATGGCACTGAGAGTAGTGGGTCGTGTGAAAGTCTGAGTTCGAATCCCGCATATATTACATATATAAATGCAGGTTTAAGCCTGTACAATGTCTTAAATATTTTTATAAATATCAAAATATAAACTATTCATTTAGGAAATCCCTTTTTATTTAGTGACCAAATACTTTAAATACGATAAGATCATACGCTTACTCAATACCTAAACTTTATTACTACTTAATAGAGATCTAATAAACAAATAGTGAAACAATTCTAAGAACTACTACTTCTTAATACATACTTATAAATGACTTTCTCTAAGTTTATCGGATCCTATATATATATATATAATTCTAATTCAAAAAAAAAATTGCAAAACTAATTCACCTTTAAACATATTTCTGACTAAATGAATTATCATAAATTATATATAAATGTAGATACATGTATTAATAGTAATAAAATATAATTTAATAACTTAGATAATCTTTAGCCATATAAAATTCCCATACATATTTAAATTTAACACATATCTATGCTATTCAACAAGTATGTGTGTGTGTGCTATAAATAATATATATAAATTATAAAATTCAATGCCTCTTCTCTAATTCATAGTTTTTTCAGTGGAGAATGCTAAAAGAAATCATAACATATACAACACGCAGAAAAAAAATGTATTTATCTAAATATTTGATCTTTCTCTGAATTTTTCCTCTTTATTAAATAAATAAAAAATTCTAAATTTCGAAAATCTGTTTCATCTTCAAACTTGGAAAATGAGGTGTTGAGATGACTGTATGAAGTCCTGCTTGCCTGATGTACAATTCTAAAATTGCATCATTTACTTGTGTAAAATAATAATCAGGACAAACAGGTGGGACTGACCAAGAGTTCTCAGAAATGCATTATGGATTGTGTTGTTTATATCCTTCTCCAGAAATTTAGACAGAGTTGTTTATTATAATTCTTCCTTTAAGCACATACATTTTTGTGTTAACGATTTTCTGATTGATGAAATCTGGAAGATAAAAAGTTGAATGAAACTTTAGCCCACTTTCGTTACTGATGCATATTGATCATTTTTCTGAAGGTTTGTGATGATGGTGTTCTAGCTGTATTTTTATATTGGACTGTTTCCATCATCTAATATGTGTATTGAATGTCTTAAGAAAAGTTTAATTTTAGTTAAATATTCCAAATGCACTAACTGTTAGTAATATCACAGAAAACAGGTTAGTATATGCACAATGTTTCGAGAGGTATTTTTTCTCCCCTCTTTTTTAGGTGTTGCTGGCCTGACCAGTGACAGTACTAGCATGGGATTCGAACCTAGGTCCTTAGATTTTTGATTATTGAAATTTAAGGTAACGCTCTAACCAACTGAGCCATCCTGACTTGGTCCTGCCTTGACAGGATTCTCGTATTTCTTTTTGATTAATTAATAATATACAGTAATTATTCATTACAGGCATTATAATCAAATTTAAATTGCGTTTTCCTCTTTATTCCTTTTGGAGATGGCTTAGTAATGTTTATTTACATAGACATGGGTCAAAGCAATACTAGTCACTCTTGATATATTGCCTAAGGCTTCTGGCATTGTATGTAATTATCAGTCCAACTGGTGTATCGATCATATATACATTTTCTCTGATCTTCTTGTCTATCTTATACTGTCTCTCATACAGATTTTAAAAAAATTTGTATTGATGTTCCTGTGGGTGACTAACATGGAATCCCATTAACATTCACATGCAAATTAAATTTATAACAAATACTCTATCTTGATCAAGTTTATATATATATGTAATTTTATCTTACCCATTTATAATAAATAAACTAAACCAAATAACCTAAGTAAATAAATTATTTTAATTTATGATCATCTAATAGGCATGGAACAATTAGAATTGTAAGATCCCTTTCTAATAGCTAAGATCTCAAATATGTGCACGTAATTTTTGAAAACAATAAAAATTCTCAACATAAGGATTGCAACTTCAAAGTTTATTCTAACCAGATACTTATAAAATAAATCAATAACATTTAACAGATTACATAAAAAGTGAATGATACATTCAATTTCTAGCCTACTTAAGAATACAGACTCCTGATACCAACAAAATTATTATTACAAACATTCTCCATTCATTTATATCTCAACATCATATTCTCTAATTTTATTCTAATAAGATATTTATAAAATAAGTCAATAAGATCATATAATTTAACATAAATTTCTAACATTTATTCTTTAATCTATCTAAAAGTACAGCTTCTTTATACCAAATAAAATCAACACTGCCTGCGCAACAGTGAGCTAAATATCTTTGACTATAGCCATATCTACTTTCACATTTTAGTGTTGTCTGACAATAAACTATACTTTCAAAATCTACACTATAAACTAAACACTTCACATTCACTCTACCATCATTAGCTATAGAATGATTAGAGCTAAATCTTACAATATCTTGCTTCTTAAATAATTTTTCACAATCATTATCTTAATACAATGATCCTTTAGATTTAAATCATAAAATATACATTATTTACAGATTCATTATAATAATTTAAGTTATGTAATAACCCTATATTTTTAATTGTCTTGAACCTTTCCCTTTTGAAATCAAGATTCTTATATTCATAACTACAGATTCAATGGAACAAGACCAACTAGTTTTTAAAGTTCTAACCCTAACAATAAGCCTTTATATTTGTGATTCTGGTACCTCTAAGATTGGTCACTATTCTTTACATTTATTATAAAATCCTCCAAATATATTTTGTTCATTACAATAACCTTTAAACCTCAAAATCACTAATAAACCTTTGTTTTAGTAAACAATCCAGAAGAATTTTGAACTTCAAAATCATTGTTTTTACTAATCTGCAACATTGCATACTTGACTTTATCTTGTACTGAACTGTGGTTTAGTCATAGAATCTCTAACTTTAGCATTATTATCTT
This sequence comes from Epiperipatus broadwayi, assembly GCA_028023455.1. Classification (NCBI taxonomy): domain Eukaryota; kingdom Metazoa; phylum Onychophora; class Udeonychophora; order Euonychophora; family Peripatidae; genus Epiperipatus; species Epiperipatus broadwayi. The sequence continues at coordinate 10,808,602 of JAQFVV010012417.1, forward strand.
TCATATCCCTTATTTCTATTTCATCATCATCTTGTAATTTTTCAAACTCAATATTTCTATTCACTAGTGCTTGGGTTCTAATTCAGGATTTCTCTATAGTTTTGTCTAATTCACTTATCAATGCTTGAATTTGGATTTTATCTTCTGCTCTGAATGCAATAGTTTTAGCTCAAGATTTTTTTATTTTTCTAGAAATAGTATCATTTTCAACATTCAAATCTTTTGAACTAGCATCTCCTAAGTCACTTTTAATTGTTTAGAGTTAGTATCAACCTTAGCTTTGAGAACTTCAAAGTTTTTTGAATCAGCATTGAACTTAGCATCTATCTTGACAATTATTTTTTTCTTTAAATCTTTAGAGTTGCCATCTATCCTAGCATTCATATCCTTAAGCATTTTCATAATGTCCAACCAACTAATGCTAGACCCACCCAACATATTGGCATTATTTTCAGCCATAATCTACTAAATAACAAGATTAGTATACTATATAAACTTAAATAAATAAATATTTAAAAAAATCTTAGCTTAGATACTACACAATTTACTCACATATGGCTATCTGAAGTTTTTTATCTCTTGCTATTATCTTTAAAAAAAATCATCCCACAAGAACATATATGTAGTGAAAATACTTTAAAAAAATAACAACCCTATCCATATTAATTTTTATTTATCCCTGAAAATCAGATTCTTTATTTTTAGAATTTAATGCCTATTTATGTTATTGAAAGCATTTTCAAAAAATACCACACATATAACAAAATATCACTCTATGCAAAATTGACATGTGACTACATAAATCACTTGTCAGGTCACAAAAGATGAATAAAATTGTGATAATATTGCTATGTTTATCAAGCCCATCATTTGTAGGCACTAATATATATATATATTATAAATTAAAAAAAAAAAAAACAGGATTGAGTAATTGTAAATGAAATAAAAGTAAAATAAAAGTTTCTCAGATTTTTTTTTTTATGTTTTTAATTATAGTTAATAAACTAATCCTTAAATATTATTTTGCCTGCTGTCTGCAGTAATTGCAAAGCAGCTAAGAATTGGTGAGATTGACCACATGACACAATTTGAAGATTCTTGTTGTAGCTATGTGTTAATGTATAACATTTAAAGATTAGTTTGCTACTGGAGAATCTAAAGTATATAAAAGTCTAAGATGTATTTATTTTATTTATTTTTGTTTTATCTCTGTAATTATGTGAATTTTTGTTACTTATTTTTTAATTTATAATTTAATATAATAATATTAGCAACAACATGTTGCTTAATTTTAATGCTCATTTTTATTATCTATTTGTAAAATTTTACTATGTAAATAAAATCTAATACAGTGGAGTCTGCTATAACAAATTCATTCATTCATTCATTCATTGTATCTTAGATTGAAGTACAACCTGGTTTAAAATTATCATCCAAAAATATCATTTGAATAGAAAAAAATATATAAACAAAATTAATTCTTATACATATTTTAAAGTTATATTTTGATGAAAACTGAAATTTATCCTTTAAATGCATAAAATTAAAATATTAACAAAGTTATATATTTTAATAGAAATTGACAGATCATTGATTTCCATGCTTTCATTTTCTTGCAAGATAACATTTAGCAATAGTCTTATCTGTATTAGCAATCTTATAATGACTTATAATGCCATGCAATTCAGTTATTTTCTTGAATTTATGAGCCATACTTTTCGAGAAAAAAATTGTTTTCAGGAACAATATTTGTACTAGGAAATTTAATATAAAAAAAATTCAAACAATTGCATGACCTTTTCACAAATAATCACCTCATTAATATTAACATCTGCTATTCGCTTTTAATTAATCCACATTAGCAAAAGAATTTTCATTTATTCTATAATGTTATAATATAAAGTGCTCAAGCCAGAAATCCTTTTTGCTATTTATTAATTTTTTAATTTGTCATCTTTTAAAAAATTGTATAGCTTGAAAATCATGTCATACTTAGGACTTAAATTACCAATTGTTTTACAGCTGTCTCTTTTAGAAATGATTTTTTTATTTACTTCAGTGTTGATCATTATTTTGATACTTTTTTTTGTATATATGTACAAAAAGAATGTTTTAAAAATTATTAATCTTGAACAAATTATAGAAAAAAAAAACTAAATGCAAATAAACTTGCAAAATGTGTTGAAGATGTTTGATGTTTTATTCAAAGCTGAAATGTGAAAAGTCTCAGAATATAATTATTGCATCAGTCAGTAGTTCTTATTTTAACATTTTCTATTTTAGTCAGTACTATATTTTTATTTAGCAATTCCATGTTTAGGGATTTTCTTATTTTCAGTAGGCTTTGGTTTTGAATTTATTTATGTTTGATATAATATAAATCAACTTTCAAATTTTACCCATCTAAGAGAATAATTTTATGGTAAAATATGTGCAACATTTTTGTTGTTAGAGATAGAAAGAAATTAGTAAACTAAATTGATTACTAAGTTTTATCACTTAGATTTCTGCCATTTTACTATATCTCATTTTGAAACTTTTTGGTATCAACATTAATCAGCTTTTAACTCCTGTCTAAAATTATTACAGTATATATATATAAGAGAATAGGTTTAAAAAAAGTATAAACATTTTCCCACTAAAACTAGAAAAATAAATGAATTAAATTTGACAACTAAGTTTTTTATAGCAAAAATGTCTTTCATTCTAGTGTGCATTGCTTTGCATTTGTTATGAGAAAAAACATTTGATTTATCAATTATTTAACCTATAGTCTTTGTTGTACCATAGCTCAATGTATAAAAAAAATTGGGGGTATAATTTACAAGTAATAAAACAAAATATTTTTAAAAATTATTAAAGTGTATGCTTTTTTTGAAAGAGTATTTTTTATGAATGGTAGGTTACAGCTATAGATAAAAATGCACTTATCAGGTTGTGATTACAAAAAAATTATTTCCAAATAATTTTTGTAAATTATCCTCAAGCAAAAGTTATCAATCAAGAATGCCATTTTTTATTCAATTGTTCTGGAGTTTTTTTAAAACTAAATTGTTTAATATATTTATAAAAATTAAAAAAAGATGCTTATTGTAGTATTATTTAACAATTTTAAAAATTATGTAGCATAATTGCAGAAAGAAAGTGATATAATCTGAGATAACTAATTACAAATACTTATGTGACTTCAATAACCAACCCTTATCTCAAAAATGTGTTACCACCACTATGAGAGTTAAAAATTCTTCGCTCAAAGTTAAATCTATCATTTCTGATGCTTTAATATTAAATTATCTTCCAAGTGACTAAATATTATTATTTTTATTGTTATTATCATCATCATCATAAAAATCTATTAGAAATAGTTTATTGAGTTGTGTGATTACATATTTGACTTACTTTTATTCTATCTTTATATATTTTAAAGGCATATGTCTATATGAGTCTTACACAGTATAATTTTATCTAGGTGTGATGTTCATATATATATGCATGTATTTGTATATGCATGTGTTTATTATCTTAATTATTCTACCATTCTGTATATGTGATAATTAATGCAATTCAATGATAATATACACACAGTAGCTTTATTCTTTGAATGTGTATGCCAACAATTTATTTATTAGATGTAGCCACATTTATAATTTTACACTGGAGTGATGTAGCAAGAAAATAATGTGAATGGAAAATTATTAAAAAAGATAATACATTTAACATAGTCTGTAGTAAGATTGAGGTGTTTATTTTATGAAAGGGAATACATTGGTGTCAATTGAAGGACTTTAGAATGCCTGAATTGATTTACTCTGCACTTTATTTATGAGGGATTTAAAATGTATTTTTTGAAAATTAATCTTGGATGAATAAGACTGGCCAAAAGAAAATTTGATAAATTAATGTGGCATTGTAAAAGAACAATATATCTAAATATGTAAAGAAATTGTTGAAATTGTATGGAGATTATGTGCTATTGAATTTGTCTTAAAAACCATGTAAGATAATGTAGTAGTATGTATATAAGTCTAGAGGTACTAAGTACACAGGATAACAATATTGATTAAGAGTAAATATGGAGTTTGTGTTAACATATTTGTTTTAAAAAATGTGGCATAATATGTAATGTTACTGATGGTACAGTTTTATGAATGATTAGAACAATAAGGAACATTATGAAGAAGCCAGTGGAAATTTGCAGAAAAATACTAAAAAGTATTTATGAGAAAGAGACAAAAGTAGATTATGGAATGTTTATTATTTAAAGCTAACTTTTAAAGACAATTATAAACTTTGTTGTTCGGAAACTGAAAATTCAGAAAATATTTTTATGAAAGTTAAAGGTTAAGAAAAAATATGGAAAGTCAATCAGAAAGGGATGAGATTATTAATATTTATTTATTGAATTTCAGCATAGATTGCTTAAACAAAATTTGTATTAAAAATGTGGTAGAGAATTAATATTAAAAAAGTAAACAAAGAAATCGGTGGAAAGGGAAGAAACATATTTATATTTAAGCATAATAACTTATTAATATGAATAACCCTTGAACATTTCAGTATAACTATTTTTTAAAAAAAAATTGAACATTTTTAAAAATAAAATATACATATGTCCTCTGTTGGAAGTTATTAACATTTAATTATTAATATAAGTATGACAGTGCTTGCTTTTATCTTGATACAATGTATTATTTCATTTTATTATTAAAGCTGCATAATAAACTGTACTGAGTCAGTATGTTATTAGAATATATAAAATACTATCCTATATTTTGTTTTAATACTTAATGAGGGATCATAAAAAGTCAAGGGAAACCAGAAGAAAGTGGTTTGTAAAAGATTCTTAATCCTCCTTATTTTTTTATTAGACATTTTTATTTACATGATAAAATATCAGAAATGCTATAAATTATCCACATATAAATATAAAATTGAAGAAAATTTTAGTTTATTTTTTATCCAAATTTATAAATAATGAAACAATTCATTAGATTTTTATTGAATGTGTCACAGTAAGTCATATGAAGATGGAAATTAATTGGAAGAAAAGATTCATTAATAATTTGATATATTATTTTTTTTAAATATAATTTGTGATGAAATGCCATAATTATAGTATGCTATTTTTTGAAACTTATTGTCAAATGAATTAAAGAAACTATTAAAAATTTAATGGTATTTTCAAAACAAAACATTTTTTGTAAAACAACAACAATATTAACTTAAAACAGCCAATACAAACAGATGTTGATTATTGTTGGATAAAGATAATAATAAATGATACAATTCATAAAGTAATACATAGAATTGGTAAGACTTAATAAAGAAACATACTATTTCTAAGACTTTTATTAAAGATTGTATCAAAAATATTTGTTTGGAAGTGGATAAATCTGAAACAAAAAAAGTAATTTTAATCAATAAAAAAATAAATTCATATATCACATGACCCAATTTTTTTAAGCCTATAAATAAAAATAATGCATAGTGCTAATTACGATAACAAGTTTTATTGATAAATGCCACAAAAGAAAGCATTTAAAATAATCTCTATCTAGAAACCATCCCCAATTTTCAGACCACTGATTTCCTGCATGAAACCAGTGGTCTGAGAATAGAGGATGGTTTCTAGATATTTTTAAATGCTTTCTTTTGTGGCATTTATCAATAAAGCTTCTTAGAGCAATTAGCACTGTTCATTAAAGTAATTTTAAGTATTATAACATATTCATAACTGGCTAATCATATGGAAAAACCAAACTCATAGAGCAAATAAAAATAGCAAAATAATTTTGATTAACTTGATAAATACATGGATATTGCTATAATGATAATTATTTTATTTATTGTGTTTTCTAATTATGATGGTGTATAAACATTTTTGTTTCAATGTTTACAAACAGGAGTAATTTTAAATCATATGAAACTGTAAAGTTTATGTTGTAAACAGATTCAGTTTGTATTTTATGTTTTACAGATTAGTATATTCTGATGATTTAATTGCAGTATCAGGAAGGTAGTCTGGAATAATTATCAAATTAATGGCTTACATTGGTTTCTTCATTGACAAAAAAATATCAAAAAATAGTATATTTAATATAATTTAGTAAAATTGTGGATTATACAAAAGTTATTGTCTATGTGATAATATGGGAAAAATTATGTCAACTGTTATTGCAGATGTATATTAGTAATCAATAATAAAGCTTCTTACTAAAATTTCTGAACCATAAAATGAATTTCATTTTAATACAGATCTTTTTAAAATATGGATTGGATAGCCATATATACTTATTTGGTTATCATCTTCATTACTTTTATTAGCAGAGAAGAACAGTAACATGTTTTTTTTTAAAGTAGATAAGATTCAAGAATAAACATGTACATTAAATCTTTGAAGAACAAAATTTGAACACATTGTTATATCATTTTATAATTTAATAGTGATTCTCAATTAAGTGCATAATAATCTTGATATTATCCATTTGTATTATTATTAACTATATTAAGAAATTTGATGGAATATTTTGTATTTTATTTTCCTTCAAAAGATCTGTATAAAGAAAATTTACAAATATAGAATCTACTTCTTACATTGAAAGCTAAATTTACATATAATTTTTTATTATAAAGTTGGAACTGATTCCTGATAAATAATTGAAGATGAATTTTAAACATACAACATTGCTTATTTCATTTTGACAGACAAATAAGATTGTCTGGATATCCAATATATATTTTTGAAAGGTTTGGACCAAACTTCATTTTATAATCTAAATATTTAGAAATTTTCTTCTTGTTGATTGTCATCATATCTCATTATGCACTAACAATTGCTTTATGGTGTCTTACCACATTGGCATTTATTTTATTTATGTTCTGCTGTATCTAGAAGATTTTTTTTTTCAATTTATGACTTATTAAAATGAAACATAATTTAAACATAAGATATCCTCTGCAAGAAATGTTATGAAGCTAAGCAATAATAGATATTAAGTAAAAAGCTAAGCTTGTTTATCATATTAATTTTAAACAGTGAAATAGTATTTGTTCAAAAGTATATTTGCATGAGTTTAAATATGAAATAACATTTATTCAAAATATAAAGGTACTTAATAAAGAGAATCATTTATACAAGGCTCTGACATAAATTTTAAATTAATGAGTTCATTTTATTGGAAAATATATAGATTGTTTTTGATTTTCTTGCAATTCATTATAAATTTGTCAGAAAGAAAAAGTTGGTTCTTCACTACAGCTAATTTGAAATTCATTGGTTTAGTATAATCAATATATTCTTTTATTAGATGAGTTATAAATCATTTAAAACAGCATGAAATATATTTCTATTCAACTTTATATAAAGGAACAAATGGTATTATTTTTGTTTTATTATTTTAATTGGAAATATTTTGTATTTATATATCATTTTTTCATAATTTATAAAATAAATATTTATTTTCATTTTTAATTAAATATTTTTCAATATTTGATAGTAATTATATTTGCAATTTTTCTAAATCCAGATTATCTTAGTGAGTAACTTCATTCAGAAATTTTTCTGTTAATAAAGTAAAATTATTAATATTATTATATGTTATATGAGATTTTATTTCTTTCAAATATTAAATTGAATAAAGTCAATAAATCACAATGAATTTACTTAAGATGATTACATTCACGGCTTTACTGTTTGCTTTGTACTCAATATATATATTCTGAAATGAATTTGTTTTTGCTAATATCTGATTTTTTTTATCTCCATAAAAAGAGATTTGTTTTTTTTATCTATCATTTTTTCTTCCATAAAATATTTCTATTTGACTGAGTTAAATTTTAATGGTTGTTTCAATTAATAACGGTATTTGTTGTTGTTGTTGTTGTTGTTGTTGTGTTTGATTAAATATTTAAAAAGAACCTTTTTAAAAAAAGAAATTTTAAATATTTTCTTTCTTTCTAGGCATTTAATCGTCACACATTTAATACTTAATTACTATTAATATAGATTAATATTATGTACATATGATATGACTGATGTTTATTAGACAAAGTGAAAACGATTATTCCTGCATTTAAATTTTATAGAAATTATAATATTGAGTTTTTATAAAAAGAATTTATATTTTTTCATGAAAAACATTTTTATTATTAATCTGGAGATCTTTAAATTGCCAAAGATACTTAAAAAAATCTAATAGAATCAATTTCTAGTGCAAGGATGATGAACCTTTTTCTGCCGAGGGCCATTTGGATATTTATAATATAATATTAGTCTGCTACATTTGATAAAATATTTAATTAATTTTATTCCTAATCATTAAGGATGGACAATCTTTTCAGCTGGCAGACCAATTAAAAATAAAAATAAAGTAACATTATTATTATAAATGACTATTATATTTAAATATAAGTATAATGTATATACTTAAGCTAAATGTAATTAGAAGGGATTTGACCCCAGACTTTCAAGCTCCCTTCAGTCATCCATGCCATCTTATATAACTGATACACATGACCACATATATATAAAAAAAATCATCTCCCACACATATATAATCAGTGCTCTTCATTCTACACTTCTTAGCCATCCATATCACTGAAAATCTGATGATGAACTGCTTAAAACCCTTATTGATGCCAATGTTATTGTTATAATTATGTTGATCTTAAGTCACTCTGACCCCTCATATGTAGAAACTTATTATGTCCATTTAAATATATAGAAGAGGGATGGGCAGAAATTACGCTTAATGATTGTTGCACATTTAATGACAATTTTTCTAATTTGTCTTGTAACTATTTTTTTGTACATATTTATATTCTCAATTTTTTTAAATGTTCTGGACAGATTAATTCTATATCAGCTAGAATGCAGTGAGAAAGTAGTTTTGAAGTTTCTATTTTTTTTAAAAAAAAAAAGTAATTTGCCTTCCCAGAATTTTTTGACTTGTTTGGTCTTTTTATATGTGTGCTGTTAGCCATTTGAAGAAGCTCCTTTTCAAGATTTCTATTTTAATATTTTTTATTTTCTAATAATTTTGTTGTAATCAGGATGTTTTGATAAATAGTGCTCTTTATTAAATGAAATACTTTCCAATATCAGGCGCATTGATTTACTATTTCTATATAAAAAAAAGTATGAATTGATCCATTTCTCTTGAAATACACATTTTTTGTGTGTCAATTTTTTTTTGTCTTACTAAATATAGTCATTGTAAAAAAAAGGGCAAAATAATAATAATAAAACAGTAAAATTCTAATTTTACTTTTGTGAATATACAATTAGTCTACAAAACTATAAAAATAAACAAAATGTCCTCAGCATTGTAAATTAAATCTGTAGTCAAATAAACCACACAATATAAATAATTTGTTGGAATATTGCACTTATGATAGAATTAGGTAGAACTATTATAAAGGTTAGATGTAGTTAAGAAAATAAATATTTTAATTTACTTATCTTTTAATTCAATATTTGATCCTCATGCATGTTTAAATATAAGTTTTGTACAGAGCCATTTTATATACATTTATGAAAATGTCCACAGGCTATATTGAGAAGTTTCAAGAGCCAGAGTTGACCCCAGAGCTGATAGTTTACCATCTCTGTCTAGAGTTTTAGCTGTATCCTTGTCCTAAGTAACATAGTGGTAAAATGGCAGACTGAAAGTAAAAATTCTAAGATTGATTCTAAGTTGAGTATTATTATAAAAACTTAACTTTGACTAACTGAATGAATTCATAGATGCTCAATCTGCCACTAGGATGCTTTGATATCACATGTTATTTTGAAAAATTAATCATATTATTATAACTTTGCAGCTGGTAGCAATATAAACGTGAATAATCCTGAATGTCATGCAATGAATTAATGATGTAAACTTTTACGTCTGTTTTAAAAATGAAACTAAAAAGAGCTCTTATGTGTACTTACAGACTCCAGATAACATGATTGTAGCAATATATAGTTGTCAATTTTTTTCATCAGAAAAAATTTTTCACATGAGTTGATTAATTAAATCTTATTCACACATGGGTTAATTAGAAAAATAGAAAAATTAATAAATTTGATGATTCAGTACACTGTATTTTCAAGGAATTGAATGATAATAAATAGAATTATATTAGCAGAGTTATTTTAGCAGTTTGTATCAAAAATATGCATGAGGAATGTAAACTTTTTCATCTGGTTATCTTGATGAACTAGATTTTAATATGCAATTAAGCTATGAACTACACTGTATTCATGTACTATTCAAAAATAAAATGTAAACAAACAAAAAATGGAATTAAATATAATATTATTAAATTTTATGAATCTCATTTACAGTGGCTGTCATTTTTTTTTTTTTGCTAAATATTCTCAAATATCAGATGTAAATTTTTTTAATTACATTTTCTTATGATTTAAGTAGAATTCATTAATATATGTATAATTTTTTTTCTTTTTCTTTTAAGTTTTATATACAATATATATTAGCATGTCTTTAGTAAAATGTAATGTAATGAATGTAAATCCAAAAAACATCATAAAGTCCTTTCATTAAATGAGAAAAAAATATTGACTTAATAAGAAAAAGTAAGAAGTCATTTTCTGAAAATTAGCCATATGTTTCAAAAGAATGAGTCGTCAATCAAAGAAATTTTAAAAAGACAGAAACAGATTCATTGCACTGTTACTTGTGCCCCTGAAACAACTAAAATTGGAACTTAAAGTAAGGGATAATTTTTTTGTTTAAAATGCAAAAAGCTTTAAATCTATGGTTAAATGATATGAATTGTAAGAACATTCCAGTTCATGATCTTGTATTTTATCAGAAAGCCTTAAGTCTCTATGAAAAGTTTAACCAATAATTTTGATCATATAATTACAAGCTATTCACTGCAAATAGGAGTGACTGTATTAATTCTAAAACCATTACATTATTAAAAATATTAAAATAACTGCTACATTTTTGTTAGAAGATGAAAAAATTATTGCAGGAAAAAAATATCTGAAATAGATATTAACTGTGATAAAACAGAATTGTGAATGAAATGTTCCTTTATTAGTAACATTATTTTTTAAACCTAATTTATGTGTGCATACTGTATACATAGCATCTGTAATATATATATTGTTAAAAAAAAGTTGCCTTGACAACTGTTTGAAATTGTTGATTGTTATTGATATTGGTATTGTCTAAGTGTTGACTAGCTTTTAATGATATATATGTTTGTGTTGAAAATTACTGTACTGTGCCCTTACAGTACAATAAACAATATATTGTATTATAATCAAGGCTTGTCAACAAAACATAAGCTATTACATGCTATATTCATTATATCTAAGGGGGCATGGAACAAAATATTGTGTAGTGTGATGCTTTACTATGTAATCAAATGATTTCCTTCAAAAGTTATACATTACAAACACGCATATAATTTCTAATGTTTAATTTTTGAAGGAAATCATTTGGCTGCAATTTCTGATGAAAACTAATCCTGCGATTGAAATATTAAAAATAGGCGTGTAGGGAAGTAATTGGGCTTTGATTTATATATTTATTTTAGTTAGTTTATAAATTTCTTCTTGTTTCCATAAATAAATAGTAATTATAGATATGAGATTTAAAGAATACTTGAAATGGGATTAGAAATATTCTAGACTTTTGAGAATGTTTTATTATAGTACATTTTGTTTTTTCAAATAAATGTTTTTGTATAAATTTTTGAGTGTATATATATATTCACATAATGTATAGTTATCTGAAAATGCTTATGTTAATATCTGCTTATCTTTTTTAAACAAAGATTAGAAATATCTATTTATTTTAACGTCATAAGAGAATTTATATCCTTTTACAGTTTTATTTTTTTTATTCTTTTGCATAGTTTATTTTAATACTTTATCACCCTAATAAGTACGTATTTAAAATGAATTAAAACAGATGTTTTTATTAGCTATGAAGCTGTGTACTTGACATTATTTGATAATTCTGCCGGCTGTTATTTATTTTGACAATTTTTCCTTTTTGTGAAGTTCTGTTAACAACTGATAAATCTACTCAATAATTTACAAATTTTAAATTATTATAAAACTTAAATTAATAAATTTGATATTATCAACCTATTCTTAATAATTTATTTTATAATCAATAAGAAAAAATTATTTAAACAATTTTAAAAGAAAATCATATATACTTATGTTACTATGGGCGTGGCTACAAAAAATTCTCTTTTAATTGAAAGGAAATCTTTAATTTTTTATTTAAGTTTCAAAGAAATTAAATAGAGAATACTGTATTTCTAATTTCCATTATATATGTTTACAGCTTTTATTAACATATGTTTTTTTTTTTTTTTTCTACTTGGTAAACAAACTTGGATAGGTTGCTTACTGCAATCATTATTAGTTTCCCAGCTTTCATATCTGAATTTAAGATTTAAAAAATAGCATGTCTTTTATTTCAAACACCTTATAATTATTAACTAAATTGTTGCTTTTTTTAAATAAAATAATATGGAAGTAAATATATTCCAATACTTAATTTTTTTTATTCATAAAAGACAAAAATAAAATTTTGCCATCATTTCATATTACTTTGTAAAGTCATCATTCAAGATAGTGATTATTGACTGATAGACAGAGAATGCTTAGGAATTCTCAGATGTTGAACATAGGTTTCTTTTTAATTTTGATCTTGTATTTGATTACAGCTAGAAATCACATTAATGTGAAAAAAAGACTGCTTAAATTGGAAAAGTATTCAGATACTAAAAGAAACATTGTGAAGTTAGAAATATATTAGTTTGAAAAGTTGGTATATAATTTATTATGAACGCACATGAATTGAATATAGATTCATTAAATATAAAAACGGTATTTAAAATATTTAGGATGTAACAAATAGAGGAGCAGTATTAGCTATAATAGTTTATTAGAGTATATAAATTGCAATTAATTTAGATTTATGTCTGTTAATTTTCTTATAAAAATAAGAATGTTAAATATAGATGTGCAGAATGCTTTTAAAAAATGAACCAGATACACTTTAAAAATTTGGGAGATTTTTTATTAGAAATGTTTAAAATATAAAATTGAGAAATTTGTAGAGAAAGAAAAAGTAATATTTATATATAAAATAAAAAATTATATAACATTACAATACTAGCCAAAAAAAAAAAAACTAAACTTTGCTAAAATTCTTTCACACCATGGTTTCATGTATTAACAAAAAGACCTCTCTAAGTGAAATTTAACTAAACATACCACCTATATATACCAAACAAAATATTCTTCCCATCATTGATTTCAAAACCCAACTTCCTTTAACATCAAAGAATGTCTTCATGAGATGGCCTCAGATTCAAAATATTTTATCATCAAAGTTTCTTTTACTATTCTTTCCAGTTTACTTTTTTCATAAAAAATAATCTCTGCATTGTCAAATAATATTTTATGATCTGTATTTATTTCATGAATATACAACATTGAGTTATTTTATTTATTTTTGACTCTACTCTTATGAATTTTAACTCTTTCATTAAGAGTTAATTTACTCTGGCCTATATACATTTTATGACAACTACAAAGAATTTTATAAACTACTCTAGAAAGAGATTTGCAATCAATTAACTGTTTAGAACCATTTAACCATTTAGTAATGAATTTAAATTCAGACTTTTTTTCCAAGCCATTTTTATATCATCCAATAAAAATAAATTAATTCTTATAAATCAATTTTCTAATTGATGACTTATATGACAAAGAAATAAACTCTTTATTTTCATTATCACTTAAATCTTTATTATTAACAGATCTATAGATATTTTTGTTAAATGTAATAGTTCTAAGAAATTCATTATTATACCCTAACTCAATATAGTCAGAAGCAAATTGACTCTTCTGAATATAGTTATTATTTTCAAAATTATTAAGCCTTCTATTCCTATAACAAAAATTCAATAAAGATAGTCTCTTATGAGTAAAAAGTTGATAACTATCTGGTTTCATCATATTTTTTTACATTTTTCTCTTTAATGAAATGGCTATAAAATAAAACATCATCAATTTTATCAACACATTTAAAAAAATTAACTTTACAAATTTAAATGTACCCTTCTCCTCAATAGTAAATTTAATATTACAATCAAAAGCATTTAATCCATCAAAAAAAAAAATCTTCAATTTATTCTCCTATATAACAAACAAACAATCATCAATGTACTTAACAAATAATTTTAAAGAAACAGAAAAAGTATCAATAACACTACTCTAAAAAATTAATATAGTCAGAGCACAGTAAAGGAGAAATAACATGATCAATTATTGAACTCTCTTTAATTTTATAAAACACATCATTACACACAAAATACATAGAATCAGCTAATAACAATAGCAAACTATGAATAACCTTAATCTCATCTGCAGAAAAATATTCAAATTTTTTCAAAACATCAAAAAATACATTAATACTTTTTATGCCACCAACTGATTTATACATGTTTTGAATATCTAAACTATCAAAACCACAAACTTTTTCTAAAACAAATCCATTAATTTTATCATATGTTTTATCAACAATCCTCCCTGTAAAATCAAAAATACATATTAAAGAAAAATTATCTTTATAAGATTTCAAATTGAAGAAAATCTTAGGAGTCACAAAAATCACTAGGATAAATTTATCTAAAAAAAAATTTATTTACCATAATTTTCATAATTTCAATCAACTTAGAATTTTATTTTCTTACCAGGATCAGAATTTAAAATAGAATACCTCCCAAGTCGCTATTATTTAACAATGCAAAACAAAAAATAAATAGTAAAAGTTTTATTGAGACAAAAACTGTATGATTCATCTCAACAAAAAGGAAATTATAAATTTTCCACCAGCTAATCTCAATTACTACTCTTTTCCACTTGTTTTTCAAAATATTCTTCAAAATAATATATTTAGAGTTTTGACATTTTAATCCAATCAAAGATTCAGGCATCAAATTCAAAAATATTATTTATTACAATTATTCATTATTTCTTTTTTCATAATAATTCATTATGGCTTTACTTATCAATTAATATATACTGAAACAGTCAGTTTCATCCATCTGCCTGTTTCACGTATTTTACCCCCACACCTCTCTCTATGCCAGGTTTAAACCCTCTCAGAGTATCCATTTAAACAACCTTAAATTACTATATATGCGGCATCACACATATATATGCGAACAGTAAGTATATATTACAGATACGTATTTATTTTAAAAGATTTTACTTTAAGAAATATTTTAATCTAAATTATTTAGTCAATTTTATGGTTATATTACTGAAATCACATATGTATATTTCCATTGTTGTTATTCTGCATGTATGGTAATAAATTTAGTTTTCTACTAATTATCAAAGCAATTTTTAATCCTTGTAAACAACTTTTAAATTAGGTTACGCAATAGTCCTAAAATAGCATGAACTTGATTTTATAAATCTAAAATGTTAATAACAATTTGCAGAATTTTATAGCATTGTCACAATAAACTGCAGGGAAAAAAAATTAGAAAAACAAAATCTAAATTAGTTGTTGTCATTAAATATGTTTTTTTAAAATAAAGTAATGGGTTTTTCACCAGGGGGCCAGAGTTAGAAAGATATAAATACTTAAAAAGTTTTGTTGCCAATGATTGATTATATATATAATAAGTGAATTGTAAACAGAACCCACATTCATTTCACCTTTAAAATGATGGGGTAAAGTAGGTGATCCCTCACCTCTTCCCTTGCCGGGGATGGAAAAACTTTGGTCCGATAAAACATAATGCTGTAGACCAAAAAAGCAGCCAGTGGAAAAACCTCCATTAACTTTAAATCATCATGAAAAGTGTCAACTTATTATCCTCCCAAGTGCCCAGAACTGCAATGAAGACAACTGACCGGTAAATTTTTACTCAGAGCTCTGTTCATAAACTGTGACTTTCAATTCTTTATTTAAAAAGCTAGCTATTTATTAAACCTGCTTTTCCAAACACTTTTCCTAAAATCTGCAAAGAAAACTTAAATGCTAATGTTTAAATCTTGTCTTATTGTAAAACTTGTGATATTAAATTCTCTTTTAAAATGTAAAACTTGTGATATTAGATTTTCTTTTAAAATGTAAAAACTCTGATAATATATTTTAAACTAAATGTATAATTTTCTGTGGTCTTTTATGCCTGTTTCTAATCTATTCAATTTATTCTATGACCATTTTAATATTATATGTGTTTAATATGCCAAATAACTGAAACCATGAGTATTTATAAGTATAATTTTAGCTTATTGATCTGTGAAGATAAGTTCAAATCTTTGCTATAATAAATATTAAATAATTGAATTATTAATTTTCTCACTTGCTGTTTTGAGATCATGTTATTATTTTACTGATTAATTTTGTGTATTAATATTCTAATAATCAGTCATTCTCTTCTTAAAATTGTAGTTTGCTTAACTCTAGTTATAAATTATAACTATTTATATATGTAACTCGTACATCAAAAGAACTAGCCATATAGATATTCTCAAAGCATATTTCTAGTGTTTTATCTGTAATTGTCCCTCAAATATGCTTTGTCCTTCTTAGATTTATATATGTTGAGATGCAGGTGATAATCTTAAACTAGGTTACTAATTAATGTAGTCCCTAAATAGTATATTTGAAATACTAAATTTGAGAACTGGGTTATATAGATATGCAAATAGATGCTATCTATTTTTAAGGCACGATAATATAATTTTACATATTTGCATTATATATGTATAAGCTGCGGATGTGTCCTTACTAAATATGCAATGTACAATTATCTGCTTGCTGCATGATTCTTGATGAGTTGCTGGTGGAGGTCACACTTATCCACTTAGTTCAGGTAAAGCACACTCTTTTAGAACTAGGGCATAAGGACCTAGATTATTCATAATTAATGCTTATGTGGCTCCCTGAACTACTAATTCCTATTCATAGCAAGTTGATCAGTTATAGGGCAACCAAGCCTTTGAGGATGATGACCATGAATAACGACCCATTCACAGCTTCTAGTTTTATTAATATTTTAATATGTGCCATAGAATATATAGGTAAACATATCGTAAACCAGTTTTCTCTCCCTTTATATTAAACGCTTATCTAGCATCAGTGTATACCCTAATCTAGGCTAACCCACTAACCTGAATATCTCTGAGCCTATAAGCTCAAATTAACTTTGTATATATAGCTGCCACAGAAGCACTATTAAGTTAGTTATATAACTTTGGCTATAAGTTTCATATGATTTTGCAGACTACACAAGAGCTAGAAATTTGGCATATTAATATAGGCATAAACTTCAATACCACCCTATGCTTTATTTAAACACTTAAAATGAGATAACATGTAACATTAATCTCATTAGTATGCAATGCCTGTGAGCATAATCTCTCATGTTCTCATTACATAATTTTGTATATTTTAGTTTTACTATTTGTTATTGTTTTATTAAATTAATAATATTTAAAATATAACACATTTTCATATCTTTATTGCCCATGAGTTCATTTTATTAAACTCTAGATTTATTTGCACATACATCATTTTATCTATAGGTAGATCATTCTATTAGGTTCCATAATTAATCACTTAGTCATATGTGTGTATATTTGACCAAATCAGTGTTAAGTTAGTTAATTTACGAGTCTCTTGTTTTACCCTGGATAACTGCTGGAGCATGGTTAAATTGAATGTCTAAGTTGAGAAGGGTCATAGGGTATTATATCATTGAGCAGAGGTGAAAGGATTGAATGTTGGTCAGATTCTGGTTCACAGCATCCATATTCGATCAGCTTTAGTGTATTTTGCCGGTGTTCTAGATTTTGTTATGTGGAAGGACAATTCTTACCATTACAATACATATATTAAAATATTTTTCAAAATTAATCAGCTTTTATTTTTATTGCTAATGAATATAGTATTGATTAAGTTTAAATAATAGTCATATATATATCATCTGCTTAATGCATAACACAATATATATATATATATATTTCAATTCTCTTTCACTTTTATATTGAATTTATGGTACTTGTGAGTTTTCAAGTAAATCAAGATGACAGTCAGTATTTTTGAAAAATCTACAATTTCTGAGGCCCTCAAAAATGTTTTAAAAAAAAATGCCTGCTAGAAAATGTAGCATTTAATAATTACATTTTATTTTTGTTACTTATTTTAAAAAAAGAAATTATTGATGAATTACAATATTTACAGTTTATTTTCTTTTCTTTTTTCCTTTTGTTTAATTAACTTATTAACAGAAAAATGAAAAAAAATAAAATAGAAAGACAATATTTATACTTTATTCATGTTGGTGGTGTGCAATCATATTGTGACCATTAACACACACTTTTCAGGAGGACAGGGTCCCATATCTTTGGAAATAGTTTACTGCATCACATTTTGTGACAGGACAATCCCAAATTTTTATCACTGCTGACAAAAGGAAACATGCTAAATTAATTCAAAGTATGACTATTTTAAAACAAAGCTTTTTAATGAAATTTATTAGAATTTAATCCTTTTTTAAAATTTAACAATTGATTTATTAATTTTGATGTAATTTAACAACTAATACTTCGATAGATTATAAGCCCCTTAAAACTGTACATTTGAGTGCCATCTTGGTTTATTTGAAAACTCACAAGTGCTGAATTGGTACTTCCGATAGTTTTTAGTTTTTTTACGTATGTATCTGATATATTTAAATATATGCTAAAAAAAACATGTCTGACTACACAAAAGCACTGAAAATATTTGAAATACATCATTTAATTTTAAATTTTTTTTGTATATGTTTTTTTTTTTTTAATTAAAATACAATTCAATGCACCTTTATACTTTTTAACATTAATAAATTTGCTCTTCATGAATGATTATTACTTTTGTGTCCCCCAAAGTCTGTGTTTTTTTGTCTTAAATATCTTTTAAATTTTTTCTTCTAATATTTAATATTTTTACTAAAAAAATGGAATAGTTTATTGCTTACAAGTTCATAAGAAGTTTGACCACAGAAGTGACAGTGTTAGGTTGTGATCCTTGGATTTTTAGCTTTAGATTTTATTACACTACTACACTATCAAATCATGCAAAGCAGTATTTTTAATTAACTTTGCACATCAAAGTCTCAACTAGTTATGTTTTTATTCAAATACTAATTTTAATGTTGAAAATATTTATAAAATATAACTTCTTCTGAATCATCTTCTACTATTGACATTAATAATTTCATCAACTTATATATATAAATATACCATTTTTTTTTTTTAAAATTGATAACCATATATTTTTTTAAGAGATCAGCCGGTTTAATTTTTTTATTTTATTCTGATTTTGTGGTCCATAATTCTAAAAAAGTTTTTGATATTCTACAATTTTTTTTAGAAAGGCAGATAAATGAGAAATAAACATCTTTGTACCATTCATTATTATTAAAGGGGATTTGAATACAGACTTTCAAGCTTCCTTCAGCTATCCACTCTATCTTATATAACCAATACACATGACCACATACATGTGAAAAAGCTAAATGATCTCCAATATATGTATTTCATGCTGAATCAGCATCTGTCAGGTAGTCCAGATCATTTCCCACACATATGTATAATTAATACTCAGTTCAAAGATTTGCTATCTTAATATAAACTGAGCACTGAATATATATATGTGGGGGGGGGAGATGATGATCTGGACCAACTGATGAGTTCATATCTAATCAAATCTAATTGCTATATCATCAAAAACTGAATCATTATATCATTATTTAAAATGTGATCAAATATTCCTTTAAACAATTTGAAATATAATCACACAAAAGGGTTTGATATTTTTAAGATTAATATATTACTTAGAATGTATTGAAATAGATCTCAAATGATTGCTATTAATAAGTGAATATATTTTCTTTGATGTTTGAAAAATATTTGTCTTGTCACTTGGTAAATTTCTGCTTTTAAATCATTATATTATTCATGAAGTTCCATATTTGTTTTATTATTTAACCAAGCAAAGAATATCATATGCTTTTTTTTTAATAAACTCACTAATAATACAATCTTCATTAAAAAACCTGGCCTTTTTTTGTGATTCCAGAAGCAACAAACTTACTTTTACAACTCATTTCATAGCAGAATTTCATACTTCACTAATATGGCATTATTGACAATTTAAACATTTTATAAAAATCCTTCAAAAAATAATTGAGATTATTTTCTCAGGGGAATGTGTAATGTCAGGTGGAGCTTTATTTGGAACTTCCAAAAATTTATCACTATACTTATCTTTTTAAAGTTTGACACAATAATAGGTAAATGTGAAAATATATACACATATATAGCTAATAGTATGTTATGATTTCTTTTAATATGCAATTGCTACCTATTGCTAATGAGAAACATTATTTTATGATGTAATTAAGGTTCACATGGACATTAGTATAAATAAATAAATTAAAAATAATTTTAAAATGATTTGATTTATAAAATAGAAAACTTCTTGCATGTTTTTTTTATATGTATTCCGTGTAAATCAGTTTGCTATATATTATTTCAGCCATAACTTCTTTTCAACTGCATAAAATATTGGTAGCAAGTTTTTTTTATTTTGAGTCTGTTGTCATCAGGATTCTTGTCACTGTCTTTATCATTAACTTCAGGCTTTACTAATGTTTGTAAGATATGGACATGAAATAATTTTTAGAAATTGCACATTAGGCACCTTGCTTCTAAACATGATGGATTTGTGTATTTTTAAAAATTCATGTGTGAATTTTTTTTGATTGCTTATAATTCTGATACAAAATAAATTTGACAGTTAAAATATTCAACATTTGGAAGAAAATTACCATTCACTGGCATCTTGTTCTCCTGCAAGATGATTAATTAGCACATTTCCATTCAAATACTACCACTCCTCCATTTATCAAGATATAATCTACAATCATCTCAGGTTTACCAGTATTAGGATTGATCTTATTAGAATGGTATATGGTCAAAATTAGCAGTACAACTTTATAGTTTTGTAACATAGAATAACATTTTAACATTAATATGAAATAGATATGAAGTACTTTTGTTTGGTCTTTATTTTGCTACTAGAAAAGTTGTAGGAATTAGTTTTTTTTATTTTCTTCAAAGTTCCTAAATAAGTTAGTCCCCTATTTTATAATGTTGTGACACTTCTGTTGAGCTAAACCATTTGTTTACTAAAACATTTCTGTTGGAACTTTATATTGGCTTCACCAATCTTAATAACTTATTGTTCCAGGGTGCCGAAATGTTTTTTTCAGACAATATCTTATTGTCAAGTAACTGTTTAAAGAACCAGTAAAGCAAAGGAGTTTTATTTCGTATTTTCCAGACTTTTTTTGGATATAAATTTTAAATTTGCTTCTTCCTGTAAATGACACAAGCATTTCATCAAAGCAAGCTTGTGTTCTAATGATATATATATATAAGCTATGTGGGTCAGTCTAATAGACGAATAAATGTCAGAATTAAGGAACATAGAAATGCTTTTAATCAAAAAATTAGCACATCAGTTTTTACTTCCCATT
This sequence comes from Epiperipatus broadwayi, assembly GCA_028023455.1. Lineage (NCBI taxonomy): Eukaryota > Metazoa > Onychophora > Udeonychophora > Euonychophora > Peripatidae > Epiperipatus > Epiperipatus broadwayi. Next base: position 10,830,190 of record JAQFVV010012417.1, read on the forward strand.
TTTTAGAAATTGGTCACAAACCTGATTTTGACAATACAAAAATACTTGCTAATTTGGAAAGATATGGTTTAAAAACCATGAGAGAGTCAATTGAAATATTAAAGAGACCTACTGGTTTAAATAGGGCTGATGAAGCACAACATATTCCAGCTATGTGGAAACCTCTCATTTTATCTAATATTAACTTGAAATTAATAGGTGAAAAAACTGAGGGAAATAAACATTTTTGTAAGTCTCATATTGTGAATGCTGAATTACTTCAAGTTGAATCTCACTTCTCAATTCGCACTGAGTCACGTTATTGTTTGAGATCTAATGATTGTTCTTTCAAAAGTTAATATTGATAATGGCGGTTGCTAGTTCATCAAAATATTTGATTGTAATGCAAAATAATACACGATTTGTACCCAATAATATTATTTTATATATATATAATTTTCAATAAACATTTCAAATAACTTACTGATATCAGCTGCAGTATAATTTCTTCTCATCCATTTTAATCATCAGGACTCTAAAAATGAAGATTACAAAGTTAATTCAAATATTCTTTTAAGCATAATTGTTGGAAATTTTTTCACCTAGTTCCATCAGTTACATAGAATGTATTAAGATTTTAATTACCTGATTTGAATATTTCTATGTAAATTAGTAATCCCAAAAATGCTTTCAGTTCTAATAAATTCATATCATGAAGATGAATATGATTCTGAATTTTATATTTTGTCCTTGCTTATTCTATTTCTTTTATTTGTCCACATTATACTTTCACTCAGAATATTATCAGTAAATAATAAATTTCATACTTGCTCAGGATTTGGACTGTCTCCTCAGGTTTTTGCATTATTTGTCAATCCTAATGAAGTTTTGACTATATTTTGCTATCATATTCTTTTATTTACTGGTGGAGGTTCTTTGGACCACTTGAATTCATTATTATAGCAAACATTTGGTTGCTTGAATTATTTCTTGTCAAATTTATAGCATTAACATTCTCTTCAGTATCAGTAATGTGTTGACTCTTCATTTCCACATTCTTATTATTTTCCATGGTTTCAGCAACATCACTGCCATCATCTTCATTATACAACATTCCCAAGCACTATTCTTCAAACCCAAAATCAGTTGGATACATTTTTAAATAAAAATTTAGATCAGTAGAAAGCTTTCATTTACTTACGATACCAATTAGACATGATTGCATACAAAGTAAGTTGAAGTTTTAAAAATCTATGAAATCTATGCAGAAATATCACACAAAATGCAATCAGGTATAATAATAAAATAAATGTGATTTTTATTATTGTAAACATTGCCTTTAAAAAATAATATATGAATTTAAAATAACTAAATCACAAAAAATAGAGAATAAAAATTCTTTACACTTGAAGTTTAAACTACAACCCCTATAATATGATACTAAACTACAAAAATGTGACAAACTTACACTTTATGAGTAAAATCTAAATTAATTTGTCTTTTGTAAAATAAAGTCATTTTTGGGAAGATACTGAGATAGATACCTGTTCAATTTTGTCATATCTGATCTTGCCCTCAGAAGTGAACTAGTCCAGATTCCTTCCTTATCTAATCATATTGAGCACTCATTGCCACTAACTAATATGTAAACATGTGGATAACTAATGTATAAACATAGTCCAAAGATAAACATAAGAATGGCCAATATGTAAACACATGTATAAAATTCTACCATTGATTAGTATGAACCATTAGGCAATGATGCTCTCTGAATCTGATTGCTGCCAGTAAAGTAGAGGATCTGGCAATAAATAGTCTGACTTTTTGGAGGCAAGAAAGCCAGTCAGAGAGAGAAAGAATATGTCTAATCTGAATGACTGAACATGCTCTCAATTAAAACCACTTTCAACTTTGAAGGCATTTCTACTATAGTCATTACTGATATGTCTATCCAGTGAGGCAAGTCCACAATAGGACTGGAAGCTGCTATGACTACAGTCAGCTCAAGGCAAGCTGTCCAGTACATCTGGAAGATTTTTTGAGTAGAACTCATGAGGCAAGCTAATACATACAGCTGGAAGTGAGTTCAGTTATTCAGGCATGTCCAGCTCATTATTGACTAAGTTATAAGTAAGATTGTGTTTAGTAATGGTAATAATATATATTTGTTCTAATAAATTATACATATTAATTATGTGTGTTCATATTTTTTGATATTACTGTTGGTTTGGGTCTGAAACCTGCAATTCAGCCAAATACAAAAGATTTGGTACAGTTGAAAAATTTTAAAAAAATATATATGAAAATTAAGTCATATAAAATTTCATAGCCGTATCTCATAACAATTGTAGCCATTGTGGATTAAACTAATTTCTAATGTTTACAATTGCTAATTAATATGTACACCATTAATTAGCCTTTTGTAAAACTAATATTTGTAAATTAAATAAAGTTGAAAAATAGTCAAATTTTCATCATTTGATAATTAGAAAGTCTTATGAATAAATGCTTTTCTCTTTACTGATCCTATTTGAGGGATTGTTAGAAAAGTTTTTGTCATATTTTGGGCAATAACATTTAAAGACTTTTGTAACCTAGTATATATATTAATAGTAAATTTTTTTCTAATTTTTATGAGTATTTAATCATTTAATTAAATATGCTATGTTTATATACAATATATCATGGAATCTGCTATAACAAATTAATTGTTTACTGAATTATATTTAAGTAATTCATCATTGTAGTTTCCATTAAAATATATGCATATAGGGTTAATTCATTCCAGGCACATGGCTTGACTAAATTTACCACCCAAACTATTATTTAAGCAGGATAAATTACAATTATAAATGTAAAAATTCATTAAAAAAAGTTTATTGTTTTATATACTATGCAGTTCGATTTTAATGTTGTCGTCCATAGTAAATGAAATGTAAGTCAAGCTAAACATGTAATTTATTTTTTTATATATGTTGTCTTTGTTTAAATCATGTTTACATTACAATTAAATTATTTTCTATTGTAATTATTATATTGAATATTTAAAATTAATGTAGAAGTACTGAAAACTTCCAGAGATTTATATGTAAATGAACCATCAGCAAATGTAAAATATAAAATGGATCCACTTACATATATAGCAATACCATTTAAAGATATATTCATATACTGAATATGATTTATGTATATTAACATAGTTTCAGGACAACTACAAGCTAATCTGAAATCAATATAAGTAATCAAATTACATTAGTATACATAAATCATGCTCTATATATGAGTATATCAGTAAATGATGTTTTCACAATCAAAGCTAAAGTATAGGTGGATCCATTCTATATTTACATTTTCTGATGGTTAGTTTGCATATAGCTCACTGGGAGTTTTCAGTACTTCCACATTCATTTCTTCTATATTTGAGCTATCAAAAAGTTATATTTATATTGAATATTTATGAAATTATTAAAAATAACAAGTTTTAAATAATTTTAAATTTTAGTAATATATTTTTAAAAAATACTTAGGTCTAAGCCTTCTAGAATGTTGTATTAATTTTTTCTTTGCTTTCATCATGTGTGGTTTTGAATTAATTAAAAAAAAAAGTAATTATAATACTTAAATTTATATCTTTTATTTTTCCATAAAAATATCATTGAAATAAAGAAAAATATATATGAAATTATTTTTCAATTTTCAAAACAAATAAAAATATAACTTTTATCTTGATAAACAGAGATAATAAAACTTACTACAATGTCAGAGATTAGGGGGAAATTATACTTATTTTCTGATTGCAACTATCATCTAGTTATAAAAACAAAGACCAAAAGAATTTATTTTTATCAAAAATAAGCTGTTAAACAGGAGAAAACTAAATTGAATGAGTGACTAATACCAAGTAAATTCAGTCCTGTTCAAAATCACATTCATAATCAAATGTTACTGAAAATTAAACTCATGTTTAAAAGCATAAAATAAAAATGTATCCATCCTAATAAAAATTTGTATATTATTGATTTCAGAATTATAAGGTAATTATTCAGCAGTAATCCTATCTTCTCTAAAAACCTCATTATGCTTTATAATCTCTTTGCAATCCAGTTTTTTTTTTCTGAATTCAATGAATTCTATTTTGCTGGCACCAAACTTTTTGTTTATAGAAATAGCATTTGTTTTAGAAAATTTAGCAGAAAACTTTTCAAATGCTTGACCCTTTTACAGATGTATGTCTCACTAAACATCACATGATCACTATCTCATACTAGCACAATAATTGTTATTAAACAATTCAAATCAAAACAACACTCTCCATATAGTAGTGCCATCTTGTGCTAACAAGAGCAATCACTCATATTATGACCTGCTTTTTGTTTTTGATTAATTCACATTCGCAAAAGAATTTCTATTACTTCAGTAATGTTATTCTCATTTGCTTTCTGATTAATTTATATTAATAAAAAGATTTCATTAATTGTGTAAAGTTACACTATTTACTTTTGAGTAATCTACATTAGAAAAAAGTTTATATTAGTGTTTTGATCAATTTACATTAGCAAATGAATTTTCATTAGTCCATGTTATAAATTTTTCAAAGTGTTTTTTTTTTTTTTTGCTATATATGCACTTTTTAATTGTCATTTTTAAATAATATAGAGTGTTGTTTTAATCATATTATATTTAGTATTTAAATCTCTTAAACCATTTTAATTTTTTTTTTCTTATGATTAAAAGTATTATCTGTATAAAAATGAATTTAAATAAAAATTGTTAAACATTATGAAATAAATTGCAGATTTAGTAATAAATTATATTCATTTCTGAAAACCTTGACCAAGATTGCTTTTGCTTTACTGAAAGCTGAACCAACTTTAAAAAGTATTGCGCTCATGGTTGCTAAGCAGGTACTGGTGCTAGTAATATTTGCTGTTTTGACCAATGGAGTCCATTGATTTAATTATTTCTAGATCAGAATTTAAGCACATCCATTTCATTTACATTAATCAGATTATATACTTGTGGTTTACAGAAAACCTAGGATTATTAAATTTTAGCACTTAGATTTTTGCTATTTTCACCAAATTTTGTTTTGAATTTTTTTTTTCGACATTAACTTTAATCAAATTTTGTTTTTGTGGTTCTAAAATTATTATAATATACACACTTAAAAGAATGCTTCTATGCAAGCATATATACATTTTTACCACTAGAGATAGAAAAAGGAATAGTAATTAAATTAATTATTAAATTTTAGTAATTAAACTTTTATCAAATTTTCATTATGATTTTTTTTTTTTAATATATCAACATTAATCAGATTTCAAATTTTGGCTTATGGTTAAAATTATTATATTATACCCATCTAGAAAAATAAATTGTATAAAAATATGTATAATATTTTTAGTGGTAAAAATAGAAAAAGATACCTGCCATTTTAATATTCATAATACTGTATATATTTGCATTTATTATATAAATCTTAATTCAGTGAGACAAAGTATTCATTCTACTAGTTATTTGCCCTATAAACCTTTATTATAATAGATCTCAGTTTTTATATATTGGATTGATTTCTCATATATTTTTGTTATATATTTATATAAAACGTTATTATATATATATGTCCTGTAATATGTGCACATGAAATCTTAGAAAATGCTTTTTGTCAGTGATATATCTGATAAAGTAACATAGTAATGAGAGTTTATTAATCCATCAGAGTGAGAATCAAAACATATTCCTCACAGAATATTACTTCAATCGTTTTATTATGTCTGTGGGATCTATATTAACAAGTATGAGATAGATATAAAAATAATTGCAGATAGAGATGTATTTAAGCATCACAAATACTAGTTACAAATAATGTAACAATCTTAAATAGTTCATTTTAAGGCAATTTTTTCTCCAGAATCTTCCATAATAGAATAGAGAAGGAGAAAACAATACATATCAGTAGTATTCTGCTTTGTTTATAGTATTTTGTGATTTCTTTTTTGCTTTACTCTCCAGTTAATATTAACTATATAGCTATTAAATCATCAATAACTAAATGACTAGCTAAGTAGGTAGCAGCACAGCTACCTGAAAAAAAATTATAACTAAACTATGCTCTTTTTTTTCTATTTTTTTAAATTTAACTGGGTTCAAACACCAGTTTGTGGATAAAACAAGTAATTGCATAAATCACTTTGCATATGAATATAAATATGTATAATAAATTAAAATGTAGTGATATCGTAACGTGTTAATATATATATATATATATATATATGTGTGTGTGTATTGGTTTTTACAATAATATTTTCAATATTTATATCCCTCGCTCCATCACTCTATTAGTATATTTTAAATATTAATTTAAGTAATAAAAATATTGTCATCTCATGAAGTTTTTTTAATTTTAGAAAATCTATTTTATACAATATTCCTAATAATTGTAAAGACGTGATGAGTAAATGATTCTTAGAAATGTCATGTTGCATCTTTTTTTCATTGTTCATCAAACTGGCTTCATTTCAAATATTTAAATAAAATTTTGAAAGCTTTTCAAATATAAATTAGATAATTTTTCAAAATATATCTGTTATAATTTATGTCTACACACATACACATGTGTTTACAATGCTTAAATAATATTTTATAAAGACTGTTTGTTAATATTTTATTATGTGTTTAAACATACCAAGATCAGATAGCCAATATGTAATAGTATTTATTCTTATTTCTTTAGATCTAGATTATAATGATAACTTCATTTTTAATTAGAAAAAAGTTTTTAACTTTTAAAACATTCATTACTATAAGATACAAGTGTCATTCGATATTCTAATACTTACATGTATATTTATTTATTCTTCATCATGATTTCTTCCTCAATTTTTTTTCTTAAATTTTTATTACTGTTTTTCTTAAGTTATTATTTTAATATGATTGGTATTAAATAATAACTAACAATTCTTTTTATTTTTTTTATTTTATAATAATATATAAATAACAAATAAAAACCAATCACCTAGTTTATTGCTCCAGACAAATAAGAAGTTTATGCACTGAGAAGACAGAGATGAATCCCAATTCATAAACCTTGAGTTCCAATCTACCATTTTCTTATTACATCAAACCATGCAGGATATATGTAAATGATTTAATAACATTTTAATAATAGATGAATAATATAAGTCGTAAAGAATTGATTGGGTTTTTTTTTTAATTAAAGATGAACATGTAATGGAAAGTACATTAAAATTTATGATATAATTCTAAAGTTGAGATGCCAAAATAAATTATATTTAAAAAATAGCAAATACCTACTATGATCTAGTATTATCTAATCATAATATTCTTTTGTCTAATTATTTTCCTTGGTTTTGGGGAAAAGAGCTTAACACACACATATATAAGTACACCTGGGTCTTTTTTGTGTGGATTTTTTAATGCAATTTTGAAGTTATGTGATTCATGTTTCTTCTTAATATCTTTATATGGTTTTATTTTATGAAAGATTTGCAGCCTTTCAATTATAATTTCAACTGTCTGGGCTTTATAAAGTAAATATTATTTACATACGTTGCTGCAATTTATAACATCTAAAAAACTACTGCATAGTAAATCATAGAATTTAGCATTGTATGTTTGTAATTTAGACTCAGTGAGTTAAATGTGAAGATATTTAAAGCTTCATTCTTTCAAACCTAAATGCTTCAGACTGGCTTAGATATATAGAAAGACAAGTTGAGAAGAGGGTGGACCACCTTTTTTTGTAAAATTCTGTCATGTGTTTACTGTTTGATTGCTATTCAGACAGCCATTATAATATATGATTGGCTGTCAGATAAGTATTATAATAAGTGCGATAGGTTTGCAGCCTTTCAATTAAGTTTATGCAATAAAGAAATTCATATTTCACTATATTTATTAGATATCAAGAAATATAAATTATTAGCAACTTATTTTGACTTGAAATACTGTATTTTCAAAAATATAACATTATATTAGCAGCTAATATGAATATGGCCTGCAATTATTTAAAAGCTTAGCTTCTATATAAACAATCTACTTATATTTATGAGTATAAAAATATTGCAATTTTTACAATAAATATTCAAAAATTTTAAACTTTTAAAACATATTTTATTAGATATAACAGAAATAAATGTTTGTTTAGATTTTTAAAAATATTCAGAAATAACAAAGACTTTGTTGATTTTGTAAACTGAAAATAATCTTTATAGAAATGATGTGTAATCTTTTTGTTTTGATTATGATCTCATTTTTTTAAATATTTATAGAAACAATGTGAACATTTAAAATTTATTTCAGTAGTAAACAAAAATATCAAATAACTTTATTATTTTCTGATAAGTAATAATTTAATCTTATATTTTACATTGATGTATGAGGCAAAGAAAAATGTCAGAAAATGCTGAAATCTAAGAGAGTTTGCTGCAATGAACAAGCTCTTAAATTTCAATGAAAGTTAAATCGATGTATGTCTGGATATTGTGAGCTTTATAAACAAGTTGTACTTCCTCTTGTGACAAATCTGATTTCTTACTAGTTTACAAATGAATCCACATATTGTCAAAACACTAATGATTAAAATATGTATGAAAAAATGTAAAATAAATTACACATAAAAACATATTGTTTTGAATAAAATTAAATAGTTAATAAAAAAAAAGTTTGTCTTGAATCTTTTTTTTTTCAAATATTTGAAATTTTTTATTAGTCATTATTTATTTCCTTATTTTTTTTAATGCAAATTTAAAAGTAATTTTACCTTGTTGCTTTGGTTTTATGTGATTTTTAAAAATTACGGAATGTATCCTACATTTTTCAAGGTAAGTTATTTTTGTGCGATTTTTTTAATGTGGGTTTTTTGTGCAATCTATCACTGCATAAAAAGAGACCCTGTTGTACATAGATATCAAGCAATCAATTAATCATAGATTTAAACTTGAATGGAATACTTTTGATAAAAATAATTTAACATTAAAAGGAAATATGCCTATGTGTTTAAAAAAATTTTTTAATAGATTAGTTTTACCAGTTATTATTTATGGATTTTAGATTTGGACACTTAATAGAAAAGCAATAAAGAAACTTATGGAGAGATATATATTTGGAATAGTAAAAACAGATCAGAAGTAAAATATTTAAGTGAGAGAACAAACAGATCATTGAAATCATTGAAAAAATTGTAAGTCTTAAATGTAGATGGGTTGGAAATATTACTAAAAAACTTAATAATAGATGAACAGTTAAAGTCTTAAACTGACTCCAAGACATTTTAAAAGACTGAAAAAGAGATTACTTGTGTGATGGATAGCTTTAATAAGAAATTTGTTGATGTGTGATGAAGACTAAACTTGGAGAAGCCATCATCCTGTAGTAGATTGATAATGGTTGAAAATTATAATAATGATTAGGCAATCAAAACTTTGATCACAAATAATGACAACAACAGATGCACACTTTATAAAAAAAAATAAAACTTTTATATCAATTTAGTAAAAAGTCGTTTACAAATATTTTAATTAAGAACAAGAATATGACTAAAGAATATGAGAATTTATTATATTCAATAACTTTCTTGTAAAAAGTTTTTTGTTGGAAAATAGATTTAATTCAGACATATTAATATAATAAAAAATGAACAAGTTTTTGATGATTAAGAATATTTATTAATTTTAGACAATATATTATGTTTTAAATTTATTACGTAATGAACTTTTACGTCACTTTGAAATTTGCAAAAATTAGAATTATTTACTACATTAATTAAAATAATAAAACAATTTGCCAAGGTATAATTTTACACAAAGCATATTTTTTTATTTTCAATTTTTTTCCTCCATTAAATATACATTTATGACCTACTGATGAATTGAAAAAGTTTTACAACTCTCATTTCCTTTGCTTATTAAAATATCTGATTCCTGTAACAGTTTTATATAAGTAAGCAAGTTATATTGTAAATAGTGATTTGTCAAGAGAGTCTTTTATTATAATATAAAAGAATATTCAAATGTATTTTTATGATTGGATACCTAAAGAATTTGAAAAAGTTTATATATATATCATTTTGGGTGTGTTTGCATTTGAACTAGAATTAAAAGCAAAAATTATAATCAATTCGCAAAGAAGACTTTCCATTCATTTATTTTTATGTTACTAAAATTTGAATTATAATAAATATGGAATGAATAAAAATAATTACAGTAGTAATATAGGGTATATGAGCACAGACTTTCAGATGATCCATCACGCTCCACTCTATCCAATAACACTGATACACTCAAGCACATATATGCTGAAAAGATAAATAATCACCAATATACGTATTTCATGCTAAACCAGCAATCATCAGTTGGTCCAGATTATCATCTCCCACACATATATACCATTAGTGCTCAGAAATATATTAAGATAGACAATCCTCATACTTTAATGGACAGACTCCAATCTACTACACACTCCAACTCTTCATCTGTCCATCCAATTGAAAATCTGATGATAGAATGCTCGAAGGCCACCCTGAGCCCGAGATTCTAGTCACACCCATGTTGACCTTAGGTCAACATGGGTGTGACTAGAATCTCGGGTTCAGGGTGGCCTTCGAGCATTCCATCATCAGATTTTCTCACGTGGGGTTCAGATTGACCTTAGGTCAACATGGGTGTGACTAGAATCTCGGGTTCAGGGTGGCCTTCGAGCATTCCATCATCAGATTTTCAATTGGATGAACAGTTGAAGAGTTGGAGTGTGTAGTAGATTGGAGTCTGTCCATTAAAGTATGAGGATTGTCTATCTTAATATATTTCTGAGCACTAATGGTATATATGTGTGGGAGATGATAATCTGGACCAACTGATGATTGCTGGTTTAGCATGAAATACGTATATTGGTGATTATTTATCTTTTCAGCATATATGTGCTTGAGTGTGTCAGTGTTATTGGATAGAGTGGAGAGTGATGGATCATCTGAAAGTCTGTGCTCATATACCCTATATTACATATATAGACACAGGTATATAGTAAGTCTGTGTTTCAGTTATTAAATTACAGTAGTAAATAAATAATTTAGATAGTATTAAAAAATACATATGTCCAGTATTATTTCTCCATCCTGAAATTCAATAGCTCTTAGAAAAGCACAATTTTTGTATGTATGTGTGTGCATTGTATTAAATATTAACTTTTTTATCTGATAAAAAAAATAGAAATTAAAAATATTTAAGTAAATAAATGTATTTTTGTCAATAAAGGTTAAAATCTATTTAAGTCTGATCTGATCCAAAAGATTTATTGAAAACACTTTATTTTAACTTTTTGATAACATCCTTCTCTTACTCGTAGCAAATGTAACTCATGTGTATGTCAACATATTCAAATTATTGAAATAATTGATTTTTTTAGGTTATCTTGTGATGAACACTACAATGTAGCTCATTGTCTACTTCTCTGTATTAAGTCAGCTCTGTTTGTAGTCATATTTATTTTCATTTTTTGAGGGTATACATGTCTTTTAATTATTATAAATATTTGCAGTAACTAAATTAAGTGTACCAGATTTATATTATCTTTCAAAAAGATTTGAACTTAAAGCTTATATAAGTCTATGTGAGAACATATAAGTTTATGTGAGAACACATAAGTTTACAGATTTTATACAAAAGGAATTATAGATATATGGTTGGTAATTAGAGACATGCAAGTCATTAAGGTGCAGCTCTAATTAAGCCAAATCTATTCATCTACTATAATTTGTATATAGCTTATTTTTAAATCAAATTAATATGTCTTTAATCATTTTTATTTACATTGTCATCAAATTTATTTTGGCTATTTTGATTTTAAATAAAATACTCATAAACTGTTTGGTTTTTACACATACCAAAAAACTATATATATATTGTGTCATTACAATTTAGTCAGTAGCTTAATTTGTAGTAATGTCCATGAAAAAAAATGTAAAACAAAAATCATCATCACATTTTTATATAAAAAGGAAGCTGTAGGGCATCCTAGTTTAAACCCTACAAGATCAAGTTTTAAAAGCTTAAGGCAGAAAGAGAGTGGGACAATAGTTATATTCTTTAATTGTTTGTGTGTTGATAGAAAACTCAAAAAGAGTATTACACACATTTAACTATTCAATATTTAAATTTTTTTGTTAAAAAGTAAAGTAATAACGCATAGGTATAGGCAGTGTGTGTGTAAGCTGTTTAATTGTCATTGTATATTTCAAATATTAAACTCTCTTCAAGGCTAACCTACATTTGCTAAATTCTGATATTTTATTCTATTTCTATTTTATTATTCTATTTCTATTTTTGTTCTTTGTCTATGATTATAATTTGGGGCTTAAAGGTTGTAGTCTGGAGTTTAAAAATTGTAAGTTTAATGTAGATATTAAAATTATAATTTCTAAAAAGCATTTAGATTGTTTTATAGGCTTGTTTTATAAATAATTTGAATGAGTGTGTGTGTACATTGCATAAATAAGAGTAATCTACTGATAAATATTAAATCATCAAGTCCAATTAATTGTTCCAGTAACTGAGTTTAAACCCAAGAAAAATTATAAATGTGAAAACAACTGCTGTACTTCATCCACTAAAAGAATCATGCTTGACAGTCCACTAAAGCAAATAACCTCAATGAATCATCATCATCAAATAATTATTCACCTCAAGAAAGAGATTGTTCCAAAGAAAAACGGAAATGGTAGCTGCAAAAATATGGACATTAAACAAGATAAATTTGACTCATTGAAGTCACTACAAAGAATAGAACTGGTAATATAAATTTTTCTTTTATATGTTTTCTTTATGATATCAGAGTCTTAGTAAAATTTTAGCAGCAGAGTGGTATATTTTTGTTTAAAGAACTTTTAAAACAACCAAGATCAATTGAAACCAAGAATTTCTTAATAACGATAAACATAAACTTCATTAATGATTTTATATGTACTAAAATTATGATTGTCTATTAACTTAAAATGCATTCCATCATCAGATTTTCAATTGGATGGACGGTTGAAGAGTTGGAGTGTGTAGTAGATTGGAGCCTGTCCATTAAAGTATGAAGATTGTCTATCATAATATATATCTGAGCACTTATAGTATATATGTATGGGAGATGATAATCTGGACCAACTGATGATTGCTAGTGTAGCATAAAATAGGTATATTGGTGATTATTTATCTTTTCAGCATATATGTGCTTGAGTGTATCAGTGTTATTAGATAGAGTGGAGAGTGGTGGGTCGTGTGAAAGTCTGTGCTCATATACCCTATATTACATATATATAGACACAAGTATATAATAAGCCTGTGTTTCAGTTATTAATATGTAACATATTTTTTTTTTGTTATTGTTATTTTGCTTTAAATAATATTTTGTTATTATGGGGATAAAACACGCACATACATAATAATATAATACTTATTGCATATATGTAACTGTGTGTGAATGTAAAACAATAGGCAATATTAAGAATATTAGAGTATTGTGTTTTATGTTAAAGTATAGCATTTCAGAGGGTAGAAGGGAGGGGGGTGAAATAATTTAAAACTTGTTCTGGAAATCTTGCTCTTTCACTTCTACTAACATTTTTTTTTATCATTCTGCTTTACATGTTAGATTATAAAGTATGTGTGCCAAAGAGTGAATATTTTTTTTTATAAAATATTTTTTTGTGAATTGAAAACTTTAGCAAACTTAATATCCAATTTGAAATACATTTGATGGAAAAGGAGGAAGAATTTAAAATTAATGTTATGATTTTAAAACAGTCGATTATGATTATTGTAGTTATTGTTAATATCAATTTTCATGTAGATATAGAAATTTTTATGTATACGTTAGAAATGCAGTAATAAATGTTAAATTGTTTTATTAAACAGAGGCGTATATATTTCATTAAGAGTTTTTTTTTTATTAGTTGTGATCATTCATCATCAAGGTGAATATTAGCTATTTAAGTTCCAATTATATATTACTAAGATTAGCCACTAATTATTAATTTCTGAAATTAAATTTTATGATTAGGCTTAGTCCTGAAGCTGTGGTGGAGACCATTATCGTTATCATTATCATCAGCGTCATCATCACGTTTTATTAATGAGCTAGATAAATGTTCAAAGGCCATAAATAAATAGTGATTTCATGGTATTTAGTTGACATTCATGATTAATTTAATAACCACCATTCCATTATCTATATCATGCAAGGATGAGTGAATTGCCATCCGAAATTAATAGTATGATCTGAGCTAGCAAAACTTATAAAAATATTGAAACGCATTTATTATGTTAAGATCTAAAAAATGATTTCTGTCTAATGAAATTTATATACTCCACTTTAGTTTAAAGATGTTTTATGTTTACCTAAATATTAGTGCATACAGTGATATGGATCTAAAAATACAAAATCCTCCATTTTTATTAGAAATAAAGTACCAAAAAGGGATTCAAACCCGGTACATGTGAAAAGGTTATAAGATATAACTGTGTCTAGGTTCAGATAATCTAGTGGTGCCCTGCTTGACCATATTCACTTGTTATTTACTTAAATATGCACTTGACATCAAACCAAGAGATGAAAGTGGATCAAATCTACTGTCTGTATACCTGAGAAGATATTTTATTGAGTTCATAGTGTACTTACCTACTTGATATTATTTCCTGAGTTATAATAGTTTGTTCTTAATAATTGTTTAGAGTTTCTACTTGTTTATTGATGATACAATGCCTGCCTAACTATGGTTTGAAATAGTCCAGACACCTTAGATGATTAGTCTCCAGGCATTATTGTTTCTAATTATTGATGTTGTGATATCTTAAGAAATCTAATTATAGAGATATGTTTCATTTAATCCAATGACCCTTAATATGATTGATAACTCAGTCTGATCTTTTGTTTAATAGCCACTACTCAGGTTAAATAATTTTTTTCTTTTTGATATAAAATAAAAGCTACAATTCTTTTTTTTTTTTGTTTATTAAGTTATAATATTTGAATATTTGAGATTTTAATACTATTTGGATTTTTGATACTTGGTATGGTAATATCTTTTGATCTACCTTTATTTATGTTACAATGGATCTTTGATCAATTTTATTTAAGTTACAATGGATGCCCAACTGGGGCATGATATGTTACCATATACCTGAGATAAGGAGGAGTCTATAGAAGGATGGGAGATGTGTGGTTAAAAAGAGAAATTTTTTTTAGTAAAAATTTTTTTTTCCAGTGAAAATTTTTTTTTGTCTTACAAAATTGTCTTAGCCATATGGTCTTATTTTAGATTTGTATGTGGTGATGTTTAATATGATTTAATGTTTCATTGATGATGATAAAATAGGAGCTTAGTTTTGTTTTTTTCAATTTTGAAAATAGATGAATATCACAACTTAAGACAGAGGTGAAATAAATAATAGAATTTTTTTTTGGAACATTAAAATGATTTATTGCCAGATAGGATAGGCATAGTAATAGTGATGAATTATGGGATAGTAGTCTCATGTGTGTTTGGGGAGGTCATGTTGTAGAAAAGTCTATGATTTTCGAGGTTGTATTGGATATTTGATCATTGGAGTTTGGTTGGTTAGATTGCAGTTTTGAGGATGAGTGGAGAGTTTTGTCATTGTCTTGAGAATGCTATGTATTCATGTAACCCATGAATGATCAAACCCATTCACTGCTCCAACCCAATTTATAAGTTATCTTTATTTTATCATGAAGCAGTTAACAGCAGTCCTGCCATGATATCAGCCTATAAGTCTCCAAGAGAGCGAGCATGGCATAGTTTTCCAATCCAGTTTATGTTATCCTTATTTTATCATGAAGCAGTTAACAGCAGTCCTGCCATGATATCAGCCTATAAGTCTCCAAGACAGAGAGCAAGGCTTCATTTTCTATAGCCTATAATAAGCAGGGCATTCTTTGATACTTGCCACATAAGACTTCAAGAGAGAGAGAGAGAGCAAGGCATAGTTTATCTATTTTAATCCCTAAGACTTAAAAATACTTCTTTTATTGCAACAGAGTTTGCATCATTCAATCAAGGGTTGTTGTAGTTAATAGTGATCGAATTGGGATGATGTTCTGAGTGCTCGTGATGCATTGTGTGATTATAGTGCTGTGACTGAATTCTTTTATTTATCTCATGATTGTGAACTGCTAGTTATTCTGTGGACTGTCAATATCTGTCAGATCTTTAGAGGAATAGATGGATATATAATTTGGGCTATTACAGACATGCTCTATATAGACTATTGTTGTGTGATTCATTGAATGAGGGATATTAAATAAATTTTGTTTTTGTATTTCTAGTGCATAGTAAAGGCAGGTAAAAAAAAACAACAGCAAATCAGTTGGTCGGTCAAAGATAGATGTCAGACAAGGAAGTGATGTGTGTGTGTTTTTGGTGGTCAGGGAAGCACATACGGGATTTATATTGAATATATTAAGTTTAGTAAGATGAGTGGACTTGACCTGCAAATGATAATGCAGATGTTTCGAAGTATAAAAGAAGATAATAAAAATCTAGAGCAAAAGATGGAGGAAAGGAATAAAAGTTTAGAACAAAAGATAGAGGAAATAAATAAAAGTATTAAAAGTTTAGAACAAAAGATGGAGAAAAGTATAGAGAGTCTAATAGAAGGTAGGAAGAAAAGTATAGAAAGTTTAGGACAAAGGATATGTCAATCTATAAGGAAAACTAGAAAAAGTATAATAGAAGGTAGTCCAAGCTCACTAGTGTTAAAAGATAAGCTAGATAGTCAGACTACTAATAATGAAGAAAAGAATGAGAAATTGGGTACACTAATAGAGGATAAGTTCCCAGAAGTAGAAAGGCTGATAGAAGCCATGAAATCAAATCTCTCAGTGAAAAGAATATATGAGGTGATGACTAAAGAGCACATTAGGAGGGATTATGAAGTAAAAAGGAGAAGAGAATGGGAGGAAAAACTCCATGCACCCGGTAAGGTGATTGATTTAAGAGAGGCAATAGGGGAGATAAAACCAGATATTTTAGAAAGAGAACAAGTTTCAACAGTCTATAGTTCTCAATCTATTAACCAACCAGCATGTGTGGTTTCAAAAATCTATGTTTTTAAATAGATTAGAGATACTTTATATATGGTATAGAGAATCTATCTCTCTGAAAAATTTAAATGTACAATGTGTATTGTACAGAGAATCAATCTCTCTGAAAAATTTAAATGCTCTGAAAAAGTCAAAAGTAAATTATATCTGGTACAGAGAATCAATCTCTCTGAAAAGTTTAAATGTCCATTATATATGATAAAGAGAGTCAACCTTTCTGGAAAATGTAAAAATAAATTATATGTGGCACAGAGAATCAATCTCTCTGAAAATTTTAAAGTTATGTTATATTTTAAAGTTATGTTATATTTCTAGATGGATTCTGTAATCAGAGGCTACCCAAAATAAATCCTCCAGACATATACTATAAGTATCCAGTGAAAATGAAAAAGAAAGATCTCCAAAACGGACTGAATATACCTTTTGCAATTTTCTGCAGACCGCAATGTGATTTGCAAAAGGGAAAAGCCCAGAGTAAAACTCAAGAGCTGAATTATTTAGAGTGGTCCTGATAGGATAATCTATCATGTTAGCAATCCCCAAAGAAACCAATTTAAAAAGTTTCTGCATTTGTACGAAGGGCCATTCCAAATTACCAAGAAGATAGGAGAAAATGCTTTTATGCTTGCTACTCTTGATGGGAATAAGGGAACCTATAATGCTAGGAGTTTGATCCCTTATCCTTCAGCAGAGTAGCCTGGCAAAAATCTCCAAATAAATCACCTTTAAGTTTTCTACTGAAAAGGAGATTTCATAGGCATCTAGATGATATTTACGAGTAGGTAAAAAAATTTTATTATTATTAATGTGTTTATTATTATTAGTGTTATTTTATTGGTTATGATTTTTTTTATTAGATATAGTTAAAACAAAAGTGCTGATGATTTTATTACAAGAGGGGGAATGTTGTGCCATTACAATTTAGTCAGTAGCTAAATTTGTAGTAATGTGCATGAAAGAAAATGTAAAACAAAAATCATCACCTTTTTATATAAAAAAGAAGCTGTAGGGCATCCAAGTTTAAACCCTACAAGATCAAGTTTTAAAAGCTTAAGGCAGAAAGAGAGTGGGACAACAGTTATATTTTTTAATTGTTTGTGTGTTGATAGAAAACTCAAAAAGAATAATACACACATTTAACTATTCAATATTTAAATTTTTTTGTTAAAAAGTAAAGTAATAATGCATATGTATAGGCAGTGTGTGTGTAAGCTGTTTAATTGTCCTTGTATATTTCAAATATTAAACTCTTCAAGGCTAACCTACATTTGCTAAATTCTGATATTTTATTCTATTTCTATTTTATTATTCTATTTCTATTTTTGTTCTTTGTCTATGATTATAATTTCGGGCTTAAAGGTTGTAGTCTGGGATTTAAAAATTGAAAGAGTTCAAAGTAGATATTAAAATCATAATTTCTAAAAAGCATTTAGATTGTTTTATAAACCTGTTTTATAAATAATTTGAATGAGTGTGTGTGTACATTGCATACATAAATTACATTTTTATTTATTAAACATTGAAAGAAAAAGAAGAAAATCTGTTAAATTATTTTTTTTACTCAACAGTTTTGCATTATAAGGGTTGTTTTTCTGTTAAAACTTAGAGACGATGTGAGAAGTCTAATTTTAAGAGTGTCTCATTCTAAGATCAAGAGAACGAATCTCAAATTTGAGATGTTACATAGGTGTAAAAAAGGATTAAGACTATTTTTTTCTTCAAAACAAAAGTTTGTCTAAAAATCAGGATAGTGAGATTTTTCATACTATCCAGCTAAAAAACAATTTGGTTGAAAATAAGTTATAAATATAATTAAAAGAAGTGGTCGAAAATAGAAAAAAATCGGATATAAAAGCAGTCTGGAAAATCAGTTGATATATAGAGAATTCTAAAAATCTTGAAACTAAGAGATGAGCATTTTTAATTCAGCAGATATCAATTCTAAAAATCATTTTTAATATAAAGTTTTTTTTTGTGAAGATGAAAAACAGCATGGCAGGTTAAAATAAAGATATATTTTGTCTGGGGAAATTCCCTGAGTCATAAACTAGCACATCATATAGGAAAGAAAATATGTCTTGTCTGAAAAATAATATTCTACACCTTTCAACTGACCGAGAAAAATAAGATGTTTTTAAATAGAAAAAAGAAAATTATTCACCTGCATTTGAAGGCGATCAGGAAAAAAGAGTAATCTACTGATAAATATTAAATCATCAAGTCCAATTAATTGTTCCAGTAATTGAGTTTAAACCCAAGAAAAATTATAAATGTGAAAACAACTGCTGTACTTCATCCACTAAAAGAATCATGCTTGACAGGAAGAGAAAAAGAGTTAATATAATGATTTCCAAATTGTCCACTAAAGCAAATAACCTCAATGGAATCATCATCATCAAATAATTGTACACCTCAAGAAAGAGATTGTTCCAAAGAAAAACGGAAATGGTAACTGCAAAAATATAGACATTAAACAAGATAAATTTGACTCATTGGAAGTTGCTACAAAGAATAGAACTGGTAATATAAATTTTTCTTTTATATGTTTTCTTTATGATATCAGAGATTAGTAAAATTTTAGCAACAGAGTGGTATATTTTTGTTTAGAGAACTTTTAAAACAACCAAGATCAATTGAGAATTTCTTAATAACGATAAACATAAGCTTCATTAATGATTTTATATGTACTAAAATTATGGTTGTCTATTAACTTACATATTTTTTTTGTTATTGTTATTTTGTTTTAAATAATATTTTGTTATTATGGGGATAAAACACACACATACATAATAATATAATATTTGTTGCATATATGTAACTGTGTGTGAATGTAAAACAATAGGCAATATTAAGAATATTAGAGTATTGTGTTTTAAGTTAAAGTATAGCATTTGATAGAAGGGAGGGGAAGAAAAATAATTTAAAACTGGTTCTGGAAATCTTGCTCTTTCAC
This sequence comes from Epiperipatus broadwayi, assembly GCA_028023455.1. NCBI lineage: Eukaryota > Metazoa > Onychophora > Udeonychophora > Euonychophora > Peripatidae > Epiperipatus > Epiperipatus broadwayi. Next base: position 10,850,243 of record JAQFVV010012417.1, read on the forward strand.
TTCTACTAACATTTTTTTTTATCATTCTGCTTTACATGTTAGATTATAAAGTATGTATGCCAAAGAGTGAATTTTTTTTTATGAAATATTTTCTTGTGAATTGAAAAGTTTAGCAAACTTAATATCCAATTTGAAATACATTTGACAGGAAAGGGGGAAGAATTTAAAATTAATGTTATGATTTTAAAACAGTCGATTATGATTATTGTTGTTATTGTTAATATCAATTTTCATGTAGATATAGAATTTTTATGTATACATTAGAAATGCAGTAATAAATGTTAATTTGTTTTATTAAACAGAGGCGTATATATTTCATTAAGAGTTTTTTTTTTATTAGTTGTGATCATTCATCATCAAGGTGAATATTAGCTATTTAAGTTCCAATTAGATATACTAAGATTAGCCACTAATTATTAATTTCTGAAACTAAATTTTATGATTAGGCTGTCCTAAAGATGTGGTGGGGACCATTATTGTTATCATTATCATCATCGTCATCATCATGTTTTGATTAATGAGCTAGATAAATGTTCAAAGGCCATAAATAAATAGTGATTTCATGGTATTTAGTTGACATTCATGAATAATTTAATAACCACCATTCCATCATCTATATCATGCAAGGATGAGTGAATTGCCATCCGAAATTAATAGTATGATCTGAGCTAGTAAAACTTATAAAGATATTGAAATGCGTTTATTATGTTAAGATCTAAGAAATGATTTCTGTCTAATGAAATTTATATACTCCACTTTAGTTTAAAGATGTTTTATGTTTACCTAAATATTAGTGCATACAGTGATATGGATCTAAAAATACAAAATCCTCCATTTTTATTAGAAATAAAGTACCAAAAAGGGATTCAAACCCGGTACATGTGAAAACGTTATAAGATATAACTGTGTCTAGGTTCAGGTAATCTAGTGGTGCCCTGCTTGACCATATTCACTTGTTATTTACTTAAATATGCCCTTGACATCAAACCAAGAGATGAAAGGGGATCAAATCTACTGTCTGTATACCTGAGAAGATATTTTATTGAGTTCATAGTGTACTCACCTACTTTATATTATTTCCTGATTTATAATAGTTTGTTAATAATTGTTTAGAGTTTCTACTTGTTTATTGATGATACAATGCCTGCCTAACTAGGGTTTGAAATAGTCCGGACACCTTAGATGATTAGTCTCCAGGCATTATTGTTTCTAATTATTGATGTTGTGATATCTTTAGAAATCTAATTATAGAGATATGTTTCATTTAATACTACTCATCATTTTAATATTTATTTACTATTATAGCTACTATACAGGTATAAAATGGTAATATTTGAATCTTAATTCTTTTGATCTACCTTTATTGAATCTTTATTTGGATCTTTGAATCATTTTATTTATGTTACAATATATATATGTTGAATTAAATATTTCTATACATTGTTATAATAAACAATGGAAATGAGGAGATAATATCCATGTACCTTTGAAGTTACCAAAAGAAATTATCAATTACTATTAACTGACAATCCCTGAGGCCAAACCAATTTTTTCATTAAACCTGTAATAACTCTTTTGTTTGATTTTTTTGTTGAAGTAAAACTCAAACAAAAGGGCTACTATAGGTTTAATGAAAAAACTAGTTTGGCCTCGTGGATTATCAGTTGGTAGTAATTGATAATATCTTGGTAACACCAAAAGTTAAAGGTTATTTTCTCCTCATTTCCATTCTTTTCTATATATATACACCCAAATATTAAATCACCCCATATGGTTAAACAATTCAGCACTGCCCTCTGTGAAATAAATATACAATATTTCAAAATGTATTTCAAAATAGCCAGGAAAGTTTTTCGCGGGAAATATAGCTGGGTATAAAAGACCCCGCAAAATTTGGCACAATAGTTTTTGCTTTTATTCTTGACTGACAAGCTGTTTCAAAGTGAGAGATTCAGTATTCCGTATATACATTGATTATCACCTGCTGAGAGTTATACCATTTTGGTTAGCAGTTCGGACATTTAATTTCTGCTAAAAACTTGCAATTATTAACAGACTTCATTGCTATACAAGATGTCAAACTCTATCACTCTGAATTTTGCCATCATCAGGATGTCTTGTTAACTTAACTCAAAAAGATGGACCCACACCTACCAACTCTCCTTCAATCCTGCCATGAACACCTAAAATAACCAAGACCCACTGCCTCTACCTTGCCACTGTCAAAGAACCTGAAAATGGACTAAAATAAACATGCACACTCTATGCAAACTGTGCTTTACCATAAGGTAAAAAATTTTTTATTCTTCCCAGGGTAAAATTTATTTTAATTAAATCTCCACTCAATCTAATTATAAATCTGTATTCATAAGCAATATTTAGCCTCATATTTAATATTTGTTGTGTTTTCTTGCATTTTGTAGTTTGTCTTGGAATCTTAGTTGTAAGATTTCAAGTTTGCTTTCAATTTTTGTTTATTGGAGAGTGACAAGTGAGTTTTTATGTTTTTATGCCTAACTTTTTATAAATGCTTTAGCAATCATGTATATTTTAAATGCTTACTTGTAATTATTTTAGTAGCCAATAATTGATTTTGAATACTGTGTTCACGCTTTTGTAAACCACCAAAAATCTTTTGGCTGGCAACTTTAGTGTCCTAGTTTTGCGCAGGTGGGGATTTCATTTCTTCATTTCTTATATCTCTGAAAGCAGAAACTAGAATTGTTTTTTTTTGTTATTTTATAAGTCTTCAGCAGGAAGATAATATTTAACCCTTTGTAAGTTACCGGTGAGAGAGACTTTTATTCTGCTAAAGTATTTAAAGCTTTAATATTTTCGTACTCGTGCACTCTCTGATGGATTTATTTTTGTATTTATGTGTGGTTTTAAATTGATCAGAGTGTGTACTCAGAATTTGCTTTGCAAGTTTATTTTTTTTAAATGCTTGGGTAGATGTAACTGCTTTTCTAATTATTTGCTTATTTCCTATTGAGACCTTTACTTATTATTATTATTAGAGTAGTTTTCGCCAATCGTTTGGTTGGGATTCGCCAGTTTTAATTGTTTGTTTTTCTTTAATTTTAAATTATATTTTTCGGTTCTTCTTAAGATAAATCAATCATCTTTATTTTAAATGTAATATTAGATGCAGCTTCTACCAGCATATGACATTTGTGGACCCGACACATTTTTTGGGCTTCAAAAAACTCGCCGGTGCTGATTTCATTGATTTATTTCAAGAACGTATTGTTTAAATATCTGAATGGGGAAACCAATGTTTGGGTGAATCCTCTGCTGAATCAAATTTGCTTCCTCCTTTTATAATTCATTATTAGAAGATCAGCAGGTCTGCCAGAGCATTGCGATTACTTTTTCTGGTATATATATGAGCTAATCCTATTTGCTAACTTAGAAACTTATACTTCACAATTTATTTTCTCATTAATAAACTTTTTAAAATTTGTTTAAACTTAATTTGGCTGATGTTTGTCTTTGTGCTTTTATTTCTCAATTGTCTAAACAATATTTAAGGTTTCTTGTTTTTCCCCGAGTCTAGTCAGTGCAAACCATCATCATCATCCATTCTGATCACAGTAAATAAATTTTCCAGATACGTAGTTATCTGGTGATGCCCTCTGTGATCAGAATAGATTGAGTATCCAGTACAATATATATATGCCCCTTTTTCTTTATAGTTACTATGCATGAATCTAACTCAGGGAGCAAGAACTCTAAATTATTACCATGAGAAGGAGGGAAATAAATAAATAAATAAATTAGCTTATTATAAATAAACTTAAGCAAATTGTGTAGTTCCACTACTTATAAATAACTAGCTTTATTGTGATCATCAAAAAAAAATTAAATCCTAGAATATATGCTATCATGACAAAAGGTCACACACATTACACTTCATAAAACAAATTTGATAAAATAAAGTAATTAAAACGAGAATGTTTTTGAAACAATTTAATATCTGATTAATAACAATAAAAACAAAAATGGCATAATAGTATGACATTTCAAATACCCATTTCATCAAAAAAAAATATTTTTACAAAAATTACATTAACCAACCAATTAATTTTTATTCATGGATTAACATTAGATTCATTAAGTTTTTTCTTTAACATTTTTAAAAGTTTGTTAACCATTTTCAATAAATCAAAGATAACAATTTTTGATTCTACCCAGAGGGCAAATTGAAAGGGAAAAACAACTCAGATTTATAGTAGAGTATACATATACATTTTTAAAAAGCTATTTTATCATTTGTAAGAGAAAATTGACTGGGTTTTACAAAAAATAATTAATAATTTGGAATATTTTAACTTACTGAAGTATTTGCTGTTATCAATTCTTCTTCAACACAAAAAAACTTATTACATTTATGAAACAAAAAAAAACAAATTTTCTATTAATTAAAAAAATAGTATGCACACAAAAAATAATACCTCTAGCCTTGGCATTAGTGTTGGTGGAGTCCTTATCAGTTACAATTTCCAGGTTTCTGTTTAAGTGGGCTTCTCTTTGAAGGCTTTTTTAGGCATGGCATTGTTAAGCTATCCTTTTCCTGGTTTGCAGCAATTTCAGGTAATTGAAAAATATCAAAATGTGTCCATTTGGTTCTCTTCAATTTTCAGGTGAGACAGAGGTAGTAGAGAATCATTGCTTATCATTGAAGGCAATGTTGCAGACTACTTTAGGAAGATATCTTCTACATTTTTTATTCCAGTAAAGATAGGTTATGTGGAGGAAAGTGATGCCTAGATTTTAGCTGAATTTAGCACATAGTTTTCTTTGTACAAACCATTTTGGTACTAAACTCAGTATGCTAAAAGCTTGATAAAAAAAACTTATTCAATAGCTTGGTATCAGCTGGATTAAGCTCAGGCTGCTCTTTTTTTAAAAGCTAAATTAAGAATACTTCTGTTTTTTCAGAAGCAGGATTAAGATTTGATTGCTCTCTCTTCAACAGCTAAGTTAGCAATAATTTCTACTATATTTTCAGTAGCTGTATTAAGATTGGGCTGCTCTCATCAACAGTTAAGTTAGGAATAGCTTTCTCCAGACACTTCGGTATTATCACTAATTCATACCTCCACATATATTTTTTCCTAGAATAATCTAGATAAATTTTTATAGATGCAATTGTTCAGCCAATTTTCTCATTAATCATAGATATTGAAATCAAGTCAGGAACTTAAAATTAACAACATAAAATTTTTCACATTCCTTTCTAATTAAAAAGCAAATCTTGCAAAAAAAATAAGATAATGAATACACATATTAGATGATGGAAATAGTCCAATATAAAAATACAAACAGTTAATTACTCTGATTTGATTTATCTTTTTCATTAAAGAGAGATAAAAAAAGAATTCTTCTTAATTAAAAGTCAAATTTACAAAGTTATTAAAATCTTATTTTGTACTTCCCTCTCTTTTATTTTTATTTTAAAAAATACTCTTAAATATATTTAATGTTTGAGAATTCTCATACTATCATATGGGGATTTTACAAATATTGAGTTAAATAATGATCCTTTAAAAAGTAGATCTAAGAAAATTTAAATATTATTTTCCCCTATTAATAAAATATTTTTTTTATTTTCAAACCCGAGGAACATGCTGCCAACTATCTAATTATTTATTTTTTTCTAATGCAGCTATGTAACCAACTGGTTACATTACCTTGATCTTATATGGGAAATGAAATTGAGTTGAACTTCTTTCTTGATATTTTAGTTTGATTCAACCAATTTCATTTTACTACAACAAAAATTTACATTGGGCATGCTTTACTATGCATTAACATTTATACAGATGTCCAAGCTGGGATATAATTTATTAAGCCTTGTTGGACTATTTGGTCAAAAGAAATTGTCTTATTTCTTGGGGTCTATTATACTTTGCTGTACCTTAACATTTACTCAGACTTACAAACTGAGATATTTTTTAATTAAGCCATGTTAAGCTATTTTGTTACTGGTAACTTTCATTTATTTGATCTATTGTTATTTTTGGAGATGGGGTGACTATTGGCTTAATATATGCTTGCCTGCATCCACCACTATGATAGACAGTAAATCTCATTGCATCACAAATTTGAAATGCAGCATGAGCCCATACAAGCTATCTCAGTTTAAGCACAAACACAACTTACTACCCAGAGGGCACATTGAGAAAAAAATGACCAAAGTAATGTTTGGCCATGTAGAATACCTTGTTCATTTACTTTACAAGTCTTATAGGCTTCACAACTGTGACAAAGTTTTTTGCCTGGTAGACAATTCAGTATTCTACTTATAGGAAGTCCAGCTTTTCTGAAGAGCTTATTCAAAAAAAGTTTAAACCTTGGGGAAATGCAGTGCAGAGATAAAATATTGGAGGATCATGAACACACTGCATCCCTATGTCTATAGGAATATCACTATCCATTATCAGCACTGAAGACAATGCTACAATACTTCTTAATATTTACTCCCAATTTCTTCAAAGTATCTTCTTTTCTCAGTTTCAGATTCATCATTTTTATTTTTTTTATTTTCTTGTTCATAAGTATAACTGCACTCTGCTTTTGAAGACTGAGGATCATGATCAGTTCTCTGATAATAATTCTCTGTGTTGCAAGGTGATATATTCCTGGTTTATCCAATTATTTGTATTCTGTCAGGATGATGAATCATATTTGTGATATTTATTTCCTTGGTAAAGATTTGAACTATTGATATTACTAGTTGATCTTCTCTGTTTCCTCTTCCATGGTGCTGTCTTGATTTTCCACTTCCCATATTGGATAGCCTTCATATGTGGATTATTATCTCCTCTGTATGTCAATTTAGTTGGAGATTTAAATCCCCTTTCTTTTTCAGTGTATGTAGGTTTGCAGCAGTCAAATGTATTTAACAATTTAACCATCTGCTCAATTGTATGCCTATCAGTCCTAACTAATATTTTTTCAATATAGCTTGGGAAGCTGTGTCTTAATTTTCTTATTATTTGTAATTCTAAGAGAATTTGCAGTGAGTGCTCTCAATTTTACTATTTGCTTTCTAAAAATGGAGTGTGGGACTCACCAGGAGAACACTTCTCTTGAGTAACATATGCTTCACCTTTCTGGTAATTCTCACTCTAGTAGCACTTCATGATTGCTTGCTTGAATTTAATAAAATTATGAGGATGGGTAAATAGTGAATCCCACCATGTACAGGATGCATCTTAAAGATGGTTATATGCTATTGCTAGTTTTGCCCCCTTACTTGTAGCATTAATGCTAAAATATCTTTCCAGACTTCTTCACCAGCATTTCCTGAAAAGTTATTTTAAAGAACTGGTTGACAACTCCAGGCATTTGGTTTGTATATTGACTGTCTGTCTTTACTTTCTCTATTTTTGTATTTTCAATTTTTTCTCTTTTTAATGTAGACATGACTGGATTTTTTTTCAGTTTGACCATCTTGTCTATGGTCATCCTCCAAACTTTTACTCTTTCTCTGATTCTACCATCATCTCTAACTGCAGGAATTTAATTTAATTAGCCAGGTTTACTATATGCTCTTGTACCAATTCCAGGTTTCATTGACATTTTATTATCTGCAGATTCTATTGCCTCCTGCACTTGGCTAATTTTATTATTCATTATTTCTTGTATCTCTTTTATTTTCATATTCTGTTCTTCTTTGTTCTGTCTCACTTTTTTTAGAACTTTTACTTTAGTTACTTTGATTTGGTCTGCAATTTCATTAGCCATATTTTTACTGTTTTGTTCAATTTTCTGTAGCATATCTTCTTTTATTTTTTTAATATTCTGTTATTTTTCTATTTTCTGCTTCTCTTTGTTGATTTTTTATAATATCCTATTCTCTTTGTTGATCTCTCTTTTATTCTCTTCTCCTTATTTATTAACATCTCTTTGTTGGTCTCTTTTTTTATTCTCTTCTTCTCTTTGATTATTATATCTTTGTTGGTCTCTTATATTCTCTTCTTTTTGTTTATTATCATCTTCTCTTTGTTGGGCCCTCTTGATTTTTTTTCTCTTTATTATCATCTCTTCGTTGGTCACTTTTTCTATTCTTTTCTTCTCTTTGTTTATTATCGTCTTCTATTTGCTTATTATCATCTTCTCTTTGATGGTTTCTTTTTCTCTGTTTATTATCATCTTTTGTTTGTTGGTCTCTCTATTTACTATCTTTTTTAAACATTTTAATATTTGGGATAACGTGGAGTTCTCTAGTCTCTGAATTCCTTCGATTGGTTGCTGATCATCTTGTTTTGTATCATGTTTTTTAATCTTTTTCACTTTTCCTCATGTTAGCTTCCATGTTTCTATTATAGACTTATAGAGGAACTACAAATCTGAACTTTTAAAAAAGAGCTTAACATCACCTCCTTTTCCATGCAACCATATTTCACCTTATCTAATATGACTACTATATTGTCATTATCCCTAATCTGTTTTTCGTTCAACCTTATTCTCTCAGTACCTGGTTTTATTTCATTAATTTATTTCCCCTACTTTTATTCTCCAATTCGATTCTGTTCAAGTATATGTAACTGATGTCCATTCTCTTGTATTTATGTTATAAGTACATATGCATGTACAAACACAAGTTCCTGTCAAAAACCACTTATCAAAAGCTTTCTTAGAGATTTGATGAGAATCTGACACCAAATAATGCATAGTGAATTGCAATTTTGGGATAGATACAGAATCCAATCATTGGACTATAAATATACAGTGCAGCATGAACTCCTAAATGTCTATCTCAATTTAACCTTTTCACTTGCAAGCAGCCATATTGAATATTTAAAAAATTATGCTAAGCCACAAATTTTATCATAACTTTTAAGTTTTATTAATAAAAATGGCATAATATATTGAACTGGATGCTATATCTGATTCAATAGTTTCTTTGCCAAAATATATCTTTTATTTTCATTAGATTTTGAATGTTAAAGAGTTTAAAACTGTTTGAAAAGTTGTTTATAAAGAGTACATCTATTAACACACATACTCAGCTATTTTTAAAATAGGTCATTTTATTTTTTTTATAAATTTGACTTCAGAAAAAGTTTGCTTTTACCGCTTGTTTTTATTTTTTTATTTTTCAAATTAATTAAAAGCAAGCAAACTTTTTAATTACATTTCTGTTTTCTTTATTTTAATTATAATCTAATTTTAGTTTAATTTTAAAAGCAGAGATTTAATTTTGTGTTGTTATTTTTCTATAAGTTAATCCCTGGTTAGAATTCTTAATTAAGTTTGAGTAGGAGATGTAGATTTGCTTTGGGGTAAGGCTTAGAATTGAACAACAAGAAAGTTTATGCAGGAAATAGTGTGGGGGTATAAATAACCCCAAAAGTTTTGGACATTTTAAAAGATTCTTGGCTTGACAAAGCTAGCTCTGTTTCACTGTAATTAATTCAGTTTCTTATAATTATACTTTTCATTTCATATTAGGCTGCTGTGATTTATAGGGTTGTCAGTTTTGACATTGAATTTCTTTTCTTAAAATTTGCTATCACAAAATTTCAAAATTCAATGCTTTACGTATGATAACCTACAACATGCCATGCTAATTTAACTAAGGATGAACTTCTGATTCTGTTTTTTCATCATGCCATGAAAATCTGAAAGAAAACGGATCTCAAAATATTGCTGCCATGAAGAGAAGACACCTTAAAGTTGAACTCAAAAAATATAAATGTGCACACTTGTGAAAAACTATGTGAACTCTGCTTTACCATAAGGTAAAAACATTTCTTATTCTTTCCAGGGTAAATTAATTTATTTTAATTAAATCTTTGCTCAATCTAAAATATGTGTGATGTATAAAGTTTTATTAATTATTTAATCTAATAATTTGTACATGTTTTTGCTTTTCTTTGTATTTCTAGGGTGTCTTGGAATCTTAGTTTTAAGATTCCAAGTTTGTTTGCAATTTTATTTATCAGTGAGTGTATTGTGAGTTTATATTTTATATGCTTATTATATCTTCTTGTTTTTTATTAACTCATGGTAAATGCTTTGGCAGGGTTGTGTGAATTTTAGTTTGATCACCTATCCCTATTTTATCTTTCAATAATTAATTTAAATTACTGTGTTTGCACTTTTTGTAAACTGCAAATCTTTTGGCTGGCAGTTTATTGAGTATATTGTTCTGTTTTTTTTGATAGAGATTTTATTTTCTATAGTTCAGATTACTTAGTCTGTAATCTTCCCTTTTCTTTTGTGAGACTAACCTTAGCTGCTTTAAACATACCTGACCATAAGAGTTTGAGAGAATTATGACATTCTTAGTTCTGACTTTTTTCTGGGCTAAGAAAAGCTCATCTGCATTGTTCCATTGGTTCTACGCATGCATCCATCTTTCTAAATCTTTATGGAAAGAAAAATGGAATTGGTTTATGTGAACTGCTAGCAGGAAGATATAAGCCATTCTTATGTTATAGGTGAGAAATGAATTTGTCTACCAGGGTATTTAACATATTTATGCTCATATACACTCTCTGATAAATTAACTTATAAAAATCTAGGTCAAACTTTAGTATTTTGTTTGCTAGATTTATTTGTTTTTTTTATTTTCTTTGTTTTAAATTTATTTGTCAGAGCATGTACTGAAAATTTAGTTTGTAAAATTATTTGAAATTCTAATTATTTCACTTTCTTGATAAATGCTTGGGCAGACATAACTGGTTTTCTAATTACTTACCTGTCTCCTATTAAGACTTTTTAATTATTATTCTCAGCCTAGTTTTGGCCAGTCGTTTAGTTGGTGATTCCCCAGTTTTAAATGTCAGTTTTCCTTAAATCAGATATTTAATGTTTTCTCCATTTTAAATCATTTACGCCAGAGTATTTTCTGAGTTTTTTATTTTGTTAAACTGGAGATTTAAGTTTTCTCTCATTTTGTAATTCTACTCCATCGTATTCATTCTACTATTTTTGTGTTCTTGCATTGTAATCAACCGTGGAGATCTTAAACATGATTTTTCCATGCAGTAGTTCTGTGGACATTATGACATCATTAGTCAAAAAGCTAATGATGCTCACCCATGCTAGTTTGTTGATTCATGCAAGAAACTCTTATTTGCTTTTCATTTTAAAACTTTTGAATAAGGAAACCTGAATTGCTTAGGAGAATCATTAGCTGAAGGAAAATCATTCCCTCTTTTTCTAATTCACTTTTGGTAAATTAGTCTGTCTGTCAGAGTGATGATATTTAATTTTTGTTAGTACATGCCTGATATAACTGCATTTATTGTGTGCAAATCCCTACTTTAAAATTTTATATTACTCTTAATAAAATTTGAAAATTATTTAAACTTGATTTGGCTGATGTTTGACTTAGTGCTTTTGTTTTCTCAATTGTCTGAATAATATTTACAAGCTCTTGCTATCCTCCTTGGTCTAAGTCAGTGCAAACTATCATCCTCATCCACTTTTGATGACAGTAAACAAATCTTCCAGATACACAGTGGTCTGGTGGCATCCTTCATGATTAAAAGGGGCTACAATATATTGTTTTAAAGATCAAACAAAAGAATGTAATTAAACTGAAAAAAATATAGTCATTGATATTCAAAGTGATAAAAAAAGAATAAAAGTTAATATTTCTAATAATTATTTATTTCATAAATTCTAAATTATTATGCATACAACATAAAATTATATTTTTGTTAGTAGGTTAATTAGTTGGATTTATCATAAAATTTCTAAAAAAATAATATATAATAACACTTACTTGAGGTAATCCATCACTTGAAAATTTTGTAGCATAAAGACATTAGTACCTTTCATTTTTCTCTGTAGCCCTTCAAAATTTATTTCCATACAGGGGTTTGCAATGTATATGTCATCCCTAATAACATCCCTTAAGTAGTTAATATTGATCAACTTCAATGCAGTGTGTAATTTATTAAAAAATACTACTAAAATAATCACTATACAAAATAAAATAGTAAAATAAAAAGTGAATGAAATACTAAATTCATTATAGAGTTAAGCTTGCAGTACACAAGTTTAGAGTTAGTGCAATGTATTATTTATCCTATCTTTATAGATTTTGAAGGCTCATATTGCTTCATGCTACTATGGCCATAAATTTTGTAATGGCTTCATCAACTGCCATCTCTCTTTGCATTTGATATGCAGCTTTGAAGCATTGCAGTAGTGTATAATCAACCTAATTTTATATATTGTCAAAATCTTTACTTTTAGCATTTGCATATTTTTATTATTATTAAAATGCAGACAAAACATTATAGAAAAGTCTAAATTGGGTCATAATATTTTTAAAATATGTTTATATGTTTAATAATAATTAAAAATAAAATAATAATTTAATAATGTTGTCTTCAAAATACATTGGGTAAAAAGTTTTATTTTTCGTTTTATTTTTTATGTTCAATGTTTTTCCAGTAACTATCAAAAAAAATGAGAGAAAGACAAAAAAATTTAATCTACTTGATCACAAAATTATCATAAAATTTTTATTTTTTATCATAGAAAAATAAAATTTATCTTTCTGGAAACTAGAGCCAAAGATGGAAATAAAAGTGTAAAAAGCACATACGTAGCCTCTGTAGATCTCCATTAATCTTAACCTCAACCCAGATGTTTATAATTTGAAAATCATTGCCCACATTATGCAGGTGTAAACAGGAATTTGTTAAACACTATAAGCTACCACAACCCTTGATATAAAATAAAAATCTTTGCAAAGCCCTGCTCCTTTAAGTTTTAAGGGTTGGAAAATATAAAATATGCCTTGCTCCCTTTCTTGGATGCTTAGACACTGGGGATCATGGCAAGACTATATTAATGGGATCATGATAATCAAAAAAATCTGGGAGTTGGATCAAGGCTTGAGAAAAAATACTCCATAGAGTTGCATGAAAAACACAGCATCCTCAAGCCAACAACAAAACATTTTATCCATCACCTCAACTAAAAGTACATCTAAACAAATTTCAACAGTCAAAAATGCAATCCAATCTTCAAAATCATGCCTTTATTATCTGTTTGACTTTAAAAATAAACTCCCTAAATAAACATTAATATTTCAAATTTTTAATTTATAAGTGATTTATAACAATCATTCTCTATAATCTTGTCATATTTCAGAGCAATATGTTTAAATTAATTCTGCATCAAAATACATAATTTAATTTTTCATGTATATTTCTAAGATTCAAGTTACGTGGTCATCAGAACCTGGTCATCATCGAACCCACAGTTGGGTTGCCAATTGTAATGCTATAGGTTTTTTTTATTTTTTTTAAAACAATTACTCTTAAATATAATTAATGTTTGAGAATTTTCATACTATCATATGGGGATTTTATAAATATTAAGTTAAATAATGATCCTTTAAAAAAATAGGTCTAAGAAAACTTACATATTGTTTTCCTCCATTAATAAAATAAGTTTTTATTCTCAAACCTGAAGAACATGCTGACAACTATCTAATTAGTTATTTTTTTCTAGTGCAGCTATATAACTAACTGGTTACAATATATATATATATATATTATGTGCCAGACGAACGATTTTAACTTTCGTCTATCAATCTATTCTGATACAGAGGGTGCCACCAGATCATTACGTATCTGGAAAATTTGTTTATTGTGATCAGAATAGATAATGATAATAGTTTGCACCGACTAGACTCAGGGAGAAACAAGAGATCTTAAATTGTTTAGATAATTGAGACAAAAAGCACAAAGACAAATGTTAGCCAAATTAAGTTTAAACATATTTAATAAAATTTTATTCAGAGAAGAATAACTTATAAAAAAAGTTTATAAGTTAACAAATATGATTAGCTCAGGTGTGTACCAGAAAGACTAAATGCAATGCTCTGGCAGATCTACTGATTCTCTAATAAACAAATTTAAAATGGAGAAAGCAAATTTCATTCAGCAGAGGATTCATCCAAACATTGGTTTTCACTTTCAGATATTTAAACAATACATCCTTGAAATATATCAAAGAAACCAACGAGCTTTTCGAGATCCAAACATGGTCAGATCACGAATGTCCTTATGTCGGTATGAACTGCACCTATTACTACGTTTAAAATAACGGTGATTGATCCACCTCAAGAACAAACGAAAAATATGGTTGAAACGGAGTAAAACAATTAAAACTGGTGAATTCCAGCCAAACGATTGGCAAAAATTACTTTAAAATTAATAATTAAAGGTCTCAATAAGGGACAAGTAAATAATTAGAAAAACAGTTACGTCTGCCCCAGCATTTAAAGAAAATAAACTTACAAACAAATTCTGAGTACACGCTCTGATAAATTTAAAGCACACATAATAAATACAAAAGAAATCTATCGGAGAGTGCACATGAGTATGAAAATATTAAAAGTTTAAATACTCTAGCAGAACGAAAGTATTGCTCACCTGTAATTTACAGAGGGATATATTTTATCTTCCTGCTGATGACTTATAAAATTACAAATAAAAACAATTTTAATTTCCGCCTTCAGAGATATAAGAAACTAAATCCCCACCTGCGGAAAATTAGACAATAAAGTCGTCAGCCAAAAGATTTTGGAGGTTTGCAAAAGCGCAAACACAGTGTTTAAAATTAATTGTTGAATATTAAAATAATTACAGGTAAGCATTTAAATATACACGACTGCTAAAGCATTTATAAAAAATGAGGCATAAAATATAAAACTCATTCGTCACTCTCCAATAAACAAAATTGAAAGCAACTTGGAATCTTAAAACTAAGATTCCAAGACATATTGCAAAATATTAGAAATCACAGCAAATATTAAATATGAGGCTATATTGTTTAGGAATACATATTTATGATTAGATTGAGCGGAGATTTAAGAAGAATTAATTTACCCTGGGAAGAATAAAAAAGAAAATAATTACCTTTCGGTAAAACAAAGTTCATGTAGAGTGCGCACTATTATTTTTGTTCATTTTCAGGTCTTTAGACAGGGGCAAGGTAGATGTAAAGAGGTTCAGGCTTCTTCTATATGTTTAAGGCATTACTGGAGCAAATTTGGAAGTTAGGGATCTGTCCTTTGTTAAATTAGCAAGCCATTCTGGTGGTGATAACACTGACAATATTGGTCATCTTGTTGCAAGCGAAAAGATTTAACAACAGCGAATTTTCTTGAAGAATTCAAATGTCCGAACTGCTATAAACTTTCACTTGAGAAACAGCTTGTCTAGTTACGAATAATGAATAACTAATTCTCCAAATTTTCGGGGCTATTTATATCTTGCTCCATTTCCCGTGAAACACTTTCCTTGTTGTCCAATTTCTATGCCTAAGGCAGGGCAAATATTAATCTCCCGCTCAATCTATCTAAGAATTCTACCCAGGGATTATTGAAACGAAAACAACTACATAGAAATCAAATCTCCGCTTTTAGAATTGTTTACAATAATTAACATAAAAGCCACAGGAATGTAATTAGCTAGGTTGCTTGTTTTTTAATTAATTGATTTAAAGTAAAAACAAGCGGTATAAGAAAACTATTTTAAAATAAATCGATAACACTGAAATGAACCGTTTTACATATAAACGCTTGTGTATTTTGATACACGTATTCTTTTTACATAATAATAAAATTTAAACATTAAACCTTTAATGAAAATTAAAAGCTTAATAAATATTTTTGGTAATAACACCATTGAAATGGATTTCAATTCGGTTCAATATATATATATAAACAATTTACAAATACTCTGTTTTTAATCAAGATTTGTCTTTAAGAATGTACACAATCATTAATTATTCTTTAATAATTTCCAGAATTATATATAAAATAATAAAAATGTTCAGTATGGTACTAATCAGTCACTAATAAATTATAATAAAGTATGACAAATAGTTCTCTAAGGAAACTAGATGCCATTTTATAATTTTTAATAAGAAAAATGAAGCATGAAAAAAATTTAATTAAATCATTTTCCAAGTATATTAGAATTTTTTTATTTTCTTTTACAAATTATTACAATTTAATACAATACTTTCTTTTATCTAGAAAACATAAAATTTGTTTGCTTTTGATCACAAATAGTTATTCTAACAGTCTTAATTTTTTTTTTCCAGATAAGTGGTTAAATATAGATCTAGATTAAAAAGTAATATTTGCTTAAGGTATGACTTGATTGTGGGGAATAGAATGAATTAAAAGAAAAATTATTAATTATTTTGCAGTAATATTTTATATTATTTTAGCTGTGATTACATTTGATCTGTCCCATAATTTAAAATCAGAATATATTTGGCACATCTAGATTGTCATGTAATTATAAACTTGCTATATGTGAAAGTTAATTTTATTATGCTTACAAAATAAAGTTACCAGTATTTTAAATTTGGGATTGTTATCAAATAAATAAATTTTTCAATTTTGAGACAAATCATTCCTATGGTGCTTTCGTTTATTCACTTAAAGTCTTAAAGATTAATTTTGAGAAATTACTTTAAGTATATTATGTTTTTATTTTAGTTAAATTAATTTTATTTAAAATAGTCAAACACATTTGTCTTTTGTTTTGTTTTGTTTTTTATGCTAAGATACTATATTTAATTTAACATAAAAGCATTGATTTTATTGCTTGAAATATAATTTTGTCTTGGATTCACTTTCACTAAGTATAAGATTTCTGGGTAGAAACCAGTCCCTACCTTGTGTGAGAATGGTATAGTGAAAATTACACTACAATAATTTTATTCATTAAGAATAATATTTAGTCTAATGAATGACTAATAAAAATTATTAATATAATTCCATTAAGTAATTTATGTCAAAGTTCTAATATAAATTGTAGTTTATAGATGGTAAATTAGACATGGTTGAACCATAGAGTAGAAATTTGTACAAAATAAATTATGATTCATAATGATAAAAGCAATTTTTAAAAAGGGGTCAAGAAAGAGTATAAGAAGAATAAAGATATTTAATAATATATTGAAACGGAAACCTTCCAATCTCTTTTCATTTCACCATCAACCTAATGACCTACTGGTCTGAACTAGTTTCAAACCTATCTTAAATGTAAAAATGTTATATATAAGTCGAGCAGTAAAACTTTGCTATCATGGCCGCTTGAATGGCATCATCTATTTACATATGAAAATACGCTATAATTAGACAGATTTGATAAAATTATAGCATAGAAATCCTCATAATTATTCATAAAATGTTTTATTAATTTTCAGTCAATTCTTAATTATATTCACTATTATATTCGTATGTGGATGGATAATTTAAACCTTGGAATAACGGCATAATGATTCGTATATATATTTAAGTTTAAATAAAAAGATATAATGTAAAACATTTTCTTTAAAATATATTTAATGGTTTTCTGATTTAATGTTTTATAGATGTAGCTAAAACTAAAGTATTTTCTTTAATTTTTTTTTAAACAAATAATATTGGAAAAATCATCCATTTATAATTAAAAATGAAAATTTTGTGTAAACAAGAAATCAATTAGTGACCGCACCCAAGGTAAAAGTAAAATCTAGTTTATTGATTGATTTTGTTGGCAACAAAAGACTTTATCATTAAATCAGAATGCCATTACTTCTGCTAAGCTTTAACATTTTATAACACCTAAAAAGGAATTTTAATTAATGAAAACTGAATCAAAATTTATGTAATTTATATATTTTAATAATTTTTTAAGTAAATTAAATATAACACCTCAGAGATGTTATCTGTTGTAGAAATTAGATTATATGGTTTTGTTTAATTAAAAGTCATTTGGTCATGAGGCAAACAAAATTTCAAAAAGGTGTTAAGGCTTGGTGAAAATAATATAAATAGGCCATATTTTAAGTGAGAAGATATACTCCATTTTGCTTTTGAAGAACTATTACTATCCAAGCTGAAAATTGTTTAATTTTACCATGTCTTACTAGTTCAGGCAAAAATTTTGCTGCCGTTCCCGTAATGGAATGCCGAAGTTCAATCCATCCAATGCCGAAGCAACAACCAACAAGTTTATACCAAATAAAAGATGCCATAAGCCGCTAAAAAAGGGACTTGCCTTCATTCCAATTTCCATCCAGCTACCGAAACACCATTTTAAATCATCTCCCAACTAAATTGAGGATGCCATAAGCTGCCAAAGAACTCGCCTTTATGCCAGCTCAAGTATCTCCAGTTCAACTATAGGAGAACTGTTTTAATGTGATTAAAGTCAGAGCTCTGTGTACACTACAAAATGATTATTATTTCTTTAAAATACAGGTTAGCTAACCATATTATTGTAAACTCTTGCTAAATTGTTTTCTAAATAATATTTGAATTCTATAAAATGAAATACGTTTGCTAATTTTTTTTATTGATTCAATATTGTAAACTCTTTCTAAATTGTTTTCTAAATAGTATTTGAATTCTATAAAATGTAATACTTTTGCAAATTTTTCTTTATTAATTCAATATTTTTGCTATATAATTTGATCACTGCAGTTATATTTACCTTTCTTTTGCTTATTTTAATAATTATTAATTATGCCTATGTTTTGAACTGGCATGCATTTATTTACTGAATATGTTTTTCTAAAGATATAATTCAAAATCTTCATATTATTATTTATTATAGCGTCATTTAGCGCTCCGTTTCGAAACCCTAATTTATAAATAATGGTGACCCTTTGTGCTTATTATTATTGTGTCATTTGTAAATTAATTAATATAAATATAAAATGTGGCTTATAAATCCAAATTTTCAACCTTTAATTATTATGTTACTAAAGATTAAACTAGCCTGGAGTGTAATCATAAGTATATTTTTCTTACTAAAGTATTCGTAAGTCCCTTAAATATACTTTCCCCCTTTAAAAGTTTATTAGTTTTAGATAACTAAAGAGATTGAACGGGATAAAGTAAAGTTTGTCTATATATATTCCCGTCAGTAGCATATCATATTTCTCATGCTACAGAAGAGTTGGCTCTTTTGATCTGATAAACTAGTGTTCATTTAATGTATAGTATTTAATTTATAATACACTTCGGCTTGGCGGATGAGAACTTAATTAATATTTTATCATTGTGCTGTTTTTTATATATATATGTGTGTGTGTGTGATGGAGCCACGGTAAGTCCAGCCCATCTTCCTCTCTTATGGGTAGTGCAGTAGCTAAGTCTGAGCTAAAGGCCAGATTAGCATGTAAGTCCCCCACCTCTTATGAACCAAATAAAGGTTCCCTTTCAGCAGCATGACAACCGGTTATTGGGTAAACTGGTGTTGGTCACAAAAACCCTAAAAACTATTCTTCCATCTGCAGAGCAACTTTATTATTATATTTTACTTGTGCCTAGCATATTAGTAAAATCGTTATAGCCAACTCTGCCTCCCTAATATGCAATCTTCGGCATGGAACTGAAGCATTCTTGAAAATCTGTTCGATCTAAAGCTATCTGGGATGCTTGATATGCCCATTTATAGTTAAAATCTTCAAAGCGCATGTGCAATAGTGTAATGCTGTGTTAAATATTATAAAAATTTATTATAATCAGATGTATTATTAAGCTTCACTCCAGACTTGGTTTTATTTCATGTATAATAGCTGCTCGAACTGATTTAAAAAGGGCATAACTAATAAGTGAATGTAGTGATTAATTATATAGTATGATATTTGGCTCCATTAAATAAGAGCAACAAACCTATTTGCTAATGTATCAATTATTGTTCAAATGGCCTAGTGAAATGTTACTTTATAAATAAAATGCCTGCATGCATTTGCCAGCAATAGTGTTATATCAAAATATATATGAAATTGTCAATAAACATATTTTTAATTCATCATATATCCGTTTCTGTCTTATTATTAGATCAGTCCAATTCATTAATTGATTCTAGCTATTCATTAGTAAAGCCCTTTTAATTAAATATATTAGATTTTACCTTTGAAATGTCTCTAGTATTAAGTTGTTTATATATATATATATGTTTAAGTCCATGAGTCTTATTGTTTTCTCCGATTTGCTAACGGGCCGGATTAAGAATTCTCATGTGACATCACTATTATGTTATCCATTAGGTGTTTGATCTGGGGCTCAGAGAGTGAGTTGGAATCCAGGCTGGTCCCTGACTGAAATCTCAGACTTGACTGGGTTTGAAGTACATTTTGTGAGTTCCAGCTCATGTTAGATGGATAAACATGTTTTGACTGGCAGTGATCAAATTGTATAGCAAAAATATTGAATTAATAAAGAAAAATTTGCAAACGTATTACATTTTATAGAATTCGAATACTATTTAGAAAACAATTTAGAAAGAGTTTACAATATTGAATTAGTAAAAAAAATTAGCAAAAGTATTTCATTTTATAGAATTTAAATATTATTTAGAAAACAATTTAGAAAGAGTTTACAATAATATGGTTAGCTAACCTGTATTTTAAAGAAATAATGATCATTTTGTAGTGTACACAGAGCTCTGCGATTTTAATCACATTAAAACAGTTCTTCTATAGTTGAACTGGAGATACTCAAGCTGGCATGAAGGTGAGTTCTTTGACAGCTTATGGCATCCTCAATTTAGTTGGGAGATGATTTAAAATGGTGTTTCTGTAGCTGGATGGAAATTGGAATGAAGGCAAGTCCCTTTTTTAGCAGCTTCCGGCATCTTTTATTTGGTATAAGCTTGTTGGTTGTTGCTTCGGCATTGGATGGATTGAACTTCGGCATTCCATCACGGGAATGGCAGCAAAATTTTTGCCTGACTAGCAAGACATGGTAAAATTAAACAATTTTCAGCTTGGATAGTAATAGCTCTTCAAAAGCAAGATGGAGTATATCTTCCCACTTAAAATATGGCCTGTTTATATTATTTTCACGAAGCCTTAACACCTTTTTGGAATTTCATTTGCCTCAGGACCAAATGACTTTTAATTAAACAAAACCATATAATCTAATTTTTACAACAGATAACGTCTCCAAGGTGTTATATTTAATTTACTTAAAAAATTATTAAAATATATAAATTACATAAATTTTGATTCAGTTTTCATTAATTAAAATTTCTTTTTAGGTGTTATAAAATGTTAAAGCTTAGCAGAAGTAATGCATTCTGGTTTAATGATAAAGTCTTTTGTTGCAAACAAAATCAATCAGTAAACTATATTTTACTTTTACCCCGGGTGCGGTCACTAATTGATTTTTTGTTTACACAAAATTCTCATTTTTTAATTATAAATGGATGATTTTTATTTTACTGAAATAAATAACTTTTAACATATTTTCCTTTCCAATATTATTTGTTTAAAAAAAAAAAACAAATTTAAAGAAAATACTTTAGTTTCAGCTATATATATAAAACATTAAATCAGAAAACTGTTAAATATATTTTTAAAAAAATGTTTTACATTATATTTTTTTATTTAAACTTAAATATATATATGAATCATTATGCTGTTATTCCAAGGTTTAAATTATCCATCCACATACGAATATAATTAAGAATTGACTGAAAATTAATAAAACATTTTATGAATAATTATGAGGATTTCTACGCTATAATTTTATCAAACCTGTATAATTATAGCATATTTTCGTATGTAAATGGATGATGCCATTCAAGCGGCCATGATAGCAAAGTTTTACCACTCGACTTATATATAACATTTTTACATTTAAGATAGGTTCGAAACTAGTTCAGACGAGTAGGTCATTAGGTTGATGGTGAAATGGAAAGAGATTGGAAGGTTTCCATTTCAATATAATTTTTGACAAATACCATTATATATTGTTGAAAATGAGGATAGATTCTATAAAAAGTCTTACGATTTATAATAATGAAAACAAATTTTTAAAAGAAATGAAGGAATAGTTTTTAATATAATCATCATGTAGGAATCAATGTGCATAAATTATATATTATTTTGTTTTACAATTGAGAAAATGCATATTTGTTAATAGAGATGATTATTCTTTATTTATTTTTCCCATATTTTTCATTACAATGTCTTAAAATGTATGTTTAAAATTTTGATCATTGGATTTATTAAATTGGCAAATGAAACCTTATCTTGCTGAATTTTTAAACATGGGCTAATTGATATGAGGTTTATATTTATTTTTGTAACAAACATTTCAAATGAAAATTGATCATGTAAAAGAGAATCCTAGATTTTCCAGATTCAATTTTTTACATAATTGTAGTCAATAGTTATTTGGCATGACAAAAACATTAATGATATAAACATTTTTTAAATTCCAATCTTTCTAACTGAAGAGTCAAACAGTTAATTTCTGTATATTAAAAGACTGCAATAAGCATCTTTAAATGCTAGCCATAGTTTAATTTGCTAATAACAAATGTAAATTTTTAACGGTATTGTTACAAGTAGGAATGTAGATACAATAATATAATGCTATTAATTATACTTTAGTATGAATCATGAAAAAAACAATTGAAAGTGATATTGATACAGTACTACATTCCATTTTCATTTAATTACTACTTTAAAATACTACATAGAGCTTCTGAGGCCACACTGGGATAACCTAATGCTAAATTGAAGATTCAGTGTACTTTTGGCATTGGTGCATATTTAAAGATGTAAAAGTGTAATCTAGATTTTTTTATAAAATAATCTCATACTAAATATGTGTTGTAGTTGTATGATAATACAATGCTTGGTTTATTAAAAAATTGAACATTTGCACATGTAGTTCATCATAAAAAAGTAAAACATCTTCCATAAAGATAATTTGGCATTAAATAAATCATTGTAACTATCAAAAATGTTATGTCAATCTAGTGATTGGAGTAAACACCTAGGTTGATTAAATATTTATATGTGAAGCCAAATTCTGAAGAAAATGACAGGCATATCCTCAGAATGATTATAGTCTTATGTGAAACACATAAGCTATTGTGGTAATAAAACAAAGGTGAAGAAAACTTTTTGCCTTTCTTTGGGATGTTGTCTATTATTACTAGTAATCAAAATAATGTTTAAAAGAAAATAATTTGTGATTTTATATTTTTTTATATATTTTAGTTATTAACACAATTGATTGTTTTATTGTACTATATATTGATTACGTAATGGACTTGTTCTTTACTAATGAATTTTATAAAATTCGACAGATAGATAAATAAGGCAATTACAAAAAAAAAAAGAAATATATAATTTACAATTAATAAGAAGATAAATAAATCACCAACTCTGTTCCAAATATAAATATCCATCATGTACATACTTAGAATAAAAAATTTCAAAATAAATACTAATTCACCAAGCACTTTTGGTACTGTATACCTGATTCATGATATCTAATTTAAACTGAACAGATAATATACCAGTGCTTGCTCAATGGTACACTCATATTATGTTAATTAATCATATCATTAGACTTAGCAATGTGTCTAATGATAGGAAGATGAAGTTGAAAGAGGCTTGGTTTATTGCTAAATCCAGTGAGATCATTGAGCAGTGTAATCAGATTGTCTCATTGAGGATGCACTGGAATATTAACCATTCAGTTTAAATTATTCACCATGAATCTGGTATACAGTCCCAAAAGCACTTGGTGAATTAGTTTTTATTTTTATTGTAATTTTTTTACTCTGTGTAATATTTATATACATGTTGTATAATTAATAAGATTAATAAAATGAAATTTTGAATGAATTTGTAATTTAGTATGATGTACTTTCCCCAAAATGTTCTGTTCATCAATGAATTCCAGTACAGATTCAATAACTCCACGCAATGTTTAAAAGCACAAACTAGAAAGAATATAGTGTGTCAATTATATCAGTATTGTTGAGAGCTTTTTGAGTTTTAATCAGATTTTACTTGTGATAATTTTGGAATAATATAGTTAAATAAGCTAAAAATAATAATATCTGCTAATTTTTATAAATTCTTTTATTAAATTATTTTTACTTAACTGCAATAGACATATAATATTCATGTCTGGTTTTTGAAATTTTAATGAACATTCTGATTTCCTTAAATGTTATTTTTTAATAGAGCTAGGAATTCATATTTGTAATTAAAGTAGCAATAGCAAACTATGCACTCATAATGATCAAGTGTTATTGCTTATCTTATAGGATTGAATTGTTTACTTATTCTGTCTTACAACAGAGAACTTACATATATAATACAAACATATGCTTATTTTAAATGCTTGCTTAGTTTAATGCAGTAGAATAATGATAGATTCTGGTGCTTAAAATCTATGAATTGTGGCCCAGCTCTTAGTACTCAAACTCCTTATATTTATAGAGTAATAAATCAATTTGATTATAAATATATTTTTAAAACATTTATTATATTTACATATGCATAGGACATCATTGCATAAATTATAAGTACATCTGTTTGACATGCTAATGAGATGAGATTAAAATCTAATTCAGATAAACCTTTGAAATTTTTTTTCAAGTACTAATTAAGTTTAGGGATTTTTTTCAGGCATCTGATTCATATATAACCTAGCTATCTAACCAATATTATTTGTAAGTGGGTGCAGATGTTATTGCCTAGAGAGTTAAATAATGATGAAAAGCTGTTCAGAGCTCATCATCTAGTAATTGATGACTGCTGAATAATGCCTTCATTTCTTTATAAGAAGCTGTTGTAATGGCTTTTGTCTAATGAGCTGTATAAAGGCTGTTTTACCTTTTTATTTTCATATATGCATTCAAGAGATTATCTTTATTTACTCCAGAATTATCTTCTATAAGCATGTGTAATTTATGTATGTCAAATGGATTATTGCTATAATAGCCCAACTCCAAATTGGATTTTCACATTTGCTTTAATGAGTGAAGACTAGGATTCAAAGCTGGGATTAGTACTTTTCAGCATTTAGAAGTCATGTTTTATTTCTTAATATAACCAAGCTAATAACTTCGAATTTGAAAAAATGTAAGCTTTAAAACCATACCAATTTGTTTGCGTAATATATAGATTTGACTTGCAGTCAATTTCTATATATATTTTTAGAGAATTTATTTCCAGTTTTGAATCTTAATCGCCAGTGTGGAAAACAAAACTGATAAACCAATTAGAGAAAGTAGATATTATATTACCATATCTTCTGATACAGTAGATGTTTTAGAATAAGATGAAGAAAATACTCTTGAAAGTATATAAAAAATCACTAGATATTGTTGTTAGTAAATATATATATAATTCTCTATTTGTGTGTTATTACTAATAAGTCGTTTGTATTTGGAAAGTTTAAATAAAGTTTAAAATTGTTTATACATTCAACATTCACTCATAAATGATGGAAATAGTCCAACATATCACATCTTATTTATATGCTTATAAGTTTTTTTTTATTATTTTCTTTTATATAGATGCTTGATCCGATAGACAAAGTGACCATTGCTGCAGGACTAACACTTCTAGTTATTCTTGTTTTTCTTATTGTTGTTTGCAAAGTTAGTCCTCTGTGCTGGCTTCATGATGTTTGTCCATTAACAAAAGAGGATGCTGGTAAGTTTGTTTTTTTTTTAAAAAAAGAATAATATATAATATCCAAAGATAAAATAAGTAAATTGAAATTTTAATTTCTAAGAGATAGTAATAAAAAAGAAAAACATGCTATGAATAAAGGTTATTGGGATGGATAGGATTAGCAAAATGCGATTATAAGAGAAAAGTGGAAATAGAAGATAGGAAAAAAGTAAAAGAAAACGAAAGAAGATAAAAAAATTAATAGAAAAAATAAAGTACATTTGAAAAAGGAGGGATAAAAGTTAATAGTAAAAATAAAATATATTTATTTATAATATTGTAAATATAAGTGTATTTTATATATCTGGAGTCTAGATGTAATATAGGGGATTGGAACACTGACTTTCAAGCTCCCTTCAGCCAACCACTCTATCTCATACAACCAATACAAATTTCCTATTATTACATCTAAAAAAATAAAAAGTAAAAGTATATAAAATATTCTTTTATTTATAATATTACAAATTCAAACTGTATTCTGTTCACCCTCTTCTGTATATTTAAATGGCAAGGTCCTGTATATGAGGGTCAGATTGACTTAAAGTTAGCATAGGCATTACATATTGGCACTAACAAGGGATTTGAGTGCTCCATTTTCATATTTTCAATGGTATAGATAGCTGATGAGTTGGAGTATGGAGTAGATTGAAGTCTGTCCATTAAAGTGTGAAGATTTGCTATCTTAATATAAACTAAGCACTAATTATGCATATGTATGGGAGATGATGATCTGAACCAACTAATGAGTGCTGTTTCAGCATGAAATACCTATGTTGAAGATCATTCATCTTTTTCACACGTGTATGGTCATATGTTTCGGTAATATGAAAGGGAGTGGACAGCTAAAAGGAGTTTGAAAGTCTGTGTTTAAATCCCCTATATTATATTTATTTATGTTTTAATAATTTTTATTTTTTAAAAATGAAATAAATATTTTTTTTTATTATTAATTTTTAAATTTTGATAAGTTTGCTTTTTGTACAGTAAATAAAAATATTTTATCGAATTAAAAAGAAAAGACTAAAAACAAATCTTTTTAACTATAACATTTGTATTTCCTATTATTAATGACAATATAAAAACATTTTGATTATTTTATTCACTATACAAAAAGTTTAATGACATTTAATTCACTCTTAAGTTATAAATATCTAAAATCAGATTAGCTGCTGACAAGACAAAATAAAAAAATATTGATTTTAAGTTTTTCTTAGATGATTGATATTGCTTTCTTGAGTATTGAAGGTTATGTCATTTGACCTTTTATAGATATTATACTGATTCTTATAATTCAATCTATATTATCTTCATATTCTATCTAAAAATAGCTATGTATTAGTTCACTGGCTGATATTGAATTGGTAAAATGGTTTGATATAAGCTAACTACCGGAAAAAAGTTCAAGATTTCCTAGGAACTTCTCAGCTACAGCCACAATTTTTTTAGTTTCACTATATGTGTGATATTCATATACATTAATCTTACACCAAGAATATAAATAAAACAAATTACCATCTTAAATTTTATGGAAATTTTTTGGTTACTGGCATTTGTAATAAATAAAAATTTTATTAGCGAAAACATCATTATATATGGAGACAAATTAGATTTAATGTAATTTTCCTTTTATCATCAACAATATTCCATGACTTTCTTATAAACTTACTCATGCTTGCAGTTCTCATCACTTTATTCTAGAGCTATCTACCTACCATAAGCTTGGATAATTAATGGATTTTGCATAATGTAACTAGTGAATTTATTTGAAATATTTTCTCTTAAAATGTTATAAGAATCCAGTTTTGTAATTAATATATCATAAAAAATAATCAAATGATTGTTATTTTTAGGTCAGCTTCAAACCACACTTTGCAATAATTTGAGCATTTGTTGTTTGTTTCCCTAATAATATTAAAATAAATTAACCTAAAGATCTATAAAGAAATTAAAGCCAAAATTTTGGATAAAAATAAATTTAAAATTGTTCATTTCAGTACATTGGTGAAAAACATGGTATTGAGGCCTAGTGCAATATTATCTACTTATCATCATGAGAAAAGAAAATAAGATCACCAGCTATATATTTAGTTGAATTTAGACAATTGCCTTAATTGCAGAATAGCTCCTGCCTTCCACTAACCAATCATGTAATCCCATGGTAGGGGCAAAACTTAGTATTTTTTTATCCCACTATATGCTAGTTTGTTTATTTATGGCATTACACTATGTTTCTATCCACATCGTTTGATTTTTCTCAGTGTTGTTGCTCAAATGCAGTACTGTATATTATTTTGCAAACGATTTGTAGTTAAAAATTATCTTTATTTTAAATTCTTAGTTTTATTAAAAGAATTAACATTAATTTTTTTTTTTAATTCAGAAGGAATTCGTATCCAAAGTAGTGGTGGGTCATGTGAAAGTCTGTGCTCATATATACACTAGATATAAATAATAATAGAGAAGTAAACTTGCATAATGCCTATGACCTGAATTTGAATCCAAGATCAGATATTTTTTTCCAGATTTTAATGAGATTTAGTAGTTTTCTTTTATCCAGCTAATCATTCAGTGTTTGTTAGAAAATATGCACCAAGTTATTTTTACCTAGAAATTAGCTCTAAGTTTATCTTGGTAAAGGCAATGAAAAATGGTCAAGTATTGGTGGTCGAGAGGTCAGCGACGGCTGCTTTACAAGCAGTTGTCCCGGGTTAGCGGGTCCGCTTCCCGGCTGATGCTATGACATATGAGAGAAAAAAAAGTTACTATTTTTGTGTGTGCGCAAGGGTGGTCGTGGTGTTAAAAACCATTTGTCAAGCCGTGTATTATTCTTTATTCAGATTTAAAAACCTTCATTTGTAAAAGTGAATAGATGTACTTTGATTCTTAAATCAGAAGAGAAAAATATTACTGCATCATTGATTTGATTTGTTTTTTAAAATTCTTACGTGCACATACAAATTATTACCTAACATTGTATAAATGAATAAAAAAAAACTTTATAATACAGTCGTGCCTTATTTTTTAATTTATTGCCATCTTTGAATAATGAAATATTTACTATTTACGTTCAATTTTTCCTATTTACATTTTACTTTTTTTTTTTTTCAATTTATCAAATATTTGTTTATAAAAATAATCCTGTAAAAAAAAAAAAAGGCAAGTGAGACTAAATTTTCTATTTCAAAATTACTCATATGGAAAAAAGAATGTTCATAATAAAATAAAACAATGGTAAAAATTTTAACTGAGAAAATCAAAGTCAATCAAGGATTTATGTAAATAAATTTTCAGCAGAAAAAATGCATTATGGTAATTTGTGAATTTAATTTTACAAATATAATAATGTTGGTGTAGTTGTTTGTCCATTGTCTCTATATCCTTGTAAAAAATAAACCCAACTTTTTATAAATATATATATTATCTGTAATTTTTGAACTTCTTTCCAATAGAACTTTATCATATATATTACTATTAATCAAAAATCTATTATAGACCATACTATACAAACTTTTTGATGTTACTATCTCAATGCACATTGTTTTTCCAAGGGTGGTATTATTTTTTTGATATCCAGTTAAGAAATGATCTAATTGAATTAATTTTGTTTTCTAGTTATGCATTCTTACATTTTCTCTTTTAAAGTTTTTATTTTTTTACAATAATATCACTAATGTCAGTTTTGGCTTGAATACATTTATTTTTATTTTCTTTGTTATTCAGGTATGTTTCTGTGTTCATATATACATATATTTAAGATAATTAATTAAACTAGCAAATTGAACTGTGCAAAAAAATTTATATTCTAGTATAAGGATATATCAACTCCCTTCTTTTAAAAATAGAAAGCAAAATTCCAGGAATACATATTCCTAGCATCCTGAATACCAACAAATAAAATAATAAATAATAATAGTGAAAAGTTATTACTACACATACAATGCAATATATGTAGTTCACTTTTGGTTCAGTTCTCACAATGCACTTCACAACTGGCTGCTTTCTAGATGTTTTCCTCCGACCTCTGTTTCCCAAACTCTTTGATCCTGTTCAGCTGCTGCTTATGAACATGTTGGCTTCACAATAAAGCACTGCATTGTCACTATCACTTAAATCTCTCTGCAACTGTTCACTTGGTAAATTCACTGGAATTAGAACCATTCACTTTGTTGCTCAAACTATTTATATCTGCCTTTTGGCCTCCAGCAATCCAGGCTTCATTTTTGACTGTAATCAATATTGCATTTCCCATTAGTGTTTTTAATTAATATTTTCAATTTCAATTGTATCAAGAAATATTTGTAATTAACAAATACTTCTTGGCAATTATCAAATGCAATTTTCTTATCGTAAATACATAAATATTTTCCATTGTTACACTCTATGCAAATTTAATCACTAATTAAATCTTTATCAGTTAGCAATCTAAAATATATTTCTCTATTATATTTTTCTTACTTTTCTTGGAGTACAAAACTTATATTTGGATTTCCATGTAAATTTTTATATAAGACATGATAATTCTGGTATATTTCTGTCCATATATATATATGGACTGAAATATATATATATTAAGATAATTATTCAAACTAGCAAAATGAACTGTGTAAAAATTTTATATTCTAGTACAAGGACATATCAACCCCCTTCTTTTGGAAATAAAGCTAAATTCCAGGAATACCTATTCCTATAATTAGCCAAACTGTTAATCACATCTTTTATATGGGTGACTTAGTTATTTTTCTCCCAATAAAAAAATTCCTTCCCTTACTTGACACTGTACTTAATAATTATACTAACAATTTTTCAATCCACTTTAATAAAAAGAAATCTTCTACTTGGAATATTCTTACAGATATGACCATTCCTTCCAATTTTTTCTCTATTCCTCATAAATTTTTAGGTTTTCAAATTCACCTCTCATATAATGCAAAGAAAACTGCTATTCAAAATCAGTTATTGTTTTAGTAAAATGTGCCATCAATGCATTATCCAAAGAACTAATCAACATTTTAATATGTCCTAAAATTAATTATTTCTTACCTCTTATTAAGTTTACTTTTTCATTCAAAAAAGTATACTCCTTTATCACCAAACTAAGCTGGAATAAAAAAGCATTAGCTCTAAGCATAAGAAATATACAAAAACATATTAAATTTAATGGTCTCTCATTGCATGACATTTCTAATTTTATCTTCAGAGAGCTATTTAAACTAATTAGTTTTTTTCCTAAATATTAATAGTGTAATTCTCCTGTTAACCCTACTGACACTCCACCACCCATTAACCCTTCTAAATAAAATTAAGTATTGGCAAGCATATGTAATTGAAAATAATAATAGTGTATCAAATAATAGTCAATCTTTCTTGTTATGTAATAACAAATACATTATAAAAAAGTTCATATATTTGCACCTGAAATCCAGATATCTGACTTCTTAATAAAAATAAATGTCAAAGCCCTTCCTACTAATTAATTTCTCTTCTACAAATGACACTTCACAAATAAAGATCCATTATGTGTCCTCAATCATAGAAATGAAGAAACATTATAACACTTTTTTATAGATTGTTGCTCACTTTTTTCTTGTCATACTCTTATCACTATCATTCAAACTTACTAACAATCAACAGCCTCATAAAAAATATACAAATTGGCCCTTTTTCCAATATAAAAATTACTACATTCATTTTTTTACACTCTGGTTTGTAGAATGCTATCTAAGCTTTAATCCCATATCTCGCAATACTAAATCACTCTTTCTAAAAAAATTAAATAACATTAAAATCAGAGATCAATTCCATGCATCAGCTGATACTTTTGCAACTACATGAAATCTGATCTCATCAACAACAACCCCAGTAATTTGATTACTGAATATACTAATTAATATGCATTAGATATATATTGCTTATTGCTCAATTATATGAACATCTATCTTATTGTTTTTCTTCTTGAAATCTGTAGAAATCTCTTTTGTTTCAATAAGACTTGTAAATAATTTCCAATGCATATAGTAAACCTAATAAAGTTATTTAAAACTAATATTATGTTTACTAAATGTTATTTTAATTCTTTTATATACTTTTTCCATTTATTTTTTAGCATTATGGATAAATATACTTAATAATTTCTTAATTATTATTTTTTCCATCCTTTACAATATTTGTTAATCACTAGATTTGTTATAAGTTTTTTTTTTTCCAAATTTATCTTCACTTAACAATATCACTGCAAACAATAATAATTGAATGACTTTATTGTTGAGAAATAAAAAAGAAGTTTGCGTGCTGAACTGAATACATTTCAAAGAGTTTTAAATTCCAGTGCTTGCCACTGCATTGAGGGAACTGCAAATCTAAATAAATAATCATTACTGAGGTCTGTTTTTTTCTAATCATCATCTTTAGATATTTCTTCTAAAATCATGCAAAATATTTTAGAGAAATTGAATTACTTTAATTTAATCTCTTGAATTTTAAAAAATTTATGTAACTTTACTGATGATGTAAAAAAATTTCACATTTTTAATACGTTCAATGAATAATTGAATTTTTAAAATAGTAATCACAACATATATATATATAGAATAAATATCATTTCAAAATCCAAGAAACCTAAAACAGTAAAAATTTATTATATGTATTGCATCTTTAAATTGTCTTATTTACTCCTTGCAAATGATTCAAAGTACAAAATTCATTTCTAAATCTTTGCTGCTATCGTGGTTGGATAAAAATTGACTTACTTTTTCTATATAAAAAATTTATTAAATATTGATAGTAAGTTAATAAATATAGTTTTTTTAATATTTTATCATATTTTTATATAATAAAAGTGAATTATTTCTATTTTTGAAGGGGTAGTATTTACATCAATTTTTCTCCAGTAATTTCTGCATCACTTCATTTTTCACATTTCAGATTGACTTTTAATTTCATAGGCAGTAAGCTCATTATGAATTTTATTCATATCTAATGAATATTTTTTATTGCTAGTTTTATAAAAAAACTTTTGAGCAAAGAGGAAGAGACATTAGTTTTAATGTATGAATAATTAGTTGACACATTAAACTTAATTGAAAGAATGTGCCGATTCTTTAATTACTGTGGCCAATGTCTTTTTGAAAGAAACTTAGTGTAAGATTTAAGAAATGCCATGAAATTATAATGTAATTTGTTATTGATTATAAAAATATTTTATAGTTTTGCTTAAAGTAATTTGCTCCATATAAATATTATTTTTGCAGAAAATGTTTTTAATTTTATTAATAACTCTTTTTATCTAAATGAAAATTGAACAGTCTTAATTCTTGAATTATAAAAATTTCTATTTGTTGTGTGAAGTAGCTTTATTAATACTGTAGTAGTTACAACCATTAACAATGATTATGTTTTAAGTATATACCTGGTAAGCATGTTTAACAGAAAATTTTTAATTTCTAATTAAAATAGTTTTAGATAATGAAAAGTAACTGAGCCAATTAATGGCAATGAAAAGTATACTGCATATGATTTGACAATGCGTGTTTGCTTCGATATATTGTAATTTGCAGTGAATGGTCTTTTTTTAACTGATGCATCAATAATTGGAAGTTGGCTACTGTTTTTCATTTCTGTTATAGAACTTGATGTTGGTACTAATCAATAGTTATTGAGAATAAAAGAAATGAAGATTTAAAAGACCATAGAACATTCTTCGAATTTACAAAAAAAAAAAGTTTTGGTAAAAATGTGATTATCTTATCTAAACATCAACTTATTATTATACTGCTATCATGTACTTACAATAGATAGTTTTTTAGTCAGCCTCAAAACTCAATGGATAAATGCAGAGAATCAATTCTTTTTCAAGAAAATATAGGTTTAAATGATACTTCTAGATCAAATGAAGTGACCAAATAGATGAAGTTTCTTCATTTAAAATTATAGACAAATATATACTATGCATACACAGAGAGAGAAAGAGATTAAATTAAATAGCACTAAATCATCATCATCATCAACCATTATCAATCCACTGCAGGATGAAGATCTCTCCAAGTTCAATCCATCTTTTCCTATCTTTAGCTTCTTTCTCCACATCACCTCTGCCCACTTTCTTATTTCATCCACCCATCTTACATGTGGTCTCTTTCTGGGTCTTTTACAATCTCTTGGAATCCAGTTTAAAATTCCAATTGTCCATCTGTTATCATCTCTTCTAACAATATGTCCAGCCCAACTCCACTTCAGTCTTTTAATTTTTTCAATGAGGTCAGTAACACCTGTTTGCTCTCTTACCCATACATTGCCTTTTCGATCCCTTCTTGTTATTCCCAACATGCATCTCTCCATACTTCTTTGAGTGGTTTGAAGTCTCTGTATTGCTCTTCTATTAAGTGTCCAAGTTTCAGATCCATAAGTAAGAATTGGCAAAATACATTTATTAAAAACCTTCCTTTTCAAACACATAGGCATATTTCCTTTTAGTAACAAGTTATTTCTACCAAAAGCACTCCAACCAAGTTTAATTCTATGATTAATTTCATCCATTATATTTCCATCTGTATTAATAATCTGACCAAGGTATTTGTAACTGTTTACTTCTTCTAACTCATCATAATCAATCTTTATTTTCATATTTTGAGAAAATCCATTAAACATTACTTTAGTCTTTTTAACATTTATCTTTAGTCCTACTTTCCTACTTTCATCTGATAATTCCTGAAACATTTCCTGTAACTCTAAAGCATTATTTAGTGCTTTTATAGCACTAAATAATATGTAATATTAACTGAAGAGGTAAACTCCCAACTTCTAAATACTTCACATATTAACGCAAAATTATCTAGTATATCATTTCAATATAATAAATGAAAGTGAATCATTTTCATTATTTTTCCCCCAAGAATATATATGGATATTTAAACCAGACAATAATCCTAGTAAGCATGTGATTTAAATCAGTGTAGATGCTCATACAACCTCTCACAAAAGAGCTTATCATCTAATTTTCTAAGATAGAATTAATTGCTATTCATTTTAATAATCTTGTAAACAAACAATAAATTATATATGCAAGATTAAATTAAATAACATTAAATAATATATAACATCAATTGAAAAGATAAACTTCTAACTTTCTGGGTACATTAATGCCTTCCAGTATTAAAGCTATCAATATAACAAATGAAAATAAATCATTTTCCAAGATCTTACATAGATGTCTAAACTAGAACTTAATGATTAGAATTTTTTCTTTCTGATTAATATGACATATTATTTAAAAATCTCTTTAATTTAACCTTGTATATTTGGTAATTTATTATTGATTTATAAAGTTATTAAAATGAATAGAAGTTAACTTTACTTTTACAAATTAAATTATAAGTAGATTTGTATAAGATTGTGTATGCATTTCCATTGATTTACATTTCATGCTTTTTGATGTTTTGTCTGATTTAAACATTCATAAAAAATCTTGGAAAAGTAAATGAAAATGATTTATTTTCATTTGTTATTCTGATAACTTTGATGCTGTAAAGCCCAATGCTTAGAAGTTAGAAGTTTATGTTTCTGATTTATATTATATATTATTTAGTTCTATTTAATTTAATTTTATATATATCATAGTTTATATTTTGCTTTGGTTCTGTATGTCTGTTATACACTGATTTGTGATGCTATATAGATATCTCTATTGATTTAAATTTCACACTTTGCTGCCATTATTGTCTTGTTTAAGTCTTTAGAACATCTTGAAAAATAAATGGAAATTATTTATTTTCATTTGATATATTGACAACTTTGCATCTCGATATCATTCCATTAATGTACTATCTCTGATCAATATTACATGTTGTATATTGTTGAAAATAACTTTTTAACTGCACATCAATTTATATTTCTGCACGCACGCACACACAAATACAATACTCTATCACTAAAATTTAAAAAATTTTAAAATTGTCATATAAAAATAATTCCAAAAGCTCATTTTTACTTCTTTCTCCTCATAGCCTTTGTATAATTTTGTTATAGATAATAAGATTCTAAACTATGTTCAAATATTAATATTATACTCAAAGTCTGTTATATAAAAAAAAAATTCAACTTAAGGAAACAAAATCTTAATAAAAATCCATCTACCGTATGTAAACTCTCACTTTTTCTAAATTAATATATGTGAGCAGTATATTCTACTAGATAGATTTATTATTATTAATCAAGTATCCAAAAGCTAAATTTCTGAGAAAAAAATGATACATAATATTTTGCATGCAAATATTTGAAGTTTTATATTTGTTGTAGTCTTAATGGAAGGTATAATAATCTATAATAATTTAATCAAATAAATGACTAAAATAGAATTGGTGTATTCATACCATTTTCTTATAAGTCCATTTGTGAATATTCAAAATCCATGTATAATTTTGAACGCTATATAATATACATTTGAAAATATATATGTGTGTGTGTGTGTTTAATCATTCAAAGCCAGTGAACACTTAGTTAATCCCAATATCATTAACAATCAACAATTTCAAACTGTTGTCAAGGCAACCTCCTTTTAACAATAAAGATGGAATTCCTACAAATGGAATCCCACCTTTATTAATGGTCTAATATATTTATATAGACACGAAAGATTGCAACTTGATTACAGAGATTGAAATTATTGATACAAAGAAGTTTAAATAAACTTCTTTAAACAGGTAAATATAACCTGTTCTGAATGCAGATTAATAAATAGTCAATTATAACATTTTAAACTGCAATTATAATTTTCAAATTGCTCCCAGAGTATTGCTTAAATAAGTGTAATAATATTCAAGACTAAATGAGTTTATAAGTAATCATTCAAAGTCAATCAACACTTAGACAATTCCAGTATCATTAACAATTTCAAATTGCTGTAAGGTAACCTTTTAACATTAGATCTGCAGATAATTTTAACATATATACAACTATATCTGTAGATTTATAATTTAATTTAAAAATTATATATATATACACACATCATGATATCGATCAAAATAAAAAAAAAAAGAACATTGTAGAATGTACATTTTAAAATCATATATGTATTAAATACAAATATTTTCAAAATCTGTACACATCTTTGATACACAGTAGCAACTCTTTCCATATATTTAGTGCCAACCGTAAGTAATGGTGATTATTAATGGTTTAATCTTTTTTGATACGCATATTAAGATCTCAAAAATTAAACTGAATAATATAATATTGCATAATATAAGTTTTATAACATGTGTTTGTGATACAGTCATTTTTAATATGCACATATATTTACAACAAAAAATTGTAAAAATTCTGTATTTAAGATATCAATAAAAATAAAATTATTTGTCTTATTTTTCTTGTGATGAAAATTGATGATAATGAAATTTAAAAGATGCAACTCATAAGTCATTTTTCATTGATTTTTTATTTAATATATTTTTTGAATTCTGAATAAATGAATCAGTAAGTTTCGAAATATTGGGTATGAAGTTTTATACAATTATTATAAGTGTATTTTTTCATCTAAATGAAGGAAACAGCTCATAATCTGAATATAATCTTTTGCAATAATACACTGAAATGCAATTTTATCCCATGCTATTTAGGAGTAATTAGATTATAATTTATTTGCTTTTATCTAAGCTTAAATCAAAATTATTTTCTAGGAAAACTGGTCAGCATTACTTAGGATTGTGATATGAGTACTTTATGGACAGTTTCTCTAGTACTAATATATTTTTTTGGTGATTAACTTGTCCTAGTTTGAAGAAAATGTTTTCATACTAAACTTTAATTACACAACAAAGTATTACCAGATATCAAAAAAGAAATTCTCCCACAAATTTTCTAAAAAGTTGTTAAGCAGGTTGGATTTCCCACCAATTCCAAATATATTTCAATATCTAAGACTCATCTCAAGTCAACAATTTCTGTTTGGCTGTTTAACTAAAAATCTACAATTGAAGAATTATGGCATAAAAAGTGAAATTTTTATGAGGTTACTAGGCAAATTTCCTTTTTTTTGGATCCAACAATAAAGCTATATGTATTTGATCTTTCTAGATGCAAATAAAGTCTCATCAACAGATGTGG
Organism: Epiperipatus broadwayi; assembly: GCA_028023455.1. Taxonomy (NCBI): domain Eukaryota; kingdom Metazoa; phylum Onychophora; class Udeonychophora; order Euonychophora; family Peripatidae; genus Epiperipatus; species Epiperipatus broadwayi. The sequence goes on from JAQFVV010012417.1 coordinate 10,887,830, forward strand.
ACAAACACAAACCATAAAGCCACTTGTGAATCTATCTTCTGACTGGAATCTCTACTTTCTTTTTACCATATTTTGTTAGTAGCTAACCTACATAAAAATAAAAAAAAAACATTATATGCTAAATAAATTATTGTGTGAATGCAGTATTTTTATTAAATAATTTGAACAATTGTCAAGATGTACTTAAAATTAATTAATATCATGTAAATATATTAATAAGAAAAGATAAAGACTAATTAACTTTAAATAAATATGTTATTGTGTACATTAAAATATTAAATAAAATATTAAAATATTAGCTGACAATTAAAAATATTAAGAAGTAATTATGAAGAAAATAATAATAGACAGTAATTTAATAATTATAATTATTATTTAATTGATGTTTGTAATTTTTTAAATTTTTGTATATGTTGTTTTAAATGATATTTAAAAAAACAATTAAATAAAAAGAGTATTAATTAAAATATGTGAAAATAGATTTCCTATCATCTTAAATTTTTTGGGATATCCTTTTCCTTGAAGTGAATGGTTTATGGTTGAAAACAATTTTTTTCATTTAATATTAGTATAAAAAAAAACAGACATATAAAGAAAGAACTATGATTATGCATAATAATTATCCCAGCATAATCTTCCTATTAGATAAAAATGTGAAACGGCATGAAATGATAAAGTAATAAAGTTAACTTTTTTCCATTTATAATCAGTCTTCAATTATATGAAGGAACTGTCACTGATGAAATAATCAGTTCATGTAAAAATAAAAACTATTTTAATAGAAGATTAGTATAATGATAAATATAATGGTTTTATATAAAATGCATGTGCTATGTTAGTTGGTTGAATTTAAATCAACTGAAGAATATGTAAAAATAAATTTGCCTGTGAACAAATATCTACTTTGATGTGTAAAACCAAGAGAATGTTAAAAAAAAACTATTATGATTTCAAAATAGAAAAGGTATTTGAAAGCTCTTCAGACAAAAAAAAATATCTAAAAACTGTAATATTTCCAGAAAGGATAATGTTTAAAAACAGCTATGTGTCTAGAAGATTGAATTAGTTGAAATTCTACATCAGAATTCAGAGAGAAGTTAAGCAATCTATTCTGACAAATGGTTCAAGGGGAATATTTGCATGGCTATGAGGGAAGTAGATTTAAAAAGACATTTAAGATGAGGTTACTTTTATTTTTGAATAACAGTAAAGTTTTCTTTATTAAATCATTAATTCTTTAGGTTCTTATCTGATTTTTTTTATTTAAAATATTCATTGAAAATGAAGGAGAATTTTTAAATATGTATAATTTATAGTAGTGTAATAAAATTTGTAAAAAGTTCATTCTTGTGCCAAGAAAATAATATATAAAAAAAACAACAATTATTTTATAAATTTATTTTTGTAATTATATTTATATCACAAAATTTATTGATGATTATATTTATATCACAAAATTTATGTTGGATTGATAAATCCTATTATTTAGTAAATTGTTCTTTCATTTATAAATTATTTTCATTCTTACCCATATTTTTTTTTATCTCATAAATTCTCAGTTTGCTAAATGAATGGACACACGTATTTTTTTTAAGACAATGAAAAGTTACAAAAAATTTAGGTACATTATATTGTAAATGTTCTTATTTTTGAGTAAAAATATAGAATATTCCAATAAATTTATTGAACTGGTTGTATATGCATTATTTATTTTCAGAAAGATTTTAAAATTTTTTATATATAAATTTGTAGTCTTTATAGCAGAACAAAGTTATGAATTAGTCTATAAAAATGAGTTATCTTTTAGTGCAAATCTCAAAAATATTGTAAAATATATTGTATTATTTACACAATCAATTTTTGAAATTTAACATGTAAAATAATATGTGAAAAAAGAACAATTTTAAAACTTTTTCAAGAGTTCATCCTTTAAATGGCTACATTAAAATTATATATAACACTTATAAAAGTTATAACATATGCAATTGAGATTTTAAAAAAATAAAATTATTTGGCAACTAATACAGAGAACTTTTTTTTGAGAGTTACAAGCATTAAAGTTGCTTTTTTACATCTCATTCAATAAGAAATTATTCTTGCAATAATATCATTTGATTGGTATTCATTTAGAAAACTTATAACTTTTCTATTGAGATTTATCAAATTTCCTATGTTCTGTTGTAAGTGGAGTTGCCTAAAGGTTTTGCATTAAAATTGAATATGATCTACTTTTTAATCCATTAACTGTTGTGCTTATTGATTTTAAAACTGATTGAAAAAAAATTTCATTTGAAATATGGGTTGTTTTCTCATCCCTGGTGTTCGCCTCGAGATGTCGCTATTTCTAGGTCAATTCCTAGAAATATACCATTTCACCGGCATTCACCCAAGAAAAGAGGAAACTTTCTACATTATAAATGCAGAAAAGAGTCCTCATGTTATGTTGGACAGAGGCGGTGGCGGCAACAGAAGCCAACACAAAGAGACTTCTTTCTATGATAAAACACAGAAAGAGTTCCCGACGGCTGCCGGTTAGGGCTTTTTTCTATGCTAAAAGCAAAGAGAAAGAAATGCCTTGATTAGCTGCCGTAGTAGTTGATTTTGTTCCTCATTTTTTCGTAATAGTAGAATATCTATTTTCTCTGTAGTTTCATGTGAGAGTGTGTGTATTTGAAGCAGTCATAGTTTTTTAAAATTTGATAAGACGTCTATTTTTTTTTAATGTGTTGTAACTTACTTTACTGTTGTAAGTTTAGTAATAATGTCCTGAAGATTCCATTATGAATGGGTAACCCTCAAAAATTGCTTTTAAGGGTGCGGAACGGAAAAAATTTCAAGGATCACGCGAAAAGTACCGTTTTCATGAGATTTCGTCCATGACCAGTTACTTTTGCTATATATATATACGCACAAACAAAAACAACCCAGTGTCTAATTATTAGGAATTACTTGTCCAAAAAAGAAAATTAGTCGGGTATTATTATTTTTTTTTGTACATTTATTATTTCAAAATAAGATTAGTTTTTATATCTACACACTAACAAAAACAACCCAGTTCCTGATCAATTACTGTCTTAAAAAAAAAAAAGCAAATTCAACAGGGTTTGATTTTTTCAATGGAGTATTTGAATTACAGTTTTTTAATATATATATACACAAGATTTACCAAAAAAAAAAAAAAAACCCACTTTCGGAGTAATTACTGTCAAAAGAAATGCAAATTTGTCAGCTATCATTTTTAAATTTAGTATTTCAATAATGGTACCCTTTTTATACAGACAGACTTAACAAAAACAACCCACTTTCTGATTCATTACTGTCCCCCCCAAAAAAGAAAGCAAATTAGTCGGGTATCATTTTTCAATTGAGTCTTTCAATGACGGTTCTTATTAATAGTAGTTAGGTATCAATTCTAAATTGTAGTATATAAATTATGTTACTTTTGATAGATTTAGAATTACGTATTGCTTTTTTAATAAAATTATTGATTTACTCTTGACCAAAAATACTGTAACTTTAAAAAAAGACACACATAAAGTCCAAAAAAAATAAGAAAAAGCTCCGTAACTTTAAAGACACACACACAAACTAAAAAACAATCTAAGATTAATAAACATTGACTTATTACATATTGCTTTTGAATAAAATTATTGATTTACTCTTGCAAAAAAAATACCATAACTTTAAAAAGACACACATAAAGTCCAAAAAAAAAATTAGAAAAAGCCCCGTAACTTTAAAGACACCCACACAAACTCAAAAACAAGATAAGATTAATAAACATTGACTTATTATGTCTTGCTTTTTAATAAAATTATTGATTTACTCTTGCAAAAAAAAAGATTATAACTTTAAAAAGACACACCTAAAGTCCCAAAAAAATTAGAAAAACACTGTAACTTTAAAGACACACACACACAAACTCAAAAACAATATAAGATTAATAAACATGTACAAAAATGAAAAAACTAACATCATATAATAGTATTAGTTAGTAGAATATTTTATTACAAATGTAAGAAATCATATCTTTTTATATCAAATCGATCATTTAGGTCCGGCCCGGAATCGTTATATGTATATGTTTTTGATTAGCATCAATGCCATCCTGCTGCGAAGACCAGGGATGAGAAAACAACTGAAATATGTAATTAGAAAACAAAAAGCTTACTATCTGACAATATATAATTTATTTCATAAATATCTAGATATTTATAATTCAATATAAATTATCTATTTTGATATGGAAATAACTGAGAACTTTACTCTATGGAAACTAGTCCAAAATCTTTATATAAAGAAAGATATTTTTTAAAACTATTGAGCCAATAATTTTTTAGTCTGTTCATCACTTTTCCAAAGCCATTTGTCAGGATAAATATAGAGGTAACTCTAGAGAGCATATTCAAAAATTATTCATCTTTTAGAAAATGTTTTCAAAAATTCTAGATCTATATTCTCTTAAATGACAAAAAAAAACTGTTGATTAAAATAGTTGGAAAAAAACATTATTGCAGTAATTATGAAAGAAGTCAAAGCCAATTCAAAAAGATCAGAATCTTCAGATTATATATATGATGATATACATTTTAATCTTCTGTAATTTAATTATTCAAAATGTTAAAAAAATCTAAGGCGTGTTTGAAAGATTTCTAAACTAGATTTGAAATCAAATAAAAGTAAAAAAAAAATATATGAGACATTTAAAATTATTTTTGGTGATATACTTTCAATTAAGGCAAATGTATAATAATTAATAAATATTTAAAATCGTTTATGGAAAATAATCTTTTAAGCCAAATATTAAATCTATTTAATAATTTAGACTGATAATAAAAAACTTACTATTATAATAAATGTCCACAGGAAGATATATTCTAAGTATATTTTATGCATTTGAAAAGGAAAAATAATATTGCTACATAAAACAAGATATCTTGCCTCTAATTAAGGATTTTATGCATTTTAGTTCACAAGATTTCTGCTAGAATTATTTAAAGCATTTTTTTTAAAAGCAAGAATTAGTCTTATTTGCTAATGATGTTTAATAAAAATAAATTTAAGACACAAATGTCTTTAAAAAATCTCTTTTTTGCCCTTTTCACAATTCTTTTTATTCTATTTAATTATTTGACAGTTTGACTGTCTTACAGTCTTTCTCAGAGATGTAAAATACAATTACATTGCCTTAATTTTTGTTTATTTACATGAACATACAATACCTTTATTTTTAATATTTTTATATGTGCACACATGTAAAACAATTGTATTTCATACATGTATTGTATCAGATGGGATTATGATACAATGCTGATGATGAATATGATCATCTGTGAATCAGTTATTATATACCAGACATTCAGATGCTAAATTAAAGAATTGGTGCCTAAATGTTCATAACCAAAATGAATTCATATAGCATAATATTAGTCAGAATCTAGATTATTGCCAGAATCACATATCATTGATAAATTTACGTAGTTTGATTACTCAGTGTATGAACTCAAATAATACCGATGAACTAGTTATATTTTTCTGTTGGTAATCATTTTTACTGTTTTTTCTGGATTGACCAAAAAAGTATTAGCACAAATCAGCCTTATTTGCTTTAATGGTAAAAATGTTTCTTTAAGTTTTATCTTTGGATTTAGAAGACTAAATTGGTTATCCTTATTACTCCTCAAATGTCTGTTGTATCTTAATAAATTACCTATGGACTAATACATTTTGATAGTACTACGAATTTTTTTCTATACAAGAGATGACTCATAATCATATTTTTAAATAAATTGTATGTTTTGCAATCAAACTGAGAATTGAATAACAAATAGATATAACTATTACCCTTTAATTTTAAATAATTTAATGAATTAACACATTTTGATTATTACAAAAAAACTTGAAGTACATACAAATCATGTTTCATTCCCATATCAATTAATTATATCATCCTATTATGTTTTGTACATCTATAAATATATAAATCATCTGACAAAGTGCAGTTATTTGCATATCTCTGGCTGAGTTTTATACTTGACTCAACCCTCTTTCCTCAACCTCTTCAAAAATATGTGCACATTCAGCATGAATTCATTTGCTAATTAGATAGATATACCTTAGATATATCCTTAAAATAAAAATTAATTTTATTTAATATCTCATAATATAAAATGATATATAAATGAAAAATGGAAATTTTATAAAATCTTCGGAAAGATAGAAAACATATTAATTATAAAAAGTTTACAAATTTATTTATTTATTATTAATTAAATGCTAGCAATTAAAATATTTGATTTAGATATGATATATTGGAAATTAAAGTCTGCTCATTCCACTATTCAGTAGCCCTTTGTACTGTATTTTAGTATTTCACTTGTTTTTGTTTTTTTTAATGTGTGCAATTTAATTTTAATACACACTTTGAGAATGCTCAAAATAACTATCTTTTTGCAGACTAATCTTTCTAATTAAAAAATTTTATCGTCCAAATCTTGTTTTTTTCTCAGCAGTATTTTCATATCAATAGCTTCATTGAATTTTATTTCTTTGAAACTAAATTTTTTATGATAATTTCTTTTTTAATTCTGTGGCTGTTTTTTTTTTTCCTGCAGCTCTTTATTTGGTAAACAGGCTATTGATTTAGGACCTGTAGGATGACAGAAGTCCAGCTGTAAAAGATTTTCATGCTCTATATTCATTCTCTCATCAATTATATTTTAACAGTGAAGATTAAATTAAAGAACTATCTTATAAGTATTGCAGAGTTGAATAAATTTCAATATAGATAAAATTGAAAAACAATAATGATAACTTAATAGTTTCTGAATGCTGTTTTATCCTGTTTCTGCAATAAACTTGATGTTGATTTTTTTCCTTGAAGAAATTTCAGCTAATATTTTGGGAAATTTTTATAGCCTTTGGACATTGCCAACTAACAATTGAATTTCACCTTCAATTGGTACACTTACAAATACAATTAGAAAAAAGTTAAAGAAGAATAAAACCAACTTGTGTTATTTTTCATCTTTTATAAATTATCTCTATCTCCCTTGTGACAATTTATATTTTCTGAATCAAAAAAGTCATTTCTTTACAGGGAAGTCTTGTTAGTGATTCATTTAATTAACAAATTGAAGCCAAAACAATTTAATTGAAATTATCTTTTTTCTATCTTTAAACATTTCTTTGTTAACTTATAAAAACTGAAATTTAACCCTTAAAATTGACTTTACATGTGATAATTCTTAAAGAAAAATAAATTATTTCCCTAACAAATAAAATTTATTTCATAATAACCAATTTCAAATTTATAGATTAATTTCAACAATGAATAATTACACACATAATATCTGTAATAATCATAAATAAGAAATTTGATTTCATAATAGATTATTTTACTCGCTATTAAAAATTCCACTAAACATCACATGATCACCATCTCTTATGCTAAAATATAACTGTTATTAAACAGACTCCTCAATGATGAAGGCAACAAGCCAGAAACTAGTCTGGGGATATTGGATGAGTAGGCACTAGATGGGGATTTTATGCATAAACCTTCTGGCATCCATTGATTACTCTGGTTAGTGCAGGGTGGCCCTACAGTATGGAGAGTTTTGCCTGTTTATTAAAAATTCAACGTGGTTTTTTTATTTTTTTTTCATTCAATAAATATATTACACAGTTTAGTTTTACAATATTTTCATCAGTTTTATTTAATTTAACTATCACAGAAAATGAATTTAAATTCTTAAAATTGTTGAAATAATTCAGATCATTGGGAAAAAAATGTTCAGATAGTAAGATATGTATTAAAATATAAGTTACAGTTTTTATTTTTATAATAATCATAGTTCATCATCTTGAGTTATTAATATCAAAATCAATAATAATTTCTGATATGGCTTCACACATCTAATCTTTTATTGCTCTTCTTATTCATTATGTAACCATTTCAATACTTTGATTTTCACTGTTTTTCTCTCCTGGCTAAATTATCTAACTTTACTGGTTTATCTTTTTCTGATTACTAGCTCATATAACACTTGCTTTAAATAAAAACGTATGTACAATGGTTGAGTTTTGCATTAAAAATTTGTGAATAAAATTATTAACAAAATGATAATAAAATTATAATAGATAGAATAGTTAGAAATACAGATAAATAAAGTATCATTCCCATATTATATATGTACTAAAAATAATAAAGTATATAAATATTAAAAAATGTGTGTACATAAAAATATAAAACAGGTTGTTTTATATTTGTGTAAATAAAATAAAAAATAATGTAATGCAATTGTATTTTACAGCTGTGAAGAAAACTACATAGCCAAAAAAATTAATTAATTTTATGAAAAGGACAAAGAAAAGAGATTTATTTAATTTAAGCAATGCAAAATGAATAAAAGAGTATTGAATATTTTGGAAAATAGGACATATCTAAAGGCACATTCTTTATGTTAAATAGATCATCAAATGACAAAATTATGAAGGTATTATTTTCTTGTTACATTGACATTAGAAAAATTCTAATTTCCCTTTGCAAAAGCAATAATCAAAATTAAAACAGTGTTAAAACTGACATATGGCAATTTAACATTTTTTTCAAATATAACTTGAACCCAGTTAGCAAGAATAAATGATTCTCCAAAATGGCTCTTACAGTAAAATCTCATAAAAAATAAGCAGATATGAGTTTCTATGGGGAAAAAATATTTATAGTAGAGCCATGAACTATGCTATGTTTTGTTCAAGGTTTCATTCACAGTCAATGAAAATAGTGCATAATAATTCACCTGCTGTTGATAAACAGTGATTACAATAGCATGCCAAAATTTTTAAAAACTAATATGGTAATGTAGTTATTAATAATAAATTGAAAAGGCACATTTACATAAATATTTAGAAAACTCCAATTTTTCTAATAGAAGATTCATTTTTGAATACATATGACTACTTCTGAATATGATTTTTTTTTTTTTTTACTGAATCATTAATTTTTATTTTTTTCTTTAATGGGAATACTTTATGATGTTTTTTTGAATTCTCACTTATGATTCTAAAATAAGATATTTTACTAAAGGTATAAAGAATAAAACTTTTTGAAGGGAAAAAATGCTTGTAAAAAACTATAGTATAGAATTGAAAAAGTATAGTATTAAAATCATGAAGAAAATATGATTATAATTTGTAAATTCCAGTTTGAATATGTAATAGTTAGTGGAAAAAAAAAAAAGACTGCTACTGTACTGAAATTCATAAAATTTAATATAAATTTCAGTTTTTGTTATTTATTTGTTAGAATATAACTGAAGTTGTGTAGTTTGATATCACATAGTTCACAGTTCCAGTGCACTTTAAATTCAAAATATAAAAAAATTGATTATAAAAAAAGCTTAAATTAAAAAAAAGTAGTAATTAATGAATAAATAGATTATGAAGTGCATTGTTAAAAAATACTAACAAATGGATAAATATATAAAAACATTTTGATAGCTGTAATTTTAAAAGAAAAAAAAATTAATTTTCCATTGATGGCCCATCATTTTGCTTCTTACACAGCTGCAGAATGATATTTTCTCAGTCAATCATGATTCATGAACTAAAATAGAGCCTGAAGAAAAATGACTAATCATGATGCACATTTTAAAATTTTAAAAAAACAACAACTTAATATAATGTATATATTAAAATTTATTTTTCATGCATTTTACATTAAATTATCTAACTTTTTTATTTTCATAATTTCTACGCAGCACTATTATTATTTTTTAAAATGGCTTTACTTAAAAATTTTACATAAATGCAGTGAAATTAAACAAAATGTAGATAAAGAAATGAGATGTAGTTTTAATATGGTGTGTAAATATTTATTTATTTTTTGCCAAAATATCTTTACAATAAACCCAGTCTAAGAGATTATTGATTTAAAATTGAAAAAGTAAATGATATTTTAAAATTATTTTTAGTAAACCTTAGAGCAAAAATCAGTTACAATTAGAATGACTGTTACAATCATCATATTTTTGCCACAGGCAAAATAATGTTCATAAGAATTTCAATTCATAAAATTGACTGAATTAATATAAATTATCTAATACTCACATTTTACAACCAACTCTTAATATACTCTTTTATTTTACATCATTAAAATATGTTATTTATTGTGCTGAATGAAAATGGTGGTTTTTTTTTAATATTGTAGTCATTAAAGATAAAAATCTTTACTTGAATCTGTTATAAATGAAAGCACTGATTGTCTTGCAAAATTGTTGAACAAAAATTAAATAGTATACATTAATCATATTTTGATTCTATAAAAAAAACATAATACTGTAGTCTATACTATTTAATGAATAAACTGTATTGTATATTTTTATCAAGGATGCCATCATGTTATTTTTGAAAGATGTAATTTTAATGAAATCACTATCTTATGACATTATCAATATCACAAAATGACTGTCATTTTTTATGTCTATTTTTTCAAAAGGCATTTTGATTTTTTTTTTTTTAAATTTATGTATTGTCATTATTATTTTTAAGAGTGATACGTTTCTGTATTAAGTAGTTGAAAGTGAAACTTTTAGTTTCATTCCTTAGATTCTAATTAAGTTTTTAAATAAATAAAAGACAACTTAAAGTAATTCAATATACAGTTCATGATCTGTAAAGGTCATACTGCCTTCTCTGCTAGTAAATTAATGAGCTAACATTTTTACAGTTGTTTTTCTTAAATATAGAAAAGCTTTCTTTTAAAAAAATCTTGAATTACCATATTATTGATTAAATTTTATTTTATTATTAATACGTTTGTTTCATTAAAATTTTATATTGATCGTGAAGTTTATTGATGAGAATTTTTATTAGAAGCAAATAGCAAATATTAATAACTTTTAACTATTTAATTTGGTTTGAAACTTGTCTCATTTCAAATTATATAAACAATTTGTAGAGAAGTTTTAGATTCTTATAAATTCTGATCTTGAATTTTAGAATATTGACTTTGAATTTCAATTTCAAATTTTGAAATGGTATTACAAAGTTAGAAATTGTAGTTGTTATCTCTAATGAATATCAATGATTGAAGGTAGTTAAAATGAAGTAAAGTTCCTATAGTTTTTCATCTGAATAACAAAAGGTCAAAGTAAACATGTCATCAGAAATTTTTTTTTCTATTTTATTATTTGATTTTCTTCTTTTAAATTAAAACTTAAAAATTGGAAATCATTAGACAGCATTAATAAAAAATATACAAAATATGTATGTGTAAATATATATACATGTATTTTTTAAAAAAAAAAAAAAACTTTGAAAACCACCAACATTGATTTTGTAAAATAAAATAAAATTAGTGTTTAGAAATTTCTAATATGGTTTTTTTTTTTTTTTTGCACAAGAAAGATTGAAATATAAATTAAAGTATAAGTTCATTTTATACTGTTTTTCATCACAGGATACTATCATTCTCTTGATAATACTGTTTAAACAAATCTTTTATCTCATGAAAACATATTTCTGTTTCTTATGTAAGTATTATGTGATAATTTAATTTTTTCTTCATGATATATGTATACATTTTTAATAGATAGAAAATTTTGTTTGTGGGTTTTAATATTGCAAACCACACACAATTGTTTAAAAGTAATCTATACTTTTCTTTTCAAAGCTGATCTTATTTAATTGAACATATATAAATAAATATTCCATAGTTTACCAACATTTTGAAATAACATAAGCTTTGAAAAGTGTGGATTAAGAAGTAATATAGACTTTTAAAAAATGGATTACATTTATTGGATAATTGGAGGTTTGAGTTTTAAATTTTGGTTTTAATAATCATTTAATTGTTATTGTTGCAATTTAAACCGCAATTTTTCCATTAATTCTGAAAGATTCTAATTATGAAATATTTCTTTTTTACTTGATTACACTATTTTTGAAGTATACAAAATTTTAATTTGGAATTATTTTAATAAATAAATAGATAGGTAGCATCATTAATTATGCAAATTCTTAAACTGTTTTTATTTTCTTATTCTCCATTTTCTTATTTTTGTGTTTTGTATAATGTTTTTTTTGTTTACTTCAACTTATAAATTACTAGTTATGTTTCTATTTTACTTTAGCTATATCAAGACTTGTCACCTAAAAAAATAAGCAAATACTTTAGAATTATTTTTTTAATTAAAAAATTGATTTAGTTACTAGATATATATTTATTTATTTTATATAATTTGGTAGTTGTAACTTATGCCCCATGTGGCCACAAGAGGTGCTGTTTCCATGTCAACCACAGAAATATTCAGAGTAGGGGGCCAAAAGCAGTGATGCAAGTTCCAGCTGCTAGATGGTACTGTTCACCATGCATATGCACAGGAACCTTATGCCAAGTAACTGCTGGTGCAGTTTTTTCATGTGTAGTATGGAGAAACAGTGCCACATAATGGGCTAGATTGCTGGTAGTTTTTGGTAGCAATGTAAGCTAGATGTGTTTACGTATGGCTATCAGTGCCACCAAGTGGGCAGTAGTTCTGGAAGCTACTTGGCATAAGGTTCCTCTGCATATGCATGGTGAACAGTGCCATCTATCAGCTGGAACTTGCATCACCGCTTTTGGCCCTCTATTCTGAATATTTTTGTGGTTGACATGGAAACAGCACCTCTTGCGGCCACATGGGGTGTAAGTTACAACTACCTATAATTTATATATGCTAATAATTTTAACAAGCCTATAAATAACTTAAAGCTTATTAAATATGCAACATTTTAAACCACTAAACATCACATGGTCACCATTTTTATGCTTACACAAGCTGTTTACACAGAGGCTAAACTCTCCATGTAGCACCACCAATGCAAGTCATAGTAATCAATGGATACAAGAAGGTTTGTGCATAAAATCCCTATCTAGGAGCCTTGGATCTGAGAACACTGATAAAAGCTACAAGCTGGGGATTAATCTAGGGATGTTGGATGAGTAGGCACTAGGTAGGATTTTATGTATTAACCTTCCTGCATCCATTGATTACTCTGGCTTGCACTGGTGGCATTACTGTATGGAGAGTTTAGCCTCTGTGTAATATGTAATGTTCATAGGATAAACCTATTCATAGAATAACCAATTCTGAAAACTTCAATAAAATATTTCTCAAGCCAAATTCTCAGAGAATCATTTAAGTGAACTTGAAAATAAGCCAATTTTTTTATATATTAATGTCAATCTATTTATCAGATAAAAAATGGTTATTTTTATCTGGCTTCCACTCTGTTATATAGTAATAAATCAAGCATTGTCATTTAAAAAGACAAATTTTTATTAATTATGATTTTTGTTTTTATATTAATCAAACAGCTTACAGTTTCAAATATTAATTCAAATGAAATTCTAATAATTTTAACAATCTTTTAAATAACTTACAATTTATCAAGTGCTTAACATTGATAATATAAAACTATTCACAAAACAATTAAGTTCAAAAATATTGTTAACATAATTCGTAAGGCAATTTCCAAAAAGTCATTTAAATAAAATTGTTAAAATCTTTAGAATTTCATATCAATTAATGTTTAAAACTGCAAGCTGATTTGATTACTACTGATAAAAAGTTTCAATCATTTCTTTTGTCAATGTTTGATTTATTAATATATAATAAACTGTAGGATAGATAAAAGTGATCATATCTTATCTGATAAATATAGTGGTATTGACATAACAAAAAGTGGGCATTATTTGCAAGTTCATGTAAATGATTCTCTAAGAATATGGCTTGTAAATTATCTTAATAATATTTTTGGACTTATGGGTTCCATGAATAGATGTATATATGCATATCCAAAATAATGATAATTGCACATAACTACTTGTAACTTGTTTAATATGTTTGTAGGAGACAAATTAATTTTATTGATGCAAAAGAATGCTAAAACTTCTATAGCATTTCAGGAATTGTAAAGATGAAAATTAAGCAAATTTAGTTAACTATGCCAATGAGTTTTTTTTCTGAATTAATAACATTAAATTCGTAATTTAATTTTTTGTTGTTGTTTTCAGATTTGAAGTCTAATATTAAAAGTGATAACTGGAATATTATACATATAAAGAAACTTATGAAAATATTAGATATTGTTAATTTCTATAAGTTTTGAAATGAAAAATGACAAAATTATTTATTATTGTGCAATAAATATAAGTGAATTTAATGTTTAGATATATTTTCAAAAACATGTTATAGTTTAATATGTACTAATGTGATAAATAATAAACTATTGTTAATAAGATTGAAAGTTATTCAAGAAATCTAATGACTATGCAGCAGGTGTACATACTAAATAAGAAACATGATGGTGATATTAAGATCATTCATGAAAAATTGAAATAGAAAATCGAAAATGAATATACAAAAATAGCTATATAATAAAAATGAAAGAGTTTAGTGTTATAGTTGTTAAAGAAAAAAAAAAAAGTTTGCAAGAAACCATAAATTAGAATTAAATTGTTTTTATAACATTGTAAAAATAAAATATACAATTTAAAAATTGCAAAGGATCTACACTCAAAATGTTCTAAATGATAAAATAAACAAGATTAAAAATGAGTGGGGTTTTTTTTTTTTTTTGACTGTAAGTGAAAAAATTGAAAATAAATTTTGAAAATGAAAGAAAATATGTGACAAAAAATACATAAATAAATAATTTAAAAGAGAGATAAGGAAGAATTTTTTTAATTGTTGATAGTAAAATTAGTGTCAATAATATCAAGATAAATAAATGTTCATGTATATTTAAATGGAAAGGGAAAATATTTAAAGGAAATTGCAGCACAAAAAATTGGGAACTTGACAGGTAAAAAATTAAAAAGGAAAGAATGTGGAAAATATAACTCTGTTCAAAATAAAAGTAATTACAGAAAGTTTTAACAAATATGGTTAGAAAGAGAAAATAGATGTGATTTAATTTATAATAGAATAAAATATTTTATATTGGAAAAGCATTGCATTGGAAACAAAACAATTGAAGCAATAAACAACAGTTATTAATAGAAATGGTATGTATTAAAAACATATATAGACATTATAAAATGATTAGAATGTTACAAATAATTCTTATCAATATTAGTAAAAAAGAAAATTAAATAAGAACAGTAATAAAAATGTGATTGCCATATCAGAATTATTAAAATTCTACTAGGATTATTTGGAAAGTTTGTGAGTAAAAGATTTAAGAAAATTAAGAAATATAAATCGTGACACAAATGAGTGACCAAAAGATTTTTTCAAATATTGCAGTAATTTCTTTAAAAAACCATCTATGGTAACAATTTAGTAAGAACTTTATCTAACATAATATCTGTAGTGTTTTGATTTTAATTTTCTATTTTTAATAATGTGAATATGTGTTTACACTAAGTTTTTTGGTCATTTCATTATTATTAATATTTGCTAAATATTGTTTTTGATATGCCCATTATAAAAGTAAAATACTTTAATATTGTTTTTAATTTTTATTACACTAATTTTTTGGTCATTTCCTAACTACTTATATTTTTGATATTTGATTTTGAGAATTACTTGATTTTTTTTTGGTCATGTGATTACACTTATTTCTCATTAAAGTTATTTTTATATATTTTTTGTTCAAAATTGTAATTTTTGATGTGGACAGGATGAAATATCTGGAACACTTTGTTATTACTTTTGGTGGGATTATTAAAGATGTGTTATAATTTGGTTGTGTCATCAATGGTTTTGGAGCTCCTCTGGTGTTTAAAATGGCATATAATGTTTACTAAATTGTTAACTACTAAATTTTAAAATAATATATTTATTATCACATACAGTTATGGTTTTATTGATACAATTAAAGATATATATTTATAACAAGTTAGACTTGTTCTTACCTAAATATAAGTTTGGATTTAGAAAAGATAATGAAACAAAGGATCTGAGTATGGAAAACTACTATAATCATATATATTGCAACAGGATTTGCCATACCCCCCCCCATACAAAGATTGTTGATGAGCATATTGAAGGGTTTCACCAGTCGCAGTTGGTCAACTAGCAGTAATATTGTCTGCTCATTATCATTTATTCACATATATACATCTATCATAAGTATATCCATATAATTATATATAATGTGAATATTGTTTAAAAGGTCTGAGCTCTCTGTGTATTTTTCATTTGTTTTGGAACTGCTACCATTAACCAATATTCATTATCGCACCAACTTATTATTTCTTTGAGAAATGACCAGAAATCCAGGTTCAAATCTTTATTCACTAATTAGTAAGAATTTCATCAACCCTGAGCAGTAGCTAGCTTGAAAACACATTAAACTTAACCATGATATTGCATAGTGAAACAGTCAGCTCTGTCAACCCAACTGTTTCACCTACTATATACTATAGTAGTATTTATATATAAGTAACTAGCACCAAATTCTCATATATACGGTTAATATTATATCCAAATCAGGCTGGATTTAAATATAAAGGTATTAGTTATGTATGTATGCGTATATCTTAAGCTTACAAGGTAAAAGGTGTATCCATATATGTAAAAACCCATATATACACACACATATATTTATGGGAGTAAATTAATGAAAACTGTGTTGTATGTGTAACACAAGACTACATATATGCAGGAAAAAATAATGTTAACAGATTTAAAACATTATAAATTTATTTATTTAAAATATTTATTCTAAAGAAAATTAATATTTGAAAATATTGTATATTTCTGCATATATTGCTAAATTAAATAATCAAGTTACATATATAACCAGATGTTTTTCATTTATAGATTTGTTTTCGAAAAATTGGTATTATAAAATTCTATTTATAGATTTGTTTTCGGAAAATTGGTATTATAAAATTTAATCTTTTTTGCTGTAGTGTGACCTAATTACAAAACTAAAAGTAACACTAAGTTGTAGGGTAAGTTATCCTGAGTAATTAAAAAGAAATCGTGAATGACTGGCTGTAAAACTTCGCTATAAGAAATAAAAACAAAGTAATTATACGATTCTAGGAATACAGCGAGAAAATTAGCAAAACAAATCCAGAAAATTACTATGACCAAGAAGAGGGGGGGTAAGCTGATAATATAAGCCTCTGCAGCCAATTTGGATTTAGTCGGACATTATTTCAGCCAACAACTTATGTTAAAATTTGTGAATTATGGTGCAATCTGAGTAGAAAGGCAATTTTCTTGCCTTTCTGACCCAAGAGTCTACCATGCGGGAAATAGCAAAAAGGAGAGGCTGTGTGTGATGGAGCAGTTGCCCAAACTTTCAATATGGAACAAGCGCAAGCAGATAAGAGCCTGGTAAAACCTTTCCTCTACTTAAAGATTAATAACTCAACTAAAATGCGATAATTCCTAAAGCTAGCTAAATTTAAACTCTATGGCCATAGCAATAATGTAGATTTAAATTCACTATTAAATGTAATTTTGATTTCTTTGGTTTTCACCTTAAAATCTTGCCTGATTTAATTTAATATTTGATTTGGTTTAATAACTGATTTAATTTAATAACTGATTCAAGTTAATAACTAATTTGATTTTCATACTGAGTTAATATCATATTTATTGATTTACGTACTCTATGTATTTATTAATTTATGTGTTGGTTTGCTAAGTTATCTCCGATTGATCTAGTTCAACGTATTTCAAGTTTTCTGACTTATTTAGTTGTGACTTGCTTAAAGTGATTGATTTTAAATTAATTATTATAAATTTCGTTATGTATAATTTTAAATGCTTTATTCTAAATTGTGTATAGTTTTAAATGCTTCATTCTAAAATGATAATTAAGTTATTTTATGTATTTTAACTTAATGATATGTGCTTTTACATATTTTAATATAATAATAATATTTTCCTTAATTAATTCTTATACACAACTTAAATTTGTCTTGAATTGGGTCAATCAGATATAAACTAATTGCGTTGCAATTTCATTTTCAAACTATGCTAAAACAGTCAAATTTTAGATATCTGCTCATTAAACTTACATTTCTTTCTAAGTAAATCTATGCCATTTTATGATTTTCCATTGCTTAGTAGTTTGTGCTATATTTGTTTTAAACGGAATTTTACTACTGACTAAATGCTTAGTGAGGAACCATTATGGGTTCACACCTAGAAAATAATATAGATTATAGGATGTAAAAGAAACCCATTTTGAAAGGGGTAAAATATCTTGTTTAAAAGATAATTAAGAAAGCTATATATAGATTTTCTTTTGAGATATTTAACTAATGTTTAGCCTGAGTGATTGAAATACAGCATAGAACTATAACTTTATATCTTAATGCCCAATAATATGCTGTACTTCCTCCTAAAGTTATAAAATTCCTATATAGATAGCTTTACAAATTAGATTCCTAGTTTTTCCTTAATAGCATAATTATACATGCTACCCAATGAACTGATATATGGTAGTTTCATGAAGGAAACTAGTGTTTAGCGTCATAAAATTTTATTATATAATGTGGTCAGCGGTGCGAGTGTGTTTTTAAGAAATGCTATGGCATATATATATATTTGTTGCTGTGCATATTTTTAGCAGTTGTATGTTTAAGGCTATGCTGTTACTCTCTTAGTTCGGGCAATTTTCAACTTCAGATGGTGGACAGGTTTGAACCTCCCCATTCTGCATCCTTAGGAACAGAGCATGAGACTCCCACAGAGCATAAGACTCCCACTCAAATAAATTGCTCGATCGCCGGACTAAAAGGTCGTTATCTTATTTCCACAGCAATGAATATGGTGAAAAAGAGAACCGTTACTGGGTAAAAATCCCATAAAAAGGCACTCTCGAGACGCAAGGGCTATATCAGACTTTATATTTTCTATACGCCATGGTATCTGAAGTCTGACTGCCAATCATCAGTTCATCTCGTCATAATAATTGTATTTTCAGCTTTGATCTGAATTCGAGTCTAATTTTATAAGCACATAAGCTATATAGAAAATATTAAGTATTCATGTTTAATAAAATATCATATTCTTTATCAGTATGTATAATCACTTCTGCTAGCTCTAGAGCGGATCTAGACCCGGTTATATAGCATAAACTAGGCATAGATGGTCATGAGCAAATTAACCTCGATCTATAATGTAATCTTAAGGCTCATGAAAATATAAATTTTATACGTATAATTTCTTCATCACCTACAAGTGATATCTATATGTAGCAAACTCAATTAAATGATTTGTAATCCAAACTACAATCACCTGCGCGTGATTGGAATTGCTATATAAACAGTTAAATCATCACCACGAGTGATATATGTATTTGTAATAAACCTAATGTAACTAACCAAAATTATTAATGTCACCTGTGAGTGATTTACATTGTACCAAATGTATATATAAATTAAAGCCATAAGTAACTAGGCAAACCATAAATGATTAAAACTCCAGTCATCACTTGCATGTGAATCCCAAACTCAAATATGAAATTGTACCCTAACTTAGTCACCTGCATGTGATACAACCTATATAGCCAAGTTATAGTCATCATTTTCATTTATTGATTTTAATATTTGGTTTTCATTAAATTATGTTTAAATTTAACTTTTGTTTCATGTCTCAATGTTTCTCATTGGTAAGTCTTTATTGATTAGTTAATCATTAGTTAAGAATCACAATCCATATTTTATAATTATGTTCTGCCACACACATCGTCTATATAGCTATACTCATTAATAAGTCAACTTATCCTAGTCTTGTGCTTTACTGATGTGCTACTGCCGGCACATGATGAAGGAAAATGCTGCTATGGCTTCATATGTGTCATCCGCAAGGTGGTAAATCTTTGAGCGTTAGTAAAGGAGTTGGGGCTATATTAGACAACGTGGTTCGTACCACTCTATGCTGGTCAGCCTTGGTATAATTTACTAAAGTTCTGGATTTTGTTGTGCGAATGTACAGATGTGACTGTTACAATAGTTTAATTATTTAATTTTGATCTATCATTGAATTGAAGATAAAAATGAAAATTAAAACCTAGGCTAAAGTTTTAAACTTAACAATAATTTAATTCAGGCAATATAAATAAATATGTAACACTCTCTTTATTACCCAAGTGAACCTAACAAAAATATCTAAATATAACTAAAACATTATCAATAAGGCATTTTACATACTTCACATTTTCAACCACACATGCTTTAGGTTTATTGCCTTAGTAAATATTACATAGTGGCTTTTAATAAAATTTCCATTGTATTCTATTTCTTAATACTTTAACTTAAAATATCTTTCATCAAAAGAATAAAAATTGATAATACACCTGGGTCTCATTTTATGCAATAGATAGGTTCCTCAGAAAACACGTGCAAACAAAATCGTGCAAAAATAGACATAACTTACATTGAAAAGGGGGGGGTGCGGTCTGTGATTTTTCAAAATTTGCGTAAAAGCAAAGCACCAACGTAAAATTACTTTAAAATTCGCGCAAAAAAAAAAATAAGGAAATAAAATATGACTAATAAAAAAGTTCAAATTTGAAAAAATTTGTTACAAGACAAACTTTTTTTTAACTATAATATTTGATTTTATTCAAAACAATATATTTTTATGCATAATTTACAGTAATTTACATTTTTTTATACACATTTTAATTATTATCGCATTTTGCCGTTAAACAGGTTCATTTGCAAACTGATAAAAAAACAGATTCTTCTGATGTGATGTGATGTACTGTAGCTACTCCTTAAATGAAGTCAAGAATCTCTCAGCAATTATACCAAGAAAAACTTGTGAGCTACTTAATTTTACATTCCCCAATCTAATTTTTCCCATATTCTGCTCCATCCCATTTCCCCAACATAATCTTTGTCAACTCTACATCCTTTATATCATGTTGTGTTAATGGTTTTCTGGTGACAACATAATTAGTAATTAATCTAACAACTAAAAATTAAATTCTTATTTTTGTCTTTAATTTCAATTTTAATTGTGCCACTGTTATTACTCACCTTTTAAAAATAAACTTGCAGACACTAAATGATTAATAATTGATTACATTCTTTTTTAAAAAGCAAAAACAGAATGTGATTTAAAATGCAAAATTAACACGCACAATGTTTGAACAAATTTACATTATAATCTTGTAAAATTTAATGTGTGTATACATAAAATGTGGAAATCATGATTTTAATTTCATTATTGCATAAAATCTTACTATTATAAAGCACTGAAAATATTGAAATTACTAAGATGAAAGTCGAATTCCAATAATGTGCTATTACTTTCAATATAACATAAGTGCTCGAAATTTATTATTTAAAGTAATAGCGCATTATCGGAGTTTGACTTCCGGTGAAACACGAATCGCGTAACTTCAAAATCGTGTTAAATAAGTCCACGTAAAAAGAGACCCAGGTGTATATATATATGATTACACTTAAATCAATATAATTATGCAAGTAAATACATAATTCATTTTAAAGCAAAATAAATAAAATTAAAATATAATCAAGTGACATTAAAATATAATCCAGTGGCATGGTATTAATAATTAAATATTAGTTCATTATTTCTTTTATTAAGATTTTATTATGTGATACATATATCAAAACTTTACTAAGTTCAATAGCACATAAATAACTTACTACTATCTTGAATATGTAGCATTTAAGATTTATAATCATATCATAGAACATTGTATTTCCAAATATATTACTAAGAATTATTTTTGTAGGCAATCTCATAATGAGACAATTTAATAAACTTGTCAATAATTTTACTTTTCATTTATTAAGGCCTATTCATTTAGTCTGACTGAATGAATGGGCATTGATAAATGAAAAGTAAAATTATTTGCAAGTTTATTAATGTATTTGGAATGAGAAGGTTCTGTGATATGATATCAAAATAGTCTTACTGAATTTCTTTGTTTTTTAAAGTTAAGCACTTATATCTTTCTGTTCATAAATGTTCACTTTTTTGAGGTATTTTATTTTTTTGGCAATCTTAGGAAAGTTATTGAATTGTTAATACACTATAAATCTCAATTAGTATTGCAGGTTGATTATTAAAAGTATATTTCTTCCCATGTACAATTATCAATTATTTTTCTTCTTATTTCAGACTAGTCTAAATGATAAAGTTTTTTTATTTTATTTTTAGGCTAATACTGTTATTTTTTGATCTCCAAGTTAGAATTATCAGCATTGGTACATTTCTTCTTTTACCATGATTACATTTTAAACGTCCCTAATTGGTTGAATTTTGGAGGGAGTCAGCAACTATCATTTCAATATATAACCTTTTTACATACTAGGGCAGGGATGAACATATTTAGGGAAACAACTTAGCCATTCAAGTTAAAAGAGCATTAACACTTAGCTTGTTGAATCATTTTGTAGCTATTTCCTTTTAATCTTGAGGATATTTTTCCACTGTCAAATATACAATTTGTTATATTTAACTTCATTACAGGATGTACAAAACTTCTGCTATAAGTCCCTGGTTCACTCTGCTAGACAGATTTTTCTAATCTCAATAAATTCTATCAGCTAATTTATAACTAATTATCACAGTTTAAAAACATAATTTTCAAAAAATATGTTTTCCAATATCTCAAGTGGTCTACTCTCTAAAATTGCCATATCTATTTTAATCAATCAATTGCTAATTACATTTTCTTTTTTCAGCAATAACTTTTTTAAAAAATTAAAAACAAGAAAGAGAGAAAAGAAAAATGAAGAAAAATGTATTGCTCTTATAAATGTGAATTTGCTTTGAAAACAAACAGTGTTGAATTTAACAACTTGACATTTTATTTAATATTTAATTTTAGAAAACCTGACTAGTTCTCTTGTAGAATAAGCAAATTCCAGTCCATTTTTTTTAACACAATTATAATATATTATTTATATTTTAATGTTTTATTTACACAAAGAAATAAAATATATGAGAGCATATTGGCATATTCTATTATTATAACTAGAATTTAATTTATTCTCTTTTCTTTATACTGATCTATATATTATTATGTTTCTCTTTTTAACTTGTAACTAGTTACGAAAAGTTACAATATAGAAAGAAAATTACTATTTGTTTTATTATTTTGAAAAGGCTTTTGATAATGAATTGATTTGTTTCCTTAGATATTTTGAACAAAAAATATGTGTATTGGAAGAAGATATAATTATTAAAAAATCTATATGAGAAACAAAAAATATTTGTAAGATTAAAGTTGCTTTTTACGTATACATAATATGGCTATAACAATCTCATCTATATATACATAATAGGAATATATTGTTTGTTTCCTGGGTTCTTTTTCTTCTAATATTTATTTGTATGTATGATTTAATGAATGTTGTTTACTAAAAATAATGTTATAGTTGAAATTAGAAAGGTAAATTGATCACTTTTTTTAATAATATGTCATTGCATGATTATTTAGAATGATTAAAACAAAATATCAAGTAGGATTGATGAAATTTATAGAAAATTTGGAATAAACATTATTGCATTTATATCTAAAATATGATTATAAGTGATAAATGGCTAGTAATAACAATTGGATAGTATATATTAGGACTACTGCATTTAATGACTTAAAAAGTTACCAAAGATATAATAACAATTACTATGGCAAAACAATATTTTAGTAAAATAAATAAATAATAGGAACATTGCGATTCATAAAATTTGGAATTAAATAAACGAGATTTGTTGAAAAATATGTTTGGAATTTAGTTTTATATGGCAGAGTTTTGTATGTTTAGACAAAAAAGAATGAGGCTTTTGTAATATGAATTTAGTAAAAAATAAAAGCTAAGCATAAGAGGATTAACATTACCTATTAAGAAATTATAAAGCAGAATAAATTGAATGTCTCAAGCTAGAACCAGAGAAACTGGAAAGAAAAAAAATTATGAGAAAAGGTTCCATTCTTGATTTATAAAAATAAAAAATTAAAAAATAGCTGTGTGTGCATGTTTGAAGGATGGATTATAAAATTTAGACAGAATTATCTAGTCAATATATATGATCTGCCTTTTGCAGATAACTAATAATGTAAATGTAATTTTGTTGCTGAAATATAATAGCTTCAGTTATGTCTTTATTGTTTGCTGTAAAAAAGAAACAAAAATCAACATGTATCTGTTTTAATTTTGAGTACTAAAAAATAGAAATATTATCATATAATACTAAATCATCCATGCACTTTACTACTGTTATACAATGATTTATTTATCTCCTTCTTTACAGTTTTGATTGCCCCAGAAATCTTCTTCAGAACTTTTATATGTCCCATTTAAATTTAGCAGTTGAAATCAGGAGATATAGAAGTTCTAAAGAAGATTGCTGGGACAATCAAAACTGTAAACTGTAAAAGAGGGTGATAAATAAAGCATTGTGTAACAGCAATAAAGTGCATGGATGATTTAGTATTATATGGTAAACATTTGGCAATGCAATAAGAAAGAGTAGTTATTATTGTTCATTTATCATTTTTATATATTAAATATGTCAGCACAAAAGCTGTTTCCAATATCATAAATACTGTAATATTATATTTAGAAAAGTGTTATTTGAATAATTTTGAAGTGGTAATGTGAAGCAGAAATAAAATATAAGAATATATTATATAAAACTGCAAATCATTATCCCAATGAAGCAATTTTCAAAACATTACACTCCAAATTAAGAATTTGAGTTTTTGCTCATCACCTTAATTAAGAATGTAAATGTTTGATGGAAATTATTTTGTCATGCTGAGAAAATGCAGTGGATTTTTTCAGTGTTGCAAAGTATTTGAATGCATTAATTAGTGATCCAATTGCAGTATAATTTATTGTACTTAACAAAATACAATGCAAGTTGGATATTTTCTTAACTTATAAACAAATGTTTTTGAGTCTTTCTTAATTTTATAATTATTATTAAAAATAATACACTGTATCTATCATAATGAAATTTATATATTGCAATTTTTGTTTATTGTTAATTTTTCTACATAGATGGAAATACATCTTTTGTATTTGCTGCAATTAGTAGAATTGAAATATTCTGCAAATACATCATTGATAAGCACTGATTAGAAAGCAGGATTCTGATCATTGTTCAATGGACAAAACCAGAGTTCTGTATTACAAAATGAGGTAAATCAAATTATTCCAGATTCATTTCTCTATAATTAAAAAATATTTAAATAATAATGCATTTCAATTTCTGAAATATATTTACTGATTATTTTTTATAATTTAGATTTTTGAGGGAGATCTTGGAATAGACACTTTTAATATATATGTACAATGATAATTTTTTTTTCAATTGGAAACCATATAAAACAATTAATTTTGCTTAAATCTATATAAATTTACTTGGTTATTTGTAATAAAACATTTTTTTTATTTATAAAAGAAAAATTCAATAACTAAGTATAAACTCTATTGTGAGTATATTACTTAAAATTAATAGGGTATTTTATTTACCATGATTATAGTATTTCTGTATAAAACAAATATATATATTTTTTAATCTACTGTGCAGATATAAATAACATGTGAAACTTAAAAAAATCCAATTTAAATTAAAACTTTACTGAGTTTAAAAATAAGGAATTCATTTT
Organism: Epiperipatus broadwayi; assembly: GCA_028023455.1. NCBI lineage: Eukaryota > Metazoa > Onychophora > Udeonychophora > Euonychophora > Peripatidae > Epiperipatus > Epiperipatus broadwayi. Next base: position 10,913,444 of record JAQFVV010012417.1, read on the forward strand.
TACATTGTAAGGGTAAACATATTTAAACCATCAGTATTATGAGATATATAAATACTTATGATATTTGACTACTCTAGAGATTGATTACATACTTAACAGTTCCATTGTTCAAGATGAGTTTATTTTATTTATTCTACTCAGCTCAGAATCAATCTAGGGTATTTTAACTAATGCCTTAATCAGAATCAATTCAGAAATCTGCAACCTTTTTTTTATCACTGTATTAAACCATACAGGATTCTATATATTTTCCTTGGAAATTTACCATTTTTTTTATAAATTACAATAGATAATATATTTCAAAAGAATATCTTTATTCTTTTTTATTAATTTAATGTTTGACATTTTCATGTATATTTTTAAATTATATTTAATTAAATTTTGTTAAATTTCATTTTTTAATTTCTAAATGAAACACATTTATAATTAATTAAACTGTTTTCATTTTATTGCTTTTATTTTTATTTTTGTTATTAAAACTGATTTTTTTGTAAAATTGAAACCTCCTATTATATGAAATTTTTATATAAATAATTTTAAACTGTATAATTTAAGGCATTTTATATTTAAATTAATATAACTATTTGGGTTTTTTTTATATTTGATTTGATATATATTTTGTTATATATATATAGTTTGTAGACATGTATTATAATGGATAGTTATTTCTTCTGAATTTTTAATATATTATTTAAATATCAGCTAAGAATCACTATCTAGTATAAGAATAGGTTTGTTAAATTTCTCTTTATGATAACAGTTTCATATATATAATATGAAATATTAGATTATTTATTTAACTATTATAAATAAAGTAAAAACAAAACAGAGATTTAAATGATGTATATGAGATTAAAAAATATTTTATATGATGAAATTTAAATAACATGTTATATTCAATATCTAAAAGAAATAATATAGGAATGGTATAGTTAAGTAAAAAAATGTGAGGTGTTTGAAATCATTTAAGTGATGAGCAAGTAGAAAGTTTATTAAAGATGTTTCAATATAATGTCACGACAACAATGATGATATGAACAAATATTAATAAAATTAGTTGTTTATTGAAATAATGTATTATAAGTATGTTATATGATAAATAAAGACATAAATAGGATAGGTGTAGAAAGTAATATTGTATTTGACTTAGTTTTTATTTTTAAAAAAATATATAGTGTTGTGTTATTTTTTCTGCTGAATTTGGTTCTGCATGACCTTCAAATAATAAATAAGGTGAGTTTTTTTTCTTTTTATTCTATCAATTCTTTAACAGTTGTTGGATTACATTGGCAGATCATAATTTTGATACAACATTTTTTCATATGGATGGTTATTAAAATTTGAAACAGCACTTTCTGTCCCTCCCCCCTTTGGAGGGAGACTAAGTGAATATTTGGCAACATTGATGTCATATATATCCACATTACTAATGATAATGAGAAAGTTAATCTGAACTTTAATTCATTATTTTTTTACTTACATGCTTCATAGATGTTTTATTACGTTATTTTTGCTACTGTTTCTGTTATAGAGAATATATATATTTACTAAATAAAAGATAATGATGAACCTGAAATTGTGTCAAACTTTGTTAAGATGCATAATGGCTGATAAAATTAAAAGCTTTTGCTTTATGTACACAAGGCTTCTGTGCATATTCATATAAAAAAATTTTATCCTTAAAAGATAGTACTTTAAAGTGAGATGTAAAGTTTATCCCAACAAATGATTAGCCAATTTTTTTTCATTAAGTAGTACTTTAAAAACTTTAAAACTATAAAATCTTGTATCTTGATTTTAAAGTTCTTTTCATTTATATTTTATTCATAAAAAGAAAGAAATTAAAATCCACATTGTTATAAACATAACTATATTGCAAAAGATTTGTAGTCTGCAAATATCTAATCATTGCACTAAATATAACTCTGATTTTTAAATATTTTTTTTTTATAATTACTATGATATTAAAAAAATATATAATATATTTGTATAAACATACATTATAAAAAGTTTAATATTTTGTAGATATTAGGATAAAATGTTTTTAATTTTAAAGTTTAAATTGTGTTTTAATCTATTAAATAGTATTTTATTGACTATTTCAGTGAATAATAATCATTAAATTGTTCTTAGTTTTATTTTTAAATAGTTTTCCAGTATTATGTTTTTCCTATATATAATAATTTTGTTCTTCATCTTCCTGGATATTAATAGATCAAGATTTCATCTTTTATATTCTAATATACAATTTAGAAGATGTCAAATAATTATTTATGCAAGGATTATTTATATTAGAGTGATACTATTTTTAGGAGTAATACAAGTGTATTGTTATTTTTAAGAATAGAAGAACATTGTAGCATAGTTATTTTTACATCTATCTGTGATATCTATGATTTGAATTGATATCCACTGAAACCTAGAAATTTTTTTTTAAAATTACAAGACATAGCTTTTTTTTCCAGGTTGATGACAAATAGCCAAATATCTAGTCATCTATTTTGAAATGGTAAATTTGTTTTAGCTAGCGAATTTATACAATGTTTGAATAGAAATCCCAAAAAAATACTTCAACCTCAATAAATTAATCCACATTTAGTTATTTAATTATAATTTAAGTATTTTATTGTATGCTAATTTGCTAATGGCTATACATTTTGAAATAAGATAGATTTTTTTTCATCAGATTTTATCTCTAATGGCCTTTATAATATACAAAAATATAAAATTACAAATACACTTAGAATATGTTAAAATCAATAAATCATTAGATTATAGATATTAAACTTATTTTTTAATTTAAATCGTTCTCAAAACTTAAAAAGCATTTATCAAAATGTTAAATATTTATTCATAATTGTTCTTCACAAACATCTTATTGTTAGATACAATTTATAATAATCATGATGTTAATAAATTTTTCTCCCATATATCACTTTATAATAGTTCTTGGAGCAATAAATTAAAGAAAAAGAATTTGAAATAAAAATATGCTTCATTTCTCAAGAACACTGGTAAAATTCTATTCCAGTAGACATTAACATACTTGGCAGCTAATATGATTGATTACTTTGATAAGAATTCTCTTGGCACTAAGTAATTCCTTAGTTAAAATATTGCAAATAATCCAGAAGTTACATTTTCAAGTACAAAATTAAATTCATAACAATCTATAGCACATAGAAAAATATAAAGACATTTTCTAATCTTAATCAGTTCTGAAAAAATCATTAAAGTTTCTTCATTCATATCCAAAGTATATTAAAACAGGCAAAACTCTTTATATATAGTAGTGCTCCTCAGTACAAGCCAGAGTAATCAATGGATGAGCAAGCATAAGAAACAGTAATCGTGTTATCCAAAGTATATGTTTACCTATCAATAATCAATTTATTTTTTCTAACTTCAATTAATTAACTACATATAATAATTAAATACTCTCAAACTTTTATCCACAATATAAAGTATAGCAGTTTTCACTTTTTGATTTTACATGTTGATATGAGAAAGTGAATATACTGTGCAGAGATTACCAGCAAAGAAATCAATAATCAAAAAATTATTATCTATGATGAGCCAAATCTCATCATTCACAGGAGAAAAACATGCCATGTATCCAAATTTGATATGAAAATATTCAGCAAAAAGTTGCCGACTTTGTAACTGTAATAAAGATAAAGCAAGAGAGAATAACCAATATATTTTTTATTATTCCATTGATCATGAGATTTTACTTAAGTTTGAAAATCATTAGAAGATCTACATTATAATATAGTTCATGATTCAAATCATTACAGCTTGAACTCATAGTATTTTCACAAAATTTTCATGAATGTTGAAATATTTTAAATTCAATACACTTTCTCATTATGGCAGATTCAGTCAGTTCTCTAGAACTTGAAAAGGTGTATCTATTGCACCAGAAACTTTGTTATTAATAAATAGTGGTCTTCAGAAAAAATTTCAAAATCAATTCATGACTTCAGATAAAATATTTAATTTATCTAACTGAATAAATTATGTAAACACACAATTATAAACCAAATGTCATTATTAAGCAGTTATGAATTTAACTAAAACTAAGAATATAACATAAAAAATAGTTTTACTATTACTTATAAAAGGAGAGAATATTATAGAAGATGATTTTCATTATCCTTTCTCATGTCTCAATATTTTTTTAAAAAAGATATACATTGTAATTAATTTTTCTTAAAAATATTCTAACAGCCAAAAAAAAAAAAACAAGCCAAGAATAAAATTATATACATTATAACTTTTCAATTCAGACTAACAGAACTTCTCTTACTGCAATTTAGATTATTAATTAAAAGGCTTCATTACTTTCAAAAGAATAGTTACTTAAAATTGACTTTAAAGACTTCTTGAAGTAGGTATAAAAAGGTTTTATTACTTTCAAAAGGATAGTTGCTTAAAATTAAAACTGAAGATTTCTGGAAGTAGAAATATAAACAAATTAAGCTTTATATCTAATTTATGAGCTTAATTAAAATTAAGTTATTTATTTAACATTAAATTTAGGCATCCCTTTGTTAAATAAAAATGTAAATTGCTGTTTTTTCCTTCTTCCTATAAATATGAAACTATAAATTATTATAATAAATAATGTTTTTACCACAAAAATAAACTTTAGGAAATGGTGACTCAATATAACATTGAAAATTTTATAAAAAAAAAATTAGTAGTTATAATATGCTTCATTAAGCTGGCTATTGATGCTTGGTCATATAAATGACAATGCCAGAAGACAAAAATATATAATATAATAATGCCAGCCAGATATATGGTGCATGAATTTTATGTATGTAAATTACATTTTGACTGATACCATGTTAGAAACCAATAAAAAAATTGCAGAATTATATGGATCAAATTCAGAAATTTTTTAGAGATTTTTTACCATTTGTGAAATTATAGCCATAACACAATTGTACAGAACAGTAGAATCATATATTTTTAAACTTCATTAATTGATAAATGGCAGCTATTTCATTAGGATTGAAGAAACATCTTAATTTCCAAAAGAGCGGTATTTTATTATGACAAAAAACACACAATGCTTTTCTCTTTTTTATTATACTTATCTTTCAATGATAAATAGATGTATACAAAAATGAAATCAAAAGATAATATACTGATTCATATTGAAGCTGGAAATCTGTTCTACATATTTGTGCTTCACCTAGTGCCAAGTATATAAGCACTAGAATAGGTTTGAACCCAAATTATATATGTAATGGATATGCATCTCGAGTAATAGGCGGTAGTATATATAGAGATGTATGGATACATGACTCTTGAATCTATATCAAAAGTTAAATATTGTGGCAAATTAAATAGACATTTAATTTGATAAATTATTAAGAACATTTAGTTTTGTCTACTCATTCAAGTATACATATATGTGTGTATGAGAATCAATATTTTGTATAATTTATAATATTTTTGTAATTTTATATTTTTTTTATTTCAATAATTTTACTAATTTATATGTAAGACTAGCCAATTTATAATATGTATCTATTTATAATATTTTGTATTATCTATAATATTTTGTAATTTTATTACTAATAATTTGTAAAATAAATCGACATTTAAGAGTCAAACAATGTAATCAATAGCTCTTGAAATTTTGTGGGCCATTGTATCATTCTAAAAAAATGTATGGAATGTTATAAATACCAAAGGTTCTTTAATCAAATTTTACTTGACCAATTGATTGGTATTTTCATTGCCGTATATGGAGATATAGGTTAATTTAATTAAATTTCAATTGGGCCAATTGATCCATTTTTCATATGTGGAAATGTAGATCAACCTTGAATCTCAACCAAATATAGAGCCATGCCCTGCTTCCAGGTATGTGTGAAATGAAAATATCTTGCCTCAAAAATATTTGCCTTGGGTATAAATAGCTAAATTTTTGGCTATCAGAAATTTTTGTTCTATTTTTGATATCGTGAAACGCAAATTGATGTTGTGAAATAAATCATACCAGGTTAAAGGAAAAGACAGTTTGCTTCCCCATGCCTCTGGGAAACTCATCTCCAACTTGCTGTGCCAAAGTTTGGAACATCTCAACTGAATTTGTGAAGTTTTCAATGAAATGTTTGCCTGATAAGGAACTTTGAATCTCTAAACAATGCCTGTTTCCAACCCAAACCAATTTATGATCATGATCCACTGATTACTTAAGTTGTGTCCTCAAGCCCAAGGTAAAACATCTACATTGGCTTCAACTGGTGAACTCTATTTAAGCTAACTTTTATTTAAAACATATTGTAAACTTTTTTTTTATTTAATTCTTAAAATCTACTTTGTAACATGGCATGTCTATATAATTTATTCTAATGGTGTATTAAGTACTTAAATTTTGGTGCAGCAATTTATATATAAGTAACTTTATTGAAATACATATATAAGAATGATACAATTATAAATAAAATAAACATAATCCAAATGCTCATCCAAATAGAGTCATATTTCAAAAAACGCCTGTCAAACTCTGTTCCCTACCCCACAAATCAGTGGCATGAGGTGTAACGAAACAATGAACATGGAATAACAATGTCAAACATTAAAAACCACTTGGCTGCTCTGCCTCCCAATGTCCATCCAGGACTACATGGCATCCCCAAGTTCATGCTTACACTCCTTGAGAATTTCACTGCTCTTATAGTCTTAAAACTAATTAATCATCTTGCAGACAGCAGAAGAACTATCCTTAAGCTTTATTCCATAGTGATGGTTTCCTTTCTTAAGAAAAACCAGAACCCATCTACTTTGTCTAGCATAAGGCCAATCTCCATGACCCCAATTATTTTTAGGGTCATTGAAAGAATGATCAAGGAGAAAATCTAAGATGTTATTCTGGAGAACTTATCCCAGTTGCAATTTGCAAAGGGCTCGTCTACACTCTCTGTGATCAGGGAGGTAAAAATCTTCTGTGATCATATCAGATCCAAGAATCTATACAAGCCCATTGCCATTCAGTTGGATATCTCTGAGGTATTTGACTCAGTAGATGTCAACATCTTGCTCAATAGCATCTCAGCACTAAACATTCCAATTCAAACCATTCAGCTATTGGACAATCTACTAAATAATAGATTGATCCACATTTCCCTGAATGATTTCTTTATAGATGGTTTTGTTCCTTCAAGATTCATCTCCAAGGATCTCCACTTAGTGGTCTTCTATTCATCCTCAACAGATTGAGTCAGGGCTTCCAGGAATCTATGTACCTCAGTTGAACAAACACTGTAAAGCATTTGTCTACATGGTTGATGTACTTGTCACCCTACCTCCCCAGAAACATCAAAAAACCCTCATCCAAATAATAATAAAAAATTTCCAAATCTTCCAAACTTTCCTTCAATGTTAACAAGTCATTGGCCTGAAAATCAAAACTGGCAAGAAGATCTCAATGCCTTACTCAGTGGATCCCCAAAGCTTTTTGGGGTTCCCTATATACAAATTGCCCCAAGCCATGTCAAAAAAAATATTGAAGCTGCTACCAACACAGTTAAAAACTTACCTATCTCTGTAAGGGAAAAATCTCGCTTCTCAACATCAAGATAATAGCAAAGATTAGCTACTATCTATCCCTCATAAACATGTCAAAGACATTCAACACTACAATCAACCAAATCTGTGCATGGCTTTTATGGAATGGTAAAACAGTGGCCATAGGAATTTAACACATGTAGCGGTATAGAAAAAATAATGCTATGTCATTGCATGCAACTTTCTCGATATGTTACCAAAAGTGCCACTCTCTGATTTACATCCTCCAAAGGAAATTTCTACAGATTGTAACTGAACTACCAATCATTGCATTGGACAGACCTCCACCCTTGAAGATAAGCTGTCTAAATCAGATACTTGGCTACCTTTTTGCTCACAATGGCATTCAGCACTAGTATTCAGACAGAAATTCTCTCTATTTGGGATGCTCATCATCTGTTATTTCCTACTCAAAACTCTACCCTTCCTTACCTCAGTAGTAACAATTAGGTGGTCACCAGTACTTTTAAGCATCTCAAGCCAGAGCCAAGGTTCATGGTCTTCCAAGTGAAAATCAACCTGGATTCACTCCAGACAAACTGGTTCCTGCACTACAGGAGATTCTTTGGGAACATAGATTCTATGTGTCACAACTGCCACAGAACCTATGAAACCTTTGACCACATTATAAATGATTGCCCAGCATATGATAATATCAGAACATTCATTTCTCACAACTGCCACATTTTCCAGAACAAAATATTAGATATCAAGAGCTGCTTCCTATCTAAGGATTATGTCATCTCAAAACTTTTGACCTTCATCACTTATGCCACCTGGTTGGCCAGATGTTGAAACAAGTTCACCCTTCCTCATCCCAAGCCAGAAGACATATTCATTTCTAAGTTGAAAGAATTTAGTCAAAAGGATAGTATAATCTCATCCAGATTTTTATTTGACAACACCTGGTGATGTTTAATCTGGCTTAATTATGCTCCAGGTATTGTCAAATAAAAATCTGGACAAGATGATACTATCCTTTTGACTAAATTCTTTCAACTTAGAAATGTATATGTATTCAGGCTTGGGATGAGGAATGGTGAACTTGTTTCAACATCTGGCCAACCAGATGGCATAAGTGATGAAGGTCGAAAGTTTTGAGATGACATAATCCTTAGACAGGAAGCAACTCTTGATATCTAATATTTTGTTCAGGGAAATGTGGCAGTTGTGAGAAATGAGTGTTCTGATTTTATCATATGCTGGGCAATCATTTATAAATGTGGTCAAAGATTTTATAGGTTCTGTGGTAGTTGTAACACATAGGATCTATGTTCCTGAAGAATGTCCTGTAGTGCAGGAACCAATTTGTCTGGAGTAAATGCAGGTTGATTTTTACTAGGAAGACAATGAATCTTAGCTCTAGCATGAGATGTTTGAAAATCTTGGTGACCACCTGATTGTTTCTACCAAGGTAAGGAAGGTAGAGTTTTAAGTAAGAAATAACAGGTGATGAGCATCCCAAATAGAAATATTTTCAAGCTGATTACTAGTGCTGAATGCCATTGTGTGCAAAAAGGTAGCCAAGTATCTGATTTAGCCAGCTTATCTTCGAGGGTGGAGGTCTTTCCAATGGAATGACTGGTAGTTCAATTACAATCTGGGGAAATTTCCTTTGGAGGATGTAAATCAGAGAGTGGCACTTTTGGTAATATATTGAAAAAGTTGCATGCAATGACATACCATTATTTTTCCTATGCCGCTACATGTGTTAAATTTCTATGGCCTCTGTTTTACCATTCCATAAAAGCTGTGGACAGATTTGGTTGACTGTGGTGTTGAATGTCTTTGACATGTTTATGAAGGGTAGATAGTAGCGAATTTTTGCTAATATCTTGATGTAAACCTTGCCATGTTTTTTAACTGTGTTGGTGGTGGCTCAAATATTTGTTTCAACATGACTTGTGACAACTTTTATATGGGTGACACCAAAAAGCTTTGGGGATCTGCTGAGAAAGGCGATGAGATCTTTTTGCCAGTTTTCATTTTTGAGGCCATTGACTTGTTAAGGTTTGAAGGAAAGTTTGGAGGATTAGGGGAAAAAAATTATTATTAGGATGAGGGGGGTTAGATGTTTTTGGGAAGGTAGGGTGACAAGTACATCAACCATGTGGACAAATGCTTTTCAGTATTTCTTCAGCTGAGGTATGTAGATTCATGGAAGCCATGCCTCAATCTGTTGAGGATGTATAGGAGACCACTAAGTGGAGATCCTTGGGGTATGAATCTTGAAGAAACAAAACCATATCTATAAAGAAATATTCAGGGACATGTGGACCAATCTATTATTTAGTAGATTGTCCAATATCTGAATGGTTTGAGTTGGAATATCTAGTGCTGGACACTATTGAGAAGATGTTGACATCTACTGAGTCAAATGCCTCAGAGATATCCAACTGAATAGCAATGGGCTTGTATAGATTCTTGGATCTGATAAGATCACAGAAGATTTTTACCTCCCCAATCGTAGAGAGTGTAGACGAGCCCTTTGTGAATTGCAACTGGGATATTTTGTCCAGAATAACATCTTAGATTTTCTCCTTGATCATTTTTTCAATGACCCTAAAAAAAATTGGAGTCATGGAAATTGGCCTTATGCTAGACAAAGCAGATGGGTTCTGGTTTTTCTTAAGAAAGGGGACCTCACTATGGAATAAAGTTTAATGATAGTTCTTCTGCTATCTGCAAGATTATTAATTAGTTTTAAGATTATGAGAGCAGTGAAATTCTCAAGGTGTGTAAGCATGAACTTGGGGATGCCATGTATTTCTGGATGAACATTGGAAGGCAGAGCACCCAGAGTGGTTTTTAATGTTTGACATTGTTATTCCATGTTCATTGTTTTATTACACCTCATGCCACTGATTTGTGGGGTAGGGAACAGAGTTTGACATGCATTTCTTAAAATATGACTCTATTTGGATGAGCATTTGGTTGGCTACCATCAATGAGGTGAGACAAAGGAGTTTTCTTTCTTTTTTACCACCAGGGCCCATCTGAGATAGCCACATGTCCAGCAGTGTTGGCCAGGTAAGTATAACCTAGCATTCTTTGTTGCGATTATTTGAGCAATTGCAGCTTGTTTCTGCTTATACTGTGTTTTAAGTAATAGGAGATTGTCTATAGTACCATCATTTGAAGAGAAATTTTTAATCCTATAATGTAGCAGATCAACCTCATTCATAAGCATTGTTGACCCTTTATGTTTCTTGGTGATTATGGTTTGGAGTATGCCTGTGAAGATGAACCAGACCTACTCTGGATTTATGTTCAGATTGTTAAATTTCTTAAAGAGTATATAGGCATCTGAGAAAACAGCTTCTGTGGCGGTGGCTTTAGTTATAATTCTGATTGTTTTATTGAAATCTATGGGAGCATAGCAGTCAAGATCCAGTGATGCTATTAGGGCAAAATGGTCTGAGAAGGAAATGGGTTGAAGCTTGGCTTTCAGACCATAGTGCAGCTCCGATGTATAAAATATCAGGTCAATCAGTATTCTAGAGCTTGTCGTATAGAATGAGTATGCATCCCCAGGGAAGAAACCTCTGCCATTTATAAAACCCCTGGCTAAGAAATGAAGATATTTCCATGTGAACACATCATATTGCAGGTTGACATTACCCAAGATGATTGTAGATCCTGTATTGTTTTGCAGTGATGAGATTTATGATATGGATTATTCTGGAATAGGTAAATGAATTGTTCTGGCAGTATACGTAAATTGCAATAAGTGCACTAGATTGGTATGCAAGCTTGATTACAATCAGATTGGCATCATGGTAAAGCACTTTATAGGAAGAAGGTGCTTTGCTGTTATTAATGATGATTCCTACTCCTCCGGCAGTGAAGCCCAGTTTTGTTAGTTCTTGTATTATGTGAGGATTGGAGTGATATTTAGTCTCTCCTAAGAACAAAATATGAGATGTAAGATGGAAAAAATGCCTAATCGCATATATACAGTCAGGAGAATTAATTCCCCTGATATTGAGACTAATGATTTGACATTTGCTTCTATCCATTAAGATTATTGCTGCTTGGTTTCACTGCTAGCGGAATCCTTGACCGAGGGTTGGAATGGTCCTTGAGATCACTATATTCCTGATCTGGCAAGGATGGCCTGTCGTTATCAGCTTGAATGAGTTCTGTTTCATTGTTGTGTGATTCATGACTGAGAGGGTTCTTGGATGTGCTATATACCTTCTGCTTTTTTTCCAGAATAGGATTTACACTGCAAGGAAGGGAGAACTTCAAGCTATTTGGCTGGGAAGTAGGAGATAAGTGTGAGTCCTCTTTCTCAGAGCAAGTCTTTGAAAGTTTGAAGATTTACATTTATTATTTGCAATAGAGGAAAAGTTGATATTTATGTCTGAGTGGTAGTCTGAGATGGGAGGTGAAGACCTATTTTTGTTGGTGTGGGTGCTTTCATATGGGATGAATTCTTGGAGGGTATTGATAGTTTTGATGCATCCATTATAGATTTAGTGATTGTAACCACTGTCTGTTTTGATCTTTGAGACTTTGGAGTTGTGAGTGCATTGTTGTGATATTGATGGTCTATTCTGAGCAATGCATTGTCTGTATCATCAGAGAAATTGTTAGATTTTGGCACCTGAAAGCGTTATTTGGTCCTTTTGATTTTGAGCTTTTTGACAAATTGTCTGGTGTTTGTTAATTATCTCTAGAATTGGTGCGGTTAGATTTTGGTATGCTATTTGAATCTGTTTGCTGTCATTGGATAGTTTTCCTTTGAGTTCATTAGAATGATTAATAAGGTCTTTGGTGTTGGTTAATGAACTGTAGGATTCAACTTCAGCTTCAGCAGTATATGGGCTTGGAGAGTTTGTTGTTGGCATTTCATTATGTGTGACATCAGCAGGTGTGAGTCTATGGGATACTTTACATTTGTGAAACCTATTTTTCTTTTGACCACAAGAAGTGCATATTCTGGCCAGGTATTCCTTTATGAGATGTGTTCTTTGATTGCAATAAAAACATTGCAGCTTGACACCAATGAAGGAAAGGATCATTGGGCAATCTTTTGCTTTATTAGTAGTTGGTATGTTGGTGGGGACTAGACCTTTTCTTAAGTGAATTTGGAATGATGCAGTGTTGGACAAGATTGAATTGATCATCTTGTCTACTGGCACATATGAGAACTTCTAGATTTTCCCATAAGGTAATAGAATTTCTTGGAGGAGATTTTGTCGAGTACCATGATACATTTCCTGAGTGTTCTGACTAGGGTGGCAGGTCTGTTGGTATCAATGTACATAAGAAATTTGGTATCTAGTTTTTTAAAGTTAGATTTGAATTCATTTAGGAAGGCCCAAGTGACAAATTCGACAGCAATGTATTGGCCATTTGGGTGAGTGAGAATCTGGTGAATGACCTCTGATAGACTGTATTGCTTTGTCATTTCATATAGTGCTGTAACAGGGAATTTATGGAGTGTGAAATTTGGTCCTGTCACTGCCAGAACAACACTTATCATTGTGGTAGTTTACTAAGAATTTGAGGAGTGTTGGAGGTATTGTTTGATTGAAGTTGACACAAAGGGCTTGGTATTGTTTCTCAGTGAAGTCATTAATGAAAAATTCAACAGTTTTTAGCTCCAAGAAGGTATGATTTTCCTGTTGTTGATTTTGTAGTTCTAATATGTCTAACATGGTTAGGTCATGCTGTTTTAGATACAGACCAGGTTTTGTTGTATGAATTAGTTTTTAGGTTGTTGGTGTTTTATAGAGACTTAGATGGACTTGTAGTACAAATTTTTGCTATGTTATGTGTGGCTTCTAGATGAACTGTTAGCTGTTGTACTTAATTTATCATTTTTTCCCTGATGTGGAATGTCTTATTTAATAGGTGTTAAGTGAGAAAATTTGTATCACTCTGGGTCAAATCTAGTGTTGGGTTTGTCTGATTGAGTGAAAATAAGAGAGAAGAGCTGGGGAATTCTTCTGTAGAAGGTGGCATGCCTGGTAAGGAAGTATTTTGGACACCAGTGTGACTAATTGTATTGGCATGATTTGATATGGGTTCCGGTATTGTATTATGCATATGCATTGTTTTACACAGACTGCTTTATGACTCTCTGCTTTCTCATCTATGATAATGTTATTTATTGTATTAATATTGTGACTCTGTGAATAATTCAGTTGTGCTGTTTCAGAACTGTGTTTATTTATAATATTACTTTTGGGTAAATTTGAATTTATTATAAAGCTGTTTTCAAATGGTAAATTGTTCATGGAGTTCATATTTGCCTGAGTCTCATGCTTTTCAATTGTTGAGTACATCAACACAGAAAGTGATGCGGTTGCATTATGCTTTGTTGTATCTTCAGACATTAGTGTAGCATTATCATTATTATATATGCTGCAACTATTTCTGTGTAGTTTTGAGATTTGGTGCTTTTATTATCTAATTTATGTGCCTGTTCAGGACAATGGATTACGTTCGTATTAATAAATTTTTTTGGTATTTTGTTTGGCCACTATGACTGAAGCACCAGTTGTGGTGAAGCTGGGTGAGCAGTCTTCTTTGTCATTCGCTGTAGTGTGTGATAACTCGTGGTTCATTTCTGAGATTATTTGAGGACTTTATTTTAGGGTTATTTTGTTATGAATTTTGTTTTGTATTACTATTACAATTAAAATCAATATTATTTTTATCATTTATTTCCATAGATATTTCATTGGGTTTAGTTTTAGAATCATCATTGCCATGACTCTCCAGTATTAACTGAGGCTAGTAAGAATAATTTTTACATTTATTATCAGTAATATTTGTGATGTTGAGGTTAAATGTTGTATTATGTTTGGTTTCATGTTTCTTAATTAGCATCTTGTGTGTGCAATTGGTTTTGCAAAGCTTACATAAATCTGCTGTATTGAAGCTGTCTTCATTATTGCTTGCATCATCAGACACCGATGCAATGTTTTGCCTTTTATATTTTCCTATAGCACTTGAACTATCAAGGTCTGAATTTTGGTTATTAATGCTAGAAAGTTCATTTTCATTTATGATATGAGAGTACATTTTGTAGCAAGTTTGTGATATTTTTGCAACTTGAAACCAACCTTCAAAGTTTTGATTAGATGTTACACTAGTGTCTAAAGTGGATTCCACCACATTAGCAATTATGTTAACATTTGAAACATTTGCATGCACTTCAGGAATGGAAGGGCCCATGCTAGAAAAATTATTGATTGATTTCAGAATTTTCAGCAGCTTAAAGTTAATTTTCCAGTATTTAGGCATACTATGTGAATAAAATTTTCTAGTATTAATGGTTATGTTGGGACACTGTGAGCTTTCTGCACTGTTCTCTATGTCATATTTTGTGCCTAGGTCTATGTTATTCTTTAGGTTCTGGAGAATGTTCAACTTCATGTAATTCTCTGTAATTTCAGTTTTGGTTGTTTTAACTCTATTGCAAGTATCAGATTCATTTACATTTTTAGTACTAATTAGATCTTGGGAAAAAGTATTATCATGATTATTATCATTGCAATTATGCATTGTGTGAGAAAAATTAACTTCACCCTGAGCTTTCGGCAGTTTTACTATTTCTTTGTTAGATTCTAGGCCTTAATAACATCTCTAAATAATTTCTTTTTTTAACATCTCTAAATAATTTCTTTTTTTCAAAGTGTCTGTTGCATTTATTTGATAATTTTAGTTTATATACTGAGTGATTCATTTTTGACTTCATATTAACAGAGCTGATTCTGCTCTAAGATTTATCATTTATTTTGGGAAATCTATTTTTTTGTTGTTGCAATTTTACCACTGTCAATTATGCTATCAAGAGGTTCAAAACATATTTTATATTTTGGATTGTGGGCTAAATTTCCCACATCCATCTGAACAATATTAATAAAATATTGCTTACCTTAACCAATATAGATGAGATTTTTCTGGATGACTGACGGTGGTTTAAGGGTTTTTTTAAAAAAATCTTTGCAGAGCTAAGGTAAATGGCCGCCAACTTAGTCAGACATAGGTGGCATTCTGGTGTAGCAATTTAGATTGAATTTTATTCTTAGTTTATTATTTTGATGCTTACCTTAACCAATATAGATGAGATTTTGCTGTATGGCTGGCTGGTGGTTTGTTTTTTTTAAAAAAATCTTTGCAGAGCTGAGGTAAATGGCTGCCAACTTAGTCAGACATAGGTGGCATTCTGGTGTAGCAATTTAGATTGAATTTTATTCTTAGTTTGTTATTTTGATGCTTACCTTAACCAATATAGATGAGATTTTGCTGTATGGCTGGCTGGTGGTTTAATGGTTTTTTTAAAAAAAATCTTTGCAGAGCTGAAGGCTGCCAACTTAGTCAGACATGGTGGCATTTTGGTGTAGCAATTTAGATTGAATTTTATTCTTAGTTTGTTATTTTGATTTATTTTAATATGCCAAGTTGGTATCCAAGCCAGTGAGTAAGCTTAAACTTCACTGACTATAGTTTCTCCTATTAAATAGTGGAGATGTAAATTTTTTTAAAGTTAATTGATGTAAGCTCGCTTGGTTTTATACCAATTATTTTATTATAATTTTACTCTTTACATGATTGGAAGATCTTAATATTTGTATTTAACTGTTCTCTCTAACTGATAATTAATCCTCATCTAATCATTGAAATCATTCTATCAATTTATTTAACTAAATCTCACCAGAAGTGAATTTAGTATTTAATCTATCATGTGCCTATGTGATCTATGATTTTATTTTTTAAATTAATATATTAAGTTATATGTGCATTGATCACTTGTAGAAATGTGAGGAGATATTTTAGAAGTGTGGGAGAAAGCAATCTATTCCCATTTTATATTTTCTTAGGTATTAGTTAATTGCCTGTAGATGGTTGGTGTTTAAGCATTCCATTACACCAGATAGCATCTTATTTTAAACAATTATTAATTAATTTATTGTAGCCATTAGTGGTACAAACTATCTATATTGTAGGATAGTGCCCTTTAAAGGTGGATTTACAGAAAATCCTTTAGAATTTCTAAACAGTCTAGAAGAGTTGTTTTCATTATGTACAATGAATGAAAAAAAAGCTAGCCAGTGTCAGTAATCATTTATCTGATGTGGCAAAGAATTGGTGGCAATCTTTGTTTAACAGACCAATAACTTATAGGGATTTTAGGTATTTGATAATGTGTAGTTTTTGGAGTGAAGATAGGCAAGATAATGTACGTTACCAGATATCTCAAGAAAAATATAATTTTAGGAGAGGAAGTTATACCAAGTTTTTTAGAGAGCAGGCAGTTAAATTGAAAAGCCTTACTGCCTTGTCACTTTCAGAACCCCAGATGTTAGAATCATTCGACATAATCTGCCAAGGTCAATCGAGCAGGTACTTATTGCTGCTGATCGCTTAACCATAGAAGAAGTGACAGAAATATTAGATGTTTTAGAGATATCTGATTCTTCATATGACCATAAATCTGGTAATCCTAAAGATAGAATAGGTTATCCTGTCTCAAGTATGCAGATCACACCCATGTCTTATAATCAAATGAGTGGTGGTCCAAGAATAGGAAAAGGGAAATCTTTTGAGAATAGAGGTAGAGTATTTTCATATTCACCTAGAAATGCTTCTCAAAGTAATTCTAGAAATAGACATAACACCATACCTAATAGGCTTTCTACTAGTAGAATTATCACTATAGTATTAAAGTCTGGGGGAAAGGTAAACAACAAATCTGTGTCGGTTTAATGCCATATCCACCCACAGATTAGTATGTGTTGACCCATGTAATTAATATTTTACTAATTAGATATAAAAGGAGAAATAAGTACAATTTAACTTTGGGTCTATTGTATGGATTATATAGGGTTATGCAATAATAAAATCTAGTGTAAAATGAAGTATGTTTTTAGGTTAAAAGGTTTATCTGAATTAAGAGAACTATCAGAAGAGATTTTTTTTGTGAGGAGAATTAAATTTGGTTTAAAGTGGAAGTTGTAAAGCTGATTTTAACTTGATTAATTGTGCATATTATTTCAGACATAATATGCATCTTAACAAAATATGTGATGAGCAGAATTCTTTAATAATTGTTAATAAAGCAAAAGTGTATCTTTGATCAAATGAATGTAATAAAAATAGTATTTACAAGTGGTAGATAAACTAAATGTGTTCTTTATGGTGCAGTAATCTAAAATGTGTATTGTGTAATGTTGTTTAACCTATGTTTTATTAAATGCTGGTTAAATGAATATATATTAAATTTAAAATTTTGTTTTTTATGAGGGGGGGTAATGTGACCTTTTATTTAGGTCCCTGTAGTTAATAATTCCAAAATTTTAAATGATAATATATTTGGTATTACAATCTTACTAAAGTGGCTTTCAATAAAGATTGTTTTGAATGCACTGGGAAATTTGCTTTAGTAGAGATGAGATTTCAAACCCAGTCTAGGCTCTGACTAGACTAAAATAAGCATTTAAAAGTATTATTATTATTTGGTAGATAAATACATTGATATTTTATTAGTCTTGAATAGCAATTGAAATAAATAAATAATTAAATCAAATTGTTAAAGTCTTGTAAAATGAATTATTATAGTAAATTACTTAAGCATATGCTTTAGTAGAGATGAGATTTCAAACCCAGTCTAGGCTCTGACTAGACTAAAATAACCATTTAAAAGTATTATTATTATTTGGTAGATAAATACATTGCTATTTTATTAGTCTTGAATAGCAATTGAAATAAATAAATAAGTAAATCAAATTGTTAAAGTCTTGTAAAATGAATTATTATAGTAAATTACTTAAGCATATTTTTTTAGTACTAAACACAAAGCCGTCTTAAATAATAATGGATAGTTATTAAAAATGAAGCCAGAGGGGGTAATACTAATTATGCATACCAAAATCATTGGCTAATTCACTTCCAGAGTGCAATATAATAAAAGCTATATATGTTTTAACAAAGCTGTAGGGGGGTGGACTAATTAGGAAAACAAGAACTAAGTAACTACAGAATTGCAGTCTGATCTCAAATAAGGAAAAAAAAACTAAATATCAGAAAATTCTGAAATTTAATTCAAGGAAATTATAAGATCTTGTTATCTAAAAATGTCTGAATAGGAAATCTCAAAACCTTGCAGTCATTGAAGCACCATTCTTCTATTGATTGATAATTCTAAAAGGTTATACAGAAGGAGAGATGGAAACCTTATGCATCTTAACTGTTTCTCATAAATCTTATTTCAAACTCAGGAAATTTCAAGAAGTAAGCTTTTACTCTTATATTATTTATATATTTAGAATTTCTTCTTTAAAAATAATGCACAAATCATTTATAAGTGGACTAAAAAGTTGATAATGTTTATATTTTTGTGCCATTAGTAAATATAGAGCAAAACGATGTTCATTTGAAAATCATAATTTTAAGAAAATAAATTCAAAATAGTTTTAAAGAGAGATTTCAGAAGATATTAGTAATAAAATTAAAAGTAATTTTATATCATATAATGTTCATAAAGTTTAAACAAATAAGTGTGTGATTTTATTCTCAATTCTCATCTGCCTATCTTCATCGTGCCATTTTGTGTAATGTTAAAAATAAATGATTACAGATGCATTAAAATGTTGAAGATATCCTATTTATAATTTGATAAATTATTGTTAATATTGAGAATCACATCATACTTTGCCGATAAGAATGGAATGAAATAAATATTTGCTTTAAAATTTTTATTAAGAAATATCGTCGTTATAATAATGTTTACAATATTGAAATATACTCCGGCTGCTTAAATATTGCTACACATATATGGATTGCCATGCAGAGAGAAATAAAATTAACAATTTTAAAAGAAAAGGAAATATAAATATACTAAGTGTAATAAAAATTCCACTAATTTTTCAAGGAAAAATTATCTTGACTTATAAACGTAAATAAATGATTCTTGTTATACTTCATTTGAAACGCTTACAGAATAAATCAATAAAGATTTTAATAAGTTTGTTTTGAAGTTTGTTTTGAATTATCTAGAGCAAAGTAGATAGATTTATTTTTTTTAAATCTGCTACAATTGGAAACATGAATGTTAATTGCCTGATTAATTATCACTACGGAAACAATTAAATAATTTCTGCTTTTGGATAAGTGTTGAATATTGTTCTATTATACATCCAACAGGATAATGAAATATATATGCTTAATCTGGACAGATTGCTCATCCTAATAACCATTTATATTATTCTAACTCACCAGGATAAATAACTTGGAACAGAGTATAAAACTTAATGGATAAAAATGTGCTTTTATTTTTTTTAACATTGCTGTGTTATCACTTACGTAATGTGTTACTTGGAAATTTTGTTTTTAAAACATATGTGTTTTGCTGTGGCATGAAAGATATATATATTAAGTTCAAGAAAAAATGTGTAAAATATATATCTATTTTATGTATGTTTTTTTTTTCTTAGTTAAGAGAAAACCGGAAAATATATATATCATTTATTTAGAGAGAGTGATAAAAAAATATTTACTTCTCTCATAGTCTAAAACTAATTTTAAGGTATATTTTTAAAAAAAAGGTAAATGTACAGACATTTTATCAAAAATATCTATATTGGCATGACTAAATTATTTTCTGATATAAAAGAAAATTTGATATAAACCTTTTTCATTTTATAATTTGCTATAGAAGTGAATGTGTCCACTTTGAATACAAATACAGGTTTGATCTTTATTGTTTAAATCTGTTGTGCTCTCTTTAATAAAAATATAGTTGTCATTCTAAAATGATTAACGATCATTGGACATAGGTATTTTGGTTTGGCTGTTGATCCATTAATGATTTTACATTATAAAAGGGAATATGTAGATTTTCACTGTTAGTGTTGGTATTGTTTTGTCTTGCTGTGATATTGAGAATGACTAGTAACAGTTTTTCATTAATAGGATGTTCCAATTAAATGGCATCCAATATATTAATATTTATATGGAGCATAGGCTGATGGAGTGTCACCTATAGCTAATTTCATGAGAGAAAAGATGGGTAGAATCTGAGTAGTAATTAATGCTCAGTAGTATAAATAATCCTAAAAAGAAAGGATATCTATGGTTTGAATTCTAGTCTTTTTGTGGTGAGGCAAGGCCCAAACATGTATGTATACCCATAGAGAGGTATAGAATCAGCCATATATTATTATACAACTGTCATGTTGTTTTATAAAGTCTCCCATCTTAGTGCTAAATTCCTCATGGTAATATAGAGGTAGTTTTTCCACCATGTATGGTGAAGTATAATAGGTCCAGATCATATAGCAAGTATAAAATAATATTAAATTTAGAAACACTCATCTAGCATAGTGTTTTCTTAATCGAAATAGTGTTTATGATGTTGTGGGATCATCATCAGTTGTTGACAGACCAAACCAAGATCTATTAATGATGGTAGAAAAA
Organism: Epiperipatus broadwayi; assembly: GCA_028023455.1. Lineage (NCBI taxonomy): Eukaryota > Metazoa > Onychophora > Udeonychophora > Euonychophora > Peripatidae > Epiperipatus > Epiperipatus broadwayi. The sequence goes on from JAQFVV010012417.1 coordinate 10,934,465, forward strand.
TTTAAATGTAAAAGTAAGAGATGCACATTGGCAGAATGGATTCATTTTCATCAAATAATGATGTGACACCAGAATTGTAAGATCAGTTATATATTCAAAGGTTGAGCTTGGGACATAGGTAATGTTTAATGAGATCTATGTGTATTTGACTTTTAATGTCTGGTCTTCAGTCAATGCACGAAACTTATTCATTTCAAAGTTAAATAAGTTAGTAATTGCCCAGAATATGATAATTGCCCTTATCATATTCTGATAAAAGAAAGGGCTTTGGGATAATGCAATACTTTATAATGTTGGAATTTTAAATTTATACTTAGTGCATGTCCTAAAGTTCTAAGTATACTGCTAGTTATAAATTTAAGTGCTAGTCAGCTTAAATAAGTTTTAGTATCTTATTCTTAAAAATATGCCAAAGAGTAACAAATGATATTTTGAATATTATTTTCTAAGCACGTTGTATTATTTGCTGAGTATATGGTCAAGGGGATATTAAGTATTTGTCCCATCCATAAATTATTTTAATAGATTAGTTTTATTTCATGCCATATCGGTAAATTAAAATTTTGTAAATAGTGTAAATAAAGTTTGTTGTATTTAAAAATTTATGTAGTTGCCTGTAATATTATTGCTAATTACCACATATATACACTATTATTGTTATTGCTATCAACCTATCAGAAGATAAATTTGAAATCATCATCAACCAATATAGCACTATTAACTATATTATGCTATATCATAATAATTTTGGTAAGTCTTGTAATTTATTGGTACATCTAATGCATTATCACACAATAATCAAAATGTTAATAACTTGTAGTACAGATTGTTTTAAACAATATATTAAAAGATAACTATAATATTGATTTGATTGATTTAGTTAAATCCGCAGAGCTATCATTCACTGATCTTAATCACATGGTTTATAATTATTTAAGAAAAGGAATTTGGTAAGTTATTGATTTTAATTATTAAAAAGTCATTTTCATTCATAAATTTTAAAGTTTATATTAGTTATAAAGTTTCTTTAGAACTGCTAAATATAATTCTTGATTTAAGTTATATTGAGAGCTATTAGGTGCATTATGTTTGGGTAGTGGTAAAATCCCTCTTACTGACCAAAATATATTTTGTATAATGATTTTTGGTGTTTGAACCCTGAGAAGAATTAGTTGTTAAAGTTCCAGATACAATTTAAATTTGTAATGAAATTTATATTTAGTCAATTGTTTTAGTTAGACTTGAAATAGATTACTTGCACTGTTTTATGAAAGTCAACAAAGCTTTAAGATGCAAATTATTTTCTTTTGGTATAAAATGTATAGTTTGTTTTAACTTCATGATAAATATTCTGGTTTTGTCGAGCTTGAAATCCCTATTTTTATTTAGCTTATCTTTTTACCAGTTAATACCATATTAGTTTATAGTTTAAGATTTTTGTTTCCATCATTAACATTGTTCTTCAATTTCATCTTGATCCATTCTTTTATTTATTCATTCTCATTTGACATTAATTCATTATTAGAATTGATTGATCATACATGAACTTTTATTCTTTTATCATTTCAACTATTCATTAATTCTTATTCTATCATCATCTTAATCATTCAGTATTCTCATACATTTTCGTTTTTTTCTCTTCATGCTTAGACTCATTTTATTCCTCTATTTAATTATTATTTCTTGCTATCATCCATTTAGTCATCTACATCATAATTTACTTATCATTTCATCTATAAGTTTAATTTCATAATCACTCCAGACATATAATTATTAGTTATTTATTAATTTGCTGAATATCAAATTTAACTCATCACATTTTGTTTGTGTGGATTTTAAAGCTGGTTTGACCAGAAGTTTTTATCTTTATTAGTCGCCTTGTGATCTTCTTTAGATCGACAGTTTCATGTTAGCTTTATTCAATCCAGGAATCATTTTTGATAGTTTTGCATTTTTGTTTCTTCATGCTTATATTCTTGATCGTGTGAGTACGTTAGGTCCCATAAGAGAATTTAATCACTAAAATGTGTGGTGTGATTCGTTGATGACCAGCTAGATCAGGAAGCTAGGTTACAGATGTGATTATGGTGCTTGCCAACGTGACATGACTGTTTAGTAGATAAAGGCTGGCTGTTTTCAGGTTAAAGTTGCAATTATGCTGACCAATGTGGATGGCATGATGATTGGCTGTAGCTAGGGTACAGTAATGATTATGGTGCCTAAAACATGTGATATGATTCATTTATATTACAGCAGTCTGGGAGAAGGTTACAATATATATATAAAGTACAGCTGGTGAATTATTTTAAATAATTTCTTTAGTGAAAATGACAGTTGTAATTTTTCAAATTACAATTTTTTTTAAGTAAATAACTTTATTCAACAAATAGTAAGATACTATTCCAGTATATTTTATTAAAAAAAAAAAACTCCAAAAATCTTTCTAAATTAGGTAATAGAAGAACTTGCTGTAAAACTTTTATGAAGAACTTTCAAAGATGTGATATTTCTGTGAAAAAAAAATTTTTTTTTACCATTAGAAATAATGAATTAATAACTTTGATTCATACTATCTATGTTTTTATATATACACATTTATGTGTGTTAGTAAATTTTTTAGATAATTCTATGAGAATTTGAACATGTTAATTTAAATTATTATGCAGCACATATGAGTGCTTATATATATATATATATTAATTTTATGGATATTTTTGACAGTGAATTGTTTATTAAGAAAATATAATGTGTTTTTTTATAAACACCAGTGTGTGTACACATTTCCATACCACACACATATATATTAAATCAGTCATTAATTATGCATTATAAAGATGAATTTCATATATAGATTTATGACAATTCAAATATGTTCATAAATTATTGTACCACACATCTGTGTTCTTGTATATAAGTGTGTATTTTGGGACATATATGTAAATTACAATGTAATAGTGGATTTTTTTGGTATTAATCAAAATCAGAAGGATTAATTTATATGTATAGCCATATTCTATAGATCTTAATTTTATTTTTATTGTTTTTAATAAATTGATATTTCATAGTTAAAATATTCCAGTGAATTTACTCAATCATAGAATTGTTTAAAATATTATATGTTTGTATTATGAAATGGATTCATGCATAGTGGTCTATTATATAAAAAGGATATATTTAGTATTTATAGACATCCAGTTGATAATGATCCTGGTTGGCACAAAGGGGATATTCTTTAAAGTTCATGCACTACATTTCATTTTAATTATTTATTTAGCAATTGAGTTTATAGTTGGCCATGGGACCATAGCATTGATGATGATCAGGGTGTTTTAGTATCCCAGCATTAGTTTTTTTAATTGTTATATTCTTATAGATTCGCACTTAAGTTTGTGCATCCAAATTATTGTTTATATAATCCTCCCCAAGCTGGCAATGACTCGATAATTAGCCAAGTGTATAGTAGACCCATTTCAAATTCATTCACAAGATTGACTGATTTAATTTTATTGTTGATCATTCATAATGAAGAATGATTATTGCTTTTATATAATGCTGGTGAACTTATAGTTAGTGTTTGTATTGATCTCTCATCTATCATGCTCTTCATATTCATTATATATTTTGATTTGGGATTGATGGTGATGAGTGCCCACACCACAGGTTCACACCCCAAGTTACTTTGTACTGTTACAATATATACATATTTGATTGCTAAAATTATATTTAACTCAGATTATTTTCCTAATTAGACCATAGGTAATTAATAATAATAATAATAATAATAATAATAATAATAATATATTATTAGTATGCATATAGACACATATATATTTCAATATTAAGTTTATGCAAGATTTGAATTGTTTATGGCTATAATTAAGTTATGAAATAAATAATTGATTGGATTGTTGCTCTGAAGGTCATATGATATTTGCACCAAAAAGTTGCAGTTCATAGATCTTTAGTTCTTGAAACCACGATTGAGCTAAATTTTCTGACCAAAAACTGACAGAAATATCTAGGCAATATAATAATGTAATCAAATAATAATATTTTATCATTGTTGGTCATAGTTTGTCATTTCATCCCGTCCCAATTAGCATAATTTATTTACGCATTTAAATATCAGAGCTATACGATAAACTCTACAGAAATCTTTACATCAAATAGAAAAGTAATTTATATGTATTGAAATTGTTTAACTTTTTACATTTTTGTTAAATTAAAAAGAATATATGAGTATTGTAACAGTATGGCTATGTCTTTGATCTTTAAACACTTTTTAAATGGAACATTTGTGTACTTATACAAAAAAAAATGAAAAAGATTTTTTTTATCATTAAATAAATATTTATCTACTTTTACATAGAAAATCAATATGTTTTTTAAAGGTAAAAAAAAAAAGTAAAGGAAATGCTTTTATCTTTTAGGAAAAATATTAACAGCTTTATATACATTGGTGTTTATGTTTTAGAAGTTTTTATAGCTCTACAATTATATAATGCACTTATTTATGTACATTCTCTGAAAGGGTTTATTAAGTTTATTGGTAATATAATTAATGTGCTTCTGCGCGATTTATTTCTTTTTACACTGTGATATAAAACAAAAAAATTGCAATATAATGAAATGTCCTCAAGTTTATATCGTTAATAAATGTTTGGAGCTCTGCAACTTATGCATAAATAATTTAAAAAGTGAAAATAATCATTCCCAATCCAAACAAAATACAAACATAATTTTTCTCAATTATTGGCAATGTAAATTGTGCATAGATCTAAGAAAATAGTCGGTAAATACAGTAATATATGTAAAATTTTGATTATCAATAGAAAAATGACTTTTTGGAAAAACATTTTTACTAAAATTTTATCCTATATCTCTTTTTATTCAATATCTTCATTAATAACAATAACCAACTCATCAATATATTCTAGAGCTACTTATGGAAACATGAGTAATTATTGGATATCAGAAACTAGTCTAAGAATTGGTTCATATTAGTGTTATTTGATTACTTATACTTTATATATATATATATATGTGTGTGTGTGTTTTCTGAGTAGAATTATAGCTTGGATTACTGATGTTAATGTAAGTGTTAAATGTGAACTAATAAAGTTATGTGATATTTGTTTGATATAAGATATGATTCATGCAGCCTGAGAATTTGCAATGTAGTAAAACTTCTTTGCTTTCAGCATTGCCATAAATTGCTATTAAAGAGATTATGATCCTATTTATTATTATTATAGTTTCTCTGTCATTCATTTGTAGGGATGTTGTTCTTCAGTCTTATGATTTTTTGATATTTTATATTCTAAAGTAACTAATTAATGACTGTGATCTCTTAAATATCAGAAACTAAACTACTGTTGGCTTAATTCTTTAGATGTTATTGTTATTAAAATTGCTTAAAATTTAAAAAAAAAATGATTTTTTGAAACATTTCATGCTTGAGAATTTGATTAAGTCACTTGAGATTTATCTTGTATGCAATTTAGATCTTATTGTTGTGTTGCCTTATAATTGTTTTTCAGAAACTATTTTGAATAATAATTATTTAAATAGCAATAATGAATATATATAATACAAATAAAATGTCTGTTAATTAAAAAAACTATTGTAATAACAATAAAAATAATAAATATAATGGTAATTAACATTATATACAGTCTTTCAATCCACAGATATAATAGTTAATTACCATTATATTTATTATATATATATATTGTAGCCTTATATTTTGGTACAAAATATAAAGCTAGGTAGAACTCATTAAAATTTCTCTCTAACTTCTAGGTGGCTTGATTATCATAGCTAGTATTGTTTACTTGACACTTGTATACAAATTAATTGAATGATGAAATTGTTTAATTCCATTTTTTTTGCCTTAATGATTACATAATTTTTTCATATATTAATTTTGCTCCATTTCCAAACACTAAGTTAGATAAATTGTGCTTAACCTGAAAGTGAAAACCAACAGTCTATAACATCAAGTTTAGTTAAATAAATAAAAACAAATAATTATTATTTGTTTGTCTCTTTAAATGATTCTAAAGATTATTTTGGATTAATTAAAGGATTTATTTAATTTCTATTGAGTTAATTTACAGAACATGGTAAGATAAACACACTTTTTTCTTTTCATTTTTTTTTTATTTTTCATTTTAACAGACATATAAGTGAGAAGAAATTTAATTGGTTAAGAAGCAAAATAGAACTGCCAGAGAGATTTTTTTTTTTTTTTTGAAAGAACTGCTATAATGAGAGCAAGTGTATAATAAAATATTTTTTATTTTTTTTACCATTAAACATATAATGAAAATGAAAACTTCTTTTTTAAAAAGGAGAGAATGTAAAAATAAAGAAGGAAGTTAAATTAAAACTTCTCTTAAATAATTTAAGTTTCAATATCACCAAGTGTTGACAGCAAAATGTATAGCTGAATCTTAACTAGTCTGTTCAAATCTTCCAACCATGGATCTAACTGCTAATAATCTTCCAAATGTCTACAACTGAAATATACTGGAATTATTGTTAAGCACAATAACAGGAATGGCAGTGTTAAAGGTCAGTCTACTTAAAAATTCATATTGCTTACAGACTATATTTTAACTTTGGATAAAATATTTTACTTTCATAAACTTTAATAGATATAGTAGTATTACATATGTGCAAAATGAAATATTATAATTAACCTTGAATAAAGTGTTTTACTTTCATAAACTTTAATGCATATAGTAGTATTATGTATATGCAAAATGAAATATAATTAACCTTGGATAAAATGTTTTACTTTCGTAGACCTTACTGTATATAGACATATTATGTATGTACAAAATGAAATATTATAATTAACCAAAATGTTTTACTTTTCATAAACTTTAACACATATAGTAGTATTATGTATGTGCAAAATGAAATATTACAATTAACTTTGGATAAAATGTTTTACTTTCATGAACTGTAGCACATATAGTGTGTTGTATATGTGTGAAATAAAATACTGTTTTGATATTTTTGTGTGCCAATGTCTGAATGACAAAGAATGAATTATAATCCCACTTTGAACTTCTATTAAAAACATTTTGAATAATATTATTAAAATTCCAATCTAGCCATGGAAAGAAATAACAGATAACTGGAAAACTATTTTGGCTGTTATAGTACTCAGGGATAATTACATGTTTGCGCAGCCAGTCTTAATCTTCGACACTAATAGATCAAAAGTAGTAAAATATTTCAATTTTGGAATCATTATCATCAACCATTATCAATCCACTGCAAGATAAAAGTCTCTCCAAGTTCAGTCTATCTTATCTGATCTTTAGCTTCTCCACATCATCCCTGAACACTTTCTTATTTCATCCATCCATCTCACATGTGGTCTCTTTCTGGGTTTTTTTACAATCTTTTTGAATCCCATTTAAGATTTCAATTGTCCATCTCTTATCATCTCTTCTTAAAATGTATCCAGCCCAACTCCACTTCAGTCTTTTCAATGAGTCACTAATACCTGTTTGTTCTCTTACCCATATATTGCTTTTTGATCTCTTCTTGTTACTCCCAACATGCATCTTTCCATACTTCTTTGAGTGGTTTGAAGTCTCTATATTGCTCTTCTATTATGTATCCGAGTCTCACATTCATAAGTAAGAACTTCTAAAACACATTTATTAAAATTTGAAATCATACCTAAAAGTATATACAAGTGCTTTAAAACGTTGGGTAAAGATGCTGTTATTGGCAAACAATCAAAATAAATCAAGGTAGGCTATGTACTTTCAAAATGTTATCCCTCATGGTCATAGCCAAAATATATTTTAAATCATTGTTGTGATATTGTTAAGTGGTAATGTATGCAAATGCATATGTAAATTAATCAACTTTAATTAACACATTTTCTGGAGACAGCGAAGCATGTGTCACATCTATTAATAGTGTTATTGCCATTGATGATAAAATATGCTTCTTTTACCTTCCTTTCACAATTGTTAATTTCTGTGCTTACAATTTTGGGGTTGAAGGGTTCAAACCTATGACCGACCTGCTTCTCATGTTCAAAAAATATTGAAATGTCATTCTTTTGTGCTCTTCTAAATGTATACATGTGCTGAACAGCTCTATTATTGACAGTGGCCTTGGTTTTCCCATAATATGTGGTGCTACATCTGGCCTGAGAGCATGAAATGCTATGTAAAACCTGAGGTGTTTGGGTTGGGTCAATTTTGTCCTTCACACTCTTGATGTCTGCTTGTATTGGGGGTGTGCAAAAGCCAACTTTAAATTCATTAGGTAAAGTTTTTATAAGCTGTTTAGATACTTTGGAGATGTAAGAGAGGGTGATTTGAAGTCTATCTTTAGTAATAATTACATTAATTTTTAAGGATAATTTGATTAAGATTATATATATCCTACCTCTTAAAATATATTGGACACACAGGACTTATGCATAAATCAGCTCATTATAAATATTCCTTATAAATGGAGATGAAGAAGTAAACAATCAACTTTTAAGATTCTATGTTATATAAAAATATATATATATTTAATTTATATTTGTCATTAAGTTTAAGAAATGCGCTATTAATTTGATAGTTCATATCTAAATAATATGTCATTGATTATAGTGTAGTAATTTAATGAATATATATTTTATGTTTTATTTATATTCTTTATACATGTGTGAGCTTCATGATTATATAATCTATTGTATATTAAATAATTATTTGTTCACTTAGATATAGGGATTAACGAGAGTCAATTTAGGGAACAGCACTTGCGTAAAGATTTAATCATTAATTCCATGTATTTATAATGCATCATAACCACATGGCTTAATCCTGTACATCTTTCCAGGGTTCTGTCCTTATACTCGTATTATACTATTAGATTATTTTTTTATTCCATCTGGTCTATGGTCATCCATTATCTCAGTTATTTCCTAAAATAAAGGTTTATTATATTTCCTGCCTGAATTCATGTTTGTAAGACTGCGTGTGTCTTCTAATTGAGCTGATAGATTAATGAGGGTAATTTGTTTCTATTTATTAGGAAAGTAAGTGTTAATACTACTTTAATGTTATATAGCTTTTTCTGTGCTGGTGGTTAATCCAATCATTCCCATTATTTTTTCTATACCCTTTAAGTTTGTTTCAGTGATGATGGTTAATTCAGTGAACATTCTGTAATTATGCTATTTGCTCTGTTTTAGGTTAGAAAACCAACAGGGTACTTACTGTTTTATTATTACTTGTGCAGATGAATACATCCATAGGTATATTATTGTTCTTGGTTATATAAATGAATGTTTGAGTGGAATCTCCATACATTGTGATGATGCTTACATTGATTCACTCATCCTTATGTTTATCACATGTGTTCTGTCATCAGCCATAAAAGAACATTCAAGTGTATTATTGTCATAATTTATATATTCCAGCTGAGTTAAAGTTCAAATTCCCTTTTTGTTTTATTAACTCATTATGATCAACTTCCATAGGTTTATTAATACAAATTGTTGTTATTATTATAATTTTGAAGTATAGGTGCATTGTTTTTGGCTTTGATATACTGGAGGTGCCATTGACTAAGTATTTGAATCTATCCTTGTTTCTATAGAGTTTAATTTAAACTCATTGGTAATAAAATCTTAGATTGTATTATTTATCTAATTAATGTACATTACTCATGCAGAAACTATTACATGTGATGTTATTTTATGTAATTTATTTTTGTTTATTTAATTTTATGAATATTGTGTTAACCAATTACTATTCTAATGTTTATTGAATCATAAATAAATGTTGATTTTATAATTTAAGTTATTTGTGCCATTGCTATTTGTCACACACAGACTCAGAAATCCAATGTAGTTAATAGATAATAAATATCAGAGCACATATAGTCCCTGATGATGTATGCAAGACCTACTGAAACATTCAAAAAATATCTTAATGCTTTTGTTCTGGGGTAATTCATGATGTATAAGATACAATAAAATCCCATTTATCTTCTACATCACCTCTGCTTTGCTTTGTTAATTCTGAAATATAATCCAGAATCTGTTATCTCTATTGATATTTGTGATATTAATATTGAAATTAATATTAATTGTGCTAGCCAGTATAACAATTGAACCTATTCTCTAATACTATAATAGGTGTTGTATTTACTCCACTAAGAGTTTCATTGCTATTGATTGGATTGGATTTGATATTTGAGTTAACAAAGAAAAAACTTAAAGTTCATATTACTCACCTTCCATTGCAAAGATTAACTTATAGAACATTTCATATTTGGAGCATGAGAATATCTGAGTTACAGCTAATTATGTTATGAAGCTAATTATATTTATTCACCATGTAATAATTAGTAGTTTTATAGATTATGCCAGCTTGTCCATGATCTGCCATTGAGTCTCAAGTAAATAAAATTGTAAATTAAGATTTGGGGATGTAGTTTTAAGACCCAATTGTTAGGGAGAATTATATTTAGTTAAAGATTTACACAAATTTATATTAGATAACTTAATGTATCCTTAAGTAATTTTATGATAAGTCTTTGCAGTTTATCCTGGCCATGACTGAATTATGTTGTAACAGCTCTGCATTGCATCATTTAATTTTAGCCTGTTACAGTCAAGGATAGGACTTTTTGGTCACAGTTTTTGGCTTCCCAACATGAACCAATTTGCCGTTGACTAACTTTTCAGATTTTATATATATATATGTTTATATTGTAATTGCTTTACTTGACATATCTGATTCAACTATTGTAATGTCTTTTTTTTTTTTTAAATACAATATTATTTTTTTCTTAACTTAAAATAGTTTGGCAGTACAGACATTGTCTGAATTCTTAGAGCCATGTAATAAATGTTTTTGTTAAGTATGTCTCACTTATTCATCAATTTTTGTGATGGTTGAAAAATTGAACAATATGAAATTCTGTTTTGTGTTAGAGTAAATGGCAGGAAAACTGTTGTAATGCTTGAAATAGCTTACAAGCAATCTTCTCTGGGGAAAATGCAAATTTACAAGTGATTTAATGGAAGATTTTCAATTCATCACATTCCAAATAAGAGCTGCAAATAAAGTTCAATATCAAAATGATGCTGATTTTGTTTTATATAAGTTGTATTATTCATCCAGAATTCATTCACAATGGTCAGGTGTTTTAGCTACAAGTTCTGAATTGTTTGTGTGATGCAATGAAATGAAAACACTCCAATTTGTGTCAAAGTCATAAGAGGTGGCTTCACCATGACAATGTGTCAGCTCACCTTGAGTGTGAAACAACATTCAACCAAAAATAAAATAACCCAGATTATTCATCCACTTTATTCACCTGATCTTACTCCATTGAACTTATTTTTTATTCCCATGAATAAAAAAATATCTCAAAGTAAAACATTTTGTGGACTTAAAAGAGGTGAAGAAAAAAATGATGGATGCATTAAAAGACATTATTTTGCAAGAGTTTCAAGATTGCTTCTAAAATAGAAAACACTTTTACACTGGTGTATTGTATTAGTGAATAGCACTTTGAAGAAGATTCAATTTATAACACATAAAAATAAATACACACTTTTTATTACAAAAGTTCAAATTATTTGGGGTACCTCCTCATATATCTAATATTTTTATTGTTAAAAGTTTGCTTGCTAATTGTTTCAACCACTTTTTTTTCACTATTTTATTTTTAAATATTTAAATTTTTATTACTTCATTTGTAATTAATTTTTTTATCTTTCATTTTTGACATTCTCTATAGCTTTACTCCTTTTTTATGTTCATGTTTATTTTTAATAATTTTATGAGATTTAATATCAGAATTTATAAGAAGTACTAAATTTTCTGTAGCATAATGTTTTCCGTTTAATGCTATTTTCCCCTTAATTTGTCATTTAATTATATATATATATATATATATATATATATATATATATATATATATATATATATATATATATATATATATATATATATATATATATATATATAAAGATGACTAAGCTTTATCTAGTTGTGAATTAGTTGAACAAATCCATCACACTATGTTGCAAACTAAAAAATAGAGTAGACTCAATTTTTCTTATAGTTTTTAATGTAAATAAAGCTAAGTTTACTAAAGATGTTGAAATTTCTTAATGGAATTAATATTAATATCAAGTGTAAATATGACAGTATCAGTTATAAAATCATATTTAATTAGGCAAAAAATAAAGACTATGTCTTATTTTTAACAACTCTTGCATCAATAGTCAAATATAAACAAATAATAATAAATATAAAATATTAATTTCACCCAATATTAAATATACATAAAAATAGAATAGAGATTATTTAGTTCCATCTAGCTATGAAATAATTAAACAAATCTACCACATTACTTCAACAACTTAGCAAGTTCAGCTGAAAAAATGTCATTCTGGATTTTTGAAGAATTGATACATGATGCAATTTTTAAAATAACTTGAATCAGAATTTTGGAAAAATTATCTAGTTTATATTTTTAGAAATATGAAATATCAAAGAATGTAATAAAGCTGAAAAAATAGTCATAATAACATTTTGGAATTTTTAAAAAAAATATGGTTTTAACATTTTTTAAAATTATTTTTATATTTCTTCAAAATTTCTAAATTTTAATTGATAATTTTTTATTTATTTTATTAATAGGTTCATTACATTCCTTATAAAATTTTCAGTAAAATGACATATAACATGACCAAAAAATCCCATAAAAGTTATTTCTTTGCAGGAATTTGTGTTCATTAAATGAAGAGAATGAATATGTCTTTGGGCTATAAATGACTCAGATTCTATATGTGCTGTAACTGAAGAGAAAAGGTTTAAATTTAGTACAATTTAGAATAATAATATGCAGTGCTCAAATTTTTTTATCAAGTGCATAGGATGTATGTAATTAAATAGAAAGGATTTAAATTATTATGTGCATATGTGAAAAGATGAAATCCTTTCTATTTAATTGATAATAATAATAATAATATACTTTTTATTATATCTTACCTTTTACATTGTGAAAAAGATTTCAATTTGTTAGGTAGAATTTACCTAAAATGTAAAAGCAAGCAATTACTATAAAATGATTGCTTACAAATGTTCACATTAACTATGCAGGAACAGAATATATATATATATATATAAATGCATATATACCTTACCCAACAGAGCTATTCATGACTCATCTTCTGATCACAAAGTTGAAGCAAGCACACTTAAAGTTGTTGGATGTAGATGTCCCATCATTGCCTATCTTAGTTTAGTTGATAAGAACTAAAACAGCCTCTCTGTATATTTTTGCTGTAAGTTTAATAAAATGCATGACATATCTACAAATATTGTAAGTAGAATATTTCAAAAAAAAGGGTGTTTAGCATAAACTACTTAAATCGTTTGTACACAAGTGTATAATTTAAAACCATCACTGTTATGGTGAAAAGCAGTTATCCAGAAGCCATCATCATTCTAATCAGCCAAAAAACTTTTATACCATTTTCTTAGGCAGACGACAACTTTATTTATGAATGTTGTAAAACTATTGATAGCACAGCTTGAGTATCCAGACACTGGCTAGCTTAAGTCATTTTTATCTATGTGAAACTCATTATGGTGCTAATGGTTATCTAAACAAATTTAAACTCACTTTTCTAGTTTTGAGTAATCTTAGTCACATTATATTACAACCAATAAATTTAGGGATTGCTATACAGCTTTGAATTTTATCACAACGATCTATATATATAGGGCTAATTTTATATTTTCATTGCTAGCATATAAATATTTACAATTTGATACTGGTTTATATATTTAGGATTTTATATATTCATTGTTATCATAGAAATAAACAATTTATGATTTGACGCACTTTTTCAATTCTGCGGGGGGAGGGGGTATATTTTTTTAAAAAAATTATAAAAATATTTATAGATAAAAAGTAAATAAAAATATATGAAATTTACTATTTATGTGATAAGAAGTTGTCTGGATGAAGAGCCTAGTATACTGCTAGTTTTTGTAGATGCAGATTACTTATCCTTTTTTTATTTTTTCATTCCTAAAGAAATTATCTTCTCTTAATATTTAAATTAGAATTGCTAGATGATAAAGTGTCTTGAGAATCCAAGGACCTAAAAATTAAAAAAAAAAAAGTCATTAATACGCAAATCGATATAAAAAAAATTTTTTCCCTTCTAAAATCAAATAATCGGGGGGGGGGGGTGAGATTAACAAAGAAAGGAAGAGCACTTTTGCATGTGTAGTCCACTCTCTTTTCCTTTTAATATGAAATGAAAACAAAATTATATTAAGAATGAGTAGTATTTACCCAACACTGCCTGTGTGCATTAAAGAAAATATGATTTTAAAATTGATAATGTCACATTTATATCTGGTACTAATATTAATTCCAATCTAAAATTTCAGCATATTCAACAAACTTAGCTTTATTTACATCAGAAATCATGCTATATTCTTTAGTTTTCTTATATAATGTGGAATATTTGTTTAATTATTTAATGCTATGCAAATGTAATATTTAATATATTGTATAGATTCATTGAATCATCTTTTTTGTTAGGTTGGAATTATTACTATTTAAATATCTTATATATTATGTACATATATAATAGGTCTGTACATGTCATTATTTATAGAAAAAAGAAAAAGAGGTAAAATTTATGGAACAACCAAGATTTATGAAGTCAAACCTCCTTGTGGAAAAATTAAAAAAAAGAAAAAAGAAAATGCCGTGGAAGAAAATAAATCTCCAATTCCCGTTGATCCTGTACCAGTTCCTGTAAGTTTTAATATGTTATATTTAAATGATTTTCTTATATTATTTTTGACTTTAAATGTATGATAATTAATTGTTAAAGCAAATTAAAAATTATCAAATTTTTTTTCTAATTTTCATTCTCTTTTTTTTTCTATGGTGTGTCTATATTAAATCAAAAAATAATATTTTTAATAAATAAATAAATAGCACATTAATTTTCACTCTGTTTATTAATGAGTGTATCATTATCTTTAGAAGACGAATTGATTACAAAAATAAGTCCTGAACAAACATTTCCTTCTAGAAAATTTGCAGTTGCTTTTTTTTTCTTCTTACATACAGCTTGCACTTAATAAATTTAATATATAAGATTTGAATAATTTATGGTCTTTATTTATTAAGAGCATGAAGCTATATCTGTCAATTAATTTATTATTCTAGAAGAAAGTTGATCATTATATCATAAAACTTTTAAAAATCAGACTAATTATCGAAAGTTATTGAAAGAATGGTATTTTCTAACCTAAAATTCATGGAAGGAGCATGTACTTTTTTAATTCCATTTTTTTACTTTTTATAAATAAATATTCATGGCAATAATTTTTCAGTTGGCAATGCATCCATATATATCACTGGTTTTTAATCTTGGGTCATAATCCAATTTGGATTTGAAACTAATCTCTCTATTTTTATTCAGCTTTGCTTATTTCACTTAGTTTTATTTTTCAATTATTATAAATCTAATCTTTTCGATTAATAAATATGTCTGAATTGTATACACAAAATTTGCATCAGGAATTATTGGCGTTTCTATGTACAGTATATGCTTTAACCATATACATAGTACACAACTATCGTAAAACAAACTCATATAAAGTAATGTATTTCTTTGATTTTGTTTGTAATTTCTTTAAACAAAAACTTTAATTATGAGTTTAATCAGAAGTATTACAAATTTTATAGTCTTGTTATAATTATATACCATTTATATACAGAATATATTTTCCAACACATATTTTTATTTATTTTAATTCTTATATATTTAATTATTTATTAATTTTGTTTAATACTCTTCATATTAAAACATTTTAACAAGTATCCAAAGTATTTTATACCATTATTGTTCTACAAATTTTTAGTAAAAAATGAATATAACTCTTTATGCTCCAATTTATTTTTTGATAGCAATTGTATTTCTGTGCATAAAAATATATCTTTCTTTTCATTAAGTTGTGTTTTTTCATATAATCATTAATTAATATATATATATTATTACTTTTTTTTAGTTTTGACTATGTTAATTTGTTAATTATCTGTTTGCTATCATTTATTTTTTGTTTATTTTATATTTTACTAACTTTTTCTTTTATTGTTTACCTTCTGTTTAGTATACTCTTATTTTCGTTAATTGTATGTACCTGTATTACACAGTAATGTAACTTAAAATTATTAGTTAACTGATATTTATCGCTAGCTAATGAATATGCAACTTAAATAAATATCTAATTCATAATTTTTTGCTTCACACCCTTTCTTCCAACACATTACTTTTTAATTAAAAAAAAAGAATTACTACACGCAATGAGAAGAGAATCTGCAGGAGACCAACGTATTTATTTAATTATTATCAATGTTAGCTATATGTGGGTAATATAGCTGTTTGTGCAAATATTTAGTATTCACTAAATTTGCATTGATACTTGGTCCATATCAGACAAAACAAGTGTTGCAGTTGACAGGTTGTAGCTCTAAGATAATTGATGCAAACTTTAATATATATATATATTAGATTAGATTAAGATGATGCCTTCACTAATTGTTGAATTCGATATCGATTAATACAAAATACATCACAAAGTATTTTTCTTATTAATAAAATTCAAATTACTTGATAAAGTAATCCTGATAAGGAGGATTCGGCAGAAAACAGAAAATTTCCCTTTATTTTCACACTTTTCATTGGTTTGCTCAAAACATATTGTGATATTCTGTTTTAGACATCATTGTCAGGCTAAAGATGAAAAATTTAATGATTATGATGTAGAGCTTCATGATTTATGAAATTGTATCTATATATAATTTGTGGAAAAGGCTTTCTTGGAACAATTATTGTGGAAAATATCAGTTGCTAAATTCAAAGAACCCTCAGCAGACAATAATTTAAAATATAAGGAAACTATTAAAAGTGGTATTATCCATGAGTTGATTTTTGACCAGCCCAGAAAGAATGTATCAATGTTGACACCTAATGATAACCAGCATTTAACAATTTAAAAGTTAACAAAGCAAATGTATGAGACAAATTCACAATAAGATGAATGTGACCATCAAATTAATTGTTATTGCTGTAGAAATCTGGACATGGAAGCTTGTAAATGCAAATAAAATTGAGGAAGGTAAAAAAATTGCAGATTTAAGAGTCATACAGCTCCAGTTTACAGAAGACCTAAAAAAAATTAGACAAAATTACTCATTTTACCAATTCTTATTGAGATCAAATGTTTGAATTTCAAAATTGAATTTCAGATTAGGTATCTCTCATGTTCTTAAGAACTGCAAGTTTATAATTTCAAATGCTTGAAAATCTCTTTTTAAAATAGCCATCCTACATGCAAAGGAATAAATAGCAATGAACTAAAGATTAAAAGAATTGCAAGTGTACAAATAAATCTTAACATTAAAGTTTGTAATTTATCAATTGTCATAGTTCTCAAGAAAATAAATCTGCTTATAGGCTGAAACTGCTCAGGTTATGTAGAATCAGCATTCACATTATTAAGAAAATTGACATCAAGAAAAATTTATAATAAGGTTCCAATACACATAGAGTTAAAAGAAAATGTCACCTAGGTCATTTTCAAGACACAGAATGTACTTTTTGCACAATGACAAAGGTTGAAGAACCACTGAATGAATTAATTAAAATATATATTTTGATTCATAATAAAAATTGAAAATGAGCTATGCCAATAATAGTAATAAACTAAGCCCAATGGCAAAATATGAATTTGTAGTGACTACTGAATGATTATTAATAAGAACCTTTAAAAAAGTGCTTATCCAGTACCTAATACCTAAGGAGTCATAGCTTCATTATGGAAATCTGCATTTTTCATAAAATTAGATCTCTGTGCTGTATTCTACCAAATACATGTATGAAAAGAAACATCTGAACAGTTAATAGTAACAATATTCTTGGAATTACTTAATTATAATCACCTTCCATAAGGAATTAATATCTCATTCAGTGTATTACAAGTCAAAATAGATATGCTATTAAAATGGATTTAAAAATATAATTGCCTGCTTTGATAACATATTAATTATGGCAGATTACAGAAGACACATTAAGAAATAGAGTAATGATATCTATAAGAAGACTCAATAAATTTGGAACAATGTTAAGTGCAAATAAGTAGATCTGGAATAGCAAAAGATAAAATAAAATTTTTAGACTACATTGTCTTCAATGAAGGAAAAAGTCCCCACCCCTGAAAGTTTAAAGCAGTTAAAAATATGATAGACCTAAAAATGTAAAAGAACTATAGGCATTTTTTAGATTAATAAATTAGTTTGAAATTCTTAATAGGCTAAGAGCATATTAATCATTATACAACTTACTTAAGAACAATAAAAATGGAAATGGACAACTATCCATTAAATGGGTTTTTTTTTTTTAAAAAAAAAAATCTCTTTTGACATTGATAAAATTTTAATATAATATGACTATGGTTTGGAAATAATTTTTTTTGTCAATCAATAACATCCAATGTCGAATTTGGAGCTGTGCTAACCATCCTACAATAAGTGGAAAAAGAGTGATTATATATGCAATATGGGCATTAATATAGGCATAAAGAAAATCCACTAATTTGATAAGGAGGCCCTTGTTATAACTGTTAACATGCATAAGTTTCATTATTATTTATGTGATCATTAGGTCATTATTATCATGGGTCACACACTTCTGTTAAAAATCTTAGAATAAACAAAATCTGTTTCTAATTACTTTAATTCATGAATACTCCATTGGCTTACCCTTTTATCTGCTTGATTTTGAACTTTATTTATCTAGAATTCCACAACATTAAATAGTAAGATCATATCAGCATGAACAAATAATGGTCAAGGCTATCAATTACTTAAAAGTGGGATCAGCAAAGATTGGTCTAAAAATGTTGGCAAAATTTGCTATTGTTCATCTGGATCATCTGTGAAAATTTATCTATATATAAAAGTTGCATTCTGAATGAAGGATATTCCTCTCCATGGTCATACAAAAGTTCTAAACTTGTTAAACAACAGACATTCAGGTGTACTGCAAGCAAAAGTACTTGCTAAAACATATATGTGATAACCAGGAATTAATAATGATATCGAATCATTTACAAGGAAATGGGCCAGTCTGCCAGACTAATCCTCAATTAACTAAGAAAGAATTCAGTTCATGGTCTTGAGTTGCAATCCATGACATATTCATGTCACTAATCGCAGTTCTTTTATGGATCATAGATTTTTAGTTTTTGTCAATGAAAATAGAAGAGATAATTAATAAACTTGTTGAAATATTTTCATGACATGTTTATCCAAAGATGCTTCTTACAGATAATGGCAGTGGTTTTACCTTAAAAAATTTGAAGACTATTTAGAAACCTGAAGGATTAAGCACATGTAGGCTCTGCTTTACTATTCTAATCTAATTGGTTAGCTGAAAATGTTGTTAAGCAGTTAAACCAATATTTAAGAAAGGAAAATACTTCTGTTAATAATGAACGAATTTTCAAAATATTATGGATACATATTATTCCACTTGTTGAATTAATTATTAATGGGAAGAAGGTTAAGAACTGAATTATTCCTTTACTAAACCATAGTTATACAAATTTAACTTAAAACATTAAAAAAAAAAAAAAAAACAAGACAAAATTTAGATCAGCAAAAATGTATGCAAAAGGTGAATTGGAGGAGAAATTATTTATCTACCATCAAACAAAATATTTAATGTTTAAAACAAAAGAAGGTGTAGTTTTTAAAAGTCACATTATGTGCATTATCAAAGTTCTAATAATAGTGAATTCAGAAAGTCCTAGTGAAAACAACAATAATCAGTAAAACATTACTATATATAATAAAATTGAAAATGAATTGCATGAAGAAAACAAAAATAAATCACCTTAGCAAACAAAAATAAAACTTTTAACATTGACAATTTTGTAAAATTATTAATTCCACAGATGAAAGTGATGTAAACAAAGAAAAAAATCACCAAAACTGCAAAGAGAAAAAATCCACTTAAATATCTAAAAGATTTTTGTTTTGTAATAGAACTTATAATTAAAAAATAATGGATTTATTTTATCTTTTCTTTTGTGTCTTATTATCTTTCCATTTTGTATAATGGGGAAGGGGATGTTATATATGTATATTTAGAAATGTTATTTAAATTTTTAAAAGGATTGAACTAGATTAGAAACCCTTATTTTTTAAAACAATTATTAGGCATTTGAAATTACTAAACTTTATTTAAAAGAATTAATTAGAATGATGCTTCCAGAGGTTTCTTTTTCTTTTTTTTTCTCATTCAGAATTAATAAATTCAATAAAAGCATGCCAGTAACAAGGGAAACATTGGCTTATTTTAATTGGTTAGTTATCCTTATTATCATATACTTAAGCATTTCAATTGATTGAATAATGCATAATCAATCTAACCTTTGTGATGAGAGATTAAAGAAAAACGTATTCTACCGTTATTTCATTTAAAGCAGTCAAACTAAATTTGTGCAATGCATATTTGATTAAGAAGCTAACTCTGGTTAGAAGATCACTATTCCAGGGAATATTACTATAAAAGTGTATGCCTGCAGAAGAAATCCATTATTTCCAGTTGGAGTTGTCACTTTCAGAAATCCATTTAACCTATCAACAAATTTCAACAGGAAATATAATTTCCAATTAAAATTCACAAGTAAAGACCTCAACTTCTTATTAAACATCACAAGTGACAGAGAAGATGCTAATTTCTAGAAGAATGTTGTCTAACATAAAAGCACCAAAATGATTTAGGTATGATTGATTTGATATCAATGAAAGTTCAACTTTTGTTTTATTATATGTGTCTGTGTTACAATTTTATTCATCATAATAATAGTGTATAATTTTCCTACATAACTACATGAATGGCCAATGTGACATTTATAAATAGTAATTCAATTGGGAAAATCAAATCATGTAGATTTAAGTTAATATAATATTTAACTACACTTGCATTGTATAATTAGAACTAATATTTATAGATAAATTTAGTTAACCTTCAAACTTAAATTTTAAGTCCTGTAAAACATGTACTTTTTAAAGCTCTTTAGAATCTTTTGGAGCAGCTAGACTTAATTGGGATCATGAATTGTAGTTCTTTCCTTAAAATCCCAAATAAAAAGAAATTCACTGTTTAGAGCATTCCACTTCATTCTTGATTGAATTCTTGACCAATCATAATTTTTGAACATCTGGAGTATATATACTGTCCTTGCAAATTAATGAAGATGTTGAGTTTATATCCTTAACTAATAATCTGCTAATTGCTTTTTTTATAATATTCCTTTTCCCTAATTAACTATTTTAAATCAGCATACATATTCTATACACATAGAAGTTCAATAAGATAATTTTCACTGTTAGATTATATTAAATACTTAGCAAGCTTGAAGAAAACCACACAATTTAATAATACTGTTATTAAAACTACAATTGTATCCAATATTAGCCATTACAAATCAGACAAGTTACAAGTCTACTTTCTATCAGAATGTAATAGAAATTACTGCAGTAATTGTAAGTCATATAATTTCAGAATATTTTTTTTGCATTTTTATTTAGTTATTATTTATTATCTCAGAGTAAAATATCATCCCATTATTATGCTTCAACTCTCTAGGCATTATATCATCACTTAAAATCAGATATCCATCATTAATATTTAACGTATTTTATTAAAACCAAATATTTAAGTATTTAATTTTGTTCTTGCTACTACTCTTATTTTTAATGTGACTTATAACATATTTTTTAAATTGTTGAAACATAAAATTTATTTTAGTTAGTATTTTCTCTAATAGATGGCAGACTGATGGAGGCTGCAATTTTCAAAATGATTTAACAAATTAGAATTAATCCATTGTAAAGCCTAAAATTTTTGAATACCATAACAATGTGTGGTATTTTTATATATATTGTATTAAGAAGAGTATATATATTTAGATGATATTCTTTTAGAACAGGTTAGTAAATTTTATGATTAAAATTTTCTTTGACGTTCAGCACTGAAATTAAAATTTAAATAAACCAAAGAAAAAAGTTTTACTAACATTTATTCTACTAAAAATTTTGAAAATTATTTTTAAAATGTAACATTAAATTAGTAAAAATAATGAAATAATTTTTTTAAAAGTAATTACCTCCTTAATATAAATTTTGTAGATTTGAGTAACCCTTACATACAAGTATATATGTGTAAAATACGATTCTTATTATTTGTATGCTTATATAAGATAAATTAAATGTAATAAATATGCATGTATATGCATATCTATGCAAGCTTATTGCAGTATCTTATGACCAGCAAGTAAATAAATGGACAAAGGCAGAATTTAGATAGTAAGATTATAGTTTAATACGAATAATTTTAACTATATACATTGCCTATTATAAGGTGTAATAAAATAATAAAAGGTCATGGTGACCTGCAAATAATAACCCTAGTCCTGCTTTTGGACTTACAGAGGCAGGAGTCTCTGACTTATAATTAAAACTCAGAATCATTAGATCAGGTTCTGGGGGTTTATATGCCCCTCAAGACTTCTGGAGTCTTTTACATTCCTAACCATATATGGTGTTTTCACATACACACAGTATTTTTACATTTCTCACCATATATGGTATTTTACACAGTTTTCTGACCCTATAAAGTCAGCTGAGCTTTCTATGATTTAACAACATTGCAATTTTACACAATCATTATACATAATTACTATACAGTTATTCTTATTTTACATATTCATTATATTTTACAGTTATTATTTTTATTCTACATTATTGTACTCTTATTATTATACAATTAGTATTCTTATTTTACATATTCATAATACATTACAGTTATTAGCCTTATTCTACATTATTGTACTCCCATTATTATACAATTATTATTCTTATTTTACATACTGTTATTATTATACAATTATTATTATTATTATTTTACATATACATTATATATGTATACCTTTCTTGACCTTGAATACTGCACTCCTTCCCCACTCCAGAAGTATGGTTTTTCACCTAACAATGTCTTTGAGATGAGACGGGGGATTTCTAGTCCTTGCCGGTTGCTGGCGGTCTTTGCTGTGCTTCGCCAATTTGCTGTTTGTTGATGGTGGTTTCGATGCGGCTATCTCAGCTTCAGAAGAGTTTTCATCTGTTGGCAATTCTCGTCTTCTCAACTGATTTTTAGGTTTCCGCAGTTTTACACACTCATCAGTTTCAATTTCAGCTAATTGATTTGCGATTTTACTTGTCATGGTTGCTTTTTCAAAAGTCTTTTTATTTTTGTTCAGTGACCAAATGTTATCACCTATTTCAAAACCTTTCCCTCCCATTACTCTCTCGTTACTTTTTTTGCCTGGGAGGCAGCAAGATTGATAATTTGTTTCGTATTTTCTTTTGAAACAGAAGTTCAGCTGGGATTTGGTATTTATCACAATTTTTAATATATAGTTCGATGTCTATTTATTCCTGGCCACCATACACAGTTGCGTGCCAGGTTTATTGTCTAACTATCCCTGGATGAGTTTGATGTAGTAATCTATGTATTTTTATGTGACCATCGCTAGGTATAAGCACTTTGTTGTTCATCAATATACAGCCTTTGTTTACGGATAGTTTTTGTGTAGTTTCCACAATTGGTTCCTATCCATTTTTTAAGAACTCTGTAGCCGGAGTCTGTGTTAGTCCATTCTGCTATTACTTGATTATTAATACTATTTGGTCCTAGCTGAACATTGCAATTTATGAAGACTTTTGTCCTGGGCACATCAGCTTTATCTGGGCATCTAGATTATGCGGCCACATGCAATATGTTTTTTCTCTGCGATTCTGTGTCGATTAATTTTACGTTTATTGTAATTTGATCGGCTTTCTTTACAGTAGTGTTTTTTATGTAGCTACATTCCATTGCTTCGCACGTAAGTTCTCTGTTGGTCTTTTTATGGTGGTGCCATCTTTCAGGATACTCTGCTATTTCCCGATAACTTTCACTTTCTGGAATATTGCAATCACGGGCTTTGTGGCCGATTTTTCCACATCGGAAACATTTAATTTGTTTATCTGTTTCGAATTTAACTCCAAACGTTTTAAATATTGTAGCTTGAAGTGGTTCTGGTCTCGTGAAACTTCTGAACTCTCTCACTTGGTCAAGTAGCAATTCGTAAGCTGTTCCATGTCGGATTGCTTCCTTGTAAGTTAGATCTTTTATTGCTAATAAGATCTACCTAAAATGGTCATCTATTATTCTATATAATAACTGCTCAAGGAGAGCTTCCTCTAAATATTTACCGTAAAGACATGGCTTTGCCATCTCTCTTAAACCAATGTAATATTCTTTTATTTTCTCATTCTTTCTTTGCCTTCTGCCTCTAAAGTGCAATCAAGCAATAAATTTGTATGGCAGGGGATTGAAATATTCATTTAGCTGTGTTACGAGTTCATCATATTTCTGCGTCTCTGGCAAATTTCCACATAGTTTGTTCACTATTTCGATTACCCTCTGGCCTGTGAAGCACTTTTAACAGTATTCTCGGTAATACTATTTAGTATAAAGTAATTTTTGATCCTCTGAACATACAGTGGCCAATCACTTGGATTTTCTACATTAAATTCGCATATCCCAACTTGTGATATGCTCGCCATTTCTTTGTTGATTCAAATCCACTTACAATTTGTCTCAGCTTGCTGTTTAGACAGTTATTTTCAGATTCGATCCTATGATGACCAAGCCAACTTTTAATGTAGTTCCGTTCCTGTATTGACTGCACTTTCTTTCAGATTCAATTCCTGTGTTGACTGCACCATTTTGCAGTGTCTTATGACGACAGCAAGTAAATAAATGAACAAAGGCAGAATTGAGATGGTAAGATTATAGTCTAAATACGAATAATTTTATCTATATACATTGCCTATTATAATGCGTAATAAAATAATAAAAGGTCATGGTGACCTGCATATAATAACCCTAGTCCTGCTTTTGGACTTACAGAGGCAGGAGTCTCTGCATTATAATTAAAACTCAGAACCATTAGATCAGGTTCTGGGGGTTTATATACCCCTCAAGATTTCTGGAGTCTTTTACATTCCTAACCATATATGGTGTTTTCACATACACACAGTATTTTTACATTTCTCACCATATATGGTATTTTACACAGTTTTCTGACCTTATAAAGTCAGCTGAGCTTTCTATGATTTAACAACATTGCAATTTTACACAATCATTATACATAATTACTATACAGTTATTCTTATTTTACATATTCATTATATTTTACAGTTATTACTTTTATTCTACATTATTGTACTCTTATTATTATACAATTATTATTCTTATTTTACATACTCTTATTATTATACAATTATTATTATTATTTTACATATTCATTATACATTACAGTTATTAACCTTATTCTACATTATTGTACTCCCATTATTATACAATTATTATTCTTATTTTACATACTCTTATTAGTATACAATTATTATTATTATTTTACATATACATTATATATGTATACCTTTCTTGACCTTGAATACTGCACTTATAATAAAGACGTTTTTAGATATTAAAATAGTTTTTAATTATGCAAAATTGCAATATAGCAGTCATTTTTTTACTAATATACCTATATAGAAATGTTGGCTGTTTTTTTTTTAAATAGATGGGTTCTTATCATACAATTAATTGTTCATTAAGTATTGAGGAATTTGGGATAATGACTAATATATTAGATACTCTATATTTCAGTTTTTCTTTTATCCACTGTGTGGACCAATGAAGCCATGAGACAGTAATGATAGGAGATTCACTAATTAGAGGATCACATGATCACCATTTCTTATGCTTGCTCATAACTGTTATTAAAACAGGAAAAATTCTCCATACAGTAGTGCCACTCAGTCCAAGCTAGAGTAATCAATGAATGCCAGAAGACTTGTGCATAAAATCCCTATCTAGTGCCTACTCATCCAATATCCCAGACTAGTTTCTGGCTGTAGCCATCAGTGAGGAACCTTGGATCTGAGAGCATTGCACCTAGATCTTAGGATCTAATGCAACCCTCCAGCAGCCACCTTTTATCTCTACTTAACTACAAAACTGTGAGAATAAAATTGAAAACACAATAATATTTTCAATCTAAGATCATTAGCTTATATAGTCATATAGTTCTGAACTCAGTTCAGTACTAATACATTTTGGTGTCTTTGGTTCTTTAATAACCATAGCCACCACTATTCTATAGGCATGATTGGTATTAAACCACTAAACATCACATGATCACCATTTCTTGTGCTTGCTCATAATTGTTATTAAAACAGGCAATATAGCCACTGGAGATAGTCAAACTATAATGGAGTGTAACAGTAGCATATATATGAATGCCTACTTAAGAATATACCGAGTTTCAAAAAAGGGAGGAAGAAAATAATTGTCATAAGGGATATAAATGGGCATAGCATTGATGATGTGGATAACAAGAATGGGCAACTTTTAAAGAATATTTGTCAGAGAATGAATTTGAGCATTGGAAATTTATCAAATACTTATGAGGGAAAATACACATGATCTAGAAATAATATATTTAACACAATAGATTATATATTAGTAGAAAAAGAGGGAATGAATAAAGTATGGAAAATTAAAGTGTTTGATAATGAAGAGAGAGTATATAATAGTGATCATAAATTTCTTTATAATAGAAATGGTTAGTAATATGATGGAAAATAGTAATAAAATAAAAAGGATAATGAAAGATCTGGATGGAGTATGAATAAGAATAAGTTAGAAGAATGTAAAATAAAAGTAGAAGAAATCATGGAAGAGTTTGTTGGGCGTAAATATAAGGACTGTTGTGGTGAAGTAGAAAAAAGTGTTTAAAGGGTTTTAGATAAGAATATTCAGAAGAATAAAAGTAATAGAAAAGTGAGAGTTAGTAAAAGTGGAAAAGAGAGGGGGAAAGCATGCAGAGAATATAAATGTGCTATTAAAAACAAAGAAAGTGAAAAAGATGTTAATTAGGAAAAAATAATTTTTAAAAATGGCTAAAATAGATAATTATAAAGAGAGAATGAAATTAAATAATAAATTATTGGAGGATAATAATAAAAATGGAAGAGATGGGAGTGAAAAATTTTGGAAATATATTAAAAGAAGGAATGTAGGGGGGAGAGAAATAGCATTACTAGATGATGAGGAAATAGAGTGTAGCTCTAGAGAAAAATTAGAGATAATCTTAAATAAGTATGTAATGGATATAGAAAAGATGTTATCTGTGAAAGACAGAGTGATAACAAACACAAATGTCATCAACAAAAATCAAATTATAACTAATTTAAAGTGATTAATTAAATCTTCATGCTCGCAGTTGCAAATGTTTCAGATTTATCTATATATATAATTTTGGTGAAAAGAATAGAGTGGATCCATTTTATCTTTTAAAAAGACTTTATTTTGTGTTTGGAAAGGAGAGTATTCATTATAATTAGTGTTCAATCTGTAAAGCGCATGTGCTGTGGAGTAAGCTACAGTTATTATTATAAAATTATATAGTAATAGAAATATTAGGCTTGCAAAAAATGAATTAAATGAGGCAGAGAAGGGAAGAGGTTTACACGGATGGGCAACAGAGATTATGATGAATTTATGCAATAGGGCAAAAATAAATCTATCATCATGTTTAAAAAAGATAGCAGAGAAGAGAGAATTTCCAGATAGCTGGAATAATACAAGAATAAGGCTATTATTTAAAGGAACAGGTAAAGATCATAGAAAGTTAAACAATTATAGACCAATAGCAGCAATATGAGTGTTATATAAAGTTTTTGCATATATGATGACTGAAAGGGTCACAAAATGAATGGAGATAGTTTATTTATAGTTACACAACTTATAGATATGAATAGGAATACAGGTAGTTAGTTATATATGGTTTTTATAGATATAGAGAAGGTATATATGATAGAGTAAATAGAAATAAATTAATTGTAAATTTAGTAAATTTGGGAATGAATAGCACTTTAGTAAATCTTGTTAAGAGATTGTATGAAAATAATTACCATACATATCAATTACAAAAAATTAAATCAGAGTTAAAAATGGGATAGCACTAAGGCAAGGAAGCCCTGTATCACCTATTTTGTTTTTGTTATATTTGAAAGCAATAGAAAGTCTAGAAGGGATAGGAATACCATTCATAGATGGCAAGGAGTGCATACCTTATCAGGTCTTTTATATGCTGATGATATTTTCTTGTGCACAATAAGTAGGGAAGATATGAAAGTTCTGCTGAAGACATGCACAAAGTGGGTAAAGAGATCGGGGATTAAATTTAGTGAAGAAAAATCAAAAGTAATGATGATAAATGTTGAAGAAAAAGAAGAGAAGTCTTTTTTATTGGGAATATAAAGTTAAATGTGGTGGATAGGTATAATTACTTGGGAATCATCTTAAGTAATCAGAGAAATAGCTTGGATGATTGGGGGGGGGGGAGATAAATGAAGCAAAGAGAAGAAAGGGAATGATAAAGAAATTAACAGTGTTTTCATATAATAAATATGATGTAACTAGAATTGTATGGAATGTAGTGGCAGTAGCACGGTTAACTTATGGTAATGATGTATTAGCAAAGGAGTGTTAGTTCACTTAGAAAAAATACACATAGAAGTAGGAAGATATGTATTCGATGCAGATGTGTGGGCAGCAAGGTCAAGATTTTATATGAGAGATGCAAAAAGCAAAATGAAAATTTTTGGTATATTGCAATTTATGGATAATAAGAGAATAGCCAAAATATTATTTAATTGGGTTATGAGCAAAGGACAGGCAACAAAATGGGTGAGAAAGATAGTATGGTATGGAGAATATTTGGGTAAAGACTTTATGTCAGTATACCTATACAAAAAGTGGGATGATTATGAAAGGAGAATTATTGAGTGTTATAGTGGCATGAAATGGGATAGAAGAATAAATGCATTAATAAAGAATAGGGAGTTGGAGAGATGGAGAACTAGCATGGAGAGTAAAAAGAGTTTAATATATATATATAAATAAGCAGAATATTGGTGCAGGTTACTTTATGATAATAGCAAGGAAAGTAGTTTACTGTTTAAGGTTTGATCAGTATCTTTAGAAACTAGGGAATACACATATATATGAAAAAATATGGGTGATTTAGTCTGTAAGTTATGTAAGGAAGGCATAGAAAATATTAGACTCCGATAATTGAATGTAAATGCCTACAAGTAGAAAGAATATAAATAATGAAGTTGTGGGAGAATAAATATAAACAAAGTGATTATACAAAAAGTGGGTTCTTGGTTTTTATGTTGGGTTTGGGAAAAAATAAGGAGGATTAAGATATAAATGCCATAAAGTTGTTAAAGTTGTGGATATGGGATGGAGTAGGATAGAGAAGAATATGGGAAAAGATTAGGGTGGGAAATGAAAAGGGAAGTTAAGGTAGCTAACAGGTTTCTCTGGGCATATAGACTGAGAGATTCCTGACTCCAAAAAAGGAGAACCCACAGTGCACTAAATTGAAAATTAAGTGTACTTAACATTTGCCCATATTTAAATATATAAATACTGGAACATAGATTTCTACTTTTACAACATTTATCTGTAATTAAATAAAATAGTTTTTTTTTTTTAATTTTTACAAAGTAATTAAAAAATAAATACAAAAAATGTTGAAAAATTTAATATATATATATATGTATTTCATAATTGAAAAATAAAACATTTTCCCATAATCCTAAATCGACAGACATTTGACTGTCAACCATCAAAAGCATTATGTTGATCTGGTAACTTGAGAAAACACATAAGTGATTGAACATTCATGGATTAATGCCAAGCTCAAAATTCTGAAGAAAATGAGAAGCCTATCCACTGAATGATTACAGCCTGATATGGATCACATATACTGGAAAATATCTTTGCAAAACAGAGGTAAAGTAGACCTTCTTCTAGCTTTTGTTTTGGATGTTTCACTCTGTTTATTACTGGTGATCAAAATAAAAAAATTTCATTTTACCTTTTTTTATTTTTTGTTATTAATCCAGTTCATTTTTATTGTTTTAATATATTATGTATTGATTAAGTAACACAATTTCTTTTTTTTTTTTTTGAAAAAATAAAAATTATGTTATTTGCAATTAATTAGTCCTTTAGTACTATTTTCCTAAAGTTTCATCATTTATGAAATTTTAAAAAATAAGTAATTTATAATTAATAAAAAAAAATTAAAAATATCTAATTTATAATTAATTTGTACTTTAAAATTATGTACAAATTTTCAGAAAATATTTAATTTATCAATTAGTTTGTGATGCAATGCACTGTGGCTTCTCCTTTTTTTTTTTTTTTTTTAATCGGGAATCTCTCAGTCACTATGCCCGGAGAAATCTCTTAGCCACCTTCCCTTTCCATTCCAGTATAGCATCAGTGACTCCACATAGTTAGTAAAACCAGAAACTCAAACAAAAAGTTAATATATAGCACATAATGTATCAGAATCTATATTATCTTTATACAATGCCTACTGTTGCAGAAATTTTACATTTTGAAGATTATATACATAAATTACTTAGGCTTGTATGACTTGTAATTGAAATTTATTATGTTTGCTCAGTTTATTTGTATATACTGAAAACAATCTTATGTAAACAAACAGAATTTTGATCTTTTAATGCACTTCTATATTGAATTCTGTAGAATCATGAAATACTCAATGTAAAAATGTTTAAATCACCCTCTTTCATTGTTATATTACTCATTCATTAGGTGTTATAATGTTGATAGAAAGTGTGCAGTATAGTAAATATTTTCAAGCTTTAAAATCAAACCTTATTCTCACAATAAATATGTAATATTAATAATCAGCATTAAGCTAATGCATATGCGCTTTGTAGATTTCAATTATAAATGAATACTCTGATGTGAAGATTTAGATGACTTAATTATAGAAAAGGCATGATCATACTAAGAATGCATGTACATAAATTATCACAAACTATCTTCTAGTAGCAAATTTCTCCATACAATACTGTTACCTACTGCAAGGCATAGTAATCAATGGATGCTAGAAAATTAGTATATTAAAATCCCTATTTAGTGCCTATTCATCCAATATTCTCAGACTAGTTTCTAGCCAGTGGCCACAAGCTAGGAACTAGTCTGAGAATATTGGATGAGTATGCACCATATAAGGATTTGTTAGTAACTAGTCTGGGAATATTGGATGAGTAGGCACTAGATAGGGATTTATACACAAACCTTCCTGCATCCATTGATTACTCTGGCTTGCACTAAGTGGCGCTACTGTATGTAGAGTTTTGCCACTGTGATCACCAAATTACTTTCTAACTGATGACTTTCATCAGTGGAAAACTTTTTGACCACCTCTTTCAATACATTTATATACTGAGTAGATCCATTATTGTCAGATAAACTATAGACTTAAAACCCTGATTCCTATATTATAAATGATAGTCCATTACATATGTATATTGATCCACATTGGTCTCATGGCACACAATAAAATATATTTAAAGTTTAGAAAAAAAAAAATGAACACAAATAAAATTTATATATTTAATTATTTATAATAAAATTAAAAATAACTGAAATATAAATATTTCTTGATATTTACAAATTATTTAAAATTAAATATAAAAAGTCTCTTTAATACAAATATTTTATTTGCCTTATTACTGATTTTGATAAAAATCTAAATTATTAATGTAAAAAAGAAAACTATTTTTGTTTAAAACAAAGACTTTTTTTTTTTTTGTAATTATAGAGTTAATTCTAATATATTTTTACTTAAAGAATCAAAAGATCTTTTTTTAATTAAGAAGCTTTTTGGTTTTGATGAATGTAAATTAAAAAACAAAACAATTATAATTTAGTTATTATCTTATTTTTTTTAATTAGTTAAGAAGGAAAAGTGTTACTTAATCATCTGTTTTTAAATTCCATTGTAACCATTATAAATAATGTTCATTAATATAGAAAGCCAGCTACAAAAGAAGGATAATGGCTGCTAGTTTCCATGTTGGACAAGTTGAATTTCTGGAGAAATCTGGGATAGCTTCTATGTGATGTTTCAAAGCCCAATATATATGTATTGCCGCAGCTAAGAAGCAAATTAATTTTGAGAGACTCGCATTATATGTTATATGTATAAAAACACAAATGAAAGAAATCTGTTACTAGATCTATTTTAAAAATGTAAAAGTATACAAGCACTGCTAATAAAAAACAACTATTGGAAAAATACATATATACTATGGATGGTAGATAAATACAGTGCAAAAAGGAAAAGAAAAAAATTCCACACAAGTTATTTTACTTCAATTTGTTTTTGGATACTTTTAAAACAACTTTTAAATAAAGTGAATAAAATTAACCAGCTAATGCATCTAAAACATTATTTAATTAAGAAATTTATGTTCATATGTTGTATGTCCAGAAACCCTGTTAACCAAGTTAAATATCTTTCTCTAAATCCTTACATAACATAGTAATATCATCTATTTCTTAACTTTCTATTACCAATTATTTCTCTAGCATTCGTTTTTTCTCCTATCCTATTTCAATAGAAGTTATTTTGCTTCACCATTCTGTACTCTTATTCTCCAATTTCATTGTAAAGATTTAACAAAAAATTATAAAATCTTTAGCTTTTTATTTCTCTTCACCTTGAAATTTTTCTCATTATCCATGTAATTAATCCTGATTCTATTTTAATATTCTACATTCCAAAAGTCAATTGTATTATTCTCTCTCCCATCTTAATATAAATTATATCTATACTCCGAATTCTTATTTCACTTTCATCTTCTTATCTGGTATCTAAAACTTTTAGCCCTTGCACTAAAGAATAATAAATTATCTTCAGTGTTATCATAAATCCTTTTATATTTTATATAATTTTTACTTTTTTATAGCTCCAATTTTTCTTCGTTTTCTGTTACTCTAATTCTTTTTCTCTCAACAATTTATTTAATCTTTTTCCTCATACATTCTCTACACATCCCATTTCTAATATAAATAAATGATATAAATTTTGCATATTTGTGAAACCTTTCTTGCCTAAAAGGTGTTTGTTGCCCTTTCAGCATAGTCTAATTAATTATTATTATTACTAATCTATTTTTTATTTATTTATTGAAACTTCACATTTTTTAATTTACTTTTTCCTCTTTTTTTAAAAAAAACACCTTCCCATTTTACCTTATATAGCTTTATTTACTATTCAGAATTTACTACCAATGCAGCCTACTTGCGTCTTTATGTATTCTTTCTAAAATTTTCTGAATTCCCTAGCCAATACAAATATCACCGTATTAGAAATTTAGATTTTTCATTTCAATAAACATTTATTTACTAAATACTATGATTATACAGATATTGTACTTGTTATAGGAAGAAGTCATGGGAATTCCTTTGATTATTGTTCCGTGGATATGAGGAATGGGTTGCACATCAAACCAGATCGTTTTCAGTCTTAGCTTATTGATCAATTTGTTTCCCAAATTGTTTGAGTACGGGTAGTGGTGAGTTATCTCGTTGTGAGTTGGGAATTAACTTCTGCTTTTCGTGTGGAGTTCTGGGATGTCGAGAAGAATCCACCTGTCTTCTACAATTTCTCACTGAATTCTCCACATTTCTATATTAACAACTCTATATCTTCTATATTATTTGCAAAAATGACTTTAGATCTTTTTTTTTTTTAAAAAAAAAAAAAGTTTTTGACATATTATATATTCTTTTCTTTTCAACTACAGAAATTGCAATCGATCCTTAATCTTTCTATCGTAACCGTCAATTATTTTAGAAGCAAAATAATAATTATGTGATGTGATATACTGTAGCTTCTCCGTAAACGAAGTCAAGAATCTCTAAGCAATTATGCCCAGAGAAACTTGTTTATGTTTGCATATAGTAGTGTCATCAAGTGACGATATTTGAAATCAATTTTTTATTTTAATAAAATTTTTAATTGTTCAGTTCATATTTAAATACTTGTTTTAAATAAAATTTAATTAACAGAAAATTTTTATTCGTACATAATATTATTTGTAACAGTTAAGCCTTGTAATTAAATGTTTTTTTACTTCATTTATTTAATTCTAATAATTTTAATTTTTTCTCAAAAAAATGTAATTCAATATAAATAATACATACAACATGGCATTGGTGGTCGAGAGGTCAGCGCGACTGCCTTGCACTTGCAGGCAGTTGCCCGGGTTGCGGGTTCGCGGCCGATGCTATGACACTTAAGAAAAACACGTCACTAAGAAAAACATTTCTTAGTATATGTGTTGGTATGCATTATTGATATTGAATTTTATTTATTTAAAAAATTATACTTAATATATATAAACTTATAATCAGAATATTTTACAATTTTTTTTCTTTTTCAGTTAACACTTTTTTTTTTTTTTTTACATTTTTCTTTAATTTATTTAGTACTATTATTCTTTTTATATTTTGTTTTACTTTTTTATTCTGAAATTGACAAATTTTCCTAGTTGCAATATTCTATTGCTTATTTTAATGGGAAAGCATTCAAAAGAATCATGAGTGATTTTATTTGTTTTTTCATTTTGTTTATATTATATATCTTGTTTTTTTTTTGTTTATATTAATAATGAAATTCTTTTGTGTATTATTCAAGAACAACTAGATATTTAATGCCACTATCAGAAGGTTCATGTCATTCTTTAACATTAAGTTTTAATATTTTATACTTTTTCTCTGATTAAGCATAAAATCAAAGCAAGTAGGAATATATATTTTTAATATTATGGAATTTAAATTTCTTTTGATCCTGATTAAATGGTGTTTAAGACAGATGATAGTTGTAGCAAAATATGTTTATTTCCAGTTTTTAAAGTATTTACAAATTTTAATTAGTGGCCACTGTTATCTTTTGCATAAAATTGATATGTGATCTCTATATTAAATTTTAATTTGACCTCAAAAAAAACTTACTTACAGATATTATAGTGACAAAGGTTAAAAAGAAATTTCGAATAAGACTGGGAATCATTGTAATGAATATAGCTTTTGTTGATGAATAAAATACTTTATCCTGGAAAGTTTTCAAGAATGTGCCTGCATTTAAATCATCAAAAACATTTCTTTGTGTAATCATAATGAATGAGCTAAGAAAGATAATCATTCAGGATATTATAAGAAGCATAGATAAGAATTGATATGAATCAATAGATTTTGTGAATATAAGAAGTGAAATTTTAGATGCCAATTTATTAATAGCTTTATAGTCATATTTGAAAAGTCTATATTCCCTTGATAATTTTTTATGTGCTTCTAAATGCTATCTAATTGCATAATCATGAAAGAATTAATCATTTTATTTTTTATTACTTAATATAACTTAAAAGATAGAAGGACTTGAACTTAATGTGTGAAATATGTTACTTACCAAT
Organism: Epiperipatus broadwayi; assembly: GCA_028023455.1. Lineage (NCBI taxonomy): Eukaryota > Metazoa > Onychophora > Udeonychophora > Euonychophora > Peripatidae > Epiperipatus > Epiperipatus broadwayi. The sequence continues at coordinate 10,970,051 of JAQFVV010012417.1, forward strand.
TGTTTGTGTACTGTCATTACCTTAGTCATATTGAATGGAATTTCTAAGAATATTGTTAAATATGTCTAAAGTAATAATATATTTTTTAATGGCTGATTTTCATAAAGTTGATTTTGCTGGTTAGAATTATTAAGCAAAATTGTTTTTGAAATTGAATGAAAATGCTGTTGGTCATAAAGCAGTCTTTGAAAATCAGAAGTATAATCAGCAAGTTAGATTATCGAAACAAATATATCTAAGGGAAGAAGTTAAAAAAATATTGTAGCTTTCTCTAGTATTTTTTTTTTAAAAAATAAATATTTCTTTCAAATAATAAGTTATCTTTTTAAGTTATAAACAATGATATGGTGTCATATATTTGTTAGTACAATTTCATAAATAACTTTTAGGAGTTAGAAATAAATATTTGCATTCAGGCTAAGTCAGTACAGGAATATAAAAAAGTGATCCAGGTTATGAGAACTAATATGGATTAAAATCCAACATAATAAACTTATATTGGCTTGTATAACTAACTCATTGTTTTTGATCAACACAACTGCATTAATAATTTTTTTTTTTGCATTTATTATGTATAGCAGTGAGTTTTTTATTGTAACTTTATGGAAGATAGCTCATTAATACATAAAGAATCTGAGGTTACAATGATTCTATAACTGCCACATTAGGGCTGAATTATGGGGGAGATGGGAAACCATCATCATCCCTAAATAAACAAATATAAAATTAAATATACAATGAATATAATGAAGACAAGCATGAGAGATCAGCAAAGAACTAATTATAAGTTCTCCAGCATTACAGAGAAGAAGAAAAATCATTCATCATCATAAATGGTCAAAAAAATTAAATCAAAAGTCAGACAGGATTAGAAAGTGGTCCACTATAAATCAGGTATAGACCAGACTAATTATTTAACCCTTGCCAAACTTGGAGAGATTATATAAACAAACAATAATTTGGATGCACAGACTCAGGTGCTAATCCATCAGAATATAAATTTAAAAAAATAATGCTGGGATACAGAAACATACCGATCATCATCAGTGCCTTGGTCATTTAGTACCATTAATGTACTGGCCAACTATAAACTTAATTTATAATAAAAAAACTAAATAAAATTTACTGCATGGACTTTAAAGGATATTCCTTCATGCCAACCATCATCATCATCTGGATTTCATAACATTAAACATAAATCCCAATCATATAACTTAACATTATATACAAATCCAGCTCAGTCAGTAAGAGATCTATAACCATTACTGTGAGAAAGAGATAATACTAATATATAATAATTTATATTTCAAACCTATTTTAGGTTTGAATGAATTCACTGGAGTAACTTAATGAAATATAAATTTATTAATTAGAAACTACAATAATAAAAGGAAATTAAGGGCTCCTAAATACACTCTAAATATAAATTCAGCATTCTGATTTTGATTCAAATAATACAAAAAAATGCTATTACATTATAATTTATACATATATCTCAATAGGTTTACATAAAACACACCTATATATAAGCACTCAGATGTGTTGTATAATAATTTAAAATTAACAACTTTGAATTGTCATATAACTAAAAATAAAAATTCATTTTTATAATACATAATTAATTTTAACATATATGTGGTTGATGACTGATTTTAATATATATGGATCTACATGACACGCATTTAAATGTGTATGCACACTGATATTTCATTAGTTAAAAAATAAACTTGTTAAATCATATTATATTTTCACAAGACATAATTTGATGTTGAAAAATATGCATAAAATTCACACATGTGTGTATTATTATCCCCTTACAAATCAAAGTTATTAATTAATTCATTGTTTCTAATGATAATTAAAAGTTCTTTTTTTAATATATATATTATTTCTTTGACAGTCCTTCATAAAAGTTTTTTTCTTTTTTTTCAGATTACTATTACTTATAACCATCTTTGAAAATGTACTAGAAAGTTATTTTGTTCTCCATTATTGAAAGATTTTTGGAGTTTTTCTTTTTTTAATAAAATAAAACTGGAAATGTATCTTAGTTTTATTGAATGATTTAGACAAAGTTATTATTTTTAAAACTTGTAATTTAAAGATTTTAACTGTGAAGTTATTTTAATAAATATTCTACTCACCAACTGTACATATTATATATATATGACTGACAGCAAATTATATGTTTGTGCTTCTCTGCATATAGATTAATCAGCATATGACATAACATGGTAATGTTACAGCAAACCAATTAATACTGGAATCTTTCAGTATGCTGATCCATTATAATCATGTCTGTACTATAGTAATATAGTGTCCCATTGACATTTTTGTGGAAGATATAAATCAAGTAATTTGACATTTAGCCACTTCCATTTAGTATCTATAATTTAATAGAGTTCAGGCAAGCTGTCTAGTACATGTATGGGCTATGAACCACATAAAAGCTGGATCTTGACTCCATGTAAATACAAATTACCATTGTGACACTAGCAGTAGCAGCTAATTTGTACTCTCAACCTTCAGTTATAACTTCATAATGATAATGCTGTCTATTGTTGTAAGTATTATGAATGATTCAAATCCACCTTTTTATACTGTATCATGGAATTTAAAAAAAAAACAGTAATTAAACGTATGTTTTCTTTCTCTTGATTAAAAAAAGTCAATGATTTTTTTTAAATTTACCTTAATTAAGTACCAAATTTTTATCTAAAAGTATTTCTTAATTATTTTAACATCTTTGTAGGATTTCTATCAAAATATGTTATATAAGCTTTAATTTAAAAAATTTCTTAATCTAATTAAAATAGGTATCCTGTATATCTATTGTAACATAAAAACATGTTTGTTTTAATTATCAAAATCAGAGTAAAACATTAAATAGATTTTTTTAAATGTTTAATTTATATTTTTTTAAATTCAAAATTATTATATAACTCTTAACCATTATTCCAGTGTAATATAGAAAATAGTTACAAAAAAATGTGTTTGTGTTTATTTCTACTTTTTTTTTCAACTTTATATATATACATGCACACATACTACTGTGTTATTGTATGCCATGAGACATATAACCATTTTAATATATTACTAGTGTCTGTACATATATTGAGAAGTAAACTCTAAGTGTATTATTGATAATGGATATACCTTTGACTTTGAGTTATGTTGAAGAGAATATACATAAAGAAAACACATATTATGTAATAATAAAAAATTAGCTAATTTTTTTAATGTAACACTTATTTCAGATATGTTTTAAGGGGAAAAAAAACACTTGTTTTATTACTCAACAGGATTCCCCCCTCCTCACACTACTATACACACACATAACACCATTTTTATTATACATATTGAGAAGATGAGAACACTTTCCAAAATCCATTTTCCAAACTGATGTGAACATGTCAAACTATTATTACTTTATGTAAATGATTTAAGAATTTGAAACAAAATAATATTGTCATGATTAAAGGAGATGGGAATGTATTTTTTCATAATAATATAGGAGGAACTGAAATAGTTAACTTAAAATGTAACAAGTGGGAAGATATTCACACTGAAAATGTAAAATTTAACTTTCATCTTTCATTACAATTTTTATAAATTTGTATATACAATTGGTCATTTAATTATATGATATAAACCATTAATGTATTTTTTATTTATTTAATGATAAAACTAAAATTCTTAGGTTTTACATCACTGCCTGATCATCATTTGATTCTGCTAGAGAATCTTGAATAGAAATAGTATGGAGTCTATTGGTTTTTTGATTTTTAGATCATAGTTCATTCTACCAAAATTAACAATCTCTCAATGCATCACTAAAGAAAATTTTTAAATCACATGTCATGTATGGTGCTTTTCATCATTCCCTTATTATGCACATTGACATGTTATTTTTGCAGTATTATAAAAGATTTAGAGTAAAAATACATTCTATATTTCAATCCTTATTCAATCATCAAAGTATTGGTTATCCACATACATTTTCAAATAATGCCAATTTTTTAATTAGAATCTTCATCTTGTATTAAAGTAAGTTTGAATAATTTATAGATACCAGAGAATATAATGATATAAAATCTCATTTCTAGATCATTTTATGGCTTTTGCCTTTGCCAATTGAAACTGGCATTCACGATCAGAATTAATGCAGATGCAACTAGTGGTTATCTTTTATTCTTAATTCCTAATACCTTGAAATTTTTTTTTAAATGACCTAAGATCATAGCTTGATAAACTACTAGATGAATAAGGGCATCAGTTCATTTCACATCCTAATATAAGATGAATGCAAAATTCAGAATATCGTCTAGAGATAGAGATTTAATAGCATTATAAGTGTGATGCCCATTGATTATTCAAACTTACATGAGATGATTCTAGAATAGGGTAAAGATAACTGATGTTAGAAGTACATAAGTAAGCATATGTTTAGTCATATGATTTTGTATTAATTTTGTTTGTGTTTAAGAAATTCAATCTATTCAAGTATGTGCAGTAATTTTCCAGATTATCTTGATCAAATTTTTTTATAGAGCTGATTTTTGTATTATAGATTTTCTTCTTTTTTTTGTTTGAAAAAATTAAAAAGTTCATTGGAATATTAGTTTCAGGTGGCCTCTTGGCTGAGTGTGGAAATCTGTAAGATTGTTATTATATTATATTTTCTTTTTAATTGCAATACTTACTAGTTATAAGTGCAAAACTATCACTTCACTTGTACCACCCAGATGCAATAAAAATTAAGTTAATGATTTGAATTCATTAATTTATTTGTTCTAATTGGAATTTTCAAATATTATAATTTTTAATAATGAATCACTAGTAAATAAGTAATGTAATTGAGTTTATTTAGTACTGGGAATAAATAACCATTAGTTCTAATTGGAATGTTTAGATTCATGTTATAATGCATCAAATCTTTCATTTTGTTGCACAATCACTAAATTTTCTATAATCAAGTTTCTAACCCTTGCACTGAAATTAAACTTCTATTTATTGTCAATTTGTGAAACTTAATATAAAATCAGAGTGAAAATCTTTGCCTTTTTATTGATAGGTGAAAGGTTATTGATTATTTTTGTTACCAACAACAATGGTATTGGTCAGTATACTTGTTCTTGGTTTAATTTTTATGTTCTGCAATAGGTCGGAGCTAATTTAATTGATCTTGGTCAAAACAGTATATATATGTCAAACTAAAATGAAGAGTGTGCTAATAGCTCTAACAAACTTTATTGATAAATGCTGCTAAAGGAAGCATTTAAAATCTCTATCTGGAAAATTATCTCCAGACCAGTTTCTATCTATTGGCTTTCCTCATGCAGTACCAGTACATTTCAGACATTAAATCCAAAACACCAACTCAAAACCAGCACTCATCTGATAGTTAACTTTTAAGTAGAAAATCTGAAATTTTTAGACATCTATATGTCTTCAAATGCAGTTATCTAACTTAAATAGTTATATAGGACTGAAAAATCTTCAGCCACACCATATAATAATAGCCCATATAGCTATTTAAATTAGATATCTAAATTTGAAGACATATAGGTGTCAGAAAATTTCAGATTTTCTATTTAAAAGTTAACTAAGTGCTGGCTGTGAGTTGATATTTTGGATCTAATATCTGAAATATCCTAGCACCTCACTGAGAAAAACCAATAGCTAGGAACTGGTCTGGGGCTGGGAATAATTTCTAGATAAAGAGTTTAAATGCTTTCTCTTGTGACATTTATTGATAAAGCTTATTAGAGCTATTAGCACACTTTTTATTTTAGTTTATAATTACAAGATTGTCAAATTAAGTCATGTGATGTATGACTTTAATTTATTTACTTTTATAGTTTTGTTTTTAGGTCTTATGAAATGTTATATTGCTAAGGCTATGGCTAAAGATTTCTCAGCCCCATGTAACTATTTAAGTTAGATAGGTGAATTTGAAGATATATAAGTATCTGAAAATTTCAGATTTTTTACTTAAAAGTTTATTATTTGATAAGTGCTGGCTTTGAGTTTTTATTTTGGTTCTAATATCTGAAATATCCTAGTGCCTCACTGAGGAAAGCCAATACCTAGAAACCTGTCTGGAGCTGGAGATAATTTCTAGACAGAGATTTTAAATGTTTTCTCTTGCAGCATTTATCGATAAAGCTTGTTAGAGCTATTAGCATGCTCTTTATTTTAGCTTATAATTACAAGTTTTTCAAATTAAATCACATGATATATGACTTTATTTTATTTACAAGTATATGTAAATTGTATGTGATTTTTTTCCTATACAGTTAAAAAAATGATGATTTAGATTTATGTAATTTTTTTGAAAGAAATTACAATGGCAGTGTTTAGCTGATGTTATGATAATAATAATAAGACAATATCATATAGATGACATGCACAAAGTATAATTTTGGGGTTGAATTGAGTTTGATAGAGTATTATTTAGCTCTAGAGAATTAAAAACAACAAAAAAGTGACTTTTTAAGAAGCAATCAACATAAGTAATGTCACTAAACAGCATATGATATTGGATGAGTAGGAATTAGATGGAAGTTTTATGCACAAATTTTCTTGCATCCATTGATTACTCTGGTTTGTATTGAGTGGTACTATTGTGTGGAGAGTTTTGCTGTAATGTTAGTTTTATATTTTTAGTTTGGTTATATATATATTGTAACAGAATTACCTTTTCGACCGTTTGTAAATGTTTAATTTTACACTTTACGATCGAGACGACTGTCACATCAAGCAAAGAAGCAAATATAGACTTATTAATTAAGTCTATATTCCTGATCGAATACCGAGATTACCAATGGCATATTTCAGTATTATCTTTCCTGATCAGCAGCTTCTTCGGCTGCTGGATATTCATTCATAAGAATGATGTATTTAAAATAATCCAGCGCTTGAAAATATTTATAAAATTTGCGAGATTTAATATTACTGTACTATATCGACACGTGTACTTTTACTAGAATAAATGTCTAATTAGTATTTTATAACCCTACGGGTATATCATTATAATTGGTATGGTGAAGAAGGAAAGACGAGACGTAAAGAGCTATTCATAAATAAATATTGTTTAATATAATACATTCATAAACATTAAAATATAATATTTCCATATAAAACAAGCATTCATTTAAATAACACAAATTATATTTAATTTAATTATTCACACTAATAATGATAATTCTTTGATAATAAACATTTATATGTAGATATTTATAATTTATAGTCTTTTCTTATGTATTCTTTGATATAGAATAACTACTAATTATTTCGTTCATTCAGATTCACATTTGCAATTGCATTTTTTAATTAATATGGCCATTTACGAAAGTGTGTGCACGCGTGTTATATTAAAGTTAATTACCTAGGTTTTCTGTACGTTGACAAAGGAATTATTACCCATCATGTGGATTACTCCACTTTTTTTGTAGAGATGGAGATTCTTGGGATCCGGCTGGATTCTTTCTTGCAGCTTATTTAAGTCGTATTTTTGAGGTTTCCAGGACAGGGAAGGTGAACCATCAGGCAGGCGCTATCTCTACTATTACTTCATGGGAGATGACTTTACACCCAAGGCGAGCGTGGATTAACTAGGCATCCCTTTGTGGCCCCTAGCCCTGCATTCTCGGTGTTTCAACTTCTTGGTACATTTTTGTTCACAGCTCTCAAACTCTGTCTGTCAGCTCAGCAGACTCAAGATCAACTCTAGAACATGGCTACTTCTTTTACAATTTTCTTACTTAATTGTCCCACAATCCTTTACTTATCTTCTTGATTGTTTTTGGAATGTCATTAATTACATTTCACACATTTATTTTACTTTCATTAAATACATAAAATTTTCTTCTTGTTTTTTATCCATTTATTTTTATTTTATTTTATTTACTTCCATTTCTTTTTTAATAAATAATTTTCTTATTTACACACTCTTTACTTTACACACCTATACATATATATTTCATGCATTCACATGTGTATTTTGAAGAGATGATCTTTATCTTTTTTTTGTAAATCTATTTATTTTTATTTATAATTGCTACGGAAATTTTATGATTGCTAATTCTACAATCATTAACCCCTTTTTATTTATTTTTCCTTTAAGACTTAATCATCAACTTCAATGATCTTATTTTACTATTCCTTAACTTTACTAATTTTACATTTAAAAAAAGTAACATTTGACGTGGAAGATAAGGATCTTGGTTGCTTACCTTCCTTCACTTTCTTTAATTACCATAATTGGTTTTTTTTCATTAATTGCATTCCTCACTGCCATTTTGACTTTTTAATTAAAACTTAACTTAAAATAAATTTATTTCATTTTTCTAACTTTATTATCCACTTTCTATAACTTAGTTTACATAAAACTCACATTTAATATTATACTATATATTAAATGTACACATGTGTGATCGCAGTCTGTGTGATCATCACATTACACTGCTCCCTAATTTTTAAGAATTAAAATATATTGAACTTTGATGTGAAAGCCATTTTAATTCTTAATATTTAACTTCTTTGGTGAGATAGACATGGAGAGACAACTAGGCAAAAGCTATACGTATTCAATCCAATCGATCCGCGCTAATCAAACCACTTTAATTCCTGCGGAAGACTTGAACATACATCGACATTCATATAGGGTTTGAACTCTGTGACTGGCATGACATTTCTCCTGCCCATTCTACATAACATACACTTGATCTGAAATTATTAATATTCTTGATACGCTAGGAAATTTCATCTAGCCCAGATAATGTGCCCAGGATTCTTACTGGAGCTACATCATTTTATTTATCTTTTGCAACACCCACATATTCTTGATTCTTCATATTTTTATTCTCAACGTGATTCTTAATAAAATGGGAAATTTTTTTATCCCTCAAAGATAATGCACCCAGGATTCTTACTGATGCTACATTATTAATAAAAACACTTCTTAATTCTTTAAATTCTTGATTTACTCATTCATTTTGAGTTTGTATTAAACTGGGAGCTTCTGTCCTGCACAGATAATGAGCCCAGGATTCTTACTGATGCTTCATTACTTTAAAACTTAACACAGATACTCACCTGCACATTTCTATCATACGCAGAGACGGCTTAACCAAGCTCAGATGCGATCCATACATAATTCCTATACACACACACAAATGCCTCAATCCAGAATCTCGACCATATATCATTGACACTTAACTACTATTATTTATTTTATTTTATTTAATACGTATTACTTATCCATTTGATAAGCTTGGATGTTTATTATTCCATCCTATATCTTTTTCTCATTTATTTATTATTTCTAGCTGCATTTGCAGACTTACAGATTATACATTAAAATTTAAATTCTTTTGGCTATCATAATGGCATCTTATGAGAAGGGTTTTATTATACTAATGGTTCATATGATTACTACATTTTAATCATTGTTTCTCTTTTCTCTCTGTTTTTTTTTTTCATGCGCAGCTTACATTAGGAGTTTGTAATTATAAATTACAACTTAGTTTGTTTTACGTTACTTCCTTTTGTTTTTTCATACTTTGCATTTAAAATTTTATCATTTAAAATCTCATTATTATTTCATCCTCTCTTCCCAGTACATTTCTTTTATTTACATTGATTTTTTATTTTTATTTTTACAATTTATAAGTTGTTCTCCATTCTCAAAATCCAGGGCCGTTAATATTCAGTCAAGTTGACATATCCGTCATGTTAGATTTTTTTTTTAATTAGTTTTTATCTGGAGGTTCTTTGTTACTCCTTTTGTTCAACATATATCCACTGGTGCTGGGCAATGGACTATTATCCCTATGTCTACTAAAATCTGTATCCTTTTAGATAGTTCCCATCTGAATATCTCTCCCTCAGTCTGGACCCTTTATTTCTATCGTAAAATCTATCCTTGCTTTCCCAGGAACTTTGTTGATGGTTAGATTGCCCCTCATCTATCACCAGATCTTTAATCGGTTTCTTGAATTCTCTCTTGTCAAACTTATTGTTAGGCCTTGTGCTGTCAAATGCATTAAGCAGTTCGGCTACTTGTTTGACCGTTTGTCTCTCAGTGCCAATAAGCATCTGCTCCACATTGTGCGGAAAATTATGTCTGACGATTCTAATAATTTGTTTCTCTGACAGAGGGTTGGCTGTCAGTGCACGTAGTTTTGCCACCTGTCGATGAGAGAATGGCTCTCCTGGTCTCCATTTATTTTGTGAGATCTCATGCCGCAGATTTTCTTGGAGTTCTTCGCTCCAGTAGCTGGCGAGCAAAGCCGCCTTATATCTGATAAACGTTGTTGGTTTTATGAACAACAAGTCCCACCACGCTTGTGAAGCACTCTGCAAATGGCTGCATGCAATGGCCACCATGGCTTCTTCATCTAGTTTATTCAACATAAAATACCTTTCCAAACTATTAAGGTGCTCCATGGGACTCTCCCATAGATGACCATAGAAAATGCGTATTTTCAAAAATTGATTAACTGTGGCCATGTTGTTACTGATAAGAGTACAGGTACTTGCCGGCATGCACTCGGTGTTTTTCTGCTTTTCATTATTAATTATTTCTCTCATCTTTAGATTTTCTAATTCACTCTCAGTTTTCTCTACTTTGGACCCTATTTTTTCTATTGCTACTGCTAGATGATTTACGTCCAATCGTAAATCCTCTATAACTTTCTCGGTCTCATCTTTAATCACTTCTATTTTCTCCCTCTGTTCTACTTTAAAACCCTCTATTTCCTGGCATACTACTTCTAGTTTATCTTCCACATCAGTCACCTTTTCACTTATTTCCTCTCTGATCTCTTGCGCTGCACTATCCTACTCTCCCATAATTCGTTGCTCGAATTTCTCAAATAACTCAGCTTGGCTATCCAATCTTTTATTTGTGGCCGCCAATTGACAAGTGGCTTGCTTATAATTATCATTTAACTCTTCAAATTTCTGATTGAAGCTTTTAGTTAATTGCTCACAGAACTCTTCCAGCCTTTCTTTGTTCACTTCATCCCTCACTTCTATTTCTCTGGCAAATTGTCACTGGTTTTCCATTATATCTTTCAACATACTCATCACATCATGGTATTCTGCACTATATCTTTTTTTGTATTTGTTATTATCTTCTATTTTCCTATCATTACTAAAATCTTCAGTTTGTTTTCCACTACTAATACTCCCCTCTCCATCACTTTGGGCATCCATCTTTGTTTTCGCTCTCATGTGCATGAATCTACTTTTAAGTTTATGAATTAATCTTTAATTATATTTCCACTATATTGATTCTCTTTTGTTCTTGACCCTTTTATTTTTATTTGCTAATTTAATTCTTTCTATTATGATTGGCATTTGGTACACCAGTTAATCCTAACCACACCTGCTCAGATTCTTCGCCTACCTGCCTTAGATTCATTTTCTCTCCCTGATCTGTCTATTTTCCCGACTATTACTCTCGACTCTACTACGTATATATTTATCGATAAATTTATTTTACTACAACTGTTTGAAACAAGATACATATATAATTTATTTTAAATTTCACTGATACACTTTATTTCACTATATTTATGACACTGATAAAAAATTTTCAAAATCTATTCTCAATTTATATTAGATTTCAACATATTTCTTTTTTTGATCGCAATTACGTAAAGACAACATATATATTCGGTCGTTCTGAGTATACAGATATTTAAATACTTTTTTTTTCTTTTCATTTTCTTCTATAATAGTAAATATGTAAAAAAAAACTTTTAATAGATTTTCACAAAGCTAATTTTCCCCCTTCTCTTTTCTTCTACACATGTGACTTTGAAACATATATAACGAACTATAAAGCAAAGAAAAAAAACTCTCCTCATCCTCGCTTTCTCACCAAGTTAATTTTTTGGAATTAATTTGTATATGAATAATTTTTTAACAAAATTCTATCCTACATGTGACTAATAATTGTACAGCAAATGGATCCCGGACTGGCCCCCAAAATGTAACAGAATTACCTTTTTGACCATTTGTAAACGTTTAATTTTACACTTTATGATCGAGACGACTGTCACATCAAGCAAAGAAACAAATATAGACTCATTAATTAAGTCTATATTCCTGATCGAATACCGAGATTACCAATGGCATATTTCAGTATTATCTTTCCCGATCAGCAGCTTCTTCGGCTGCTGGATATTTATTCATAAGAATGATTTATTTAAAATAATCCAGCGCTTGAAAATATTTATAAAATTTGCGAGATTTAATATTACTGTATTATATCGACACGTGTACTTTTACTAGAATAAATGTCTAATTAGTATTTTATAACCCTACGGGTATATCATTATAATTGGTATGGTGAAGAAGGAAAGATGAGACATAAAGAGCTATTCATAAATAAATATTGTTTAATATAATACATTCATAAACATTAAAATATAATATTTCTATATAAAACAAGCATTCATTTAAATAACACAAATTATATTTAATTTAATTATTCACACTAATAATGATAATTCTTTGATAATAAACATTTATATGTAGATATTTATAGTTTATAGTCTTTTCTTACATATTCTTTGATATAGAATAACTACTAATTATTTCGTTCATTCAGATTCACATTTGCAATTGCATTTTTTAATTAATGTGGCCATTTACGAAAGTGTGTGCACGCGTGTTATATTAAAGTTAATTACCTAGGTTTTCTGGATGTTGATGAAGGAATTATTACCCATCATGTGGATTACTCCACTTCTTTTGTAGAGATGGAGATTCTTGGGATCCGGTTGGATTCTTTCTTGCAGCTTATTTAAGTCGTATTCTTGAGGCTTCCAGGACAGGGAAGGTGAATCATCAGGCAGGCACTATCTCTACTATTACTTCATGGGGAGATGACTTTACACCCAAGGCAAGTGTGGATTAACTGGCGTCCCTTTGTGGCCCCCTAGCCCTGCATTCTCGGTGTTTCAACTTCTTGGTACATTTTTGTTCACAGCTCTCAAACTCTGTCTGTCAGCTCAGCAGACTCAAGATCAACTTTAGAACATGGCTACTTCTTTTACAATTTTCTTACTTAATTGTCCCACAATCCTTTACTTATCTTCTTGATTGTTTTTGGAATGTCATTAATTACATTTCACACATTTATTTTACTTTCATTAAATACATAAAATTTTCTTCTTGTGTTTTATCCATTTATTTTTATTTTATTTTATTTACTTCCATTTCTTTTTTAATAAATAATTTTCTTATTTACACACTCTTTACTTTACACACCTATACATATATATTTCATGCATTCACATGTGTATTTTGAAGAGATGATCTTCATATTTTTTTTGTAAATCTATTTATTTTTATTTATAATTGCTACGGAAATTTTATGATTGCTATTTCTTCAATCATTAACCCCTTTTTATTTATTTTTCCTTTAAGACTTAATCATCAACTTCAATGATCTTATTTTACTATTCCTTAACTTTACTAATTTTACATTTAAAAAAATTAACATTTGATGTGGAAGATAAGGATCTTGGTTGCTTACCTTCCTTCACTTTCTTTAATTACCATAATTGGTTTTTTTTCATTAATTGCATTCCTCACTGCCATTTTGACTTTTTAATTAAAACTTAACTTAAAATAAATTTATTTCATTTTTCTAACTTTATTATCCACTTTCTATAACTTAGTTTACATAAAACTCACATTTAATATTATACTATATATTAAATGTACACATGTGTGATCACAGTCTGTGTGATCATCACAATATATATATATATTAAAATTTCAGTACTTATAATGTAATCAGGCTTGGCCACTTGATGGCGTTCTGGCTAGCCAAAACACCTAACAAATGCTGTTTACAAGGCCTGACTTACGGCTATAGAAAACATCTATGTTTGTCTTAGCCATTAGAAGGCCATTTATGATGCGTAATGCAGAAATAATACAGCCTATTTCTGCTTCGTGACAGTTATTGTGAATCCACACACTTATCTTTCATTTACAGTTTGATATATATGTGTGTTTAGTTGGATTAGTCAAATTTTTACAATATACGTTACACAATATTTGTATTTATAATTTATTTAATAAACATGAATTTATAGTAATTTTCTAAATGGCCACACCCTTGTTTAGAGAATGTGTAAGGTGTAAAAGCTTGCGAGGGTAGGTAAAAAAGAATTCAGCCGATATCGCATGTGAAATCTCGTTTTCACGTGAAATACCACGTAGTTGATAAAATGGATGGCAATCAACTTTTTCCGCAGTTGCCGACAACAGAAGCCCAGTATTTCTGCTGTCCAATAAAAATATACACGATGTTTTGTAAATTTCATAGAAAGCACATATTATAAGCATGTTTAATAAGTAAATAAGACATTTATATGTGTTTGTTGTTGTTTAAAAAAGTTTGAGTTTCTTTCTTTTGTCCGACTACAGTTACGATTTTGATATCTTTTATTTTAGCATTACAAACAACAGAACACTAACCCTAAAACTAACTCTAAATAACCCTAACCCTATACAGTTGTTTTGTTATGTAGAAAGGAATAATTAAGCGAAAGAAATCGCTAAATAGACATCGCAGAGTAGCAGCTTTGTCCAAAAACAGCGCTTTAAAAATAAAAAAAAGGTTGGCGTTTACCAATAATTAAGCGAAAGACATTGCTAAATAGACATCGCAGAGTAGCAGCTTTGTCCAAAAACAGCGATTTAAAAATAAAAAAAAAAGGTTGTCATTTACTAAATACAAAATTAAAATTAAACAACTTTTTAAAAAGGCATGAAAAACAAGTTATAGCAATAAATAAATTAATAACCAAAAAAAAAAAAAAAAACCAGCGATTCAATTTAAAAATATAACGCGCCCCCGAACATTATATTGTATTGTTTTTGACTGCCAACAATGTCATCAAGTGGCCAAGCCCGATTACATTATAATTACCAAAATTTCTTTTCAAAAAGTGTGGAATATGTAAACAAATGATAGTACATTGAATCATTATTGCTAATAATTTATTGCTTTTGTAAAGTATATTGTGTTTATATATTATTGTGGAACTTTTTTTAGGATTTGCTTAAGATATATATATATTTTATAATGGTTATTATACTTTTACATATATATATATGTTTTATCTTTTAACTTATAACTTTATTTTTAGGTCCAGACATCTTTTGATTCTTTAAGTAATGGTAAATTACTACAGTCTTTAGAAGTAAATGGAGTTCTAACATGGGGTAAAATTAAATTTTCATTGCATTTTATAGAAGATAAAGAACATTTAATTATCAAAATTTTTGAAGTTGATGATATATCAGATGGTCTTCTGCAAGGTGCCACTAGTTTATTTATAAAAATTTTTGTGGTAAACCCAAATTCTCTAAATAAATCAAATACAGATGTAAATTATGCTGGTCTTGATGATGAAGCCCGTAAATTACCTTTACAATTGCAAACAAAAATTGTAAAAAAAACTAATCACTTAATATTTGATGAGACATTTTATATAAATATGACAGCTTTAGATTTAAAAAGTGTTAAATTACGTATTCAGTGGCTTCAGTTTGATAAATTCTCTCACAGCAATATTATTGGCCAGGTCATAGTGATTTTGAAAGACCTGAAGTTATTGGAAGAATTAATACTTTGGAAAGATTTCAAAAAGTATGAACAAGTAAGTTAGTTTAAATTATTATTTATTTTATATTTTGCATTTTGATTGATATTTATTAATATGCTTCAAGTATTAATTTAATTACTCTGCACTAATTTGTGAGAATAAATTCAACTTTTGTGCAATATCATTTCCACTTTTTCATTACATGTATAGTAATTCTAACTCCAGATAGTTGGGAATTAGAATTAAGAAGAAAAGCAAAAAAAAAAAAGAGTTTTGTTCAAAATGTGAGATATATAGACTTATTTAGAAAGGAGTGCTCATTCTTTTTTATTATTAAGAAATAATATTGATCCAGAAACTCCGAAATATTACTGAAATAGAAAAATAAATAGACGAATTGTATATATCAAATAAGACTATTCAAGTTAAAATGAGATGGCTTGCTTTTTTAATGAGGAGAAATCAAAAGTAAATTAAGAAGTATTTTTTAAGTTTAAAAATATCAATGAAAGTAGATTAGGTTAATTGGATTATATGAAGAGGACAATAAACACATCCAAGCAAGAAAGATTCTGCAATATGTAAAGATAATCTTTTTCCCAACTAAATTGAATGTGTGCAGAGAATGCATTACACTTTCATAATTGCAAGAAATAAAAAAAGATAGAGAAGAAAAAATAAAGTTATAGAAAATAAATAGAATAAAAAATAATAATTTGGATTTAGATAAGAATAAAAGTTTTACCAAATATAAAAGGATATGTGATAACACTAAAAGAAGTTTGTTTTTATTTAGTGTAAGGACAGAAACTTTAGAAATCAAGGAAAGAAGGCAAAAATGGAATAAGAATTTAGATTTTAAATGTAGTTCATGTGAAGATTAGTGAATATTGAAATGTTTAATTTTTGAGTATAGGTTATTAAAAAGGATTGGGATATATTTTTCGGAAAGTGGAAGTAATTTAAAGATAAAAAGAATAACAGAAGTAGAGATTTTATGTTTTTTTTTTAAATTTAGGTTTATATGAGGACAGAATTATGGAACTATAAAATGAGATAGAAGTGGAAAAAGAAATGAACCAGGACTGGGAAAATATTTAGATAATAAGGAACAAGAAATAGATGAGTTTATTGTGATGTATAAGGTTTTTGGAGGGAAGGAATGTTTCTCTTGGCTAATAAGTTTTTCAGGGCATATAAATTATCAACAAAAACTTCTGATTTGTTTAATGAGTAGCTATTTTACATTGCATCACATACATGTTTAAAGACTGAGATACAATTTGTACAATAACTTCCATTTGAACACATTAAAAATAAAATGCTTTATGTTGCCAGAAAGAGCAAATATAAATGAGTGAAATAAATATAAGAAAATACAGTTTTCATCTTTAAAAAAAATACAGACAAAATAAGATTTTAATAATAATTCCTATTTTTATATAGGTTCACAAATATTAAATTTTGATAATTAAATTTGGAACATATTTTTATAGACAGGTCCATTATGTTCTTTTTAAAATTTAATAAAATGATATGTAATATGATTTATCAAAGATTTCTTAAAATTTAATAAAATGATATATAATATGATTTATCTGAGATAATCTTTTACTCTAAAATGTTAAAAATTATATATCTTGTGACTTTCATTTTTACTAACAAGTCCATTATATTTCTTTGCTTGCAGGCCTTTGCTAGAAAGGTTTCTTTCTTAAATAAGATTAATATTTAACAATAATTATTGTAAATCAAATATTATGTAAAGAAAACTATAATAAATTTTAATTTATCAACAAATTTATTTTAAAACAATGGCAAAAAAAAATTAATCTACTATATAAAAGAGTAAAGAGAAAAAAAATGAGAGGATCAAAGTCTAAAATCACTCTTTAGGATATATATATATATCCCATTTCTGCACATAGTGATAACTAAACAGAAAAAAAAAATTTTTTTTGATTTATTGCAAAATAAAATATAAATGACAATAATCACATTATTGATGCTCTTTATTATCTCTCCTACTGTTCACCTTCTGAAAAGGAAATGTCTCTAACTTACTAGATAGATGCTTTATGTTAGGAAAATTAGAATATTATTATAATGAAATAATTTGTTTTTTTTATTATAAGCAATACCTACAAAAAAAATATTGTAATATTTATATAAAGAAATAAAAAATAAAATAACTATAGATTGCAAAAAAATGAAGAAATAAAATTGCATATGATTAGACTATAGTTTTATGAGATAAAGCATCATATATATATATATTGTGACATCTACTTCATAATCAAAGTTTTCATTATATAAATCCACAGTAATTCTTTTTTATGAAAACTAAAAAGCTAAGAAAAAAAATTATTTTAATCTCATTTTTTAAAAAAAAAAAATCA
The DNA here is from genome assembly GCA_028023455.1 of Epiperipatus broadwayi. Lineage (NCBI taxonomy): Eukaryota > Metazoa > Onychophora > Udeonychophora > Euonychophora > Peripatidae > Epiperipatus > Epiperipatus broadwayi. Next base: position 10,988,091 of record JAQFVV010012417.1, read on the forward strand.
AAATAAATTCAAAGTTTATTATAGATAAAAAATATAGCATTCAAAAGATAATTAAATAACGAAAAAAAAAATGTGTAACTCATACATGTGTATAGTGTTTACCAATTCTATGCTAGCTTCATTTGAATTTTATGATTAGTAAAAAAAATTGAAATTGCTTGAATTTAAACATTTTGTAATTAAATTTTATAATCTCTTTACAATGGTGACTTTTTATAATAAAAAAAATGTGTATGCTTTTCCAAATAAATTGTTACTTGAAATTTTCAAAAGAAACGTAATCGTTTTTTAAAACATGTATACATATATTATATATGAATTATATGTGGTAGTTATCTTTGATCATCAATGATTTTAGAAAACAGACTATCTCAGTAAGTATGGATTGTATTAATCAACTTTATATTAAGAATGACAATGGTACTTTTGTAAGGGAAATACAAGATTAACCTCTTGGCTAAGTGATTGATTAATGAATTATAACTAATTATGCCATCCAAAATCTATATAATTAATTGTTTAAGAAATCATGTAGTAGTTAAGCTTTCAATAACAGGTTATGTCTCAATTAGTTTTTCTATTACTTTATTCAGCTGAGAATTGATCTAGGAACTTTTAACTCTTAAATTCAACACACATTCAGTGCACTAAAATATAAATATGAAATACTTTTTTCAAGTAAATTATAATTAATTTTTTAGATAGTAAAATTAACTATTTAAATATTTTTAAAAACTATTTATCATAGAATGCATAGATTTTTGTGGGAGGATTGCTAAATTAGACTAATATAAAAACAAGTCAGTGCTTAATATAACCTACAAAAGTTATCAACTTTTTTGATACTCATTATGAGATATCCATAATAAAAATTAAGATTTAATAGACTAGATGAATACATAAACATTTTAAAATGTTTTCGCATTTTAAAAATATTCTTTGTTATAAAATGAAAGGAGAAGTAATCCTTAATTTTACTCAGACAAATAATAACACAAATATAATACTATTTAATTAATGCAATATAATTTTGTATCCTTTTAAATCTAAAATGACAAAGAGATCATAAATTATATAAGATATTTGAGAAGAGTACGCATTAATGTCATTAATTTAAACCAAGAGTTTCCAAAATGGTCAATGTCGACTCTCTGGAATCGATTTGAACTTTCTTATGAGTCGATAGTTTCAATAAAAAAATTGGGGGGTTGGTGACAGCAAAAATAAACCCTCTTATTAGTGATATTTGTTTGTTACTTCAAAATATCTATGATTCCAATAGGTGCCTAATTAAGAAGTAAAATAATTTTAAAAAAAATACTTTTTTGATTAAAATACATTACATATTAAACTTGTTAATGAAAAAGTAAAATGTGTCATTAAAAGAGTCACACATAAGAATGCATGAAAATATATGTAGCACAAACATATTTGTGCATTGTCTTAATGAATGTATCAAAACAAGTGCAGACATGAAAAACCATTGCATGTCAGCACTTGCTCATGATGGGAACCAGATGATATTCGATATTAGCAGAATCTATCAGTCTTGTACAGTCATGCTTTCATAAAACACTATAAATTTATTTGTTTGATGTGATATGTACTTATTTGTGATTTGATATTTGAATATAATTATTTATTGAGGAGCAATACTACAAAAAAGAAAATCAGAAAACAGTTTATTTATTAGAGTTTAAACAAAATTTTTGTTTCAAGTAAGTACTTACCTTATTGTTTTTTTTTTATCACAGGGGCTGTCGAAATTGTTTGCTAATATAAGTTTTTATTTCTTATGATAATAATATAACAACCAAAAAAGAAATGCAGATAATACAGCTTGGATTATTTGAAGCTAGGATTTGTTCCATCATTATCAAACAGACATTTACCAATGTGCCGCATATGTAAAAAGGTCTTTAGCAACAATGCTATGAAACTATCAAATCTAGAAGATCACTTGAATAGAATTCACCCTGACAAAAAAGGAAAAGATTTGTTATACTTTCAATCACTTAAAGATAAAATTCTGAAGAGAATTACAATAGATAATAGGTTTGTTTCATCATTGAAGCAAAATGATTGATGGATTAAGGGCATTGTACAATATATCTCAACTCATCGTGAAGTCTGGCAAGCTGCACACCATAGGGAAGAAACTGACTCTACTGGCTGTTATGGAGGTATTGAACATTGTATTCTACAAACCTGCACAAGATATTATAAAAATGATTCCTTTGAGCAATAACACATTTCAAAGACATATTGATGAAATGAATCATGATGTGGAAAACTGTTTGTGTAATCATTTGCAAAAAAAGCATTTTTTTCTTCATCTGAATGAGTCAACATTACCCAGTAATGAAGTTTTGCTGCTGATATATGTTCTCTTTATTGAAGATCAGGTAGTGTATGAAGAGTTGCTTTTTGCTAGAACTTTAAAAACTGACACCAGAGGCGAATCAATTTTTTAATTTAATGGAACTATTTTTCAGGAAAAAGTGATTCCATTGACAAATATAATATCTGTTGCAAAAGATGGAGCACCAACTATTATCACAGTTTTTATAAGTTACCTGAAACCATTTACCTGAAGTGCTTGCAATTCACTGCATAATTTATAGGCAACATTTAGTAGCCAGCAAGAAATTGCATCAATCGCTTCAGTTTGTTATAACAGTTGTAAACAAAATTGAAATAATGCTTTGAACACTGGATTGTTCTCTTGATTATGCAAGGAAAGTGACAAAGATTTCTATCAATTCATTCCCCTACTGAAATCCACTGGCTTTCCAAAAGGTTTATGTTTAGTGAGATTTTTTGCACTTTTTCAATCTGTTTTAGAGTTTTTGGAAGTTGAGGATTACAGTTTGAAGGAAAACTTACTTAAGAGTAAAATAGATGTGTATTTAACCAACTTATTTGGAGACAATTTGAATCTCATCAAAGCAAAATTGATCATATGAGCTTTTTTTGCCATTATGTTTTTTAAGCAAAATATTGCAAAATTTGAGCTTTCACAGTTTCCCAACTTATTTAAGATAGGCACAATTCAAGAAGAAAATGTCTTGTTGTAGGTCAACTACTTGGAGGCTCTTCACTTAGATTTGAAAACTAGGTTTGAAAATATTCTAGTGCAGAACCAAATATAATTTTGCAAAATAAGCTCATAAGCATCAGTGTGAATGAGAATCTCAAGGTACAGTTCAAACAGGGTTATCAAACATTTTGGCTGCAACAAGGTATTCCACTTCTGTACCCAGTTCTATGGACTTTGTACAAAAGGATTTTCTGGCATTTACATCATCATATCTGATAGAGAGAGGCGTCAGTATAGTTTTAAGCCTGCTTCAGAATAGACATCAATTGTATATTATGAACATGGAGATTTAAGAAAAGCAACTCACTAATTTAAAACCCAGACATAAATAAATTATTGACAGATCACCAGGTGCACCCATCTCACTAAATTCTGTTTTTCAGACTAATTTATTTGGCATTCTTATTTTTATAATTCTAATTAAAATCTTTCATTGTTGTAATTTTGTTGATGTTTAATTCTGCCTGAATATGTTGATTTTTTCACTTCATTTTTATGTTTAATAAAGTGGTTTCAATATTTGAACTTATTTTGAATTTATATATTTCATAAATATAAAAAATATTTAAGAAAACTCTGCTCATAATGTTTTGCTTTAATTTTCATTAGTGCAGGTTTTGATATTAAATGTTGTACAAGATAATGCCATATTCCATAACCCTTTTATCTTTTTTAATCATTAATTACAAATGATTAAAATGAAAAGTTTGATATCTAGTGCAATATTTAATATCGAGTATTGTACAAAGTTATTAATTTGAGTAAGTAAAGTAAATGATTAGGTGGTCAATGGTTTTAAAAGGTTTTGGTAAAGTGGGTCTGCGGCCAAAAAAAGTTTGGGAATCCTTGACTTAAACAATCTTATTTAAAATTATTGAAATTCATTAAGTAAGTGCAAACTAGAATAGATATTATGTTGGAAAATAGGGAATCATTTTATATTACATAATGGGAGTTACCATTATTCATGTTGAATTGGTTCTAGAAAAATTGAGTGAAGATTGAATCAGGAAAAAATTAGAGCTAAATTCGAATTGAGATAATGTTAATAACATTTAATTATTACCATAGGACAAAAAACAATGTGTAATTTCATTTATATGTGGATATCAAATACATTTAATCAATTCCTAAATATTAAAATTGCATTATAGTATGCATATATTTATTTAAAAACATAAAAATCCTATGAAATAAATAAGACCAAAAGTGTTAAGTTTTACATGAAATAATAATAATAAGTTATGAACTAGCAGACTTAACATTTATTCTCTTATCTTACTTATTAACTTAAAAATAAATTTAAAAAAACCTTTGTTTGAAAATAAAAAGACAATTAAAACATTCTTGGTCTCCCCACATGTTTAAAAACTTTTTCAAAAAAAAATAGAGTAACTTTATTTTCAAATAAGTAACTTGAATAATTGGCAATACATTTTTCATGATTTTCACACTGTAAGTTTAAAAAAGTGTCTATTTTTCTTTAAATTATTATAAAAGTGTTAACATTAACTTTTTACCTCTAACTATTTATACTAGATAAGAGTTTTTTAAATGTTTTTATTGAAGTTGAAAAATTTGTTTGTTTCTTAACTCATGAGAGGGCACTATAAAGATTTGTTTTCTTGAGCTTGAGATATTAGCAATAGTGGAAACACATCTAAGAGAAGAAGAACCTATATTGGAAGACTTGGTTTTGCAGGGTATAAATAGAAATGAAAAAGAAAAAAAGGGATGGTGGTATAGGAGTTATGTCAAAAAAAATATTTAAATATCGTTAAATGTCAAGAACATTTGTGGTTTGAGATAAGATTAGGAAGACAAGAAATTGATGGTGGCTATATTGTATATAGCTACTGGAAATAGTAAAACTATAATGGAGTGGACCGTAGCATATATGAATATCTAGTTAAGGATATAGAGAATTTTTTTAAAGGGGAAAGAGAATAATGGTTATAGGGGATATGAATGAGCATATTGAAGAAATTGATGATATAGATAAAAAGAATGAACAGCTTTTGAAGAATTTTTGTCAGAGAGTGAATTTGAGCATTAGAAATTTGTCAAATATTTATGAGGGACAATACACATGGTTAGAAATAATACACTTCACACAATAGATTATATATTAGTAGAGGAAGAGAGAATGAATAAAGTATGGAAAATTAAAATATTTGATAATGAAAAGAGAGTATGTAATAGTGATCACAATAGAAATGGTTAGTAATGTGATGGGAAGTAGTAATAAAAGTAGAAAGAATAATGAAAGATGTGGATGGAGAAGTAATGATAAGAATAAGTTAGAAGAATGTAAAATAAAAGTTGAAAAACCATGGAAGAGTTGGTTGGGGATGAGTATAAGGACTGGTGTGGTGAAGTAGAAAAAGTGGCAAATAGGGTTTTAGATGAGAATATTCAGAAGAATAAAGGTAATAGAAAAGTGAGATTTAATCAAAGTGTAAAATAAAGAAAAAGATCATGCAGAGAATATAAGTGTGCTATTAAGAACAAGGAAAGTGAAAAAGATGTTAATGTTAAATGGGAAAAGTATTTAGAAAAAAAGTTGGCCAAAATAGATAATTATAGAGAAAGAACATAATTAAATAGCAAGTTGTTAGAGGATATAAATAAAAGTGGAAGAATTGGGAAGTAAAAAGTTTTGGAAATACATTAAAAGAAAAAATGTAGGGGGGAGAGAAATAGTATTACTAGATGATGAGGAAATAGAGAGTAGCTCTAGAGAAGAATTAGAGACAATCTTAAATAAGTATGTAATGGATATAGAAAAGATGCTTGATATGAAGGACAATGTGATAACGAACATAAAAGCATATAGTAATGGAAATTTTAGGTTTACAGAAAATGAACAACTGAATGAGGCAGGGGAAAAATCGAAAAGTGGAAAGGCAAGAGGTTCAGATGAATAGGCAGCAGAGATGATAATGAATTTAGCACATAGGGCAAAATTAAACCTATTATCATGTTTTAATAAGATGATACAGAAGAGAGATTTTCCAGATAATTGGAGTAATACAAGAGTAAGGCTACTATTTAAAGAAAGGAGTAAGGATCATTGAAAGTTAAGTAATTATAGACCGGATAGCAATAACATTAGTGTTATATAAAGTTTTTGCATATATGGTATCTGGAAGGTTTGCAAAATGTATGGAAGAAAATAATAGTGGGGAGCAATGCAAGAGGTTTTTGATAGGATAGGCATATAGGAGATAGTTTATTTGTAGTTACTCAACTTATAGATATAAGTAGAAATACGGGTAGACAGTTATATATGGTTTTTATAGATATAGAGAAGGCATATGATAGAGTAAATAGAAATAGATTATGGGTATGTTTAGTAAATTTGTGAATGGATGGAGCTTTAGTAGATCTTATTAAGAGATTGTATGAAAATAATTACTATACTTATCATTAGGGAGCATAGGATCAATTAAAGTTAGAAAAGGGATGAGTCTAAGGCAAGGATGCTCTATATCACCAATTTTGTTTTTGTTGCATTTGAGAGAACTGGAGAGAGCAATAGAAAGACTAGGAAGAGGGGTAAAGATACAATTAAGAAGTGGCAAGGGAATATATACATTATCTGGTCTTTTATTTGCAGATGATATCTTCTTTTGCACAGAAAGAAGGTATGGAAGTTATGTTGATGACATGCACAAGGGCGGATGGGTAAAGAGATTGAGATTAAATTTAGTGAAGGAAAATCAAAAGTAATAATGATTAATACTGGGGAAAGAGAAGACAGAGCATTTTATTGGGGGATATAAAGCTAAATGTGGTGAATAGGTATAACTATTTGGGACCAGGGTGTGCACACATTTTTATGTGCCCACACTTTTATGTTAAATCAGTCATTAATTATGTATTATAAAAATGAATTTCATTTATAAATTTATGATAGTTGAAATATATTCATAAATAAATAGACCACACATCTATGTGCTAATATATATATATATATATGTTTTATGCAAACATATTGAAACATATTTGTAAATTATAATGCAATTGTGGATTTTTTTTTTGTATTAATCAAAATAAGATAGCTTAATTTTTTGTATACCCATATTCTGTGGACCTTAATTTCATTTGTATTGTTATTAATAAATTGATATTTTCATTGTTAAAGTTATTGCAGTGAATTTATTTAATCATAGACATTAACAGTTATAGAGCTGGTGTTCACTGAGCTGGATTCATGCACAATGATCTGTTATATAAAAGGGGTTTATATTTAGTGTCTATATATATCCAATTGATAATGATCATGGTTGGCACAAAGGGATATCTTTAAAGTCCATGCACTACATTTCATTTTAATTATTTATTTAGAAATTAAGCATATGGTTGGCCATTACATTTATGATACTAAGTGGCCAGAGCATTAATCATGATCAGTATGTTTTAGTATCCCATAATTATTGTTTATATTGTTATTTATTCTTAGAATTAGCACTTACCTTTGTATATCCAAATTATTATATTGGATTGCTATCCTAAGTTTTGCAAAGGCTAAATAATTAGCCTGGTCTATAGGACACCCATTTCAAATCTAGCCACAAGATTGACTGTTGATTTTATTGTTGATCATTCATGATGATGAATGATTATTGTTTTTATGTAATATTGATGAAATTATAGTTACTTATAACATACTATCTGTGCTGATCTCTTATGATCATTTCTCATTTTATTCATTCCTTTTATATTTATTTTTTTATTTTGACTTAGGGTTAATCATGATGATTTTTCATCACCCCAGTGAGTTTGTGCCATAAAAGTATAGCAGAAATTTTGAAAAAGATATAGAAGTAGCTCTATTATATATATTTAGATTTTATTATAGTAACATTTTTGCAATCCATCCAAATCTTATTGCTGGCATTGTGAAATAATTAAACATGAATTTATATAATGAGCTTTATGATGAAATAGCAGCTTAAAGAAATGGAAATTTTTGAATATAGTGACCCTGGCATTGTTATTAAAATCTGTGCTGAAAATACACTTAGATTTTAAATGATTTTGGCATTAGGAGAAAAATAAGCTAAATACATTTAAGATAGTATTATACTTTCATTTGCATTTGTAATTTTGTTTACTAAAATATTTTTAACATGAGTGACTGAAAAGGTTTTATTATTTTTCTTTTATGAACTAGTTACTTCATCTTAGATACAGCTGAGTGCACTTTCAGTATAGTTCACCAGATTCATAGCATTCGATGATTGGCTTGCTATACTGCCCTTTACTATTAAGAAATAATTATGTCTGTCCAATTTATTTTAATTATATTTTTACATATTCCATTTGGTGACTGTTGAACACTGTTTTCTTTTTTGTTAATGATGTGATTGTGCTTGGCAACAAACCATGCCTCCTTAACTTTTCTCTTCCTGTCATCTTATTTCCTGTAAACTAGATTGACATTTTGTGAATCAAAGGAATGACTGACTTGTTTATGTTCCCAGAAGATAGAATTATGTTCAGAATTATTCTTTGATGCTTATATAAATATTTGTGTTGAGCAACTCTTGTAGAGATGTTTACTCTTGATTCTGTATATGGCTGTATAGGATGAGTTGCTGCATTGGATTTTATATATGATCTATGGCATGTTCTTTGATGGTGCTTTATCTTTGGTATTATTAATTAATCTGTTAAGATTGGGGGGAGGAGCAAAACTGATGTTTTAATGTTGGTGCACAGATTTTTTTTTTTTGGTTGTTTAGGGATTTTATGGTATGCTCACTTATGGTTTATTTTCCTAAGTTGAACCAGCTATATTATACTTTTATAAAATTGTTTAATTGGATGTTTTTGTTGTAGCCCATACTACATAAATCTTTGATGTAGAAATTTATATTTGTTTTTTTCTATTGGCTTCATATTTACGGAGGTTTAGATTTCTTTTTAAGAAGCCTTTGATTCCAACTAGTTTATGGGCCATGGGTTTATGGAATTGTGGAGGAGTTTTGTGCCTCTAATTTCAAGTGACCTCACAATTACTTTGTAGTCAGGTTGATGCTTTTTTCTTTGGATTAACAAATACCAAAAACTTTAGGTCTCAGAAGTGTTTTTGTGTTCAGTAGTTCATGTTAAGACCATTTCTTGTGCTTGTAATTCCTGTAGTTGAGAAATGATTTCTTCAGTGGCACATATTAGTATGTCATCAACATATTGTTTATATATAATATATAAGTCTTTATCTATGATTGTATGTATATTTTTCTTGTCAGCATTAGCAAATGTTAATCTGCATATAATGCCAGTTATAGACAAACTCATTGGCCATGTATTTTCTGTACTATAAAATTTACTGTTGAATTTAACAAATCACATCATTAACAAAAACAAAACTTTTCAACTTTTGACCAAATGGAATATGTAAAAATTTAATTTAATAATCTCACTTATATAATTATTTTTTAATATTAATAGAGCAGCACATCTAGGCAATTAGTGAAAGCTATGAATCTAGTGAACTACACTGAAAGTACACTTAGCTATATCTAAGATGAAATAACTATTTAATAAGAGGAAAATAATAAAACCTTTTCAGTTACAGTAATTAAATAGGTTTTGCTAAATAAAATAACATAGTATAATTGAAAATATATATGACATCATCCAATATATCAAAAATCAGAAATTAAATTAAGAATTTTAATATATGTGGTAACTATTGTTAAATATTTATTTAAGTCATTAAAAAGAAAAATACATTTATAAAAAATATGGATTAAATTTAATGAAATGAATTGAGGACTAGAATAAAGAGATAAATAGTATAATCATTATTACCTATTTATTAAATGATTTTTCACATTATCTTCTTCAGATTTGCTATTTCTTATTTTAAATTATTTAAATCAACCTGCCTTTTTCTTTTCTTATTCCTTACTGTCTCTTTTCACATATTCACAGTGTCTTCACTTAATGATTTGATCTAATAAGTAATATCAATTAAAATAAAAGAATGCTATATAAAAATATGCTTTAAAAAATATTCAGAAAGTATTACACTGTTGAATTTAAATGGCCAAAACTCTTATATTGTTAAAGAGAAATTTTGAATAAAAGGCAGCAAATAATCAATAACTAGAAGATTGATTAAGAGTCTTTTGGATTACAGATTTTTATTCAAATTTAAAAATGAATTCTATTTATAATTTATTATAGTTACTGTTATCTAGGAGTGACTTGAACAGAATTTGCCTGTTTTAATAATTTGTTATATATATGGGTGTGTTATTGGCAAGTTTGAATTTAATATTGTAATGTTTCTTGGTAAGAGATTTATAGAAGACTGAATTACTATCTAAACTAATTGTTAAAACTTTAAAAGAAAATCAGTCTTAATACGATGGGCAGATAGATGGGTAAGGGTATCCATGAGCAATGATATTCATTCATGATGAAGCTACTGAAATTATTTGGTCATAACATTTTATTGCTTTCTTTCTTAAATTTATTTTCAGCACTAAAACTATACATAATTAAGAGCTCATTCTTACGTTATGCTTTGAAATGTAAGAATGAACTATTAATTATAATTAAGGTTGTGGCGTGTGGATAGAAAGAAGTGAAAGTATGTTAAAAATGGAAATTATTATCTATCTGTGAAAGAATACTTGATGAACTTTATTAAAATTCAAGTCTTTATCTAAAGTTTAGCGAAGCTTAATAATTTCTAACCTAATAAATAATGATTAATAATCTTTTAAATATTTTTGAATGGTGGGAATAATGTATAATTGTTTATAATGGTTTAATATATTTTATATATGTTGGTAAATAAGATTAAATAAATATTTTATGCTCTTTAAGTTTTAAATCTTAAGTTAACATATATATATATAATTTAAATCCCCAATAGCTCATAATGTTAATATGCCCCTCAACATAAGACTAATTTAATTTTAAAAAGTTCTTCATTTCACATTACTAAACATTTAAAATGACTCTCATAAAAATAATATTATGAAAAGATGGTCGTGTCATCAAAAAGATTGATAAATACTGCTTTTTAATATATAAAAGCTAGAAATAATGTAGAAAATATTTTAAAATTTGGATTTTTGATTTATAAGAATAAAATTTGGATTTTTGATTCATAAGAATTATATGTTTTAACATATGCATAACTAAATTCATAATGATCTAATATGAACTTTTAGAATATGCAGTCGATTTTAAAATTTTTACAGATGTCGGTAAAAAAAATTTTTTTAATTTTTTAATTCCCTAACTCTAATCACTTAGAATTTTCATATTAGTGCTGTTTAAGCTGGAAAAACTACAAAATTAAGAAATATAAATTGTACTAAATGAGTTTATAATCCTAGCAGTTAAAAAAAGTTTAGGAAATGACTATTTTTCAAATTTATGTAAGTTGATCCCAGATATATTGGCTGCAAATATCAAACTGCAGTCAAAGTCAATAGAAATATTTGATGAGAACCAATTAGTTATAAAAATATTTTATGACCATGTGCTGTTTATGTAAAACTCCTTATAACATATATTAATATAAAACACATTATTTATTTTGTAGACTGATTGTTAATCAGAAATAATCAAGTACTTGATTTTTTTTAAAAAAGAAAATTGTTGCATATTAATAATCTTCAAATTTGACTAATTTAAAATAATAATATTATTATAATAAAAATATCACTATTTAATTACCAAACTTTGGTCTAATATTTCTTATTATTATCAATTAATTAACTAATGAGAAAGCTGTTGATGCATTTCTTTTTTGTTTGTTTGTTAATATAATTCTAAAAGCTTATAACATTGAGTCCATGGATCACAGATAATGTACCTCTAATATAATAGTGTTGAACTATATTTTCTTGTAATACAATTGAAATAGATAACTATTTATAGTTTATAGCTTTGTTAGTTTACAACAATGATGTCAAACTCGTCAGATTTAGTTAGAGTTTTGAGTCTGCAGTCAAAAACCAATCTTGCAACAAAAATATTAACAAGCAAAAAAATAAAAAGGAATTTTATCTATAATCAAAAATAATGCATTTAAATTTTATATTTATTTTTCTTTAATGAATTTACAAAAATTAAAATAAAAATTAATAAATTGGATATTAGTAATATATAACAAAATTTAAAATCAAAGAAATTTTTTTAAAAATATATTTTTTTGCTAGAATTTAAAAATCTTTTGGCAGAAACTATTTTATCAAATTAAATGTAATTTTTTGTGATAATGATGTTATTATAGATGTTAAATGTTCATTTATCAATCTCATATGTGAAATCCAATTAGTGTTTAAAAAAGAAACTGCAAATATGTACTACCAAACATTGCCAATATTTTTGCAGCAATCATGCATTTTCGTAAATGTTTGGTGAAGTATAAATAAAAATTTGGAATACCAACTTCATTATACTTCTAACTCTGTATTGCATTGGATTTGTATCAATTCCAACTGGTGTTATTTTGGCTTCTTCAATGTTAACAGAAAATGGAGAATTAAATAATAAACAATCATTTTTAATTATCTTTAACAATCATTTTTACATATCTTAATTCTTTCAAATCAGTTTTCGAAATCAAATAATAATTCTTGAATAATTGAAGCATACTTTCTAAAATTGCAATCACATTTTTAATTAAATGCTTTTAATGCAGTCCAAAATAAATGTGACAAACTAGAGTTTGACTCTGAAGTTTAAGTAATTTAAATGTTACATTAATATTTGTAATGAAGATCAAATCATGCAAACAGTTTTATTATCAAGTTGTATTTTGATTTCATTGCCAAGTTTCCCAAATTATATCAAAACTTTATAACAAGAGAGCCAAAATATTTTTCTTTTGCATAATAATGTAAACTTCTATGTTCACTTTCAATTTCTGAAAATAGTGAAGAAAAAATGTTTATTTAATTCTCAAGAATGTGTAAAAATTATTGTATTTTTGACAAACTTCAGCATATATTAAATTTTTATTAATTTGAAACAGAGTACTTTCTGCTTAGCTAATAATTTAATTACAATTGTTTTTTTCTGTTATTAACTTTGACCTGAGTATCTTCACTCAATAATTTTGATAAATAAAGATTGCATTTTATTAAAAGCACATACACTTTCTTTAGAATATTTTCAACTGTAATAGAAGTATTAAAAGAGAGAATATCAAACAGTTCACAATAAAATAAAATTTCTATCTCAAGCATGAATAAATGTAATATTGCCCCAGTCCAGTCATATCTGTAGTTTTATCAAATGCAATTGAAAAAGTCAGAGAAGTTTGCAATTTGAATTTAATATTTCCACTGGTATTACATGCAATTTCATTAATTTCTTCTGCAGCATAGTTTTTTAACAAGAAAATATTCTGAATAGTTTTAACTTTTGGGGGTGAAAGAATGTTTTCAATTTTCAGTATATGCTGTTTAAGAAATCCAGCCTCACTAAAGCATTTTAAATGCTTATCTATAAAAGTCCAAAATAATAATAAAAAAAAACTAACTTTTAATATGCTTTTTCTATCTTCAAACATTTTTTTTGAATATTGATTGTTCTTTCTGAAGTATAAATTTCAAATTTTTTAACTTGATCATCTTTTACTTTTGCTATATATTGGTTTTATTCAGATTGATGTATTTTATAATGCTATTTTAAATTATATTCCTTCAAGACTAAGATTCTCTGTTAATAAATTAAAGATAAACTTTATATTTTACTTCTATAAAAAAGATGATTTAACTATCAACTTCATTAAAACGACTTTATATTTTTCATATATATTCTTCTTAATATATTCTTCTTAAAACTTTTAGAATATGACATGATTAATTTTTATTTGCTATAAATAAAAATTTATATTTGGATTAGGTTATATATAATGTAGCTGCTTATATATTTTTATTGTACAGTAATTTTACTTAAATTTTGTTTAGGATTATTTTTTCTGTTTCTGTTTATATATATATTGGTAAGAAAATCGAGTCATACATCATGTGATTTAACTTATTAAGCTTGTACTACAAATGAATACATTTGTAGTACAAGCTTAATAAGTTAAAACCATGTGATGTATGATTTGATTTTCTTACTATTATAGTCTTGCTTTTAGGCTTTGGCAATGTTATATTGCTAAATCTATTATATATTGTGGATCTGAATTTAGTTCAATCCCATATAATTATTTAAGTTAGATAGCTGGATTTAAAGATATATAGATATCTGACATTTTCAGATTTTCTATTTAATAGTTAAGTATTAGTTAAATGCTGTACTCGAGTTGGTATTTTAGATCTAGGGTCTGAATATTTTAGTACTTCACTGAGGAGAGCCAATAGCTCGAAATTGGTTTGGGATAGGGATAATTCTAGATAGAGATTTTAAATGCTTCATCTTATGGTATTTGTTGGAAAAGGTTGTTTAGAGCTATTAGCATGCTCTTACATTTCACACACACACACACACACATATATATATATATATATAAAAACAAAGTAAATTTTATTAATCAAAATATGAATTTATTAATGTGCTGTCCATGCAGTCTAAAAATGTTTAATAATAGAAGAGTTCTCCAAGAATGGTTTTAATAATACATCATACAAGGTATGCTGTCCTAAGAAGTGTAATGTTATAACAATTTAATCATGTGGATGGTTCCTTATCTACAGCAGGGATATAGGGTGACTATAAAATGACATTCCTTGTAATATACTTTTATAATTTGCAATGTTTTAAAAATATATTTTTTTAAAATTTCATTTTATTTTTTAAACTCAACCTAAAGCTTCAGGTCAATTGCAAACTATATTTTGCCATTTTAGAGACCACGTGTGACCTGCAGTTATGTGTTTGACTTAGTTGTTAACAATTATCACATAATATAGACAATGAAGATTAATTATTTAATTTAATTAATTAATTTAAATAATATAGTTTTTGTAATTTAATTTTTTTTGTCTTTTATCATCCAGAGCTTTGTTTAACAATTGTCTTTTTAAAAGAATAAATTCATAAAACTGCTGTGATTTTGACCTTACTTTTTATTTATGACTAATTTATCTATCGATTATTGATTTAAAAATATTAAAATTTAATTCCACATTTAAAATGCTGCATTCTATTTTTGAGTTCTTCTAAAATAAAGCAGTGCTGTATTTCAATTTTTAAATGTTTAATTAATATTATATTGATACATGGAATTGCAAACTTTACTTGATACAATCTCTACCAGATTAGTCAGCGGCATTGATAACTAATGAATTTGTCATAATTTAAGATCAATGCAACTGTCATTAGTGAAACTTGTTTCCCATAGAAAGGAAGTTTATGCAGGAAATGAATAGATAGATTTTTTTTTTGAAAAGGCAGGTCAGTCAATGAATAAAGAATGTATAATATTTGGATTTGTGGTAAAGTCTAACTATAATGTCAGTGAAATACTAAAATGTTCATACTCATCTTGCATAATAGTACTGTTGCTCTATTTTATTAAGTTCTTGTCTTCAATCTTAGATTCAGAGAATAAAAGCTTTTATTCCTTGTTGAATAGCATTGTTTGCAGAAATATTGTTAAAAGATACAGTTTTTCTTTTTGAGGTTTGTTGGTATAAATAATAGACTTGGCCAAAAGTTATTGGAAGTAAGGGGGGGGGGGAATTCCAATGGTTTGCAATTATCGAATTTTGGCCCAAAATTTTGTTTATGCATAAAAACTGTTATAAAGGAACATGGATGCATTAATTCTTGAAATAATTGCACTTAATAGATTACACTATAGTTAGTAGTCAGAATAGAATTTCACATTTCAAGAGAATTTACAACACAGATTATTGCACAGATCATAAACTAGTATGCTCCAAGATGAAAATGTTATTGCAATCACATTTGTCCTAAAAAATTGATGCTTGTTCCTTAGAAGAATATGCTACATATTAAATTTCAATAGCTATTAAACACCAAAATTGCTAATTTGGATCTTCAGGACTGTCATGCTATTAAAGCATGAAATTCTCTTTAGGAATGTGCTGTGGATATAAATAAATCTATTCTTGTGTTTACTAAAAAGAAGAATTATAACTGATTTTCTGACAATTATCTTATTATTAATGATTTTATTAAATGAAAACAATCCTAATATTTTCTGCTTGACATAATAGTAAATTAAATGTGGAGCATGAGAATAAATATAAAGATCTGAAGATAGAAGTTCAGTCACTGACAAGAAGACTTGAAAATGACTGCTGGATTAAAACTGCAAAGAAGATACAGACATTCACTGATTGTTGTCATTCTATATCTTTTTTTGACGTATTGAAACTCATATATAGATCCAAGAAATGGTATCACAACCCTATTAAGTCTTACAATGGCACTCTCTTAGATGATGACAATGTTATTTTGAATAGGGATATTTTGGTCATCTTTTGAATAATAATACATATTTGAGAATACAACTTTTAATAATATATTCATTTTATCTGCTAATATAGATTTGGACAAAAATATATAGCTTAATGAAATCAAACCATCTTCTTTATAATCTTAAAAATGGAAAGCTGCAAGTCCTGATGAAATATCTGGAAAAGTCTTAAAATTTGGTAGTGATATATTAGCTTCAAAAATATTGGAATTTTTTTTTAAAATCTATGGACTCATGAAATTGCATTATCTAATCCTAAGAATGTTTTCATTCCAATTTTTAGACACAAAAGGAATAGAAAAAATTGCAGTAATTATTATTAAATATCATTATTATCCACTACAACAAATGTACTTTCACTTGTTGAATAGATTGTTTCCAGTCATATATAATTACTATATATACTCATTATGATTTTAGCAAATCAAGAAGTATTTATAAATGTGGTTTTCATTGTCAAGCAAATGCAAGAAAAATGTCAGAAACAAAAGAATGATTTATATTTTTTTATTGATTTGATCAAGACATTTGATTCAGTTAGTAAGATAGTTCTATGACATTGTATGAAATTAGCAGGTTGTTTACCAGAATTTATTTATATTATACAGCTATTTCATGATGGAATGAGAGGAGGTGTTATGAGTACAAAAAATCTAAGGCATTTAAAATAAAAACTAGTGTTAAACAAGGATTTGTTTTTGCTTCAATATTGTTTAAATTTTTATGACAATTGTCTTTGGATTTATTTTATAGGTGACAATCAAACAAGAATCAAGAAATGATGCAGGTTTGGTAATGGAATGTTTAATATGAATTGATTAAAAACAAAAACAGGAAATTCTTCTTTGATTTCAATATGTTGGTGATTGCACTATTTTTACCAGTTCAAAAGACAATTTACAGAATGTACTTAATGTTTTAAATGTAACATATAAAGCTTGGGTTTATTTATTAATGATTACAAATCTCAAGTTTCTTATTAGGCAGTGATGAAAGAAAAATTGTCATAAAAAAAAATAGTTTAAATATCTTGATAATTTTATAAGTAGAAAGATAAACTTAGAGGTTGATGTACAGCACAGATTCCAATGTGCTATTGTTGCTTTTAACAGATTTTAACAAATTAAAAAATAGTATTTTGTTATAAAGGAATAACTATCACAACTAAGTTAGTTGTATATGGAACTGTTATTTTACATAATTTATGGCATGGAAATGAGACTTGAACACTTTATCTGGGTAATGGATGCTCTGAAAAATATTAAAAACAACATAATCATAAAAGCAATCAATGTTCTTCAACTTGCTAGATGTAATATTATAGAACCCATTATTGTAAAATCACATCTTCATTGAGATATGTATAATGAATGAAGAATACATGGTGTTCTATGGTGAACTCATCCATAGTTTTTATGGGAGAAGTAGAAATCATTTATGTAATAAGAATTATCTTAGACATCCTAAAGAAATACAATGTCAATTATTCTCATTATGAAGATATATCAGAGAGTAAAGATCATTTTTGGAAAACATTTATCGTAAATTCATTCCAAACAAGAAGAAGAATGTCAATTGTTTCCATTATGAAGGTATAGCAAAGAATTCAATACATTGGAGAGTTAGAATTGGACATTTTGATGCATTTTAAAAAGAAGTGTTTTCTTTTGAAGAAATTAAAAGATAATATTGTAAAATAGAAAGAAAACAGAAAAATGGACTAGCATGTTCTATATGTGAATGTTCATAGAATGGTTTGTATAATCATTGCAAAACTCATTTCTAGAATTTTTCTATCCATTTCTCTTTTTTTTTCTTCCTTTTTTTTTTTTTTTTGGAGTTAGAATGACCATGCTTATTTAAGAATGACTCTTTTATCATTATTATTATTGACGTTGTTATTATTATTATTAAATTTTAATGATCATTATATTTTTTCTTTACATTTACTTTATAAATGTATATGAAATGCCTAAAGATGTAATACTTAGCTCTTTTGTAAAAAGTCCATGCCCTTAGATTCAACTCTAGACTAAAATATGTTCTAAATATTTAAATATACTAAACCCTCGCCAATGGATTCTTTAACTCCATAATGAGTTTTTTTCCAACCTACATAAGTCGTGTGAAAATACTGCTATTGTATACTTCGTTTACTAACAATGAATATTTTTATTTAAATAAAAATCGACTTTTTGCTTTGTTATTAAGAGTTGGTGGTTTGTGTTCTGTTACATTTCCTAAACTTGTCTCATGTATGTAGGTATATATCTAAGTGTGAATGTGCATGTAAGGATTAAGATTTGTTTTTCTTTTTAAATTTTAACAATGAATTTCTTTTAATTTAAAATGTACAAAAGACATATAGAAAGTAATGACATAATTTATACATAAATATAAAATAAGTTAAGCGAGTTAAATTGAATAAATACAAATTATTACATATGGAATAAAATTGTGTACATTATCCAATCTTATTTTATTCATAATAGATTTCAGTTGTTGAACATTTTCTGACAAACCATTTAATTACAGATGGGGTGTGTGTTGATATCTATGCACCTATTATTTTTGTTTCTCCTCGAGTTTACATAATATAAATCAAAAACATACCAATATTTATCATGATCATTCTTTATCTGAAATTGCAATACTTTTTATGACACTAAGTATTTTGTTTATTGGTTTTATATATAATTCATAATATTTTTGCTCTATTTTATTATTTTCATATATTATTCATTTTATATTGTGCTGACAGACCATAGCAAGGTGAATACTTCTTTGAATTCATTCAGGATTTTTTAAAAGCTGATTCACTTTTCAATAAATAATCCACTTATCTAGTGTATCATTGACTGTCACAATGAACATACATTATTTATAAGGTCTAGTATGATCTTCTTGTATTCTCCACCAGGATCTGACAGTTGTTCCATGCATTATTATTCCTTATATAGTCTAACCTTCTCTTAACAGAAATCACATTTGTTGATATATTTTTCTATATTTTGTCTTATTTCTAACTTCCAGACATATGACATATGCAAGAAGCAGGAATTTTATTCCATTTTTGTTTGCTCTGAGTGAATTATTTTTAGAATTGTTAACCTTCCCTTATATATAAAAACAAACTTTTTGCTCATTAGTGTACATCATATATCTATACTTCTTATTCATCTGGAAAATGTGTTGTCATGAGAGATTTGCTTTTTCTTGGGTAGATCATCTCATAATCATATGTAAACACTAAATTTATCCAGTACAACATTATTGGACTTAAATGGTTTGCAATAGATATATTCTTAGGTGTTATTTTAAAAGCTGTAATTTGTGATCAATTTTCATATTTTTTCAGATAGTGATTGAATGTGTGAATATTGAATACTACAGTCATGGATTCTATCCAGTTGACAGCAGTTTTTTTCAGTCTTTTGCAAGACATATGATGCTTAGTCTGTTGGTCTTTCATCATTGCAAATCTTTTGAGTGGTTACTGCATATACATATACATTTGTTAA
This sequence comes from Epiperipatus broadwayi, assembly GCA_028023455.1. Lineage (NCBI taxonomy): Eukaryota > Metazoa > Onychophora > Udeonychophora > Euonychophora > Peripatidae > Epiperipatus > Epiperipatus broadwayi. The sequence goes on from JAQFVV010012417.1 coordinate 11,008,150, forward strand.
TGAAGTTACTTTTAAGTCTTTATTATAATAGATTAGTAAAATAATAAAGAATGATAATGTCTTGGTTAATTGAAACATTATTCTCCTTACCTATTTTTACCCCTTCCTTGGGACTCTTAGAGTGCAATAATTATGAATTTATTAGGAATGCTTCAAGAAAATTAATTAGGCCTAGAAAAGCCTGTAATTCCTTTGTTAAAGTAAGACTTTTTGAATTTATTTGGTCTTTTAACAATCTAAGATTGTGGTGATTAACCTTTTTTTGGGGTTGTATGGCTAATAGAACCATATCTCTTAAGTTTTCAGATACATTTCATTTAATCCTCTTCCATTTTTTTCAATTGATCTCTTACATTCTTACTCATTGATTCAATAATTCCTCTGACATTACCGTTATGACAATGTATTTGAAATATGAAATTATCTTCTCCATTTTATTCAAGCATATATGAATATTTGATTGGAGGGTATATATATTGAAACAGTCGATCTTAGTTCAAGATCGAGTTTCACTGTTCTACCACAACCCACATTTCATCCTGTTTTTCTTTGTCATATGTATATAAACTATACATATATTTCTGAGAAGCGTCTACGAGATTTATAAATATAAATCTTAAATAAAAAATTTTTTTAATTATTTTAAATATTAATATCTCTAGAGGCGACTCAGATATATCTTATTTTGTAATTATTTTTCATTATAAAACTACATAAAAATTCAAGATGAAAGATGCAATCGCTGGCTGTCCAAGAGTAATTAAAGGGATGGGAACATTAATTTGTTTCATGTTTTAAAAGGCAGTTTTAAATTAAAGTTAATGAAAGTAAAATTTAGAACAAAGCTAATTGATTTTAGTTGGCTGTTAACATTTTTATCAAATCTATTTCCAATCTGGAAATTGATTTGAATTTATTTTTGGGCAGTTATCTAGCAATTGCATCTCCACTAACAATAGAGAAAATATTTCTGTGAATTAAAGATTAATTAAGAGTTAAGAAGTTTAATTAAAAACATTCTTTGAATAATTCAAAGTTTGTATAAATAGGGCCAAAAATCTATTGTGTCAGGGTTTGGTCAATAGTCGCTAACCGACTTCATGTCTGTTTGATTTTTAATTTTGAGGGGTCTAAGCCACCTTCCCCTCCGTCTTCAGCCCAACTCTTCACCATGTTGAGATGTAGCTCCTGACCATCAAGAGTGCCTGTGCCATCAAAGAACTGCCAAGGCCAAAAGACATGTTTTAAATCAAGGAAGGCTGCCTGCCACAGAAGATTCATCAATACTTTATCTTGAGGTAATAAGTCTAAAATCATTACAATTGTATTACCTGAATACTAACTCTTTAAAATTAATGTTTTCTGTATATTTAATTTTTTTTTTTTAAAAAACCGTTAATCGGCAAGTATGTTATTTTCTTTGTATCAATTCTCTACTATCCAAATTAATACTACTATGAAATATTTCATCCAACATTTTTTTATATAATTTAGTGCGGTTATAATTCATTTTAAATGATATTTTTATATTTAATTTTATTTGTAAATGGTAATCAAACCCAGTCTTACAAACTTCTTCTATATCCCGCTGTGGAATAGAGGGGGGGGGGGAGATTAATGAGTTCTTATTAGTTATTTCTAAATAGCTCATAAGATTGAGGTTATATTTTAAATAAATATATGCTTTTTAAAAAAAATATTTGATCATAATTTATACAAAATGTATAAATACTTTGCAATCTGGGGTGGATATTTGGTGTCAGTTAATTTTATTAATTTCTTTATTGATCATCATTGCTAAAAGGCTGGCGACTTAAATCTATTTTATTATTCACACTTTTAAGTGCGTGAATTTAGTTTTTTTATATGTTAAACAAAATATTGATTCAAAAAGGGGGAGCAATGCATGCTTCATTAATTATAGTTTTAACTTTTAATAAATGATTATCTTACATGGGTCATTATTGTTAAACCATTTAAGGCTTTATGTTAATATTTAAAGTCAATGATTTCATATTCTTATAAAAGGGTTGTTAGCATAGACCACTCTTCATGTTATTAAGCTTTATCTAGAGATGTGTCAGAATGCCCGAGTCGTCTCATCTTCATTTCAGGTCATAAACAGGGTGATGAATATGTCTGGACCATATATATATACTCGCATAATGAGAGCAATGTATGGGGTAATTCCGGCAAAATTCGGCCCATTGCAATTCTGTCCGAGAATCTTTTGTCAACTGATTCCACAAAATGTGGAATGGCAAGTTGGCTAGACTGTTTTCTTCTGTAATATGATAAAGTACCTCAAAAAAAAAATGGATCCACAAATATTTGGCTATTATGCTAGCACTGCAATTTCGTATAGTTCATTTTCTAGCCTGTTTGACAAAATTAATCATAATGATATGTGATAATGAAACATTTTTCTCTTTGTAATATTTTTCCTTGGAGTTTTAAATCCAACCTCTCATGAAGCTGCCCTCCCCTTTATTGAAATAAGCCATTCCCGTATTGATAGAGTTTTACAATATTATACGGTTAAATGTGAAATAAATAATGTTTTTAGTTTACTTACTGATCAGAATATATCCTTATTTACATGTTGTCAATAAATGCTATAAATGAAAATAAAACTATGTCTCAGATGCCAAGGGCATTTTATTTTAGTTGTATAAACTGCAAAACTCTATTATAATATATTTATATGTATTCTTAATGTATAAACGTCCACCAAAACACCCACATAGATCCGTTTTGTAACATGAAATAAAATCCTATTTTTAAATATATGCTCAGTATTGTAACCACCACACTAATTTCATATCTGCCTAAATAAAAATAATTGTATCAAGTTTGTTAAATGTTTGTAATGAAAACAAAGTTTTAAATGCGTGAAGTTGTGTATATATAAAACCATCTTAAATTTTACCAAAATAAATATTTATATTTTTAAGCTTAATCCAGTTGTTTGAATCTCCTTAGTAATATTTATATTTATGTATGTTTTTAACTTATATCTTGAGTTCACTCAATCTCTCATCATCAGCTGAGTTCTCATGCAAAATGATGTAGCACCGGGCCCAAAAATAATTAATTTATGTAGTATCACCATAGGTGTTGTCTGTAGTGTCATAGATTTGGGAATGGGTAAACAGGTTAGAATTCATGATTGCTCCTGATCTGTGTATCTAGGGCATGATTCAATTCAGGGTACTTTTGCTCAGATTCTAAGTCTTGTTGGATGGACATACATTTCCGACCGGTACTATATATATATATATATATATAGCTGAAACAAACAAACATGTAGAATTAGAGTCAAATTTTTTTCGCTCTCTTTACTCAATAGATTATCATAAAAAGCAACTTTAATATCTAATTGGGCAAAGAAAATAATTCTAAAATAAGGTTAGTATATCACATTATGTATTGGATAAGTCATTTTTCCAGAGATATTTATTTATTAGTTACATAGTTTACCATCAGGGTTTGAGTCTTCATATTTTTCACTCTGATATTTCAATTGGACTGAATATTCTCATTTTTCCCAAATCTAAGTCTTTATCTCTTAGTACAAATAGTAGTTGCAAAAGTTTGAAGTAATAAATTTTGCTTCTTTAATCATCATTTCTTCATTATAGCATGTCTGCATATATTAAATTACTGCCCATTACAAATTTAGAATTCAGCAACTACAATCAAATAATAAATTGCAGGACATTGTGTGTATATCATATGAATATTGGGTAAAATAATAAGATAAATTGATACATTAGCACCATTTTTTTTTATATTGTCTGATAATGATATGCTAATATTTATCAATATAACAAACATTTTTGTTTTTATTTTATATATAAAATTTTAAAATGATAATTAAAAATATGACATGAAGGATTTTATAAATCTATGAAATGTGATGTAGACACATCAAATTGTTAAATCCTGATTATATAAAACATGAATGAATTCTTTAACATTTTAAGATCTACATTCCTAGGAATGAAATCATTATTGTTTGACTGTGTTAAATTCTCATTTATAAATCTTTTTTTTTTTTAATTTCAGAATTTGTAAGAAAGATTGTATTTAAGTTTTAAGAATAATATCAAAATATCTCATTTTTTAAGGAACTGTAATATTTGCACTGGATAGCTATCACATACATATCTCACCACTCTTTGTTAAGGTTATATGTGTTTAGTTTTTATTTTTATTATCTTTTATTAACCTGATGAGATGCGATATTAATAATAAATATTCAAGTAAACATATCAAATACTTGATATATTTTGTATGGCTGATCTCCAACTAAACTGCTGCTTCTGTGTCAAAAACAATAAAAAGAAAACATGTTGAAAAGATAGATTTTTAAAAAATATTCAGCTTTATTTCTGTCTAGAATTCTTTCTATATATACATGGCATATCAATGCATGCTAGGCAGTAATAAAGCTGAATATTTTTTTTAATCTATCTTTTTTGGTATGTATTCATTAACAATCATTTATTATGTTAGCTGACGCTGAAAAAATAATAAAGGAATATAACATGAACTTCCACTTTAATAGTTATCATAACTATTTTAAGAATATTTCGCAGACATTCTTGTGTTTATTAATAGTATAAATTAAAATACGAGGATTTTCGAACAAGTTTAATATTATATGAAAATAATATGTTGAAAAATTTGAATAGTCAGATTTATTAGTAAATTGGATTTGTTTTTCTCAAAGAAAAATTAGATTTAGAAAATCTAAATTAATTAGAAATATATTTGAAATAATGAGGACTGTTGTTGAGTTAAACATATAGAAAAGGAAAGATCATTTTTGCTTTTGTTTTTTGATATTATCTTTAAAAACATTTGCGGAATAATTGAAATTTTGTCTGATAGCTTTGGAGAAACACTATATACTTTGATTTACTAATTTATGTGTTGTTCAAAATATATATTTTATTATTACATGGATTAACTTTAAAATAAGTATACTGTCTAGCTTCAGTTTTGTTTAATATTTTATTTAAATGAATTCTTAAATGAATGTAATTTTGATTAGAGAAGAATTACAAATATCAACACTTGCGGCTTCAACAATGAATTTAAAGTGTTCAATAGGATTAATAATGTTCGTAAAAAAAAAAAATTAGCTTGAAAATACAGTACATGTAAATATAATAAAATTAATAAAAAATCTAGTGGTATGGTTGGATGAGAGATTAAAGAACAGAGTAGTTTACATATTGAGAAACTTTTTTGAAAGTAATGGAAATGGAAATTTTTAAAAAATGAGAGCAATGAGCTATTAATTCAGGCATTTAATAAAATAAAAAATTGTTTTATGCTCAATAACTTTAGATTGAATATAGTTTTATTAAATCATTGTTCATTTTTATTACGTCTTTCGTTATTCCTCTATTTATAAATATAAGTATAATCAATTCTGTTCTGCCTCATACTTTTATTGAAAAAATAATACTTTAACATTTCCAATTAATTGTTCTCCAAATCCACATTATAAAACTTTTTTTGTATCTTTTATTTTAATCACTTAGAATTTCTGATCCATATAGTTATATTTAAGTTTTAAAAGAGGAGGAAAGCTTAAATTGCTTAAAGAATAGAATAATGGATACAACTATTTGAGAAGGTTATTAGTTTGATATGATTTTTGTCTATTTTATTTTAATAATTATTTTATACAAATTACAATTTTTGTTTTATCCACATAAAATAATGACTAAATTAAAATAAAATAATTATTTACACATTTATCTCTGAAATCAAACACAAATTTCACTTTCTTAAATTAGTACTTTAGGATTGAAAATGTGAGTGGTATTTCAGAATTATTTTTTTGCTATTATTGGCTGTTTTGATTTAATAATTATATACAAATTATAATTTTTACTTTATTTCATACAAAATAATGGCTAAATTAAAATAACAAAAATAATTAATTATGTATGCATTTCTTTCTGAAATGAAATGCAAATCTCAGTTTCTCCAGTTCACATTTTAGGATTGAAAATTTGGATATTATTTGAGGAGTTGGGATTTTGGAATTGCAGCTTTTAAATATAGATACTTGCAAACAATTTGTAGCAGTGTACTTAAAACTATGATGTATAGAGACTTTTTTTTTCTTCTCATAAAGTTTTAGAGCTCTTCTTGATAATTGAGAACTGCAAAGCATGTGGGTTTAGGGATTATTTTTTAATGCAAATGTATCTTTTTTTAGCCTCATAGCTTGCTGTTCAAAGATATGCTTCTTGGTAGAAAATAATTGGGAAAATTGTTATTCATTACAGTGCATTTATATTTAATAAATTGATGCTATATTTTTTTAATAAGCTATATTCTTATATTCTTGTTTGGAAGTTACAACAATCTACATACCTAAAATACTTTAGCGTTTTCCAAAATCCAATAATGTTTTTTTCATACAAACTTCAATTTTATAACACATTAACATGTCCTATACTATTTGTCTCATCCACAAAAGTGTTAGCATATATTCTGTTTAAAAATATATTTTCTAATTAAAATTGTAAAAAGAAAAACTTTCCTGATTTCTTTGCTATTTTTTTGCTATGATTGTAGAGAAATATGAACTTTACTACATCTAAAATTAATTTCACATTTTAATGTGTTATTTAACAATATTTTATTATCTAAATGAATAATTTTTATGGAATATTTTCAACGTATACCTGACTAAATAGATTTTCAATAGAAATTTCATCTGTTATTGTTCAAAGTTTTCTTTTGCTCAGTATACTTTCTACAGAGAAATGTCACTGTTAAAGAAATTTTTTGCCAAAAAAACTGGATAAGATCTTGATTTTGTTGATATATGTTGATCTTATTATCGTTATGTGTAGTGCATCTGGAAACTGTCTCTTATTGGAAACACTCCAATATTTTTTTATAAAAATCTTAGACCTCCTCTTATTTTTCATAGAATTTTTTAAAATTCATCTTCAGTCTTAACCACCAAAATGATTTTATAATTATTATTTTCTAATTAATTTATTGTATGATCATTTGCCTGAAAGATCAAATGACATTGATGCACCAAAGAGGCTGACAAAGGATTTTATCTCACTTTTTTTTACTGTTTTTATTTTCAGAAACAGTATAGAAATTATAAACTATTAAGTAAACTGTCATCATTAGAATAAAGCTTTCATGATAATTAATTATTTAAAAAGCCACAAAAAAAAATTCAGCTATATCTTCTAACAAAAATATGAATAATTAGCATAATCATTTATAAATGGTTTTTATAGAGTCTTACTAATATCAGTATTATTTAAATAAACTGATTAATAAAAGAGTGAGTATCTATATATGTATTGCACTGTAAGAAAGACTGAATTCCTGTTGATAAATTATTATTAGAGGTTATTTGTGATAAATTAGATACAAATAAATTTTATAAGTAGTAGTACTACCCTCAAATGTGCTTCTACTTATTCTTTTTATAATAAAATGTCTGTAATAAATTTAATTCTTATATTTCAATATATTGATTTTAATTTAATTGAAAATAAAATAATTAATTGAATGGCTTTACTATTTAAGAGTTCTTAAGAAATTTGAATGTCAAAAGTAACAGAACTGGGTATAATCCTTGAAATTTAAACACAAGAATTTACCACTTTGCTATTGCACTTATTATTAGATATGAAGAAGTTGGAAAATTTGCAATTATATCTCAAATTTAGAAATTATTTTATTTTTTGATATTTTTTTTAATATTTCTTTAAAACTTCTACAGTGTTTGGCAAAATATTTAATTTCTAATTTTGTTTAATTACATTACACAAATATAATTTTATAGCTTTTATCAAATAAAAGAAATCAGTATATATATATTAATGTTATAATTTTTTTTTTAGGAATTGGGGGATATTTTAATTTCATTAAGTTATCTACCAACATCTGAAAGATTATCTGTTACAATTCAAAAAGTAAAGAATCTCAAGATGTTAGCTTCTCATACAAAACCAAGTAAGAATATTAAAATAAACAATTTTAATGTGATAGATAATTAATTATTATATTGTGATTTTTTGTTTTTTGTTTTCAGATCCTTTCATCAAAGTTATTTTGTCTCATGGCAAAAATATATTAGAAGTCAAAAAAACATCAGTTAGAACTAAAGAACAAAATCCAACCTACAATGAAAATTTATATTTTGATATACCTGCTACTAAAATAGACTTTGTGGTTTTAACTGTTTCTGTGGTGCATAAAGAAAATCCTGATGATGAAAAATCAGAAAAAAGTACTGTTGGTAAAGTGAAACTTGGTCATTCTATCATGGGCTCAGCTCAAAGACATTGGAAAGAAATGAAACTTGCGCCTCGCAAGTCCATTTTAAAATGGTATTCGTTATATTAGTTATTAATTTAGTTTGTTATAGACATTAAATAATTATAGTCAACTTTTTATTGGTGAAAGGTTTATATGTAAGTGGATTTTTGAAAATTATTTTTAATTAATATATTTTATTTATTAAAAATTTGTTTGAACACAAGAAAAAAACAATATTTTTTTTTTTGTAAAAAAAAAAAATGTAACAAAAATATTTGATAATTCATTATGTATTGATATATAGGGTAGGCTAGAAATCACTCATTTTAAAATAGTTACATATACTTTTAAAAACAAGTGCTATAATAAAAGCTTGACATCTACATATTTTTATTGTCAAGCAAATTAATTTTTTACCGTCCGCTGATAATGTGCATCAATGCATTAATTATATTCTACAGAGCACATTTTATTAATGTTTGACATGATATAGATTTTCATTTGTTATTTAACTTATGAAAAGGTTTTTAATCTGTAAAGAAAAAATATAGTGGCTTTTCATTATTTTGTAATGTATTATTTGTATTCTGTAATTATAGAGGTAATGTTTTGTTCAACAGTAGATGTTATGAGAGTAACTTCTAACTCTTTTATATGTTAGTGCTTCATAAAAAATCTTGGAGCATCACTTTTGTTTTCTGGCAGTGCAGCAATTTCAGTGTATAAAATTCTTTATGTGAAATGAAAATATTGACTTGTTTGTATTCAAATAACAAATTTTATTAAATATATGTACAGATATTTATATATAAATAAAAGAAAAGAAAATGTTTTGTCTAGAAGTAATAAAATCTGTAACTTTATGCTAATTAATGTATGTAGACTTTTTAAAATAACCTTTACTGGGGCAGGGATTTTGGGCCTACTCTCTCAATATAAACTGTGTTTTCTTCTGAAAGATAGCAATAACTGAGAGTTTTTTAGCATCATGCACTAAAATCAAAAAATATGGATTATAATATCATTATTAATAATTATTTTCAAATATTAATAAATAGACATAAAAAGTATTACTAATTTCAAACTTTGCATTGCAAAATATAAAGTTTGAAATAACATTATTATATTTATTTATTACATATATTTGTTCCATATTCAAGTTATGATAGCAGCTAGTTTTTTAATTTCTTTTTGAAATGTTTGAACAAAAACTTTTTATGTAAAGTATAATCATCTTTAAAGTATAACATATTTTAAAAATTAGTGTTAAATTTGAAATATTTTTTTTTTAAGTTACTAAATATCGCATTTATATTTATACAAGCAGTTTAAATAAAAATAATTGAAATTGTAGCAACAATTTCAAGGAATGTAATGTTAAATAAAACACATTAAAGTAATGGAAATGTAGATTTTTTTTCTCTGCATTGGTTTGTAAAAAAAAAAAAAATTGTTTAAATTCTTGAAAGTTGGAAGAAAAAATTAATTATAAATTTTATAATGTTTCTTATTTATAAATATATATATTTTTTATTGGTTAATTGGGTTTTTTTTTTTTTTACTTTTAAAAATATGTTTGTTAGCTAATCATAATATTCTTTTGCCTAGTCTTTTTTTTTTTGCCTTAATACAGAGAAAATAATATGCATATATTTAGAATATTTAACACTAGGAGTTTTTTAAACAAAATATTCAATACCAGATTTTTGTATTTTGTTATATTTGATAAATGATTAAGTCATAAATTTACTGTAGATTTAAATTATAGAATTAAATTTTTGTTTTGTTTTGTTTTCTTTAAGTATTTAAATTATTTGATGCTGTAGTACATTAAAATGTATTTTTTTTTTCCTTTTGTATGTTTAAAATAACTGTAAATATGTACATGTAAAATAAGTTTGGTAAATGTATAAAAAAAATTACTTTCAAAAAACATTATTTTATAGTTACTTAATAATTAATTTTTAGGTGTATAATATTTTTTTGTTAATCAAAGAAAGTATACATATATGAGTAATAATGAGTGCTTACAAATGACATTTAAAAAAACAACAACAATAAAATAATCTTACTATAATACTTAAACTGCACAAAATATAATGCAGTCCTACAATAACTTGCAATAATTAACTAAATACCATCTAAAAGAGAAATTGCTTTAATGTTGAACTATTTCCATTGTCTAACATTAAATGTTGAATGTCTAGAAAAATTTTAAATTTTATTTAAAATTTGATATTCAAGAATGCTAGTATTGTCATTCATCGAGCCAGAAACACTTGAAGAAGAACGGAGAATAATACTACTTGAAATGTTATGTAATCTACTAACCTGTCTTATCTTTGTATATTATTACTAATAGTTATTTGTAATTGGAAAAGTTTAAATAAAGTTTAATATTTTCTAGACATTCAACATTTAATGATGGAAATAATCCAACATATTATCATATCTAAAATACCATCATGATAAATCTTCAGGAAAATGATTTAATAATTAGTTTTCCCCTAGTAACTTAGCATTTTTATTATGAAAAATAATTATGCAATGATTCCAAAATGATATTTTTAAAATAAAATACAGAGTATTATTTTTATCTTATTTCAAGACATTATATATTCACTACATTAGATGTGATAATGTTATATATAGACTCAAACCTTTATGGTACTAAAATTATTTTTAATATATCTTATTACTTTCGTTGTATTTCATTATTTTGTGCTTTTTTGTTTTATATAGCACTTTAAATTTTAAGAAAAATTAGTGGGAATTAAACACTTCATTTATTGTCTATGTTTAATATGTCATATGCTTACACATACATACATATATAAATGTGTGTGTGTAAATTGTGATAAAAAGATGGACACTAATAACAAGTTCAATAATAAAAATAAATTTAATGTTATTAATATTGTAACGTTCAAATTTATTTATTGAGCGCATAGATCTTATGAAATTAAAGAGAAAGGATTTCATCTTTTTTGTACTATATGCACCTTACTGATTTCTATAATAGCTCAATGGTGCTTCACCTTTTTTTAGTATGTGCACCTTACTGATTTTTATAATAGTTCACCAATGCTGTGTTGAGTCTCTGTACTCAACACAGTATCATTGAGCTATTATAAAAATCACTAAGGTGGATATGGTGAAATCTCATACACATAATTCATATATATTTGTGTGTGTGTGTGTGTGTGTAAAGTTTCCGAAGAATTGAAGTTATAGTATTTGCCTACAAATTAAATGGTGTGCTTAATTTTTAATATCGAGAAAGTTTTTTTATATAATTGGAATTGGAAATTATTTATATAAATTGCAATTATTGTATAGAAATTATTTTCAATAACTTTGGTTGTGATAACTTTTACTTAAATGTAATGAAATAAATTAAATTTGATATGCTTAATTAATTATATATAAATGTATTTACTATAAATATTACATGTTTAAGTCTCAACAAAAATAAAAACATTTTTTTAAAAGCGTAATTTCAATAATTGCTTTATTTGCAGTACTAGAAAACAAATCTATATCAAAATCAAAGCAATTTTCAATGAATTTTGTGTTGGTGAACAGCTATCACTTATGATTTCATGAATAATGATCTCATGGATATTTTCAAGCATAGTAACAAAACACATTTTGTACTTATAAATAGACATTATTGCTTCTTCTTTTTTTATTCTTAAAAGCAAAGTTTACAATGAATATACAAAACTTAAGTTTATTTTTATTTGTAATTATATATCTAAAATAATATGAACTAAACATTAAATATTCTCCATCACTGACAAATTATTACAAATTCTATAGAATAAGATGCATGCATTATAGTTCACTTTTAAATCATTTTAATAACAGTCCATTTTTTATTAATCTACTTAAGAGCCTTTCATGTAAATAGGAACAATAAATGGATACCAAATAATATACATTTTAATGATAATCAATAAGCAAGTCATATATAGTGTGACATTGCTTTTAAAAAGCTTGTATTTACCAATATGCCATGTTATATATGATTTGCTTTATTGATTATTATAATTTTACCTTTACAGCTTTGGTGATGCTAAGGCTACTAATATATGGTAGATATAAAATTTGGTTCAGTTCCATATTTGGGTTAGATAGCTAGATTTAAAGCCATTTTTGTGCCTGAAAATTTCAGATTTTCTTCTCAATAGTTATGTATTAAATAAGTGTTGGGTTTTGAGTTGATATTTTAGATCTAGTGTCTGGATAGCCTAGCTCCTCACTGAGATGAGCCATTAGCTCAAAACCAATTGGTCTGGGGATAAGAATATTCTAGATAGAAATTTTAAATATTTTCTCTTAACACATTTATTAAATAAGAGCTCATTTGAGCTATTGGTACATTCCCTATATTACATTTTAATAATAATAATTGATAAATCTTAAGAAATTAAGAAAGTTTTTTTTTTTGAGAAGTTGATAAATAATAATAGTTGTCATATTATGCCCATCACAATAATAATATAAGCTTTGTGTAATTTAGCCCAATGTTAAAATCAAGTGCTAATGGTTCTTTAAACAATTCTTAATAAAGTAAAAAAAAATCATATTTGGTCAAATGATAGCAGCTGTTGTGATTATCTTGCTACTTAAATGCTTAGATGTTACACGAACTTGTGAGAAATTGATGACATGATTTTATATATGTAAATATCAATGTTACTTCTGATGGTTTGGTTCAAAAAGTTTAATACTTTATTAGAAGTTGTAAATAGTTCAATGATTATTTGTCTCCTCATTTTAAATATATTAGCAATAAACTTTTATTCATAAAGGATTTAAAAAATAGATAATCAAATAGCTTGTCATTTAGAGGATTGTATGATATTCAAGAATTTGTAATGGCTGAGATGAGCAGTAATCAATGGATACAACGCTCTTGAGTCTTCCATTCTATTATTACACTAAACTGGATCAAATCATGCTTATTCATAAAACAAAATAAAATTCTAAAAATCTTATTAATATTTAAATACAAGTATATTGTCTATACTGAAGTTAATATAATTAAAAGAGATTTGAACTCAGACTTTCAAGCTCCCTACAAGCCATCATACCATCTTATACAAACTATACATATGATCATATACATGTTATCAGATTTTCAGTGATGTGGATGGCTGAAAAGATTGAAGCCTATCCATTAAAGTTTGAAGTTTTTTTATCTTAATATAAACTGAGCACTGATTATATATGTGTAGATGATGATCTGGATCATCTTATGAGTATTGATTCAGCACAAAATACATTTATTGGAGATCAATTATCTTTTTCACATGTATGAGGTCATGTGTATAGGTTTTATAAGATGGAGTGGATGGCTGTAGGGACCTTGAAAGTTTAGATTCAAATCCCTTTTAAAAATCTTATTAGTACAATGAATTAAAGAGGATTGTTGTATCACTTAAAACATAAGGTATATAGATCAAACTTATATATAAAGATGGTAGAGAAAAAATTAGACTTTATACATTGAAAATGAAACTGTTATATGGAATTTCTTACTTTATGAGTAATGATGACAAAATATTTTGCTTTAGAATTTATTATACTGTATTTAAATTCAATCTTATTACTTAAATTTTTCTAAAAGTATATGTTTGGAAAGTTGGGGGAGGGAGTCATTTTGTGATAAAGATTATATTTATATTCTTTAAATATTTTTAAGAATTTTGACATTTTGGAGCAATTTATGATTAATTAGAATATATAAAAATAAAATGAGGCATATACTTTGAATTTTTTTAAAAAAAGTCTAATATTATTGTGATTATATATATATCACTATAATTTTCAACAACATCTTATGAATTTTAATCAAAAAATTTCTCTTTGATTTTTCATGGTTTAAAAATAAAATTGAGAAGTAAAAAAAAAACACACAAAAAAAATATATTATTAGTCTGTTTTATTTAGTCATTGTAGTACATAAAAATAATTCAAAACAATATTCGCTAGTTTTTATTTAGAATCTGAAAAATATTTTGACAATATTTTTTTTTTAACAGAAAAAGCATTTTTAGTGAAAAATTAAGATGCAGTAATGCTATTAATAAAAGTTTGCCGAGTGTTATGAAAAAAAGCGTGTGATATTTATGACTCATTTTATATATATATATGGGTATTAATAGCAAAAAGAATTCTAAATTTCAATTTATTTATTTTTTTGTCACCTACATCTTTCTTTGTTTATTTTTCTGTCAACAATTTTTTATTTCAATATTTATTTAGTTAATGCGAAAGTGTAATATTCTTGTTTTTTTTTTTTAATAAAAAATTAATATCAAAATATATTTAACACACATGCACACTTAGACTCAAAAATGGGTATAGAAATAGATAATATTTAATGAAATGTGCCTATTGTTTTAGTTAACATTTTTAAATATATAACATTCAATTTTTTATTAAAACATGAATGAATTAATATTTATTGAAAAATTTAAGTTTATATGAGGTTCAGAATCAAAATATTTATACAAATCTAATTAAAAGTATATATTAATGGTATAAATGTAAATAACTAAAATGATTAATTAAATAATAAAAGAGATTAAAATATATTCATACATTAGCTATTACTTTTAATTGAATATGGCTATTATATCAGAATAAAAGGAAAAAAATGAAAAATAAAGAAAATGTAAATTTTGTGATGATTACAAACTGTTGTATAAATCAAAATACATCACGTCATATTTTAGTTAATCTTTTTATATAATAAAACTTTTTTTTTCAATTTCTTGCCATGTCCTGAGGGTATCCAAAATATCAGTGAAGCAATAATAAGATAAATAACAAATATACATAGTAATTATATTACAAATATTTATTAACAATAGGAAAAGCTTGCACAACATTTTAATGTTCGAGAAAGGTTTTTTTATATTCAACTGAGCACTTTCAATGTAGAACATCAGATTCATAGCACTCGTGGGTTGGCTAGGTGTACTACGATATTTATTGGTGGGAAATTAATTGTTTAAATTGGGTATTTACATATTCTAATAGTTGGATATTTTATTTTTTACTGATGACATTATTGTAGTTATTAAAATTAGGCAAAACTCTCCATACAGTAAAGATCATGTGATGGTTGTGGTTTGTGTCTCCAATTAAAAAATCTTTTTAAACACATGCAAGCATATGTTAATAATCAATGCATGTAGACTTTTTAGAAATAACTATCTTTTAGCAATTCAAATGTCTTTCAGGCAATAACAGTTTTTGTATACAAACAAAACTTTTTAAAATTCCATTTGAGTACCTGTACCACATACACAATTTTTCATTTTTTTAACCATAATCTTGCTACTAACTTCTCACTGTGAGCATGATTAGGTTTAGATCATTTACCCTTCAGCAGTAAATATTTTTTATTTGTCAACCAGTGTTTATGAGTTTCAATTGCATGGAGTTTATTAATTTTAACACTCTAATTTGTATGTAAATATTTATATTTGCATACAAATTTTATTCAATTCAATTTACTATACTAATAGTATCATTGCAAATTTTCTAGAATAGTTTTAAGGAAATAATTTAAATATGAAATAATCTGTATGTATTTGCAAAAAATAAATGATCTTTATTTACAATATATTTTATATGCACAGATATTCCACTTTTATAAAAGAATAGTAGTGTGTTGATGAAATAAATAGTAATGGTGACTGTTATACATGTCTCTGTGTGTAAATACAACGTTTCTCACTGAATGCATAAAGCTAGAAGCTATTCTGGCTATTTAATTATTATTTAATAACCATTGGTCATTCAAACTTACAATAGATATTTGTTTAAAGGTTTGTGATGGTAGCATTTTTATAATAATTATATGGATTATTTCCATCATCTGATATTAAATGTAAAATGTCTTTAGAAAAATTCAAACTTTATTTAAATATTTCAAATACATTTAACTGTTAATTATAGACATGGATTAGTACATAACAAAATATTTTGAATGTTCAGGTATTGCTGGCCTGACTCATGACAATACTAGTATGGGAATCAAATCAGGACTTTTAGATTGATAAGTATTAAATTGAAGTTGCATTCTAGCCAATTAGGTCTAGCAAAGGCATCAGACAGTAAAAATTTCATATTCTTATCTATGAGGGTCCTCTTGATTATTCCACTTTTCTCTAGGTGCAAATTAACTAGTGGCTTCCAGACACTATGAATTATCATGCTAGATTGATTGACTTATGGGGAAATTTTACATTGTCATATGGGCAGGGTTTTTTTTTTAAATTTTCTTCTTAATATTATTTTCTCTTTATCCAATATTTTTATACTATTACAATTCATTGGCACATATTATGATGAGCAACTTAGAATCATTCTTTTCTAATCATCAATCTGTGCTCTTTCAATCACTTTTCAATGTGGAGACTGGTCTCATTAATATACATTTGTTTCACATTCACATAGTATTTATATTGTTTTTGCTTTTCAATATCCTTGTAGTATGATGTGGCTTTGGAAACTTTTGATATTATATTGATTGGATTGTGATTTTTTTTTTTTAGTTTCTATTGTTACTGACGTGTGAATATATTATAGTATCAGTGATTGTTTTTCCCCTTCTTGTTTGTCTATTTAAGGTTTTCTTAATGATGCTGATGAAAAACCATTCTTAATAAGAGTTTGTTTTTGATATTTTTCCAAAACACTGGTTTCTAAACAAATTTATTTTGTGCTGTTCTATAATGATAGTATAACTCCATGCTTTATGTTTTTGGTGTGATTGGATTATATGCTAAGTATTTTCTTGTTGAGGGAGGGGGTATGTAAATTATAGTTTTGATTTTGCCACAAGGGAATCTAATCACAAGAATTTAAGAATGCAGTTTTTGTTCTTCTGATTTTATTGTGAATTTAATTGAATGGGGTATGTTATTGATGTATTTTCAGAATATTTGCAATAATAATTTCACATGTGACCATACAACAAATGTTTCATTGGCATCCAGACTTTATGTGAATATGGAATAATATTTATGGTTGTGGTTTCAAGTTCATCCATATAAATGTTGATAATCAGAGATAACAGCAATGAGCCCATAGCCATCCCTTGATTTCATTGGAAGAATTCCATGTTTTATTGAAAATATTTTATTGTTATGCAGAATATTAATAATTCCATTATATTATAAAGAGAAAGTGTTGTTCTGGCTTATAAGCTATTGTTGTCATTTAATCTTATTCTTACAATAGGCAAAGCTTCATCATAGGATATATTTTTAATAAACATTCCACATTAAAACTTACCAATATATCAGTTCTTTCAATTTTCATGTTGTTGACTAATTCCATACCTGATAAAGATCATTGTCATTTGTGCCAAAGAACTAATAACTTTGAGCAGAAATCTTGAAAAGTTTTGGCAAAATGAATTTCTAGAATTGACCGTAAATCTTAATGGATTATGGTCTTCTGAATTTTAAATAAAGTGTGAAGATATGGAATTTTGCTGAAATGTGATGTTAATTTACTTTTTTTTAATTATTGAAGTACTTGTGATCCTTTCTGAATAATGCTTGTAACTTTGTTTCTGTAGTCAGCATTCATTTTTTTGCTACTTTTTTATATTGGCATACTGCCAGGAGCTCTCATGTTTTCACTATTGTAATTAGGTGTATCATTACAACTATAGTATTACCTTTATCAGCAAGAAGACTTTAAAATAGCTTTTCAGGCAATAAGAAAAATCATATTTCTGAATTGCATAAAAAAATAAAGCATTACCATATCAAAAGTCATACTGTATCAAACAATACAGAAAAAGAATCAGAATTAAAACCAATTCTTTTTTTATGTTGCACTTCAAGTATACAATAGTCAAATATGTTTAAAAATACATATATACAAGCAACAAAGATTACAAATTATAAAATTATTATATAAAAGCCTTTTTCGGCAAATTATGTTTTTTTTTGTCCTTTTCAATATGTCTTCACAATTTAAAGCACATACAGCGACATCTATATCAACACATGAGAGAAGATAGATAAACAAATGGATATTTGACATGATCTATTATGTGATTTTTTCCCCCTCAATTCTACTACAAAATTACTCTGTTATATATATTGAATGGATATATATCCACATATATTAATTAATTAACTATCCATTCTTTATCCATTAACCACTTATTATTTAACTTAATGGATGTTTTGTATATCCATTTGTTGATATAGATGTTGCTGTATGTGCTTTAAATCGTGGAGACATATTGAAAAGGGCAAAAAAACATAATTTGCCGAAAAAGGCTTTTATATAATAATTTTATAATTTGTAATCTTTGTTGCTTGTATATATGTATTTTTAAACATATTTGACTATTGTATCAAACAATATACCAGTTTCATCAATTAAAAATCTTAGTTTTGAACATCTAACAGATGCTGGAAATTTTTGTTCTGGAAAAAGGATTAAACTTTTCCATCTTACTATCTAATATTCTTTTATTAGATATAATGGCATTCACTATGGAAATGACACAAAATTTGACTTTAGGAGAAGCAGTAGAATTACACTAGAGAATAAAAAAAGAATACTTGAGATACATAAAAATCTGTAATCAAATATTTTCTGTGATGAGAGAAAAGATATTAAATATCTCAAACTAGACAAATCCATAATTATTCTACCTGCTAACAAAAGCAATACTACAATTGTAATATGGATGCAACTGATTACAGTAACAAAATATGAGAGTTCCTCACAGTAACCAATAAAAAAAGTAGCAAAGCATCCAATACTGACTATAGAAACAAAATTACAAGCACTACTCTGACAGACTCATAGGTACATTGTTAACTTAGAAAAAAAGTAAATTATCATCATATTTCATCAAAACTCTTCATCTTTATGGTCTCTCTAAAATTCATAAGGACTGCCCATTAAAACATATTGTTAGTTCTAATAATTCATTTTGCAAAAACTTGTTAAGATTTTTTTCTCAAGGTTTTTAATTCTTTGGCTTATACAACACAATTCTTTGTCATGGATTCTAAGCTGTTTGTGGAATTAATAAAGAACTTTAAAATTTCAAAGAAATGACATTTTGATAAGCTTTCCAGATAAGGTTTATTCACAAATATACTCTGTGGGGGAGCATTATCGCCTATAAAAAAGATGCAATGACTGTAGCAGTTTAAAGGCCAGAACAATTCCTTCTATGGATAATGTAAGGAAACTATTAACATTTTACTTCACAAAAACATGTTTTAATACAACACAGAATTCTTCCAATAAAATCAAAGAATGGTCATGGACTCACCTCTGATTAGCAACATTTATATGTAAGAACTTGAAACCACCGTTATAAATATTATTTCATATCCACCTAAAGTCTGTTTTTTTATGTCACTGATACATTTGTTATATGGACATATGATGAAGCATAATTACAAACTTTCTGGAGGTACATTAATAAAGTATTACTTTTAATTAAATTTTCAATAGAATCAAAATTAGAAAACAAATTCTTATTTTTAGATCTTGTGACAAGACTCACTCATAGTAAAATCAAACCTACAGTTTACAACAAATTCTCACAGGAAAATACTCAGCATATAGATCCAATCATACCAAAAGCACAAAATATAGATATTATTACTATGAAACACTGCAAAAAAAACTTTTATTCAGAAATCAGTGATTTGGAAAAAAAGTATCTATATAGAACAAATTCTCACAAAGAGTGGTTTTTTATCTGATATCATTAAAAAAACATTAAGTAGACAATGAAAAGAAACTTTGAAAGAAAAAAAACAATCTTTAGTATTGTAGCATTCATACATATCAGGAATGGCAGACAACAAGCAAATCTGCAATAATTGTAACAAATAGAATAGAATTTCACAATCATCTCATACTATAAGGAATCCTAATATCTATAAAACATAGACTTGGAATGCTAAAATCCAAACTTGTTCTATGAAATACATGTTAATGTGGAATGATTGTATATTCATTGTCTCATTGAAAAGTAATTGAAAGAGCACAAACTTAGAAAAGAAAACAATACCTTTTGTCTAAAGTAGAAAAACATGTATATATCAAAAAACATATTGAAAAATAGAAAAATATTGGATTATAAAGAAAAAGTACAAAGAAGAAAATTCAAAACGTTTCTCCCAAGGCAATGGTAAATAACCTCATAAGTCAACTTAGTGTGATGATTCATAACATCTGAAAGCCACTAATTAATCTTTCTAGGAAAAAATAAATAAATGAGGATCTTCGTAGATAAATATATAAAATTTCTACTGATTGTTGTCTTTGGCATTATAGACTAGTTAGTTGTATCATCATAATATTCACAAATTTAAAGATCCAGATTTAATTTCCATGCTAGTATTTGTCACTGGTCATGTGAACAATCCCATTTGAAATGTGTTATAGACTGATATATGGGCTATTATTAATAGTTGAGTGTATTGAAAGATTTAAATAAAGTTTGAATTTTTCTGAAGACATATTTAACATTAATATTAGATGATAAAAATAGTCTAACATATAATTACTATTGCAATAGATATCACTGAACTATGATAGATTATTATTTCCAATGCAGATATTGAAAAGAAAATGGAAAAGTCATGCAATATTTTTCTCAGTATATTTTATTTCCTACATAATTTGATGTATTCATTATTTCAAAAATTTGCACTTTCATTTTATAATGCTGCATTAACAATTTAAAAAAATTTATTTTTTAATAATTGATGAGACAAAACCTTGATCATTTTTGATTTTTAAAAAATTACTATTGTTATAAATTATCAAGGATTAGAATAAAAAACTAGAAAGTTTTTCTTCAACTAAAAACTTTGAGATTATTGTTCTTTTGAATCTAACCAAATTCTAATAAAAATGGTATAGATCTTGCTAACTAATTGCAAGTTTCAAATTAATTTTCATTTCATTTTACTTTTAAACTTTGAGAATAATTTATGAAAGTTCATTTCTCTAAAAATAAAATAAAACGGGCACCTTTTTAAATTTTCTACTAAGATAATATTTTTTGTGAGACAAAGTAGTTGTTGCTATATACACTCCCTTTATATATATATATATAAAATAGTTTTTGGTTAAACCCAACATTTCGACAAAATAGCATCTGTCATTGTCAAGATTATTTTTTCAAAGAAAAACCATTACTTAACCTTGACAATGGAGGATGCTATTTCATTGAAAAGTTGGGAATTAATCGAAACTATCACACAGTTTAACCCAAAAACTATTTTACTTACATCATATAACTGAAAACATTAAATATAATATGAATGTAATAAAATAATGTGAAGAATCATCAATAACATTAGAAAGTCTTTAATAAGAAATCTAAATTGGAATTTTAAAATGTGATATATTTTACATATCTGTCACATTTTTTAAAACTTTTTATTTTTATTTTATATGTTACATATAAAAATATAGTATAATGAAAATTTATTTAACAATACTTACTTAGAGATTATGATAATTACATAATTAACAAAATAGCATTACAAAGATTTTAGACCATACACTGAAGTTCAAAAAGATATATTTAAAATATGGAAGGTCAAACTCCTAAATAGCATACAATAAGATTGCCTTTTAGTCTACTATTGCAAAAGATTATATTCAGATTATAAAATGTTATTTAGTAAAAAAATTAAGCATACTGTCTCCATTAATTAGGTATAAGATCTCAATTTTTGAAAAAGATTTCCCATTTTTTCATCCCTTATTGACTTTTCTATTTTTGGAATAGCCTTCTTTTGAAAAATAAAAACATCTTCAAAACATACATAAATTCCTGCATTCTATTTCTGGAAGATCATTGGTAAATATATTTTTTTTAAAAATAGATAAGAGAAATGAACCCCGAGTAAACTATTACATTTTTATTTTGTTTGATTATCATTTAGTATTACTTGAATTTTTTTATTAAAGAGTATTTGTCAAATAAATTAATAGTTTTCATGAATTTAAGAATTTTAGAAACTTCTAAAAGATGACCATTTTTATTCAAACAGAATTATAAGTTGAAGTTATATCAATGAAAATAGCACCACTTTTTAATTTATTTTGGGCTTTTTCAATGTATTACTCTTTTAATATGAATGTTTAAAGATAAAACTTTTCACAGCAGCTTCTTTCTGAACCTAAACCCAGCCTGCTCTATAAATATATGGCCCTCAACTATTGGCAAAATTCTTGTTTCTGTAATATTTTCCATAAAACTTATAGATAACAGATAATAGTGACACTGGGTAATAATTTGGATTATTGCTGGGTTTATTTGGTTTGAAATCTACTGTAGTTTTGATTGTATGCCAAGTTCTTGGAATAGTTTCTGTATAAATAATATTACTGAATAGTTTTGTCATCTATGCTTTAGTTTTAATTCCTAAGTTTTAGACATTCTGGAAATAGGCCATCTCCTGGGATCATTACTGATTTAAGATAATCCTGGTCATGTTCGAGTTTCACTGACCTATGATTTTATCAGATTGATATTAGAAAAACATGGTGAAAGAGAAATTTTTATTTCTACTTTAATGGTGTTTTTCTCATTATATTAATTTTGGATTTAAAGCCTAATAAATAAGGTCAGGAACATGATTAACCAATGGCAGAAATAGTTTTTAGGGGCACTTTTATATCCACCAAATTATAATTAGACCTTACAACTAGATCTTTTAAAGTTTCTTTTACCATTGTCATTTTTCACTTTTCTTTTCTGACATCAACCAGTGATTTTACAAATTTGCAGCAATTTACAAAATTTTGATAAACAAAATTTGACTATTAAAAGTACTTACGATTTTATTCCAATCTGGAATGAATTTGGTAGTTATTGAATTGTTATGACTTCGTCACAAGAAACAATTGGATAGAATAATGAATAATATTTCTGTAGTGTAATTTTAATTATACCATTCTCATGCAAAGTAGGAACTGCTTTCTATCCACTTTTAACACCTTGTGGAGAGATGTAATCATAAACATATGACCAAAGATGTGAAAAAGATCTATGAACCCCAAAATGTACATTTTGGACTGATCTAGCACTCATCAATTGGTCCAGTCAACTATTTTTTACACATATTATCTTTGATCAGTATATATAGAGAGAGATAGCAAATTACTATAGTTTATTTGATAAGTGTCAAATGTGCTGCTACCTTGCATGAGAGAAGTATAGTGAAAATTACACTACAGAAATATTATTTATTATTGGATAATTTATAGTCTAATGAAAGAATAATAAAGATTATTAACAACTGGATAGATTCTATTAAAATTCGGTTCAAGATTTCCAAAATATTGGCTTCACTTAATATTCTTTAAATTCCATTCTGAACCAGCATAATTTTCAAAAAAACATGAATTCCAAGAGTGATTATATTTGGTTTATCTTGGTAATAGAAAAATGATACTATTTCAATAGTTTAGCAGGTAATGAATAATTTTTTATTGGAAAGAAAAACATAAATCAGTTAGTTGTTCCTGTTTCACATCTGCCTGAATGAAATATTACTTTTTATTTGGCATCATAAAGAAGTGCATGCTGTTTAAGTCTATCCATTCTAAAAGTTGATCTATTTGATTTCATTCACATATCTCCAACAATTATTATGAATGTTGAAATATAAAACTACAGAAAGTAGAGGAAGATTAAAAGAGATTAGTAGGGTCAGTTTGTATTAGTTGGTTTGTATATATTGCATATATAAAAATTAATCATCTGAATGATTATTACAAAATCATTTCAACTATCATCAATATAATTCATTTGCTTTACAAGATGATTTGAAATGTTACCATGATAAATCTAGAAATTTATGATATTGGAAGAATGATGAATCTCCTGAAGTGAAATTACATCAACTTTGTACTCATCAACTAATTTGTAGAGGATCTCCATTTCTGATATATACTCAATATTAAAATATAGTAATTTTATTGTGTTTTCTAAGTGAAGATTACTCCATAGAAACTATATCTGACATTTGAGATCATATTGCCAATATTTTGAGAGCCTAGGATATTCACCTCTTTAGGTCTGGCATGGATATTATCCATAATATCATCAAAATTCACTTTAATATCTTTATTAGACTGGGCTATGGTAAGCTTGTTATTTATTCATCTCATGATATATATTTAGAAAGCAGAAATCAATTTCTAACACACCACACCACTTTTATACAATGTGGAACATCTATCACATTAAAACACCTTCAGTGATAATAAATATTATACCACAAGGAATAATTAATGGTCACATTCTAGAAATATCTTTAACCAAACTTACATTACAACTATCTACTACTATAAAAACTCTAGATCTCTTTTTTTCAATATATATCTATTTCTCCAAAAATTATCAACCATCAGGCAAGCTAGAGGATTGAAACTTTAATGTTTATTTGTTTAAAAAAATTTTTACAAAATGATTATTGATCATTACATATATTTTTTATGATGCAATATTTATTATTTCAAAAGTTGTTTTAATGTAGATACAAATTGTCCCAAACATATATGAAAGTCATATATTAAAAATTATGTCTGCTTGGAAATACAAAAATCCATAGCCTTATTAAGGGAAAATAGTGCTGATATAATAAAATGCAAAGTAGGAATGAGAACTAAAGAAATTTAAAAAAAAACGATTTATTAAATAAATTCCACTTCAAAATCATTAATTATTACATAAATATAAATCACTGTATGCATGAATTGCTATGTCATAAGGTGTGATAATTTGGATAAAATATTCATACTATGTGTGGAATTTACATTAGTATTATATTGAATGATTAATGCAATAGAGGAATAAGTTTGAACTGCAAATTAAATTCAACATGTTATATATATATATATTGTAAGGTGATGACCAATCCTTATAAAAAAATAATAAGTAACTGATGTTTTAGGATAAAAATGTATAAAGATTAAATAGGCAGCCAACTTTTAAAACCTAATTTTTTTTAGATATTTGGAGATACATACATATATATATACACACAAACATAACCATACATTCATGAAGGAATGAACACATTTATTTATTTTATTAAATGTAAAATAAAATATATACATATACACATATATATACATGAATGTAGATTTTAAATCATGACGTGACAAAATAGAAAAAAAAAAATTGACATTAAATTCTAGTAACCACGTTTCTTTTGTTTAAAAGAGGAAAAAAGAGTAAACCTTTGTTGATTTTGGGAACATGAAAAAAATATCTAAGCAACGGATTTTTTTTTTTTTGAGTTGTTGGTTTTTCTTGTTCAAATGAAGTGCATGAAAGTAAAGTTGTAAAGAATATTTTAATTATTATATTAGTTATTATGATTTCCTTTCTTTATTAAAAATAAACTATTTAATATTTGGAATTTTATTATTGATAAGTGTAAAATGTTTTAAAAAGGAAAAAAAACATTATTTAATTGATGAACTTTCGTTAGTTCAAATAAATGCTAAAAGCATCATAGTTATTTATCATTGTTAAAAAATATAATTGCTATCAAATGTTTCTTGGATAAAATAAAATCAACTAATGATGAAATAGAACTTTATTAACATTACTTTTAAAGTAAAATCTTTATCATGCGTCTCATACGTGTATAAATAAAACTGCATAGAAATAGCGTTCACCTTATATTATAATGTAAGCCTTGGAAAAGGATTCATATTTAATAATTTATATATGTGTAAATAATATCTAACAATGCATTTTTGCTAATTAAGTGTCGGGGGATTTTTCCATCCTCTTGGTGTCGTTGACGTGTGATGGAGGATCATATTTATTGGGATATATTGTTTAAATCAACGTGGAAAGATCTTGATATGGAATAGAAATGCATGGCTTTAAAATCAAACGCTGAGGAATTCAATTTCGTCATGGGAATTGTTAATGCTTAGAATGTTCAACATGACTTAATATACATGAAGGAAAGAAAGACATTATCTGCTAAGAATACAGAAGCTGCTCTTGAAAATTTAACTTGCTATTGTTTTAAGGAATTCCAAAATTTCATTATATTTTATGTTTCAAATTTTTTTTTTTAAATTTAACTTGCTATTGTTTTAAGGAATTCCATAATTTCATTATATTTTATGTTTCAAATTTTTTTTTTTAAATGTATACTGAGAGTTGGGTTGTGAATTTTTCTCACCCTTTTATTCAAGTGTAGCAAACATTTTTTTTTTAAAAAAAAGAACCCATTTGTTTAGATTTTTATAGGGTGAGAGAGATGCACAATTCAAACTATACATCAATATATTATATATGTTTGTAAATAAAATATTATCGTAATTGAAGGTTTAAATTAAACTGGACAATGACTGAAACAAAAGGTAAGATTTTAAATATTTACATTTATTAGACAATTAATGCATTAAAATCAAACTAATTAATAAGTAAATATATATAACATTTTCTTGTTTAAATGAATAACTGTTTATGAATGAACTATACAAAACACAAATTAGCAATTCATGGACATAACCTTGAGGTACATTTAAAGGACATAAACAAAATGATAATCGTACATTAGTAATATAATTTTATATTTAAAATAATTAATACATTATTGTAAATTATGCACTAAATTTTATAATTCTTATTTCAACCCATATTTTAATATTTAAATTACAGCTAGTCTTATTGTTGTAGAGATAAATTAATATTTTATAATAATCATGTATATATTCTGTTGATTTATAAATATTATAACTTTAAGCATGATCTGTTAATAAATATTTGTTGTTTGAAGTTAAAACCTTTGTTTCTCTGGTCTCTAAATTGTCAAGCATCATTCATACTTCACTCACCAGAATAGCTATTATACATGCATACAGATTTTTAATTTATTATTAGCAATAGCCATTAAGGATCTATATAGAGGTCACATTATTGCCATCCTATTTAATTCCATCCTTGAGCAGAGTTAAAGGCAAATGTCTACACTGAGTTAGAACCCTGAGTAGTAATAGGACCTGTAAATAGAGAAGGCTCTGGGTGTACTATCCTAAAAGGGTTTTACAGTCCGTTACATATTTTGGCAACCCAAACATTTGGGGCATCAATTAATTAAATATCTCACCCTGTAGACTCCCGGTAGATTTTACGGTCTGTTACAATATATATATATATATTCTAATATTAATATGTAATATATATGTTTATATGAGATATGTATAGTGTGTAATATATATTGTAATGAGATGGAGTATAAAGTGCTCATGAGATGATGGAAAATCATCATCGCCAAATAAAATATAAGATATTTCAAATAATGATGATTTTTACAAAAAATTTAGAATACAAAGTATTGTTAAAGTAATGTTTAACCATAAAAAATATATAAACAATGTTTTAAATATTAAAGAGAGCATGAGCAACCTGGAGAGATCACTCTGAGATCAGCCCATCTAACAGTTATAACAGAAGAGATCAACTAAAAGTATAATTATAAATCCACCAGCATTATAATAAGAATAAGTACTACCCAAAAGAAAAAGTAATACTCAAAAGAAAGCATTCATCATCATGAATGATCCATCATAACAAATCTAGTCAATCTTGTGACTGGATTTGAAATGGGTTTACTGTAGACCAGTGTAACTATTGAGTCATTGCCAGCTTGGGGCAATTATTTAACCATTATTTGGATGCACAAACTAAGTGCTAATCCATCTGAACATGCTGATCATCATCAATGCTCTGGCCACTTATTATCATTAATGCACTGGCTAACTATAAACAATTTTAATAAGGCTAAACTAAAATAAAATGCAGTGCATGAGCTTGCAAGAATATAATCATGCATCAACCAGAATGATGATTGATCATCACTGGATTCCCAAAAGGACTAAAATACATCCCCATTTATATATTAGATCATTATGCACAAATATATCTCACTGAACACAAGCTCTGATTGTTACTGTGATCAAGAGATGATGATTTAATACAATTTTAACAATTAAATTCAAGTTTATTAATCAATCAAAAAATGATATTATGGTCTTTAGAATAAGGCTATAAATATCAATTAAGTCCTCTGATTTTGAGTAATATGCAATAATAATTATCACATTGTAATTTACATATATGTGATTTACAATATTCAAGTTAACACACTGGTTTAAATATAGGTTTCATTGGATTTACTTAAAACACAATCAGCACACAGACATATGGCTGAACATATTTGAAGTGGCATTTAACAATAAAATAAATAATTAAAATTTTATATATAAGTGTCTATCTGACACACATTGGTATTTGCAATACAATTGACCCTAAATGTGCACACATGTGTGTGTGCATGTAATTTCTGAACAAATTTGACTTACCATAAAATAAACAATTTTAGTTGTTACATTTAACTGTGATAAAATACCAATAAAAAAATGATTAAAATTTACATATGTGTTGATTAACATAAAATCAAAATTCAGTTTATTTCATTGTGATTTACATATATGTTCTAATAGGTTTACATAAAATATCTATACACATCATCACACATTGGTGTAGTATAATTTATTTAATATAAAATATTGTCATAACTTTATAAATGAAATTCAGTTATATTTCAATAACATTTAACATTGCATGCATATTTAATTGCAGACACATTCTGACATCTGTCATATTTCATTTTGTCAAAATAAAATTATTAAAAATTATTTTCACAATTAATTTCATTTGGAAATCATATAAATTGCAAAAATAAATACTATCAACTTTTTAAAAATATATATATGTAAAGTCAATTTTTGTTTGACATGTACTTGTTGATTGATTAATTATCAATGTCTTTAAATTTAGATTATAGAATCATCTATTAATTCTTTACTTTTTTATTTGTTTATTTTTAATCCAAGCAAAATTATTTGCTGGTATTTTTTAAAATATTTTTAGAAAATAAATTATTTAAAATTTTATTATCAATATATATAAAATTACTCACCAATAGTTGCATATAAATTTAGCTGTGCTTTTCTGCATATAGATATATTAGGATATGTATAATAATTTCTTCATCAAGCTGGCAGACTGGCTTGTCATCATCAGAATATGTGTAATCAAGTAAGGGTTCTGTAGTTGGTTCCAGTTTGACTTCAGGCAAGCTGCTGCTTTCCAGAACACATTTAAGGCTATAGAGACAGTGAAGTATGTCTTCCTTCTGTTCAGAATTCTTCCAAGCAGGAAGCTTTCTTGTCTACATTTAAGCAAGCTAGTGAATACAAAAGTGGGACAGGCTTCATGATTCAAAACTTCAGCATAGTAAATTAGTAGACTGCTGCTTCCTTGAAGTCTTACATATTCATGGCAGTTCTCTGTACAATTCTGCCAGACATCTCTGTCCAGCTAATTGCTACCACCTTTGCAGTTAGCTATTCTGCCAACTGCTTCTCAAAAAATTTTCTAGCCAAACTGAACTGATATTTTTATCAGTCCTTTTCATAAGAGTCATCTGAAGTGATAGAAACACCTTAATTGAAGTTTTTTTGTCTAATCCTTATCTTGATTAAAAGCAATTTAATCAAAATCTACTTTTAGATTTCTATTAAAGTGTCATCTACATGTTTAGATAGAGAATTGTACACAAGCATTAATTAAAAGATTTTTCAAAAATAAATCATGCTTGTTTTTAAATTCAAAATCAGAATACAATATTAATTTATTTATTAGACCTTTTGAAATGTTTTAATTTATAATAAAATATTTTAAATTTAGAACTATTCTTTTACTAGTATTATTTTATTCCAGAAAATATAGAAAATATCTATAAAAAGTTTTGTCTGTGTTTATTTCTACTTTTCCTTTACTTTATATATATATATATATGTGTGTGCATGCATACAACTATGCGCCATGTAAGCCAAATGGTTACAATATATATATAAGTTTTAAATAACTAAAATCCATAATGTGATGTTGATAACAGAATTACTGTTGATCAGCTTACATTCTGAACATTCTTTGCAATGAATTTAGAACATATATCAAACATTAACACAATATACACTAATACATAATATCATTTTTTCTAATATTTTCATCAGCAGGCATAAATAACTAATTATTAAAAAGGTGATAAATATATTATTAGCAATAAATATCATCAAACCATTGCTAAACTTTGGCCATAATATTATAAAAATGCCAATCATCAATATTTCTTCTTGCATGCTCATATATAAATATTAAAAAAACTAATCTATAATTTGTTGTATATCAAAAAGATTGTGATCATTATATCAATGCTGATCATCATTAATGTTCAGGACTATCTGGCCAAAAAAATTTCATCATAAAATGTATAATAAAGTGTCATATAATTTTCTTCTTTTCTGAGCCAACATAATATCTGGTAAAATAAAAATACACACAGAAAATGTAGTTTTTTTAATATTTAGCTTTTTTACTGACTATCATGCTTTAATATATTTTTACTATATCATATTCATGGCATATAGTGGTGTGATTAAATGGTTCTTTCTATCAATGTTTAATTAACTGTTCATGTTTTCAATTTTAATTTAAAATTGAAATTTGAATATTTAAATAGCTCATTTCTTTGAAATTGGTACATTTGTTGTTTTTTTTGTTAATATAAAATGGGTCACCAGCTATTGCACACACTTCTTTAATATTTCACTTTCTGTGTACCTATCCCTGCTTTTGTTAGTTCAAAGGTATGACCAGATTTCTGTTTGTGATCTGTAAATATTGAAGTGTGTTCTTTGTCTCTGAGATCTCTATTGTAATTGGGCAAGTCTCAATTTCCCATAATATGAAGAATTGCAAGCTGATTGGCTGCACTTAATTCTATAGATCACTTGATGTGCTGATTCATTTGGTATAGTATTTTTAGAGTTATTGATTAATTGGTTAAGTAATGTAACAGTTCAAAAACTTATATTAAATGTATTTTTACATATTAATTTATGTGCAAACTTTGACATATAAGGTAGACTTATCTAGTTTTTAGGTTC
The DNA here is from genome assembly GCA_028023455.1 of Epiperipatus broadwayi. Lineage (NCBI taxonomy): Eukaryota > Metazoa > Onychophora > Udeonychophora > Euonychophora > Peripatidae > Epiperipatus > Epiperipatus broadwayi. The sequence goes on from JAQFVV010012417.1 coordinate 11,039,557, forward strand.
CATTTGTTTGTTGGGTTGAAGATTTCTTATTTTTAATAGAATCTCTTTATGGTGTTTATGATTTTTATTATGATTATATCCCATATTTCAGAAGTCATTTGTATACATTGTTCTTTTTATCATATTCAAACTCGCATAGTGTATGATTTCTCTATAAGAAACCCTTCAATCCCTCATATTTATGTGATATTGGGGTTATTGATCTAGGGTGGATTATATTTAGGGGCTTAGTCATCATTCTGTAGTCTAGCATGTGACCACTGTCTTTGTATATATATATATAAGTCCAAAAACTTTATTTCTCCAAGGTCCATGACAATATCAATGCTTGCTCCAATTCTTGTTATATTTCATCAATCTGTGTGTCTGAAGCACATATAAATATGTCATTTATGTATCTCATATATATTAAATGAGTTTAAATATCTGTGATTAGGTATAATACATTTTTTGATTTTTGCTAGGACTAGACTACTGATGATACCACTGATAGGAAGGCACATTGATCAGCCATTATTCATTTTATAATATTTTCAATTTGCTGCCATTGTGAGTTCTTTGTCAATCCATTTCAAAACCTCTATTATGAAGTCCCTTTTGCAATAGTCATGCATTCAGTTAATTAAATGTTCATATAAAGAACGATTTAATCACACCACTATATGCCATGAATATGATATAGTAATAACCGATTAAGATAGTAATTCCCTTGCTATTATTAAATTATCTATGTTTGAATTTTTAATTGAGCTAATTTTTTAATAGTTTTTAAAATTCAATTTAAGCTGACTTTTCTTTTATTCAAATTTGTTCTGACGATTTGTAAAAATAAATTGACAGCAACGTCATTAGCTCTTTGACTTACTTTGCTTTACTAAGAAAAAAACTGAAAACTTGATTTTGCAGTGTTAAATTTGATTAGTAGCATGAGTTTCAAAATTCAGATTCTTATCAGAAATATTTTCCAATGAGGTTTATGATAGAATCACTCATCATTTTTATAAGAACAAGTACTTAAATTTATAATACATTTGGGTTTGAAATAGTTTTCAAGATATGTGCAAATGTTTTGGAACTTATTGACTACAATATCCAGACTTGCAAAACGAGACAACACAAAAGTGACAGAGATGAGAGAATGTGGGAGAGAGAAAAAAAAATTCTGTCTTCTTTTGTAGCCTTTATGTTATCAAATGATGTCAATTATATATATATATAACCAGTTATTGACTTGCAAAAAGTTAACCAACAAACTTTATATAATTTGTTTTCAAAAAGGGATTAATTTTACAAATTAAAATAACCCTATGATAAAAGATTGAATTAATTATTTAGTTCATCCATTAATCTCATATGCAGTCTTTTCTGGGTTTTTTACAATCTCTTAGAATCCAATTTAAAACCTCAATTGTTCATATATTACAGTTTCGTTTAGCAATATATTCATTTCAGTTCCATTTCTGACTCTTATTTCTTTCCATGATGTCAATAATACCAGTTTGTTCTCCACTATGTACTTCATTTTTTATCTTATTTTTATTCATAATATATATATATCTTTATTTTTATGAGTGACTTGAAGTTCATGGATTACTCTTCTATTTATGGTCCAAGTCTCAGATCCATAAATAAGAACTGGAAACACACATTAAAATCTTCCTTTTCCAAACGTATAGGTATATTTTCTTTTTAATAATGTTATTTTTTGCCCAAAACACTATCCAAAATTAATTCTATAATTAATTTCATTCATTATGTTTTCATCTGTATTAATAATATGATTAAGATATTTGCATTTGCTAACTTCGTCTAATTCTTCAAAATCAATCTTTACTTTCTTCTTTAAGAAAATCTATTGAACATTATTTTGGTCTTATTAGCATTTATCTTTATTCCTTTCTTATTTTCATTTAATAATTTATGCACCATTTTCTAAAGCTCTAAAGCATTATTTGCAAAAATAATCATATCTTTAAAATTTAGGTGGCAATGTCTTCATTTGCTTTTATTTCATTAGCTTGCAACTTTAATCCTCTAAATATCATTCATCTTTCTCAATTTTAGTCTTCTTACTATAACCATGTAATCTAAATATTGCTATTGCATTTTGATAAGTAATTTTCAGAACTTGACAATATTCTAGATCTATAGATTCAATGCTTTAATCATTGTAGAAATGCTTCTACAAATCCAAAAATTAATGGAAATTAATATATATTGGTCCTTTTTATAATTTCTCTCAATAATTGGATGGCACCCACTGTGCTAAAACACTTTTAAATCCAGCTTTCTTTTTTGGTTGATTAAAGTCCAAAGTTGGTAAAAATCTTCCATTAAACTAATAGAAGACTATAGGTCTCTAATTTCTAATAACTTCTTTATTACCTTTTCAAAAATATTAATGTTATTACTGCATTCTTTCTATCATAAAGTACATCTTTGTCATTTGGTATATAACTTTGCCAAAAAAAAAAGAAAATTATTTCTTCACTGCTTCTTTTGAGATATTGATTATAATTCATTATTTTTTGGAGCTTTTTCCCTTCTTCAAAGATTTAATTGCATATCTCACTTTTCATTTAAAATACTGAAAATTTAGAAAATTGTAGTAGATACTTTGTTTTCTTCTTTCTTATCACTGTATAATTTTTTATAGAATTTTTCCACATTGTTTTGGTAATAGCTTTATCTTTTAATTTTTATTACAGAAATAAATTTTTTATCAATATCAAGATATTATCTTATATTTTTAAAACTTTTATTTACTTCTATAGATTCCCTCACTAATTTACAATTATATATTTTTTAATATATTACTTTTATATATTTTTATATTCCTTCATGTATCAATAGAAAATTTATTGATAAATTGCTAAAGTGTCTTCAAAATATATTAATATATTACATTGATTTGTAAGATCTAATTTAAATTTATTGCAATGCTTCTGGAAATTAAAAATATCAATTGTGAATACTGTTGTTTTTTTTTTTGTCTTTCTAGTTTTGTGGTAACATTACTAATCAATGATCACTTTCTGCATTGAATCTATTAAAAATATTACAATCATAATATAAATATTTTCTGCGAGTCAAAATATAATTTAACTCTGCTATACTTTTATTTAGATGCATCCATACTCATTTTTGTTTGGCATTTTTCTCAAAGGAAGAATTTATAACATTTTTTTTTTCTTTTTATGTAAACTCAATAACTCTGTGTTCTCTCTTATTTCCACCATCATAACCAAATTTTTTCACAAAGCTTTCATTCTTTTACTAATTCAATCATTAAAATCTCATACCCATTTGAAAAGGTTTGATCTAATCAAAAGCATTTTGTATATTCATATAAAAAATCCTCTACTTCTTCATCACAATAAGAACTTGTTGGGCATAATCTGGATTATCTGCATTTGATATTTTCCATTAAGTTGAATAACCAATCTTATGATTCTGTCAAATACACCACCAAACCAATCGCCATAATGTTGTTCTATTTTTTATTTATAATGAACACCACTCAATTTATGCTTCAAATATTTGTGCCTTTGTAGTAACTACATGTCCACTTTTTAAATAAATTGTCTCTTCACCTTTTCTTTTAACTTCACAAAGTCCAACAATGTCCCATTTAATAATACACAGTTGTTCTTCCAATTCATGCAGTCTAACTTCACTTAAAGATGATCTACAGTTGTAAGTGCTTAAATAAAAGATCAATATCAAATGGTATTTTTGATATATAATTCTCTGCCTTCAGTCACCAACTACTACCATAGCTGATGCCTTTACAATCTTCTGGAAATAAGGACCATAATTCAGTTTTGTTTTTCATAATTGCAAATATCTATTTTAAAAAAAATTCATACACACATTATTTCTGTTTTCAAATAAACTCAATTAAAAACCATGATGTTTTTTGGTCTTAAATGCAAAGGTAAATAGCCAGTAAATTCATCATATTGATGATGCATCGAGGTAAACAGCCCATCCATGTTTGTATACTATATAAATAATCATATAGTAATAACAACTGTGACAGAAAGAACATATTGTGTGGACATTAGGAATTTTGTTTGGTTTCTTCAAGATTTCAAAAAGTGGAAATAAAGGGTCCTTTCAGTTAATAGCAAATATCTTTTAAAATAATATATAGATATATCAAATTATCAATAAAAGTATAAAAATGCAGGTGTATCAAACTTAGCTTAAGTGATATGAATTGTTTGTTTGTGAAATACAATTGTAATGAGAGAAATAATAGTCTAGAGCTTTTATATTAGAGAATAGCTATGATATAAATTTAATATGGTGTTTGGATTATTAAGTATTTGCATCTTCCTTGTGAAATGTTAACTGTTTCATATGATCTTTTAATTTGAGTAGAAATTTTCATCTTGTATTAAAGCGCTGAACATTGATCTTTTCTTGACTGCACATACACCTGCAATGTTATTGTCGATTAATGCACATGCATTCCTTGTAGTGTGATATTTGCTGTTTCAGAAGATCATATCAAATAAGTAAATGGTCTCTATCTTGAAGAAAAACTGATGTGTCATATTATGGAAGAATATTAGTAATATAATAAAGTACATATCAGAGGTAAGAACTAATTAAATTTTAAAAATCTAATTAAATACATTCTACTTTAAAATTATTAATTAGTATATATTGTGCCATTTTTATTGGTACACCTCATTATAAAACAAATTGGGAATAAACTTTATTATATATAATTTTAAATTTTATAAAATCAAAAAATATTCACTTTTTAAACTATAAAAAAATAATCATTGTAGTTACCCTAGGATTTGAACTTGAACTTAACTAATTTAAATTAGTATAAAAGTTAAATTTAAATAATAAAATATTTCATAATAAATAATCACTTGATAATAATTAAAATAATAAGGGAATTCAAACCTAATTTGAGAAATGAAAATATGTGTTATATAGATGAATAATTAGGTTTCTGTGCATTTGAGATTATTTATTAATATCTGTTTCTGGTAAAATCTTAAGTTAATTTTTAAAATAAATGATTAACATTTGTTTTTGGAATTTTGTGATTAAAAGTTCATAGGATTAACCTTGAATTTAATCTATATGAAATGAAAATGATTTAAATTGTAGTTTTATTAAATTCATTAAAGGTATTGTTTTTTATTACTAATAAATATTTTTAAAAGATAATATTTGTCTTTAAAAATAGTTCATCTACAAGCAAGTCATTAAATATAAAAGAAACAAAGAAGTGGGAAAATTAACCAACGAGAATGCACAATTTGAAAGACACGAGCAAGAAGATATTTGTTGAAAAAAGTTTCTTTAAAATAATAATAATAATAATAATTACAGATCATAAATATTAACCAAGTAATTGAGTTTTGTTGGAAAAAAGGTTTGCTGAAGTTTTTTAAAACCTCATTGTTATTTTTTGTAAAAAACAAATAAGTAATTAAGGATGATTAATTTAAGTAATTCAAATTTTATATTATCCAGTTTTCAGTCAGATGAACCAGCTAAAACAAAGAAATATATCTGATGGCTAATTTGATAATCAATAAATTTGCTAAGGTATCCTACAATCATTATATCAGAAAATATTAAACTAATGGAAAGTAATGTTCATCAAGAAATACTGGAGTAGGAGGAACAAACTATAAGTAATATATTGTTATATAATTGTAGGAGTAAGCAAGATCAGATATGTAGGCCTTTTAAATATTATAGTATTTACAAAAGATTGAAATGGAATAGATATATGAATAACAGAAAAATCATTTGTGACAAAGCTAAAGGTACGGCTTTTTAATAGAATTTCTTGCTTGGGAAAAAATTAAGGTACATACTTAGTTCTTAATGATTACATATGATACTATGTCATAATAAAATATATTTTCAAACATTTTTTATAACATATTTATAATTATAGATTTTATTAACACATTATAATATAATATTTAAGCCAATAATTAAATTTAGATAAGGGAAGAAATCAAATTAATTAGATGATATATTTTGCTCAACTTTAATTCAAAACATTTTTTTTCTTTCCCTTTCTTAATTGTAATAGTTGTATACAAAGATTTTTCATGTTTTGACTTAAGAAAAGATTATTCTGCATTGATTTCTTAACATATGCTGAGAACTTTCGGTCAATGAAGCCATAATCATAGCATCTTTTCTTAGGCCAACATGAATAATGTTTGTATACAGTTATTACTCAATTTTAGTTTTATTTATTACTTAAATAATAATAAATAATTAGAATATATGTAAAGTCAATGAAATATAAAACATTGCACAGCATGGAAGTAACTAAGATTGAAACTGAATGACAAACTTTAACATAGAGCATTCATTCTCCCTATCCTGTTTGCATTCATATCAGATTTTTATTTTATATCTTCCTTTTGTGTTGAATTGATTATCAAACATAACTTTCTATTTTATATTTATTTTTGTTTTAATATTATAATTTGAATCTAAAACCATTTTTTAATAATTATAAAATAGCAGAAATGTACAATAGATAGGTTAATGCATCATGAATTATTAGTAAATAAATTTGAAAGAGATGCCAGTTTCAATTATTGTGCATATTGAATTATGAATATTGTATTATGGGAAAGAATCAACAAATTTCTCTGAAGTATACATTAATTTTCAGGAATAACTTCCTTTGACAACTACTTTGAAACAGAGCTAACAATTTATGCAAATATAACAATCACACACAATTTATATTAATGTTGTAATGACAACTAACTAGATATTAAAGTACAAATATTTAGCCCTACCATGTCATGTCCTAGAACTAAAACAATTGCCTAAATTTTCTGTCACTTATTTAGTGCACATGAAATCTTTCAATTTATTTTTAATTCTGATTACTTTAATACCTTTATAAACATGATAAAGTTGCAATCTTTCTTTTTAATTTTTAATCTCATTTGAAAACAAGAATTTTTCTAAATCTGACATTTAGATTGTCCATTTTCAATATTAATTACAAAAAATTTTAGTATGCTATATTCTGATTAGTTAAATATATTTCTGAGAGCATAAGAAAGATATTTTGTTATATATCTGATCCTGCTTAGAGTGCCAATTTTTTATGTTCCTGTGTTCTCAGGTCCTTGCATTATGATAATAGTGGCTTAACACCTGCTTCTGAACTCATATTCTAAATAGAGCTTTTTTAAAAAATTAAATTAAAAAACTTACATACAAATGTTAATACTGTCTTTCTCAGTTTTTTCTAGAGTTTGTTATATACCCTTGTGATTAATTTTCTGTTAATATATCATTTTCATATTTCTGGAGTATTTGGATAGAATTTTAAATATCATAAACTGTTAAAGGGGTTATTTTCTATTCTCTTAACCATTTTTTTTTAATAATTAAGTCTCTAAATACATATACTGTAAACTTTTAGGTATTAGGTGCTAATTTTCTATAATTTTTACATTGTCAATTAATTATGTAGCACTAATTCTAATATTTAAATATGAAACTTTATCAGAACAATGAGCAGACTAAAACATTGCTACCTTTATATGATCTTAGACTTGAAAGGACTTTTTTAAAGATATTTCAATGCTGAAATAGACCTTTTGAATTATTTATTCTTTACATTGTTTAATTAATTTTATATTTAAATTATTATTTTTAATCTTAATGTATGAAATATTTTTTTCTAACTAAATATGTTTTTAAACATTCCTCGGTTTGATTAGTACAGCCAGCAAAGAATTGGGAGTAGTCATTCAAAACTCAACATATTTTGTCAATTTTATAATAATAATATCTACCCATTATAAAACATATACTAATACATATGCATATATATAAATCTTGTAATGGATAAAGACTTTAACCGATGAGAATATTATACAAATATATTGTAGAAGTAAAAAAGTGCTTTAATTAAAAATTGACTATAATTTATCCTGACTTGCAATGATTTCTAATTTATGACTGCTATGGAAATCAAGATGTTGGTCAGCTTTCTAGAACTAAAAATCATGAGACAAGTATTGAATATTATGCTGATAATAATAAAGAGTACATGAAGAAATAATTATGTAATAAACCCCCCATAATAGCTTTTACAGATATGCATTAAACTCAAAATAAATGTATAAATGAAATTGAAATCAAGAACCAACATGGCAATTGATAACAACAATATAAATTTTTATTGCAATAAATATATAAGTTAAATATAATGCAAATTAAATTAACAATGAAACAAATAAGTAAAAAAAAACAATAATAAAATGCATAAATAATGTGTACAACATTCTACACACTCACTTATATTTATCATAAAATTGGTTACCCATAGTTTCTTTTCCTAGAATTGTGCTTCAACATTCTTTTGTAGAAATAAATAAATATACTGAAAATTATTTATATAAGCTAGAAATAGATCTATGGTCCCAATACTAAAAATTTATGCAGACATGTAAAATAACTTTAAATATTTGCAAAACAATAACATACATTATTTAGACCATACATACCAGTCACTATCATTTGGTGTGTTTTTGCACCATACAATGATCTCACACTAATATTGATAATTATAGAATTTCTTATGAATTATACAGAATGAATATATTTCCCAAATATTCCCTAAATTATTTGCTCTGTCATGCTATTTAATTTTAGTGCCTGCAAGGAGGAAACATCTTTACATTATCAAGAACACATATACCTTACACTTTATTGTTATATAATTATTATTTTTTTACATTTTTTTACTTAACATAAAAATAAATAGTTACATATTCACCAGCAATATTATTATGTTATACATATATATCATGATCATCATATAAATAAATATTTGTTTTAAAAACTTACACATCATATGCAATAATATCTTTACTTAATATGCATACTAAATCTCTGAGGCTTCATCCCTCCAATAAGAATGTATATTCAAACTGTAAGGTCATGTTTAGCAAAATCTCTTTACAAATATATATAAAATGAAGTAAAAATATATGCTAAGTTTCACAAAATATAATCTATTTTATGTAGTTCAAAATTTTTTAATTATAAGTGTATATATACTTATTTTAAAAGATTATAAACAATATCCAATTAAACAGTTATGAATATGTATGCTTATTTTTTAACTATTTTCAATTACAAAATTATGAATGTATATACTTTTTTTAACTATTTGTTTTGAAAAGTTACACATATTCATGTGTGTATATTGATAACCTACAAAACATTTTCTTACCAGTATTTTTTTTAAATATTTTTTTTAAACTGTTTTTTTTTTTTAAGTTAATAACTATTAAACAAAATATATGAACTATTATTTCTAGAATGCTTTAACTTTTCTATTACTATTACCTTAAAACAAAGAAATTAATAATAAAACAATATTACCATTTGAATCAGTTTGTTGTAAAGTGCACTATAAAAAAATAATTGTTAGTCTGTTTTATGAATTATGATGGGGTTTTTTTTTTCAGGTCCCACTTTGTGATCCAATAATGAAGCTCCTAATGAGATACAAATTTAAGTTAATCCACTAACAGTTAATCTACATCTTTAGAACTTCAGCCAATGAGGGATATAAATCTATTTTCCTATTGTTTAGCCTTCCATTTTGTTCATATATTCCAAAATAATAAATAAACAAATTCTTATTTTATTATACATTTTTGAAGCTAAATTATATTGTTACTAACCAGTTCAAAAGCTTAAAATATTCTTTTTTGTACAAATTTTTCTATCTTCTCACCTATCTGACTATTAAATTTAAGAAAATCTTTTTTATATTCCTGTATTCAACATAGCATAGCATTCTTTAAATAAAACTAATTACAAGAAACAAAAATAAAAACAATAAAATTTTACATATTAATTTTTTTTTTCTTTTAAAATAATAATAATTAACCAGAATTATGTTTTTTTGTTTTTTTTTAATGTATCACCAAGATTAATCATTAATACTATTAATATATTTTTATATAATAAAAGATTAATATGTTTATATTTATTCCGCAGATGAGAGAGAGAGAGAGAGATACAAGTTTAAGTTAATCCATTAACAGTTAATCTAGTTCTCTAGAACTCCATCCGATGAGAGAAATAAATCTCTCTATTTTCTGGTTGTTTAGCCTTTCATTTTGTTCATATATTTCAAATAATAAAGAAACAAATTCTTATTTTATTATAAATTTTTGGAGAGTAAGTTATTTTGTTATCAACCAATTCAAAAGCTTAAAATATTTTTTTTTTTTTTACTTATTTTCCTTATCTGACTATTAATTTTAAGAAAATCTTTTTTTTATATTCCTGTGTTCAACATAGCATAGCATTCTTCAAATAAAACTAATTATAAAAAAATAAAAACAATAAAATTTTACATATTAATATTTTTTTCTTTTAAAATAATAATAAGTAATCAGAATTCTCTATTTTTTTTAATTTATCACAAAGATTAATCATTAATACTAGTAATAATTTTTTTATGATAAAACAAATAAATATATAGGCTTGTGTGGATTTGTTTACATCTATTCCGTATGCATACATATACCCCCAATCATTTTATGGCCAGGTTTATTTATCCATAGTCAAGATAAACATTATAGTTATTTTAATATTAATTCTTTACTTCATAAAAAAATTATACAAATTAACTATTTACAATAAAACTAACTAAATAATCTAATACTTACTTTATTTTCTTTTATTATATTCTTCCTTTTTATAAACTGCTATCTTAAACTAATTGCTACAATGTATATAATGGTTAAAGAATCAAATCGCTCCCTCAACAAACAACTTTTTTGATTTTCAGTCAAATCTGTTCAACCATTACAAGTCTAATTATATAAAGATGGATAGACTGCAAACTTTTGATGGATAAGTGATTTGTTTATATATAATAGACAATTTAGTCATTGATATTTTTGTTTTAAACATGTACGTGCATATTAAGAAATGGTGATTAGCTAATCTATTTACCATTCCTATAAGCTGGAAATGAAAGTGAATAAAAGTTTTATTTTTTTGTTCAGTTTCAATACAAGCTTAAGATTCTTATTTTAGATAGTTCGAATCAAGATATCTAGCCATCTAATTATTGGACAGTAAATGAGTATCTAGGCATTTTGAGCTAGTATGTGGAACGGAAGATAAAACTATAATACTTCATCACTTGACGTGCTAATGAATAACCTTTTTCTTCACCATTTATTCTGGATAAGTATGCTGGAGAATGTGTGTATATACATATATTTTTTCCTCACATATATAGATAAATGGTTTTGAAATTATAAAAGAAATGTTATATTTAGAAATGTTGATTGTGAAACTTTTTTTTTTAAAAAAGGCAATAATTTGTGTTGTATTAATATAAATACTGTTATGATAATTATGAATAAATAAAGAATTTTTTTTTGCGATTAACTCATACACTTTCACATTCTTCAATTACATTTTTTTAACTCCGATATTTATGTCATATGCAAAATGTATATTGTTTTTATCAAGGAAGTATTAATAGATTTACAAAATTATCAATTGCATTGTGTAAAATAACCTTATCCGATAAGGAGAAATATTACAAATATTAATTGTAATATCAATCAAACTGGAAATTTGCCCAAACCATTATTTGCAGCAATGATTATTTTACATTTCACTGATAAGTGTAGGAATTGTGAAATTCTATGATTGTTCTTTCGATGAATTATTAGATAATAGATGATATATTTATTTTACAATTCTTTTGTTATTTTTATTTCAATTTAATTTATTTTAAACAAAAAAAAAATCTATATATAATCAACAGTAAAATGTAAAACCGAACAAGTTCACATTAAGTTATCTATCAAAGGTAGAAACAGAATAAAATAATACATTAAATAAATAATCAAATGGTTCATTGTTTTTGAAATTTTATGTTGATTAAAAACTAAAAATGGTAGAGTTTAACTTCAATTCCGTGACTTTCAGCCAGTAGCCCATGGAATTTTTAAGCAAGGTGTTTTATTACGTATAGCCACCAAAAAGTAAGCAAGAAAAATAAAACAGATCATTTTTAATTTCGCAATCACATACCAATCATTGTTAAAAGATCTAATGTATTTTTTTGTTTAATAACTGCCGTTTGACAAATAATAATATCTGGAGTAGACTGACTTTTATTTTTTATATCAATTTTTTCATGTATACTTTTTTATATAAATTCTGTACTAACATCCATCACGATACCTGTTTAAAATAATTATTTTATTACTTTGTTACATTTTTTTGTTACGTTTTCATTTACCTTTGTCAAACTCTCTCCACTGTTGTTAATTACAAGAAGAAAAAAACAGAATATTTTATTGTTCATCCTAAAGGAAACAAAAATTTATTTGCTCTGAAGAGAAACCAGCAAAAACATACCACTCTCAAATAACTACTGATACTGCTCAATTAGTAGCTCCCATGGCACTTATTATATGCATTAATAAGAACAAATGAATCTCGAAGAAACTTACCAAACTTTATCGAATATAACTTATCTCATTCTGCTATAATTAGCAGCATCTTAGAATAGAATCTAAAGCATCAGTTAAAATAATTATTTTTAAAAATGATTTAATTAATTCTGTTTATATAATAATTATGCAAAATATTGAATGGTTGTTACATTATTGATATTTGGTAATAATAATAAGTCAGATGTCACATGACTTATATATAGCTTGCACTTACAAATATGTAAAATTAAGAGCATGCTTGTTTAGAGCTAATTATTGATATTTTCAAGCACAAATGTAATAATTAGTCAAGTTGTAGTTTGACCTAATCGCAAGAAGATTTATTAACGAGTGCGACCCAAGATGCTTTGCCATACGTATAACATAAGTATCAAAGATATAATAAAATTTTATTAGCTTTATTATAAATTTATATAATAAAATTACCAAACTTTGAAATGTGTAAAGTATTCAAAATGAAAATAAATAATAGGACACATACCTATAATTTTAAAAGTCATTATCTATTAATTACATTAATCTAATCTTATTTATTAAATCACAATTCAGAGGCAGCTAAATAGCAAATTTTCTATTGTTTGTTTTGGAATGTAATGAGATTTTAATTAATAATGATTTAAGAAACTGTTTAACTTTCGAATAATTTCACAAATTATTATTAATAACCGAAACACAGGCTTATTATATACCTGTGTCTATATATGTAATATAGGGTATATGAGCACAGACTTTCAGATGACCCATCACTCTATCTAATATCACTGATACACTCAAGCACATATATGCTGAAAATATAAATAATCACCAATATACGTATTTCATGCTAAACCAGAAATCACCAGTTGGTCCAGATTGTCATCTCCCACACATATATACTATAAGTACTCAGATATATATTAAGATAGACAATCTTCCTACTTTAATGGACAGGCTCCAATCTCCTATACCCTCCAACTCTTCAACCGTCCAACAATTAAAAATCTGATGATGGAATGCTCAAAGGCCACCCTGAAGCTGAGATTCTTGTCACACTCATATTGACCTAAAGTCAATATTAAATAATAATATTTACCAGACTGGTTTCTAGATTCCATCCTTTATCACCATACAAATCCAATTACAGAAATTGCTAAATTTAATATCTAACACACAGACTATATATATATATGCATAAACAATGTAATATATAGGGTATTTTGAGCTCAGACTTTCACACGACCCTCAACTCTCCAGACTAGCTCATGTCACTGATACACTTGACCATATATATGTCTAAAAGATCAATAATTACCAATATATATATTTCGTGCTAAATCAGCACTCGTCAGTTGGTCCAGATTATCATCTCTACACATATATACAATAAGTGCTCAAATTTATATTAAGATAGCTAATCTTCATACTTTAATGGACAGGCTTCAATACACTCTATCCTCCAACTCTTCAGCCATCCATCCTATTGAAAATCTTATGATGGAATGCTCAAAGCCCACACTGCTGCTGACATTCTTGTCACACTCAGGTTGACCACAAGTCACTCTGAACCCTCATGTATCAATGATATGAGATAGTGTGGAGAGTTGCGGGTCATGAAAAATGGCTAAAATATTTTTACAAAGTAGTGTGATTTAATTAACCTATATCTGTTTAATATAAAATTGTTGTTTTTAAGCAAATATTTTTCTTAATGCCTGCAATTGAATATTTGAAAAAAAAAAAAACACAAGTCTTATATATATATCTAGAATAATTAAAATTTGAAATTTTTTATTATCTGGAAATAAATTATAAAGGTAACTTTTAATCTTTCATACTCTCAAATTTTATTATCTTAGCAAGATTTATATTTTTATCTGAGTCTTAGAATGCACATATATTTAAAAAATAGTAAAAAATACTGTACTGTAAATAAATTAATATACAGCACATTCACATTTCAAACAAAAAAGAAAAAAAATACAGCTCGATAGATAATTGTAAATTAACAAGCCTTATTGCTGTGAATATATATAGAGCTACTTTAAATTCTTGATCAATTCCTTTTTAATAAGGCATACCAAAAAAAAAAAAAAAACAATACACATTACAGTAAATTAGGCACAATGTACTATGCTTTATTGTGTGGGTGTTTTATTTTAAAAAACATATTATATATAAACAGATGGCTGTATTTAAATCTCTGCAATTAAAAATAAAGAAAATTAATCTATTTCATACAAATATTTTAAGCCATTCTAGCTTAGATTAATATAAAAGAAATCACTGAATAAGCTGACTCAGACAAATTTTTTTTTTCAAAATCTTGATTTTTAAAAAGATTATACCCATTTACTAATTGAATGGAGGAAAACAAAATATTGGATAAAGTGATTACAGTTTAAACAAAAAAGTTATTTTTATTAATAGATTAAAGAGATATCTACTACATTTGGATCCAAGATCCCTAGTAGTCAGTATAAATTAAGAGTGGAAAGTCAAACCTTGTTTATAATATATATTATTTATATACTGTCTTTGTAAATGCATTGTTTTTCACACACATGTATGTATAAGCACAGATTCATTTTTAAGATGTTTATGCACATGACTAATAATATACACAATAATGGACTTACAGATGTAATAATTAGTGTGAATATGTATTAACATTGTCTCTAAAAATAGTAAAGCATATTGCATTAATTTTACTCAAGATATTTTTTTTACTGTAATAAATTTCTTTTCTCTTTACATTGTTGAATAAACAAATGATTAGACTTCAGAATATTTTTCTCCAATTAAATTAATAATTCTTATTTAAATGTCTAAAGGAAAGTCTTCATGAATTTTTTTAAACTTGACAGAATTGCTATGATCACTAACTTTATTTTTGAGGCCATACAGTTACATTTGTTTTTTGTTTTGTTTTTTTTAAAAAAAGCAAATATGCTTCTTTTTTAAAAAAAAAAAAAAAAAAGCAAATATGCGTCTTGCATTGGTGGTCGAGAGGTCAGCATGACTGCCTTGCACTTTCAGGCAGTTGCCCGGGTTGCGGGTTCATGTCCCGGTCGATGCTATGACACTTTAAAAAAAAAGCAAATATGCAGAATAGATGCAGTAATCTGGTTCAGAAAGTCATGAATGAATAATCACTCATGATTCAATGAGAATGCAAATGTAGAAGTTAATGCAAAATAAAATTTCATCCTTTCCAATTTTGATATGTAAATTTATATTTTTCTAATTAACTTTGTTACTATGCATATTTTTGACAGCTTTTAGTGGCTATTTAAATTAAATTTTCAACTTTTTGTTTTAACAAATGATCATAATGTTATACCCTCCCAATTTTTTAATTATTACTTTAAAATATAATTTTAAAAATAAAAGTTATTTTTAAAAATAATATTTCAACTTTGCAATATATATAAAAAAGGAATAAACTAAAATATGTAATCAAATATTAGCTTTTGTTATTTGGAATAAAATAAAATTTATTTGAACTCTCTTTTAACATGCTATTGAATCATTCTAAAGAAAGCTTAAAGCAATGAAATTATGTTTAAAAATTTTTAATTCCACATATAATTATGTAAAAAAAATAAAACCAAATAGCTACAGTGATTACAGAAGGATTCCTTTTCAATCAAATAAAATTTCCTGTATTATATTTTAACATTTCTTTTGACTTGTTTTCTTCTAAAACAAATATTTTTAAATAAAAGCTAATTTTAACTCGTATCAAAAAAGTGAAAATATATAATTTTTATTCTCAAGATTTGAATAAAAGATGAGGTAATCATCTGAAATCCAAGCATGGCCGCTTGATGGTGTTGATGCTATACAAAATCAATCAAATGTAACATTACCGGGCCACAACTTTTTTTTATATAACATGATTTTTTTGATTAAACAAATTTTTATTTCATTTATAACATTATTTCTTTTTTATTAAACAAATTTTTATATTCATTTTTGTTGTGTTTTTTTTTAACCTGACTTTTTCTTTATTCAACAAATTTTGGTAATTTAACTTTGTGTTTATTTTTCTGGTTTTAAAACTTTTGACTGTTTCACAATGAAAAAACTTGTTTTAACTCCGCCGAAAAAATATAATACAATCATTTGTGACTTGTTTTGACTTTGTTCTACCTTTTTTTTTTTTTTTTTGGTTGACTAAATTGTTTTTTTATTATTATTAAATCAAAAGTAACTTTTGTGTTTTTGGGAGTTAAAAAATTGTTTTGAAACTCCCACCCCCACCCTCGGATAAATAATTGTAACAAAAGTCAATATTTTTTTTAAACAACTTTTTTTCACTTTTATTTATATTTCATTTGAATTACCTTTTTTTTTTTTTTTTGGCTTCTACAATAAACTGCTTTTGGGGGGGGTTTCATACATTGTTATTATTAACAAAAAGTAAACAAAATAGTAATTTAGTTTAACCCCACTTGTTTTAACCTGCTGAAATATAATAATACAATTATTTGAGAATTGTTTCGAATTTTTTTCTATATTTTTTTTTTTGGTTGACCAAATTGTTTTTCTTCTTATTAAATCAAAAGTAACTTTGGACTTTTTGAACTTATTTTCATTTATTATTTTATTGCTGTAATAAAAACAGACTAGTATTTGGGAGGACATTATGTGCCTGAAAAAAGGATACAGTCTCACTTTCTGTACTCGGCAATTCTGAAAAGTTTAAAAATTACATGTTCTTCTCAGACATTTTATTGGTCTCATATATTTTCCATGCTAAAACGTGACTTAGTGCATGAGCTTTGTTGAAGCATGTTCGAACATACCCTTTGCCAATTTTTAACATATTAACATTTTTTAGAGAAGGGTGGGGACCATATGACAATTATTAGTAATTAACAACATTATTTAAATATAAATGACATTACTCTATTATGGAAATTTGAAAAGTTTTACCGACTTGCAATTAATACACCCTCTAGTGATACAGTAATCAACTATGAATAGAACAAATACACTCAAAATAGTTTCGAAGCACAAAACAAGCCATAATATTTTTGTGCAATGTCATGTAAAGCAACCTGCAATGGGTAATACAATATAAATGTTGTATTAGCCATAAGACCGCTTGCAGAAATGGTATTTTTGTGTTTGACACATAAACAATGCCATCAAGCGGCCATACCCGGATTTCAGATGATTACCAAAGATGAATTCACATTAGCAGGGAAATTTTCCCTTCCTTATATTAGATTATCTGTATTACACTAATCATTTGAGGTTTTTTTAGATAAATTGACATATATTTAAATTCCAGTTTTAACCATCAAATGAGTTCAAACCAGAAAATAAATTCTACAAATAGCTATAAAAATGAGTTTAAATAAAAGTACCAATGTGTCATAATGTATAACAGAAAGAATTAATTGATAAATTTTAATTTTTTGTTTATATCTTTTTGGAATAGCATATAGTTAAACGAACAGATGTTGAAACAACAGATAGAGCAATCTAATATGTTTTAAATAATTTCATATTGTTATTAATAAATTAAATTTATATAGTAAACAAAAAGTATTTATAAATCCCTATACAAAACTTAAATAATAATATTTAAATTTTCAGTAATATCGTAGGGAAAGAAGTGTAAGAGATGTATACTGTAGTTGAAATCTGAATAATTCATGAATTTAGAAAAGTCCAGAAACTACTGATTCTATATTAATAAAATTCTATCTGGATAATATATTTTCTATAAAAAAAAATCTAAAAGTGTATCTGACAATAATTTAACACCAGTTTTGTAAAGTCACTTAGAGGAAATGGTTGGTTTAAAAAGAATCAAATTAGTGATACTCAATTAAATGCCCAAAACTGTTCAACAAATGAATGAACAATTTTTGCTAGACTTATTTGTACTCATAAGTCAATAATACTGAGAAAAATTCCTGTAAAAAATAGCTCCTTAAGTCCACATCTGAACATTCCCACCTTTAGAAAACAATCCATGTAAACTAAATAAGCAGTATATTTATAGCAATGATAATTCATTCAAATTCACAGGGTTTTATTACAAATGACAACAGTCAAAAGCAATAATACCATGAACGTGAAAGTTGGATTGTGTGAATAAGCATTAAAAAAACTTACATCTGATCATAAAACCATTTATCAAACTGATTTTCTTCCAGTTTTGATACTTTGTTGCTGAACTATCATAATTTGAAAAACATGCCATGATATTTACTTGGTCTAACAATTACTGTATACACATACATAACAGTTATAGACTTTATCTTGGTAGACTAGATTATTCCAACATTTATAAACAGCTCAAACATTTAATGACTATGAGGATTATGTAATCATAATTTTTAAATTAACTAGTTTAATTACTTTTAAAATTTTAGGAATCATTGTTGAAGAATAAATGAGAGTTTGATATCTACTATTCAACTGTTATGAAAATGTTTCTATGGTAACATTTAAAAATACATATTGTTAAACCATGCTGGTGATTAAACCAAACTTAGTAGGATAAGTATGTATTTTAATGATAAGATGAAATATAGAGGGAAAATATAATTAGAATTATTGTAAAAGATTCGTCATTCTTGTATATTGTTGTAGCTTAAATATTGCATAAAATTATAAATAAAAATAAATGTGTACATTATCACCACTTACCCACACGTGTGTATAAATGCAAATGAGTGATTTCTCTTGATTTTCAGTTATTATTAGGGGGTAGATTTAAAATAATTATTTAAAGCAAAAATAATTAAATAATATTTGTTATTATTTGGAATATTATATTTAAAAAGAAATTAAGAGAAAAATGGTCTCCTCACTCATTTCAAATATTAATTTTTACCCTATCTGAAAATATGACAAGATAGAATAAATTTAACTTCATAATTGCATTTGTAATCAAAATAGAATTTCTTGAAATTGATTATAAATTAAAACTATTTTTAAGCTAAATTTGTGAACATAAATCATAAAAAATTTGGATTTATAAAAATTAAAAGTAAAATGCAATTAAAAGGAAGTATGTTTATTTAAATAATTAATTGGAAAAATTAGATATTGAATTAACATAACTGACAATATATTTTTTGATTGCAAAGGCAGTTGACTTAATATAAAGAGAAGTGTTGCAGATCAGAAGGCTTTAGACAGAAATCAGGAGGGGAAAAGAATAATTCATGTTAAGTTGGAGTCAAAGTGACTGATAAAATGACTAATTGTTATAGTATATAGAATTCTAAGTAGAGTGAAGCCATAACATACATATATACACTGTGTCAATATTCACTACTTCAATTATAGACTATCTAAAAAAAACATTAAACAAAATGTATAAACATAATAAAAAAAATCTTCTAAACTTTTAAAAGAATATAAATATTCATACTAACAATCTTCTATCAACTATGGGATAAATACAAGAAATGACATTCAGTTGAAACTTCTGCCTTTTGAAATAATCCATCCAAGAAAATTAAAATTTGTTTAAATTGAGAAAATTGGCAGCCTGATTAAAACATATCTGTAAAAAGCTACAGGATGCCGCAATATTCTTCGTGTATATATATATGGAAAATGATAAATTGTAAGGTAATTACTTTTATTTATAAAATATTCATTACAAAATTTTACAAAATACTCTTTAAATGTTGGCCACCACACACAAAGTCTTTTTTTCAAGTCATGGTAAATATGCTCCAAGAATCTATTATTATGAAAGTTAATTGTATTTGATGTTACATTTCTAATTTTTTCCTTATTATACCATGACTTTAAATACCTCCACAAATAAGTTTTGTGGGGAAAGATCAAAGATCTCACTGGCTATTCTACAGGGCTGTAATGAGTTTTAAAAATGTTTTGTTATGCAATAGAGACTTTGGGACACTCTAGTATTGTGCAAAAGTTGAAGTTTGTATTGATAAACCTTCAATAGTATTAAAAAAAACCTACCATTGTATATTTTATATCTTGAATGATTTTAACATAGACAAAACTGCATACCATAGTACCCACTCAATGCAAGCCAAACTAATCAATGGATGCAAGAACATTTGTGCATAAAATTGTTATGTAGTGCTTGTGGCTTTCATCAATGAGGAGCCTTAGATTTGAGATTACTACGCCTGGATCTTGGGATCTAATGCTATCCTCTATCAGCCACATTTTAACTTTTAGTTAACTATAAAGCTAGGAGTCAAAATGAAAATAGTAGTATTTTTTATCTAAACTCGTTCACTTCTCTAGTTATATAGATCTGAACTGAGAGATTCAAATCCAAGGCTCCTCACTGGTGAAAATTGCAAGATGGAAACTAGTCTGGGAATGTTGGATGAGTATGAGCTTGAGAGGTATTTTATGCTCAAATCTTCTTACATTCATTGATTACTCTGGCTTCCACTAGGTGGTGCTACTCTATGGAGAGTTTTGCCTCTGTTATAACAGCTTTTGTAAGCATAGGAAATGATGATCATGTGATGTTTAGTGATTGAATGATTTTAATAAATATACTTTCTTTTTTTCTGGTTTGTTTTTAAACAAGTAATAATAATAACAAAAAAAACAGCCACTCAAAAATTAATATGGTCATTCCAATTCCAAAAAAAAAGGAGGGGGGGGGGACCTCTTAAAATGAGTCTTGTAGTGACTATACAAACCAATCTCTGAACCACAAATGTCTACATATAGAATATGCTAACTCAGTTTTCTTTTTGCTTGATATTTACAATGTTGACTTTTAGTTTCATCAGCAGAAAATTTTTTTTCTGAAATACTTTAATATCATGTCCAATTATAATTTTCCAATGTATTCTACTCACCGCCATATCTTATGGAAACATTTGATATTGTACTTCTTTGGAATGTCTTTGAAATAATACTTATAATATAGAGAATTTGTCTTTCTTATTAACCTCATGTTCAAGTTCATCTTAAAACACCCTTTTAGAAAGTCTTCTATTGTCCATTCATTTTACTCAGTGTAATAAAGGTGTGATTTTACAATAATGGACAGCCAAACCCCATCTGGAAGCTGACACATGGGAAAGACATCCTTTTGACAAATTAAATAGAGCACCACTGATCTAAGCCACATTGATTACAAGCCCATCTAAAACTAACTATATCAAGAAACTAACCAATGCTGCAACAACTCACACTTGACGATCCTTACTCACATTGCAAGTCCATACAAATACAGAAAAACTTGTAAACTGTTCATACATCACTACTCCTACTGACCCAGATTGAATTTCACACCTAATTTAGTCCCTATTTTGACACTTAACCCCTTTACCTAAAGCTACCATCAATGTATTTCTTCCCCTTTTGACTCTCTTTAATATAAATTATCATAGTAATAAATTTCTTTTGAAAGATAGTATAACATCCTCCAAGCTGAAGAACATGTTGATTGGTTTTATGACCTTGCCACTGTATTTTTAAAAATTTTCAGAGTGTCCTTAAATGAAACTTTTCTAATGCATTTATATTATGATGACAGGAAGTCTAAATTTCACATCCATAAAATAAGTAAAATAACAGTTTATAAACAGCTAACTTCATTGCAATATTTATTTCCCTATGATGAAATAGTCTTTTTTAACTGGTTAAAAGCAGCAGCAGCAGCAGCATGTTGGAGACTATGCTGAATCTCAACATCTAAGTCTACCTTTCTATTTATAAAACTACCAAGGTATTTAAAGTGGTTTACATTTTCAAGTTGATAACCATCCAAGTAAAGAGCTGGTGAAAATGTTTATTCCATCACTGGCTGATAAAGAACTTCAGTATTTTAAACATTAATTAATAAACCAAGAAATTTAGAAGTTGCATTCTAAACATTAAGAACATTCTGTAAATAATCTTTCAAAAATAGCATATTGTAAATCCAGAATCTAAAAACATGAAGTTCTTGTTTTTATTTTTAATTAATTCAAGTTAAAAATTCTATGATCAAACCTGTATGGTATCTTAATTCCTGTCTAAAAACCACTTATAAACTATTCCAAAGATCACTGTTATAGAAAACAATGTTGAAGTTAATTCATATCAATTGCTTAACATCAGTTTTAATTTCAAATGCCTCTGACGTTCCACGTATAATAATAATATTTTCTTTCATTCTATCATGTAGAAACTGTATATTATGAATATATTTTGGTGAACAACCAATTAATTTTAAAGAATGGCATTGCTATAGATAAATCTGTCCTATTAATTGAGTCAAATGTCTTGACCAAATCAATAAAAGCAATATATAAATCACCCCTTTGTTCCTGACATTTTTCTTGCATTTTCTTTGCAACAAAAACATTTCTTGACTCTGTAAAATCACATTGAGTCTCTGTTAACCCTTTGTCTATAATTGGAAGCAATCTATTCAACAAAATACTTGCAAATACTTTTTCTGCAGTGGATAATAATGATATATGATAATTTTTGTAATCTTGTTTATTCCCTTGTTAACAAATTGGAACAATAAAAGCATCCTTAAGATTGATTGGCAAAACTTCATAGATCAAGATATTTCTGAACAATTCCAATATTTTTTAAACTAACATATCACCATATTTTAAAACTTCAGATATTTCACAGGACCTGTAGTTTTTTTTATTTTTCAGATTATAAAGAGCTATTTTTGACTTCATTAGCTGGATATCTTTGTCCAAATCTAAATGAGTAAGCAAGTAAAGTAGAGTTGTCATATCAAATCTTGTATTATTATTCAAAAGATGATCAAAATATCCTTACCACCTATTCAAAAATATTATTATGTAAAAAAGTGTCTTTACTGAATCGAATAGGATTGTGATACTGTTCTCGGGTCCATATATCGCTTTCAATTCATCAAAAACAGATCTAGAATGACCATGATCAGAAAATGGCTGTATTTTTTTTTTTTTGCAAATTTAAACCATCAGTAATTTCTAAGCCATCTTGTCAGTCATTGAATTTCTGCCTTCCAATCTTTATATTTATTATGAAGTTTCATATTTAATCTATTATTTTGTCAAGCAAAGAATACCACCTTGTTTCTTTTTAATTAAATCACTAAAAATATAATAATTGTCAGAAAATCAGTCATAATTTTTCTTTTTAATGAAACAAAGAATAAATTTGGTTGTATCCACAATATACTCCTTAAGAGAATTCTATGCTTCAGTAATGTGACAATTATCAATATCCAAATTAACAATTTTAGTGTTTAATAGCTATTTAAATTTAGTACATATAGTAGATTCTTCTAATGAACATCAATTTTTTGTGAATGTTTGGAATAATATCTCTTTTCAATGTAACTATCATTTTGTTTTTGTAACATATTAATTTATGATCAGTTCAACAATCTGAGCTTGTAAGTGCTCATGTAATGTTAACTCGTATTCTGACTCCTAATAATAATGTCATTTAATAAATACCATTGTTTTGGGCACAAATGCATCTATGTTCCCTTGTAGTAGTTTTTATACTTAAACAAAATATATTCAATCTATATATTATGCATAAATTTATTAATAACACACCATTTAAATTTACAGCCTCAATAGCATTATTTCCAATAACTTTTGGCCCAAGTCTATTATTTGTAATAACATGTGCATTAGTCTCCAAGAAGAAAATTTTGATCTTTTAATGGTATTACTATAATAATGCTATACAATTAAAAATAAAAACTTTCCTTTTTTGAATTATCTGAATCTAAAGTTGGAGAATAGGCACTGATAAAATGAATTCTGATACCATTATTCAAGACAGTCTTAAGATCATTAATCCATCATTGATACAACAAGAAATTCCAATAATAAAAGTTACTAAATTAGATTTTAAAGTACACTTTAAAACAAATCCAACCCTGCATTCTTCTTTCATTTATTAGCCTGCATTTCCAAAAAAAATCCTGTATCCATTTATTTTAGTAAACTTTCTCTGGGAGATAAGTTTCACTAAGAGCAGCTATGTCAATCCTAAATCTTGACAGTTCTCCAACCGAAAGTGAAGTCATCCATTCTGATCTTGAAGAATTTATATTAAGTAATGTTCACACATTCTATGTACCTATATTTTAAAAAAAAATTACCACTGCCTTTTACTACATCACTACTATTGAAATTATTCTATTTTTATTATTTCTACCACTGAAATGAGTATTCTTCCAGACACAACAACTTCGCCAGACTGTGTAGTCAGATCATTTTTATACCACAATTTCTAGGTCTTCCACTTCCATGATAGGCAGAGGGATCCCTAAATAGGAATGCCTAAACATATAATCTTTTCCAACTGAAACTAGTGTCTCACTTAAATCCAGTTACAAACTGATTCATTAATGATTGTACTGTCTCAAGAAAAGATTATAATTAAGGACTGCCAGTCTACCAGGTCTCTCTTCATCATAGCTTTCTTAATTCTTGAGTGCTTGAGCTAATAAATGGGGGGATAATGACATTGGAGTCATAAATTCTGTGAGTGGAATTAATGGATGAAAATGTTGATGTACATATAGTCTCATTGTTACAATTATTATAAGATATCTACTGGCATAAGAGGCTCATAATGACTGGGGCATACAATAACTTAAGTAATACAAGAAGAAAAAGAGTGAGATTGGAAGGAGTGTTTCAAGGCAGCAGAAACTCTTGGTCAGGTATTGTTTATTTGATATTCATGGTTGACCTTCATATCTAAAAGCCATTCCACTATCTAACATCATGAGCCCATTACTAGCCTGAGCATAGAATCTGATTAAATAGGTGCTTGGTTAATTAAAAAAAGATAATACTTAGTAGTCATTTTCATTTTTTTTCTTATTTCATAAAAATCTCCTAACCATGAGGGGATTATTGGTGATGATGATGTAGTCATTTCTGCTCCCAATTGAGTTAATAGCAATGCAAGCGAGATACGAACTACATGGATATACTGATTCTGCTTGAACAAAATCAAGTATGTCAGGCTACTGCATAATTAGCTTTCTAAAGTTAAGCTCAATTAAGAATGCGTTTTACTAAACATTCCCTAAAATTTATCTCATAATAATTAATAATTTTCAAAAACTTTATAGATGTATATATAAAATTATAATGAGAATTTCATTTATTTATCTGGATATATTTCAACTAAGATTTAACCAGACAAACAAACAATTAAAAATTGACATTGCAAACCGAAATCACATTATTTAAAACAATATTTCTGCCTGACCCACTTTTAAAAACACTTGTCAATACTTTACATTTATTTGGTGTATTTGTGTAACTAATCAAATCTTTTACATTTGCTACATATTTCTTCTGAAAGCTTGTTGCTAAATCATGAGTCAATCATCCAGTATAAAATAGGCCATTTCACTCATTATATATCTATTTTGTGAGCAATTTCATTTACCAAGTTTTAAAACACCTGAATATCTACACTAAAATGGTTGTTTAATTTTCTATTGATGTGTTTAACTAACAGTATTTTAATATCGGCAGATCATGTGATATATGTGATAATTGACATTATATTTTATGACAATTTTTACAACTTTAGGTATGTGTTCTGAAATAAATATTTAAACAAAAATAGCAGGCTTTGATTTTACGAATTGTTACCAGCTTAAAATATAGACCATACTATATTCATTAAAATGCTTAGTGGAAGTGGAAAAAATATTTTTGTAATACATTGTTACATAGATTAGAATAACAGCTACTTTATAATCCAAGCCTTTACCTAGCAGAACCTTGATTTTTACATAATTAGTTTTACACAGAATGTTTTAATGTTAAATATATTAATGATATTTTTTTTTTTTAAATTTGAAATGAAAAAACTTTTGAAGAAAATGTTACGGGCAATGAATTTCACATTAATAAATTTTTATAATTTTAAATTACATTTAAAACACTTTTTTCTCATAAATATTGCATAATTCAATTTTTTAAAGCTGAATAAAGAAACTTAGTTATTTGTAAACCTATATAACAATGAAAAAATTGCATAAGTGACTCTAGTATTAAATCTTTTTTTTAAATAAGAGCACAGTTTTTATGAATTGAACATGGAGAGGTATATGAATTACCTATCTTATAATGAATTGTTTTTGTGAAAGAAATCCTCATCCCCTCCAAAGTGCAATAATGATTACTTTTATTGGGGAAAAACCGAGAATAGAATATAATCTAGTGCTACTAATTAGACAAGTTAATGGAATCTCTCAGAAAAATAACATTTGCTCCAGAATAAAATGTAGCCATCTTAGAATATTAAATAAACAGTCTAAAAGAATCAGCATATGACATGCGCGTATATATTTGTGATTCACGAATTGTTTTATTTTTTTTTTCGCTTTTTTTATGATGCGTGAATATGTAACAATTAGAAAATTATCTAAACATAAACGATTTGAGACATTAAAAAGATAAAAACAATTACCTATATAAATTAAGGCAAATGTGACAAAAATAAAATAGAAGAAAATAAATAAAAACAAATGATTGGAAAAATATAAACTTTAATGGAAAAAAAGTTAAATTTAAAAAAAAAACAAAGATTAAAAAACAAAACATTGATTCAATTATATAAGATTTATATAATGTTTTAGGTAAATAAAATTCGAACACTTTTTTAAAAACATATACGATAATTAAATGCGAAACATTATTATCCAAAACAATAATGTCTAAGTAATAAGTACGAGATTGCTATAGACTTTTATTTTTGATAATAAAAAAAAACAAAAACAATATTCATTTGTTTCCTACTTTTAAACTAACAATCTTTTTATAGTTTTCATAAAGATGACAGACTGTGACTAAAAATTAGTTAATGCTCTATTACTTTGACACATTTTAATTTCTGTTTTATTAAAGTAGAAATTTTTTGATTAAATAAAAAGTGCGTGATCCCCATTGAAGAAATTGACATCGTTATGCATGATTTTTCTATTCTTCAAATAATATATTATTAGACATGTCTTAATATAATCATGTACTACAAACAAAATAGCAGACGTACACATATAGTTTAATAAAAGTAAGTTTTAAATTAATCTTGACAACAGCTCGATAAATACACACACAAAAGTAAGAACGAGATAAATGTATAAAACATATCTATGTTCAACAAAGCATTTACTCTATATGGCAGATTCATTAACTGTCGAAAGTCACATGAGACATGCGATGAGCATTTATTTGCTATATATATATTTTAAATAAATACAGAAGTAAATTGTTCACTTAAATAATTATTAATTAGCAATTTTTGAATTTTTAAAATACAGTACTATTATACGTAAACCCTTTTAACACTTAAAAAAATACTGATGTAAAAATCAGTCTCTGGTTGTTTGATATGGTAAAATAAATTTAATAAACGTATGATTATTTGGTTATCTCAGATAGGAAGTCCTCAGAATCACCATTAACAAATATAAAAAAGCATAGCAATGGCCTAGTATCCCACTATTAAGAACTCTGCGTGACTATGGATGACAATCAAGGTTTATTATCACAAAGAGAATTATAATTTATGGAATGCTTATATGCTGGTTGAGTATATCTTACAAAATAATAAATAGCATAAAAAGTACAAACAGAAATGTCTTGATATATTTAGAAGATTAAAAATATTTGTTAATGTTAATTCTAAAAACATAGAATGAACTAAGAGTTAGTGAAAATTACATTATGTAAAGAATTCCATGAAGTTGAAAAAAAGTGTGAAAAACATTGAGTAGATGAACATTTACAGATATGATGAAAAAGCAAGTTAAATAGCATTTTAAATAGTAATAAGAAATTAAGATTCCTGAATTGAATAGATTAATGCTGAAATGTCACATAACCTCCAAAGCAACTAACCATTTGAACAGTGGCTATGTTTGTATTTTCAGAAAAGCTTGAATTGGAATAATAATGCAAGATGGATTGAAGTATTGTTGAATCGCCCAGTTTTAAATGAATTCTAATAATTTAAGATTAATCCAAAATGCACCTTCACCAAAATGAGAAAAATCTCCAATAGTAGACAGAATTGGGGCATTGCACAAAATAAAATGTTAATGTATTTATACTTTTTCATTTATTGATATAGTATTAATTTACATATGGTTCACTGGGTTTTCAATGGCTTTTGTTTAAAATAAAAGATTATAAATGAAAAATAATTTTCATCAACATATGTGTGATCAAGTGTATCAGTAGTATGAGATAGCATGGATGGTTGAGGATCATGTGAAAGTCTGAATTCAAACCCTCTATATATTACATATAGAAGTACAGGTATGAAAAAGCCTGTACTGTAGAGAAAAAATTCATATCTCCTATTTAGAAAATTTCACTTTTTGAAAAGAGAAAAGCTATGCCAAAAAAGATCAATGAGTTATCTTGATTAATATATTGGATGGCTTTTGAAAAATATCAATAAACATTTAGATCTATTATTGATAGTAGTAATCCGATTTGTATAAATTGTCTTTACCATCACCACTGCAAGCTTGAGTAACCAATGATCAACAGATAGCAATATTAATCAGATCTCAGATTTATTTGAATGTTAAAATGTCTTGTGATATCTTGTTTTAGTATTGATCTGAAGTAGTTTGATTTGAAATTAGTTTAATCTTTTTAGTCATGATTAAGTTTAGAAAAAATATCTTGAATTAAATTGCATTTCCTTGTTGTATAATTTCTAGAGCTCAATATATTAAAAAGAAAACATTTTTTACATAATAAGATAAAAATAAAATTGTATCTCGAATATGTTAATTGGTATGAATGTAAATGAAATGAAAATAAAAATGAATTCTAAGTCTATCCATATTAATAGGAAAGATGTTATATGAAATGTTTTCAACTTTAACTTGGAAGGATATCAATCTGTAGAATTCAGAAGAAAGCTAATAAAAATGTGTTTTTATTATACCTCCAGTCAAAAGCCTTACAAATAATAAAAATAAAATTGATTAAATGTGTGATGAATACAGACCAAAAGATTCTATAGTATATAAAGGCCTGTGACGTAAAAGGATTCACACAAGTAAAAATATATTATGAACTAATATAAATATGACAATTTTCTTATTTTGACTGGAAATAGTCAATTGTAATTAAATGTATATTATTTATTTTAAATAGTTTTTGCATTCCTTTTTCTAATTGCATTTATTATTTTAACACTGCAAATGACATACTTTATATGATAAATTAACTTTGTGAGTTAAAAAAAATAAAAATAAATTTCTTGAAACAAAATTTAAATTTAATTTTAATCCAATAAATAAAAGTAAATAGAATTCTAGAAAAATACAAGTCATACAAATGTTGATTGGTGTTATTAATTAATTATAATCTCTAATTAGGTTTGTGTTTTACATCTAATTAATATACATCTATAATCATTAGTATGCAGTCTTATTTCCAAGGAAAGTATTATTTCTATTTAATGATTAATTTGTTTTATATATAATTTTCATATTCCTATATGATTTTATAAATTGTATCACTTGTTTTTCCCCATAATTTTTTTTTTCATAAAAATCTCAAAATTAATCATTTATTCTAGTTTATTATGAAATGTTACATAATTTCTGGTATCAGAATGATGCACTCTAATGGCATTTTCTCAAGCTGTCGTATCTTTATCTTATGCAAATCTGATTGAAAAAATTTAAATTGAATCCATACAGCATTAACAATTTATTGTTGCATCCATACAGGGTTACCAATTTATATCATTGTTTGATATTATGGAATAACAATAATTCAAGGATATTGGGGTAATTGATGAGATACCTTATTTTAATGGAAGCAATTATTAACTACAAAATAACAAAGTTGTCAGTGATAATACATAACAATAATTCAAAGATATTTGTAATAACCTATATAGCATCTTTTCCCATAACATGAGTAACTTATTCAATAAAGCATAATAAATTTGTATAGTCTTTCAAGTAATATTAAAAACATTTTTTAAATTATTAAGATAAGACATTTTAATCTGCTCTTTGTTTCATATTGTTTATTGGGTTGTCCTATTCTTTACATACTCATAATGAAGGAGGAAATAGTTATCGTAAACTGATGTTTTTATTAAATTTTTTTTTCTCCTCAGACTCTTTTAGCATATTTTTCTAACTCTAGACAAAAATATATATATATTTTTTTTTTCATTTATTTTTCAACATAATAAATCCAAAGCTTCCTGCTTAGCTTTTCCGTTTTTTTTCCAAATGCATATTTCAAAAGCAATCCATCCTTTTACATTTCTTTTTATGTTTGTCTAAGAATCTATTCTATATAAAAGTCTGTTTCAAATAGAAAGCTTTAGCTTTTTCCTTCTTCTCCAAATGCATAGTTCAAGAGCAATTTATTCTTTAATTATTTTTTTTTTGTATTCTATATAAGAGTCTGTTCCAATTAGAGTGTTTAATGAACTTTTGCCCAACTATTATAATTATGATCTTAATATTATTCATTCATTTTTGTCATCAAATTAACATCATAATATAATATATTAATATGATGAGCTGTTCTAAAACTTCCTGTCCAATCATCATTCTTACTCTTTTATCAATTCTATCTACAATCATAAGATGAACCTAATGCAAAAAAAAAAGGTATAATATTAGAAGAATTTTAATCTTACAGTCAGCTAACTAAATAGTAGCAATATTAAATAGATAAATTTATTGTGTATGATTGGCATATTTTATATATAGAGTAAGTTAAAAACAAACTCTTATGAAGCTTCAAAAATACCCTCAACCTCAGACCGCGGTTTCTGCCTCTAGCGTCATCAGTGAGGTGCTAGGAAATAAAAATACTAGAACTAGTCCAGCATTTTATCAATGCCTAACTATTGAGAAGAAAATCTGAAACTTTCAGGCATTTAAATGTCCAAAAATCCAGCTATCTAACTCAAATAGCCCTATGGGACTGAACTAAGTTCAGATACTCCATATATTAATAGCTCTAGCAATATAAAACCGCCAAAGCATTAATAGCAAAAAACTAAAACTAAATTGATAAAAAATCAAGTCATATGACCTAATTTTAATAAAGCTCCTATTTACAAATGTTATATATAGAGTAAGTTAAAAACAAACTCTTATGAAGCTTCAAAAATACCCTCAACCTCAGACCGCGGTTTCTGCCTCTAGCGTCATCAGTGAGGTGCATATTTATGATCAAATATCAATTTAGATTAGAATGAATAGGAAAACAAAAATGTGATATAAGTTAAGAAGCTATTGTATAGAAAATAATTTTATCATTGTTTGCTTGAAAACTTTTGCTAAAATAAAATGTATTTATTTTGTTGGATATTTTGAAAATATATATATATAAATTGGAAGAATAGATAATTTTAAGAAATATGTATATGAATCAAAATATGTAAATACTTTTAAGATTAAATAGTCTTATTAGAAAACAAATACATAAAAGAAGAGATGGAAGGCATGGGTATAATCTATTCCTTTAGTATAAATTCTTTTAAAAAAGTGTTGTTTTAAAATAATACAGATGTCCTTGGGAGTAAAAAAAAAAAATTAAAGTGTCAGATTGTCGTTGGATATAAAAAATAATCCCTAACTAAATGTTGAATAGAATTGATGAAGTCTAAAAAAAGTTGAGGATGAATATATTTTCTGTCCATTTTAAATTTTCTATTAGAAACAGGTAACAGGGTATTACAAACAAATAATAGCGATTATTATCATCAATGAAAGATTGCAAATGTTTTTCACCCTTAATATAATGTTTATTGCAAAGACTTAAAGCTATATTATAAAAAAGGTCCCTTATATCATTAATATGTGTTAGATAATTAATTGGTATCGAATTTTGTCTATCTTGCATAACATTTATAAATTTTATGTCTTCCTTATTTATTTTTTATTAATTTTTTATGTATTTTTGATGACCTAAATTTATTTGTATTTAACCATGTATTGTAGTTAATTTCTTTTAAAATATGAAGTTTTAGATTTTTTTAAAATAATATATTAAAGTACTAATTTTAATATAAAACTTGTGCGACTTTATAATGAAAATTAAATACTATAATTGCCAATACTAATTATTTTTATTCTATTCTAGAGGCATATATTGTAAGCTTGAATAATCAATCATTGGTACCAGATGGCATAGTATTATAAATCCCCATTTCCAAACTGTTTGCTTTCTGGCTTTTGTTTTTTTCAGTTAAATCAGTAAGACTCAAAGTTAGAACTAATAAACTTATATAACAAGCAGCCATATTTTACTTCTTTATACTATTCAAGCTAATAATACTAAATTTTAAAAAAATCTACAGTTCCAAATTTAGGCTAACTCATGTGTACAGCTTATATAGATATAACATCAGATCAGTTTCTATATATTTTATTAGAGACCTCTATTTTATAACAACTATAGGCCCTTTCTGTTCATTAGTTTGAACAGCCTAAAGGAGAAAAAAGTGCATTAATTCCAGCATCGAATTAAAGTCTTCACTGATTAAGGCAAAAATTAGAAGTTATTCATTTTAGCTGATGAAGATTAATAGCAGTATATTGTCTGATGTTCATTGATTATTCAAGCTTACAGTAGATAGTTCTATAATACACTGAAAATAAATGCCTTTGGAAGCATATAAGTATGTATATGATAGGACGCGCACCTATTGCTGTTGATATTACTTATCAATATAGAAAGTTAAAAGATCATTATTTCTTGAGTGTATAAACTATTTTGTTTTATATATACGCTTTTCAATAGTCATTAAACAGTAGTTTAAATGACAAAAACAGCAACAAAAAGAATAGAATAATTAAAATATAACAGCGATAGTTAGTTGTGCAATATTTGAATTTACACAACTTTTGAAGCTTCCCTGCAAATTTTAAATTATATAATCATACTGAGATATATATATTTTTCCAAAACAATTTAATGTAGGAGATTGAATATTAATTGAAAAAATTAATTAATAAAAATTCCATATATCAATCATCCTACTTACTATTTATATCTCTTTTTTTTTTTCCTGCTTATCAGTTGCTTATATAATTGTGATAAGAATATAACTGAACTCCCTAAACTAGTTGGACTATTTTTTTTTTAACAAATTTATCAATATTTTAAAGATAAGAAATTGTTTTAATTTAACCAAAATCCATTTTCTTCAAAAGATAAAATAAGATTAGAATTTTATTAGCATACTATATATAAATTTAAAGACTCTAACTTTTACTAGATCCAAAGTAAATAAGAATGAAGCTGGAATCCATTCTCTAATATTAAGCTATTCCTCTACGAATTAATTTAAAAACTATTAAACATTACGAGTTGGCCAAACCTATCAAGATGTGACTATATATATATGCATAAACTTAAATCTTTTTGAAAAACATAAATCCCTTTTTTATCAATAAGTTGTTAAAACCAGAGATCAGGATCTGGTTCCCTTAGATACTGTAGTGACACCTTGGAACCTGATCTCTCTTCCAGCATCACTGTGAGATACAGACCATAATTTAGATTTTTTTCATGTATTTAAATTATATTTAACAACTTTAATTTTATACACATTTAATCTTTTTCTTGTTACTAACTTGTGTAAAAAATATTTTGAGTTTCTATCATCCTGTAGGAAATTTTATTTCAGTAATAGTGTAATGTAACTTGTGTAATTAAATATTCCTTTCATTTGTTCATTTAACAACTGTGTTTATGCTTAATAAAGTTTATTTTAAAAGTAGTATATGTTGTTTTCTATTATGCTGTTAATATTGAGTAGTTTGCAGAATTGCTTTCTATTATACTTTAATTGCATTTTTAAAAAGACGATTTTTATATAAAATATTAGCTGTTCAAATATATATCAATTGATTAACTTATTTGTTTATACTCACACACACACATATATATAACCTGATTGTTGAGTGAAGTTGAAATATTATTAACTAGACAATAATTTTAAAGAAAGCTTAAAAACTTTTTCATGAAATCAACTCCCATCCAAAGATTCAATTATTAATCAGTACATGGGTATCTGGTTATTCTTAGTTGGGAAATAAACAAAAATAGTAAAACATTTGTTATTCCCCTATGGAAATATACTGGAAACAATTTCTCACTATAATGGATTATTTTATTTTTATGTAAAGAAGCAGTTAATTATAAATATAACACGTTATGGGATATTGGCCTTATTTATTTTGTTCGCGCATTACAAACTCATTAAAAAAGGTCAAGTATAATAGAGATATTAAAAGATATTTTAGCTTTTATCTTTATGTAAAGAAGAACATGAGATAGTTGTATATGAAATATCATGGGATAATAAACTTGATTTATTTTGATTCATAGCATTGCTAATTCACCAGAAAAAATACATTTGAAATAATTGTGAGAAAAAAAATGAAATTGGCAAAACATTACTGAACCGATTGATGAAATTATCAATTTGCACTTTAACAAAAATAAAATTATCTGAAGAAATCAAGAGAATTGGATTTATCAATAACTAGAAGTATAATCTTGACTGAAAGATGAGAATATGTTATTATTTTATTCATAATATAAAATTTGTTTCCCTATGATGAATTCGTTAATATGTTTCAAAAACTGATGTTAGTAATAATACTACTACTTTAACTAAACTATTGAATGTTAATTTTCACTAGTAATTTTATAAATATATGCTTCAATTGCATCTATCATTGTAACTTTATTTTCAAATCGTAATTTAAATTGTAATAAGATTTCTGTTTCTCTTTCCATTTTTTTCCTTTCTCAGATATTCTAAAACATAATTTTTAAATGTTTCATTCTTAAATAAATGCTATTCACTTATTATCCTTTCTAAGTAAATGCTAATTAAAACTGAAAAGAAACAGACCTACTTTAAACCTCCACTTATATTTATATTTTTATAAATAAATTATTTAAATTAATGCATATTTTTAATAGAATAGCCCTCTGTATAATATATAAAGCAATGACAACAATAATAATAAACAGCAATAACAATAATAAAAATACATGTTTCTTAAAAATCATTAATTTTTGTAAAATCGTTTTTTTGAAGATAATATTTATTTAATAACTAAGCTGCTTGATGTAGGTTATATTCTATTATTATTTCAAAACTTATACCTTAAAAGGTAAGATAACTGCTTGGTTTAATTTTTTTTTTAATTTTCACAATCTATCCTCTGAAAAACTAATGTTTTTAGATTTATCACAATTTTTTTTTTAATTTTTCCTCATTTAACTTATTCTTTTTTTTTCCCCATAAGAACTTTATTAATTATATAATATGTTTACATTAGCACAATGGTGAAAGCAATACAGTTAATGACAAAGGCAGGATGAGGATCACACAACTAGTCTTGCAGTCAGGAACAACTAAATGTACAGTCCTAGCATCATAAACAAAAATCTGTAATGAAAAGAAGATCCCATATAGTCTTAATAATAAATAAAGGTGCTAATTTTCTCTCTCTCTTATGGATAGTCTGAAGCTTTGATAAAAATAATTGATGGGGATTATCAATGACAGGATTAAAAAAGCATATATTTAATGGACCAATATGCAAAGAGTAAAAAAGTGGAAATCCTAATTGACAGAAACACACCACTAATCAGCATAGTAAGAGTGGGCTTCTGGCTTATATGGATGGAGGCTATAATGTCTCTATAACATTGTAGTGAGGTATGACAGAAACATGAAAAATGATCTCATCTTCCCTAAGACATAAAGGGTAGACTTGGTCTATGTATGAGAAATCCCTATGGGTGACCAGAAAATGGTTTGTAGCAAGAGCATTTAAGTTTATCTTGATTAGAAAATCTAAATATTTAGGTCCCAGATGCCACCGCTTGAATTTTTTAATAATGGTATGATTAGAGAAGGATAAAAAGAATGGACAAGAAGGAGTATCATTATTAATCAAATGATATGCCTACCAAAAGTTAATTTTTTGAGAATTTGGTTTAATAGGTATAATGGTAAATTTTAGATGTGCTCTAATAGAGATGACAGCCCGCTCTTCTCAGGAGGGTGAGGGTGTATGTAGGTAAAACAGCAGTGAGGCATAATGCATCAGGGACCCAAAGAAAAATTTTAGGATGGTATTATAGGCATGTTGGAATTGTAATGTTGCAATGGAGTGAAGTGAAAGTCCATTGAATTTTGTAAGCTTCTAAAAGTTTCTGAAGCTAATTGCTACAGTCCTGTCTTTCCAGAAAGGTTTTGATCATAAAGTGTTTATTTTCCTAATAAACTCTTGTGAGAAATTGATCACTAGCATAAAATAAGTAATCATTGGAATCACTATGATGTTCAAAAGTGAGATCTTTGCAAAAAGAGACATATAGACTTTTCATAATGAAGATGTGATCTTGTGAGTAGATAGTGATTCTTGGATGGTTTTTCTCATTTCTCAGGGGGAGTTAAACATCAGAGAACCCAAAGATTTTTGGGATTTGGCAGAAAAAAGAGAGGTGATAGTGTTCTTGGAGGATAACTTCCATGCTGAGTATTTGCCTAAGTTGAAAGTCAACCCTGACTTGGAGGAAAAGATCTGCAGAATTTCCACAAGTTTGGGTATTAGCTTTTGGGAAGGGAGAAAAAAATGCCATGTCATCCATGAAAAGATTCTTCTCAAATTTAATTAATAATGGATTAATATAAATTATAAAAATCAGGGTGTTCAGTGGGGAGCCCTGCAGAATGGAATTTGTGGGAGAGAAAGAGGAAGAAATCCTTCCATTTAGGGAGATGGAAATGTCCCTATTATTGAGATTACCTATTATATTGATAAGGCCCAATTGGATATCAAACTTGCCAAGTACAACTGGTTTTTTGACCTGAGTCAAAGGCTCCAGAAATGTCCAGCTGTATGACTATTGGTTTAGATTTTCTAAAGGTTCTATTGTAGTCTACAATCATTTTAAACAAACTGATTGCTTTGGCTGTGGATGAACCCTTTTTGGCAAATTGATATTGAGAAATAAATGGAACTTATTCTGAATGTTGTCCTTTACAACTGATTTGATTATCATCAATGGGGTCATGGAGATGGGTCTGAGGTTCTCAAGAAGTGATTGTAATGTTTTTTGAGAAAGGCACCATCAATGGGGTATGAATATTGTTTAGTATAAAAGAAGGCATCCATAGGAAAGAAGCCCTCTGCACACATGAGATGGATATTTATAAGATGAATATATTTAGAATTAAAGTGCAGGTATGAAGTGTTAAAATCTCCCAACATTATCATAGGGTAAGTGTTAGAACTAAGTATGAAGTTGATTTGTTGTATCTATGAGTGAATTAGTGACACGTCTCTTTTAAAATAAATGAAGATCACATTTAATCTAAAGGACTGATGAAAGAGGGTGGCAATTAGAAGAAATTGATTAATATTTATTCTATATGATTTAAAAGGGGAATTATTGGGAATAAAAATGGTGACCTCTGCAGAGGGGTGGGCCAAAATGGAATGATGTAGAGAACCAATTTGTTTCAGCAAAGCATAATATATGCAGTGAATATTGGGAAATCCAATTTGAAATGGCATTGACTCTTTTAGTTGAGTTAAGGTTTCATACATTAAAACCAGCTATCTTAAGTTTCATCAGGTTAAAATTGTAGCCAAAAACAAACCTCTACTGGAATCAAGTAATGAAGTATGAAAGAAGTTGGGGATACAAGGGCCAAGCAAATGGTAACTCATTTCTTCCTGACTGGCTTAATAGGGATTTTGGATTCCTTGCCATCAATCTTGAGACCACCATGGATCTGAGGGTTTTCCAGCGGACTCTTTTTTTTTATTTATACTGTTTTGGTGAGACAATTTATTTCAAGTTGATACCCGAGTAAACATCTGCACAGAGATTTTTAGATGGTGTATCCAGATCTGGGCCTTTACTGTCTGAAGAGTCTGATTTCATTTTTTCCCTTTTTTAATCATCCTGGGACATTCAGGGTCAGAAGAGCTTTTGCTAGACCCATCAAATCTTTGCTTATCACCATTAATCCAAGAATCACTGATGCTTTGATTAGTCCTCTTGGATTTACTTTTACTTTTTTTAGTTATGTTGGAAGGAAGTTTGGTGATTGTAGAATCCAACCTAGATGTGCTACTGCTTCTTGAAGAGTGTGAGGAAGCATTGGTCACAGAAAATTTATCATTTCTTATTTACCAAATTCTATAATATTATTGAATTTTCTTTTATTCACTGTGTATTCAAAATAAAATGTCTTATATTTAGATTAAGTGAGAATTTAATGAGTGTTTTACTTTTAACATATAAAGAGAAAAAGGAGAATGTGAGAATTTGCTCATTTCAGCAAATGACTTATTATTATTATTATTTTTAAGAAAGTCCCTAACAGAAAATGTACATGAAAAGTATTTAATAAATTTATGCTATTAATCAAAGAAAGCCAATCATGATATTAAGAATATAACCATTTACTTTTACAACTGTTTTGCCATTTTTGACATGTTAGTCATATGTAATATTTATTTTTTTTTTCAATATTTCTAGTATATTTGTAGTATTAATATTATTGTGATAATTTCTCAGGTCTATACATTGCTTTTAATGCATTAAAAAAAATCTAGAATGCCCACAAATGGTAAATGTCTCTATCCTCTTTGCATTTTTAATCTATTAATGATTTTAAGTTTTCTCATCAATCATTAAACTTCTGACTTTAGATCTTTATATTTACTATGGCTTTCCACATTTAATCTAATATTCTGCCAAGCATATATATGTCTTTATTATATTGGGAAGAGTAATGTGAGCATGGTTTTTGTCGAAGAAATGAACTAGTTTACATTATAAAGATTATATTACAAACATTTAAATGATGCATCACAAGAACTGATTTTATAAGAAGTATTTAGTTGAGAATAAAATACAACAGAGAGCTATAATTAGACAAGTTATTAAGTGTTTCTGAAAATAGAGTTTGCAGTTGAAGACATCATTACAAAATATTAATTTTATAGATGATGATAGTAGTTCTTTCAGAGTGAATACATGGCTGTTAAGCTATGTAACCATTGTGGGAAAGAAAGGTTTCTGTCTTAAGTTTTGTGACAGTAGTTCTCTGATCCTACTTTCAAAAGATTTGACTAGTTTTTGTCAGATCCCCATCATTAATGGAAACATTTGAATTCAGTGAGTATCATTACCTATTGTCCTGCTCTTGTCATTGGGTATGGGTTATTTAACTGTATACACAGAGGTTCATAGCAATGAATGCTCAATCCAATTTAGATAAGATGGAATCTGGGAATAGTTCATTATTTGAAAGCAAAGTGAGATATGACAATTTGTGGTTCACAGATTTTTTTGTATATGTCCTTACAAAACTTACCTTTAATTTTTTTGTTTTTTATTTTGCTTTCACTCTTTTTTTCTTATAAAGTTAGAATTGTTATCATCATCATCATCAACCATTATCAATCCACTGCAGGATGAAGGTTTCAATCCATCTTCTCCAAACTTTAGCCTCTATTCTCTACATCATCCCTGCACACTTTCTTATTTCATCCATTCATCTCACATGTGATCTCTTTCTGGGTCTTTTACAGTCTCTTGGAATCCAGTTTAAAATTTCAATTGTCCACCTATTACCATCTCTTCTAGCAATATGTCCAGCCCAATTCCACTTGTCTTTTAAATTTTTTCAATGAGGTCAGTAACACCTATTTGTTCTCTTATCCATATATTGTGTTTTTTATCTCTTCTTGTTACTCCTAACATGCATCTCTCCATACTTCTTTGAGTGGTCTGAAGTCTCTGTATTGCTCTTCTATTAAGTGTCCAAGTCTCAGATTCATAAGTAAAAACTGGTAAAACACATTTATTAAAAACCTTCCTTTTCAAACACATAGACATATTTTTTTTTAGTATCAAGTTATTTCTACCAAAAAGTACTCAACCAAGTTTAATTCTATGACTAATTTCAGCCATTGTTTTCATCTGTATTAATAATCTGACCAAGGTATTTGTAGCTGTTAACTTTTTCTAACTCATCATAATCAATCTTTATTTTCATATTTTGAGAAAATCCATTGAACATTACTTTAGTCTTTTTAATATTTATCTTTAGTCCTACTTTCATCTGATAACCCCTGAAACATTTCCTGCAGCTCTAAAGCCTTATTTTCAAAAACAACTACATTATTTGCAAAATCTAAATGACTTAAATGCTCTTCATTTACTTTCATTCCTTTAGCTTCCCATTTTAATCCACAAAATACTTCTTGCAACACTGCTATAAAAAGTTTTGGAGACGAGAGGCTACATTTTATAAATTAATTTAGGATTTGCCACATATAAAAAAAAGAAATGTTAACTTATAAGCCTAAACAAATTCTGAAACATACAAAAAAAAAAGGAGGGGGAGAAGATATTTAAAAAAAAATAGAAATAGGAAGTGGAAAATTAAAAGTATATATAATCTCATTTTGTCTTTAGATATTTATGTAATTTTTCCAACAATTTTTGTATTTATTCTTCTTTTTTTTAAGATATCATTTCTAATTCCATCATATCTTGAAGCTTTTTTTTTTTGGTATAGATTTTATTGCATGTCTTATTTCTGTATTTAAAATGTCAGGCAATTCAGAAGCTGTAATAATTATAGTAGATACTTTATTTTTTTTGGTCTTCATTGCTATATAATTTTTAAACAGCTCTTCTACGCATTTCATGATATCATCTCTCTTTTTAGTAATGATTCCATATTTTCTTCTTATTGCAAAATTGAGATATTGTCTTTTAAGATTTTTATTTTCTTATATAATTTCCCATCATTTAAAAAAAAAAAAATTATATTGCTTCTTTTCTTTCTACATTATCTTGTTTCAGTAGAAAATTCACTGGTAATTGTGCCTTTTGATATCAGATATCTTTTTTTGCTATTCTACATAATATATCAATTATTTTCTCATTAATTTTATTCAAGTCTGAACCGTCATCAAAATGTTTTAATATTTTTAAATGATTTTCAAGATCTAAGTTAAATTTATTGGAATGTTTCTGAAAGTTAGAAATGTCAACTGTTAATATTGACTTCCTTAATAATTTTCATTTCTCACATTTTGCATTAACATGCATCTTACATCTCACTAATCAATGACTATTTTTTGTTATGAATCTATTAAGAACATTATAGTCTTAAATATATATTTTCTGTTAGTCAAATAAAAATTTAAAGTATATAGTTATTCATTGTTTGCAAACTCTAAAAGTTTCCATCTTATCTCATTTCTAATACTATAATGAAAATTTATCCACAACATTTTCATCTTATAATCATTTACTAATTCTAGCACTAAAAGACTGTTTTAAACTATTATTTGTACTGATCAAAAGCATTTTGTAATACAATATAAAGATCCTCTACTTCATCATAGCAATGAGAACTTATATGAATACAAACTTGAATTTTCTGCCTTTGATATCTTCCATTAATTTGAATAACTAATCTTGCTATTTCTGTCTGATGTACTTTCACTCTCCACAATGTTGCTCTTCCACTTTTTATTTATAATGAGATGCAATTCACTGAGTTTCCAATATTTATATTTTGTAGTAAATATATGTCCACTTTTTTTTCCAATTGTCTCTTAATCTTTTCTTCCAACTTCACAAAGTGCTACAATGTCCTACTTAATACTAGACAATACTATTTCTATATATATTTATTTATTTTCCAAAGCAAAACATTAGTTAAATTAATGTGATAAGGGACAACATTTACATTTAAAGACAGTTTCTTGTTTGGATATCATTAGAAACAATGCAATCAGGCATGCAAATTTATCATACAATAGTGCCACTTAGTGTAAGCCTTAGTAATTAATGGATGCAAGAATGAAATGGTGATCATGTGATGTTTTAGCAATCAAGTATGAGTGACAAAAAATGTGATATTATTAAGGAACAATGATTCTTAAATGGAAACAGCATTATATTTCTAAGAAACCACATAGAAAAAAAAATTAGAATTTTATTTGCATCTTAAAATAAATTATCATCGTTATTTTTACAAAAGCTCATTATAGCATTAATATATATAGTTGTATAATTACTTTGAAACTTCACTTATAATTTTGCATAGAATTGATATTATAAAAACTTCTGGCCAATAATAGTTTATTTATAAAATGCTGCTGAAATGAATAGGTTTA
This sequence comes from Epiperipatus broadwayi, assembly GCA_028023455.1. Classification (NCBI taxonomy): domain Eukaryota; kingdom Metazoa; phylum Onychophora; class Udeonychophora; order Euonychophora; family Peripatidae; genus Epiperipatus; species Epiperipatus broadwayi. The sequence goes on from JAQFVV010012417.1 coordinate 11,082,277, forward strand.
AAATATTTATTAAAAAATAATGGGTTTGTTTATAACTCAATAGAAATGTAGAAGTAATTTATAAAATAATAAAATATGAAATTAAGTTTTGTTTAATTATATACATATCTAACATATTAAAGACTAATATTTTTTATAGAATAATTTATTAACTTGCTTATCAATAAAGATAAAACCTTACTGTACAAAGTTCTAGATTAAAATATAAATTATCTTTTATTATTTATTTAAAAAAAAAAAAAAACTTTTTTTTTTTAAAGTACTACAGAACTTGATTTTATTTAACAATATATTAGGCTATGAAGACTGAAATTATTTTTATTTACAATATACTATTTTTTAAAAAACGTTATTTAATGTGTCAATTTATTATGAACTTTGTTTTACTTGAATATAATGGCCATAAACAGTAACTTAAAGGTTAAAAAAAAGTTTAACTAAAAGTGAAATTGTACATATTTGTAAGAAATATAATCTATGATTATTGAATAACTTTCTCTGAGGCAGAGACTACAGTAGATAAATGTTAGCCAAAATGTTTGTTATAGATCACGTGATTTAAAGTTTATATACTTCCTGGTTCACTGTTATATATTAAGCAGTATATTTGAAATAAATATTAATGAAAATTCCTTGCAAATATTTACTTTTAAAAGTTAAAAATATTCATTGTTTATCCCTATAAAAAATAAAAAAGGCAGCTAACAGTTTATTTAGATATTATTATTTTAAACTAGTTTTTCTTTCTTTCTCTATTTAAAATCTATTTAGAAAAAAACCTAAAAAGTTTATAAAAATAAAACTTCCAAAATCTAAATAAAAAATTTATTTTTGAATAATGTTATAAGAAATTTAAAGTGAATACGTATAATAAGCTTACATTAGAAAAATTTTTGAGTCTAATGTATTGTTAAGAAGTAAAATTCCAAGATAAAATTCATTTTTTTATAACAAAATAATTTTTACAATAAAAATAAAGGAAATGTTTTGTTGTCATTTCAAATTTTAAAAATGTCATAGCAAACGAATTTTTCTAATTTAGGTGAAATATAAAATCAGAAATTTACAATATTATTAGCAATAGCAAACTCCCCAGAGAGTAGTGCCACCCAGTGCAAGCCTTAGTATCAGTGGATGCAGAGAGGTTTGTGTATTCATCCAATATCCCCAGACTAGTTTCTAGTTGTGGCTTTCATCAGAAATGAGGTTTAAATCTGAGAGCACTACACTTAAATCTAAGAATCAAATGTACCCCTCCCCAACAGCTAACATTTACTTATATATTTAACTATAAAGCTAGGAGATCAAGATGAAAACACATTAATATTTTCAATCCAAGCTCACTCGCATGTATAGTCATATAGATCTGAACACAGTTCAGCATCAATACATACATTTTGATGTCCTTGATTTATCAAAAACCATAGTCACCATCATCCCATAGGTAGAAATGGTATAAAACCAACAAAACATCACATAATCATCATTTCTTATGCTTACACAAGCTATTATTAGCTGTAACAAACTCTCCACACAATAGCACCACTCAGTGCAAGTCTTAGTAATCAATGGATGCAGGAAAGTTTGTGCATAAAATTCTCATCCAGTGCTTACTCATACAATATTGCCAGACTAGTTTCTAGCTCATGGCTTTCATCACTAAAGAGCTTTGGATTTGACAGTACTGCATCTAGATTTAAGGATCTAATGCAACCCTCATTGGGTGTCACTGCTGTCTGGAGAGTTTGCTATTGCTAATAACAGCTTGTGTAAGCATACAAAATGATGATCATGTGGTTTTGTTGGGAATGATGGTAACTTTTGTTTTTGATAAATCAAGGACATCAAAATGTATCATGCTGAACTGGGTTCAGATCTATATAATTATACAGGTGAGTGAGCTTGGATTGAAAACATTAATGTGTTTTCATATTGAGCTCCTAGCTTTGTAGTTAAATAAATAAGTAAAATGTGGCTGCTGGAGGATTGCATTAGATCCTTAGATCTAATTGTAGTGCCCTCAGATTCAAAGCTCTTCACTGATGAAAGCAAAATCTAGCAACAAGTCTGGGATATAATGGACGAACATGCACTAGATGGGATTTTATGCACAAACATTCCTGCCTTCTCTGATAACTAAGGCTGTAGAGTTGACAAAGATTATGTTGTGGAAATGGGATGGAGTAGAATATGAGAAAAATTAGATTGGTGAATGTAAAATTAAGTAGCTAACAAGTTTTTCTTGGTATATTTGCTGAGAGATTCTTGACTTCGTTTAAGGAGTAGCTACAGTACATCACATCACATCACTACTAATAACAGTTTATGTAAGCATAAGATATAATGATCATGTGACGTTTTGTCAGAAATTCACAAGAAAGTTAACTTGTAAATCTTGGAAAACACACTCTGATCTGAACTAGTTTTTTATATTTTTCAAGTTGGTGACAAATAGTCATTTGTATGAAAAAACGTTATTTCTGCAAACTATCCACATCATAATCATGGCAATATGATCTTAAAAACAGAAGTTTTCAAACATAGAAATGTAGTAGTTGGGCAATTCCTTTTTATTCTATTTTTTGATTTATTTTTTAAATAATAATCATAGTTGAAATTTATATATACAAAATATGAATAATAGCAACATTTTAAAAGCAATTATAAATCCTACAACTAATAATTAAGTGAGGTGAAAAATTGAAATGATTGTAAATTAACCTGTGGACCTGTTTAGTTACTATGTATGCATTCTATATAATTAAAAAAAAAAACAATTAGAAAATAAAAATATTAAGTTACGATATATATTTATCAGGATCTATATATATCTAATGAGACAAAAAATACCAAAGTGTTGTTTAAAATGTGTGTAAAAAAAAAAAAGAATTGGTAATAAATTTTGTAAAAGAAGTGAAAGATATTTACAATAAATTGATTAAAGAATGTATTGAATAAAAATTGAAAATTTGAATTAACTTTTAATTCTGTAAAATAATATATATATATTATGCCTATTAAATACTGCCTAACGCTATATTAGTAATTATAAATAAAATAGAAATTCATATAACATTATAACATTACCCAAAACAACAAAATTTGACTAAAATTCTTTTACAGCCATGTTTCATTTATTAATATATATATATACAAAACAAAATAGCCTTCACTTCAAAAACTGCTATGCATACACACACACATATATATATATATATTAAAGAATAAATAAAGGTGTGTGTAAGCTTTTAATGTTAATAATAGAATACTCCAGAAATAAAATAAATAATTATGCAGAAAAAGAAGCTAATTACTGAAAAATGCAACCAAATAATTTGCATGTAAAGAAACATTATATTAAAAAGTCTACAGAAGAATTAAGTGATAGAAAAATAAAAATAAAACTAATGGAAAGATAAACTAGCGAAAGTAAAGCTCTGGAAATTAATAAAGAAGAGCTCTAATCAAGAATCTAATTGGATTATAACTAAATTAATGTGTGTGAGCAGTAACATGCTTACAGAAATATAGAGTTGCAAAACTACTGAGTTAAAGAGATTTTATAGATGTTAATCTCTAAAGAGATATGAACTTTAAAGAGATGTGAGTGATCTTATTCTCAACTAGAAATTAGCAAATTGAATTACTAATATTTTACTAATATTCAGAGTAAATAAATTCTTGAAGTTTTATTTATGTTTTGTTGTTTTTCTTATTTAATAAATTATAATTATCCAGTTGCAACGGACTGCATGACCCAGAATATATTATTTGGCACAGATCAACAGTTTAACATGTGAAGCTTAGATAGGGGATTAGTTTGAGATATTAAATTTAGCAGTGCAATTAATCAAAAATGCAGAACAACATGACAATAATATTTGAAATACAAAATCAGGTCAATGACAAATATATATAAATCATATTGAAAAGCACATGCTTATGAATGGAATAACAGAGGATAAACTTAAAGTTGCAATGCTATTATGGATGTCATCAAAGATATCTTGAATATGGCAAATAATTTATGTGATCCCAAACTGCCTGAGGAAATACCCTATGAAGAGGTACTGATAAAACCAAATACATATTTTAAATCAATAACTTTCTTAATGTCAAAGAATGTCTTTGTGATATTGATGACCTCAGATTCAACAAATTTTATTACTAGTTTCTTTTACTTTTCTTTTCAATTCCCTTTTTTCATAAAAGATAATCTCTGCATTGTCAATAATATTTTATGACCAGTATTCAGATCATGAATGTGCAAAACTGAGTTTTGATATCTATTTTTAACTCTCATTAAGACTTAATTTACTCTGACCTATATAAATTTTATGACAACAAGGAATCTTATAATCTACCCCAAGGTTATTTAATAATGAATTTAAATTCAATCCTCTCTTCCAGACCACATTCATACCATTCTTATAAATTAATTTACTAATTGATGATTTATATGGCAAAGAAATAAACTCTTTATTCTCACTAACAATGAAATCTTTATTATTGACAGATTTATAGATATTTTTTATTAAATATAATATTCCTTATAAATTCATAATTATATCCTAACTCAATACAGTCAGAAAACAAATTTACTCCTCTGAATATATCTATTATTTTTAAAATTATTATGTTTTCTATTTCTATAACAAAAATTTAGTAAATAAAATTTATTATGAGTAAAGGTTTGACAACTGTCTTATATTTCTTAAATTTTTTGTTTTAATAAAATGACTATAAAATAAAACATTATCAACTTTATGAACACTTAAATCTAAAAATTTTAACTTAACAAATTCAAATGTATTTCCCTCCATACTAAATTTAATTTTAGATTCAAAAGCATTCAATATAGGTCAAAAATCATTCAATTTATCTTCTTGTATAATAAACAAACAATCATTAATATATCTAAAAAATAATTTTAAATAACAGAAAATTTATTAATAACACTACTCTTTAAAAAATTAATATAGACAGAGCACATTAAAGAAGAAATAACGTAACTAATAACCCATCCCTCTTTAATTTTATAAAATACATCGTTCACACAAAATACATAGAATCCTTTAATAACAATAACAAATCATGAATTAATCTTATCTGCAGAAAAATATTCAAATAGCTTATATTTGAACTCTTGGAAGGGGGGGGGATTTAATTTGTTAAAAAATAATTGATTAGACTTTAATATTATCCAACAAAGGGATAAAAAAGTTGAACAAATTTTTATTTTTTAAAAATAATATATATGCAACTTAAATTGGATCCTAAAATATTGTAACAGATCTAAAAAGAGTTCATATGGGAATAAAGAATTTGTTGGAGTGATGTGGAGAGACTATAGATCAGAGAGAGTGACTTAAACTTGAAGAGATATTCATCTTGTAGTGAATCAATGATGATTAAAAATGATGATGATGTTAGTTTAATCTTTAAGATTTCAACTATCAATCTATTGTCATCTGTTTTTAGCAATATATTAAGCCTAATTCCATTTTAGTCTCTTAATTCCTACCTATTTGTTCTCCCATGCAATAAGAAGAAACAAAACTATTTTTAAAAAGAGTGATGACATTATGAACATCTTCTAAATTGCCAAGCATTTTAAATGAAGAGATGAGAAATGCAATTAAATTAAATTAATATATAACTAGACATATAAATTATTTGAGCATTTTTATCATTTTTTAAAAATAAAAACAAACTTTCTTTTGAAATAATTTTTAAATCTGAACAAAATTTCATTATGGTGTGATTTATTTTTTATTACTATCACACATTAAGAAACAAACAAACAAAAATATATAGTATTATAATTTTATTTTTCTTATTGTATTGCCAAATCCATATAATATTAATTCATTCATTTTCTTTATTCTTTTTGCAATGGTTCATATAATTATAACCCACTATTCATAGTTTTGATTGCCCCAGCACAAATATACATGATCATGTAATTTTACTTTATATATATATATTCTATCTTATAATCAATATTTATATACCTACATATATCTTTATATACCTCTCTACATATAATTATTACCTCTTTATATATAATACATTTAAATCTATTTTATATTTATCAAATAATACTTTCTATAATTATATATTATAACGGGACGATCCTTTTCAGGACTCGAGGAAGTCACATCTAACTATAGTCGGACTTTGAGTCTTCTTATAGAATGCCATGGATTATGTGATTTAAAATACAATCCAATTCACTCCTCTATTAATAACCTCGTTACTCTCGGAATTCGAGCTCAGAGTAGAAATTGCAATCGACTCTCTTCAGGCATTTCCACAAATATCCCATAGTAATGATAAATTTAATATAAGCTATATATAACTTTTTTATAAATATTAAATCACTAAGTTGATTCAACATATATATGCGTGAGTATGTATATTTATAATTATTGGTTTTATAAAATGACTAAATAAAATAAACAAACGAGACCTGTTTAATTTGAAAATCAAGTTTAACACATTTTAATCCGTAATAGAAACAAAAATATTATCATATAAATAATAAAAATATTAAAATTTAGAATCATAATCTGTGTTTATATTTAAATACAATAATAAACTATTTGACATTCAGAAAAAACATAATATAATCATTTACATATATATAATTTAAAATCATGTGTATAATAAATAACACACATGATACATTATAAATCTACGTATTGTCATTAAAATGATTCAGTGTGTGTTATATGCCTATATAAGATAACATCCATTCACACTAGATTAATAATAGAATGTATTCTGATATTAGTTATGTATGTTTAAAAATAAATTATGTTAATTGTCATGTAAGATTCAATTTGGAATATAATAAAACTTACTTCCAAATTGAAATAATTTAAAAACTTTTACCTTAGTCAGCCATCATTTTCATCAGAGTATATATCAAAATATCAACATCTAAATTTTATTAAATAAATAAAAAAATAAAGTGTTCATCTTATCAGTTCTCCACTTTAATATACAAAGTAATTTTTTTAAGTAAATATAATTATCCACAAAGGAAATAAAGTTTAAGGGTTATTAAAATACACAATGAAGTAATCCAAGATGAGAAAGAATAACAATTTTATATCCCTCCTTAGACGAAATAAAATGATGAATGTTGAAACATAAAGTTCATTGATCATCCTTTGATGAGGCAATCCAAATATTCATTCTTTTAAATATTTGTGTAGTAAAATATTTAACAACTTCTTCAATATAATACTCCAATCTTAAGGCAGCTTTTTAAATGAGAATTACGACGATTATATTTTAGGCATTGAGTAGGAATAAATTTACATGTTCAGATTTAAAACATCAGCAGAAATCCTTGGCATAAATTGTCTAGCCAAAGAACATCTTTATAAATTTTTGTCTTCTTAAATATATATTTCGAAAGCTCATTTCGAAGACGTTGATAACTCTTATAACGTTGTCAATTTCAATGATTATTTTTTTATAGTTCTTTATAATATTAAAAGGCAGTAAATTAATTACTTGAAGCAGGTTTTAAAATATTGAATCTTCTTTTTTTTTCTTAAATGTGTTCTAAATTCGAACACATTTAAATTTACAGACGTAGTTCTTGCCTTGATAACTAAATAGAAGATTATTGTTATAACAATATTAGTTTGTTTTTATACTGGATTAATTTCAGCAAGCATATCACATAATCACACTCACGCTCTCTATTGTTTAAAATATACAATTTGTAATGAACCCCAAACATTTATTTCCTTTGTTTCAACTGATAAAAATGAAATGTTGACTTAAGGCTTTGTCAAATGTCAAGTTCTAGTTAATAAAAAAAATTCTATTAGTTAGAAACATTTATTTATGTATGTGTATAAACAAATTAGAATTATTCATTTTTAAAATTATTCTTTTAATACTAACTAGATTATGTATTGTAACGTTTATTTATATACGTTACAAATATATTGGCATTTGGTAAAAGCTAAAAAAGTAAATTTAGATTTTTTTTTGATTAGTATAATTTTTGTTAAAACGTGCAATGAATGTTAAAATTGTCATTCTTATTTTTTTTTATCTAATTGGAAAGAATAAATGACATACAGATTACTAATCCAGATAAATTAAAAGAATTCCAAAAGTATAAGCTAAAAGAAAAATATTTTAGCTAATTAAAGATGGAAGAATAATGCTAAAAAAAAAGAGAACTTTGTAACTTAAATTTAAGAGAGAGTGTATAAGATTATTATCTTATACGCTGATAAAAAGACAAAAGAGTGCGCAGAAGTTCCAAAAATGGAGCGCGATATAAAAAGGAGATGACAACTTCAATCTGGGTCTTCTCTTTTACTTTAGTTACGTCTCTGAAAGTTGGAGGTTTCCACGAGCATAACCTGTGGCAAGAAATATACTTCTACACAGGTATGCCCCTTGCTGTACCAAGCTGTCACGCGAGCATGGAAACGGGACTTGTGAAGACCACTTTTTGCAATAAAAGGGTCACTACAACCGTGCCTTTTCTCCAGCTATATATAATGGAACAATAATGGAAGACGCCGGCAGGAGAGACCAATGGAAATTCTCATGATCTGGGATCCCATAAACCTACATGAACTTACCGGTAAGTTAAGAATAAATTTTCCTGATAGTGACTTAAAAGTTTGCAAACAATTATTTATCTAGGCTTAGACTACCATCCTGATATAGACTTTTCGTATTCAAGGGACTTTCTTATAAAGAATTTTATACAAGATCTTGGAACATTATTAAATTGCGTTCATTATTTAATCTAACTGTTTTTGTTAATCGATTCATTATCTGGATTAGCATGTGTGTACTTTCAGTTTAGTTAATTCGTAATTTAACTTATAAATATTTTAGTTTGTTAGAATAAAAGAGATTATACTTTTATCAACCTTTTTCATTGTGCGTTATTAATAATGGTTATTATTCTTTTTAGTATTAAAGTTATTATTAGTTTAATAAGATTTAAAAGTAATTTACCTTGCCAATATGTTTGAATAAGCCCAGCAATAATAATCTCAAAAAAAAGATAATTCTAGTTTACCATAAAATTACCGATTCTTAAAATCTAAGACCAATAATTTTAAAAATATTTTATTTTTTTTTATTTGCGAGACATGCTGGCGACAGATATCAGCGGTCTTTTTAGAATAAAAAGACCTGGCGCCTATCAAATAAATTAAAAGCTGATCTCATCAATAGCATAATTCTCAACCATCAATAGGCAAAGTTTGATCAGGAAATATAGCTGTGTTTTTTAGGAAAAGAAATACAACTTTCTTTTTTCTTTTGATACAGCTTGATCAACTCACGCTCAAATATAAATTTGAGGCATATAGTGGCCTAGTAATACGAAAAACATTACAGTATATAGCTGATACATGAAAAGTTTAAGATAGGTGTATGTTATTTATATCTGTTGATTCGATATAGGCACAGTTAAATTCACAAAGAAACACAAATTGTTTTAGGTGAGGTTCATATGGTACTCTCACAATACATATATTATTTAATTTATTTTTTATTATTTTATTCTTCTTATTATTTTTTAATTCTTATTAATAATAAAAGGGATATAAAAATAAAAGAAGCTATTTATATTAATAATATTAAACCAGTGTTAAATAGAGATTTGGACTTGGAAAAAAAATTTGACAAAAAAAATAATAATATTATTTAAAGATTAAAAATAAAAATAGATTTAATTATATAAAAAATATAAAGAGGATGCTACTATATATAACTGTAAAATAGTTAGCAGTTAGGCTTTGAAATTAAAAGTAGAAGGTAAATATAAAATATGTTTAAAAAATAGGTTAAAACAATTAGTAATAAAGAAAATTATAAATATTGAATGTTAATATAGTGAATAATAATGTAAAATATAAAAATATAAATATATAACATTAGAGTTAAATATTTAAAATAAAAATAATAAGAATAAAATAATAAAAAATAAATTAAATATATATATTGTAACGATCGAAAAGAAAGTGAAGATCGAATCTAACCGCAAACTACATTATCTGCTCTACAGGGCACCATCTAGGCATTTAAACCTAGAAAAATTTATAGAGTAGGCAGATACACACTGATAAGATTCCACTTTATTAATATTTAGATCGTTAGTCCAAGTCACTAGATCAGTGGAGATGCAGAGATAATAATCTATATCTTAATTTATATCTTAAATATAAATAAATAAAAGCTACTGCCAGAAATTAACACATAAAAATATTTATTTACGCACATATAAAATCATTCTAATTTGAGGAATAAGTTTAACATTTTATATTTTTATATTAATCTTTAATTTTACATTTAAATAGCTTGCCATAATGAATTTAATATTTATTTAGTGAGTCGAGTATGAATAGACTATATAGATTGCATTTGAAAAGAAAAATGTTCTATCCCTTATTTCACCTTAGGCCAAAAAGTTCGCAGTCAAACCGGCGCCAACCCATTTGATACATTTATGTATTCAATGTAGCATGAAAATACGACAACACAAAATACTATATTGTCAGGAATGTACATCTGAACAGTAAGGAGAGTTAGAGAAGACATTGTCTCTCCACCAACAGGAATGCTACATCTGTTGGCGAGTAGAACAATAAACAAAAAACTCCATAGAATGGATTGTGGTCCTTTGCCGACTTACAAACCCATCCATAGGCAAACAGAAGGTGTGGCGTATATGTGCAATCCTGCCCATAGCGGATCTCATATTACATCTACTAATTACACAAATATATCCAATCCATTGAGCTAATTCAATTACGAAATGAATAACCTAAGATTACCCTCCCTTAAACTATATATAACTTTACAAATCTATGTGGCCATTCACGCCCGACTTAAATTTAACATTTATTATGTTCGCACAGATGAATTTTATAAAATTTGTTTTAAAATGTTGAGTATAGATCGGCTGCACAGATTCCATGGTTAAAAACATTCCAAAATAAACATAACTGATCAAAATACAAAGTCATCGATAATGTCAATTACATAGGGAATACAAAAAAAAACCCAATGGTGTTCATCATAAGACACCGCAGTAACATGATGACTTATTTATTCCAATCGACTATGAAACAGCAACATAATTAACCGCTAACGAATCTTTGCAACGTACTCAACTTTAAATTTCATGAATTTAAATAATTTATATGATAAGTATTAATACAATAAATAATTTATACAATAAAAAAAAATGGAAATGATGTTTATCAATGCAAATCATATAAATTTAAACATTTTCAATTGATTTTAAACTTAAAAGTCAGATATAAGTTCATAAGCTTGAATGAAAGTTCTTAAATTATTTTTAAATTTTAGAGTTCATGTCAATAGCTTACAGTAGAAGAATCACTGCTCTTGATGTATATTTCCACAGAGTCTTTATTTGAAAACTCGGTCAGATGTTCCGGAGGTAGCATTAGCTGGTTCATTTTGGTATCACAGTCAGTTCATTTTTAAAATAGAGAGAGAGAGTGTGATATGTGCGTCCTATCACGACCCTCAAAAAAAAAACAAGCCAGAAAAACTGACTGGAACTCAATATTTTTCTTTTTATAGTCCTCCTATGGATTCCATGAACAAAAACGTCACTGTTCCATTTTTTTCGTTATGGTCTGGGCCTTTATTTGCTTCCATTGGTCAAGCTAAAATCTTTCTTCTCTTATCTATTTTTCATCTGACTTTTTAATTACACAGCTTTTGGATAATTAATAAACAATCATTTCCATTTACAGATTGCAGGAATTAATTAATACCTGTTTTTATTTTTACTTACGTTATTTCTTTTTTTAAACTATTTTTATATTTAAATCTTTTTTTTATAAAAAAAAGTACGTTCAAATACCTTTTTTTACTTATAAAAAAAAAAATATTTTTAAAGTTTAGTATCTGTGCGAATATATACGTTTAACGAACATTTTAATTTTAGCGGTTAGTTGTTGTTTTTTTAATACATTTATTTTTATTTGCGAACTTTAAGATTTTATTTTAATTTAATGTAACGACATATTTATATATCGTTACAATATATATATATATGTATGATTATAGGAAATACTAATTGATAAATATAAAATATAAAAAAGATTAAAATGTATATAAAGAGGTAATAATTATATAGAGAGGTATATAAAGATTAGGTATATGAATATTGATTATAAGATAGAATATATGTATCTATATAAAATGTAAAATTTTATAGTCATATATATTTGTATTGTATTTGTTATAGTTTTGAAGAAGATTGCTGGGACAATCGAACCATCAATAATGGGTTATAATTATATGAAGCATTGTGAAAGTAATAAAGAAAGTATATGATATTAATATTATAAGAATATATAGTATTGGAGATTATATATTTATTTATTGGTTACACTTTTATCATGCAAATTAGACCATGTTTTCATTTTCGTTAATAGTTAAAAGAAAGAATGGTTTTCAAAACACCATAAAATTGTTTATTATTGTTGCTGTTGTTGTTGTTATTATTATTATTGTTGTTGTTATTATTTTAGGATTTGTGAGTATATAACTAAAGGAATCCATTTCAGAAATATTTACTTAAGAATATCAGTTTTTTATTAAAATTTGTTAACAATGAAAATAATTAAAAACCTTCAACTAATGTACACATAAAATTTGATTTTAAGTTTTTGTTGCAATACAAATGTAAAATATTCTAAACAATTAATTACAAAATATCAAAAACTGATGATGACATTAAAATAATATTTGAATTTTCAATTAATAAATAAACTTTTAATAATTTCAATTCTTCTCTATAGCCCGCTTGCAAAGTAGTAGTTGCTTCACTTAATGGTTGTTTCATTCTCCCCAAACTTATATTAATTATATAAAAAATAATATTCAATTAATTAAAATATCTTTAAAAATTGATATGAATAAATTTTGATTTAATAATTCTAAAAAAGATTTCTAGATCTTCATTTTTGTAGTATTGTTATATTAACTACTTTAGACTTTATTAAAATACTTAGTAAATATAATTAACCTATTTTTTATTCTTTGATTAAAGTATTAAAAAGAAATTTGACATTTGGAAAGAAAATATATATATTATGCACACACACATATATATTACATAACTAGATTAAGAAAACAATATTTTTTAAAAAAAAACCCAGAATACTCTTGATAGATTGGAATGATTTGAATACTAATTATTCATAACTGTCTAGCTCATTAAAATTCACAAGTTTCTCACACATTTATCATTTTGACATTTACAATACTGAATATTTATTGACAAGTTATCTAAGAATAGTAATTTTAGATGTCTGAATAACTTTCATAAAAAAAGTTTTATGCAAAAAATGTTTATGTTATTAATATTGACTCTACAATTTCAACAAATTAATATTTTACCAGTCAAAAATGTATTTAGTACAAAAGATATTTCTTGTAAAAAGTCAGTTCTTGTACTATCAAACTTTTAATACATGAAATACAATGTCACCTCTACAAACTATGTGAAATGCATATTAATCACAAGTAAATTACATCAATAAAAAAATAAAGGTTTTACATCTTTACTTTTTTACAATTTGTAAAATTAAGTTAGAGTTTATGAAAAAAGAAGAGGAAAAATTAAAACAATAACAAGACAGTTGACTTTTTTTTACCAATCCCATTAAAGTAAGATACATATTCATTTTAATACATATTATAATATTTATTATACATAATCTCTGTTTCTAAAAATTGGAAATTTCTCTGCAAAAAAAAAACAAAAACAAGATTAATAATTGAAACCTGTAATTTCAAAATGAATTAATGATCGAAATATTTTTTAGTCCTCTTCTTGAAAACTTCAGACTCATACATAATCATATTTGTTAATGCATGATTTTTGTCTTCACATACATCCTCTAGGTTTTAATCTGATATTAAAAGATTTTTGTAGATTTCATAATTTTTAAATATTTTGTTTGATTATTAGCATATTTTCAGAAATTTGAATTGCAGTTAAAAATGATGCTTAATTATTATGATATAATATCAAATATTATAGCTATTGCTTTTTTTAAATCTTAATTTGTTGTGCAATCATTTCTAGAGCAGAATATGTGATACAGGTACCTTCTATATTTATCACCTATAAAATAGTGCATAATTAATGTTAATGTCTATAGTAATGTTTACTTTCATAAAGTAATCAACAGAAAGAAAATCATTAAGTTTTAAATAAGCTTCCTATGTTGATATACACATGTATACAAAACATTTTGAGATGATACTAAATCAACTCCCTCTATTTGTTTTGATAAAATCTATTTGAAAACTATTGAGAATTTCAGTCACTTAAACAAAAATATCCATTTTTTTTTCAAGTGATTTATTTTATACTGTTAATTACAATAGTATTTCTGAATATTTCTAAAACTTACTGATTCTTCTAAATCCTCTTCTTTTATTCTGTACTATGAATGATTACTTCTCAGTTCAGGCAAATGACTTCTCTATAGTGATGATTAACTATAATAATAAAAACAACATGGCTCTTGTTACTGATAGAGATACTAATATTTTATATAATATTAAACGAATAAATAATACATAAATGCCTGCCACTTTTGACATAAGTGCTTATCAAGGTAATAAACTATATTGAAATACTAAGTGATAAATGTCAAAATGCTATTATGTAGACTAGAATGAGCTAATAAGAAAACTAGTCAATTTAGAATTTATCGCATAAGAAATATTTTTGCTTATATAAGATTCTTTAATTTTATGTTTTTTATCCTGGGTTTTATGCATCAATATCTCAAAAGATTGTGAATGAATCTTTGTTTCACTGATATATATATAGCACCACAACAGGATAGTGACAGAAAATAGAATACACTACATTATTCCTATTATCAATATTGGTACAGAATTTTAAATAATACACAATTTTGCACTAATATTGATAATAGGAGTAATTTTGTATATTCTATTTTAAGTCAATATTCTGTTTGTGGTGCTGTATATATCAGTGAAACAAAGTCTAATATGAAACACCATCTTAAGCAACATAATTACACTTATAATAAAGCATTAATAGATGATTTGGTTTATTCTGCTTTTTATATTCATTAATCTTCCATGGGGTATATTTTTTATCAACAATCTTTTGAGATATTGATGCATGAAATGCAGGATAAAAAGCATAAAATTAAAGAATCTTATGTAAACAAAAAATATTCCTTATGCAATAAATTCTAAATTGATTAGTTTTTCTATTAGTTCATTTTGGTTTATATAATAGCCATTTTGATGTTTATTGATTAGTTTTTGTATACAGTTTATTGTCTTGATAAAAACTTAAATTAAAAGTGCTAGGCATTTATGTCTAACTTATTTGTTTAATATTATATAAAATATTAGTGACTCTGTCAGTAACAACAGCCATGTTTTTATTATTATTTTTTTTTTCTACGATAAAATTTGTTTTTTTTATTATTATTATTTCAAAATGTAGATAGAAGTATTTGTTTATTATATTAACTATAAATAAAAGACAATTTTGTCTTAGCTTAATCATAAATTCATTATAAACTATCTTACATATTTATTTTAATTCCAATCCTTTTTAATAATATATATTTAATAGGCAATTAAAAGGTGCTAACGATCATATTTTCCAAAAACATTGCAATTGATATAAAATAGTAATTATTAAGAACAAAACTAAAATCTCCTTGTCTCCATAATTAAATTTCGAATAATTTTATTTACTATATATATAACATACATTTATGTGTATATTATAAAAGTTTAATTTCTTGAGTTGCAAGAGAACCTTCTCCCATTTATAACTACAACAATAATACTTGAATTTCATTACAAGCTTTTAATTGCAAACATTTTAATTTAACTTTAAATCTTTCCAGATGCTAAATAAATATAATTTTCTATCATTTGTGTTTTTGATTACCTGAGTTTCCAGGAAATTGATGCTATTAGTTTACTATTAATTGTTCATTGTTCAGTTCATTGACTT
This sequence comes from Epiperipatus broadwayi, assembly GCA_028023455.1. Classification (NCBI taxonomy): domain Eukaryota; kingdom Metazoa; phylum Onychophora; class Udeonychophora; order Euonychophora; family Peripatidae; genus Epiperipatus; species Epiperipatus broadwayi. The sequence goes on from JAQFVV010012417.1 coordinate 11,098,340, forward strand.
GAATTCTGCACATTTTAGTTCACTCTTTTGGTTATCATTTCATGATTGAAGTTTTTTTTTTCTTCCATGGTACAATCTTATACCTTTGATTTTTTCATAATTGTCGCATAATGAATATGCCATCAATATTGTTAATATCTTATGATATGATTTTCTTTCTCATGATTATCTAGTAAAATTTAATTTTGTAATCCTATTTTTTGTTTTAATAATTTGTCATATAGTCTGATTTTATTTTATTGCTAAAAATCTTTGTTTTTTAATTTTTTTAGAGTTTTTTATCTGATGATAGTATTAAACATTAGTAGTATTTGAATTAACATATATATTTATTTTTAGCACATTTATAATGTAGATGGAACCATTACAATCTCATTGTTTTATTTATATTAATATCATTCTTGCTACTATCACAGTAGGAGAACATTTATCTATGCCTCATGAAAATTGTAGTTGTTTTGATAACCTATGTGTAATTTTTTTGTCACATAAAGTAAAATTCTGACTTTATTATATACCCAACCATTGTTTAAAAAAATCATGTAAAAAAAAGGTTTTGATAAATCTATAGATAACTTATTTGGTACTACTTCTTTAATCCATTTTGGGTGCTAATAACACCATTGTACTTAGTCCATTCTGTTTTTATTTATAGTGATTATTATAGAGAATTTTTCTAAATATTTCGTTTCCTATTTGTGAATGTAATTTTTTCTGTAATTGATACAATAGATAAAATATTAGCAGAATGGTAATCTCGCTATCTTTACTATATTGTATATTATTAATAAAACTTATATTGTAAATCATAATTGTGGGTGTAATTACTTCCAACATAATGAATGTGAAGGTAGTTTGTACTGGCTTAGGTTGCTATTTCTAAATATTCCTAACAAAACTTGATGGTTAGTGTTTTTCTGGAAGTTTGGGATGATAGCTGTTTAGTTGTATTTATATATTGGACTATTTCTATCATCTAATATTAAGTAGTGAAATGTCTTTAGAAAAATTTGACTCTATTTATATTTTTCAATTATATTTAACTGTTAATAATAGAACATAGATTAGTATATGCACAATGATTTGAATAGTATTATTCTCCTCTCTTTTCAGATGTTGTTGACCTGACTAATGCCAGAGTACTAGTATGGGAATCATGTTACCTTAAAATTTAATATTCAAGAATTTAAGGATTCAGATTTGATTCCCATGTTAGTACTGTCCCTACTCTGACCAGAAATACTTGAAGAAGAGAGCAGAATAATACTACTCAAAATGTTGTGCATATATTAACCTGTGTGCTATTATTAATAGTTGAATGTAATTAGAAAATTTAAATAAAAATCAAATTTTTAAAAAGACATTAAATGCATAGAAATAATCGAATATATAAATATAACTTCATGGTTAGTATTTGTAACTTATTAAATTGTTTGAATACTGATTGTTAATGTACTGCTTTCTCTTTATCAAGCATAAGATAACCACTTAATAAAATAATAAACCTAATGCTTAGTATTGAGTGATATTCAGAACTAAAATTGAACAAGGGATTAACCTTTTACACGTAAATAAGCTTGCACAAAAACTTCAACCATTTTTTCTTCAATTAAAATTTGATGACAATCTGAGCACAAATCTAATTTGGATTAATATATACACTCTTTAGACATGCTAAGTCTTCTCTAATTTTGAAACAAGATAATCACTATTAGGAATATTTTATTTATTCTATATCTATACTTGCCTTAAGTCCTGGTACTTCCATTTTATTTCTGGGTAACTACAATTGGTGCAGTATGCTACAAATTTTTTAGAAGTTTGATTCAACTTTTAAATTGAGTAATTTAATTCCTCTATTACTACTTTTCTAGAGAATAACAACTGTTCGGATTTGAGTGTTTCTTTTTTTTTTTAAGTATCAACTATATGGGTGATTTTTTAAACAATTCCAGAAACATTTGAATAAAGTTTTTTTATACCTGTATTATAATACTGCTTTAACGAACATACCTTTTTATTTCAAGAGCATCAAATTATTTCATCTTAGTGTGAATATATTTTTGTGGATATTATATGTTTTTAAATTTGGAGCTCTTGAATTTTTTAAGAGAAATGATTAATGTCATTTGTTTGTATTGAATTTCAATTTATATTCGTGGATGAGTTTCTATTCTATTTTTAGATTTGTCATTTACTTTCTCTAAAATTTTTTAGAATAAATTAAAAAGATATGCTATTATCTAATATTTCTACTTCTATATTGAATATTTTGATGTCATAAGTTTGTTTAATTGGTGATTTGCATTATTTTATCTTAGCTTTGTCATTTTACTTGTAATCATTTGTGTTTCTATTTTTTAAGTAACTTATTACTAATATCTCTACTAAGCAACAGCATCACAGAACAATCTTAGTATCAGTTGATCACAGTTTTATCCATCAGCAGCAATAATTCTTTCAAACTGCATAGGAAAAAGTAATACAATTATTATTATATATTGAATATTTTATGAATAGAAGAATGTCATTCACAAGATTGCTGCGAGTCAAAATTGATTTGATGATACTTAATAATAACTGAAGATTTTAATGTTGATCATAGACAAATTTTGCATTTTCTATCTGCACCTAATATTTTACTACCCTAGTATTTCTACTCATTATTTTTGCCTTTTTATTATATATTCTTATGCAATGTATATTTAAAAGTATTTTTCTCTCTAATGACTTATTAATCTTCATTATATTTATATTTCTCTATTTAAAGCTATTAATTTTTTTTAATAGAAATGGTTGCAACCTCAACTATTTTTTCCCCAATCCATTTTTATTGAGATGTTTATTTGATTGCCAATAATGTAAACATTTATTTTCATTATTTCTTTTTTGTCCATTTTTCAGTCTTATTTGATTTGTAAATTCTACATTTATGTAATATAATCAATGGGACGTCACGTCTCCTGTTTATATCTCGCTGTTCAGCAGCAAATTCTTTTGTTTTCATATTTTTTGACACCTAGATTAACCTTTAGTGATTGAGAAATGTCAAATGGTAGTTCTTATAAAATTCTTATCCAGTGCTATCCTATCCAATATACCCAGACTAGTTTTTAGTTTAAAGCTTTCATCAGTGAGAAGCTTTTGAATCTGGAAGCAGTATCACTGGATTTTTAATATCTAATGCATCTTTACTCTAGCAGCCATCTTTTAGTTTTTTGTTTTACTATCAAACTGCTAGCTGAAATTGAAAACCATGTTAATGTTTTCAATCCAAGTCACATGACCTTTATCATTACATAAATCTGAAACTACCAACTGACATCTGTTGATTACTAAAGCTTATACTAGGTGGCAAAAATATGATGAGAAAAAAAAACATTATTGCTGAATAGCACCTTGCAAGCAGGGATCATGTGATATCTTATTGGTTATATACCAATCTTGGCCAAGAAATAAAAATAACTATAATTATTAAAAGTAAGTTCATCATAATATATAGATACTGAAATGTTTTCAGATTTATGTAAGTATGCAGCAATAAAAACTTAAATTGAAAGCATTAATGTTTTTCAATTTAAACTAGTATCTTGACAGTAAAACTAAAAAGTAAAAGATGGCTGCTAGAGGAAAGGTGCATTAGATTTGAAAGACAAGATTGTCTGCTCTCAGATCCATAAGCTCCTCAGTGATGAAAGTGAAAAGCTACAAACTAAGCTGGAGACATTGGGTAATACTGCACTGAATAGTGATTTAACATGCACTACCAACTGGCATTTGTTCATTACTGAAGTATACCCAAGTGACAAAAACATGATAAGAAAAAAGAATTTACATTTAACATACAGTATATATCTACAACTAAAAGCTGTATGATAACAAGACTTATCAAGTTTTATAATAGAGCTTTTATTTTTATTTTCATTAGCATTATTAAACTTTTTCGATCATCTCTATTGATAAGTGCTCTTTCTATTAGAGAGAGATTTTTTGTGTAATTTTGCAATAAAGCAATTTTTACAAATATATGAATAAATGCAAAGAAAGTAAAGAATAAGAGTATATACTTCTAATATCCTTTCTTATTGCAATATCATCTGTAATATCTACATGAGCTAAAAGTATATGCAATATTTTGTTATCTATCAGTTGCTATAAAAATTGATTTAGATGACATCTTATAGCTCTTCATTAATTTTATTAAAATTATAATATTATATTGTTTCACAGATTTCTCTACAACTACTATTCTAATGTAACTTGCAAAAAGTATGACAATGCTAAGTGTTTTGCTGGTTCTGGCTGATTTATTTAACTTCACTATTAATTCTATATATATGTATTTTCTTCATGTTCTTACAGAAAGTGCAATCATTTAGCTATTGCATTCTACACTACAAAGAAATATAGTGCACATATACCCCCCCCCCAATTTTATATCATTTTCAAGAAAAAAATTGAATTATGATCCACATAGTTTGGCCATACCAATGACAGGTTATTAATATTAGAAATACTTTCTCTATATATTTTAAAAATTGTTATAACTTTTTATTTCTATCCATTCATAATTTAATCATTTTTACTTATTTCATTTGTTGTTGCTGCATTTTTTAAAATTGATTTTTCTTACTAGTCTACTTAATTTTTTCTGTAACTTATTTATTATTTCATTTTAGGATCTTTTGACTGTGTCCGTATTTCTGATGTGTTTATAATTTCTTGGTTTAAGCAATTGTCAAATTGCTCTCCTCAATACTGGTATGTTTTCAGAAAATTAAATATAATGACAATTAAATGTGCTACTCTATTCTGCTGATATGCATTAAGTAAACTAAAATATAAAATCTCTGTTTCTTGTTATATCGTGCAAACAATTAATTATAGATTTTTTTTGTTTAATTTATCATCTGTACAAATCATGTTTAGTTAAGTTGAAGGTTTTGGTTAACACCTTAAAGGTTATAAATGATTCGTTCATTGTATGTGTACTTTTAATTTGATAATTGGTGATTTGATGTTTAAGCAATGTGGAGAGAATTGGTCACTCTGGAATGGCAATTTGATATTTAAGTAATACATAGAGTTGGTCATTTTAGTCTTTGCATTAGTTTATTATGCTATGTTTAATCACTTATTATATATATATATAAGATTGCAAGAAAGTGTTTGCTATGAATTGAAAGAAGACACTTTGATGCCTTAAAGGAACTATGCTGGCAAATTTCTAATGTCCACTCTATTCATTCATGTCATTGCAGTGATTAATATATGATTATTCATTTAGTATATGCATATAAATAGATTGCTCAAGAACATGTAACCAGCTATAGTGGTGAATTTATTGATTTTATACCTCTGAATTTAATATTAAGAAACATCATGACCTTTCTTCTCATTTGCCTGATAACTTTTTACTGAAGTATTAGTTGAGTTTATTTGAAGGCAGAATGAATGTCTGTGTGAATAAACATTTTGACTTTTTAATAGATATTTAATTATAACAAACAAAGCTAAATGATGACCCTTATTCATAAGAAGCTGTTAATCTGCCAACCAAAGCAATAGTTAATGCCTAAGGTGGAGAATGGTAAGAATTGCCCGATTGCAAACTCAGGCTTCCATTTCATGCAACTTTTTATTTAGTACTTAACAACTTTGGATCACTTTCAAATGATTGTAAGATTGCATAAATTGGAAAAAGAACTGCCTAATATTAAATAGGATATTATTGGATTTTATGAAATCAAAAGAAAAGGCGAAGAGAGTATTGATTTAAAAAGTGACATGTCTATACTACAAAGTCACAAATATTAGAAGCACAAATGAAGTAGGTTTTAAATAAAAAGTGGAAGAATATTATGGATATTGATGGTGTATCAAACAAAATGGCTAGATTAGTTATTTAACTTAAGAGAAGATACCAAATGCAAATAATTCAGGTTTGTGCGTCAAAAAGTATATATTGTGATAAAGAAGTAGAGGATTTTTATATGGATATACAAAAGCCTTTTTTATTAGACCACACATTTCAAAATTGTCATAGGAGTTTTTAATGCTATAATTGAAAGATGACAGTACTGCAAGTAAATTTGTTTATGATGATAAATAAAAGGGGACACAGACTTGTGGAGTTCACAGAAAAAGAAAAACTATGTATTATGAATTTTTTTTTTTAAAAAAAAAATGCTAAACAGAAATGAACATAGAAACTTTCAAATGAAGTTACAATAGAATTGGATTATATTTGGACTAACAGAACATATATATTTCAAGATTGTAATGTTAATAAATTCAAAACAGGAAATGATTATCTATTAATGAGATGTAAGATACATGTGAATGCAAAACTAGAGAGACAAAAATTACTAAGAAAAACAGTTTTCACAATTTATATTCCTAACCTTCATAAACATTCCAATGAATTGAAATTAGCATCTTCAAATCATTTAAAAATATTAATGGTTTTGAACAAAATCAATAGGAAAATAAATGATACACTATTAAGAACTGCAACAAAGATAGCTAGTATAAAAAAGCAGGAATTCACCATTAAAATTTCTACTAAGACAAGGCAATTTATGAAGGAAAACAGAAATATGAAAATATATAAAAATGATCCATTAAGAAAGATTGAATGTGTAAAATGGTATGAAAAAAGAGTTAATAATAATATAAAAATATGAATTGATGAGGAGAGCTATAAAAGAAAATAAAAGTATCAAAAAATATTTATTTTGCAATAAGAAAAAAGATGGAACTATTATCAAAAGGAGACATGACATTATAAAATGTGTGAAAGAGTTCTATGAAGAATTATATAGCAATAAACTACAAGATAAAGTATCTCCTACAATTACTATGTCTTCTGATTGCCCATCATTTTAAATGAAAAAGTGAGGCATGCAATTTAATCTATGAAAAAGAAAAAAGTTTTAGATAATAATGGAATTACAATCGATATCTCAAAAAAAAACAGGTGAAGAAATAGAAAAATTTTCGGCAATGTCTAAATGATAAGGATCTACTAGATGATTGGAAGAATGCAATACTAATATTGATATTTAAAAAATGTGATAAAAATGATATTGAGATTGCACTTTACGCAAAAAAGTGAAGCTTGTCTAAATCTTAAAAACTTATATGGCTTAGCGCTTTCGGAGACCTTGAGTCTCCATAATCATAGCCTACTTTTAACTGAAGTTTAGCTGTGGTATATGTAAAATTTTATGCAAATTTTATAATGACCATTTTCTGGAGATTGTAAAGCACGATTCTGTCCGGTTTAATGCACAATTGTCATTTGCAATAAAACATGCCTCTTTAATTTTTCGTTTCACATCATTGCATTCAGTGCACAGTGCCCTTGCTATAGTGAGTTCAAACATATGGCCAGTTGTTTTTTGGTGCTCGAAGAATATGGATCTGTTTTCATCGTTATTTATAGCTTTCCTGTACAAATAATGATGTTGAACTTTTCAAGATTTAGACAAGCTTCACTTTTTTGCGTAAAGCGCAATCTCATTTAATTACTAATCAAGGGTGAAGTAAAAATTATTATTTTATTTAAAAATGATATTAGAAATTATAGAACTATCACTCTTTTATCAATTCTACTCAAAATTTTTATCAGAATAATTACAACTCATCTACAATGAACTTTAGATCTCAATTACCCAAAACAATTATCTAGATTTAAAAGTTGTTCTAGCACAGTGGATCATCTCCAAATATTGAGAGAAGTTATGAAATAGACCAATGAATATGAATTGCCATTATGCTTTGGATTTGTAATTTATGAAAAGACATTTGATTCTACAATCATTTCTTCAAATAACAAGTCAATATAATACTTCTGTTAATACAACTTATAAAATACAATATAACAATTCATCAATTGCTAAAACAGAGAATCATTAATATAAATAAAATAACTATTGCCAAGCGCTTTCAACTCCTACAAGTCCTTATCAAGACAGTAAAAAACTCCTATTTTCTCCTAAGCAATAAATTCAACATTTCATTGCACTGGCCAGGAACAACTAATCTGAAAACTGGTTAATTTTGAATTCATAGCACAAGATAAATTTTAATCTTGCGTTTTTTATTGTTTGTTTCATGCATTAATATTGCAAAATCCTTCAGACTACATATATGGCCTGTGCTACTTCGGTGAACATAAAAAGCTGAATAAACTGTATCATCTTTCCTTGCTCTAATATATGTACATTTATGCTGTTGAAGGTGATATTTAATATTTATCTTGGTTTCCTCAATATATATATATTGCACTACAATGTATCTATGGGCATCTAATAGAATACATAACACCACTTTCATCCTCTTTAATTATTATTCCCTTAGAATTTTATTAATCTATTAAGATTAAGCAGAGTCCTCCATGCCAACCGGAAATCCTGACTTAAAACTCTTATTATATTTTTATTAATATTGGAAATAAAAGCTAATGACATCCATGGTTTATTATTCACAGTTTTTTACTGCCTTGAGAAGGACTTGTAGAAGTGAAAGCACTCGCAATAGTTATCTTATTTATATTAAAGATTCTCTGTTTTAGCATTGACGAATTATGTATTTTAATCATTTCTTCCATAATTAAAATGTTTGAACATCAAAATATAGACCCAGGATACTGTCATATTCTGAAGAATATTTATCAAAATGCAACAGCAATGATTCAATTACATAATGATATTAAAAACACTGAGAATGGTATTTGACGGGGGATTCCATATCTCCAAAATGTTTTTTAGCAGTTTTTCAAGAAGTATTTTGTGGATTGAAATTGGAAACTAATGGAGATTATTTAAGTAATCTAGATTTTACAAATAATATAATTATTTTTGAAAATAATGCTTCAGAATTTCAGGAAATGTTGCAATAATTATTAGATAAAAGTAAGAAAATAGAACTAAAAATAAATGTTAAAAAGCCTAAAGTAATATTAAATCGATTTTTTCAAAAGAAGAAAATAAAGATTGATAATGATGACTTAGATGTTAACAATTACAAATACCTTGGTCAGATTATCAATATAAATGGAAACATAATGGATGAAATTAATCATAGAACTAAACATGGATGGAGTGCCTTTGATAGACACAATATAATAGGACATATGCTTATATGTTTGAAAAGGAAGGTTTTTTTAAAAAATGTGTTTTAAAGTTCTTACTTATGGAGAACAATACAAAACTTCAGACCACTTAATGAATTATGGAGATAATTACATTAAATATAATAAAAAAGAATTGAAAGAGAACAAACAAGTGTAACTGACATTATTGAAAGAATTAAGACACTGAAGTGGAGGTAGATTGGAAGATGGATAAGGAAAGGTACTGACATGATATGGAGAAGAGGCTAGAAATCAGAGAAATTGGATTGAACTTGGAAATACCATCATCATGCAGTGCTTTGATAATGGTTAAAAATGATGATGAACTATTTTTAAAATGACACTAAATCAAGTTTCATATTTTAAAGTTATTAGGAAGAATTTCAGTCACAAAAATAGCAACAGTATATTTGCTTTTTGTGGAATGATTTATTTCATATTCTTATCAAGACAGAATTTCTGAATATTTTATACTCTTATTCCTAAGTAGGACTTAGCTAGAAACACGTTTGTTGGAAATTTTATATTAAAACAATTGCATTATTGATGTGCAGCACTAATGATACCGAGTAATAACCTGTAAGTGAATGAATATCATTAAAATTGACTGTCATGAGTTTTCATCGTTGATGGATACCAATGAAGAATGAGAACCTGTGCCTTAAGTTCAAAAGTCTTAATGTCAGTTGAATTCATTCCAAAGATGTAATCAAATCAATTTACTTTTAAATAAATATTTAAGCGCGCTAATTAGGAAGTCACTGAAAATAATTTCCATTCTTGTCTTTGTAAAGTATATTGCCATTTATAAACAAATGTAATTATTGGAACAAACCTCACAGCCCTCGATGATTTCATTTGACAGAAAATATCAATTGTAAATATATACAGGATTATCCCAAAGGTGAGGCAATTACTTCACGCGCCATATTGAAGTAATTATTAAAATGAGACTTTGTATTATATTTGAAAAAAATATATGTTTTGAATAAATATATTTATTTTATTAAGTCATTTTGATTTCAATTATAACCATTAGTTGCTCAATCGACCATTTTAGATAAGCCTTCCAATAATTTTAATATGCGCGTTTTTTAAGATTTGCCTCACGCACCAAAATTTATCAGCAATGCCTTAAATAAGTAATACATGTGCGAGTGCTCTATGCTCTTACAAGATTAATTCCCAGCTACAACAATCAGAAAGCAACTTTAAGTATTAAAATGTAGAATAAATTGTATCAAGAAGTAATTAATTCTCAATGACAACAATCAAGTACTATGGCTAGTTAACTTGCTAGCTTCAGGCAGCGAACTTAAAATATAAACAATAACAAAACACTAATGCTATAAATTGTTAGATATCGCTATATATTTACAAGGCATTTAATATATATTTAAAACATATATTTTTTATCTCGTTACTTTTTTATTCATTTAATAAAATTATTTAAATCACTGACGGCGAGTTACCACTTAATCGTAATAATCTGCAGCCTAGTTTGTCCAATCTGCTTACGGGCAGAGAACTTATGTAAATGTTGTTTAAACACGAGTTTCTAAACTTTTAAAAATGTATAAAGTCTGTTTTAAGTTTAAATTATAAATGAATACTGTAGTAAAAAAAATAATAGTTTGTTTTTTTTTATACTTTTTTTGTAATATATTTAGATTAAAAAAAAACTAATGACAATTATTGTTCATTTTTTAGTTACGTCAGCACATAAACGCTCTTGATCGTAAACGAACCAATCAGAAGTGAAATCCATAATAATCGTGGATCTATTAAAAGCTGTGATCTCCCTAAGTTCTGTTTACCAAGAAAGTGCAAAGCTTCGGTAAATTGAAATTATAATGGGTTCACGAGACAAAGTTGCCGAACAACTGTCGGAATATAAAAAAGAGCATGAAAATGTAAGTTACTTCTCTATGTATACACTCTTCTTTACTGTGATATCTTTTTTTTTAATTCTTCAAACTTTAGTTGCATCTTTGAACATTTTTGACGCTTAAAAATAAAAAATTTTTTAGCAGAGAAACCACTAGAACGCCTTTTATTTTTTATTTAGCTTTAATTGTTAGTACAGTTTAACAATAAATTGATTTTTTTTTTTATGGTTATTGATTTTTTAAATATTGTAGATTTAAAATAAACTTAAATTTTTCTTCTAGGTCAGAGTCTCTGGAATCAAAATTATTTTTAAAAAAGTTTAAATAAGTTATGTGTGCGTTCTTTTCTGCAATTATTTTTTAATAGGTATTTATTTTTTTGGAACTATCGTCGATTTCTTACATTTTTAGGAATTGTTTTATTCGTCTTTATTTTTATTTAATGTGCGTGTGTTTTTATGTTTTTTTTAAGAAAATTATACATATGCTGATTCATCGTGACATTAGATATTTTCATGCGTGTCTGTTCTTCGATCTAAAGACATTTTTTTTCTACTTACAACGTATATTTCGCGTAAAATACGATCTTAATGAACTTTATAATTAGATAAATGGTTTAAATCTCCGCTACGACTCACCTGCAATATCATGTGTATATGTTGAATTCTCTGTCCATAAATAAAATTGAGTAGCATTACCTAGCGATAATATTTGGTTATCATCGATGGTCTTTACCATTGCTTGTCACCCTTTTAAAATTAATTATCCTAATATGTTAATTTTAGAGCTTCTTTGTAAAGTGATGCGCATCATCGTCTTACCCAAATAATAATTGGCATTATAAATTTCGGGTAATTTTAAACTTCATCAATTCTTGTGAAAATAAATCCTAACACATATATAAAAAATCATATTTTCAATTTTTCTTTGAAATAATTTTTTTTTTTAAAAAAAAAATCGCAATTTGAAATATATTAAAATCAAGACCTTTTTTGAAATATTGGCAATTACTATTTTTATTTCCCCTCAAGTCTTTTTTTTTAGTTATTTTTGTTTCCTTTGTTCGAAAATGTATGAAATTTTAAAATAATATTTACATTCTAGGTAGTGCATAATCTTGTATTATTTTGAATATTTAAAAAATTGCAGAAAATATGGTATAGTCTGTCAATTTTTTATATAATATGCAGCAATCTGAGTGGACAATTTATTTTTTCCCAAGATTTTACATGATTGTTTACTATTTGAATAAAGAACTGTAAGGAAATATTTTTTAGCTAGATGCATTATTAATGAGTTGTTATTGAAAAATGTGGATTTTTTTTTTTAAAGAATAATAATGCAACTTTTTGAATTATTTGTTATCAGAGAAAATTGCAGATCACAAATGAAGTGAAACATCCTAACAAATTTTTACTATTTGATTATAAATCCTCATTGGCTGCAAGTCCAATCTTATCTATAATTTTTAAAATGTAAATTTTTTTCATATTCCTCATTTAGTGTTTAGTAAATTATTTTATTGAATTTTTTTATTTGTTGTTGCAATAACAGGGACTTTGCTCAAATGTTTCAATTTTTGAAATTTTACAATATATCCACTATTTTGCTATTACACTTAGAAAGCAATTTGACCAGTAAAAAGTGAAGTTTTTCAATTTGGAGGCATTGATATTTTTAAGTAGACAGTACTCATTAAATTTGAAGCAAAGAAAAGTTGCTCTTCCACATTGAAACATTTTCTCTACTACAAATTGAATAAAAAACATTAGCCATTATAATATTTACATAGTATATGCCCCCCTTCATTTTTTTCACATAACCATTGTGAAGTGTAATATTTTATTCTTCTATTAAATCTTTTCCATCTTCTATAAATACCTTAATAACCCATTGTCATTAAAAATATTTTTACTAACAAGTTTTCCAAATTTTTTCTTTTAAGTATCTCAATATTCTCTCTTCAAAATGTAAATATTCAAAACTAATATGTTTATATGTCCTGCTTTATTATTGCACAGACGATATCATCCACCACCTATGTTGCTGTATTTTTTTTTCTTTCCTTAGATTTTGAAATACCTGCTCTAATGTTAAACAATATCCTACTTTCTCAATCCTCTACTAGTATGGTACACATATTACATTTAATTTTTCTTTCAGTTTTTGTTTTTACCCATTGCATGGAGCATCTGAAGCCATGCTAGAAAAATTAATCGATAAATTGAAAATTCTGCATAGTTTACATTGATGCATAGTTAAAGATGTGCATAGTGGAACATAGATTTTTATAAAGTAATCTAAAAATAATATGTAAATAGTGGAACATAGATTTGTACTCTTACAACATTTACCTACATTTAAATAAAATAGTTTTTTAAAAAATTTTTTATAAAGTAATATAAAAAGTAAATAGGCGCAAAAATTGAGTATTTATGTGTATTTCATAATTGAAAAATAAAACATTTCCTATAACATGAAATAGGTTGTTTTTTAAAAAAATTAGATAGGGTAATCTAAAAATAAATTCCTAATGTCCACTCCATACATTCTTGTCGTTGCAGCTGTTATTACTATGTGATTATTCATATAGTATACGAACATGGATGTGCTGCTCACCAACATGCATTAGCCAGCGTGGTGAGTTTATTGGCTTTTTACCTCTGAGTTTAAGATCAAGAAACACCATGGTCTTTCTTCTCAGTGCCTGATAAGGCAGAATGAATGTTTGTGTAAATGATAAATATTTTCCCAATACATATATACAATTATGACAGACAAAAATAAAGCATGGCCCTTATTCCCAGGAGGCTGTAAAGTCACCAACCAAGGCAGCGGTTGGTGGCCGAAGGCGGAGGGTGCTAAGAATCCCCTGATTGTGGACCCAGGCTGCCATTTGATGACGACTTTTTATTTAGGTACTTACAACTGCAGATCACTTTCAAGTGAAGGAAGATTGAAAGAATTAGAAGAAGAACTCTCTTATATTAAATGGGACATTATTGGACTTTGTGAAGTTAGAAGAAAAGGTGAAGAGACAATTGATTTAAAAAGTGGACATATACTCTATTATAAAGGCACAAATATTGGAAATACAAGTGGAGTAGGATTCATTATAAATAAAAAGTGGAAGAACAATATTGTGGAGATTGATGGTGTATCGGACAGAGTGGCAAGATTAGTTATACAACTTAATAGCAGATATCAAATGCAGATAATTCAGGTTTATGCCCCAACAAGTTCTCATAGTGATGAAGTAGTAGAAGATTTTTATATGGATGTACAAAAGGCTTTTGATCAGAGTAAACACCATTTTAAATTTGTTATGGGAGACTTTAATGCTAGAATTGGTAAAAAAATGAAAGATGAAAGTGCTGTGGGTAATTTTGGTTATGGTAATAGAAATGAGAGAGGACATAGACTTGTGGAGTTTGCAGAAAAAGAAAAAAATTTATATTATGAATTCTTTTTTTGAGAAAAATGTTAAAAGGAAATGGACATGGAAGCATCCAAATGAAGGTACAGCAGAATTGGATTATATTTTGACTAACAGGAAATACATATTTCAAGATTGTAATGTTCTTAATAAATTTAACACAGGAAGTGATCATCGATTAGTAAGGTGTAAGATACGTGTTAATGTAAAACTAGAGAGACAAAAATTATTAAGAAAAACAATATTTACAGTTGATATTCCTAATCTTCAGAAACATTCTAATGAATTTAAATTAGAACTTACAAATCGGTTTCAAGTATTAGTAGATTTTGAACATGATTCAGATTTGAATGAAATTAATATGAAAATAACTGATATACTTTTGAAAACTGCAACAAAGATAGTTGGTAGAAAGAAACAGCAATTGACCAATAAAATTTTTACTGAGACTAGAGAATTTATGAAGAAAAGAAGGAATATGAAGATATACAAAAATGATGCATTAAAAAGAATTGAATATCTTGAATTTTGTAAAATGGTGCGGAAAAGAGTTGAAAATGATATAAGAAAGTATAACTGTGAATTAGCAAGGAAAGCTGTAGAAGAAAATAAAAGTCTTAAGAATGTAAAACAACATTTTGGTATTGGTAGGAAATTTATATCTGCAATAAGAAAAAAAGATGGAATTATTACTAAAAGGAGAGATGACATCATGAAATTGGTAGAAGATTTTTATCAAGAATTATATAGTAATAAAGAACAAGTACCTCCTATGTCTATTACATCTTCCAAATTGCCCAGAATTTTAAATGAAGAAGTGAGACATGCAATTAAATGTATGAAGAAAGGAAAGGCTCCAGGTAATGATGGAATTATAATTGATATATTAAAAGAAGCAGGTGAAGAAATAGAAAATTTTTTAGCAAAGTTATATACCAAATGTCTAAATGATAAAGATGTACCGGATGATTGGAAGAATGCAGTAATAATATTAATATTTAAAAAAGGTGATAAAGAAGATATTAGAAATTACAGACCTATCAGCCTTTTATCAGTTTTATATAAAATTTTTACCAAGATAATTACTACTCGTCTACAGAGAACATTGGATTTCCACCAACCAAGAGAACAAGCCGGATTTAAAAGTGGTTTTAGTACAGTAGATCATATCCAGGTATTGAGAGAAGTTATAGAAAGGACAAATGAATATGAGTTGCCATTATGCTTAGGATTTGTAGATTATGAAAAGGCATTTGATTCTATAAACATTTCTTCAGTGATTAAAGCATTAGATCATCAAGGTATAGATCCAGGATATTGTCATATTTTAAAGAATATTTATAAAAATGCAACAGCAACAATTAGATTACATAATGACACTGGGAAAGTCAACATTGAGAAAGGTGTAAGACAAGGTGACTCCATATCTTCAAAACTTTTTACAGCAGTGCTGCATGAAGTATTTTGTGGATTAAAATGAGAAACTAAAGGAGTGAAAGTAAATGGTAATTATTTAAGTCATTTAGATTTCGCAGATGATGTAGTTGTTTTTGCAAATAATGCTTCAGATCTGCAGGAAATGTTGCAGGAATTATCAGAGGAAAGTAGGACTAAAGATAAATGTTAAAAAGACTAAAGTAATGTTTAATCGATTTGCTCAAAATATGAAAATAAAGATTGATTATGATGAATTAGAAGAAGTTAACAGTTACAAATACCTTGGTCAGATTATTAATACAGATGGAAACATAATGGAGGAAATTAATCATAGAATTAAACTTGGTTGGAGTGCTTTTGGTAGACATAACTTGATATTAAAAGGAAATATGCCTATGTGTTTGAAAAGGAAGGTTTTTAACAAATGTGTTTTACCAGTTCTTACTTATGGATCTGAGACTTGGACACTTATTAGAAGAGCAATTCAGAGACTTCAGACCACTCAAAGAAGTATGGAGAGATGTATGTTGGGAGTAACAAGAAGAGATCGTAAACACAATGTATGGGTAAGAGAACAAACAGGTGTTACTGACCTCATTGAAAAAATTAAAAGATTGAAGTGGAGTTGGGCTAGACATATTGTTAGAAGAGATGATAATAGATGGACCATTGAAATTTTAAACTGGATTCCAAGAGATTGTAAAAGAGACCACATGTGAGATGGATGGATGAAATAAGAAAGTGTGCAGGGGTGATGTGGAGAAGAGAAGCTAAAGATCGGAGAAGATGGATTAAACTTGGAGAGACCTTCATCCTGCAGTGGATTGATAATGGTTGATAATGATGATGATAATAAAATATTCTTTATTGAAAAATTAAAAATATACACATATAGTTCATCATTGAAGAATAAAACATTTTCTCATAACAATATTCAACAAAAGGATTATGTTGATCTGATGACTGGAATACTTGTCTATGTCTGTCTGAGTTGAAGCCAAATCTGAAAAAGATGAGAGGCACACTTCCTTAGCTATCATAGTCTCATCTGAATTACATCTTGGTAGTCAAACAGTGATGAACCAAAACCTTTTTTTTAGCCTTTCTTCGAGACCTTAGCTTTGTTTAGTCAAAATAAGAGTCATATATCACATGACCCTATCTCTTAGGCTTGTAAGTTATAAACAATGAGGATTGCCAATTCCTCTACAAGCTTTATGATAAATGCTTAGCCAGAGCCAGCACTTAAGATATCTCTGTCAGGAAACCCTCCCCAAACCCCTGACCATGGTTTCGTACTTTGGCACTCCTCAAAGAGTTGTCAGGGTAGGTTCAGACACTAGATCTAAAAATACCAACCCAAAGCCAAGCACTTATCTAAAAGTTATCAATTAGCTTTGTTTGTTGCTAGTAATCAAAATGAAAAATAATTCGCATTTTACCTTCTTTTGTTTTGTTACTAACCCAGTTTATTTTTATTATACTATGTATTAAGTAACACATTTTCTTTTATGACAAATAATACGTTATTTACAATTGATTTGTCTTTTATTAATGTAGTTGAAAAAATTTGACATTTACAGTTTACCTTATTTTTTTTCCACTTTGAAAGACATATGATAGATTTAACAAATTGATAACAGTTTTCAATTAATGAATTTTTTGAAGATACTGAAAAGCATTCATTTCAGGTTGAATCAAAACTTACAATGTTTTTTACAATCAATATTTGAATACCATAATTTCTGAAAACTTGTAAAAGTTTTCAATGATGTTAGAAAAAAAAATTGTAGAAAGACTACGGAAAGTGAAACAGAAAACCTGATCTCTTCTACAGAGGTTTTTTTTAGATATAAAAATATTTTAGAACTACTATCATTGCAAGTATGATTGCCAATTTTATATATGATTTCTAAATGACTTCAAAGTAGAGTCATTTTCATCTACTTAATAAAACTATTTTAAACCAAGAGAGATTAAAGGTTTTTTTTTTTTAAAAAAAAAAGTTAAGGTCTAAAGGCAAAGTATGTATTGCAAACCATTCATTAATGTTATTCTTACAGAAATCATTCCAAAAATTTAGCATTTTCATGCTAAATTATGGACATCTCAATTTAATATACTTGACAATCCAAAAACATATTGCATAATATTTTATTGTTATTATTATTATTAACCAATATCAATACTATTACAAAACTCTTCTTAAGCTTTAAAAAAAGAATTATTCTAGTAGTTAAAAGCCACCAAAAGACTGGATTTAAGCCTAGCTGAAACTTCTATGACCTTATTCTATCTTGGATTACTCACAGTAATACTAAATGAAAATCATAGCAAGCATAAAATTTTACACTATAATATTTCATAAATTCATTTCTCATTTATTTATTAGTTAAATAACAATTAAATGATTAATTAATCAAAAGCCAGTGCTATTTAAATATAGATTGAGGCTTAGAACAAGGAATTAGGAGTGATCTTCCAGAAATGTGCAAGAAGTTCATCTATGCTAATGACATTGCTTTGATCTCATGAAAGAAATTTGCACAAAAGTATAATTTTTTTTAAATAAAGATATGAAAAGTTTGGCTAGAGTAAAGAGTTTTCTGTTAACTGAAAAGTGACCTCTTACTTTTTCTTTGAAATCTTTAAGGAACAAAGCAGGGTAAATTCCTAGTGTTTACTCCATACATTCTTGTCATTGCAGCTATTATGATACATTCATATAGTATAGAAATGTGGATAGGCTGCTCACCAACATGTATCAGCCAGTGTGGTTAGTTTATTTGCTTTTTAAATCTAGAGTTCAAGATTGAGAAACACCATTGTCTTTTTTAGTTATCTGATAGTTCTTAACTGAAATATCGAGTTTTTTTAAAGCAGAATGCATGTGTGCATAAGCTAACTTTTTTTTTCTATATAGAGATTTACAGTCATGACAAACAAACTAAATTATGAACCTTTTTTTCCTAAGAGATTATAACTTGCCATCAGTTAGTTGCCGAAGACAGATGGTGCTAAGAATCTCCTGATTGTGGATGCAGACTGCCATTTGATGATAACCTTTTATTTATGTTCGTATAACTGTAGATTATTTTCAAGCGAAGAAAGATTGCACAATTGGAAGAATTGTCTAATATTAAATGGAATATTATTGGATTGTGAAGTTTGAAGAAAAGGTGAAGATGCAATTGATTTAAAAAGTGGAAATATACTATAAGAACTCAAATATTAAAAATCCAAGTGGAATGGGGTTTATTATAAATAAAAAAATATAAGAACAACATTGTGGAGATTGATGATATATCAAACAGAGCGGCAAAATTAGTTATTCAACTTAATGGAAGTTATAAAATGCAAATGATAAAGAAGTAAAAAAAATTAATATAGTTGTGCAAAAAGCTTTTGATCAGACCAAACATTTCAAAATTGTCATGGGAAATTTTAATGCTGAATTGATAAATGATTGAAATATGAAAGTACTATGGGTAAATCTAGTTATGGTGATAGAAGTGAGAGAGGACACAGACTTATGGAGTTTGCAAAGAAGAAAAACTATTATGAATTCTTTCAATGAGAAAAATATTAAACAGAAATAAACATGAAAGCATTCACATGAAGATAGAGCAGTTAACAGAAAACATATTTCAAGATCATAATGTTATTAATAAATTCAACACAGGATAGGAATTGATCATTCATTAGCAAAAAAAATGGAGTTTGCAAAGAAGAAAAACTATTATGAATTCTTTCAATGACAAAAATATTAAACAGAAATAAACATGAAAGCATTCAAATGAAGATAGAGCAGTTAACAGAAAACATATTTCAAGATCATAATGTTATTAATAAATTCAACACAGGATAGGAATTGATCATTCATTAGCAAAACATAAAATACATGTTAATGTGAAACCAGAGACAAAAATTAAGAAAAACAGTTATCGGACTTGATATTCCTAACCTTTAGAAACATTCCAATGAATTTAAAGTAGAATATGCAAATTGTTTTAAAATATTAACAGATTTTGGAGATGGTTCAGATTTGAATTAAATTAATAGAAAGATAACTGACATACTATGAAGAATTGCAAAAAAGATAGCTGATGCAAAGAAGCAGCTATTCATTAGTAAATTTTCTGCTGCGACAAAATAATGTGTAAATATGAAAATATAAAAAAATGATCCATTAAAAAGTATTGAATATCTAGAATTCTGTTAAATGGTATAAAAAAAAATAATGATATAAGAAAATATAATTGTGAATTTGCAAGGAAAACTATAGAAGAGAATAAAAATCTTAAAGGTGTAAAACATCTTGGTATTGGCAGAAATCTTATTTTTTCAATAAGAAGAAAAGAAGAAACTATTACTAAAAAGAGAGATGTGATCATGGAATGTTGAAAGGATTCTATAATTATATAGCAATAAAGAACAAGAAACAAAGTGTTCTCTAGAATTTCTCCAGCTGAATTTCTAAGCATTCTAAATGAGATTAGATATGCAATTAAATCTATGAAGAAGAGAAAAGCTCAAGGTAATGATCAAATTATGATTAATATCTTACAAAAAACAGATGAAGAAGTAGAAAAATTGTTAGCTAAATTATACATCAAATGTCTAAATGATAAAAATGTGCCAGATAATTGGAAAAATGCCGTAATAATACTAATATTTAAAAAAGGTGATAAAGAAGATACCAGAAATTGCAGACTTTTTTTCCAGTTCTATACAAAAATTTTATCAAGGTAATTACAATTTGTCTACAGTGAAACTGGATTTAAAAATGGATTTAGCACAGTGAATCCCATCCTATTATTGAAAGAAGTTATAGAAAGGACCAATGAATATGTGTTGCTATTATGCTTTGGATTTGTAGATTATGAAAAGGATTTGATTGTATAAACATTTCTACAGTAATTTAGACCCAGGGTATTGTCGTATTTTGAAGAATATTTATCAAAATGCAACAGCAATGAATAGATTACATAATGATACTGGGAAGACTAATTAATTGTATATATTGGACTATTTCCATCATCTAATATTGAGTATTGAATATCTTGATAAAAATTTAACTTTCTTTCAATTTTCCATTTACATTCAACTATTAGTAATGCACAATGCTTTGATTGGTATTATTCTCTCTTCAAGTGTTTCTGGCCTGATCAATGACAGTACTGTCATGGGAAAGTCCAGGTTCACTTCCCATGCTAGTACTATCACTGGTCAAGTCATCAATACCCGAAGAAGAGAGAATAATACCACTTGAAATATTGTACATATTCTAACCTGTATGCTATTACTAACAGTTGAACGTAATTTGGAAAATTTAAATAAAGTTACATTTTTTTAAAGACATTGAATACTTAATATTAGATGATGGAAATAGTCCAATATATAAATACAACTAAAATACCATCATCACAAAACTTCAAGAAAATACTAAAAAGATTTATATTGGGAAGGGTGATTTTGTGGTCTAAAATGAAACGCTAAAGAAATAAAAATAATTGGAAATAAATAATAAGGCATCTAGATTTTGAAGCTGATATGGTTGTGTTGCAAGAGTTATTGGATCAAAATAAAAAAATAGAACTGAAAATAAATGCTAAAAAGACTTAAGTAATATTAAATGGATTTTCTCAGAATATAAAGATTACTAAAATATATTTAAATATTTGAATTAACTGTAGTTATTTTAAAATATTATATTAAAAGTAAAGATCGTTACCAAATAGAAAATTTCTATTAAAAGAAATTTAATTAATATGAACTAAAATTAAATTTACTGAATCAAAACAATCGGATTAAGAATAAACTTACCACCTGTAGCCTCCCCATTGGCTTAAATACTCCAGAGATAACAAAAGAAGGGAAAAAGATAAAACCAATAGTAGAACAGAAAATGCTTTCTTTTTTTCTTCATTTGGAAAATAAGTTGAAGCAGTGGAAGAAAATCAGTGGGGACATCTTTTTCCCAGGATCTTGGCTCCTATAGGTTAACAAGCTGATTAGGAACTTTAAAACAGATCATCCCAATCTTATTATGTTTTGGTATGCCTCAAGAACTGCAAAGATAAGGCAATAAAAATTACTTAATATTCTGGGTATATAATATGGTATATAATGCTAGATAGTAATTAAATGGATACTGTTCGTTTATTAACTTAACTTGTGTACATATTATATTAGATAGTAATTCAATGAGTACTGTTTATTTATTAACCTGAACCGTGCATATATTCTATAATTAAAATAATGTAAGTATATCATGGAAATTATTTTCATTCTTACTTTTAAATAACATAGGGCTTTTCTTATAAAGGAATTGGAAGCTAAGAAAATTGCAAATTTTGGTTTAGTTTGAATCTAGCCATAAGGGAAATTGGTTCAGTTAAAGTTCCAATTTAGTTATAGAAATTACATTGATCTAAATAAAATTATCATAAGGGAAATTAGAGATCGAATTGTAATTTTAGCACTCAGCAACAATTGAAAAGCTGTATTTTTGACTTCGATGTAAGCAATGCTGCTGAATGGCCATTGTACTTAAACTCATATTGAGAATTTTTTCAAATTAAATAGAACAGAGGATAATAAATGCAGGGTAGCATCACTTATGCTTTTCAAGTAGGAATAATCATAGAAATAGCTAACAGATTTTGTGAATCTGCAATAACAGACGATATACCATATGATAGAATAATAAAAAAGTTAAATAACTTTTAGTCCCCGCCCATTTTGCCACATACTTTGTTTAAAATTAAGAAATAGGAAGCAAGCAAAAAGTAATAAAATTAAAGGTTATAATGCAACCTTTAGAAAATTGGCAAAAGATTGCGTGTATGGCAATTTTGTCAGTTAAATACCTATTGATCAGATGTTTTGGGGTATGGCTGATGTTAGGCCCAGAGAACAATTTTAACAAAACCAGAGATAACATTCAATATGGCTATTAAAAAAGATATAGCTTATGAGCTGATACTAAAGCAAGCACATATTTTAAAAAAGTAAAAAAGACGACAGCCTAATTACAATAGTCTATAAAATGAATGTCCAAATGATTATCAGTATATACAAAGGAAGATAAAGTCACTTGTTATTGCTGTGGAAAAGCTGGTCACAGGAAAAGATTGAAAATTTTTAAATGTGAGCTTAAAGATCATTTGTCGCAGATATGTAGAAAAATTGATAATGAGGACTGCCATGAAAAACTGATCACAGAAAAATAGAGGAGGCAAATTAGCAAAGAGACGATTTGTCAAAAATATGGAAGTCATGGAGTCAAAGCAAATTATGATCATAGTACAAATCTAGTGAAAATATTAGCATGGAGATAGATATTGGCTCAGGAATATTCATAATGTCTGAAAAATATTGGAATGCATTGTCAGCTAACTATGCTAATATTCTAATAGAGGAGGCAAACATTAAGACTAAAGATGTTAGCAAGAATACATTTAAATTACTAGGTCAAGTAAAAGCACTGATAAAACATTGGGCAAAAATTGGTAACCTACTGTTCTATATAGCAAAAGGAAACATTAGTCCTATAATCGGTAGAGAATGGTTGCACATGATGGTAATTCACGTGAGTATTGTGAAAAAAATTTCATTGGAACAAGAAATTCAAAAGACATATTCAGATTTGTTTAGTGATAAATTAGATTCAATATTAATTAGCCTGGTAGAGATCCAACTATTTGAAAATGCATATCCAATTGTTTGTAAAGTGCAAAAAATTCCATTTGCACAAAAAAGTAAAGTAGAGGATAAAATTCAGGGATTGGTTAATAAAGGCATATTGATGCCAGTAGAAATATCACATTGGGCCATGCTTATAGTGATAACAACAAAACCTGATAGGAAGCTCTGGATATGTGGTGATTATAGAGTAATGGTAAACAATTATGTGAGAGAAGTATTAGCCAGTCTTCAAAATGCCTCCCATTTTGCAAAACTAGACCTTAACTCCACCTTTCACCAAATACCAGTTACAAATAAATTGGCAGAAATATTAATCTTAATGATCCCTATTGGGTTATTTAAATGTAATCAGCTATCATTTGGGATTACTACAGCACAATATTTTTCACGCAAAAATTAATACTTTAGGTATTAGAGGGTGTAATAACTTATTTTAACACTATTTTTTTTTCAGTTCTGAAGAAATGTTACATCAAAGACTGTTTAAAATATGCTAACCAATTAGAGAAATTAAATATCGAATTAAATGTGCAGAAAGCGTATGGAACACAATGGAATTATACTTTCTAGGACATGTAATCTGAAACAAAAGTAAATGTCCATCATCTGAGAATGTATGAGCTGTAAAAAATGCAATCAAACCCAGAAATGTTAAAGAACTCCAAGCATATTTAAGTCTGATGAATTATTTTGAGCCTTTTTTACAGAATAAGGTAAAAATAGCAGAACCATTCTATGAATTATTAAAGAAAATTTTGAAATGGAATTGGTTACAAATTCATGAAGAAGCATTTACACAAATGAAAGCCATTCTGTCATTTGAAAAATTGGTCCATTTTGATAATCTGGAAATATGGCTGATGCTTCAGAATGGGGAGTGGGAGCAGTTATATACCATCTCTGTTACAATGAAGAATGACTTATAGCTTATGCATCCAGAATCCTTTCAAAAACCAAGTGAAACTATAGCCAGATCGATAAAGAGGCTTTGGCTATTATGTTTGATTTAAAAAAGTTTAACCAGTATCTTTTTGGTCAATCTTTTCAAATAGTGACCACCCCCATTGTTAGGAATATTAGTGAGCAATAAGCTTGCTCCAGATCATTTGAACCCATGTATGTTGAGATGGAGAAACATACTTTTAGCATACAATTATCAGCTGATATATAAAAAAGAAAAAGAAATTTCACGTCAATGCATTGTCATGAAATCCAGATTAAGATGAAGTACATGGTAATGAAACAGAAGTAAATTATGTAGACATTTTCTGGTTAGAAATCCTGAATAACAATATAGTTGTAAAGTGAACTAGGGTCGATAAATGTTAACTACTTACAAGTTGAATAAGCAAAGCCTAGCCAACTAAGAAATCTCAATGCATTGTTCCTGCTTTTTGGATGAATTGTGAAAACCTATCCTCCAATAAAGGTTGTGTGTAATATCACCCGAGGATAGACAAAGGGTCGCTAGTGCATAGTTATGTCTGGTGGTTTAATATAACAATAGACATAAATATACAAAGAAATGCACAGTGTATGAATCAGAAATGAATATGCAAAGTAAGATGTGTAGCATGGCTAAAGCAATTATGCATTGATAAAGACTACATATATTCATAGATGTATACTCTAAATGGGCAGAGTATCACATCATAAAAAATTATGAGTATGAGAGAAACAACACAGAACTTGAATGAAATATTTTCATATCACGGATTATTGCAATTGATTTTGATAATGGCATAGGATTTATTGCACAAATAATGGAGGGCTATTTCATAAATAGAGACATTAAACACATCTATACAACTTTTTATTATCCCGAATTCGAACAGGTTAACAGAAAACACCATTCAACAAGTAAAAAAGGCTCTTAAGAAAATTAATAATACCAATATGCAGGAAGTGCTGTAGGTTCCCAGATTATGAAAAGCATTGCAATTACTATTGATGAATTAGAAAAATTTAACAATTTCAAGTAACTTGGTCAGATTATTAATATATATAGAAACATAATGGATGAATTAAACTTGAATGGAGTGCTTGAAAATGATGTGATTTACCAGTTTTTATTTATGGATCTGAAACTTAAACACTTAGTAGAAGAGCAATACAGAGACTCGGACTACTCAACGAAATATGAAGAGATTGAAAACAAAATATCTAGGTAAGAGAACAAATCAGTAATGCTGTCATCATTGAAAAAGCTAAAAGTTTGAACTGGAGCCTGGCTAGATATATTGCTAAAAATGATATTAGATGGATAGTTGAAGCCCAAGGATTATACAAGATCTAGAAAGAGACTGCATGTGATATGGGTGGATGATATACGTTTTGTGGTCTAATATGGAGACAAGAAACTAGAGGTTTGAAACAGAATTAAAGTTGGAGAGAATTTCATCCTGCTATGGATCAATAATGGTTGGAAATAATGATGATAATGGTCTTTTCAAAGATTGATTAAATATCTTACAAAGTCAGTTATTCAACTTTTCACATAAACAACAGAAAAGCATTTATTTTTTTGTGACAAAATTACACTATTTATGAATGATCTTATTTGTGGTTTAACTTATTTCCCTCATTTATCGAAGGTTAGATATTAAATAGTTAATATGAATAATTTTTTAGGAAAACTTGTTTACACTGCTTGGAGCTGTAATGCAAATAATTTGTGGGCATTATTGTTAGAATTAGCATATTCTACTGTTGAATTCTCTGCCCTAGTTTTGTTTGTATATTCAATAAAGTATTATGAAAAATATGGAAATAATTATAACTACTCTTTTGCAGTGGCTTTTTCATATATTTCTCATTAAGACATCTGTTGATAAGTTGCATTGCAGAAAATGGATAAAGTTATTAAATATATATCTTAATATTATCTCATTGCATATTAAACTAAGTTCTGTATATTGTTCAATCAAATAAACTCATCAAACAACTGAAGAGTTGTAACATAAAATCATTGTGGGACCTCAAATATTTTTTATTTCCTGAATGGATGTGATCTTCATAGACTTATGAGTCTCATCAACATTCACAATCATTGAGCTTATCTAATTCAATAATGGAATTTAGATGGGGATTTATATACATGTGGCAAATATAAACTTTGAATCACCTAATTAATTATTATCTAGTCTATGCACTTAATGGCAAAATTGAAAGATTTATAGCTGAGACAAATTTATCTCCTGATTGAAATCTCTAGATTTTTTTAAAATGGTTATGAATAGCTGGCTGTCTTATATACAATTCAAAATCCTCTGATTTCCATTATTGCTATCCCCAATTAATTGCACTCCCTCCCCCCTCAATATTTTTCAAAAAGTTTTTGTCACTTTCTCTTCATATGTTTTTAATTTTATCTGTCAATAATTCTTTGATACTCTCTAGTTATTATTTTTGCTTTTTTCTTTGCATATTCATATTCCACTTATAAATTTTAATATATTTACATCCCCTTCCTCCTCTTTTAGCATTTAATTTCTATCTTCTACATGCTTGCTTTGTAAATTGTACTATTTACATGTATGTGTCTATTATATTTCAATTTGTATTAATTAATTTTTATTCCCCTCACAGACAGTTTTTTTGCATCCTAATTTAATATTGTCATCAAGGGTCAACTCTCTGAATCTATCATATTCTTATGTCTAAAAAAAGAAAAAACTTAAATGTTCTCTGTTAATTATTGTGCACTCTTTTCTAATGGATGTAGTTATCATTCTGTAAGTATACCTGGTTTATAAAATATCCATCGGTTATAGCATTAAGTTCTAAATAAGTGAACTTTAATTATGATTACCGTAGGTGTATTATGTCCATGTATATATTTCTTTATTTGCCTTCTACTACACTCTTGTATAGCCATATGATTTGGCACTTTTTTTTTTGTACATGATCCTATAGACTTCAAAGAATGTCATTGGTCTACTACAGGAGTCAGCAAACTATGGCTCACGAATCAAATATGGTCTTTGATCCCAATCTCATGGCTCTTTTTATTATGATGAACAAATACTTTTTTTTATATTTGGTATTCAAGTTAGAGGGAAAATGTGCATTACAATGTTTCAGGAATTCAACCTTATTACAGAATAGTAATTATTGTCTATTATGAATATTTGAATATTAGAAATTTATGAATAAATTAAAACTGTCAAAGTAATTTTTTTGTTTTTTTATTTAGTTTTAAGAAAGTATTTATTTTTGTTAGGATGTATACAGATTTTATTATGTTCTTTTACTAAAATAAATATTCAAATATATTCACAGCCATTTTTCATGAAGATGTTTCACCTCTTTCCTTGTGGCCCTTTAATGGGTGGTGGAGGGAGATACCTGTTTCCTTGCAGCTCTGTAATGGGGGGGAACAAAATGGCTCTTTGTGTTAAAAAAATTTGCTAATCCCTTATATTGTAAAACCCCTTAGCTCAAACTAATAAATATGGTAAATTTATAAATTAATATTATGACTACATTTATATCGAACTTTTAATATTGAATGAAATTAAATAGACTAAATAATATGTGCTTGCAAACAAAATTTAAGTCTTATTGCTAGTGTAATCCACCAAAAGTCACCATTACCATCTTGGATCATCTCATACATAATTTTCAACTATTATATAAATATCATACTGACTTGACATCAGTCATAATGTTTTTAAGTGTAAATGTCATTTAAAATTTGTTTATAATCAAATATTGAATTTTAAAAGTATTGATTAATCATTGATTGATATTTCAATAGCTTATACAATTCAGCTATATATAATAATGTCATCTACATATAAGTGCTTAATCCAGTTTATTTCTAAACTGATAGAGATAGAAGAATTTTTAAATTTTAAAATAAAATATATTGTACACATTAATACTTAAACCTATTGTTATATATTTTAATTTTCATTTAAAAACTTACATTGAGTGTAGTTGAACATTATTCAACTACCAAATATCCAAACAGCTAAACAATGAATACAAAGCTTCAAAAAGCTGTCAACCATATTATATATAGTGTGAGCATATTGTCTTGAATAACAAATAATATTGGGCTCATTGAAATATATTGGTGCAGCTCTAGATTATATTAAAAGGGTGTTATGCAATAGTGAATTACCACTGGCAATGATCAATATTTATCCAAACTGTCTTTAGGCAAATACACGTTTAAAGTGTATTCTTTTTAAGATGATTACATTTTTTATCAGATATTTTTTTTAGTACTTATAGACATCATTAAACTTGATCAATTTTTTATCATTTACATACACATACATTGTAATCAACCAATCCTGTTTAAAAATCAACATGTAATTAAAATTCACTCACTATTCCCTCTTGTATTAAATAACAATTTTCTTTAGAAATGCAAAAAAAAAAAAAAAAGGAATTTATTACAATTTCCATCTGGCAAAAATATAATTATTTATGTCTCTTATTGTCTATAAAAGCATCATCTTTAGCAACAATATGTAAAGAAGAATGATTATTTTTAATTCCAGAAAAAAAAGAAAAAAAGAATACAGTTGAAGATGAATTTAGTAATGACTATATAAATCATTTTAATTACAAATACATCCATATATTACTGACTGTTTTTTTTTCTGTTTATTTAACATCTTGTGTTGCTGTCTTACATTTTAAAAGACTTTCAATCCCTATCCTACTTGTAGATATCCATTCTATTCTATCCTCAGTTATATTTTTTCAATGAAAGCAATTAATAGTGAACTTTTTAGAATGTCTTTGAGATATTCTTCGTAATGTGATATCTATCTCATAGAAATTACTCAAATATCACCGTCACATTTTTTAAAGGAAGTTTTATTGTTTATTTACTTCACATAACCAATTCATTGAAGATGTTCCTTTTAACAATAATAGATTCAATAGTATTACATCCAGAAAGAGGAAAAATATATTGATGTCAAGTCTTGTGAACTTGTCTTTATATTATTAGAATCTTAAAGAGCATTTTTAAATTAAATTTAATTATTACCTTATTAAACTGATAATGCCATATCTCATTTCTAGATTATAAATTATGTAAAATAACTATCCTGTATTTAAATTAATTTATAATGACTAATCTATTACTTGTGTCATTATAGTGAAGTGTCCTAGCTTTTAATTTTCTAAATGCAGGAGCAGCACATAAGAGTTTTATATTTCAACATCTAAGCCTGCTTCTCTATCTGAAAATCCATCAATATTCTCAGATTCTCAAACAATCATTGAAGATAAAAGTTGTTGGATTTTTTTTTTCCCTATGTATGATTGACTAAGGATTTGGAATTTTTTTGAATTGTAATTTCTTAAAGTTTTTATAGATTGCATTCAAAACATTGAACATTCTGTAAGTCCTTTTAATCAATTCAAATTAAAAACTGCACCATGCTTATTTCGTGGAATTGCCTATTAACGGTTCCAAAATTAGAGCTTTTACACATTTTTGTTTAATATCAATTTGTTATTTCAAATGTCTCAAATTTTCTATCAAAAGTAATAACTTTCCTCTCATTTCATTACAGAAAAGGCTGCACTTTTTTTTATACTATCAGCTTAACTGAGTTGCGATGAAAAAAAAATCCTAGGAATCTTTTTATATTTCAAGCATATTAAATAATCATCTGTTATCCGCTTCCAAAAAAAATCCATGTATAAGATGGTAATGTAAAATTTAAAAATTGTACTGTTTACTTAATTTTACTTAAATTTAGCTTTTTAAATATATGTTAAAATTAAAATAATAAAATAATATATGCCAAAAATAAAACTATTTTAAATTTAAAACAAAGACAAAACTTTCTCTATATTTTTTATTTAGTCAATTATAATATTTAGATATATCACTCAATAAAGTATAGGTCCAGTAGTTATTGTTTCTCCAAAATATATCAACCTAAACCAAGAGTTCTCTAGAGCTTTTTTTGGCTCCAGACCCCTTTACCAAAAACTTTTAAAGCCATCATCTCTAGTCATTCAAATTAATAAATTTATACAGTACTTGATACTAAATATTGCACTAGATATCAAATGTTTTATTTTAATCACTTGTAATTAATGATTGAAAAAGATAAAAGGACTATGGAATAAGGCATTTTGTGCAACATTTAATATCTAAACTTGCACTAATGAAAATTAAACAAAAAAATATGAATAGTGTTTTTTTTTTAATTTTTGACATTTATGAAATAATTATGTAAATTCAAAATAAATACAAATATTGAACTCACTTTATTAAATCTAAAATACAAGGAATAAATCCTTTATGTTGTTTTTAAATATATAAATGAAATGAAAAAATCAACATACTGAGATAGAATTAATCAACAAAATTACAACAACGAAAGATTTTAATCAGAACTATAAAAATAATGTCAAATAAATTACCTGAGAAAACTGAACTTAATGAAATGGGTGCACCTGATGATCTGAAATTAGTGAGTTACATTCTCAAATCTCCATGTTCAGTGATATGCAATCAATGTCTGTTCTGAAACAAGTTTAAAATTGCATTGAAGCCTCTCTCTCTACCAGATACGATGATGGAAATGCCAGCAAATACTTTTGTGCTACAGTCCATAGAGCCAGGTACAAAAGTGGAATATCTTGTCACAGCCAAAACTTTTGATAATCCTGTTTGAATTGTATCTTGAGATCCTCATTCATGCTAATGGTTATCAGCTCATTTTGTAAAATTATATTTGGTTCTGCACTAGTAGTGTATGAGTTTATTATCCAGTCCGGTATTTCCAATGATAGAATACTTCGAACGTAGTTTTGAAATCTAAATGAAGAGGCTCCAAGTGGTTGACCTACAGCAAGATGTTTTCTTCTTGGATTGTGCCTACCTTAAATGAGTTGTAATATTTTGCTTTAAAACAATCTGCTACAAAAGCCAATATGACCGATTTTGCTTTGATGAGATTCAAATTATCTCCTTGCAGTTGTAAATTAACATCATTAAATTTTCCAAATAAGTCAGTTAAATAAGCAATATCTGTTTTACTCTTATGTAAATTTTCTAGAAAGTGCAAAAAATCTTGCCAAACATAAACCTTTTGAAAGCCAGCAGACTTCAGTATGGAGAACAAATCGATAGAAATTTTCATCGCTTTCCTTGCATAATTGAGCAAACAGTCTAGTTACTTTGAATTTTATTCTCAGCTGTTATAACAAACAAATGATTGATGCAATTTGTTGCTAAAGTTCTTGGCTAGTAAATGTTGCCTATAGATTAATCAGTGAACTGCAAGCACTTCAGGTACATGTTGTTTCAGGTAATTTATAAAATCACAATAATGACTAACCATAACTGGTGCTCCATCTGTCGCAACAGATATTATATTTGTCAATGAAATTGCTTTTTCCCTGAAAGATAGCTCCATTAAATTAAAAATCAATTCACTTCTGGTGTCAGTTTCTAAAGTTCTAGCAAAAAGCAGTTCTTCATGCACTTCTTGATCTTGAATAAAGTGAACGTATGCCAGCAACAAAGCTTTATTACCAGGTAATGTTGACTTGTCCAATTGGAGAGAAAAAAACTTTTTTTTTTTTGCAAATAATTACACATTGTCTCTCATTTTGTCGATACATCTTTGAACTGTGTTATTGCTCAAAGGAATCCTTTTTATAACATCTTGTGCAGATTTGTGGAGTACAGTCTTCAATACCTCCATGACGTCCAGTAGAATCAGTTTCTGTCCTACGATTTGCTGCTTGCCATACTTTGCAATGGGTAGGGATATGTTGTACAATGTGCTTAGTCCATCATCATTTTGCTTTGATGATGAAACAAACATTTTCTATTGTAGTTCTCTTCAGAATTTTATCTTTAAGTGATTAAAAGTATGATAATATTTTTTCTTCTTTGTTAGTACTTGATCTGCTAGTTTTGATGGTTTCATAGTGTCTTTGCTAAAGACTTTTGCATATGAGACACTTTGGTAAATGTTTGTTTGATAATGATGGGACAAATCCTAGTTTCAAATAATCCAAGCTTTATTGTCTACATTTCTTTTTTGGTTCAATCATATTGTTATTGATAGAAATAAAAACTTTTATTAACAAACAATTTCGATAGCCCCTGTGATTAAAAAAAACAATTAAGTATATACTAACTTGAAACAGAAGATTTTTGTTTAAACTCGAATAAATAATAAACTGTGTCCTCTGATTTTCTTTTTTGTAGTACTGCTTCTCAATAAATAATTATATTCAAAGTTCAAATCACAAATAAGTACTTGTCACATCAAAGGAACCAGTTTATTGTGTTTTATGAAATCATGACCGTCCAAGATTGGTAGATTCTGCTAATATTGGATATTGTCTTATCCAACCATGAGCAAGTACGGACATGCAAAAGTTTTTCATGTCTGCACTTACTTTGATACATTCGATAAGGCAATGCACAAACGTGTTTGTGCTACATGTAATTTCATGGGTTCTTGCATGGGACTCTTAATGACATATTTTATTTTTTATTTGCAAGTTTGGTATATAATGTGTTTTTATCAAAAAAGATTTTTTTTTAAAATTATTTTACTTTTTAATTAGGTATCTATTGGAATCAGATATTTTGAACAAACCAATAGCAGTAGTAAGGGGGTCTATTTTTGCTGTCGTCAAACTATCCACTCCTAGAAAGTTCAAATCGACTCCAGGGGGTTGATATCAACCATTTTGGAAACTCTTGGTCTAAACAATTGGACAGAAAATTTATACAATCATAAGTGCATTAAAACTTTGAAGATCTTAAAATATCTTTGTTAAATGTGTTTATAAAGATCATTTTCAAGTACTGTATGTAAATCTGTAAAGTCTCACATTAACAATGTGCATACACCCAAGATTTTATAAGGGAAAAAAATTAGATATTGATAAATGCAAGAATGAAATTCTATAATTTGCATATTATTTATATATGGTGCTTAAGATTTTCACTCTGAATATCTTAGATAATATTTTACATTGTAAAATTTTTAATATTACATATTAGTAATGCCACACAATGTTATTAAAAATAAATAATTAATGATTCTGATTTTGAAATATCAAGTTGAGCCATTTTCTATTAGGCATTGTTTATATCCATTAGGAATAGAATTTCATTTTCACATTTATTATTGTCTAAATTCATTTCTCTTATAACATCTTGAGCTGTGGGCTTTGCATGCTATTTACATATTTTATTTGGGGAGATTATCACTTTGAATTTGGTATATATATATATATTAATCTTTATTTTTCTTATTGTATAAATTATTTTGGGACCAATTTTGCAAATCATCCTAATACCTCTCAGTTTTGCTGCCATCCTTCTGATTATACTTTTATTATTATTATAGATAAACTGCATCTTAGCTTAGATTAGGTCCATATAGTTCATTTTCTACAGCAATTTATTCAATGATATAAATATCAGGATTTTGGTTGGTTTATTAAGAATAATTGTTTGGAGTTTGCCCAATTAATAGAACTTTTACTGATTTGTTTCAGTATTCTCAAATACATTACAATGCAGCATTTATAAATAATAAATCTTTTTGATATTACAATGTAATAATCAGTCAAGCGTGTTGGTGGTCGAGTGGTCAGCACAACTGCCGTACAAGCAGCTGTCCTGGGTTAACGGGTTTGCTTCCCGGCCAATGCCATGACACATGGGGAAAAAAATGTAATAATCAAACAGTTGCCATTTGTTTTTAATTATAACCTATTGTCTAAGCATTGATTTAGTCACGCTATGACAGTGATTTATACTAATGTAGTCATGTGATATTTGAAATAATAAATGGATAACAAAATGGGAGGGGAAGGGAATATTAAAATATTGATATAGTTTAAATTGAACTTGTTCATTTAAATTAAGTAATGCTCGATCATATGAGAGGAATGAAATAATGTACTAAGAAAATTTAAATATTGGAAGTCAATGAATAAATTGCAATATGTATGTGACATAGATTTTTGTAAAATAATGTTGCCAGAGAAAAAGATATGAATAGAGCTAATCTTTTTCACATACATCGCAAACAAAAACACTCACAGATTTTTTTTGAATCTCAAAAAAAAAAAAAAAACAGTACAAATTTGATAACTTGTAACTAAGCAAAATTGCTAATATTTTTTTAAAAAAAATTATGAAACTATATTTAAGCATTATAAAATCTAAATTTAGATTCATAGCCTATGCTATAATTTTATTCCTAAAATTCCCCTCTCATTTATTTTTAAAGCCCAAACTATTACTCAATCCATCTATTGTATTTTTATTTTTTTTATTCACCAGATCTCCATTTTTTTATTTTTTTAGCACAAAATTTTTTTTGCATAAAATTTTTATTTTTGTATTTAAAACTGAATTTTAAAATGGATATAAATTAATTAAAAAATAAACCTAAATTATATTTTTTTTCTAATAGGAACAAGATATTGTTACCACTGGCACTGGTTCCCCAATTGGTGTCAAAACTGCTGTGCAAACAGTGGGACCTAGGGGACCTATGCTGATGCAGGATTTTATGTTTATGGATGAAATGTCCCACTTTCAGCGAGAGAGAATTCCTGAAAGGGTAGTTCATGCTAAAGGTGCAGGTGAGAAATTGACAATTATTTAAAAACATTTGTCAATTATAAGGTGTGTGTTTTCTATCTCAGTGATATTCTTTCAAAACTAATCCGGTAGCATCAATAACTTTATTAAAAGAGAAAAACTGATAATTTAAACTTAACAATAATAAATATTAATAAGAAATTACTTTGTAATCTTTAAAGTTCATTATAATCTGTGGTTTTATGAATTAACTTATTCACATGCACAGTAATTTAATAAAGTCCATACAACTGTATTACCAATAACTACAGTTTCTTACCCACAGATGTTTGTATATCTTGTATACACAATGATTCCATAATCATTATTCAACCAACACTCTGCTGATGATTATATATGTAATACATCAGGGCATCAATTAGTAGACTATTGCAGGTTTTTATATCAATCCTTGTTGCATAATCTAAGTTCATTTGCATATTTAATCTTTTATTATTATTCAATGATATTCACGTTGTATGTAAATTTTTCTAGAATGAATGTACTAATGAAATGTGTGACAATTATACATGTACTGTCTGTACATAATTACAAAATTTTAAAAACTATTTATATTTTAATTATACATATGCACAGACAATGTAGTGATTCTATGACTAACTGTATATTTATAATATTGATACAAAAAAAAATCTTTTTTTGAAGGTATTGAACATAAATAAAATATCAATAAATTTAATTAATAATTAGTTAATAATTAAACATGTATGAAAAATTATTTATATATTTATATATCTTTATATAATGTTATTTCACACATTATATAATTGTAATGCATTGTATAATTAATATATTTTATTTTTATTATATTTATAAGTATTTGGATTGCTTTGTCATAGTTTCATTATTGATCCTGATTAATTATATATAAATGATAGATGTTGCTATTGATATAATGTAAATTAAAAGGTTAAATTAAATTTCATATGTATTGAGGAGGACAAAAAATATTTGCCAAAAAAGTCTTTTTTGTATTATTATAATATATAAGTAGGTGTTGTATATAATGATATTTTATAATATTTACTTATGATTTACTAATAATTTTAATCACAAGTAAATGATTTTTATTGCTGATCAAATATCCAGTGTTTAGATAAATACTTCACGAATCAATCACAACTGAATATGATACTAGGACAAACACTGAATACAGTACTAGGACAAACTGCAAGCAGATTCTAAAGAACCATTTTAAAATAAATTTGAAAACATGTTTACTCTTTCATATATAAAAAGATAAATGTATTTGCAAGTTTATTTTAAAAGATTTCTTTAGAATCTGCTTGCAGTTTGCTCTAGTAATGTATTTGGACATGATTATTCCGTGAAATATTTACTTATACATTATATGAAGAAACAACATAATGAATTGCATTTCGTTTTTTGATGATGTGCATATTATTGTGCTGAAGATGTCAAATTCCTGAAGGTTGTTATTTAATGATGTCATTTCACTATTATCCTACACAAGCTTTAACAACTCTCAGACTGTGCCATTCTGCTATGTCCTGAGTGTGTTAATTTGATACCAGTCAGGAGAGCATCAATAATTTGAAATAAATTTAATACAAATTTAGTAAACAAAACAAGTTATTTAACAATAATTTTAAATAAAATGAAAAAGCAATAAATAAATTGGAATTTCTTACGAAATAAATATAGTTTCTATTATTTATTCTTTTTATTCTCTTGCTTCTCACATTCTCTTGATAATATTATAGCAATATTATCTATTTGAATTAGTCTTTTAACACATGCTTATTACAGTTTTATATATATATAAGCTTTAAGAACAATTAACTTTTCTAGTAATTCAATACTTATCTTTAAATGACAATACTATTATTTCTGTAAATGGATCATTTTCTCTCAAAGTTTCCTTTTGTGCTTGCCTAGCTTACACATTTTTCAAGTGTTAATTAACCATCAACTGTAACTATCTTTTACTGCTATCTTATTGCTTGCTGCTTAGTTTTAAACTGGAGTTTTTTAGATATCTGATCTATTTAATGTAAATGACTAATTTACATAATAGTCTGTTTGGTTTAATTGTAAATTATTAATATTTGCATATATAGATTTTTCTAGAGTAAAATTAAATTAAAATAATTAATTCAGGAAACAATCTGTATGTACTTATAATTGTTATGAAATGATCTTTATTTACCATCTATATATTATAGCACAGATATTCCAGAGGATATACATATTATTATGATTTTTTTTTAAAATCTCCTTTTAGCATTCACAGATTTAACAAGTACAATGGGATCCCCTTAACTACTGTAGTTGCTTTCAAGGCCACACATATGTTTATATATATGCAGTAAAGCCATTTTAACACACATATATGGTTTAATTAAAAAAATACCTATAATATGTACATTCTTAATAATTAATAAAAATAATGAATATCTTACTATAAACAAACTTGGTGTGACATACAGTATTTATATATTTCTGTTATTGTCATATACTTGGAATCAAAAGAAAAATTTCTAATAACACTTTTTTTTTAATAGTGCTTTCATTTTAATAAATTGATCAAGAGTCTCTTTACCCCCACTAAATCAATGAAAGAATTAAAATAGATCTAAAAATACAAATTGTAAAAAGTGCTATATAATAGGCCATTCTGAATAGAAAAAAAACTGTCATAAGCACTTTCTTTTTTCTTTCTCAAAATAATGTTTTAAGAATTTTTTCTAAATTCATATGCATATCTTTATCCTCCATTGAATCAATGAATGAACCAAAAAAACCTTTAAATTAAATTAATGTCAGTATAAGTCTTTAAATAAGAGTGCCATATCTACTATATTTTATTTCAGGACCCCTAACAGATAGTATAAATTACTAGACAGTAGTCCAGGCTTTAAAATTTATAAAATGGCAAATTGTACTAATCTGTATGTGTACATTACTTTTCAGCACATGCACAGATATTAAGAACACAGAAGCTTTTGACTTGTATATGCAATTTTTATATAACTTAATTTAAAAATTATATACATAAATTATGATTACAAACAAGAATATTTTTTTTAAAAAGTAGAATAATGCAAAAAGCACTTTTTTTTGCATACATTTGTACTAGTTGAGTGTAAATATGAACAACAAACCAGACTTCACTCAAAAAATAATATTTATTAACTTATTATACTTTACCTAATTCTTATAAAAAAATTTTTTTTCTTTATTTCACAAATGAATGATTTTTTAAAAACAAATGACTGACTTACAAATTCTTTTAGGCTTGTGATAATTATTAGTCTTATGCTTTGAAGTTGTTTCAAATGAAATTTTAAATTTTTGAAAAAAAATTACATGCAGTATTTTCATTTAGATTACAAAAAAAGTGATTGAACAAGTTTTTGTAAGAATTGATAAGACTTAGAGCACTGTAGAGAAGAAAACGGCAACTGCCATACCAGAAAATTATATTTAATCTGAAAATGTATATTTCTCTCATTTATAAATTTTGTTTTACTATGTGCATATAAAAAGCAGAGATTGCAGCTGTAGATATGGCAGTTTTACTTTGGTGTCAATTAGAAAAAAATATTGTACTTGTTTTGATCTCTATAGTTAATATTAACTTTTGGATTTTTAAATTTAAGTAATTTAGGTATCCTGAAAATTGATAGTAATAAAATGCAAAAGATACAATATCTAAATAATATTAATTTGATCATTTGTAATTTCAAACATATGGATCTGATTCCCAAGTGGTTGCATTATGAACTAAAAAATTATTATTATTTTTTATAAATTTATATATTTTTATAATGATTTTAAGAATAGTGGATATTAAGACAATCAGAACTTGTGGTTGCACTATAAAGAACAGTAAATATCAATGTAAAAATTTATAAGGAATCTTTTGTCATGAACAAAAATACTGCCTCAGTTAATACTTAAGGGTTTGTTTCTAAAAGTGGAGATTATATATTAAAAATGAAACAAATTTAAATATATATGGAAGATAAAAACAATTGTTAATTTTTGGATTATGCAAACAATAGTGGCAAAAGCTGGGTTTTGAAATCTTGGCAAACATTTTTTGGTCATGTTCTTGGATAACTATATAACAAACCATTGATCTTTTGTTTCAAAATATTGATAATATATAGAGATGGAGAGAGAAGTATAATTCAATGCTGGTAAACTGAAGTCCTACAAGGATCTTTATTATGATAAACCTGTGTTAACCAAGCTTCAGAATCTAATGATATATTTAGTACAATCCCATATATATCTATGAAAAACAACTTTTATTGTGGGAGATTCATTAATATGATCTGCTAAGTGCCTATTAGAAATATATTATCCAGCTCATTCATCATGTAATCCTCAGAAGTTGATCGAGACCAGATCTTGTGATTCCAAAGATGATGACTATTATTTCTTGAAATCCAATCTATCTTGCCAATGTAAAATTGTAAGAGTTAAATTTATAACTTACTCTGCATAAATTCCAGCCTCAAGAAGTTGAAAACAATCAAAACAAAAAATAATAATTACCTGAATGTACACTGAAATCCAATTATGAACTAAAAGAATCATTTAGTATTTGCCAATACTTTAGACTGCTAAAGAATTGCTATTAAAAGGTGACTGAATTGATATGCAAACACTGGCTTAAAATCTATTGTTAAATTTATTATATATTATAATTTCTGTAGAACTGAAAGATTTTTTATTTTTTTGTATCTGAATTATTTGTCTTGGATAACTATGAAAAGTTACCCCTATTCAGAATCATGAATATTAATGGTTTTTAATTTAAGGTTTTTGAATGAACACAGTTCTTTTAGAATTAAGTGAATATGCGTGTAATTTGTATTTGTTTAATATTTTCATTAGTACTAAATCAGAATTATAATCAATACCTAAGAAAGTTTTCTATTCTTTCTTATGATTTCTAGTAAAATTGTTATACAGAAATTCAAGTTCTGGCATTTGGAGCCTAAATATCTGGATTTCCTAATAAAAACCAACCTCAAAGCTTTACCAACCAAGAATGGCATCTGCAAATATTGATGCAATATGTTCTTTATATATTAGATAAGAAGAAACACTTGTACATTTTATCTAGGAATGCACTGCCTTATGTGCATATCTCCAGCTTATAGCAGCTATTATATAAAATCAATCTTCTACATTAACAGTTCTCATTGAAAATATTCAAAGAGGATTGTTTATAATAGACCATAATTTAGATTTTTTTTGTTATTAAATATACAACCACAATTTTATACATATTTAATCTTTTTTCCTGTTATTAGTCTGTGTAAAAATTATTTTAATTAATTTCTATCAACATGTAGGGAATTTTTATTTCAATAATGGTATAATGTAACTTGTTTAATTATTTCTTTTGTCTGTTTATTGAATAATTGTTTTTTTTATATATATTTAATAAAGTTTATTTTAAAAGTAAATAACTAAATTAGTAAATAGTGAATAGAAATGAGAGAATTAAAAAAATCTGATAACTCACTAATCATTCTATGCCATTCAACAGGGGATCTCCCATTCATGTTTACTTTTTCATTTAATTAATAAATAAAAATTAGAAATTTGACTCTAATACAGTTTTGAAGTTATCTCTGTGATTAAAAGAATATACATTAATATCATCATCAACCATTATCAATCCACTGCAGGATGAAGGTCTCTCCAAGTTCAATCCATCTTCTCAGATTTTTAGCTTCTCTTCTCCACATCACCCCTGCACACTTTCTTATTTCATCCATCCATCTCACATGTGGTCTCTTTCTGGGTCTTTTACAATCTCTTGGATTCCAGTTTAAGATTTCAATTGTCCCTCTATTATCATCTCTTCTAGCAATATATCCAGCCCAACTCCAGTCTTTTAATTTTTTCGATGATGTCAGTAACACCTGTTTGTTCTCTTTCCCATATATTGCATTTTCAATCTCTTGTTACTCCCAACATGCATTTCTCCTTATTTTTTTGAGTGATCTGAAGTCTCTGTACTGCTCTTCTGTTGAGTGTTCAAGTCCCAGATCCGTAAGTAAGAACTGGTAGAACACATTTATCAAAAACCTTTTTTTTCAAACACATAGGCATATTTCCTTTTAGTATCAAGTTATTTTTACCAAAAGCACTCCAACCAAGTTTAATTCTATGATTAATTTCATTCATTGTTTCCATCTGTATTAGTAATCTGAACAAGGTATTTTTAACTATTAACTTTTTCTAACTCATCATAATCAGTCTTTATTTTCATATTTTGAGAAAATCCATTAAAAACTACTTTAGTCTTTTTAACATTTATTTTTAGTCCTACTTACTCCTACAACATTTCCTACAGGTCTAAAGCATTATTTGCAAAAACAACTACATCATCTGCAAAATCTAGATGATTTAAATAATCTTCATTTACTTTCACTCCTTTAACTTCCCATTTTAATCCACAAAATACTTCGTGCAGCACTGCTGTAAAAGTTTTGGAGATATGGAGTCATAATGTCTTACACCTTTCTCAATGTTGACTTTTCCTAGTATCATTATGTAATCTAATTGTTGCTATTGCATTTTTATAAATATGCTTTAAAATATGACAATATCCTGGATCTATACCTTGATGATCCAATGCTTTAATTACTGAAGAAATATAGAATCAAATGCCTTCCTTTCTTCATAAATTTAATTGCATGTCTCACTTCTTCATTTAAAATTCTGGGCAATTCGGAAGATATAATAGATATAGGAGGTACTCATTTTTTATTACTATATAATTCCTGATAGAAGTCTTCTATCCATTTCATGATGTCATCTCTCATTTTAGTAATAATTTCATCTTTTTTTTTTATTGCAGATATAAATTTCCTACCAACACCAAAATATTGTTTTACACTCTTAAGACTTTTATTCTCTTCAACTCTTTTCCATACCATTTTACAAAATTTGAGATATTCAGTCCTTTTTAATGCATCATTTTTGTATATCTTCATATTCCTCTTTTCTTCATAAATTCTCGTCTCAGTAGAAATTTTATTAGTCAATTGCTGCTTTTTTCTACCAGCTATCTTTGTTGCAGTTTTTAAAATTGCATCAGTTATTTTCATATTAATTTCATTCAAATCTGAATCATGTTCAATATCTACTACTACTTGAAACCAATTTGTAAGTTCTAATTTAAATTCATTAGAATGTTTCTGAAGATTAGGAATATCAACTGTAAATATTGTTTTTCTTAATAATTTTTGTCTCTCTAGTTTTGCTTTAACATGTATTTTATATCTTACTAATCGATGATCACTTCCTGTGTTAAATTTATTAAGAACATTACAATCTTGAAATATGTATTTTCTGTTAGTCAAAATATAATCCAATTCTGCTGTATCTTCATTTGTATGCTTCCATGTCCATTTTCTTTTAACATTTTTTTCAAAAAAAAAAAAGAATTCATAGTCTATGTTCACTCTCATTTCTATTACCATAACCAAAATTACCTATAGCACTTTCATCTATCTTGTTATATATCAGTTCCATTTAATGCTATATATGTGTGTGTATAAATATGTAATCATGTGAACTCTATTAAGCTATTTTATTTACTAAAATTGTTAGTTATGTAAAATTTATTTCCAGTCTGTCCGTTGGCATTCTTCCTTGTCTAGTTTTTTCATTCTTAATATTAAAAGTATAGATTGTTATGAGGTGTCCACATTTATGACTATACTATATTCAGCATATTAATAGAGGGGATGATTATATTACTTAAAGATTAATCACCGATTATAACCTTTGCTTAATGAAATGGCATTTTGAAGACATTGAAATCATATATTTTTTCCTATTACTATAATTTCTTTTGCAAAAAAGCTTTTATAAATGATTTTTAAAAATTCATACTAATTTAAAAAAAAAAGAAACTTTGTAAACATAAAAGAGATTTTTTGGAATTTATTTTTAATTATTGTATTTTTGTTAACTATTTTTGTTTAAAACAAACATTTTATAGATATATAGGATGCTCTCTCTGGGTATATTAAAATCTTTCAATTATGTATTGTATATATATTTGAAAAATTACATATATTACTTACTTTATATATTGCATTCACTATTATTCACATACTATGTTAACCAAAGAAGCTTTGGAATCAGTTGATGTGGATGTAATATTCTGCTGTATTCTGCTAGTCCATTTAATATTTTTGTGATTCTCCAAATATTAGAAGTTTCTAATTTTTATATTCTTCCTTTTTGTTCATATCCATGCAATATAGAAAAGACCAAATATAGCATTTATTTTCTTGAATAAATTTTTATTTATTTGTGATGCACAACCATTGAATAGCTTAGATTTAATATGCTAATAAATATTTCTTGACATTTAACCCCAAATGATATATTGAAGAAAGTGAAGTGGAAAATTTTATGAAAACTAATGCTAAATATTTGAAAGTGATGATAAAAGTGGGAGATTAGGGAGGGGGTGGGATAAAATAATTATATAAACCAAAGTTAAATTTTTTATTGTTCTTTTTATATAAATAAAATTTTAATTATATTAAATATTTAAACCTTATATCATTTCTATTCTTTGTATATTAAATATTTTGAAATAGTA
This sequence comes from Epiperipatus broadwayi, assembly GCA_028023455.1. Taxonomy (NCBI): domain Eukaryota; kingdom Metazoa; phylum Onychophora; class Udeonychophora; order Euonychophora; family Peripatidae; genus Epiperipatus; species Epiperipatus broadwayi. The sequence continues at coordinate 11,142,191 of JAQFVV010012417.1, forward strand.
AATTATTCTTAAAACACCTTTTTTAAATCAGGAATTATAAACAGCAATATTCAGGCCATTAGCTTGCAGCTAAATACTCAATGAGAAAATAAATAAATGCCTTAATTTTTATATTTACTGCATAACAATCTTACTTTTAAAAAAATTATATGGTTATTTAATTTCAATCGTATTTGTGATGCGTCCCGGCCGATGCTATAACCCTTAAAAAAACAAAAAAAAAACAACAACTTTTGTTTGTGATTTTTGTTATTGTTTTATTAAAAAGAAAGGATTTCATCTTTTTAACATATATGCTTTACTGATTTTATAATAATTCAATGCTGTCATGTTGAGTAAAGAGGAGACTCTCAAATCAAACACAAGATAGAGATTTTATAAAGATAAGAGTGGCAGTTTTATCTTGAACCTAAATTCTGATTTATAAGGCCAATCTGAAGCGTCTTGGTTTGAGAAAGTGAAGTTCACTTTTACATTCATTACTTTCTTACATACATTGACATTCATAAAATCTTTTGATTTACTACGTGCTAATATTATGAATTGATAGAAATTATGTAAGTTCAAATTTATTTATGAAGCACATAGATTGTATAAAATTATAGAGAAAGGATTTCACTTTTTAAACATATATAATAACCCGACACTGTCGTATTGAATACAGAGAAGATTAGAGACTTTATAAAGCTAAGAATGGTTGTCTTAAATTCTTTTACATCCATTACTTTCTTACATACATTATCATTCACAAAAGCTTTTGATTTATTATGTGTTATTATTATGAATTGATAGAAATTATATAACATTCATATTTATTTATTAAGCACATAGATTGCACGAAATCAAAAGAAAGCATTTCACCTTTTTAACATATGCGCCTTACTTATTTTATAATAACTCAATCCTGGCGTGTTGAGTACAGAGGAGTCTTTCAAACCTAAATCCAAGATAGAGACTATAAAGATAAGAGTTCCCTGCTTTGTCTTTATAAAATCTCTATCTTGTGTTTGGGTTTGAAAGTCTTCTCTGTACTCAATATGACAGCATTGAGTTATTATAAAATCAATTAGGTGCATGTTAAAAAGATGAAATCCTTTCACTTTAATTTCATAAGACCTATGCGCTTAATAAATAAACTTGAACATTATATATATTATTTTATTTTTTCTGATATAAAAAAGTATAAATATATATCCATAAACATGAAAAAAAATAAAAGTGCTAATAATATTAACTGCATTTTATTTTAAATGCATAATATGCTTATGTCTTCAAGTTTTGTTTTATGCTGTTAATGATATAACAATTGTCAAGCACAAAAAAGTTAAAAATGAGTATTGCAAAGAGAAGACATACATTTACAATATTGAAAGATTTCTATATATATATATGGTTGTTTATTGACACTCTAGGAAGCTGATGAAGATTTTTCCTGAAATATGTATATTCTGCAAAGTGATTGTTCATTATAGAACAAAACATTTAAGATCAACAAATGTTTGAAAAACAGTGCAGTTCTATGTCTATTCAAGTGTATTTAAATATCACATGACCACCATTTCTAATGCTTGCTCATAACTGTTATTGATTACTTTGGCTTGCACTGAGTGGCACTACTGTATAGAGAGTTTTGCCTATTTATTTATAACTCATCTAGTTTGTTATTTTTTTGAAGTCTTTTAAATTTTTCAATAAAACAATAAAAGTCATTGTTGCATTTAAAAAATTTTCTTTTGATGAACTCTATCACATTTTTATTATACAATGAGTAATATTTTTTTTTTGAATGAACCAAGATGGGATTTTTGATTTTTTTTTACAAAATATCTTCCTTTTATATTTATTTTATTATCATGTACACAATTATTTTGTTATGCAAATTTTATCAATGGAGATTTTTTTAAGAAAAATATTTTCACTTGATTGAATACTTCTATTTTAAAACTGTAATTAATTTCCAGCATCATTGTAATTAGCTTTTGCTATAACTTTTGCTGTCTTTTATCACCAACATTTGGCTTTAAAGATACTTTTGTAATTTTTAAAATACTTTTGTAATTTAAATAACTGTGAAACAATGGTAAAGAACTAAGATAGGATCCTATTCAATCTGCCCTCTAGGCACAAATCAGAATCTTTTACTGACACATTTATCATTGAGCTACTACTTCAAGTTTAGAATTTTTAAGAAACCAGAATACTATTATTAATGTATATAATAAATTAAAAGAGTGTAGCCACTTTAACTTAAAATTTCTTCCACTGATAAACATAAATTTGATGTGTGGGGAAGGATTCCTTCCTCCTGGATCCTACTCCTTTTATACCAAATTCTACCAAACCCTAATAGACCTTTTATATTATTCACCAGATTTACACTTTCATCTAAATGCAGCACTTTTACCAGTTTCGTTTTTGGACTACATAGCCCTTGTAGTTACTCTTAAAACCATGGCTGACCTTCCAACCCTAAAGGCCTTTCACAAAACCATGTGAATGTTAACAAAATCAAACATGACAGAGGCCATAGTGTCCGAAGCTTATATATATTTTCACAAAATCAACATCCTTTCAAGACCAGCTGAAGAAGCCCGGTTTGGCATCCTACAGACAATACTAAAACACCACATCATGAAAGCCAAAGGCCCTAATGGCCTCTTCAGAGATCTTCTACAAATAGAGAATCAGCTTCAGATGCTCCAAGGTCAACCTATTAAAACACAAGATATATATAGTCTTAAAAACTTATATCGATCAAGACAAAAATGCCTGGCTGAATACCTATCCATCAGGAGAGCCAAATGCTATTTATCTCAACAACACCACTGGACAAAAGGCTACTTGAGATGGGCATTTGGAAAAATAACAAAACCACTCCCACCTCCATCATCGCAGATGGGAAAACCTCTATAATGAATATAATAAAAGAATATTTCCGCCAAAGGATGCAAACTGCAACCTTCAATGGCACACAATCTTGGTCTGAAGTTGATCTACAGGGGCCGCACGGGATCACAGAAAACCTCCAACCGAAAATATCATCCCTTCCAGATGGTGTACATCCTGGATTACATGGGATTCCCAGATTCCTAATCCTACACGTCATTCTATTTACAATTCCCATAATGAAGAAGATGATGGACTACCTAGCAACTGGTAATGGAGTTATAGCTAACCTTTACCCAGTGGTGCTGGTTCCATTTATTAAAAAAAAAATCAGGTTATGGATCTCTCAAACATCAGACCTATTTCCATGACACCCCTTCTAATTAAAATTGTAGTCTGTGATCAAAGACCTCATCCAGCCAATCATCTTAAGGCCCATATCTAACAACCAATATGCCAAGAAGGGCTTCTCTACTGCACACGCAATGGGCAACATAATCTCCATCATTGATTATGTCAGAATCCATCGGAAGTTAAAGCCAATAGCTGTCCAACTAGATATTGCTGCAGCCTTTGACTCGGTACGTGTGTAGACACACTCATAAAGATTTTGACCGAGTATGATGTTCCTGCGGCTGCTATCCAGATCGTAAGCAATCTACTTTACAACGGGGAAATTTTTATCACTGTGGATGTACTCTCTACTATACACGCAATGGGCAACATAATCTCCATCATTGATTATGTCAGAATCCATCGGAAGTTAAAGCCAATAGCTGTCCAACTAGATATTGCCGCAGCCTTTGACTCGGTATGTATAGACACACTCATAAAGATTTTGACCAAGTATGATGTTCCTGCGGCTGCTATCCAGATCTTAAGCAATCTACTTTACAACAGGGAAATTTTTATCACTATGGATGGTAACATCACCTCCGGATTTAAACCAACACAAGCTCTCCCCCAGGGTCCCCCCCTCAGTGCCTTATGCTTTATTGCATACATAAATCCTCTCCTAATGGATTTCGAAAAAAATCTACCAGGTTTCTTTATACCCAATTTAAACAGAGAATTCAACATGTTTGCCTGCATGTACGATATAATGATCATCCTACCATCAAGAAAACATATTCCTCTGCTACAAACAATATTAAACTGCTATACAGATAAATACAGGCTGCAATTCAACCTCAAGTCTGCCTCCTGGCAAATTGGTTCAGGAAGGAAAATCAACACCCTCTTCTCTGCCAAGCCGCAGATATCTTGGGTTTTCCATCTTCAAATCTACCACAGCAATGTCCGAAGAGTCAGGATAACATCCTGGAAACAACAAATAAATTCATCGCTTTCTTGTCACAAGTCTACCTTTCCCTCCCTGGCAAGGTAGCACTAATTAACGTGAATGTGATGCCAAAAATATCATACTTTCTTCCATTTATCAAATTCAACAAGAGCTTCATAAATAAAATAAATGGATAGTGCTCCAGGCTTTTCTGGAGAGATCAAACGGTCGCGATCAGCCTCAAAGGCACTCAGCGACCAAGAAAGCTAAATGGTCTTGCTTTTTACTCCATTCAGGCATTGATTTACCAAAAAACCCACAACGTCATACACAACTTGATAGCAACACATGGTTTTAACACAATTCTCCAAAAGCTCTGCTTCAAAAGGTAACACCCACCAACATATGGTTTTAACACAATTCTCCAAAATCTCTGCTTCAAAAGGTAACACCCACCAACATATGGTTTTAACACAATTCTCCAAAAGCTCTGCTTCAAAAGGTAACACCCACCGACCGACCCCCACCAGGCAGACAAACATGGATCACTAAACTCACAAGTCTTGTCAAACAGCACTGTCCAATAACGGACTCCACCTTTGATTCTAAAATCTCATTATGGCAAGCATACACAATCCTCCATCCAATCTTACATCCTATTATCAACACACTTTATTACAACAACCAGAAACTGGTATCCAACTTTAAAAGATGGAGTCTAGAGTCCAAATACCTAGATTTCCTCATTAAATACAACATTAATGGACTACCTACAAATCACTTCTTCTTTTACAAACGATGTTACAACAACATAGACCCTACTTGCAGCATTTGCATGAACGACGATGAGACATTGGATCACCTCTTCTCACAATATACAGAACTCAGAGTAATCAGAGAAATCATACTCTCCAACACCAAGATAGATTTCCAACTGATCTCATCTCAATATTAAAACCTACCCAATAATACGTCTCTTAATATTTTTGAACTACGCCATATGGGTTACGCATTGTAAACTAATCGTGGAACACCCACAACCTCTTATAACACAGGTTTTTTCCAAAACAATGATTAAAATCCAGAAGAGAGCAACTCCTGGCATCATCAAAAGCATTTGAGGACCCTTGGACATTATACAATATGCCGAACTAACAACAAGGGGGGGCGGGATAACAATCAGATAACAAATATGTGAAACATTTAATGTTCATACCATCTTGCACAACATAGACTCAACAGAATTCCAAATGGAAATAACAAGATAGTTAGAACAACAATGTAAACCTCATATGTTTGGTTTGACATCATTGTATACATTAGAAATAATAAATTATTATTGAACCAAACTAAAAGAGTGTTTGTTTATTCAGATTTATTTTGAGCCATAGTAAAGATAAATCTCTGAAAATGTAGCCATAATAAACAGAATAGCTCATAATTATCTTAATATCCAAACATATTTAAATCCATAAGATGGTAACTGTACTTCTCCAGCATGTAATCATATTATTTCTACTGCAACTGGAAATAAAAAAAGCTGAAATTTTACATAAATAAATTTGCTTCAAGAAAGCTTATACAATGTAACACTAAGAGCAAGAAGATTCATTAACTTTTACTCTTAAATGTAGGCATCAGACTTACTAGATAAATAGATAAAATGCTAATTGTATCAAAATATTATGTGTTTTAATTTAATGTTATTTGTATATATTATAGGCGCATTTGGTTATTTTGAAGTTACCCATGACATAACAAAATATTGCAGAGCCAAAATTTTTGAACATGTTGGCAAACGCACTCCAATGTCTGTGCGCTTTTCCACTGTTGGTGAGTATTGTTGAAATTCATAAAACTTTTTTATTTATATATTCATTTTTGTAGTTTATTTTTAATATTTTTTTATTTTGCTGGTAGTAAAAATAATCAAATATGAGTCTTACATATCTATTGTGTACATATACATGGAACCCTATCTGTGGATATGTGACAAATACTGCCACCTGGGATCCCCATATTAAGTTAATCAGTAATTCACGACTGTCTTGTTCTTAATATTTTTATTCTGAAGTTTATTGTCTTGGGGGTTTTAATAATATGTATGTTTCATTCTTAGTTCATTTAACGTTTGCTGATAGGTCATGAAGACCTCTCTCTTGCAGCATCTTAATTTTTTTTAACATGTATTTGTAATTTTTTTTGATGAGTGGCCTTACATTTAATAAAGTTATTTGATTATATATTTTGAAATGAGGTTATTAATAGTTTATTTATTTATACTGTAGAGTGGTAAAAGCAAGATTTTGTTTTTTCTCTTTCCTTTGATGGGAAGTGATTTTCAAAACTTTTGTACTTTATATATTATACCAATTGCAGAAGTCTTCAAAAATTCCTTTTACTTTAATTTATTTAATCCTATGGTCAGCTGCTCATGCAGTGAGGTGATTTTCATGCATCATTATTCATATTTAATTAAAGCATTTACTATAATTGCTTTTTTTTTCTTGCAATATTTAAAAAAATAATAACCCAGCAATTTTTGTTTATTATTTTAAAATACTAAATACATGTTGGAAGATGATATTCATTGCTTGTTGTCATGTCATTAATAAATCATTGTAATGAAATACAAGAATCTGCATTTAAATTTGCTATAAAATAAAATATCAAATATATATAATTATATCCTGCACAGAAATTCATCTCTAAAAAATGAAATAATTATAAGTAGTAGAGAAATTGTTTCTGTAACGCAGAAAAATGTATGAATTAAATTCAATATTTTAAAATAAAAACATAAGATTAGTAAACTAATTGAAACATATATAGTTTATATATGCTCTAATTAATTGATATAGATCTATAAACAGATCAAACTAATTCTGATAAGAATTTGATAACATATGCAAATTAATCTGATAACTAAAAATAATCCAGAGCCAAAAATGAATAGTTATATAAAAACCAAAGATGTAAAAAATTCAGACTAAACTGATCAATCTGATATTATTATTATTTGAATGAGATTTTGAGCTAAAGAGGTTATATGTGTTAGTTTTGAGTAATATGTATAAACATTTATGTTGAAGATAACATATCTACTTAATTATATTTTGGTAATTGTAAGTAATTGTACATTAAATAATTGCATTAAATTCTGTATATTTTTATTGCTGTATCCAATTTAATTAGAAATCATTATTATTCATGATTGTGTGAGTATACCATTCTGTAAGCTAGACATATCAAATTGACACAGACTGGCAATCAATGGAGATGGACCATGAGAGCCTCCACGCTCTCCCCCTTCTTCCTAAACAATATAACAATTTTACACAAGAAACAACTTGTGGGAAGATAAAAATTTAATGGTTTATATAATAATAAGATACTGGAGAACAATTATTAGAAAATTAATGGTTGATATAGTTAGAAGACACTGGAAAACAATCTATTAGAAAGAAAGAAAAAAGTCAATAGCCTATATAATAAATTGGTTTAGTTTGACAATGTATTATTGTAATGTAAAATAATAGTAAATTGTTTATATACTTAATTTGAATTTGTGAAAGCACAACTCACTAAAAACTTTATATACAGTATTGTATATTACTGTGGAAATTGTAAAATTAAAATAGGACATTAATAGGACAAATTAATAGAACTAGTTAGTGGAAGACATTTTTATTCTAATAAAGTTTTTCTCATTAATAAAATGAAGAAGATAAAATTAAAATTGTCAAGTGTTGTTAGCCGAGAGGTCATTGCAGCCAGCCGCCTTGCAAGCAAGTAGTTGGTTGCAGACAATTGTGGGTTCGCGTCCCGGCCAATGCTATGACATATGAGAAAAAAAAATTAAAATTGACACTGCTTTCTATTTTGCAAGTCCTAGAGTGATTCAAGCAAGCAGGCTTTGCAAAAACATTACAGTAAAGCTGTTTTTTGACAAATTGATTAAGATATTAAATTCATATTTCAATCCAAACTTTTTAAAGCACATTGCTAGTCTTTGTTTCAGAAAAAGATATCAGGCACAAGGGAAAGGAAAGCACAGATTATCTGTAGTCTTGTAAATCATGTATTTTGGTGAATATTTAGAAGAGTTAGGTATCTTACTGAACAACTTTTGATAGGATTGATTACTAATCCATTATTGTAATATTTTAACTAAATGACAGTACACCAGGGAAAGGATCACAAAATTAAAGTTATGTACTATTAATATTCTAGAAGTATATTTTAAATAGATGATTCAAAGTATCAGTATTTATCTACAGTTCATAGTTTGATAAATCTTTTTAGACTGAAATCATTATTATTATAAGTGGATTTTATTATATGGTTTGTGCAGCAGTAATCATTTATATTTTGAATATAATTACATGGCTTTATATGAGAATGTATATGCAACGAATAAAGTGGATTTACTCAAATTTATTGAAGTATAAGATTAAAAGAAAATAGATAAATATTTTGTATATTTGCTTCATTAATTATATTTTATTTGCAATCAAAAGAAACTTTATTGCTTATTAGCAATATTATTATTAAAATTTAATTTTGATCATTATATAAATAGAGACTAGTAACTATATAAAGCATTAAATTGGCAACTTTAATTATAATCATTCATTGTAAGATTTTTTATTTTTATTTTTTTGCCAGTCTTTGTTTTTTATAAATGTAATGACTAACATTTTTTATGAAAGATCATATATAATTCTTATTTATTGAACAATACAATAGTTTTAATTTTGAGGTATTTAATCTGATAAACTGCTGCTTAGTTCGTTTATTTCTCAAAATTAATTAACATTCTTTAATTACTTGATCTTTGATTTATTTTGAATTTCATTTAAAAATACGGATTTCTTCCTTGAAAGAAAATACATTATTTTATACTTTATATATAATATCAAAATATTTTTAATATAACCTTTAAAAGGATTTCTAGAATTTAATATTATGTAAGTATATATTAAATTTTAGTCTAATACCATTGTATTTTGACTATTTTAGTAGTTTTTGCTAAGCTTACAAAACTTTATTTCATCCCTCTTTAGTACTTCATTTGTATGAATAGTTTCTTATGTATTTATTTTGTATTATTATTATTTTTCAATCTTTTTATTTTCAAATATATATTTTGTGTTGTAGTATAATAGTTGACAGATTGTTTTGTTATTATAATTTAGTCATGTGAGAATTGGTGAAAGGAATTTCCATATTTGAGCTATTTAGATTTTTCTCTTTTGTTTTTTTTTCCCTAAGTAGATTCCATTTCCTCAAAGAATTATGAATGCTATAGAGATCGGTCATTAATATCTCTGAGAGCATGGGTGGAGGAATAGTAATTGGTTTGACTTCCTTCTTCCTATTGATACATGAATTGGATCCATACTTTATTGAAAAAATCCAAAGAAGATAATACTTGATATTAGTATTATGGATTGTTTTTATGTGTTTTCACAAGGATTATCCAATAATGTAGTTCATTATAGACTAAATGACATCTCTTATGAAATGTAAAGGGGAAACATTTTTGGCATGCAGTAAATCTCTATTTTGTTTTACTACCTTATAAGTTTTTATTTGAGAAATAGCTCATTTCTATTATAATAGATTGTTTGAAATTAAATTTATAAAAAAAGAAAAATCTGTTTATTGTTTCTTTTGCACTTCTTATGGCACTTAATAAACTAATACTAGTATTTGTATGAATGATTTAAGATAAAGTTTATATCTATAAGGCAATTCTAGGAATTGATATGGCAGTTGTAATTAATGTACATAATCAAGATCTATGTTAAACATCTGGTATGAGTACAAAATGATATTTATCTGGCATGATGAGATAGGATAAAACCAAAATATTAAATGATACTTTTATCCAAATTGTCTTTCAAATGGATTATATACCATGTGAAAATTTCAAAGGAAATCCTATTGATATATAATAGGAACAAATAGATTGTTACATGTTATTGAGAAATGTGTTTAAAAAACTTTTTTTTATTACACATAAATGTATTTCTAAATATGGGTATATTTACAATGGAGTTGTTTTTTTAAAAAACAAGAAACAGCATGTGATTTGGGCATAACTTAATAATCTTAGGAATTTTTATCTGCATGACATTGATCCAGAATCTATTAAATTGGTATTGAAAACTTTAATGAACATAAAAATTTTTGAGAAATCCAATTCAGTAGTGTGTAATACCAATGCTTCATCCTGAATCAGATTTTAATTTTTTTTTTTTAATAAGCTGAACATCACTTATTCATCAACTTAGGGTATAGATATTATTGAATCAAGACCAGAAGTCATATTCACAGTAGTGTAATACATAATTATTAGGAACTAGCAATATTAGATTATGAGACCTTCCAAAATGACATGTATCGTCTTTAGTTAATTTTGTAGGGATTGAAACATGTTACTATTTAATGAAATGACCAGTAAAAACAAGGATTAAAAATCTTCAAAAAATATTTTAAATATTCAATGTGCAAGGCAAAGAATGTTCAAATTAATTTAATACTATATTCTGATTGCTAAATGTATAAAATTAAGATGAATAAAAATAGCTTTAAAACAAGTTTTTTCTTTTCAAAAAATTTTTAGAATTTTTTTGCAAAAAATAAAATTAAACTAATTATCCTTGATTTTGATTTAGTTTTGTTTAATAAATATCATGATTGCACAAAATTTATAATGATTTGAAGTATTCAGTATTTTATTTGTTAATTTAGGATATTTACATCAGAATCTTTTACATTTCTATCATTTGCAGTTTAGAAATTTGAATATATATAGTAAAAAGGCGACCAAATATAGAAAAATAATTAATTACCTGAAAATTTTTACAGTTAATAATAGAATGTACAAACTTAAACATTAAATAGTCTATTGAAAGTCTAAATAAATAGACGTTTAATTTTTTAATTTCAACTTGTAGCGGGTGAATCTGGAAGTTCTGACACAGTGCGTGATCCAAGAGGCTTTGCTTTAAAATTTTATACTGAAGAAGGCAATTGGGATTTAGTTGGGAATAATACACCCATTTTCTTTATCAGAGATCCTATTCTGGTAATTAAAAATAATCTCACTTTTAACAATCATTTGATTTTGTTATTAATTTTTTTAATTAATTAAATCCAGATATATTAATATTGGTTTTTTAAAATATAAAATTGTATTTCAGTTTCCACACTTTATTCATAGTCAGAAAAGGAATCCTGTTACTCATCTAAAGGTGAGTGTATTATGTTGATTATTAAAAAATAACACATTGGAATCTGTTATAATTTTTTTTTTTACTTGGATACCAAGAATTTAAACTAAGTTCACAAAATTTCAATGAATTGATTTTTATTGTCTTTAATGGCTATTAGAAATTAATTAACATTTTATCATCATCACACGATTTTTTTATGGTTATTTATTTTTACAAGGTTATATATTATTTTTAATTTACAAATTACAAATCTGATTTGTAAGATTTGAATGTAGAAACATTTTAGATTAAATATGATATAAATGCCAAATTGCTAAAACATTGAAATTTCTAAATCAAACAAGCCATAATTAAGACATATAAATATAAAGTTGGACTTGTGTCTGTATGGATTTTCTATTATTTCAAACTTCTAGTTTATCTGATAAGTAGATACTCTATGTGAAACGTGTGTATATTGACAAAGATTGATCTGGAATTTTTTTACAATGAACGATATCTTATGATAAAAGATGTGATTAGTTACAAATCTGACTTGCACCATTTCAACTCTGTCTATTCAATTATTCCCAATCGTGACTGATTGAGAATTTAAAAAGGTTTTTTAAAAACATGTTTTTAGAAATTTTGAAGGGTATGGAAGATTAATTAAATGTATATAGAAAGAATGGAGAACATCTTAAAGACTAAAAGTAGTATATGAAGAATTTATTTTTTGATATTGTGATTTGATACTTATAATATTGAAATGGTAGATAGTTCAAAAAAAAAAATGGCCTGAAATGGAATGATAATAAAGCCGTAATTTCTATTAGTGCTTTATAAAGTAGTATTTTAATTTTATTTAATATAATTACATTAAAGAGCTGTAGCTTACAATAATAAGAATGAGAGCATTTAAGCACCTTCTATTATTTATTATTTAAATTAGATATAAGATGTTATATAATAAAAATTCGGAATTTTGAAGTGACATCAGACTCTTAGGATCTTTATCAGTTCTGGTAAGTCTCAACATCACTAACCACAAGTGAGAATGGTTTTGAATCTTATTTATATTAAGATTTTACTTGTTTTATTTCAAAGTGTAAAAGGTGAAATACACATCACATTTAATAATTGGGTATGTTTTATTTTCATATTTCACAAAAAAAAAACAAACAAGAAAAATCTACTTTATATAAATAAGATTCAGTACTAGTTGGATTTGTGATTAGTGATGTTAGGGCTGGACAAAGCTGATGAAGGGGTTTTTCTCTAATCTGGTTTTGTGATGCTTGTATTGTCATGGTTCACAATTTAGAATTTGGCTATTATATAATATATCTTATGTCTTAGTTAAATAAACAACTAATAGAGCATGTTCAAATGTCTCATTTATAATACCTTTATAAAATTTATATATAGCATGATATAGTTAGTAACACATTTGCATACTATTATAATTTTCAGTTTAAATCCAGAAAATATTTGTTTTTTTTTTAGAGATTTCAAACAAATATGATTTTCTATTGAGTTTCAGGTATATAGCCTTTCATTTAGCTGTTAAAGGATATTTAAATATTTTAGGTAGATGGTAAAACAGGAAAGCTCATCTTAGATCCTTACCATTTCACAGATGGCACTGCTAATGTTTTTTCTTTTTTTGTTTTCTTCGAAGGGCTGTTGGAAAGGCATTTGTCTTGAGTGAGCTATTTAACCCCCTTGCCCATCTGCAATATAAACATGCACACTAGACATTTATTATCTATATCATTTGGAATCAAACTGTGATTCATTTAATCAAATATAAGCAAGAAAAACAAGTTTTTATATAAAAAAAATAGTAAAAATAACTGATTTTAAGAAGTGGTTTTGTGAATAATAATCAAAATATTTTGAAGAATAATATACTCTATCCCCTCTCTCTTTTTCTATCTATCTATCCTTCTATATATTCACATTCATATATACACAATATATAAAATTTACTTTATTACCATGATTTTAGTTATTTCTCGAGTCAATTTAAGCTATTTCTCTAAAATTAATGAAAATGCATCAAAATAAAACAATGAACAATAAAGGTTTTCAAGTTTAATCCAGTTTATATGATCTTATTATTTTTCTCCATATCACTCCAAAAACCTTGTGGGATCCATTAAGTTTTCAACTGTTTATTTGTTATTATTTATTCTGCAACATGTCAAATCCAGCTTCATTTCAGCCTCTTAATTCTTTTAATAATGTCAATGACATCTGTTTGTTCTCTCACTAATATATTTCAATTTGTATTCATCATTATTTCTGATATATCTCTCTCTATACTTCATAGTTTATCTAAAATCTCTATATTGTTTTTCTGTTAAGCATCCAAGTCTTAGGCACATATGCAATAACTGGTAAAACATATGAAAAATGCCTTTTTTTTAAAATAGGTAGCGATATATTTTTTTAATTATTCCTACTAAAAGTAATCTAAGTTTAATTCTAATGATTAATTTCATCTGTTATATTTCCAATATTTGTAAGTTCTTCTAATTTGCTATTACTAATCTTTTTCTTGTGTGAAAATCCATCTTTAGTTCTAGATTTTGATAATCTTTGCAATATTTTCTAAAATTCTAAGGCATTATTTGCAAGAATAATCACATCGTCTATAAAAACGAGATGACTTACATAATTTTTATTTATTTAGTTTCTGACTTTAATATACACAATACTTCTCATAAAACTAATAAAAAAAATTTGGAGATATGGAATCATCCTTATTTACATTCTTATCCATGTTAATCTTTTTTATGTCAGTGTGAAATCTAATAACTTTTGTTGCATTTTGATATTGTTCAAAATTTGACAATTTCCTGAATCTATATCTTGATGGAGTTATAATCATCACAATTCTTATAGAGTCTAAGATCTTTTCATAATTTGAAAATCCAAAGTTAATAACAACTTATAATAGCCATTTATTATTTGGATGTTGCCCATGATGATAAATTCACTTTTATATTTGGTTAGTTTGGATTGAAAGTTTTGACGTGTTACAAGTTTACTAAAGATTTTGTATAGAATTGAAAGAAGAGTGATGGGTCTATAATTTTTAATGTCTTGTTTTATTTATTTCTTAAATTCCCTAATTCATGATTCTAATCTATTTGATATATAATTTTACTGACAATTTCTTTCTTTCTTTATATACTTAATTGTATATCCCACCTGCTCGTTTAAAATGTTTGGCCCATTCAGAAAATATAGTAATTGTACTGATTATTTATTTATTTTTTTGTAATTTTTTTAATTGTGTAATTTCTTGTAAAACTCTTTTTGCATATTTCATGATGTTATCTTTCTTTTAATAATAGTTCTATCTTCTTATTGCTGAAAGAATATTTCTTCCAAAATCAGGAGATTGTTTTATACTACTTCTATTCTCTTTTATAGCTTTTCTTACTGATTCACAATTATATTTTTTTTTATATTATTATTAAACTGTTGTAGAATTTTACATATTCAATTTTTAAAAGTTTGTTTTTAAATATTTTCATATTTCTTTTTTATCTTATATAATAACTTACAAATTTACTGGTGAATTACTTATTTTTGTACCAGCTATTTAGCATCCTATTGATCTCAGTTAAATTAGAATCATTTCAAGGTCTGCCAATACTTTAAAATTATAGCAAGTTTTAATTTAAATTCACTGGAGTATTTTTAAAGGTTAGAAATATCAACAGTTAATACTGACTTTTTTAGTACTTTTGTCTTTTAATTTTGCACTAATATTTTTTTTTATATCTCATTAATTGGTGATCACTTCCTATGTTGAATCTTAATTAAGGACCATACTATCTTGAAATACATTTTTTCTGTTAGTTAATATATAATCCAATTTTTGTTTCATTTGGATGTTTAAATGCCCATTTTCTTTAAACATTTTTCTCAAAGAATTTACAATTATTTTTTCTCTGCAAATTCCACAAATCTGTGTTTTCTTATTTCTATCACCATAACCAAATTTATACACTGCACTTTCACTTTTTAAACATTTTACAATTCTAGCATTAAAATCTCCTATAATAATTTTAAAACGTTGTTTGGTATGCTAAAAAGCATTTTGTATATCTATAAAACATTTTTCTATTTTTTTCACTTCAATAAGAATTTTTTGGGGTGGAATAAACTTGAATTATCTCCATTTCATATCTTCCATTAATTTTAATAATTAATCTTACCACTCTGATACATCATCAATCTCTACAATGTTGTTTTTCCACTTTATAACTAATTTCACTCCACTTGTGCAGCTCTTCACTGTTTTAATCGATACCATAAGTCTGTAATACTTCAGGGAGTTAAAAGCAGATAAATATTCAATATGTCTACATGCTTGAGGGGTTCAGTCAAGAAAGTATGACAATTTTTTATTGACACTAGAAAATTATGTGCAATCACATTGAAAAATGATCACAAGCTTCAATTCAGAGCTTAACATGGAATGTAAAAACTTATACATATTGTATTAGGGATAACAGGCTTTTATAATTGATATCTTTAGATGAACAGAAGAGCAGAATATCTGCAGATGACAGCTGTGAACTATATTATAGCCTTATAATTATAAAACAAAGACTTGATCTTTAGTTGCTAAACAAAATAATGACTAATCACTGAATATAACATGCTGTTCTACTCATACAATATACTCTGAAATTGATCATTGTCATCTGTAAATATCAATTTTATCCAGAGTTTGATGCATTGATAGCTAATTCCATTACTTCTAGTGTTCAAACTTCTCACCAATTTCTAAGCAATAAACCATGGTTCTCTATTCAGTTCATGAAGGAAATTTCTATGAATTACTTAGTATACTAATTATCATGTAATCATGCCAACTGATGTCTACCTGATTAGCATAGACACTCTTTGTTGATTGCTAGTGCTTCCCTATAACCACTATTGAAATTAAATTATCTAAAATAGTTATGTGATTTAATTCAGAACAATAAATAGTCTGTGATCTTGCCTCTAAAATACATCCAACTGGCAATAAGACTGAAAAAAAGATTTATGTTTATACAAAATCCTTTAAAAACAGAATTCTATTTTTATTTATTCTGTTTAAAAAACAGACTTAATATCACAAGATCAATTTTTTCTTTATGTGTACACAAACTGTTAAAACAGTAGCAAAGCTTTTTTTTTTTGCCATACAATTGTGCTACCTAGTGCAAGCTCTAGAGGTCAATAGATGCTGGAAAATTATACATTATAATCCCTATCCAATGTTTTTCCATCCAATATCACCAGACTAGTTTCTAGCTTACGGCTTTCATCAATGAGAATCCTTGGGTCCAGGTCCATTGCTTCCAGGCTCGAGATCCTTCATTGATGAAAGTCATAAACTAGAAATTAATCTGGGAATGATGTGAAAGCACTGGATAGAGATTATGATGCACAATTTCTAGCATCTCTTGCACTAGGTAGCATTATTGTATGGGGGAGAGGAGTTTGTTTTTGTTTGAATTTTTTCCTTCTTTTTTTTTTTGCATATCACATGTAATAATCTATCAAATTTGATTGTGTATTTTAATGTGAAAATGTATGTGTAATATATATATTCTGACTTTTAAGTTAGTAGTCTGGGTTCATAAAAAAAAAATGTTTAATTATAAGAAATGATGATAATTTTAAAAGACAAATCATTATATAGTAGTTTAGAATAATATTTACTATATTTTCATTTTAATAAACCCTTTAACATTTTATAATTATTTTCATTAAAACTAAATAAGAAATAATTTAGTGTGAGTATACATGCCATTCAGTATATCTTGCATATACATGAGGATGAGGTATGGTGTATACAATTGGTTTGCTTATATATATTCAGAGAAGGGTGACAATAGATTAATAAGTGTGTGTATTGTATCAGTTTATTCTTAAATTTAGTTTAGAAAAAAAAGCCTACATAAGAATATAAATATATATTTTAAATAAATGTATAATGTATTTATTAAGAAAATTAATATAATT
Organism: Epiperipatus broadwayi; assembly: GCA_028023455.1. Taxonomy (NCBI): domain Eukaryota; kingdom Metazoa; phylum Onychophora; class Udeonychophora; order Euonychophora; family Peripatidae; genus Epiperipatus; species Epiperipatus broadwayi. Next base: position 11,159,621 of record JAQFVV010012417.1, read on the forward strand.
TATTTATCTTCCTAAAAATTTTAAAATAATATTATTTAAAAGTTGTGATAAAAAAAAAATGCATAGCTAAATCAATGAAAGACTTTGGAGTGTGAAATTAAATGATATGCCATGAGATGCTTAGCAAGAGATATTCAAAAATTTGATATAGCATTCTTCAGACATGAATAAAAAATATGATTTTTTTTTTTAAAAAAAGGGGCAATAAAAGAAACTACTGAAATATTTTCAAACTAAGTGCTATAAACAATCAAAGAACAAAAGAGTAGAATTACTACAGGTTAAGGTCATCATGGGTCTCAGTAATTATCTATTTCACCAAAATGACTGGTTATAAAAATGTTATCTAGGTTATCATTCTCAAAGGTTTATAAAATAATATTACACCATCAACAGCTCATAGGGAAAAATCTTCATAAAATAGTAAGTGTCCACATTCTATTATTCGATTTTAACAATTAAATTTTATTATGTTTTAACTGAAAATATAAAACTCTAGAGCTCTATTCATTTCATTATTAATAATAATTGAAAGGTTGCTAGTCTTTCACATGCGCCTACTGTTGTTTCTCAGACAGCCAATCAGATTTTAAACAGCGGTCTTAAGATCGATCAGGCCTTGATACATGACAGAGATTTTGATAAGAAAAGGATGATACCAACCTTCTCTCTACTTTACTTTTATATATATAAGCCAGTCTTAAGCATCTTGGCTTGAAAACTTAAAGATATAAACATATTAATTTATTACTCATTGAGTTTTTAATTTACGATATTACAGAGCGAAATCTTAGATTTACTACACCGCAATTTTTTAGATGTCAATATAATTTATCAGCAATGTATGTAAATAACATTTGTCTAAATCGCATGTTGTTATTAAATTAGTAATAATTGAAAGGTTGCTAGTCTTTCACATGCGCCTACATAAAAGTTAAGTAAAGAGAAGGTTGGTATCATCCTTTTCTTATCAAAATCTCTGTCATGTATCAAGGCCTGATCGATCTTAAGACCGCTGTTTAAAATCTGATTGGCTGTCTGAGAAACAACAGTAGGCGCATGTGAAAGACTAGCAACCTTTCAATTATTACTAATTTAATAACAACGTGCGATTTAGACAAATGTCATTTCATTATTATAAAACTTGCTGAAGTATTTTTTAAAAAGATTAGTTTATTCTAATTAATGGATGCATTATTTTTGAATATTTTTTTAAAAATTTTTTGTGGAATGGAAGCATCCAGCTATGTGTAATATATTGTTGCTATGGCTACTATTATATGCATGCATATTATCATTGACATCTTCGTTCACAATAGACAAATTCAGCCATTAAAAAAAAAAAAGAACTGCTTAGTTTATTTATTTATATATAAAACTATTATTATTTTTTTCTTTCTTACATAAAAAAAGAAAAAAGAATTAAGTCACCCAGGGTTATATACAGTTATATATAATATTTCATATGTTATTATAAAATGCATACATTACATTTGTGTGGGTTAATATTATTTAAGTGTTAAAGAGATACATTTATTTCAAAATCTGATTATCTATTAATAAATAATTTATTTTAGTGTATAAAAGATAATATAACATTTATGCTGGATTTTAAACTTAAAAGATTAAATATGATCATTAAATTTATATTTTACACATTTGAAAAACGTATACATATATATGCAGGTATACATTTGTTTTAGGGCATTGTAACAAACTTAAAAATAAAATTCGGTAACTAACTTATATATATATTACCTAAAGCAATACTTGTATATATTTATTTATTTGTAAATAAACCTTATTTTATTTTCAAGTTTGAATTCGTATTTTTTGTTTAGTTAATATCAGCAATTCATTCATGCATAATAACCTCATACATATTTGAACTCTGAGATATTATTGTTTGATTATAAAATATTTAGTAGAGAAGAGTATTATTATGTAAAACAGAGTATTAAATTTAGCCATGGTGCTCAACTGGATTTTATTGTAGTATGTTTCAAATACTCACATATATAATTTAAAGGATATATCTAAGAAGACACATGTTAGTGCTGACATGAAAGATATGAATTAATTTATAAATTACTTGCTAATGTAACATATTTATATACCTGTTATAAAAAATATATAATCATTAGCTAAATTTGAATTCAGACATCCTTAGTCAAATTTAATGCTGTTTGGATGTAATAAAATTACCCTTTAAGCATTGATGTTTGTGTTCATTGTATGGACTTTACTTGGATATTCTTTCTCTCTATATATACAAGGCTCTCATTGCTCATTTATAACAGATTTACAATTGCACTTTTGCTTTCTAATTTGTAGGACTTGATAATACTATACTATTATTGACAAAAGAACAGACTTCAAGCAACTTCCTTTGCTTAACTAAATGTTTACAGTTTCACTATATATATATATTTTATATGTTCATTTTCAGTTAATAGCATCCTCATCTCTTATGTTTATACCCACTTTTATTCTATGAAATAATTGTTTAATTAATGCAATTTAGTAAATTTTTATAAATATTTATTATTTTGTAATAGGATCATGATATGTTTTGGGATTTTATCACATTAAGACCAGAAACTTGTCACCAAGTCTGCTTTTTATTCTCTGACAGAGGTATACCTGATGGATTTCGTCACATGAATGGATATGGCAGTCATACTTTCAAACTTGTGAATTCTAAAGATGAGGCTGTATATTGCAAATTTCATTACAAGGTAATTGATGATGATAATGTTGTTGTTATTAAAAATTATTGCTTTATTTATTTGTTTATTTTTGTGTAGACTGACCAAGGCATAAAAAATATAAATGTACAACGTGCCAATGAATTAGCTGCAGCAAACCCTGATTATGCTTTACGAGACATGTATAACGCTATAGCAGAAGGAAACTTTCCATCATGGTCATTCTATATTCAAGTTATGACATTTGAACAAGCTGAAAAATCTAGTTTCAATCCTTTTGATTTAACAAAAATATGGCCACAGAAGCAATATCCTTTGATTCCTGTAGGGCGCTTTGTTTTAAATCGTAATCCTAAGAATTATTTTGCTGATGTTGAGCAAGCTGCCTACTCTCCAGCACATATGATCCCTGGAATTGAAGCCAGTCCTGATAAAATGCTTCAGGTAATATTATATTATGTTGAAATTTACTAACGGTTTAATGCCAGATTTTAATTTTAAAGTAATATATCTTTTATAGGGGCGCCTGTTTTCATATTCAGATACGCACAGACATCGTTTAGGAACCAATTACCTTCAAATCCCTGTAAATTGTCCTTACAATAGCAAACTAAGAACCTATCAACGAGATGGACCACAATGTGTCACTGAGAATTCTGGTAAGTAAAAAAAAAAATTAGAACTTATCTAAGCAGTAGATAATTGAATTTTACTCAATTTTTTTTTTTTTATACTTTTTCTGACAAAAATAATAATTTCCATATACAGTCAGTAAACAAATTTTACTGTACCAGTTATGCATTGATTGATTAAAAGTATGATACTATTTAATATCTATCATAAGTTATAAGCATATTTAATAAAACTGGTCTTTTTAAAGTTAGTAAACATTAATCTTCTAAATAGCTGAAGAAGAAAGAAAAAAAATGCAACATTCACATTGACATTGAATGTCTTTTTTTCTATTTCTTAGGCAACAATATTTTTGTAAATGAAAAATAATTTATTTTAAAAAAATTCAAAAAGCATTTCATTATATTTAATTGATTAATAAAATGAATCAAGGTATCTTTTTGATTGCAGTTTTGTGTTTCTTATCATAGCAATGCTATCTCTAATAGCTATAGGAAAGACATTAAGAGGGATTATTAATCCTTAAGAGAGACTTCTTAAGAAAACTAATTTTAATTAATTATTGAGTCAATCAATTCTAAACCATTCATTTATTTTTGGTGATTATTGAAGTAATTTCTAGTTGAATTTTACGCATTTAAGTTTACATATATATATTTTCACATATATTATAAATAATGGAAATACATTTAGCTATATTTTTAGCGATACAATTTAAATAATAATGGATGTTACTACCAATTATCGACATTATTTCAGAATTATTTAAAGTTTAGCACTATAAAGAATGAGAAGTGAATTTTCATTCTTTATTAGTAACATTAGGATATTAATAAATTTGTTATATATCGCATATATATCCTGTGCTGCATACATATATATATATATACAAGTAAAATAGACAGAAGGAACAAGTTAATTATATTTTTATAAATTAAAAACTCACTCAAAATTTTTTGCATATTTTATTTTTTAGTATTCAGATATATTACAGCAGACTTTTTGTAATTATTCATATTCAAATTTAAGAAGTAAGAGTATAAATAATGCTGGCATACTTCTAGTTTTTGAAATGAAATTCAAACATGTTAAAAATTGTTTCCAAGATTTTTTTTTGTTTATGAAATCAACTTTTTTTTTTTTTAAACTTGCTTTTTTAAAAAAGCAAGTTTTATTATTGATGAGAAGATACAGATTTTATCTTTCATTTGTTTTTCTTTATATTTTAATTAGCTATAAAAGTTTTTAAAAGAATATCCACAGTGAGAACATTTTTTTTTTAAAAAAAAAAGAAAGCCATCTAATGTGCACTGCTGAAAACTTGTGAACTGATATCATGCATTTTGAAATTTGGCCTGCTAGCATTGTTAGATTGGACAATGATTATATAACCCTGAAATATTTCAATCATATTGCATTGTCATTGGTAACTAACATATATAAAATTGGAATGGAATCCATTTGGTAGAAGTATGTTAAAATCAGTTACAAGATTTGACATTGCGAACAAACAAAAAACAGAATTTTTAAATTAAATAAAACCAATTAATGAATATATTGTTTATCAGAATCTTAGCAAAAATGTATCTCTAACAAATAGTTTTATATATATTGGCAAGATGTACTTCAGGATAAATAATTTTTAAATGTTCAAAAAAATCTAGACTTGTAGGAAAAATTCATAAACATCTTTTTCTTGTATATATAACAGTAAATTACAGTTTTACGATATAATAAACTATAAAAGAAAGAAATGCTTAGTCATGGTCCTGTATTCAATCTATCAAATATATTAATATGAGTTACAGATTTTCCTTATCTCTGCTGTTAGCTTCTATTAGATTAACCTTTTTAGTGTTTAATTGCATATAAACTCTTTAAATATTATAATTTAAATCTTTTTCTACAAGTACCTTTACCTAATGTCAGACTAAATATTAAATATCTGCCCTCACATATAAGAATTTATTATAGCAAAAAAAAACTGATAAATGGAAATGATTTTCAATTGCACATTTGAAGTTAATACATTCTTCTTATTAAATAAAATAAAACAATATAATTATGAACAAGGGTAAAATCACAAAATTCATATTTACAACAATATTAATGAGGCAAGAAAATAATAAATCTTAATACTATACTTTTAATTTTGCATATAATAATTATTCATATGACATATAATAAGTATTATTGCTTAATGGTTGTGATTTTATTCTTGTTTGTATGTATCAACAAAAATTTATTACCAATTTGATTTATTACAAAAAAAAAGTATTTTCAAATAAAAATTTGAATGAACAATATATGTACACATAAGACTTAAAATATTTCAGTTTCCTTCAAACTAAGAACTTTTGGCTATATCATTGGTAGGTTAACAGTTTATTTGTTCATTTGATGCAATAATTTCAGTCAGTTAAAAGTATATTGCAACAGTACAGAAAATGGGGGGGTAATAAGGGTGGATCTGGGGTTACAAGGTCCCACAATTGGGTAACCACTTGTAACAGTACACCACATTAGTGCTGAATTATGTATGAGATGGGAACCCATCATCATCCCCAAATAAACAAAATATAAAATTAAATATAAAAGGGATGATAATATAATGAGCATGAGAGATCAGCAAACTACTAATTATAAGTTCACCCAGCATTACTGCACAAAAGTAATAATCATCCATTATCATGAATGATCAACAATTGTGTCTGGATTTGAAAGTGGTCCACTATAGACTAGGCTAATTATTTAGCCACTGCCAAACCTAGGGCAGGAATACAAACAGTAATTGTATTTTTATATTGGACTATGATGGAAATAGTCCAATATAAAAATACAGCTAGAACACTATCATCACAAACCTTCAGGAAAACACGAATAATAATTATCTGGATTCATATACTTGGATGCTATTCCATCATAATACAACAATAAGTCAAATAATACTGAGATACTAAAAACATCCTGACCATCATCAATGCTCTGATCATTTAGTGCCATTAATGTACTGGCCAACTATAAACTAAATTTCTAAAAAAATAATAAAATGAAATGTAGTGCATGGACTTTAAAGAGTATCCCTTTGCACCAACCAGGATATATCAGGATGACTATAACACTAAACATAAATTCCCAATCTATATAACTAACCTGTTATGCATAAATCTAGCTCAGGAAGTAAGAACTCTATAAACTATTACTGTGAACAAGAGATAAGTAAAGCAGTTTATTATAAATCACTTGAAATAATTCCTAGATTTACCCTATTATAAGTAAATAGTTTTATTGCGATCATTTAAAAAAATCCCAGAACTCTAAGCTGTCATGAAATAAAGTCATAGACACTGCAATTTATGTAGCACGAATTGGAAGGAATAGAGCCTTAAAAAATATTTTAAAACAATTACTTTAATCATTAATTGATTAACAATAAATAAAGGAAATTGTCACATTAGAACTTTTATTAACTAATAAAATAAAAATCAATTCATTAATAATAACTGATTTAACATATATGTGGATCTACCTGACATGCATTCAAATGTCTTGCACAACCTGGCATTTATATCCTAGGATATTTCATTGTCAAAAAATAATAAACTTATTAAATCATATTATATTTTCAAGAGACAATTGTCAAAAACATATATATGTCCATATGACTATTATCTTATTAAATCAAAATTGTGAGTACATTTTAAGGAAAATTTGTTTTTTTTTATAAAAAATATATTGATTCTTCTATAATTGTTCATAAGTTCATTTGTTTTTTTTAGGTTACTCTTAATCAATTGTAAATGTTTTTAAAAATATTCTAGCAAGTTCTTTTATTCTCTAATCTAGAAAGATTTGTGGAATTTCCTTTTTCAATAAAATAAAACTGGAAACATCTTACTTTTAATTGAATAATTTAGACAAAAATTATTTACTTTTAAATCTTGTAATTTAAACATTTTAACTGCAAAGTTATTTCAATAAATATTCTACTTACCAACTGTATATATTTTATATATATACAATTAGCAGCAATTATGTTAGCTTTTCTGCATATAGATTAATCAACATACAACATAGCATGATAATCTTGCAGCTAGTTCATAGAATCTTTGTAAGCTAGTTCATTCTAAAACAGAAGACTACCTTATTGACATCTTTGGGAACAGTATAAATCCAGTACCTGTTGCCATTCAATCACAATTTGGTAGATTTCAGGCATGCCATCTAATACACATATATGGGCTATGAAATACACAAAACATGTCCTTGTTTACATGTGAATTCAATCTATCATTGTGACATTAGCAGCAACTGTGCTTCTTGTCTTCCATTATAATTTCATAATAATAGTAATGCAAACTAATCTGTTTTCCAACTTTTTTAGTTAGAGGTGGAATTTAAAAAACACTAATTAAAAGTTTTCTTTATCTTGATAGGAAAAAGTTAATGACTTGTCACTTCACTTTAATCCTTTCAAAAACATCTTTGTAGGATTTTATCAAAGTATTTAATTAAAAAAAAATCTTAATCTAATTAAAAACAGAGTGGAACTTTACAATTATCAGTATGTCTATTATAACATAAAACCAAACTTGTTTTAGATTTCAAAATCAGAATTAATAAAACATTAAATAGACCTTTTTAAATGCTTGATTTAAAATAATTTTAAGTATGAATATTATTATTTAACCCTTAACTGTTATTCCAATGTAATATAATAAATATCTAAAAAAAAATTGGTGTTTATTTCTACTTTTCCTTTTAACTTTGTTTATAAGGGCACATATATCACTATGTTATTAGACACAATAACTGTCTCAGTATATAAATCAAATTTATATAACAAAGTAGAAAATGGTTCAAAACAATTGTAACGTTTTCAAAAAAGCACTTTTATTTTAATAAAATACAAAAATACGTTTTTTTTTTATTACTTATTAGGTGAACTCGTTTAATAAATAAAAAACTTCTGTCACAAGTAATATTAGAACAGAAATGAAACAGTTCTACATAACTTTAGATTCCTAGAAGCATTTACTACATTAGAACAAACTCGTTTGATTTCTGAATTATCTTTTGGTACTTTTGGCCAATAAACACAATCTCCAAATATGGTTCAAGAGATGACAAGTGTTTATTTTTATACAGTAGTGCCACCCTGTGCTAAACAGAGTAATCAATGGATGCCAGAAGGCTTGTGCATAAAATCCCTATCTAATGCCTACTCATCTAATATCCCCAGACTAGTTTCTGGCTTGTGGCCGTCATCAGTGAGGAGCTTTGGATCTGAGAGCACTGCACCTAGATCTTAGGATCTAATGCAACCCTCCAGCAACCACCTTTTATCTGTACTTAACTACAAAACTATGAGAATGAAATTGAAAACATAAAAAATATTTTCAATTTAAGCTCAATAGCTTATATAGTCATATGGGTCTGAACTCAATTCAGCACCCATACATTTTGGTGTCTTTGGCTCTTTAACAACCATAGCCACCACTATCCTATTAGGCAGGATTAGTGTTAATCCACTAAGCATCACATGATCACTATCTCATACTAGCACATGATTGTTTACAAACAAGGCAAAACTCTCTCCATACAGTAGTGCCACCCTGTGCTAAACAGAGTAATCAATGGATGCCAGAAGGCTTGTGCATAAAATCCCTATCTAATGCCTACTCATCCAATATCCCCAGACTAGTTTCTGGCTTATGGCCATCGTCAGTGAGGAGCTTTGCATAAGCCTTCTGGCATCCATTGATTACTCTGTTTAGCACAGGGTGGCACTACTGTATGGAGAGTTTTGCCTTGTTTGTAAACAATTATGTGCTAGTATGAGATAGTGATCATGTGATGCTTAGTGGTTTAACACTAATCCTGCCTAATAGGATAGTGGTGGCTATGGTTGTTAAAGAGCCAAAGACACCAAAATGTATGGGTGCTGAATTGAGTTCAGACTCATATGACTATATAAGCTATTGAGCTTAAATTGAAAATATTTTTTATGTTTTCAATTTCATTCTCATAGTTTTGTAGTTAAGTACAGATAAAAGGTGTTTGCTGGAGGGTTGCATTAGATCCTAAGATCTAGGTGCACTGCTCTCAGATCCAAAGCTCCTCACTGACGATGGCCACAAGCCAGAAACTAGTCTGGGGATATTGGATGAGTAGGCATTAGATAGGGATTTTATGCACAAGCCTTCTGGCATCCATTGATTACTCTGTTTAGCACAGAGTGGCACTACTGTATGGAGAGAGTTTTGCCTTGTTTGTAAACTATTATGTGCTAGTATGAGATAGTGATCATGTGATGCTTAGTGGTTTATTTTTATTATGGAAAAATTCCACCTTTTCAGATGAAGAAAGTATTGTGTTCACAAGAAATTTATTTTTTAATATCTTTCTTATTGGTTACAATATTACTCTAATCCATATATTTCATTTAAAACTTAAGTAAATCAAAGTAAATATTTAATGCTTGAATCAAATAATTTGCTCTGATTTCTTTTAATAAATTAGCATTATTATCTTCATTAGTTCACTTATCAGCAGATTTCATGATTTAAAAAGTGTTATTTAAATTTCTACAAGAACACGCTGCTTTATTCATTTTCTGTGTCTTGATTTTTCTTAGCAATTTCATATTTCCACACACATCAAAAATATACACATCTGATACTCGTAAATATTTAATATTAAATATTTCAATATTAAGTAACCTTATATATATATATGAAATAACTGCTGTGTCCCTAATTATGACCTGGGCGACCATAATAAAACTCTACAGAATAATAGCACATATATATTTAGCAATAATAATTTATTGACAATTAGGAAAAAGAATTACTATACTGATCTTTAACGCAAATATAAAGTATGCATTTGAGTGAGCTTAATTCACAAGTTAATTACTAAATAGCAAATAATGATTATAAAGTTTAGGTAAGCTATTATTCACTTTACCTTCACTAACGTTTCTAGTCTTTATAACACAACTCTCGACAAGACTCTTGAGGTGTTTTAAAATAATAATAAGACCAAGACGGTCTATTAAAAGCACTAGTCAACTTAATGACCTACAGGAGCAGAGATCCTGGGAATTAAGTCCTCTGATGATCTTGAACTTGTGGACACAGTGACGATAGCATCAACCACAGAAAGAGTCAACAGTCCTTTTTCTTTAGCTTTTTATATCCATCTCTTCTTTTGTTTCTCTTATCTTTTCTGGAGTAAATTCCTTATGTTTAATTAATCAGTTTGCTTAATTAATTTACGTATTATTTAGAGTTATCATACAACAAAATCCCTCTTAGCTTTTTAATTATACAATTAATTATTCTCTTAGGAATTTATTTCCATTTACGATAAGTTTTTAAGGTCTATAATATTAATATATGCATGCATCTATGTTTATTTAAACTACTTTTAATTGAAACATTTCATTGATTTATTTATTAGCATTCTTAAGTTTAAAATATTATTTTATATTTTGCAGTGACTTTCTTTGGATATTTTTTAACTATAATCTCATAACTTCTTTTCATATTTTTTACCTTCCTATTCTTTCATTAAATAAAAATATACACTATATATATAATCATATTTTGTCTGTTTAAAACCCACAATTAATATCTTGGCTGTAATTGAAAATTATCAATTTAACTATAAGTCTTGTATTTGTCTGCATTATTTTGGTACAAATGGTATTATTAAAGTCTATTCACTGCTTTCCATTTATATACTACATTAAAAGAATGAAAATAACTCATGCAATTTCTGCCTGTCCTAATTTTTTTTCAATTATATTTAATCAATATAAGATTGTTATATTTAACAAACAAATGACCTTTAGCTTATTGCCTAATTTCGTAACTTTTGATTTTGAATTTCTACTATTATGATATTCTTTAAAATAATATTTCCAAAATCTATTTAGTTTTCCTTAACATATCTTCATAATCTTGTTATGCCCCGAGAATATTATTATGTTAATATCAGTCGAGAGAATCAGTAACTTTTATGCAATTTAATTACAACTTTATGGTAATGAAAGAAATTTTTTTAATATCAGTAACAAAATAGGAAAAGAATAAAGAGTAGAAATAAGTAGAAATTTCATTAGAAATCTCTGTAGTCTGTTAATAAGCTTCTATATATCTCTGTCAGTTTCTACACATGCTCCGTAGATAAATATAATCTATTGCATTGTGTCTAATAGAAGAAAGTTCTTCACATATATCTGTTAGGAACAGCAGCATAAACTTCAGTGGTTATCATATCACCACTATGCAGACAAGCCGCTGCTATTGTAATATGTGAATTATATGTGCAGTTATTATGCTTCCTTATAGTTCATTACACTTTCATAGCACTTCATTGCACATACATGAATCTTAGTGGAAGTTTTTATATGAGTCTGTTTATGCATAATTGTTCCCCATTTGCATAATTGATATGATTGGCATATGCAAATTTTATAGAGTAATTTAATAATAATGAGATAATTTATTCATGTAATCTGTATGTATTTACATAGTAAAATAATAATCTTTATTTACATTCATGTTTATATATTATATATTCATGGACAGTCCACTTCTCTTACTTGAGAAATAATGCTCTTATTCGCACACAATCCTCTAATTTAGCAGATTTTCTGCGTGCTTGTTGTTTTCTAAGGTAAAAGCTCTCTTCTTCTTGTAAAGTTATAATCCCTTATTGTTGGAGCTTGCTTGATCGTAACATGATCTTCAGTTGGATTCAATAATTTGATCCCTGATTGAATCATTTGCTACAGTTTGATCTATATCCACAATTTGCTCCTTCTCCTCCTCATTAAAATCTTCATCATCATTTACTGACTTAACATTAATACTATCTCCATCTGACGACTCTGTCACAATACCATAAGTAATTTATATATCTCATAAATATTTTTCTGTTATTCCCTTATATCAAATTAATAAGATTTTCAATATTACTCTAGGTAATTTTTTTTTTTTTTAAAAAAATCATGTATCCAAAACGCCTTCTCCAACTTAAAATTTTTATAAGCCATGGAGTCTTTTAAATTGTTATTTGTAATAAACAGCTATACATAAAGGTCTGGAAAAACATTGCATCTAATAATGCTTCCATAATATCCTTATGGCAGGTTTTTGTAATGTAGATTTTAATTGTTGAACTGGCTTCCTCTGTAAAAATTAGATTCAGGATAATATGGTAGGGTAAATATGTGGCATATTCCCTGTTCAGGTAGAAAATTCTTAAATTGTTTAAATGCAAAGCTGGACCCATTGTCCATTACAATAATCTTTGGATAATCATGATTTACAAAGATCTCTTTCAGCTCTCTAATGATACTCTCAGCTCTAGTGGTTTTGATGATTTTATATTCCATTCAACATGAATATGAATCTACAACTATTGAAAATATATAACTATTCTTTGGTCTAGTGTGGTCCAGACGTAGATGTTTTCAAGGCTAAGTATATTTGGGCCAAGATTCCAGCTTTTTTGATGGTAGATTAATGATTGATTTGCATTGTATGTATTTCTTCATTATTTGATTTATTTCTTGGCTCAGCTTTGGTCACCAGACATATGATCTAGCCAAAGCTTTCATGTGGACAACTCCTGGATGACTTTGATGAAGTAAGATGAGCATGTTTTTTGATGTAAGTAGGTTTTTAGCTTTCTGAACGGCAATATTCGTTTCTTCTGACCATGTCTAATGTCACTTTTTTAATAATTTATATAATGGCAATAAAACATGAGATTTTTCTTGTAGAAAGCTCTCAAAAAGTTCAATAGGCCTAAAAATGCCTGCAATTCTTTTATATTCTTAAGTAGCTTAGTATTTTTTATAGCTTTTACTTTAGCCTCCAATTATACTCTTGATAACATTTATGTAGATTCCTGAAGGATGGAACCAGGTTCTCCATAGAAATGGGCTAAAATCTTTATTGGCGATATACAGTGGTAAAAATTTAATATTAGAATTTAATTTCAGAAGTACAGTCACTGTTCCATTTACGTCTGTAGCTATGACATTAGTTTTCACGAATAATGTTTTCTTACATGTATACTAATTTTCATTCAGTCTTTATAAGATAATAATACCAGACCCATTCCACTGTTTACTTCCATGTTAACTTTCTGCTTAAATATATTCATATCCATTAGAAAATGATCATTACTCACATTGTTTAATTTCTCTTTAATATTTTTATTTCTTATTCTCCCTCCTCCGGATTTATAGTCTGGAATTAATTTTGTTTTAATATTCCTATTTTTATTGCAGGAAACGGTAGCTAAATGTCTTCTTGTTTTACAAATATTGCATTTTTCACTTACAAAACTGCAGTTTTTCTTGAAGTGTCTTTTTTTCCCATATATACATGTTAATATATTTTTTGCACTCTTGCAGTTTGGTTTAATCAGTATCTGTACACCAACTAGGTGTTTGTTTGTTTAGAAAGAAGAAATTACAAAGCATTAATTAATATAGTCCTTGTGTGACATACTTTTCTCTTGCACACTTATAATTAATTAAAGTCTAGTAACTTAATAATACTTTTCTAAAATTATTGTCTTTCATTCCATAAACTCATTTATTTCAGGGCCATAATCACAATTCTTTGCTTATGTCCTCAATGTTATATTATAGTCCTAATATTTTTTCGCCAAGCAATTGCTTTTTATTCCTTAATCTCAGTTGTTTCACCCATTCAGTTATCACAGTTGTGAAATAAATATGAAATTTCTTCGGGGGTTCTGGGGTTGCAGAGTTGATTTGCTAATTTCAATACATCTTTTCCTGCTAACTACATAAGCATAGACACTTTCATTTTAACATCCTCAATTCTATTTATGAGCATATATCTTTCAATATGATCCACATAATTCTTTTATGATGCAGCAATATCAAATTCATGAATGTTGCTGCTTAGTAATGCCGCTTTTCTTGTTCTATAAATCCCATAGAGATTTATATTACTTCTATTTTGCTATATTTCACAGGATTTTTTCTTTAGCTGTCAACTGTGACATTCTGCTATAATCCTACCACATGCTCTAACAACTGTTGACTTGCACCATTGTGCTATAATCCTACATAGAATCTAACAATTGTTGATTTGTACCATTCTGCTATAAATTTCTGTTTTCCTTTTGACTGCAGCCATTTTGCTATACCTTGAGGATATTATTATATTAATAACATTCAGGAGAGCATCAGTAACTTTTAAATAAATTTAAGTACAACTTGTATGGTAAAAATAATAAATAATAGAAAACAATTAGAAATGTCATTAGAAATTTCTAATCTGTTAATAAGTTTCTGTGTGCATTTCTACACACAAACATAATCTGTTGTGGTGCTTCTTAATTGAATTAAGTTCTTCATGCTTCCCTTTGAGTAAAACTGCAATATATATGTAAGAAACAACGATCTTAAACGTTAATATATCATTATGCAGACAATCTTCTGCTATCGTAATATGCAAATAATATTAGCAGTTATTATGCTACCACAGTTCATTATACTTCATAGCACTAATGACACATGAATCTTAGTGAAAGTTTTTATGAATCCATTTATGCATAATTGTACCTCATTTGCTTAATTGATATGATTGGTATATGCAGATTTTCTAGAGGAGTTTAATAATAATAATAAGATAATTTATTTATGTATTATCTACAGATTATTTACATTAACATATATGTATATATTATACATGCATGGACAGTCTTTGATTTTTTTGAAGATTATCTTTCATTATAGTATTTTAACATTTAAGTAGACTAAACATATATGCTCTGAAATATTATTTCACATTTTAAAAAAATGTTTTAATTTTTTACATATTGTAGGAGGTGCTCCTAATTATCATCCTAACTCATTTGGTGGACCAATAGATCATGTTCGTTATATAGAAAATGCTCAACATTTCAGTGGAGATGTTAAGCGTATTGATACCGGAGATGAAGATAATTTCTCTCAAGTTAAAGTATTTTGGAATAAAGTGAGTTTTGAAATGTTTTTTTTATCAAGAATGTGATGCATATAATAATGTTTTACAATATTTATTTTTTGTATTGCCAGGTTCTTAGTGCTGATCACAAACAACGGCTTGCAAGTAATATTGCTGGTCATCTTGTTGGAGCCAAGGACTTTCTCCAAGAACGCGTTATAAAGATGTTTGCTAATGTTGGCGATGACTTTAAAAACATGTTAGTAGAATATTTAGAAAAATATAAAACTTCAAAATTGTAAACTAATACTACCAGGGTTCTGCATTCCTTGACTAAATTCATCAATTTCAAGAGAAAATTTTAATAATTGTTTTTGTTAGAAAACAAAACTAATTATATTAAAGTCTTTTAATTTCATGTTATTATGAATAAGCTTCGCCTTTTCTTTAAATATAATGATGATATTCTGAATATAGAAGAAAAAAATATTTATATAGTAATGTAATTATACCACTAATAATTATATTCTACCTTCATCATTTTTGAGAATGATTATCCATTCAATGTCTAGTGGGTGACTATATACAAGGTGGGGTGGCAATAACTTTAAAATTTTACACCATTCATAGCCATTGATGATGATCAGATTGAAATTCATATCAAGCATTTATTAGTCTGATCATGATTTATTCCACATATATCTTAATCTAATAGATATATGTTATTATCCTATCAGAGCAGCTATATCATAACTTATTCTAATCTTAAACATAAATCAACTATTTATCTGATAGATGAGAGAAATCAATGAGAAATGAGGTTTTTTTTTTAGCAATAACCAATTTATTAATAATAATAAAAATTAAATAATTCAACTTCTCTAGTCCCTTTTATTTATAAATGTATATACTTAAAAAAAAAAAAAATTTTTAGAAGGGATCCATGATGTCAATCAAGTATATTATAGCATAATTCATTTTATTTTATTTTAATTCCTCTCAACTTGATTGATTTCCTGGCTCCAGGGTTGATAATATGAGAATAATTTATAATACATAAAACAAATATTTTATCTATATATAAATATATACAGAGTTAGGTTAACATTACTGATACATTTGAAATGTTAGAATAAAATTGAGAAGAATAAAAAGTCTGCAAAATTAAATCAATTCTGTTGATTACTAGCAAAGTTAATAATTATTCAAATAAATCAATTAAAACGATCTTACCAAATTTTTGTTGAGTCAACATTTATGCATTCTTTTTTTTCTCCCAATATTTAGGATGTTTGGTATCTCAATTTAATGTTAAAGAGATTTCTATTGCTCAAATAACTTGGATTTGTTTTTTTATTATGACTTTTCATGCTTTTATGGCTTATCTAATGATGGAGAATATCAAGTAGATCAGGGGTACCCAATCCTATGCCCGTGGGCACCATGGCGCCTGCAGACAATTTTATGTGTTCCCGCTGCTATCTGAACACGATAAAAAAATATTTATCTCATACAAATAAATTTAATTTTTAAAATTTCTTATAAATTATTGCATTATATTGTAATCAAATGTTAAAATTTTATTTTTGAAATAAATATTTTTTGTACATTATGTGTATTATTATCAATATCCAATTATAAATTTACATTGAAAAAATAAATGGTGCCCACCACCTGGCCAGTATTATAGAATGTGCTCTTAAGTGCAAAACGGTTGGGGACTGCTGAAGTAGATACTTGATATACATTTTACTTGTTATTTTGCATCCTTGGTACACAGAATAATTATCTGAACTGTGGTTCATTTCTTCTCTGACAATTTTCAGCAGGCATTACAAGCAATTAATAGCAACAGCAAACATCAGCAGCAATGGTAGATATTAACTAGGTATTTATTTTAGCAATTCTTTTGGTGTATTACTGCATCTTAGGCTACATCCTTGCAAATATCTCTATAGATCTTTGCTCAGCTATGGTAAATATACAGGGATACAGTTGACTGAATTCATCCTTATGTTAACTTGGAGATTAGTAGAAATGCTTTTTTTTTTTAAAAAGCTGATTACCACCATAAAAATTTCAACAACAATTCATTTAAAACAATAAAGAAACAAATCTATACCCAACTCTCCCATCTTTCAAAAATAATTAATTTGTATTTTGGAATCATAACAATAAGCAAAAAATTTTGCTTCCATTTCTTACATTGTATAGATAAGATAATAGAACAAAACATGAAACAAAATATATTTAAAACTGATATTCAGTATCAAAGATTTTATTTGTTTTAGTTTACCTCCCTAATCCTTTAATTTTATTTGTGTAGAATAATTTTCATTACCTGACAGAGTTTTTATATTATTTATTTAATCCTTTAATTTATAACTAATTAAACTAAAATTTTATTTATACATTTTTCTGTTTTAACAGTACAGAAACAAAATGTCATTTCTTTAAATTTTACTGATACTTTTATCAAAGTTAACTATTATCTCTTTCTGGGGTTTTTTTAAAACTAATTTCTTTTAATTTTATGCAGTTAAAACTTTTAAAATATACAACAATTTCTTCTTTTTCTTTGTCAATTATTAAAATTAATTAAGTTATTATTGAACTTAATTTTAATTGTCTCTTAGCTTTTACATATATAACTCATGACAGAGAGGTTACAATATTTAGAACTTATGGTTAATAGCATATAATATATATATAATTTTATTTTTGGCTACACATTTTTTCTGCTTTGGTTTTAACCTTTTCTGTGTTCAAAATTCCTATTGGCAGATTGAATTAAAGTTTTAAACTTGATTGGTCAATTACAGAATCAGCAGTAAAAATATATTTATCTTTTAAAACTATTTGTTTTAGTTTAATTTGTAAAATTCAAATTAATAATTCATTAGATTATTAAAGTAAATGAAAGTTTTTTTAAAAAGAAATTTCTATTTATAATTGATGAAAATAATCTATTGCCATAAACATAAAACATATGTTTGTCATCCAATTATAAATTGCAGTTGTATGTTATTGACTTCTCAATTTACCTTCATATAAAAGTAAATATTTTGGGAAAACAATTAAAATGTGTAAAAAAAAAAAAAAAGTTCTAAGACATAAGTTTTCATTTTGAAAATCAAAATGAAGAAATAGAATTATCAAAATTGTTGATAGTGCTCTCATGTGGAGAGAACAAAAAACAATCACTGCCTTGGAAGACAGGATCTTGTCTTATTATTATTATAGCATTAAATTTAAATATTGAATTAGTAGTTGTAAAAAAATTCTAAAGATGGCAGCATTATTCGGTAGTTTTTCCTATTTGCCGAGAGATTCCAGACTCCATATAAGAAGTCACAGTGCATCACATCACTATAGAATGAATGACAAGTCAGCAAAATATTGTTAAAAATAGTGGTTAGAAAGTGAATTAAAATATTCATAGAAATTTATTATTTCTATATTTATTTATTACATTCAATGTTTTGATCTATTTATTGATAGCTCATCCTCAGAGTGTTTATATGTGTATAATAATATGTTTACAATCTTTTCTGTATAAATCAGTCAAAACACAATAATAAATATAAAAACAATATAATATCAATGTTACTGAAATACAAGTAAACATAGGGTTTACAGCAAATGAAAAGATAGATTAGTTGCTAAAGAAATTATTGGTGTATATATATAAAAAGCAGTTTTTTTAAAAAATGATTATCATAATTCTGTTGTACATTTTATGTACTACAACAGACTTATGGTAATCATAAATAAATATTTTAAAAGATAAGAGTTATATATCTGGATAGTAGGATTCATGTTCAGAAAGAAGTTGCATGGTGTTTGCTTGAACTTCTTGAAGAGATTTCTTGAAATACGTGGTAACAATAATGAAGATACGATGATATACATGTATTTTATTTACAGTTTAATTACAGAATATATTTTATTTTTGTTGTGTTATACTGTATTTATTTGATCAAGCATCTTCCATTGTATTTTACTCTTTAGCAAATTAATATAGATAGTTTAAGAAATAATTGATAATTGCTAGAAATTGAGGTTCTTGTACTTGTAGTTTATTGATTATAACAGATAACAGTTATTATATACTTATACTTGTCATATGCTTTATTTATATATAACTTGTAGGTTTACATAAAAAGGACAATAATTAAAATTTTTACCTTATGGAAATATATTCACATGCATGCTTGTTCATATTAAGAAAAATATGTTTGATGGCTTTCATATTTTCAAGTAAGAAAATTAACATCTATATTATACAAATCAGATTCTGCTAGTTTTTGAAATGGGATGGTGTTAGACATGATAGTTGAAGAAACTCAAAACTTTAGTAATGGACCCTTGTGTTTCATTGTTTATTTTTCAAGAATCTTAGTTCCATTTATAGCTAAATAGAGAATGGATTTTTGTTTTATACTGTACTCTGTATATAATAGCAAATAATATGATTTGAAGAGGCAAAAAGCATATTTAATATTGTTGCTTCATTTTTGATCATATTATTCAGAAGTTCTCATTGACAAGAAATCGGGGAATATGGTCAAAATATTTGTCTTCTTATTTAATTTTACAAGACATGATTACTCCATTTATTAACTATATTTTTCAAAATAATTTAATGTTAAAGCAGTAAATAATTATCAAGAATTTATGAGTTTCTAGAACAATTTTAAAATTATTGTGATTAACTGATAGTAGTTCTCCAAGAAAGTAAATATGGTCAACAGATTGATTTAAATTCTAGAAAAAAACATAAACATTGTTAAATAATTTTAAGCAATTAAGATATTTTGGGTCTAATCCTTACGAAGATCTTCATTTTCAATTATAGTAGTCAAAGAAATATGTAATGAGTTCATTATATTGATTGATTTGTCAGCATTATTATTTAAGGGATTATAAATTTTATTTATTTATTTTGTTTAATTTTATGGTTTGTTGCTCTAATGGATTTGGGAAATTGTGTTCAAACATTGTAAAAGTGCCACTTTTTTAAAATGTATTTTTTTTTTTCAAGAAATTGATTTTCAAATCCTTAGCTACATTTTGCCAATGGATAAAATGTTGAGAGATAGAACTTTTGTACATGTTTTTTTTTTTAATAATGAAATTAATAGTTTCCCATTATTGAATTTATTTTTAAAATATACTACACTTTTACCCAGTTTAGTACTTGACCTTTATGTGAGGATTCACAATAGCAATCATCATCAATTTGTACCCACTATTTTGATTTACAATCGATTATTCACTTTAACAATCGTAAAAAAAAATTTTTTTTAAATTTTTAGTGGCCTGATGATAAAATCATCTCACCCAAAAGTGGAATAGTGACTTTTTTATGCTGAAATTGTACGGCACATATTTTATTCATAAAGCACATTATAGTGCTGCAGTTAATGTTTTGATTATAAGCTTAAAATATGAATGTACAGTATTTTATTTAATTTTCACCCAATGTTTTTATGAGATAATTAGTATTTCATTAATAACATATCCGAAGTAAAGATTTTCATTGTTAATGACTGCAAAACCAAAAAATAAAAAGGTTCATTCACTACACAAATGTAAATCAACACAGTACTGTAAAAGTTTAAAAAAAATGAAACTTTAGTAGGGTTTTTTTTTTCCAGCGTAATGAAAAACAATTGTGTGGAAGAACACAAAAAAATTATTAAATGCTAGTTTCACTTTCTCAGTCTATTTTGTTGTACTTTTTGAACAATGAAAACATTTTTTTTTTCTAGAGATATTAAAAATTTTATTTAGAGATTCTGTTTAGTCTTCATAGCAATTAATATGATCATCAAAAAATCAAGAAAATCTTTGAGCTTGGAAACATAACAATTATCGATAAATGGGTCACAGGAAGGAACAACTTTAAGCTAAGTATTTTTTTTTTCTTTTTACATAGATTTAAGTTGCATTATTATACATACATAAATACATAGTTTAAGTGAATACCTGCATAATACACGTACTGCAGTTTACACTAATGTGCATTAAGCTTTTTTTAAATTTATATACTTGATAAGTTATTATTAAATATTCCCAATTTATATTGTAATTTTTTAGATAGAGTAACCAGCCAATTTTTTCCTCATAGACAACTATTATAAATGCATATTCTGCATACAATATTATTGCTTAACAATGAGTTTTGGAGAACCAATTGCCTTTGCTAAGCAGGATACTGGTATATATATGTACTATCTTGTATTTTTCAAATTCTATATAATTATGAATTT
The DNA here is from genome assembly GCA_028023455.1 of Epiperipatus broadwayi. NCBI lineage: Eukaryota > Metazoa > Onychophora > Udeonychophora > Euonychophora > Peripatidae > Epiperipatus > Epiperipatus broadwayi. The sequence continues at coordinate 11,181,221 of JAQFVV010012417.1, forward strand.
TCCAAAAGTAAAATTTTTTTATGATCTTTACATTTCTAAACCAATTTCCATTAAAGTTACTCCATTCCTGGATATTTTTACAGTATTTCATTTTCTTATTCTACAAGTTTTATATTATTGTTGGTCTAATCAGAGAGCAATGATAACAAATATTTTTGAGTAGAAATGATAATATTTAAAATTCTAGTAAAAGCATTTTCAAATATTTTCTTTTTTTAAACAATTCATACATAGTGAGTTCATAATATCTTTATTTCTAATAGTGATTTTATTTTGCTTTCTAATTTTTCATAAATGACAAGTCATACAATCATAATTTAATGCAAAATATATTCTGTATTAAACAACTACTACTGAATAAAAAAAAATCAAAAGATTAATTGCTGAAATCAGATGATGTTTGAGCAGTGAAATAGCAGATTGAGCACAACACTTTCATTCAATTGACCAACCTAATTTTTTTTAAACTTTACTCGAATATGAATTGATCCAGAAACTTTTCACACTTGAGTTCACAACTTCACTGTTATGCTAGATTGTCATTTTATTATTTGTTCTCTTAATATTTCTTACTTTAAATAATCCTCCATATTTTTTTTTAATGTTTATTTATGTTTGTGCACTTTATAGTTCCTTTAAGAATATCTTTCTCATTCAGTAAGGGTATTGTTTTTAAGTTAATCTATTCTTCATTTGAGGATACTTAACATATAACTGTTTGGGTTTTTTAAAAAAACTGTTATGACCATTAATAGTTATCCTTCATTTCTTAACTTTGCTTCTTATGGATATCAGCTTTATTTCTTCTGTATGTTTTATTTTGAAAATAAATACAATATATTTCTTTACTTTTGTATCAGTTGAATTAATAAATTAAGTACCAAAAATGTATTTTCAGCAATTTTTTTTGTTATTCTTTTTAGAATCCTATCTTCCAAAATTGTCGAAGTCATATTGTTATTATTTTTGTATTAAATTTCTATACAACAAATTATCAGAATGTATCTCTACAAACACACAAGTTACACTCACATAAGACTTAACATAAATTACTTAAAATTTTGCATATGGTCTGTGTTTGTAAATATGAATCTAATAATACAATGTAGATAGGTTTTTTTTTTTTTCTAAATCCTAGTTTATTTTTTATTGATATATATAAAATATATATAGATAGATAATTATTTTTATATGGGTTCTGCAATTAAATTGGAGATTTAAATATTCTATTTTAATAGAAATTTTTATATTATCTTTGGTTTAAAGTCATGAAATGTACAATTGAGTATTTAAATTATATAAAAGGGTAAAATATTCCATAAACTGGATTTAATTATATTAAACATAGCTTTCTTGTTTTGAAGAGTAAATGAGGAAAGTATCCAATAATTTAGGCTGAACCAATTCTTCAGCATCAAGATCCTTAAATTCTGACATTCCACAAGACTGAGCAATCTTTCGAATAGCAGCCTAAGTAAAGATAAATAATTACAATAGTCAGTCTTTACAAGTCTAAAGGAATGTAACAAAAAAAATGAAAAGTTCTGATAACTTACCAAACAAGCAACTAGAACAGCATCACTGTGATTCCTTTCTTTGTCCTCTTTGCAGAGTTGCACAAGCCTAGGAACACCTGGGAATATCAGAAAAATTATTGAAGACCTTTCAAAAAAGATGAATTACATTGCTTATAATTTGAGTTTATTATTCTGATTGGACTTAGGATTACCTTGACCAGAAACTTTTTATATTCCTGTTTCCGGTTTTATTTCGTTCAACCCCAATATTTTTTAATGCTTTGAGAATTGAAATTATTTTCTTATACAAAAAAACATTTGATTAGTTAAAAAATAAACACATTCCCCCTCACCTCTCTACTATTGACATAAATATATCTTTTTACTATTGACATATTAAACTAAGTAAATAAATGTAGCTCTATTTCACGCCATCCATTGTGAACATAAGAAATCGGTGATTATCAGATCGAAAACTTGACATTAACCTTGTAAAGTATAAAAAAATTAGTTTTCCCACATACTCCTTTTTATATTGTAATAATAAAAATAGGATTATTACTTGTTTTTATTCATTTATCTTGGCAAATATATTTCATTTCTCTGTTTTTATATATACTTACATTAAGTTCTTAATTTACATGAACAGGGTGTAAAATACAGCATTTTAAATGTCAGTTGTTAGTTGATATATGGACAAATGATGGCTTATATTATTGTTTAATAAAGAAAAATAACTTGATAGCCAATTGCCTTTTTTTTTAAAGTTAAGAATTTTTATTCAGAATGAACTATTTTTTTTTTTCTAATCTACTGCATTTCATAATGGTTTATCTTTAAATAGAAACTGGGTAATCTATGTTGAAGCCAAGCAATCACATACAATAGAAAATAAATAAATGCTCATTTTCTTTAGTATATTTAGTTTTATAGTCAAAATAAATATCTGCCAAATGACGCTAAGACATATATAAAAATAAAGATTCCATTATAATCCTATCATTTATTTTTAAATAATTATAAAAGTCATTCTTTCAAAGGACAAATATTTTACAGTTTAAATTTTTAAGTAATTATCAAAGTAATACTAATTCGTCAAGATAAAATGAGGTGGGTGCATTGATTAATATGTATTGTAATTAAAACATTTTTTTCCCCATGTGTCAAAGCATTGGCCGGGAAGCAACCCTGCAAACCCGGGACAACTGCTTGTAAGGCTGCTGTGCTGACCACTCAACCACCAATGCTTGACACAAACATTTTTAATGTGAGATTACAGGGATGATGTTTTGAAAATAAGGGGGAAATAAATAGATGATTTATATGATAAAGATAAACTTTTTTTTTATCTCTTTCTAATTATAATCACATAAGGAAATCATCCCTGACATGCTGTAAGAATTTATAAAGTTGAGGAATACTCTCACTTTCTAAACACAAGATAGTCTTTCTTATCTTTTCAAAGACTATCTTGTATTTAGAGAGTATTTCTCAGCATTATAAATTCTTTTAACACATGTCAGGGTGGATGATGATTCCCTTGTGCTATTACAAATAAAAATATCATGCTAGATAAATTAATAATTACTTGCATATAATTATAAAAAGAAAATCTGGTAAATGATATCACAAAAGCTATAGAAGTCAATAAGTGTGGCAAGGTTCAAGGAATTGTTTGGATTATAAAATTATTAAAGGCTATTTGAAAAAAAAAATGAATGCTTGTTATATAAAATTTACAAGCAAAATTTATGCAATGAAATGAGAATTTGTAATATTTAATTTAAGATGTTGATAAAAGATTTGTATTTCCAATAGATTAGATATGATTTATTTGAAAACTGGATTTGAATTTAAAAATAAAGAGATATAAAAGACATAACTGGAATAGTAAAAACAATTATTTAAATATATATATATATATAGAAAAAAGGAGAAAGACTAACTAATATTAGTTTAATAGATACTAAAAAGGCTTACACATAGAATAGACTGATAAAAGGTTGCTATTAGGAAATCTTTATGAATGCTGAGGAATCTTCTATCAAAAGAAATAGATATAGAAAGAAATATGAGATACAAATATTGGTATCTCTTCTTTTTTTTTTTTGGAGTTTTTAATAATATAGTTTTCACTGGGAAAAGAAAATTCAGTGTATCAAATATGGAATATTTGTAGATAGTTAGGATATATTCAATAGAATGTTAAGTAGAATAAGTGGAATTTGTTGTTAAGTTAGAAATAAAAACAAATGAAACAATCAAATATATATAAAAAAAAAAAGGTTTAAGACTGATAGTTAGAAAGATCATTACAGAATATGTTAATGTTTTCAAATATTTGAGAAATTAGTTAAATAATTATGAAAATAGAGATAAAGAACAAATTAGAAAGAATTGTAGAATGATAAAAGTTTATAAATGTCCTTAGAAAGAAGTTTGACTAATGATAGGTTTGCTTGGAAATAATATATCTATCTTTTGGCAGATATTCGCACATAAAAATCCAAACTAATTAATGTTGAGAATTAAATAATAATATGATATGAAGTGATCATTGTACCAAATATTCAAATGAACTATTACTGAAGTGAAGCATGAAAAATTATTATTTAAAACCTATTAAATATGAAGTTACAATTTATAAAAGATTTACATGTGCAGAAAAAAGGAGATAGTACCTTGTAAATCAACCACAGAGTTGGCTGTGGCTGCATCATTACATAATCTTGACAGAGCTATAGCAGACTTCTGCTGTACTCGTTCACAGGCTTGAACTTCTGCTTCATTCTGAACTGCACTGGGACAAACTTGTAAAAAAGCTAATAGTAACTCTAGACAACCATTTTGAATTAGTTCATTGCGATGACTCTCTATGGCAGCCATATTAGCAAAAACTGTAGCTATCTAAAGAACAAAATAGTTATCAATTTACTAAATTTTTTATAATAAATTTTTATTGCATGGTTGGTTATCTAATTAATTTTTATTACTGATAAAGTTTTTTTTTTTTTTAATTTGAGTATGATAGTAAGAAAAGACAAAAGTTTACAGATATTTAAAGAATTAAAATATTTTTTTATTATTCACTGATGCTATAAGAATTTCACCTGATCTTTGGCAAAAAGAGTATTGGCTTTATTTGTTTTGCAAGCTTCAATTAAAACTTCAACCGTATGGAAATCTTTTAAAACATCACATATTTTATTGTCCATAAATGTAATATTGGCAAGAGCTGCAGCTCCCAGTAAAAAAATATCACAAGTAGATGCATTCTGACATAATTCTACAAAAAAAGAAACATAAAAAATATCCAGAAAAATTATACATATATATAATATTTACTATGTATGTATGGATAATATTTACTATGTATGTATGGATAAATAATAATGACCGTTACAGCTTCTTAGCAATTGGTTCAAGTGCAGATCAATAAAAAATTGGAAATTGCTTGCCAAATGCTTTAATGAAAAACTTTTAGTTAATTTTTGAATAGTATAAATGGTAACAAAGAATAACTAATTGATTGGGGATCTAATGTGTGAGTCTTTAGCCTTTTGAATTACCTTTTAATGGAAAATTACTCTCCATGTATTACAATATTAATAGGAAAGCAATTTATTGGCATTGTACTGTGGTATAATGCATTATATATAAAATATATCCTATCACATTTTTTTAACAGCACAAAGGAAATGCTTTTAATCTTCTCTCTTATTTTAAGTATATTATTCAAGTCTCGTATTCTTATAAAAAGATGCAAAGGACAAGCTAATAAATCAAAGCAAATATTTTGTACCAAAAGTAATGATTCCCCAAAAGTCTGTATTTTTTCCAAGTTACATATTTGTAACAAAGTATGACTGCTGAAATATGTACAATATTCAAGTAAGGAATTGTTGATCATGCATCACTATCTCCAGTGAACAAAGGCTAAATGCTATCATAATGTTATAAGCACTTTATAAGGTAATCTCATTATGGATCACAATACCGCATTATCTGGGGATTGAGTCATACTTTAAACAAATTCATAGGATAAATTGGTGAACAATTAATAAATACATTTTTGATAATGATTTTTTTGCCAACAGAAACCAAATCTCTATCATTTCTCGATTCTCTAAAATTGCAAGGAGTCTTGACAACTATTCAGCAGCTGATTCCTGATGTTTTGTTGCCTGCAAAAATATTTCCTAATAATTATTGTAGTTTTTTTTCTATCCTTTTAATGTATCCTTAAAACCATGACTGGCTTTAAAAATCATGTGAATAATCATGGCAATCTAATAACAAAATTTATTGATGAATATCTATGATTTCGTGCAAAATATTTTAATCCATAAAAAAATTTCACTATTCTGATATGACAGTTTTTAATTAATTAAACATATTTTGTGAGCTTTAATTAGATAGCCCAAACTTAGTGTGTTTTAAAGATATCTGTTTTTCACAAAGTTCATTCAACTCCGTAGCTGCTTATTCTGATGAACATTTTTTTATTTTTAAATTCTCAAAAATTTGCTCAGTTGAACAAAATACATATTAGACCAATTAACCTCTTAGTTACAGTGTTGTTTCAATCAAAAGGTTATTAACATTAAATCTGCATTATAAGGTGTAATTAATTTAAAAATAAAATTTAGCCACTATTTTTACTTGTATTATAGCTACCTAGATAAAATGAAATCAAACTATTCTGATTCCTATATAATAAATGTTTTATTATAGAAATTTTACGATAATAGGTATCATATACATAGCAGACTAAAGATAAAATAGTGTGTAGATAATCCATTATTTTGATATTATTCCTTTAACAATACAATAACTATTATCAATTTAGAGTAGCGTGAAAGTTTCAGAGTCATTTAGTTTCTTCGATCCATAATTTCTTTTTATTCTCGACATAATGATGACCAGTAAAAAAAAAAAGAAACCATTTTCTATTATATTAAATGTTTGAGAAATAAATTACTAAACAGAAATTTAGTTCATAAATTCTATTTTAAACATTAGAACCTATTATTTCAATTATACATTCAGTTCTATGATTTTACTAAAAAAAAAATCTCTATTGTCATACTTTTATATCAGAAACTTTAAACTATAATATGAAAGTATTCCCACATGACCATGTCAGTTTGTTTCTCATCTCATAACAAGCGTGACAACATGGGACATCAATAAGTACAAATAAGAAACCTTCAAATAAAATTCCAACAATCATTTCACCAAAATCTCCTTCATGTACAACAGTGACATATAAAATTTCAATGCATTTCTACACTATCACCTGTATTTTACAAATAAATTGTTTATTAACAAAGATAAAATTCAAACTTATATTATTTCAAAATAATTTTCAATCAGCATAAAGTGTACATTTATTTTGTGAGAGGAATTATTTTTTTATGTCGATGGCAGAATGAGGGAAAAAAACCTTTATTAGCATTAAAATAAAATTTCATGTTACATTATCCAATAGAACTCTTCTAGTAATAATCTAGATACTAGTAGAACCTCAAACAGGTCAAATATTAAAGCATAACAGTACTATTAATAGATTGAGTCTAATAATTAAATGATATAATCTGACAGTCCTGGAGTATATATGTGTGCATATATTTAAACTAAATAATTTTTTTTTTTTTTTTTGTAATTGCATAGAGATAATACAGTATAATTGTCATCCTTCATTAGAATTTTCACTAAAAAAATGTATGTACAACATGAGTATCTTTGAATGTTATTAAAAAATAATATATGTAAATAAGCTTAGATTATACTATAAAGTCTGATATAAAAATGTTCAATAGTGTACTTCATGGAGTGCTGATATATTGACTATATATGTAGTTATCAGCAGTGTTGGCTGAATAATTAAAGGATTATGGAAACCCAGTTATATAGACTATATTAAATAACTGCATGTGAATAAGTTAATTCATACAACTGCATATTATAATGAACTTCAGAGATTACGAAGTAATTTTTAATTATTATTTTAGTTATGTACATTTATTGGCAAGTGAATAAGCTTGTATTGTTAAATTTAAATTGTCTTAAGTTTTTTGAAATAAAATTATTGATGCTAACCAGTTGGTATTGAAAGAATACTCCCAGGCTATAGCAGAATGGGGCAGTTGACAGTAGGTATTATTGATTATTCTAATGCAAAGGAGAATTGATAGGGGTCACATCAAATTACATTTTTGAAGTTCACCACAACAGCATCCATAAATCTTCAAACATTTTCTCAGCTTAAATTCATTATTTTAAACATTTAATTTTAGATTCTGGTTTTTAAAAAATAGCAATACACTAATATTTTGACTTCTTCACAATTTAGTGAATCCTCATTGCCTAATACACGAACAATTATCATTTTTTATAATGTTTTAATATGAATGAATCTTTTTACAAACTGAAACAACAAAAAAGTTATTAATTTTATATGCAGCATTTAATAATTACTATTTCATCAAAATGTTTTAACTATTTGCTGTCCTTATAAATTTGTATTTTCATATATTTTCTTGGTCTGCTGAATACATAAATCATTTTAGATGAACTCATATGAATTATTTAATTCAATATTAAAGTCTATGAAGAGAATAAATGAATAGAGTTCAACTGTAAATAACTTTAATAAGCTTTTCCATTATATGGCATCCTGGCTAGATTTTTGCATTTTGAACTTACAACAGCATTGCTGTTAGTCTCTATATCTGATTTTTTATATTAAATCTTATATGTTAATCTAATTGAATTAATAAATATGAAATGAGCTCATGCTAATTTAATTTTGCCTCATTTCATACTCATAAATACTCGACCAATTCACGATTTACCTAATGATCAAGATGTATTTTTTCTACCCCCATATTGTGAGAGAAATATTGTATTCAAAATGATATCTTAATTTTAAGTATTTTGTGAATCATCAGCGTCTTGATTAATGTTTATACTATCTATTTCCTTTTATGATCATGATTTTTTAAAAAATATTTTTTAATTTTGTTTCTACTTCATTCATTATACATGTTCACATTTTGATGTGTTAATAAGTAGTGAAATCAAATTAAGATTATACTATTCTCCCCCAAATATAAAAACGAGTAGTCCTGTCATAACAGATATTAATTTTTATTTATTAATTATTTTCTTTGTTTGTTTATTTAATCTTTTGGAAAAAATTATTATTAACATAGATTTATATAATTTTTCGGTAAAGGTTTACTTTAGCAACCACATCATTTCGCCCTCTAGTTTTTAAAATTAGAACTAAAATATTCTAAAATCTTACATATATGCTCCTATATTACAATTACAATAAATATTTATTAAAATGTAAAAGATAATAAAAAAAAATCATTTACCTTTTTAAGCATAATTTTCTCCTATGCATACTAGGAAGTTGGAGAAAAAGGCGGCAGTGATGGGTCTACTCCAGAAGGCAAATTCTTGGAGGTACGATGAAAATAAAGCTCTTCTGATACCAGATTGGAATTTCAGCTTACGCTTCACTCTCATCCACATATTTTCAATATTCTGGGTATGTATGTCTTGGTTTTCAGGATTCACAAAGTTGTCCTGATGGATGACAACCGAATGCATATATACCCCATTGTTGACTCTGCTGATGTCGGATTTTCATGGCAAAAATTAGCCCAGTCAATAACTTTTTTTGCTGATGCCGGTTTCATGGTCAATGTATTCTTGGGGCAAATTATGCGACCAAAAATACACTATATTTATAATTGTTCCCAGAGACAGATGACTTTGGGGAAAGAAAGACCCCTTTCTGATTGTGCTGTGCCGGCGAAATATTCTGCATTGCCATCTACACCCATCTATGCCTGCAGAATACATCACCAACAAACACCGCACTGTTGACATGTGGTGTAATTCTTCAGAAGGTGTCTTCTGCTATAAATCTAGATAGTTTAAATTCTTAAGTTATAAATGTAGATAGTTTAAATTCTTAAGTTTCAAATAATTTAAACTAATTATTTTAATTAATCTAGTGTAATTATTTCTACTTCTTTAAAATGGTAAATATTTTTTTTATTATCTTTTACATTTTAATAAATTTTAATGTAATTGTAATATAGTAGCATATACGTAAGATTTTCGAATAATAATTTACTTCTAATTTTGAAAACTAGAGGGCGAACATGATTTTTATGATGTGTCGCTAAAGTAAATAAACTTTTACCAATTTTTCATTTGCATTAATCAGTCCAATAAGCAAATGATCAAAATTTTATACAATGATGGTTGTGTTAAATGTTTATTTAATACATTTTAAAATGTTTAAAATACACACCAAAATATAAAATGCTAAATTTTGAATTTATATATATATAAGCCTTTTTTTTAATAATAGAAGTTACAATTCAGTAAGCGTGTGAATCTATATTCTGAAAATTGGACGTGGCTTTGTTCGCGGGAGGGGGGTATATGAAAATTTTCCTCTACTAAAAATGAAAGTTTATTTTTTAAATTAAATAAAAGCTAAACTTTGAAAAACTTAAGCAAATGACAAACTAATACATCAATTACAGTCATTGTATATATAAACTATCAATTCAGCATTTTTTTGTGAAATTAAGAAATAGAAGTGATAACTATTTTTCTTTACGTTTAAAACATTAAATAACATTTTGAACACTACCTGTTAATGCCTTCAGTAAGTCTTTCATATTGCCCTTAAACCCATTCACATGATTATATTCAATCCATGGAGAAGTGATCTGAGCAATAACTCCAGCTGCTTCACTCTTCATACGCTCATCAGCAGTGGAATCACAAAGAATGTCACTCAAACATTCTAATCCACCAGCCTAATAAAAAAAAAAAAGTCCATTACAAATAGTTTCCATAAAATATTTTAAAATTATATAATACTTCTTAATTACAGAACAAATATTAATATACTTTTTTAAAGACAATTACTGTAACATCTCTCACTATTTTAAAGTTAAAATGTAATCACTGAGTAAAACTGTTGAACAAAGATGGCAGTTAAGAGTCATAAGAAATATGTACAATAATTTGGAAAGGATTAGGAAATGAAACATTTTGTATTGATCAAGAAAATCAAAACTTTATAGAGCTTAAAAAGAAGTAGATATAAATTTGATGATGAACTGTGATAATCAAATAAAGCTATACAGTGAGATATGGGTGAACTTTTTTTATATGGATAATTAAAACCGGATTTGAAATATTTGGAAAGCTATGAATGAAAATAAGTTGATAAAATTGTTTTATTGGATTATGTGAAGAAGGTAAACAAGATTGGCTATAAAAGATTTTAAAATATGCAAAGTTAATATACATAACATATAATTTATTTCTATATATTTATATAAAAAGTGAAACGTGCAGAAAATATATTACAGATACAATTCTAAGAGCTAAGAAAAAAGTAGAATTAAGGAAAATGGTTAAAAAAAATACCTGATATGTAAATTTTTCTCCTCCAGTTTAATAATGATTTACTGATTATAATAATTTTTAAGCGTTTTGCTTAATTATTAACATATTTATATATTTTTGTATGAGTTAACAAAAATTAGTGAGAGTGAAATGTGTTATTTGTCACAAGGAAAAGAATAATGGATATTAAGAAAAGGAGATAGTAATAGAATAAGAATTTACTCTGTTCATGTGGTTTATGTTGAGATAGGACAGCCATTAACATTTATTTTTGGAACATAAAATGTTGAAAGAGGTTCAGAAAACAAAATTGAAGAGAGTACAAGAGGTAACATTTATTTAAAGCTTTTTTTAAAAAAAAAAAGGTTAAGATAGTGAAAATAACAAAGCAACTTTTACTAAAAAGGAATAGAAGAAAAAAAAGAAATATGTTAGTGTTGGGAGAATGATTTAGTGTTAGTACATCAGAAGGAAATAATAGATAGGAAGAAGTAGCTGATATTACAGTGGTAGAAAAAGATATTAAAAGAAGTAAATATTTATTTAATTTGATTAACAATCTAGACATTGCTTAAGCACAGAATTTTCGGATTGCTTAAGAAGTCATTTAATACCATAATATTAGTATTTAGAAAATAATCTTAGAATATGGTAACTGAATTTCAGCAACAATAACAATAAAATTGGACATAAGAATCTGGTTTCACTGCTATTTGATATCCATTGATTCTCTTCAGTGAATATATTTTGACTTTTAGATTAAAAATAAAGACATCACTATTGTGTAATTAAATGAAAACTAGAAAATCAAACAACATTTGGTATGGATTAATAGTATAATAATCATTTTTTTTTAAAAGCAGAAATTATAAATATAATTTTTATTTTTTAAAAAAATGACCCACTGTGAAGATTTATAGATTACAAAATCATTACAAACGTATCCAAATAAGTAATTTTATAAATATTGATTACACATATCGTTCTTAAATATAGTGTGATGCAATTATAAATAAAAATTAGAGGCAACTGAATTAAATATAAAAAATTAAGCATGTATGAAAATCTATTAGCACATTAATTTCTGGCTGAGACCCTTTAAAAACATGCATACTTTGAGGAAAAATTCCTAAAAAGCAAATTATATATATAAATATTTTATCATATTTTCTGATAAAGAAATATCTCTTAAAAAATAAAGCAAATTCATATGTAAACAATTTAGAACTTCACAATAAACACATTTAAATGATTGTCACCACAAATAGATTGATTTACTAAATGCTACACAACAATTTGTTGCGTATTAGATTGAAAGGTATAACAACATCACATCGATGAAGTAATAGCTTATTTAAACAAATAAGTTACTAATAATTAATATTAAAATAAAAAGTCATGACTATATAGAGGAAGTTCTCTATGGAAATTTGAAATGAACTTCTGTAAAAAAAAATCTATTGTGCAAAGTTACACATAATATATCATTCAAAGTTAAATAACTTAAATAGTACAAAAAAAAGTGAAGGTGTGATATTTTTGTTATATTTAGAAGTATCAAATTAATTTATTATATCAAAAGTTATAGAAATCAATAAAGCAAGTCATATATAATGTGACATTGCTTTTATAAGCTTGTATTTATAAATATGTAATATAGAGAGCATACCAATAGCTCAAACAAGCTCTTAATTGATAAGTGCATTAAGAGAAAATATTTAAAATCTCTATCTGGAACGTTCCTATCTCCAAACCAATTGTTTTCAAGCTTATGGCTTACCTCAGTGAGGAGCTAGGACATTAAAACACTAAATCCAAAATAACTAAAACCAGCACTTATTTAATACGTAATATTTAAACGGAAATTGAAATTTTCGGACATAAAAACATCTTTAACTCCAGCTATCTAACTTACATAGCTATATGGGACTGAATAAAATTCAGATCTATCATATATTAATAACCTTATCATTGCCAAGGTCTTGAAGGTAAAATTTTCGTAATCAATAAAGCAAGCCATATATAATGTAACATTGCTTTTCTAAGCTTGTATTTACAAATATGTAATATAGAGAGCATACCAATAGCTCAAACAAGTTCTTAATTGATAAGTATGATAAGAGAAAATATTTAAAATCTCTACCTGGAATGTTCAGTCCTATATAGCTATTTAAATAGATAGCTGAAGTTAAAGACATTTTCATGTCTGAACATTTCAGAGTTTCTACTTAAATATTATGTATTAAATAAGGGCTGGTTTTGAGTTGATGTTTTGAATCTAGTGTCTGAATGTTCTAGATCAGTGAGGCATGAGCTCAAAACCAATTGGTCTGGGAATAGAAACATTCCAGATAAAGATTGTAAATATTTTTTTTTTACTGCACTTATCAATTAAGATGTTGTTTGAGCTATTGGTATACTCTCTATATTATATATTTGTAAATACCAGCTTATAAAAGCAATGTCATGCTACATATGACTTGCTTTATTGATTACTATAATTTTATTTTTAAGATCATAGCAATGATAAGGCTATTAATATATGGTAAATCTGAATTTAGTTCAGTCCCATATAACTAAGTTAGATAGCTGGAGTTAAAGACATCATGTCTGAACATTTCAGAGTTTCTACTTAAATATTACAGATGAAATAAGTGCTGGTTTTGAATCTAGTGTCTGAATGTTCTAGCTCCTCACTGAGATGAGCCATAAGCTTGAAAACAATTGATCTGGCAATAGGAACGTTCCAGACATTTTAAATATTTCCTCTTACCATACATCAATTAAGAGCTTGTTGAGCTATTGGTAAGCTCTCTACATTATATATTAAAAGTTGTAAAATAAATAAAAAAAATATTTCATTCTTTTACAGCAAACTAATTACTTTTTTATTATAATGATCAAATTTCAATGAAGAGATACATTTATATTTATTCAGCAGCAGAATAAACTTTATTAATCCAGCAATGGCTATAATGCAATTTTATAATATAAATATTGCAATTGATATCTGATACTGCTCCTAAGAAAACTATTGTATAATTATATTTCCAAATTTATTTAATTATAAACATTATTTATTATAAGTATTCTTATATTTGATCAAAAAATATAACTATAAAACCAAAAAAAATGGAAATTTGTAAAAGTGCAGGACAAGAGGTTTGTTCCTTTTTTATAATATTACATTTGCAGTCTGCACTATATAAATAATAGACTATTTATTATAATAAAATTACTTTTGTTAAGAATAGCTTCTGTTTATAAATATGTTTGATATTTATTATTGTAAGCATTATTTACAATAAGTATTATAATATTTATATAAAAATGTTAAAAAAAATATAACGATAAATTGCAAAAATGGAGAAATCAAATAACTTTCATTTAGAATAATGTAATAAGCTTCTTTCTGGGGTCAGTTGCTTTGGTTTAAGAAAAGAATGATTTGTTTTTATAATAAATTGATTATTATTATTATTACTGTGTCTTATTTACAATAAATATAATATTTGTATAAAAAAGTAGAAAAAAACCTCCCGTAAATTGCATAAAATGGAGAAATAAAATTACTTACATTTAAACTATAAGTGATGTGAGATATTGCTAAACCACAAGAAAGTGTCATAAAATTTACATTATGTGAGCAAAATTTCAAATTAATTTGATTTATGCAATGAACAAAACTATGAGTTTAAAATTGAAAACAATATATTCAATTCAAGCTCAATAGCTTATATAGTCATATAGGTCTGAACTCAGTTCAGTACCCATACATTTTGGTGTTTTTGGTTCTTTAATAACCATAGTCACCACTATCCTATTAGGCAGAATTGACTGTTAGAGGGTTGCATTAGATTCTAAGATTTAGGTGCAGTGCTCTCAAATGTAAGGCTCCTTACTGACAAAAACCATAAGCTGGATGAGTAGGAACTAGATAAGGATTTTATGCACAAACATGGAATCCATTGCACTGAATGGCACTACTGTATGAAGAGTTTTGCCTGTTTTAATAACAGTTGTGAGCAAGCATAAGAAATGGTGATCATGTGATATTTAGTGTTTTAATACTAATCCTGCCTAATAAAATATTGATGGCTATGGTTATTAAAGAACCAAAGACACCAAAATGTATGGGTACTGAACTGAGTTCAGATCTATATCACTATGTAAGCTATTGAGCTTGGATTGAAAATATTGTATTTTCAATTTTAAAGTCATAGTTTTGTAGTTAAGGTAGAGATAAAAGGTGGCTGCTAGAGGATTACATTAGATCCCAAGATCTAGGTGCAGTGCTCTAAAAATCCAAGGCTACTCACTGACAAAAGCCATAATCTAGAAACTAGTCTGGGGATATTGGATGAGTAGGCACTAGATAGGGACTTTATGCACAAGCTTTCTGGCATCCATTGATTACTCTGGCTTGCACAGAGTAGCACTACTCTATGGAGAGTTGCCTGTTTTAACATTACATTACCTGTTTTCTCTTCTTTTGAACATACAAGTTTATCAAAAATAAATAAATAAATTTTATTAATATCTCAATTGTTCTTCTCCCTTTTCATGCTTCCTGCTTTTTACATACCAATCGTCTTATCCCTTTTTCTCCTTTTATATTTATCTGAACACTAGTAAAACTATGGAATTTTAATGCTCTCATGTTATCCACTAGGTTTACATTTTTTATTGTTTTTCCAAGATCGCAAGTTACTTTCCATCTATGTAATATATTTTATTTAGCTCCATTTCACATTAATAATACTGATCTTCATATAATTTTCAATGTTTCTTAGTAATATTGCACCATCTTCTTAAACATAATAAAAATGAAATTATTTTCAACATAGTTTGGATTTTCTTGGAAGCTAATTGCACAGATTAAGATTTATTTCACTTTTTTTTCCTTTACATATTGATTTTTTTTTTTGACAGTACTAATAATTAAATATTTCAATATCCCAGTAAATTGCTATATTTTTTTCTCTATGAATATAATTCTTAGTCAGAATTTTCTGTTTCCATTGAACCCTACCTATAGTTTATCATAAAATTTTCCTTATACTTAAAAATTAGGTTCACTGATGAGAATCTGTTTAAATTTTTTTTTTCTATTCGCAAAATTTTTATTCAGAAAAACATTCATAACTTGCATTTGAATATTAACCACATTTTTTAATACACAAATATTTCCATTCGGGTTTATTTTTAACTTAATTTCAATTATCTTGATAATCCTATTTTTAGCTTTGTCACAACTGATTTTTCTATTATTCATGTATCTATTCCATCTTATTCTTTCATAAATATGATGACATTTAAAAAGCCTACATATTCAATCTTGCTTAATCCTACAATTATATATTAACATATTACTTACAGTTCATTCCTCCTGTTTCAATATTTCTTGGTAAAACATTGATACACATATACATTTTTTCTTTCCATTGGTTTATTTTCATAATATAACAATTTTAGAATACTCTAGTGAATTTATTGATGGTTGTTCTTAGCCAGCAGAGATTTCCTTTGTTTAGCCATTTATCTTACTGAAAACTTGCTACTATGAAATTTAAAATCTTTAAATTAATCATTCTAAATTACTTGTTTTTAAAAATAATAATAAGGTTTAAAAAACTTCAGCAAATTTTTTTTTCCAACAAAACAAAACTCATTTAATTTATATTTTTCTGATCTGTAATTGATTTCTTTACTCCCAAAAAAAAAAAATTGTTTCTAACAAAAATCGTCTGCTTGTTCATGTGCTTCAAATGGTGCATTCTCATTGGTTAATTTTGCCTCTTTTTGATTCTGAATATTTAATGACTTGCTTTTACCTGAACTATTTTAAAAACAAATATTATCTTTTAAAATATTTATTAGTAATAAAAAAAAACAATACTTTTTAGGAACTGAAAATATAATTTAAATAATTTTCATTATATTTTGTTTATACAGATTAAATTCGAAATTAATCCTATGTACTTTTATCACAAAATTCAGAAAATGAAGGTTAATCATTTATGTTAGAAATTAACTTAAGATTTTACCAGAAACAGTCATTGGTAAATAATCCCAAATGTGCATAGACATAATTATTCATCTATATAACACTTTTTTTTTTTTTTATCAAATTAGGCATGAATTCCCTTATCATTATAATTACTATCAATTTATTCTTTATTATGAAATATTATTAACTTATAGTTTTTATTTTATCATTTTAATACCTTTAAGAATAAATATTTTACCAAAATTTAACTTTTATACTAGTTTAAATTAATTAAGTCCAAGTTCAAATCCTACAGTAATGAAAATAACTTATTTTTCATAGTTTTATAAAATTTAAAATTATATATAATACAGTTTATTTGCAATTTATTTTTATGATGGGGTGTACCAATAAAAAGGGCACAATATATATATATTTTATTTATTAATTGAAAATAGAACGTGTCACAAAAACAAAACCTACTTCTAAATTATATTTACTATTGTATTTTTCCATATATATATATTTAAAAAATTTAATAATTTATATAATTGCTACATTAATTTTCAATCTTTTTAATTAAATAAAAATTATTGGAATAATTCATTTTATAGCAACAATAATAAAATTTGCTTTGAAATTCAAAAATTTTTAAATTATTTTTTGAAAGACTATGATATTCACAAAATTCTGATAAAAAATATTTCAAAATAAAATTAATAGATATTTGACAAATTATAAATTAAAAAGAGATGATAGATTAAAATGTAATATCATTAATGAGACAAAATACACAGTTAATATATAATATATAGAAATGATCGAGAACAGGTTCCATTAATGACCCCTACCAATGTTGCACCATTCTGGAAATCTGTATTCATTTCATAGAGTTATTTTTGGTTGATTATATCCAAATTAACTTTCATCAATAACTTAGACCATAATTCAGATTATAGTATTGGTGAGTACACAGTAATCCACTTTGATTTAATAAAAATAAGTTTTGATTTTAGAACATAATAACATAGACATCTCATGCAGTTTGCAGAAATCAAAATCACTTAGTCATTGCCAAATTTGTTAGAGCAGGTTGACAAGAAGTTATTGTTTTAGATTAATGTGAACAATAATTTGAATAATCCTTTTAGTAAAGAGAGTTTATATTGTTGTAGTATACTAATACATTTTTTAAAAAAAATAACTGAATACCTTTATTGCTTCAGAATTCACAAAAGGTTCAAAATCCATCATGGCTAAGTGTAACTCATGATCCTTTATTAATTGTTGAAGATACAATACACTATTTCACTGTTGGCCATCTTCTGCCTCCATCTTAAGTTCCGCATAAATATCTACCAATGTATTTCTATATATCCACACCATGTAAGAATGTCTTGGTTTTCCTCTTGTCCTATTTTGTATTTGGTCCTCAACAATATTTTGGAGCAAATTGTGTTCCATCTAAAATTTTGTTTTCTCTTTATATCCATCACAACATTATTATTTTTCTTGCAGAATTTGTGCATTTGACATTCTATCTATTTTATTTCTATTATACGTATATAGTATGTATTTTTTAAAAAAGACTTTTTTACTTACATATGGTTGCATTTAGAAATTTTAATTAAACAATTATTATATTTTTATGAGTATAGTTTTTTTTTATATACCAGTAGTACAAATTTTAAAAAATGATAATATAAAATTAATATAATCTTTAGAATTTGTGAAAACCACACACATACAAATGTTATATTATTGTAGATGTATAAGCTAATTAAAATTTATAATGAGATGGTAGAATAAGGAAATCACAAGCGATATCATACTATCAGTTACATATTATTTGGTCATAATATTTTATCAGCCTTTGGGAAAAAAAACCTTGACATTCTATTTTTAATTAAAAATATTCATTGAAAGAAACAAAGTTCAATATAAATTAAAACATATCTGGCATATTTTTAAAAAAGAAGATACTAGTTCACAATAAAAATTAGTGAACGTATTTTTTATCAGAATTATTGAAGAAAAAAAAAGGAAGAAAAATAATTATAATGAAAGGATAAAATACAATAATAAAAATAAAACACAAAATGTTATCAAAATATAAAATGTAAATCTAACTTTACGTAATTGTTGCATTCAAGTACTTAAAAACTGAATATTCAATAAACAAATAATGAAAGACTTGAAATGAAAAACAATTTAAAAAGTGATAATGCTGAAGAAAATAAAAAGGAAAATAGTAAAATGCCTTATTTAATGTTTTTAATTTGATACAGTTATATATTTTTAAGGAGCAAATAATGAATATGAAACTTTTGCAATGAAAACTCGAATTATTTCTAAATTTCAATTTTAAATCAACCAAGTAGAAATTGCATTTTTTTTTCTTAATAGACTACCATTTCTAATTCTTGAATTCCTTCTGGTACACAACAAACCGTGGCTATAGTCCGTAAAGCTGAATTACGAAAATTTTTCCATTTGTCTTGAATAATAATGCTAAATAATGTCCGGACTCCTCCTGCCTGTAATAAATACATATATAAATAATTGATAAATATTAAAATTATTAATTCAATGCATACAATTATCGCTAACATGAATTTGAATATTAATATTTAGCAAATGTTTTGAACCTGAAATTTCAGAAAGTAGAAATTTTACATTACTAATTAGAGAAATGACTTTATAATATTTAGAAAACATTATTATGTAATTAGAGGGGATTTGAACCTAGACTTTCAAACTCCCTTTAATTATATGTTCCATCTTATACAACTATAAGCACATACATGTAAAAAAGGTAATTTTGTGCTGAACTAGCTGATGAGTGCTGGTTTGACACAGAATATGGATATTGGAGATCTTTTTCATATATGGTCATGTGTATCAGTTGTATAAGATGGAGCAGATAACAAAAGGGAGCTTGAAAATCTGGGTTCAAATCCCTCTAATTGCATCTAGTTTAAAATATATACACTATACTATAACGGTCAGAATCGTCTATCTCGCTAACACACTGCATAATTCAAACCCCAGACACTAAACTGAACATTCTAGGAGGGGCTGCCTTCTAGATATACTAAGTTCGAATCTAAAGTCCAAATTTCACAGCGCCACCTACGTGATAACGCATCTGATGCTACAACTAGTATAACCTTTTACCGGTGCCTGGTGGTCAGGGAGAAACAAAAGACTCTATACTAAGATAAGTTTGGGTGGCTAATTAACGTCTATGGATTTATAAAAGAAATGCAGAAAAATATATATATATAGACCGAGACAGTGATAGGAATCAAATAAAATAAGAGATAAAATTTAGTTTTAAATAATTTCACACAATTTATTTATATAAATATATAAAATGCCACTGTCTGCTTATATGAGACAGGGACGCGTATTAAATAATTGTTGGCATTTATATTTCAGTAATGACAAAAGGTTTGAAAACAGAGTGATATATTCTATTCCTCGGGCTAATAGCGTTACGATAATGTGCTTGACAAGATATGAACATGTGCGAGGTGCTTTGAGTAAATAGACAAGTTTAAGACAATATTTGAAATTAAATGTTCTAAAATATTTATTGATTTCGAGAATAGTAACGAACTAAAGCTTACTAAGCAAACGTGGGGATGGGATCAAAGCATTTATTTGAGAATAATAATAGATTTGTATTGGGAGGTCAGTATTGCTGATAGTGAATTTATAAAGTTGGAGGGTGTGACTCGTTTAAGTCACGGATGCTTTGTAAAATAAATATAAAATGAAACAATATTGAAGATCCGGAATAATTACGGAGGGCATCTCGCCGCTAACCCGTAGGAAAGTATTTTGACGAACAGCCGAAACTTAGCGACTGTGTGACGATTGCGTTTAATTCCCAGGGGTGTCATTGGTGAACACCCTCTGCCTGGAAACTTGCAATAAGCGAAAAGAATGGACTTTGCCGTGTAAAGAATCCTTGGAAAATAAAACAAAGCGGTCTCAACAACCAATTCATGTACCAGCAATACGAGACTAGTGTATATAAAAACATACTAAATGGGTTTTACTTGGATTAAGAGAAATGCCCAATCAAATTCCCCGAAATTCATTTAAGAGGGTCCGCACATTCTCGACGTCAATGATGAACTTTATAATGAAAGTAGAACACGGTAATTAAAATAGGAAAATGCATGCTTGCGGGTTTGAAAAGTAAGTATAGATTTATATACGCAATCATGCATTTGGGGACACATTTAATCATTGACTTCGCACATACTCTTATATTAGATTAAAATCAATAACATGTAGATTTTAAACTATGTGATTATGTTACATTAAAGAAAAGAATCGCCCTCGAACGAGTGATTTGCAAGACAATAAAATTGGAAAATTATAAATTTAAAATATGTCTTAATAGCGGCGTCTTATTTTCAATAGAGGGAATAGTTCACTCGGTCAAAGACGATTCTGACACATTATCATAATAAAATAAAAGAAAGCTTTATAAATAGAAAATATTAACCCAAGGATAGAGAGCAAAATGTTGAGTATATTTAAATACATGAAAGAAATACATAATGAAGTTGTGAAATATAAGAAAACAATGTTAAATAGCTATAGCATGTTAGTTAGGAATCACAAGAGCTCTTGGGTTAATTTAGGTTACCTCTGGAGAAGCATTTGCAGGTAGATGTTCGGCAGGTTTTATAATTCAGCAGCAAAATCTGGAATGTTCATATTTTGGCAGCGGCAGCAGCAGTTCCAGGGTCCGTGTGATAATTTCTGATGTTATGGAGCAGCGGCGGGCTATTCTGAGGGGACATAGCCATCTTAAACGCCTCTATTCGGACATGTCAAGGTTAGCAAATTATTAGAATTTTAGAACAACTCAGAAACCTTTAGACAACTCAGAATTCTTTAGAAGCTTAGAATAACTCAGAACCTTTTTACAACTCAGAATTCTTTAGAAGCTTAGAATGGAGAACAAAAGAAAAACATCCTTTTTATAGTAAAATTTAACAATAGATTTGTCCTGGAGCGTACAAAATTATTGGACTTATCTGCTGTAATTAAATCTATCCGAATGTCTAAAGGAATTCAACATTAATTAATTTCTTTTGTTAACTTCCTCGTTGACATTCGAATTACAAACTAGATTTAATTAAAATTACTGCTACTAATTAAAGAAAACTTAAGTGGACAGCTGCTGTTTTTAGATAAACTTATATAATTAAACTATTGTCCCTCATTTATTTTAACAGAAATATTTGGGATGATTTTTATTAAATAAAACGAAAATTATTTTATTTTAAATTGTAATATTTGAATCTATCTACTAAACCAGCGTTTCCCAACCTTTTTTGGCTCGCGTACCACTTGGTAGTACATCACGCTAAATTGTACCACTTCGTAAAAATGATTGTATTTCGTAAAATTTGTTATTGCGAGTGTGTTATTTTATTTGCATTATAAATATTATAGGGTGACCATGTACATATTCACATCTCATAATGACACAAATTACATTGAAACACGCCTAAACATCACGCCAGATTATAAACTCACTGTAACATATTTATATGTATGTGTTTGTTCAAAGTTTCATATTTTTTTCCACAATAATTTATTAAAAATTACATTATTACATTAAAGGTTATTTGGTACATATTTTGTTCAAAGTGTTTTCTCATTCCTTCATTTTGGTTTTCCCGAATTTGAGTTTGTTTTCTCTTTTTCGGAGCATCTTGCTATTGGTTGGGACATGGAGAAGATAAATCCAGCATGTCCCAAGTCATGGTAAAAATAACCTCAGGGATTATCAGGCTATCTCTTGTTCTTGTTTTCTTTATATTGTTCAGCATGAAGTTAATAGGATTAAAATTTTGATGATTAAATACTAGCTTACATCTAGTAATCCACAATAGATGATCAAGAATTAATGAGAGTCTAATTTCTGGGCATCATCCTTTTCTGATACATTCTTTCAAATTAAATAATTTAGATTGAATTGCCTTGATCCGACTCATTATTTATCTACTATTTTGTCATATTTCGTTTACTAATAAATGGTTTTAATAAAAACATAAAATTATAAAAAAACAATTAATATATTTTCTTATCATAATCAAATATTTTTATAAAATAAATTTAATGAGATCTTTGTGCTTGTTTCGAACAACATAATTTTTTGAAATTTGGTTCAAAAGATGCGAGGTAATACCCTTAAGTCTACAGCTGCGTTTAATCTGTTTCGATACTTATTTTTTTTAAAAAATATATGAAGAAAAAGCTCTTCCTACTAATTTCGTACTAGTAAATGGTAATAATTATTTAAGAGCTTTCTCAGAAAGTTGTTCATATTCTTTAATGTTTAACCAAAAATTAATTAGATTGTGTCGTTTGAATTCTACTTGTAAAGTACTGTCACATGATAATTCTATTAAATTTTATTTATCCTTTATTGATAATGATGTAGCTTTTTCTAAATTTTCTGCATACAAAGGGCTTGAAATCCAATTATCATTTGTGTTTTCGGGTTTTGGAAAATATTCCATGAAAGACAATTTTAATCGTGTTAAATGTGCTATTATATTTTCTCGTATATCTTGAGTCAGACTAACCTTATTTTCAAACAAAAAAATAGGTAGAGTTTCGAATACTTTCTCGATACTTATATATATATATTACTGTTTCCAAAAATCTAATTTCTTAATCATACTTTCAATTTTATCATTAACATTAAAGATCGTTATCGACTGTACATATTAACAACCTTACTGTATAATATTATTAATTAAAATAATTGTTATGAAAATGATTTAATTTTTTTTATGTCCGCCATTATTGATTATTTTTCATGTACCACCAACCAGCAACTCGCGTACCACCAGTGGTACGCGTACCACAGGTTGGGAAACACTGTACTAAACGAATATTTACTAAATGAATTTTATTTTAAATCAAAATATATTACGACAGTAATATATTTGTAAATAGATCCAAACAAAATAACTAACAATTTATAATTTTGATATGTTTTAAAATGGATATCATAGTGTGTGCGCAATTACGACTTATATAACTTACTTTTTAATAAATGTAAATTATGTGAACAAATACATAATTCATAATATTTTATTTTATTTGGGAATAAGTTATATATATAATACGAGCATTGTGCTCGTGGTTTAAAATTAGGCGGGATTTTCGGTATATAAGTGTATTGCAGACACACTACGATAGATTGGGGTTCAAACTAAGGTATGAGGGTAGGAAGTAGGTGAGAAAAGGTGAAACGAAGATCTGCAAAGCAGACCTTACTGTTTCAATACTTGAATTTAAATAAAAGACTATTACATCACAATATTTGTTAAAAATTACTTAATTCACATAAAAAATAAATTTATAGGTAAAATTGTTTTATAAACAATGTATAATGTTTTTGTCAATAATTTTTTATGGCAACTTATCTCAAGTGAATCAGTACTGCAAACAAAAGGTTTGTGCAACAGCAGTTTTTTTGTAATTTTAAATCAAATACAAGATAATTAATTACATAATATGTTAATGACAACATTTAAGAAAAATAAATAAAATATTTGTATATAAAAAAGACTGGAACTAAATAAATGAAAAATATTTTAATTGCCAACAATATTAATTAGTGAATACCACTTCAACTTTTCATCCTTGAACTCTTCTTATGCTTAGCTTTCATTAAAAAAAATTTATAAGCTTTTATTTAAAATCAAGAATCATTTTTTGTATATATATATATTGTAATGGAATGGTGTAATGAGCTGTTGGGAAACATCACCATAATTCCACAATAAATAGTCACAATCAATTCCATTAATATTGTCAAAATGCTTTAGATTTGCCTATATAATTAGAAAGTAGGTTGAAGATAAGAGTGACCGCTCTTATTTTTATAAAGTCGTAACCTTGTGTTGAAGATTTGCAGAGTGGCAAATTTAACGCTCAAGGTGCATAGTATTAAGGTTATAGCCTTAAATATATATGTAATCAAGGGAAATGGTAAAAGTTTATCAAATTAATTTTTTCTCTTGCTGTATCTATGGCATTTTAAAATTTGCTTTTTCAAGTGTTAAATATATTTAAATTGATATCCTAAAAGTTTATCACTTTAATAATAAAAGTTTATCAAATTTAGTAGTATTTCTCTTGCTGCATGAAGTAATTTTAAATTTTACTTTAACATGTATTAAATTAAAAATATATTTAAATTGAAATCCTAATAGTTATATTTATATATTGGACTATTTCCATCATCTAGTATTAGGTATTGGATGTCTTTAGTGAAATTTAACTTTATTTAAATATTACAATTACATTCAACTGTTAATTAAACTGAGAGACTGCAAAACCTCAAGCACTTATGACTATTAACATCCAATCAGTTGAGTTGAGTGTGAAGATATTTAAGATTCACGCTTTCAGATCTAAGTACTTTAGACTGGCTTGGATATATAGACAGGCAAGTAAAGAAGAGAGTGGAACCACCCTTTTCTTGTCAAATTCTCTGTCTCAGTGCTTGCGATCTGATTGGATGTTAATTGTCATAAGCACTTGAGAGTTTTGCAGTCTCTCAGTTTAATTTCAATACCGTCTGCGCTTTATAAAATAAATATTATTCAACTGTTAGTAATAGCACACAAGTTAGTATAAGTAATATATTTTGAGAGGTATTATTCTCCTCTCTTCTTCAGATGTTACTGGCCTGCCTAGTGACCATACTAGCATGGAAGTTGAACCTGGACCCCTATATTCTTGAATATTGAATTTTAAGGTAACACTCTAATCAATTGAGCCATCCTGACAAAGGCAGCAGTCAGTAGAAATATATACTTATCTATGAGGTTCTTTCTGATAGTTTCAATTTTCTCTAAAAGCAAAGTTGATTAGTGGTTTCCATACATTATGTATAATCACACTAGCTTGACTTATGGGGTTATTCACCTTTATTATGTGAGAGCTTCTTTGAATTTTCTTCTTTGTATCTTTTCCTATTTATTCAATATTTTGTATTTTCCCAATTGAACATAAGTTCATTGGTACATACATGGTCTGCTACCTTAAATACATGTTTTCTCTGTTTTAATCATCAGTTTGTGTTCTTACAATTACTTTTCAATGAGACAACTGGTCTCACCAATTCTTCCACATTCACATGGTATTTCAAAAATGCAGTTTTTGCTTTTCAACACTTCAAGTTCAGGCTTTGTAGATGTTAGAAATTCCTCATAGTGTGGTATGCTCTGGAAAGCTGTTCTGATGTTATATTGATTACAGATTTTCCTTAATTTGTCAGCTATTTTTAGTACAGATGGTTAGAGCATTACTTTAAAATTCAATATTGAAAAATCTAAGATTCCAGGTTTTATTCCCACACTAGTACTGTCACTGGTCAGGTCAGCAACACCTGAAGAAAAGAGAATGCCTTTCAAACATCATGCATTTGATAACCTATGTGCTATTGCTAACAGTTGAAATCTTCGGCAATTCATTATTATAACTGATCTAAATTGTCATTATTGAAATGAGAAATTAAATACATAGTTACCAACACAATTTAATTAATATTAAATATATTTACACTATGCTAGTAAAATTCTATACAAAAAAAAAAAGAATATCATGCAAGATTCTTCAAGATTGCTGCAATATTTATTGAGTTATGAAGTCACAAGCAAATAAATTTTGGCATTTATAATATATATATATATATGATGAATATAATCTTGCTCTAGGTATTGAGTATAACTTTCTAACTAAAATAAGATCTATCTGATAAATTATCTCAAATTGGGATGCTGTGATGAATAAACATTTCCAGCAAAATAATGTAACTGATAATATATTAGTCTGAGATAGTGTAATGATACTCAAAGCAGTTGTTAAAAAAAATCAATGGCTATTTATTATAATTAAAAGATATATTGGTGGGATAGTTTATTTGCTTCAATAGTGGCTTATATAGGTTTGACAAATGGAGGTTGAATTGGTTTCTATTTTTATAATGTTTTGATTGAATCAGATAGCTTAAACTTAGACAGACGTGAACAATTTTTAATTGAATTGCTCTAGTGATTTTCAAAAGTGGATTCAAATAAATTGTTTTTCGTAACATTAATATGGCTTGAACCATGAGCAATTTTAAATAACGTACAAGTCTAGAAGCTCCGGAAATTTTGAAATGACAATTCTTCTTCTCGAATCTAGAATCTTTACTCAAATTTGTGGAACTTTGCAAGAAGAAATAGAATTTTTATAATGCAATGAACTTTGACTCCAGTGTGTGAATTCTGAATGCTAATTTCTTTGATTAATGCATTTGTAACTTTATGCCATTACTTTGTGATTAGAGACGATGTACTTATTGAGTTATTGTCTTTGAAATTGCCATCATGGCCACAGAAGGTCAAAGGATGAATGTTTCACATCACAGAACTGAACATCTATTGAAAAAACTTCAAATTGTATAAAATCTACCATCCACTAATGGGACTGAATAATGGGAGTTGATCAAATACTTTTTGAGCAGCAGAAATCATTCTATGCTGCCGCATTTCATTCCAAGTCTTTTCATGAATCCCTGAAACAATACTAAGAGCAAGCTCTATATAACATATGCTTAAACATAAGCATTCAACAAAACAATTTAATTTTAAAAATGTACATATTAAAATGTTAATAAAGGTAATTTACAAAAACATAGAATAATGTAGTTATAAAATACAATAACAAATTGAGAGAGAGGGAGAGAAGTGAGCAATCATGTGACTGAAACATGCCAAGTGCATATTGAGAGCACGTGATTGCCAATGGTAGACTGGGAAATAATTTATAATGATACTTACAAAAAAGGTTAATTCATAATTATTTTATAAAATCAAATTTACTAACATCTTTTTTTAAAAAATAGTTTTTTTAAAGTAAATTATTGAAAATGGATGAAAAGTCCACGATATAAGGGACAATTGTACATTTTCTTCTTTAATATATTCTGGATTACATTAATTACAATTAGTTAAGTTAATCCACTAAACATCATATGATCACTTTCTCATACTAGCACAATAATTGTTATTAAACAATCCAAAACAAAGCAAAACTCTCCATATAGTAGTGCCATCTTGTGCTAACAAGCCTTCTGGCATCCATTGATTGCTCTTGTTAGCACAAGATGGCACTACTATATGGAGAGTTTTGCTAGTTAAGCTAATGTTAATAGATCAATAGTGATTTAAGTATTTTTGGTAGAATTAAAAACTATTTCAAAATAAGATAGAATTATCCCAACTTGTTTTTCGAAGAAATTAATACTTTTTTTTCAAAATCTTTTTAATATTTTTTATCTTTTATAATCTGTTTTTAAAGACACAGTAGAATATAATTCATTTTAAACATCTACTTTTTAAAAAAGGAAGTGAGCAGTTTATAATTTTTTTTTCTTCCATAATTTTGATTTTTCAATTTTTTTTCTATTTATATCTGAAAGAACTTATAGCAAGTCAGCAGATAACATATTTTATTTATTTTTTTATTTTCACAATTATTCATAAAAGCAAAAACTTGAAACATAATAACAGGCATCAAGCACTCAAATATAAAAATGATCAATATTTAAAAAAAATTAATATAGGTTTGAATTAAATTTTAAAAAAGTAATAATATACTAACCTTAGCAATGGCTTGACACATATGATTTCCCTCTAAGCCTAAACTGGTTAAGTTATTAATGGCAGCTTTGATAGTAAACATATTATCTTTTCCTTCATCTATAATATGTATTATTTTCTTAAAAATAAAATTTAAATTATTTTGACAAAAACTTATAAACATTTTAAAAAATGAAATATTATATAAAAATGAAATTAAATGCATGTTTTTAAACCTGTAATTCATGAATTAGTATCATATTGATGAGTCTATTGAAGGAATGTCTAAGACAAGATAGGAGCTTCCTTAGAGTTCGCGGACTTGATATAGATTCTTTAACTTCAGACTTTCTGTAATTGAAAAAATATTATTTCATGCATATAAACATTGAAATCAATTTATTATATGGAGATAATGAAAATTTTATGATCATTGCTACTGCATCAAATGAAAGAACAATTATCTAATAAAGTCATATGTATGCCCATATTTTAAGTACTAGCTAGGGTTTCCAAACTTAAATTTGATAAATTTTTTTAAGATCTTACATATTTTACTTTTACTGAAAGCCATGCAAATTAATTGTGCTTCAGGTTCTGAAAAAAGTAAATACATTCTTGCACATAAATTTACATTTTAGAATAAAATAAAAACACCATATTGACTTTTTTTAATAAAGTAATTAAAAAAATAATCATTAAAAGTTCTGACTTGGTTTAAATGGAAAAAAAAAACAAGAAGCATTAATTATGCTAATTTTGAAAACTTTTAAGGTGGTCAAATAGCAATTAATTTCTTCTTGAGCAAAAGTTCTTAATTCAACACCATGCTAATGGTAATCAATTTAGTGTTATGACTCAGATATTTAGAACATGGATAACTTTCCAAGAGGAGAACACATCAGCAATTATTAGAAGCATTATTGAATAAAGTCATTAGTGAATGACAGAAAGGTAACTGAAGCCATAAACAAAAAACATCTTTTCTTGTATTGCAATGCCATGAAGCAAAAAAGAAATTAATACAGTGAATCACCAGAAGTGATACAGCAAAAAATCACATGACTCTCCCATTCAACCTATGTATATATACTCCAATAATCTTCACAGATCAAGACTAATAATCAGATAGCAATTTAGGAATTTAGTTATGCTACAATCTTGTGTTCATTGATTTATCATATTTAGCATAGAAGATAAGTTGGATATTTTATATTTGTTATATTCTAAAGCCTTCTATCAGTTATCATTTCTATTATTTCACCAAGTCATGATGTTAATTTATTTCAAAAAATTGTCCATGATGAAAGTCTTCCAATGGCATTTATTACTTACATATACAGCAGTGATTTTTTTTGAGCATTTATAACAACAAAAAAAACAAAGAAAGAAAAATAGAAGATGCATGGAATGGGAAATACTGTATTTGATCTAGCAAGCATTCGTAATAAATAAAATCTAGAAATTCTGATGAATATATATATATATATTTCTTTTACAAATGAAAATTTCTCTGTTATTGACTTATCATATAACTTAGCCTGTAAGATTTAAAATTATTTTTGGCTGTTAGTTAATGAAAAAAAGAATATATTTTTATCACATTATAAATGCTGAGTGGTAAGAGCTTATAATTTTTTATATATATATTATAGTTAAAATTAGCTGGATACTTATCTATCAGTTAATAATTGGATAACTATATGGGGCTCAATACCTAAAAAAGCAATTTTAAGCTTTTTTAAAACAAAAAAACATTTCCATGTTTCAAACTAGATCCAAATTACAGGTCATAAACATAATAGACAAATGCACTAATTAATCTGCTTTAAGATCTTTCTTATAAAATTAGAAATAATTATTCTTATACACAACTATTAATATTTTTCAACGTACTCACAAAATTAAAAATAAACAAGAGCTATTATTATTCTTTTACTATTTAATTTAATTTTATAAAAATAATAAATATATTATAAAATTTTAAAGTGTATGTTGTATAATATATGTAGGGACACAGTATAAATATACTTTTGTACTATCATTGTACACTAAAATTATTTTACATTAAAACAAATTAATTAATAATAACCTAAGTGTATTACATTATTTTATTTAATCTAACTTTTATTGATGTTTTTTTGTTTCAGCTAATTAATGCAAATTTATTCATAAGAATCAGCAAGAGTAAAAGAAAAAAAAATGTAATTGAAAATTACAATTTAACTACAAGTTATCTTTTAAAAAATAATTAAAATATATATAAACTGAGAATTTGATTGAATACAGGTATAATTTATATACTTGGAGTTTTAGATGTAAATCTGCACTATATCTGAATTACTCAATTCTGTTTAACAAATTTACCACAGATATAAATATACTTCCATGTTGTTTAAATTGTTAAAATTCCAATTTTATTGTTGGATATATCTTCAAAAAAACTTCTGCATGGAAATTATTATTTCAGCAAACTTCAGATAAGACAATACTCACCAAACATTTTCAGTAAGTACTAAAATTCATGACAAAATAAAAAATCATGTGTACGTTTTCTGCTTCATAATTTAAAAAAAAGAGATAATCAAAAATTTATTCCTACAAAATACATATTTTCTTTGACTGTTTTACTTATCTAAATTTATTGATTGATCTGTTTTATATATAATTCTAATCATGCCAAAATAAAAAATATCATCTCCATACAAAAGAATAAAAATGATTCTGTATTATTAACAGAAAAAAATTTTAATCATATCTAAATATCACAAATGAAAAAATCTTTCTAAATGACTGCACTTATGAATAACTGCAGAGCAAAATTGTTTCTAGTGTTTCTCACAAAGTTCTATCACAGGAATAGGCAACACATTGATCATAGTCCATCAATGGACTGCAAAAAAAAAATTTGAGTGTCCACCTGACTTAAGAGAAAATAATAGTAACCACCAATCATTTTGCTATATATAAAAGAAATACATTTTCACATATATATACATACTACAATTGAGATAGGCTCTTCACAATCAAGGTGGTTAGGTGTCAAGAGAACTAGTCACTCCAAATGCAAAGGCACAATGAGAATCATTTAATAACATTCAATTAGTTGCGAAGCTGATATCTGTTTTTTGTTGTGACAAAATACATAAATTTAAATAAAAATAATAGTATTTGATCATATTTTAAAAGAGGGATATAATATCTGAAACAAGTGCACAAAAAAATAAAGACATACAATTTCAATACAGAATGGGAAGAACAATTTTTTATCACAGTGATGATTGTAAAATATGTGTGTTATATATGCCATGTAAGTGTGTTTTTTCCCAAAAAAAGGAAATATCAATAACATTTTAAAACCATATATACAAGTTTTGTAAAGACTTTCCATTAAAAAACAAATTATCAAAGTTAAATTCACACTGTTGCACTATTTTTTGTGTTATGTGTTAACCCAAGAAATATTTTGCAGATGAAGAAATGATAAAAGAATCATTTCTAGAACAGTGATTCATTACTTGATTCATTCAAGAACAAAAATTAAATATTTCTACAATTAAAGACAAACAACTTTTTTGTAGAACAATCATGTACTTCCTGTCTCACAGAAGACTACTTAGAATCCTCTGCAAGAGAAGCAATTAAAGATTATATATCCAGATATTCAAGATTAGTGGATAACATGTAGTATATATCTTTGAACATTTAATAAATTTTCATGCTTCAACTTGGAATGTATATTTTATACTAATTTTTTTTTTTGTATTTTATTTTTTTGATAATAAATTAATATTATTTGTAATGACTATTATTATTACATTATAATGTATAAGTAATGGAGCATGACAGTTGGGAAAATTACAAGTAGCCTTTGCCTTGCAAAAGTCTGCCCAATTCTGAACTCTATCACAAACTTTTGTATAATGATTTAATCATTTCGTATTAATTTTTTCTTCTTGTTGCTTGATATTCAAATAGTAATTGATATAGCCTACTATTATCTTCTAGTTTATCTTCATTTTTAGTTCTTTTTATAATAATTTCAGTAACATTAAGTTTGGGCTTGGATAATTCATTTTGTTTTCTAATCATCTTTGTTTTTTTCAACATTCTTCTTTTAAAATTATCTGTGTTATTTATAATCTTTCTTCTTTCATGAATTTAAAGTTTATATTTTCCAACCCCAAGCACATAAATGTGCAAATTAAAAAAATCTAATTTATTTTTTCAAATATAATTATTAATATTAAGAATTACTTACATTTCAACATACTGAACTAATTTGGCACACTCTCTCATAACTGCCTGCTGTTGCTATAAAATAAAAAATTAAATTACATTATAATAAATAAACAGAATATATTGTTTTTGGATAAAGTAAGGAAAATAAACAAAGAATATAAACTAATATTGAAAATGATTTAATAATTAAAAGATTTTCTCTAATTTTATATAAAGATAATAATACACACATGTATATCTATGTGTTATACAGAGAAGATAAATTCAGTAGTAATAATATTTAGCTGAGTGTGCTTTTGGTTCTGTGTACTAGACTTGAACAAACTAAACTGATCGGTTAAGATTTCAGTTCATGCTCAGTGGAACATACTATTCCTTAGATTGACAAAGTTATTAGACTTGGCAATAAACCAGACCTCTTTCACCTTCCTGTTAATATCATTAAGTTTGTTGCAGATCACATTAATTATTTGAAAATAAAATTTATGTCCAGCATTTTCCTCATGATTAGAGAAAGCAGAATTAATTTGAGAATCCATTATATAGACTTTTTATATTGGTATATGTGTAGACGTAAATGCATTTACACTCTAGCTTTCATCTCTTCATTTAATTACTATAAAAATAATAAATAAGAAATTACTACTTTATAAGTGAGAAAACGGGAATATATATATATAGAGAGAGAGAAAGAGCAGGCTTATGGTGCAATGATAAGTGCTTTATCTGTTATGTCTATGACCTTGAGTTGAATTAAGCATATTTAATATATTCTTTCAAACAGCTGGTTTATAGTCAACTCAGCAAGCTGTCTACTGTTTAGTTAGAAAATGGGTATCTAGCTATTTCAGTTTGTAAGTAAAATAAGTGAACAATAAACTATAAAAATCATCATATGCAGGTAATTGATTATTACTGTGAATAATGTCTTCTCGATCACTATTTTTTGATGAAAAGGATTGTTTTAACTATGAATAGTTTTATCTATAAATATATATGCATTTACGCAAATGTCAGACTTCCTTCACTGGTGTGGGAAGTATCACTTTATATTATAATCATTTATTTTTATTTTTAAAGTTAGCACATCAACTCATATCTGACAATTCTATCCGAGACCTTTACCATCTTACTAATAATAGCCAAATATCAATTACATACTAATAATGGATGACGACCTGAGTTGGCTTTTGCTGGTTACCTGAAAAAAAAATCTTTAGTCTGCTTATGAGCTGAAAAAATTTCTAAGATTAATTCCAACTGGATTTGAAACTCCAAAACAATAAAAAATTTTATAAGTTCATATTAATTTATCGAAGGGTCAAATTAATTGATAAAATTAGAGTGGATGGATACATTTATAAAAGTAGAAAGTGAAAAATTCATCTTATAATTATCATTTTTTTCTATTTTTAAGTTTAATCGCTAATATAATTGGTAAAAATGTTTTTTTAAAAAAATGCTTTGTTTACGCTGAATAAATTTTTTTGTGAACTTTTAAATATTTAAGATCAGAAACAGCAAATCACAAGTCAATATAAAATTATTATGTATGTATATGTGTGTTTGAAGTGATTTTCAGAAAATCATGTTTTATAGCTTCAAAAAGTTTCTTTTCAAAAGTCACTGTGATCAAATAACTCATCTGACTCATCAGAAGAAGTACACCATTGCTTTATCCACCAATTCTATTATTATAATATTATTTTTCTTTTAAACCTACTTAATATGTATAAGGTGATATAAAAACTGACATTTTTTAAAATTAATGTTAGATGAGTCCAAATGCTTTATGTAAAATTATATAGAACATAATTATAAAAATTTAAACGTTATCTACAATATTATTCAAATTACCTTATAGATTGTAGTTGGAGGATTCTGAGAATCAGCATTATAATCATGAAGTAAGGACCTTATGTGACAAACCACTTTTAGAACATTACTTTGAACAAGAGCCCACTCTTCTTTTTCAAATAATCTATTTAAATAAAAACATTAAATATTTCAGCTACAGCATATATTTTAACTTTTACTGAAAATGTTTTTCTAAAAGAAAACACTTATGTAAAAATTCCAAATATTGAGTAAATAATATTCAGGGAGACTATAACTGTTATCTATGACATTATGAAGATACAATCAGAAGATAGTGTAAATGAATCTAATAAGGATATAAGATTCTAATTGAGCAGAATAGCCGTGGAAAATTTAATATCTTGGTGAGGTGATAGATGTGTATAAATTATAATAATTAAAATTTGCAAAGTTAAGGGAATTGTTTTTATTGATATGTATGGTGATGTTTAATAAAAGAACTTTATTTAGAAATAATACTTTACAATTGATTTATAGGGAAGATAGATAGTGACTAATAGTATTTTATATATATTTCACTATATTATAATACAAATTGAGTTTCAATTAAATATATTCTTGGGGGAGGGGAATGTAAAAACAATTAAAATTTATGATATATAAATAATAATAAAAAAGCAAGAATGAGAAAAACTGTTAATATGTGCATTAAGTAAACAGTTGTATGTTAAACACATATTGCTAATAATTGTTGATATACACCAAGAGTTTCAAACAAAAACTTGGGGTTCAACGACAGCAAAAATAGATCCCCTTACTACTGCTATTTGTTTGTTACTTCAAAATATCGATGATTCCAATAGGTGACCTAATTAAAAAGTAAAATAATTAAAAATAAAACACTTTTTTGATAAAAACACATTATATACCAATCTTGCGAACGAAAAAGTAAAATGTGTCATTAAAAGAGTCACATGTAAGAATGCATGAAAATACATGTAGCACAAACATGTCTGCGCATTGTTTTATTAAACATATCAAAGCGAGTGCAGACATGAAAAATCATTACATGTCCACACTTACAGTGGGATGAGACAATATTCGATATTAGCTGAATTTATCAGTTTAGTATGGCCATGCATTCACAAAACACTATAAATTGGTTCATTTGATGTGACATGTACTTATTTGTGATTTGAACTTTGAATATAATTATTTATTGAGGAGCAGTACCACAAAAAAGAAAATCAGAGAAACAGTTTATTTATTCGAGTTTGAACAAAAATCTTTTGTTTCAAGTAAGTATATACTTTATTGTTTTTTTTTTAATCACAGGGACTGTTATAATTGTTTGTTAATAAAAAAATTTATTTCTTATGATAATAATATGTCTGAATCAAAAAAAAAATGCAGACAGTACAGCTAGGATGATTTGAAGCTAGGATTTGTCCCGTCATTACCAATGTGTCTCATATGCAAAAAAAAGTCTTAGCAACGGCATGAAGATTTGAGAATGCAACTTACTAATTTAAAACCGGACATAAATTGTTGCCAGCTCACCAGGTGTACCAATCTCATTAAATTTAGTTTTCCAAGCTAATTTATTTGGTATTAAAATCTTTAATTGTTGTAATTTTGTTGATGTTGAATTCTGTCTGAATATGTTGATTTTTTCACTTCATTTTTATGTTTATTAAAGTGATTTCAATATTTGTACTTATTTTGAATTTACATATTTATTTCATAAATGTCAAAAATTAAAAAAACTCTGCAAATATTTTTTTGCTTTAATTTTTGTTAGTGCCGGTTTCGATATAAATGTTGCAAAAGATAATGCCATATAATGATTAAAATGAAAAGTTTGATATCTAGTGAAATATTTAATGTTGAGTACTGTACAAATTTATTAATTTGAGTAAATAAAGTAAATAACTAGGGGGTTGACAGTTTTAAAAGTTTTGTTAAAGAGGTCTGTGGCCAAAAAAGTTTGATAACTCTTGATATATACAAGCATCTGAGAAAGAAAAAAACATACTTAATATATATTGTTGGGAAGGAATATATAGGATAAGAAAGATATCAATAGAGATTTTAAAGAGGACTTTTGTAGAGATTATATAAAATGTTTGAATACTGTATATGTAATACAAGATAGAAAGAAGTGAAGAACGTGAATGACAAACTCTCTATACAATATTGCTATCCAGTACAAGTTATAGTAATCCAATGAATGCAAGAAGGTTTGTGCATAAAATCCCTATTTATTGCTTACTCATCCAATATCCCCAGATTAGATTCTAGTTTGTGGGTTTTTTCAGTGAGAACTCTTGATTTGAGAGCACTGGACCTAGATCAGCCACCTTTTACCTTTTTAGATAAGTATAAAGCTAAGAGTCTAAAATGAAAACATGTTTTCAATCCAAACTCATTCACTTGTTTAGTAATATAGATATGAACCCAGTTCAGTAACTATACATTTTGATATTGAAAAATAAGCATAGTTTACAAAACTGGAGTGAAATGTGAAGAAATTAAAAAATAAGATAAAAGAATATCAAACAGTGATAATATATATCATGGGAAATTTTAAAACAACATATAGATGAAAAGCGAATTGTATATATTCAAAGACTGAAAGAAGCAAAAAATAAAATGTAGAAATACTCAAAGAAGTTTTATAGAAAATTTACAAAACAAAATAGGAAAGAGGTGGAAAAAGGGGGAAATAAATTTTGGAAACATAACAGTAAAAAAAAAGAAAAGAAAATTAACTGAATATGGAAATGTATCAGAGAAGAATACTCTTACATTTCTGTATGAATCTTATATATAAAATCCATATTTTCTCTGTTGCCTAATTAGTGTATGAATGTTTGTCCAATGACATCACAACCACTGTTTATATGAAGAAAGTAATCCCACCATTAAATAAAAAATACTATGAAAAAAATCAGTATGAGTGCTCTTAACTGCAGAGATATAGTATGTATTTCATGGTTAAGGTTCCCATTCAGTTTCAGAAACAGCCACAAATGCTGATTCAATATTCGACATTAAGGTGATTTATGCTTTCATGGTCTGTCAATCCCCTAATATAGTTCAGATGATCAATATATTTAGTACTGATAACAAACTTTTATATATTAACAATGTTTAATAAAAAAAACATATTTACATTAAATCTTTAAAAAGAAAACTGTTAAAGCAACCAATTAAAAAAAATTACAAATATTACATTTAATAAAAAGAAATACAAAAATGACCAGCATTTGATTTGTAATTTGACATTAAGGTGCTCTGTGCTTTCATGGTCTGTCAACTTTTTAATATAGTTCAGATGAATGACATACTTACCAATTAATAAATGGTAACTTATTAATTCAGGGGGTGCTCCAGTAAATATATATTGAAGCTGTAAAGTTATCAA
Organism: Epiperipatus broadwayi; assembly: GCA_028023455.1. Lineage (NCBI taxonomy): Eukaryota > Metazoa > Onychophora > Udeonychophora > Euonychophora > Peripatidae > Epiperipatus > Epiperipatus broadwayi. The sequence goes on from JAQFVV010012417.1 coordinate 11,219,345, forward strand.
ATATAACAGATATATTCAAAAATGTAAATTTTAATTTAGTTTTATTAAAATTCAGAAATTTATTTATATAATAGTAAATGTTTTGTTTAATTTACATTAAATCTTAAAAAAAAATTGTGAGAGGAACCAATTAAAAAAAAATTATGGGCCTTTATACATGTCTGGTTCCGACATTATTAAATAGTATAATTATGAATAGAGCTAAAAAAAACTTACAATTGACTATCGAAAAAAAAATTTTTTTTTTATTAATAGGGTGCTCCAGTAAATATATATTTGAAGTCGTAAAGCTATCAAATACTTAAAAATGTAAATTTTAATTTAGCTTTATTAAAATTCGGAAATTTATTTACATAATATTAAAAACATTTTATTTATTTTACATTAAATCTTTAAAAAAATTGATAAAGCAACCAATTACACAGTAACAATAGTCTCCACCATTAAAAAAACATGTGCTTTTAATTACCAAGGTTAGTATATAAATTGTGAAGAAAATGTATTTACAGTACATAAATTCATGTTTGAAATGCGATATATAGTAAAGGGGAAAAAATGCTTTAGTACTGTATTTACATATAGTTTTTGCTAGCATGTAATTGAAGTTGAAACGTTGGCCTTTCAGGGTGGCTATATTTTTCACGTTTAATATATATTATTAAAATCTTTTGTTTAATTTGCATTAAATCTTAAAAAGTTTTGGCTAGCATATAATTGAAGTCAAAACAACAGTTTTCTGGCTGACTACATTTATCACGTTTAATATATTATATTAAAATATTTTGTTCAATTTACATTAAATCTCCAAAAAAAATTTGTTAACCAGGTGCAGTCTGATATGTGATAAAAATGCAAAAGAGAAGCAATAAGAATTTATTCAACAAGATATAGAAAGAGTTTTAAAATATAAATGAATATAGATAGATATGGAAAAAAAGAAAGCACAATGGAAAATTATAAAATATATAAGAATAGTAACTGAAATGGTGAAAAGAATGAGTGTAAAAAATAGAGAATATTTATTGGCATATTTAAAAAATTAAATGTGATAGAACAGGATATGCATAAAAGTTGATTTAAGATTATTCTTGTATGAATAAAGTCCAGAATATTTGGATCCTACTTGTATTAATATTCACAGGAATCTATAAATTATATGCATATATTAAAGATAGAGTTTAATCCCCAAAAAAATATTTAGAAGAAATGGAAAATGGTTTTAGAAAAGACAAAAGATATGGGATTAAGCATTTTTGTAATTCAGATAATAGAAATACTTTTGGATAAGAACTTTGTGGTAACTTTTCTAAATTTCATATAGAAAATTTACAATGAGGTAATACAAAAAAAGTTGTGGATTAAGATTATATATATATATAACTACAACCATTAAATGTCTATATTTTTAAATCATATAATAATAATTCAAACAAATATATTTAACACAGTATTCAAAATTAAATAATATATTCTTTACCAGAAGTACTTTCAATTGTTTCACTGACAATCTTTATCAACTGTTAATACAAACGTACAAAAAATAAAAACTTGCATTACCTATCATTGAATCTATTCAAATTTCCCAAAATTCTGTTGTCTTTATATTATCCGATTGTTTATTCATTAAACTACCTCTATTCCTAGATATCATCATTGCCTCTTTAATTTTGCGTTTTTCACTACACCTTTCAATTTTAATAATTTTTATATCTCTATTATTAAATTTAAAACCATAATTACATGTTTTATTATGATCAAATATAATTGATGGAGTATTCATATTTACTAAAGATATATTTTCTTTCTGTACACGTTTATATAATGTCTTTTGATCATTATATCGTTTTTGTAATGTACATTTGGATTCCCCTATATATTTTATTCCACAACCACATTCCAACATATATATAACAGAACTTAATTCAAACTTAGAAATCTTGGCTTTGGAGTTATTTATTATATCATTTATATTATTTGAAGAGAAAAAAGAAATTCTACACAAACCACTATAAAGTTTATTAATTAATTTAGCTTGTTGATTAGATATAAAAGGAATAGAAATCCATTTATCACTTTTTAATTTACTTAATATTTTCTTATTATTACTTTTATTTTGATTATATTTTGTAATTGTATTATAAATAATATTCCTTCCATAACCAACATTCAACATATCAGTAATATATACATTAATATTTTCAATTTTATCACTAATATATTTGCACAAATAATCATTTCTAAATAAAAATGCTTTCAAACCAGCTAATTTATGACTCATATGAACTTTAGAATAATATGGAATATAACCCCTAATTTCCACAGGCTTTAAAATTATATTATAATCAAACACATTATTATTTCTTTTAATAAATATATCTAAAAACTTTATAGAATTTTCCTTCTCTTCATTTAACACCCATTTTACATTATTAATCATATTTAACTCATTAAACAAATTAACTATTATTTCATTATGTGCACATATAAATACATCATCAACATATCTACAATATACTTTAATTCCTTTATATTTTATCTGAGACAATATCTTAACCTCATAATTAGAAATAAAAAAATTACAAATCTGTGATACCACCGGAAGACCCATTGGCCAACCAAAATTCATTTTATAAAAGCAATCATTAAACCTAACACATATATTATCATTCACAAATCTTAATATTTTAACAATAAAATTCTTAATATTATTATCTATAGATTTTAAAAACAAAGCTCTTTCAATAATCTCTATTGATTCCATATGATTAATTGAACCATACATTTCAGATATATCAAGTGTACACATAACATCATTATTATCAATTTTTATATTTTTAATCCTATTAATAAAATCAAATGATGATAAAATCGTATAATCTCCAAATCCAAGCACATCTTGAAAAAATAATGCAAGATGTGCTTGGATTTGGAGATTATACGATTTCATCATCATTTGATTTTATTAATAGGATTAAAAATATAAAAATTGATAATAATGATGTTATGTGTACACTTGATATATCTGAAATGTATGGTTCAATTAATCGTATGGAATCAATAGAGATTATTGAAAGAGCTTTGTTTTTAAAATCTATAGATAATAATATTAAGAATTTTATTGTTAAAATATTAAGATTTGTGAATGATAATATATATGTTAGGTTTAATGATTGCTTTTATAAAATGAATTTTGGTTGGCCAATGGGTCTTCCGGTGGTATCACAGATTTGTAATTTTTTTATTTCTAATTATGAGGTTAAGATATTGTCTCAGATAAAATATAAAGGAATTAAAGTATATTGTAGATATGTTGATGATGTATTTATATGTGCACATAATGAAATAATAGTTAATTTGTTTAATGAGTTAAATATGATTAATAATGTAAAATGGGTGTTAAATGAAGAGAAGGAAGATTCTATAAAGTTTTTAGATATATTTATTAAAAGAAATAATAATGTGTTTGATTATAATATGATTTTAAAGCCTGTGGAAATTAGGGGTTATATTCCATATAATTCTAAAGTTCATATGAGTCATAAATTAGCTGGTTTGAAGTCATTTTTATTTAGAAATGATTATTTGTGCAAATATATTAGTGATAAAATTGAAAATATTAATGTATATATTACTGATATGTTGAATGTTGGTTATGGAAGGAATATTATTTATAATACAATTACAAAATATAATCAAAATAAAAGTAATAATAAGAAAATATTAAGTAAATTAAAAAGTGATAAATGGATTTCTATTCCTTTTATATCTAATCAACAAGCTAAATTAATTAATAAACTTTATAGTGGTTTGTGTAGAATTTCTTTTTTCTCTTCAAATAATATAAATGATATGATAAATAACCCCAAAGCCAAGATTTCTAAGTTTGAATTAAGTTCTGTTATATATATGTTGGAATGTGGTTGTGGAATAAAATATATAGGGGAATCCAAATGTACATTACAAAAACGATATAATGATCATAAGATATTATATAAACGTGTACAGAAAGAAAATATATCTTCAGTAAATATGAATACTCCATCAATTATATTTGATCATAATAAAACATGTAATTATGGTTTTAAATTTAATAATAGAGATATAAAAATTATTCAAATTGAAAGGTGTAGTGAAAAACGTAAAATTAAAGAAACAATGATGATATCTAAGAATAGAGGTGGTTTAATGAATAAACAATCGGCTAATATAAAGACAACAGAATTTTGGGAAATTTGAATAGATTCAATGATGGGTAATGCAAGATTTTATTTTTTGTACGTTCGTATTAACAGTTGATAAAGATTGTCAGTGAAACAATTGAAAGTACTTCTGGTAAAGAATATATTATTTAATTTTGAATACTGTGTTAAATATATTTGTTTGAATTATTATATATATATATCATCAATTCTTATCAATTATAAGATTTAAAGTCAATGAAGTGATAATGAAGTAAATTTAAAACAGAGACGTTCTTTGTTTATATTGTTGCTTGGTAGTTTATATAAATTTATGGATTCCAGAAAAATAATATATATTGAAAGGATTAGTTTTGCAGATGAGATTATTCTTTCTTTATAGATGTTAAACATATTCATATTTTCTTAGTGCATGAAGTTTCAAAAAAAAAAAGTTAATAAAGATATGATATAAAATTATGAGTTAGCAATGAATGAGATATAAACATTGGGAGAGATGGACAAAGAAGTTGTAAAAAATATATTTTTAAAAAAATAATAAATTGAGAAAATGAGGGGAGTGGGGGATAGACAATAAAATAACTATAGTTCATTTCAACAAAAAAATTTTATTAATAAAATAACTATAGTTAAGAAATATATAATACTTTCTTTCAACAGATATGAAAGATATCAAATTTTAGGAAAAGAAAGTGATGTTTTAGAATTAAAGTATGTATATAAATATTCTATTTGCATCTCTTAATTAATTGATACATTTTAATTTAATACAATTTAATTCACTTTTTCGATAATATATTTATTTTTATGTATCTTAATAGTTTTGATTGATTTGAAGTTTTCATTATAGAAAACTTTCTTTCCCAAGATAATTATTACTTAAGTATCTTGATAAAAGAATTTTTCTCTGATTAAGACACAAACCAGTCAAAACTGTCAGAATATGTAAAAACAAAAATATTATTAAAAAGAAAATTAAATTACTATATTAACTTAAAATATGTAATGAAGTTTTATATTTGTTAAGAGATTTTAAAATTACAAAATATACATTGGGAGTAAATATGTGAATGGTTCTGAAGTATATTCACAGTTTTTATATGATAAAGATGAAGAGTAAATTAACATTTTTGATATAGTGAAATTTATTAATGTAAAATTATAAATAAAAAAATTGAATGACTGTTAAAAAGAGAAACATGAGGTATTAAAAGACTGATAAAATTCACTACATTATTGCTAGTGGCTTTTTTTCTATCTATATTTTTTTTCAAAAAAAAAGGATATTGAGAATAAATAAAACTTTGGAAAGATTATAAAAAATTTAAATACATAATTAATGATATACTATATTTAAGAGTACATATGTGATAATAGATAAATGCTAGAGTAAAAATTCTTACAAACCAAAAAGATGTGATGAATAAAGTAATATACTAAATGGACAATATAAGCCATGTAAACATTTTAGAATGTGTGATTCTAAAAAGAAAATATCCATTGAAAGAAATTAAAGAATTTTAATAAAGGTAGTACAACTTAAGAAATTATGAACTGAGAATGGAAAATATATAGTAAAAAGTGTTAAAAATCATAAACCTCGCACTATTGTGTAGATTAAATGTAAATAAATTATGTGATGCAAATTTTTGTTATATAACAGCTTTAATAAACATCAAAATAAATATTATTATACAATTACAGAAAACATTTATTGTTAATATAATCCAACTTTATTGTATTTTCATTTCAATGTTTCTATGTCCATTTCATCTAGATTTTTCTCAAAAAAAGAATTAATAACATAGTCTTTTTTATTCCTACAAATTCCATACATTTATGCTCTCTTTCATTTTTGATTCTGCAACCAAATTTATTCTAATAATTTTATCTTTGAAACATTTTCCAATTCTAGCTTTAAAATTTTCCATGACAATTTAAAAAATATTGTTTTTAGTCTATCAAGAGCTTTCAATACATTGATATAAAAATCCACTCTCTTATCAGAACAAAAATTTGTGGAAAATAAGCCTGAATTACCTCCATTTGGCAATCTTACATTAAGTTGAATAAATTAATCTTCTATTCTTAGTACTTTATTTAAAAACTTTCTAGAACTAATGAACCATAAATTATATTGTATCTCTAAGTGATGAATTTGTATTAAGTGAATGGCAAACAATAAACAAATATTATAACTTGTTTCTAATGTCCTATTCCCAATAAATTCCACATGCTTTCAAACAAAAAACTTAGTACTCATCACAAATAAAACATAAAAATATTATTGAGCCACTTATGAAAAATTCTAAAATGTTATACTCATAATCTGAAGCAGTTAAAAATTAATCCAAAAAACATATCCAATAAGCATAATGATAATAGTTTCATTATTGGTCAGAACTGAAGACCATCTGTTAGACATATATTACCTAAGATCAATTTAGTTTTGTCATTATATGTAATAATATAATACCATTAAAACATGACATGAACATCTCCTATGCTTACATAAGTTGTTAAAACAGTAGCAAGCTCCCCATGCAACTTTAGCAATTAATGGATGCAAGAAGATTTGTATATAAAATCTCTATCGAGTACCTACTCATGTAATATATCCACACTAGTGTCTAGCTTGTGGCATACTTGATGGCATGGTAAGTTTGCTACTGTTTTAATAATATACTATATTAATAAACTAGTCAATAAGTCTATTGTTACAATTACAAGTTAAGATGAAAGCTTATTCATATATCCTAATTCATATATATATATGTAATTCATATATATATAGTTATGATATTTCATATATGTATGTGGGTGCTTGATAAGATTATTAAACCACGATATATGGCATTTGATCATTATGCTATCAAATTTATTATTTTAAGGTTAGGATGTACTTATAATTGATTAACTATAATAACTATCAGTGAAATGTAGTAAATTAAAAGCAATATTAATACTGCATAATCAGAAAAAATATTAAAAGCATTAAATAAATGCAACCCTAATGTATTTTCGGTGCTGAGAAAACTCTTGCCAAAGGCAATTATTATGTCAAAATAACAAAGGTTTATTGTTTAGAATGTAATCATTGAGAGACAAAGGTGCTTAGCATCAAAAATGCATTAAATTGTACTTAATATTTTCAATGTTTTCTCTGAATATATGATATTAATATTACATTTAATTTATTACAAATTATTAATAGATAGAGTAGATATATATTCGTAGAATATAAGTGTAGATGATTAATATTGAGACTGGGATTAGAAGCCATGTTGGGATTCAAAAAGAATTGTTATTTTTTCTTCAGACAACTAACTTATAATCAATCCTGGTAATAAACTAATATAAATAAATAAATTGGTATCTAATGTTTTTAACTATTTTTAGATAGAGTAAAACAAGGAAAAACAACTGCTACAGGTTTCACTATTTAACAGTTGGAAATCCTGATAAATCATGGCTTTTTCGTACATTTTGAGAGAAATCGGTTATTGGCGATGTCATTGCCCTGCAGTTAAGTATTTAAACGGCTGTTTTATCTTTTAAAACAATTAGGACAATTGAAGAAATATAAGTAATTCTTCTTAGCTGGGACCTGTTTGTGTTCATATCAGTATTTGCATTACTAACATTTCTATTTTTTTTTTTGACATACATACACAAATATGTTTTAAAATTGTAAAAGTGTGTGCATTTCTTAACTGAATAATATTTCTCTCCCCTTTTAATTATTTATATGTAATGATTAAAATAAGTCTGTGCATATATATATTAAGGTTTATTATTTCACATGTGAAACATATTTTTTAAACATATATATATATTTACAGTTAATTATTACAAAAAGGAAAGAAAACACCAATTATTTAAAATTTTCTTATTATTGTATTATAACAATTGTAAAGCAGATTCTAAAATAACACACCCATAAACATTTTTGAGCAAAGTACGATTTTAAAAATCAAAGAAAAATATGAAGATGGTGATACCTGCAACCTCCCCCACCCGTTTTATTTTTGCTATTTACACAGTTTCGCGTAGCTTTTAAAATCAGAAATACGATTAACAAAAATGTTAATATTCGATCATTTGTTTGAACACCTGTACAAATATATTTAGTCGCAGGTGTGAGTTGTGAATTTTTTTTTTTGCTACGCTACTCAGCAAAAAGAGATGTGACTTTAACACTAATATATATATAGTTGAGGATGTGAGTTCATTATATTTACCCAGAAAATTAAAATGTAATATTAATATCATTTACTTTAATACTTTTACAATATTTCATATAATTACAACCCACTATTGACGATTACAATTATATGAAGCATTGTAAAATTAATAAAGAAAGTAAATGATATTAATATTATATGGGTTTGGCAATGCAATAAGAACGATAAAGTTATAATATTACAAATTAAAATGTGATATATTAAGCGTACATAATTTATTAGTAACATATATACAGTATATATAAAGAAAAATTGCCAATGCATCATTAAATCCATCTGAAGGTTGTAACAAAAATTTAGACTTGGCGAAAATATCCACTTGAATTCCAAATAGCAAGAAAAAAGATAACGTGATAGTAATAACTTAGATTTTTTTTTTTATATAATCGTTAACTTAAATTTTTATACATGAATCTACAAATAATTGTCATTACTATTATAATATATATATATATTATTAGGTTCCGTTATATTAGCAATGACTCCTAGCAGTCATTTCGATAAAAGTTTTCTACAATGACATATCATCCGTTTGGTTTTCCAGGCTACTCAAAAGTGCATCCATTATTTGATAAATGGAGTCCATCAATTTCATTATTGAACACCATCTTATGCAACATTAACTTTTCCAAGCAATGCAAATATTTTTAGATATCTCATAAAACAATCAAAATAGGACAATTTCAATTTGTGATTGAAAAGAGAGTAAAGATCTAATGTGTTTGAGTATCCATTTATTTTATTTTTCTTACTATTCATGTAATCCCCAAAAGCTTTTTGCAATTATGCAATTAGAAAAAATAACCACTTTTCATATCACTATTTTTCAATATCAGACAGTTACATTCACAGGCAGTAACAGGAAACATCATAGCTTGTTACCATTTCTTACATCTAAAAATCTTACCAAAATTCTTCATTGCAATTCTGCCTGATGTCTATCTATATCAAATCTTTTGACTATTGAATTTGTTTTTGTTGAAAAATACTCTAATAATGCAACCACTTCTATTTAAATCTATATAGTAGTCAGGTGTTAACTCTGCAGTCATAATTTTTATCCTCTTCTTATTTAACTTTAATTCATATTTTCACTTTGCTCTTTAATTTTCTATTTTCAATTATAAATGTGGTCCCACCAACTCACTTTTTAGTTATATTTCTGTCACAACTTAAATTCACATTTGTCTATATCCAATGTGTCATTCTTCAATGCACATTTGTTGACCAAATTAATTAAATGGGATGACAATCAACACCGCTATTGACTTCCTTTGCTAATGCAAACATTTTCACCTTGGCAATTTCACATGCAACTTCTAATTTTCATAAGAACAATAAAATGTTCTGGTATTTTATTTTTCAAAGAACATTCTATGATTTAGCATGCTCAATTGAATTAAACACTTTGGTGCAATTAGTAAATACCTAAAACATACATTGTAATAATGTATTTTTATTCTTCCATCTTACTCAAAACCAGTTTGTGCATCTAGAAGTTCTCTTACAATGTAAGACACTAACTATGTTGTATGATTTTCATAATTAACTAGTAGGTGATTTAAGAAATATCATATCATGACTTGCACATCTTGCCAAGACTTCTTTGGCATAGGAATATAAATTCATTTCTTCCAATTTATTTTCCAGAGATATTAATATATATATAAGTTCACTAGATAGAGATTACCACTAGCTCCAAATAAGCTTTAATTATAGGTGCCAACAGAGAAAGAATTCAAAATCTCTATCATACTATCCTCATCTCCAGACCAATTGGTTTCGAACTTAATGGCTCACTTCAGTGAAGAGTTAGGATTTCAAAAACTAGATCTAAAATTTTAACTCAGAACACTTATTTAATACATTACTATCAGTTTGAAAACTGTAATTTTTCAGAAATGTAAATTTCTTCAAATCTAGCTTTACAAAGCAGATAGCTATATTGGTCTGAACTCAGTTCAGTTTCACCATATATTAATAGCTAAAGAAATATTACATTGCAAAAGCCTTCAAGGGTATACTTATAATAATTAATATAACAAGCTTGAATTATAATTAAAGCTTGTTTGGAGCTAGAGGTAAGCTCCATCTAGTGAACATTTTAGCACAAGCTTAAAGACAAGTTGTACAATTTGTGACTTGTTTTATTAATTATTATAAGTGTACCCTTGAAAGCTTTTGTGATGTAATATTGCTTTAGCTATTAATATATGGTGAAACTGAACTGAGTTCAGACCCATATAGCTATCTGGTTTGTAAAGCTAGATTTGAAGAAATTTACGTTTCTGAAAAATTTGAGTTTTCAAACCGATAGTAACATATTAAATAGTTGCTCTGAGTTGGAGTTTTAGATCTAGTTTCTGCAATCCTAACTCTTCACTGAGGTGAGCCATTAAGCTCAAAACCAATTGGTCTGGAGATGAGGATAGTATGATAGAGATTTTGAATTCTCTCTCTGTTGGTACTTATAATAAAAACTTGTTTGGAGCTAGTGTAAGCTCCATCTAGCGAACATTTTAGCACAAGTTTAAAGGGAAGTTGTATAATTTGTGACTTGTTTTATTAATTATCATATATATATATGTGTATGGAAATATTAAATGGGTGGAATAATCCATTTAAATCAACTTGTCCCAGGCCAAGAGTCAAAGTAAACTGCCAGATTGATGCATGACTCTTGGCCTAGGGTAGTTGTTCTAAGTTAAGTGTTTTCTAATTAAGTTGATTTAAATGGATTACTTCATGCATTAAACATTTTCATCTAAGCATTTATTAAAAATATTATATTACATATATACATATATAATATTTAAATACATGTATATTATCTATACTAAACAAGGTAATTATAAGGGACTTGAATTTAGACTGTCAAGCTACCCACAGCTATCCAGGCCATCTTATACAACTAATACTCAAGGCTACATATATGTGAAAAAGATCAATGAATACCAATATACATATTTCATGCTGAACCAGCATTCATCAATTGATCCAAATCACCATCTCCCACATACATATAATCACTGCTCAGTTTATATTAAGATAGCAAATCTTCAAACTTTAATGGACAATTCAATCTTATCCACTTTCCAACTCTTCGGCCATCCATATCATTAAAAATCTGAAGATGAAATGTTCAAAGCCCTTATTGATGCCAATAATATTGTCATACCCATGGTGACCTTAAATCAATCTGACCTTCACACATAGGACTTTAATATATCCATTTAATTATACAGAAGATGGATAGGCAGAATACAGGCTGAATATGTACTACACAATGTAATAAGGGATTTGAACTCAGACTTTCAAACTTCTCACAACTATCCAACCTATCTTATACAATTGATACACATGACTACATACATGTGAAAAAAATCAATGATCTCCAATATATGTATTTCATGCTGAACCAGCATTCATCAATTGGTCCAAATCACTATCTCCCACACATATAATCACTGCTTAGTATATATTAAGACAGGAAATCTTCAAATTTTCATGGACAAGCTTTAATCTTCTCCACCCTCCAACTCTTCAGACATCCATATTATTGCAAATCTGAGACTGAAATGTTCAAAACTTTTGTTGATGCCAATATTATTGTCATATCCATGTTGATCTTAAGTCAATCTGATCCATCACCCATAGGACCTTAATATGTCCATTTAATTATACAGAAGAGGAATGGCAGAATACAGGCTGAATATGACTTAAGATATACATGGATATGACAATAACCTTGGCATCAACAAGGGCTTTGAACATTTCATCCTCAGATTATTAATTCACAATGATTTACAAATGAATATAATGTCTAGGAGACTTGAAGTTGAATGTTTCACTGCATTGAAAGAGATGTTGTTTATAATTGTGTTTGATTTTAGTTTTGCTTAATATTACTTATCAAGATCAGAGCTATCATAATATTTTATATTTGCTTTGATAGTTTGATAAAGAGGCTGGCACATCGCGTAATCATCTCAATATTTAAATATAATTGTAAAACGCGTAACGGTATTAATGAGTAATTATATATTGTAAATGATGGATGAAGTAATTATAGGAAAAGAAAAAAAAGTATAACCTAGGTTCCAGGTAGAATATATGATAAACAGATTGAGAACTGATTTGTAGAAAAACTTTGATACAGAGGTAGTTAATACTTAAAAAAAAAAAAAAGAAGAAATTATTATAAACTGCTCATGCAGCAAAAGATCATGGTTTTCTAAATTTAAATATTAAGATCACATAAGTGCTAGTGAATGAATGAATACATCACAAAAATAAATATAAACTTTAATTAAATTAAAAATATAAATATTAAATAAAATGTTAAATTTAGGGAGCGAGATAATTTTGATAAACTAAATTACAGTATTTAAAATACTTTCACGTTTTCTTTTTTCAGCTCTAACGGAGAGTTTTAATTACGACAGGCATAAATAATAATAAAAAATCTCATTAATATTTAAAATACTGTAATTAAACTTTTGTAATTTTGCAATTCTGCTTCAATTTTAAACAATTATATTATTCTTATTTCATTCTGTTCTTTTTCTTACACTTGTATGAATTTATCATAGTAGCACAATTTAAAACTGCTATTATGTCGGTCAATAAACATTTGCCTTGGTACATCAATTCTTTGAATGAATAACAGATTGCTTCCATTTATCAGAGCTGGCTTCTATTATACAAAATCACTATTATAATAATTGATAGAAAATTATGCTTTTTTAAAGAATAATTCGTTGGTAAATTCCTGTAAAAATTTAATGCAACTTTTAATTTCTTTAAAATGGTTTGAATATATTATTGCGAAACTAATATCCAGGTCAGTTTAGAGAATTTCTGAAGAAGGCATTTGCATTTGATTCAAACGTAGTTTTCTTTAGTTATTCTACTCTGTCACAGCAGTACAGCTGGATTCTAATCCTTCAATAGGACTGAAATTAGTCTACTATTTACTGCTCATCTCACTCTGTACTTTACAGTAACTTTGTTTCTGCTGCTATTTTTATCAGTCTGACTACTGGCGTTGTTCTCTCAATACACTATTTCTTCATTTATAGATTTAGTCTGGTATTCAATTCTTTGGGTTTTAAAAAATGTAAAAATTCTTTAAATAAGCAATAACCTATTAGCAGTTTTTTTTTCTTTTTGCTGTTCACTTAATTATTCTATTTCAATAAATTATAAGGTTTAAAATAAAAAAGTAAAAAAATCAATCTAATTGCATCTCAAAGTTAACAACGTTTGTACACAAATTTATATTATGTATAAAATTTAAAAATAAATGTAATTAAAGTAAAAAAAAAGTCAAAATTTTCTTTCAACAGATATAATAAAGTTATTTTATATCTAATAAAAGACAAAATCCATAAGATTTAAATAAAAAATTAAATAAGTTTTTTTGTAGATAGCACAACTTTTTATATTTTACATTATTTCTGTTATCATGGTGTGGGAATTAATTGTGTCAATATATTTATAAACATTAAAAAGAAATCCATCTCACAGCTTTTCCTTAGGTAGTTAATATATATTAAATTAATTTTATTAGCCATTAAGAACATGTTTAACATTGTAATCATCATGGATAAACTAATAAAATTATTATGCTGAATGGTTTATTAAGTCATCACTAAATTTTGGTCTTAATGAATTTTACTATTGTAACCAGATGTACCTGGCTTTGTAAAGGCCCTTGTTTTTTTAAATTAATTGTTCTAACAATTTTTTTTAAAGATTTAATCAATAATATTTAAACAGCATTAAACTGTTGCACATGCGCTTTGGATTTTAAATATAAAATGAATGAATAATAACACTTCAACCATATGATAGTCTTTGGAAAAGATACACAATGGCCATCTATCTTTTCGAACCCAAATGCTTTTGTATGGGTGAATCTTAAGTGTTTGAAAGTGAAAGCGTGAAGATATTAAATAATCACTTGCATTTGGGTTCGAAAAGATAAATGGCCATTCTATCTTTTCCAAAGACTTTATCATGTGGTTGAAGATGTTAGTATTCATTCATTTTATATTTAAAATCCAAAGCGCATGTGCAACAGTTTAATGCTGTTTAAATATTATTGTTTATAAAAACATCACGCTATATAAAATAATTGACTTAAAGATTTAATGTAATTTAAACAAAAAAATTTAAAATGAGAATTGTATACCGATCTGAAAGACAGCCATTTTGACTTCAATTTTACGCTAACCAAAAATAAATGTAAATACGTATTATAACATCTATTTTTTTCCTCTCACTAAATATCACATTTCAATCACAAATTTATTTTCTTCATAATTTAAATACTATATCTCTGTAGTGAAAAGCACATGTACAGATTTTTTTCTGAGCATTTTTTATTAATGGCAAAATTACTTTGAATTACTTCCTTCGCATAAATGTAATAATAAGCTAATCAAAACTAGATGTAAATACAGTACTATAACATCTATTTTTTTTCTCTCACTAAATATCACATTTCAAACATAAATTTGTATACTGTAATCACATTTTCTTCTGATTTAAATAGTATATGCCTATAGTTAAAAGCATATGTACTGATTTTTTTTCCAAGTGGAATTACTTCCTTCACATAAATGTAGTGTTTGCGAATTTGACATTGGACAAAACATTCATACATTCACCAATCAGACAACAGAGAAAATACAGATTTTATATACAAGATAAAATAAACAAAATACTGTAATCAAATGGCTTTATTAGTTGGGAGTTCATAAAAAGTTTGGTGGTCAAAAGTGACAAAGCTGGATCACAATTCATAAATCTTGAGCTCCAAAATCTGCAATTCTATCATTCATTGCATCAAAAATAACACAGGCAATTTTACTATTAATAATCAATCAGGTGTAAAATAAAAAAATCCATAAAAAGAAAATCAGAATTTAAAAAATATAAAATGTCTGAATTAAAAGAAGAAAGTGCTAGAAAATTGTTTATATTTTTTCTTTTCAAAATTTAAAATTATTTAATGTCTTAGATAATTGCTTTAAAAATTTAAACAAATTCCTTAATAAATTTGAGAATGTGCAAATAAATAATTATTGAAGTATGAAGAAAAGACTAAATTTTATAATAAGAATAAAAAGAAAATTTACTTGAATAATAAATGATCAGTCAATTACCTTTTTGGTTTAAAATTAAGAACAAAGTTTTTAGGACTGAGAAAAAAAAATTTTGTGTCTAAGCTGTTGTGTTAAAAGCAGGAGGGTATTAGAGACATCTGCTGATATAAAGCCAAACTATAATAAAACAAGAAAGTATAACAAAAATAAATATTAAATTCTTATTTTTTTCTGCAGGTAGTAATTTTATAGTTTAGGAATTACTCTTTTTTTTATATTTTGCTTCCATCCCTAAGTCAATAGTAACAAAAATATTGGCTAGTTTAAGTGCTGAGAATAATAAGTAAATCTTACAGAAGCATACAAGGTTGAATGTTCTTCTGAGTTACTTATTTTCTCTATGTAATCCAGATTCCAGTTTTTATATATGATTAATATTTACTAAGGCAATAAACCTAAAGCATGTGCAGTTGAAAATGTGAAGATAGGGACCTCTACAGGTCTTAACCACAAATGAAAAAATAATGAACTCCCACAAATGCTTGTCTGAATAATCACTATTTGCCTTAATCTGAACATTCCAATTTTTAAACAAAAAGTTCAGCAGAAACACAATTTTTTGCAAATTGCTACAATGAAAACCTGTTAATTAGAATGAAAAAAAATCTACAGGGAATCTTCAACACAAGTTTTTTGCTGTGACTTTTAAAAATGGTATTTTAGTATTAAACCTGCTGTGATGAAATTCGACCTTTGTACTGCTGTGATATTTCACAGCAAAGTACAAAAAAAAATTAATCAAGAATTAACTGGATTACATGTAGAAACTGTATAAACATTTGGATTAATGTCATAAATAAAGATATCAAATGCACAAATCAATAGATCTAAGTAAATAGTTTCATTTTTTTATCATTATTATTCTACTATTTAAAAAATATGTAACTAGTTAATTCTGTTCTTTATAAAATGAGTTTAATTCTGGTTGTTTTGTATATATTTTTAATTATATGTTTACTAACTAAAAATAATGCTTTCATTATTTTTTACTAATAAATATGTATAAACATACTAAGGAGTATATACATATCATGTATATAGGAATCTGTGCTCACACGTGAATTAATCTTTAATGAAACCAAAAAGGAAGTGCTGTGTGTAGCAAGTAAATTGTTGAAAAAGGCAGAATTGAGTTGGTAAGCTAATAACTTAATTTAAATAACATTTGAGAATATTTACAAATATACATAGTCTATTTAAGGCACATAAAAATAATAAAAGATCACGGTAACCTGCACATAATAAACTCTGGTCTTGCTTTTTGATTTACAAAGACAGGAGTCTTTGAATTACATAAATAAATCCTAGATATGATATAGAATAAAATATCTTTATATAACAACATGATAATATATGACAATAGCTGTAATATAATCGTATAATCATAACATAAAAAAATTATTTTCAGCATTTTTTAATTTTTGCCCCTTTCAATATGTCTTGGTTAACTACAAAAAAACAACAACCTGTATTGCATACATATCTAGGATTTATTTTTAATTTGCAAAAGCAACATAAAGAATTTAGTTCCTTGGATTTTAGATGTTCAAATTATATAAATTAGTAGAACCCATGTAGCAGATTCTGGGAGGTTATATACCCCTCACGGCTTCTAGAGTCTTTTATAAACTTACTAAATATGGAGTTTTTTTTACATACCTTACCATATCTGAAATTTTTACATACACATGGTACCTCACCATATATGACATTTTTTACAGTACTCTGATGTTATAATGCCAAGTAGGTAACTCTATGACATAACAACATCACTACACATACCTAGAGTATTATATACAATTATTTTATACAATCATTACACATAATTATTGTACAAAGTTATTAATTTTTATTCTACACAATTATTATATGTCTTTTTTAAATATTATTGCACACACATATATATTTCTTGCTTGATCTTGATCACTGCATTCCTTCCCCACTCCAGAAGTACAGTTCCTCACCTAACATAATCTTTGAGATGAACAGGAGAATTCCTGGATCTTGTTGGATGCTGGTAGTCTTTGCTGTGCCTCAATGGTAATTTCTTTATAGCTACCTCATTTTCAGGGTTGTCAGTTGTTTTCTTATAAATTTCACATTCTTGCTTATTACAATCATGAGCTTTGTGATTGATTTTTCCACATCCGAAACATTTTATTCATTTGTCTGTTTTAGATTCAGCTCCTGACATTTTATAAATTGTAGCTTGAAGTAGTTCTGGTCTTATGAAACTTCTGAACTCTCTCACTTGGTCGAATAATAGTTTGTGCGAATAATAGTTTGTGAGCTATCCCACATCTGATTGTATCTTTGTAGGATGTCTTTTACTGCTAATAATATTAGCCTAAACTGATCATCTATTAACCTATATAATAATTGCTCAAGGAGAACTTCCTCTATGTATTTGTCATAAAGACAGGCCCATGTCATAATCTTTTATTTTTCCATTTTTCTCTTGCATACTTCCCCTAATATATAATCGAGCAATGAACTTGGATGGCTGGGAATTGAAATAATCATTTAACTTTGTTACAAGCTTGTCATATTTCCGTGTCTCTGACAAAATGAGTTCACAGTTTGTTGACTATCTCAATTACCCTTTGGCCTATGAAGCAAAGTAAAGACCTACTTTTATAATATTATTGGTAAAATATAAAATGCGCTAATATGCACAAGCACACAAAGCTGAAGATAAATAAATAAATATAAATATATATATTAAAATAATATATATATATTTTTTCCATTCTTTATTTGTCTTCAGCTTTGGATGCTTGTGCATGTTAGCACATTTTATATTTTGCATTTTAGAACAATTAGCCATAAAGTTTAAACTGTTTGCTCATTTCAATATTATTGGTAATATTATTTAGTGTAAAGTACTTTTTATGCTCTGAACATATAATGCTCAATCACTCAGACTATCTACATTGAATTTACATGTATTGACTTGTGATATACCCACTATTTTCTCTGTTAGTTCAAATCCAATTATGGCTGCCCCAGTTTGCTATTCAGGAAATTACTTATGATTCAAATCCTATGATGACTCTGTCAACTTCTGTGTCTCATGAGCAGCTAGTAAATAATTGATGAAGGCAGAATTGAGATAATAATTTAATTTAAATAATATATGAGAATATTTACAAGTATACATAGCCTATTTAAGGCACATCAAAATAATAAAAGGTCATGGTGACCCGCAAATAATAAACCATAGTCCTGCTTTTTGATTTACAAAGGCAGGAATCTCTGAATTACATAAATACCACAACCATACCTTTCAAGACTTCTGGAATCTTTTATAAACTTGTCACATGTGGTGCTTTTTTTACATATCTTACCATATATGGAGTTTTTTTACATATCTCAACATATATAATGTTTTTTATAGTTCTCCGATCTTATAAGGCCAGGTATGTAACTCTGCGACTTAACAACATTACTATACATTGATAATTACATATACCAAAGTATTATTTCACACAATCATACATAATTATTGTACAAAGTTATTATTTTTATTCTACACGATTATTATATGTCTTTTTTATATATTTATTGTTGCACACACATATATATTTCTTGCTTGACCTTGAAGACTGCAGGAAGTAATTTACATAGATTTACACGGTAATTGACATTTATTATCTGTGTATTATTGATTAAATTATTATTGTTAAAAATTAGTTTTGTTTAAATTATATCTGTTAACTTTATTTTTCAGGTGAAATCTTTACTATTGTATAGGTGACATATTTATAGGTTAATAGTTAAGTGATTATTTGTTCCATGTTTTCATGCATTCTGCTGAGTTTTTGTCATGACAACAATAGCAGCACAGATAACTAAACTAGTGTATTTCCCTAGGGACTTGGTCAATCTGAATTCATAATACTGCCAGTATATAAATAAAAACTAATTCCAGAAAAAGAAATTTAAGGAAAATATCCTGGTATGAGATTATCTTCTATTGTGGAACACATTATCTGATATCTAGTTTGAAGCACTAAATTGAGCATAATCATCATCACCACAGATGAAGCAACATTTTATTTAAATAATCATAGCAATTATTTGGTCCAATATATAAATTGTTTTATTGACCATCCTCTTTGGTACAATAATGTGTAATTGCACATGTTTATTAATATAATCATTCTCATTCCATCACATAACTGGTATTGCAAATATATATCTAAATATATAGAGAGGTATCTGTTGACTAATGATCTTCTGACCTCTCTATTATATATTGTTTTATCCTTAGCAGACCCATTTAACATGTGTAAATGATATTTCAAAATTAGGCTATTACATGTAAGAATGATTAAAATGTTGATTTTTCTCTCTAGGAAATTTTTAGAAATTTGTGGCTACTTCAATTTCAATGAAATATTCTTTGTATCTGAGGATTTATCTAACTTGCTATGTGTCAGCTATAAAGAATGAAACTCACTTATATATAACCAACTTATTGAATCTTTCAACTTTAATTTTCTGTTTTGCTACTATTTTGATACTACATATTAAGACTTGCTTATCCTGAAGTAAGACACATAATTAACTTCTCATTGTCTTCTAATTTTATTCTTCTAACTTTATCTTCAAATGTTTCATTATAACTAAAGTAACTACCACCTAATGCCTTTTTCTTAATATAATATTATCAATCATATATATAATTTATTAATATAACATGTATATGAAATTCCTTTGTTTAATGAAACTACTAATTAATTCTATTTCATACATAGGTAAATTTTGATAATTTTAATAAAATATTATTAAAAGAATTAATTTTTAGAACTATAAATATGGCTGAAAAGAGTTGAATTTTATAAAATTGCAACTATCTGTACATGCAACATATATTTCACATAGAATTTAAAATTTTTTTGAAGTAATTGAGAATTTCTAGTTATGGTTAGAATTTTTTGGACATCCAGTTCATAGTTAAGCTGACTCCTTCTTTGAAAAATTATAAAAAAAAGAAAAAAAATTGTAAAAATGCTTATAATCTGGCAGATGACTAGCCTAAGGAGTACTACCTTCTCTTTCACTATTCCTTTTTGAAATACTTGCAAAAGACTATCTTTTAATTATAGTTCACCATACTCATCCATGCAATTGATGTAATCTCTAGATATATATTTTTTCAGATATATTGCTTACAATAACTCCCTTCATATACACTTTAATGCAAAAATTTTTTTTAATATAATTCCTTTATTTTTCTGACAATTTCAACTGTCCTGCAGTTTTCATCAGAGCTACAATATTGAATGATACAAACATATAATCATTACTTTATATACATATAAAATATATATATACATACATATGTATATAAAAAATATATACATACATATCTTCAAAACATACATATACTAAATCTATTTATATATACATACACACATATATAACCTATATATATATACAAAGGACATATTAAATACAGAATTTTTATATTATTATTATTTTTTTTTTTGAAAAACCTATTTTTAATTTTTTTAAAAACCTTTATTACTTCTTTATCAATTTTACTTTACTTTCTACTTTTTATCCTTTATCTTTTCTTCCTATCTATCATTTTTACATTATTATGTAATATATTTTATCAACTTTTATTTTTTATTTTAATACCCATAAATTTAACTTTAACCATTTTATTATTTCTAATCTTATTCTTTATTAATAATTTTTATTTTATTCACTTTACCAATTCCCTATACATTTTGACTTACTATTCTTAACCTCCTTTATCTTTTAAAATAACTGTCTTTTTTCAAATTTATCTGATGTGATGTGCTGTAGCTTCTTAAACGGAGTCAAGAATCTCTCAAGAATTATGCCCAGAGAAACCTGTTACCCACTTTATTTTCCATTTCCCAGTCTAAGATTTCCCATATTCTGCTCCATCCCATTTCCACAACATAATCTTTGTCAACTCCATGGCCTTTATATCTAAATCCCCCTTATCTTTTCCCAAACCCAGCATAAAAACTAATAATCCACTTTCTGTATAATCACTTTTTCCATATTTATTCTTCCATAACTTCAGTATATGTACCCTTTCTGTTTTCAAGCATTACATTCAATTAACAGATACCTAATATGTTCTATTCCTTTCTTATATAATTTACAGACTAAATGACCCATATTTTTCCACTTACATATATATTCTCTTGTTGCTAAAGATCCCATTTGAGCCTTAAACAATAAACTACTTTTATTACTATTATCATATATTAACTTGCACCTAATATTCTGTTTATTTTTATATATATTTAAACTCTTTTTACTCTCCATACTAATTCTCCATCTCTTTAACTCCCTATTCTTTATGAATAAATCTATTCTTTTATCCCACTCCTTACCACTATAACACTCAACAATCCTTCTAACACCATCATCCCATCTTTTGTACAAATATACTGATATAAATTCTTTATCTAAATCTTTTGCATACCACATTACCTTTCTCACCCATCTTGTTACCTGCCCTTTACTCATAACCCAGTTAAATACTATTTTGGCTATTCTTTTATTATCTATAAACTGCAATCTACCAAACATTTTCATTTTACTTTTTGCATCTCTCATATGAAAACTTGAATTGCCTCCCTTGCTGTGCATACATCTGCATCCAATGCATGTCTTTCTATTTCTCTTTGAACTTATTCTAAGTAATTTAATACCCCTGTACTAACACATAATGCATCATTACCATATGTTAACCTTGCTACTGCAACTCTCTTCCATATAATTCTAGCTATATCATATTTATTATGTGAAAACACTGTTAATTTCTTTATCAATCCCTTTCTTTTCTTTGCTTCATTTATCATTTTTTTCTTCCATTCATCCAAATAATTTTTCTGATTACTTAAAATAATTCCCAAATAACTATATCTATTCATCACACTTAACTTAATATCTCCCAATAAAAATTCTACATCTTCTCTTTCCCCAGTATTAACCATCATTATATTTTATTTTTCTTCACTAAATTTAATCCCAATCTCTTCACCCACCCTTGCACATGCCGTTAGCATAACTTCCATATCTTCTCTTCTTTCTGCACACAAAAATATCATTTAAAAAAAAAAAGATATGACAAAATATATACTCCCTTACTACAGTATCTCTACCCCTCTTCCTAATCTTTCTATTGCTTTCTCCATTTCACTCAAATACAACACAAAAATAGGTAACATAGGGCATCCTTACCTTAATCCCACCCCATTTTTAACTTTAACTGATTCTATATTCCCTAATTGATATATATAATAATTATTTTCATATAATTTCTTAATAATATCCACTAAAGCTTCATCCATTCCCAAATTTGCTAAACTTATCAATAATCTATTTCTATTTACTCTATCATATGCCCTCTCTTTTCATATATAATACAACTCCCTCTATTATCAATTTCCTTAACTCATAATTTTATTTGAAAATTTAATTTTGCAAACCGTTATATATATATATATATACAAGTTTTTACCTATACCCACATATTAAACCTTTTATATACACCTGGGTCTCTTTTTACGCGGATTTATTTAACGCGATTTTGAAGTTACACAATTCACATTTCTTCGGAAGTCAAACTCCGATAATGCGCTATTATTTTAAATAATAAATTTCACGCACTTACATCATATTGAAAGTAATAGCACATTATTGGAAGTCGACTTTCATCTTAGTAATTTCAATATTTTCAGTGCTTTATAATAGTAAGATTTTATGCAATAATGAAATTAAAATCATGATTTCCACATTTTATGTATACACCCATTAAATTTTACAAGATTATAATGTAAATTTGTTCAAACATTATGCGTGTTAATTTTGCATTTTAAATCATATTCTGTTTTTGCTTTTTAAAAAAGAACATAATCAATTATTAATCATTTAGTGTCCGCAAGTTTATTTTTAATTATTTTCTTATTAATGACACTAATCACGAAAGTGCTCTTAAATTCCAATGAGAGCTAAATGGTTGTATGTCTGCATATCGTGAGCTTCATAAACAATTAATAAAATCATCATCTCAAAGATTAATTACTCATTACATTGTCACCAGAAAACCATTAACACAACATGAGAATGAAGTTGGCGCTAGTTGTATTTTCTCTTGTGAAGAATCTGATTTTTTACCAGTTTACAAACGAACCTGTTTATCAGCAAGTAACGATAATAATTAAAACGTATATAAAAAAATGTCAATTACTGTACTGTAAATTATGCATAAAAATATATTATTTTGAATAAAATTAAATATTATAGTTAAAAAAAGTTTGTCTTGTATCAATTTTTTTCAAATTTGAAATTTTTTATTAGTCATATTTTATTTCCTTATTTTTTTTTGCGCGAATTTTAAAGTAATTTTACAATGGTGCTTTGCTTTTATGCGATTTTTGAAAAATCAGTCTGTATCCCCCCCTTTTTCAAGGTAAGTTACGTCTATTTTTGTGCAATTTTGTTTGCACGTGTTTTCTGAGGAATCTATCTATCGCATAAAATGAGACCCAGGTGTACTTATTTTTTTTATTATTAATCCTATAAACTAATACTATTTTAAACTTTTATTTTTTATTCAAACCTCTACTCATACGCCTATACATATATATACACATTATTAATAATACTCCTATACAAATAATGTTCCCCACATCCCTATACTCTATTTTGGCTTTATCTTCTTAATTAATATTGCTTTTATTATCCTATTCCTTCTTTTATCAGTATATCTAATCATCTTTATACTATTTTTCTCAAATATATGCCGTTTCCATAGTATGCATATAAATTGGTGACTTTTTGTCAAATCTATGTTGAATTAACCTTGTATAAATTGAATTTTTCATTTTTCTACATATTTAGTTCTTATCCTGTTATTCCTACATGATCTAGACTATCTGATACACCCCATCTATACATGTTCCTATTCCTTTAATATATTTATTATCTAATATATTCATTACAGTTTTTCTTTTTTATTTACTACTTTATATTTAATTACATTATATTTTTTATTAATTTTTCTAATAATTTTATTAACACTTTTAACTATATTATTATATGTTTTAACACCTGCATACTTTTTCTTTCTTATGCTATCCTTCCTATATTTACTCTTCCTTTCTTTTCTAGTAACTTCTGATAATTTTATAATACTTCTCTATTACATTCTTTGGATATTCATTTTCTTTAAATTCTTTAACTATTAATTCTACCTTTTTTATATTCCGCTCCACTTGAACAATAATTAATACTTTTGAACGAATACTATTTATTTTATATTTACATTAGAATTCCAATTCATTATATTACTATTCCCATTTATTTTTTTATACACTGTTTCTATTCTACATTTTCCCTTGTCACATGTTTTTATTAATATGTTTAAATATGATAACTTATTATCTTTTTCTCTTTCCACTGTAAATTTAATATTCTTATCTAATTTATTAATTTTTTCTAAATACCTATCATATTTTGTCTTTCACTCTTAATAAAAATTAATAGATAATCATCCACATATCTTTTTAACATTATTGGAACCAATCTCTTCATTCTTCATCCCTTTTTCCATTTCCTCCTTATATATATATATTGTAACGGGCACACACGCCATTACATTATTTTTTTAAAAACAATTGAGACATTGAAAAGTTCGCATTTAAAAACTTCACTTTTTTTTTTAAGACATAGAAATTGAAAATTCATTCTATCTTAAACTCATATATATATAAAATCGCACAGATGAGAAATTAAAAAAGAAACTTTATTAAAAAAAAAGGAAAAAGTTTTAAAACTAAATCTTCAACAAAAACTTGAAAATATTGAGAGATAAAAATATATCTTTAAGTTTGGAAAACAAATTAATTAATCATAAAATGGAAATGATTGTTTTAATTAAGTAAAAGTAAACTAGCCCTTGGGCATTTAAAATGTATAAGCAATGGTCAGATAGGAGAAAACAATAGAAACTAATAGCAAATAAAAAAAAATCTCTCAGGAATCAGACCTCAACAAAAGGGTCATCATCATGATGTAATGTTGAGTTAATCCGCAAAATTAATATAAAAGGAAAGGTTTGGAAATAAAAAAAATAATTATTATTAAGAGAGGACAGATATGTGTTAAGTCAGAGAGGATTGGAGAAGGGATAGAAAGACGCACTTTCAATTCTTTCAGTTGTTCAAAAAAATGAAACATCGTTTTCCGATATTGCGGACCACAGGACATCAAGGCCTGGAAGAATACATCAACCATAAAGGACTAATGGTTAATTGCACACTGATCTCCTTATGACTTCATGGGAATTAACACCTTCCATTACAAGAAATTAGAGACTACGGACATTTTTCAAAACAGTAAGAAATATATAATTAATGAACATTTCTAAACAAAAAGAACTCTAAAGGCTAAACTTTTCAATATTTTAAATAGAAGAATTTCCTATCTGACTAAATTAGTTATAATTTTATTTGATGTATTTCTTTTGTAAAATCATTTCCATTTATTTTTTTTTTGTTCTTTAAGTTTTTAGGTGCTTGTATTATAGATAAAGACGCCGTACGATGGCGTCGTTTTCACGCTAAAACTATAAAATATGAACATTCACAGGCCGTTGATTTTAATTGTGTTACGGCTTTTTTTTATTAATTTTCTATCGGATATTTTTTTTACTTGTGTTACCGCTTTTTTTTTATCAATTTTCTATCGGTTATTTTTTTACTTGTGTTACGGCTTTTTTTTTATCAATTTTCTATTTGTTATTTTTTTACTTGTGTTACGACTTTTTTTGTTGTTGTTTAACTAAAAAATTATAATCGTAATAAAAGTAAAAGTTGTTACGGTTAGATTTAGGGTTAGTTTTAGGTTTAGGGTTAATGTTCTGTTTGTTTGTAATGCTAAAATAAAAAAATTCAAAATCATAAGCGTACTCGGGCAGAAGAAAGAAACTCAAACTTTTTTAAACAACAAACAAATGTCTTCTTTACTTACTAAACATGTTTATAATATTTGCTTTTTATTAAATTTACAAAAAAACCTATACATTTGGACTTTTCTTACTGGATATTTTTCTCGTACCGCTCTTTTTTACTTCAAAAATATACAGACGGTAGAATCTTCTTTGTGTCATGAATGTTACTATCTGTACGTTACTTGACACGTTACCTAATTGCAACTCAATAAAAACATAGATATTTAACATTTACCCAAATAAAAGTTCAATACAGTACGTTGTAAAAAGTCTTATAATTATTGTTCTAAAACATCTGAACATTTCAATAGTTTAAAATAAAAAAAATCCAATGAAAACAACATTTCAATACAATTCAAATACAAACTCTCTCATCAAGCCGTAATTATTTTATAAATCGTGCGAATTCGTAAAATGTAATTGCTGCTTAGCGACATACATGCTGTACTGCGATGCGACATAGCGGCCTGCATTCTGTAGCACAACAAAAAAGTTGTATTGTAGAAAATGCGGGTTTGAATGTGTCGGCCATGGAAACAGCATTTTAATGTGTTTTGGCGCGAAAACCGTGCCATAGAATGGCGTCTTTATCTATAAGATGAGTACCAGTTTTTATTATGATTTGTTTTTCATTAAACTAAATTATATAAATGTTAAATTTAAGTCAGGCGTGAATGGCTATATAGATTTGTGAAGTTTTATTAGTGGAGGGTAATCTTAGGTTATTCATTTCGTAGTTGAATTAGGTCAATGGACTGGATATATTGGTGTAATTAGTAGAGGTAGTACGAGATTCACTATGGGCAGAATCGCTAGTATACACCGCACACCCCCTTTCGCCTATGGAATGGAATTGTAAGTTGGCAAAAAGAACCACAGTCCCTTCCTATGGAGTTTTTTTTTATTGCTCTTCTCGTCAGATAGATGTAGTATTCCTATCTGGATGAGAGTCAATGATATGGATGGCTGAAAAGTTGGAGGTTGCAGTAGATTGAAACCTGTCCATTAAAGTATGAAGATTTGCTTTCTTAATATAAACTGAGCATTGATTATATATATGTGTGAGAGATGATAGTCTGGACCAACTGATGAGTGCTGGTTTAGCATGAAATACATATATTGGTCATTATTAATCTTTTCTACATGTGTGTGGGCATGTTTATCAGTTGTATGAGATAGTGTGGATAGTTGAAGGGTGCTTGAAAATCTGAGTTCAAATCCTCTATACTTACAATTAAGCTCCCAGGTTTGTGAAGAGTGCCTGGTTTTCAAATATTTATTACATTATACCTTATACAATCTTTCATAAATTTAATATTATTCACTTTATTTATTTTAAAATTAATTTCCATCTTTCATTTAATATTCTTGATGTTTCATAACCTTCCAATCCTTTAATGTACTTCATAAACATCTTTATATTGGTAATATTCTCCATAATTATACATCCAAATATTGTACTTTCATCTTCCTAATCCTTCGTGTAATTTTCTTCTTCTTAGAAGTATATTCTTATTCTTCTCCCTTACTTTCTTTGCATATTATGGAAACAGGCATATATTTAAGAAAGATAGTATAAAGATGATTGGATATACTAATAAAAGAAGGGATAGGAAAAATAAAAGAAGCAATATTAATTAAAAAGATAAAGTCAATCTTGAATAGGGATGGGGAGGGGTAAAACATTACTTGTATAGGAGTATTATTAGAAATAAAAGATACGTGTGTGTGTGTGTATATATTGTGCCCTTCTCTATAGGCCAGTAATAGTTCATAACAGTCAATTACTAAAAAATTTTAAATTTAGAATATGTTCTTTTAATATGATAATTGTATTAAGTCAATTATGTCTTTAAAGTACAATTTGAAGCTAAAGAGAATACGTAGTATATAAAATCATTTAAAAAATAGTTATGTAAAGCTTAAAATATTGTTTCATATGGTTGTAAAAGCTGGCCATATTAAATAACACAGCTATAAATATTAAAAGTATATTTAAAAATTCGATTTTAATAGTTTAAAACGTATAAGTTAATAAATACAGTATTTAAATTTGTAATCATATTTAAATAGTCAAAATTAATATAGTATATTTTTAAAATAAACTTTATGATGGTGAAAATTATATTTAATTCTATATTTTCTAAATTGTTCTTCCAAATTTTTTATAATTATTTTATATAATATAATAAGTGTATCAATTTTATAAATCTGGGCAGAGAAATAGATTAAAAATCGTCTGTCAAAGTTATTAATCATGTGACTTTTAATGTATACTTTCACACACACGCTTTTTAGAATTTAATAACAAAGTTTGTGTATTATAGAGTTGGATATAATAATTATTTATCATAGAAGCGAATATTAAAATATTACGTAGTTATTTCCAAATGTTTTAAGTAATGTAATAAAGACGAATACAGATATAATAAAAATTAAATATTTTGTTTAAATAAAAATAGATAAATGGAATAAGTTATTAAAATTATTTTAAAAGTTATTTTAAATGTTTAAATGGTTTTAATAAAATAATAATTTATTTAAAAGTAATATTTTAAATAATATTTTAAGTTCATTACATCATGATTTCTAATTTTGAAATTTAATTCTACTATAAACTAAAAATATGTAAATTTGTTCTCAAGCTAAAGTAAGAATTAACCAATAGGAATAGGTATTCTTACAGACTATAAATATCATCGTAACTAAGTTATAGGGGGAGATTAATAATGTATTGAAACCGGAGAAAGGTAAATTATAGCTATCAAAGAGATAGTATTTTAAAATTATTATTTTAGTCAATTTTAGCGCTCTCTCATAATTTATTTGCAAAAACTAATTAATATTTTAAAAGTAGCTTGCAAAAAAAAGAGAGTGTAAACTAAAAAATATTTTAATAATTTTGTTTAACATGCCTTGTTAAATTTTTTAAAGTTCCTTTATCAGTCGTATTTTATCTAAAAGTTTAACCTAGGCTACGCAATAAGGATGGATATACTACGAAATAAAATGGATATAAGTTGTAATGCTGAAAAAATATCTGAAATATTTATTGATACAGCTTTCTTAATGCATAACCGGAGAACTGTTTTGGTACATAAAAACCACAGCTCGGACATGATACGGAGTCTAAAAAATGTATTGAAACGTATTATAGATAAGTTTATCCAAGATTTATTTTTAAATAGTAATAAGATAATTATATTTCATATCATATACTATTCTGAAGTGAAGATGCATACAAGTCAAGGTTAGAATATATATATATATAGGCGTATGAGTAGAAGTTTGAATAAAAAATAAAAGTTTAAAAATTAGTTCATAGGATTATTATTAATAAAAATAAAATAAATACATAAAAGGTTTAATATGTGGCTATAGATAAAACCTTGTAAATTTATATAATTTCGGTGTATCTTGATAGCTTCACATTCAAGTGTGTCATACACTTTGTTAATTTTGTATATATATAAAGGTTTGTAAGATTACATTTTCAAATAAAATTATAAGTTAAGGAAATTGATAATAGAGGGGTCTATATAAAAAGAGGATAAGAAATATGAAAAAAGACAGTTTTTTTTAAAAGATAGAGGAGGTTAAGAGCAGTAAGCTAAAATAAATAGGGGAATTATTAAAGAGAATAAAATAAAAATTATTCATAAAAAATTATTAATAAAGAATAAGATTAGAAATAATAAAATGGTTAAAGTTAAATTTATAGATATTAAAATAAAAGATGGTAAAATATATTAGATAATAATGTAAAAATGATAGATAGGAAGAAAAAATAAAGGATAAAAAGTAGAAAATAAAGTAAAATTGATAAAGAAGTAATGAACGTTAATTTTTTAAAAAATTAAAAATAAAATAGTTTTTTTTAAAAAAATAATAATATAAAAATTCTGTATTTAATATGTCTTTTGTATATATATATGTATTTTTACATGTAGGTTATATATGTGTGTATGGATGTATATGTGTGTATATATATAAATGTATATGTATGTTTTGAAGATATGTATGTATATATTTTTGATATATGTATGTATATATTTTTAATGTATATGAAGTATGATTATATGTTTATATCATTCAATATTGTAGCTCTGATGAAGACTGCAGGACAGTCGAAACTGTCAGGAAAATAAAGGAATTATATTAAATTTTTTTTTTGCATTAAAGTATATATGAGGGGAGCTATTGTAAGCAATATATATGAATATAGGAAGAAATGTAAAGAAAGTAAGGAGAAGAATAAGAATATAATTTTTTATTCATTTTTTTTAAACTCATAAATTAAACAGGATACACATTCAATGTTGACAATGACAACTATTTAGTGATGAGAACAACAATAAAAATCACAATGTATGATAAATACATATAATATTATTAATGAAATTTCAATAGTACTTACTAATTAATAAATATTTATATATATATATGTTCAAAAAATTGTTTGGTTTTTAAATCTTTAATTATTTTTTCATATCCATTCAGATAACAAAATAATCCTATTTTACAGAAAAATGGTTACTGACAAAATTACTAATGTTTTTCAAAAATTATATTATTTCTAACCCTCAACCATTTCAATTGTTATGTAATATCATAAGAAATTGTCACATGCTTTAATTTTATAGAATTTTTTTAATTAGATGGGTTCTTCGCAGTACCTTCCCTTAGAAATGTCTATATTTTGTAAAAATCAAATCAGTTAAATTAAGTTTTATGTAACTTTTTTTTAATTTTAGTGGTATCTCATACTGTTTGTAGTTTAAATATAAGTAGTTTTTCTCCACTTCTTGCAAACTGCAGTTATTTTTTGGAAAAATATTATAATACTTATTGTAAATAATGCTTACAATAATAAAAAAGCATACTTATTTTATTATAATAACTGATTGTTAGAAGCTATTCTAAACAAAAGTAATTATATTCCTCCACTTTTTGTTATTTTATGGTTATATTTTAATTTTTTTATACAAATATTATAAAACTTTTGTAAATAATGCTTGTAACAAAAAAACTACAATGTG
Source organism: Epiperipatus broadwayi (assembly GCA_028023455.1). Lineage (NCBI taxonomy): Eukaryota > Metazoa > Onychophora > Udeonychophora > Euonychophora > Peripatidae > Epiperipatus > Epiperipatus broadwayi. Next base: position 11,251,007 of record JAQFVV010012417.1, read on the forward strand.
GAATCATAATTACATCATAAAATAATGCTTTTCTTAGGAACACCATCAGATAGCATTTACCTTATAAAAATCAGTTGCAGATGAAATAGTATCACTATGCTCCAAGAGTAAAATCCCATTGAAATTTTGTGATATCTATGAAATCTCATGCAAGGTCTATTCAGATTCATACATTAAATAGACCAATCATAAAATCAATGTCACAAAAGAATATATTCTTGATATTAGGAAAGAATCCAATGCATAAGCCATTTATTCATGTATTAAATTCATGAACCATGATAATAATTTTAATGATAGTTATATTCTTGTAAAAACTGATCATTAATACCAGTAATTACTAAAAAACGCTTTAAATATTTTTAGAAGGAGAAGTAATTTGAATAAAAAGTATAAAGTGAATAAATTAAATGCTGCTTGGGAAAAAGTTATTGGAAAAAATAGTTTTTCATATTTATCGATCAATAGATTTTAGACTGAAGGTGAAAACATTCTTATAATTTAAAAAAGTGTGAACTCTGAAGATAATGTGTTGCAGTCACACTGAAACATCATTACAAATACATTTTTTAAAAAATTTATTTTATCACATTAAAATCATGTACATAGATAAAAAAAAGTTTCCAGTCATTACACAGTGGAGGAATAGAACAGTCAGTAGCTTTCAAGAAGATCCAAATGCACTTAGTACTTTTAATAAAAACAGTTTTCAATCACATATACAGTTTCTTATCAAAATTTTGTATATTACTTACTTCAACAATTGAGAAGATTCTGTGTTAATAATTTGAGATTTTCCATATACTGTTTCAATAATATCTGAAATAAATAAATATATACACATAAATAAATATATATGCTGTATAAACATTTAACAACTTTTTAAAAAAATAATATATAACAATATGCCATATGTATAACTGAACAAATTCTTGATTATATGCTGGAGTGGAGATTCAAGTGTTTAATACCTTCAGCTCAGCTTAAAAGTGAAGGCTGTTCATAAAATGTTGTCGGAGTTTCTATACTGGTGGATGGTTTGATATAATGGAGTTGAGATGAGAAGAGCACTAATTAGAAAAATTGAATATACATATATAGTTTATAACAAAAATTAGAACACTATGACCAATCATTTCTTCACCAGTGTTTTCAATAAATATTTTTTATAGCATACTTTTTGCCATTATTTATTAAAATATTGATCATATCTTTACTGTATAATTCACCTATTTCAAATTTGCTTTTAGATACTTCAATATATATTTTACTATATACTGCATCACCAAAACAAAATAATATGCAAACCAACAAAAATAATACAGAAAACAATATATAAATTGTAGAAGATATAAGGTCAAAGAGCTCTGTAGAAGACATCTATTATCTCTAACTTCATATTAGCTGTAGCAAAAGATTTAATGTTCAGTGCTAAGTTATTGGCAGTTTGATTTCTTTGAAAGAAATGAAAAGTTTGTGCTTAGTTAGAGATCTATAAATTAAATTTCATTCCATATACATTATGGCAATAACTGCATCAAGAAGACATCAGTAGCCAACAAAGAAACTAGTGCTGACAAATAGATATATCAGGATAAAGTATTCATAATTCGTATGAGCTAACATACTGTTTATTTATTCCAGAGCCATTTATCATAAGCTTGATCAAGCAGTAGATACTAGATGGAAATGTTAAATACAAACCTCTAAGTTAATTTCTGGATATTGTTATCTTCAGTGAACAGCAATAGCTAGAAACTAAACAATGATTTGGCTGTAGTATTAACACTGAGAATTTATTGATTATTCAATTCATTATTGAAGCTTACAATGAATGGTTATTCTACAAAGTAAATATAGTGAATTACTACTCCTAATGATGACATTGTTAACAGTCATCAAAGAATGTTTTGATACTTTGTTGGGTATTTACTAGATAACTAAAAGTGCTAATAAGGGTTATGAATATGCACATTGTAGACAGTGATAATGCCTGCCATCTCTTTTGACATTCTTAAAATTAGGAATTACTGTACAAGGTAAACATTAACTTTCACATATGCCATTACAAATCACCCATCACTCCAAACCATGTTGTATATCTGACTGTAATAAACATCATCGTAAATGCGTAAGAAAATGTTTATTTGTTTATCTAATTAATACATTGCTTTAAAAATTAAATATATTAATTCACATAATATTCTAAGTGTCTCAAAATGATTTTTGTTCTTATTTTAGTTATTTCTTATGGATAGAACAATTTTACGTAGAATAGTGCATTTCCTAGTGTAGATTATTCGATTAAATCACATGGCTTTTGAGAATACATTGCAGTCAGAACATTTATTGTTTTTATATCCATTATCAAATTTTCTTTCCTGTTATCAGATATGCTGCATCATTGTTTTTTACTTAATTAAAGTACTTATTTTAATATTCCTGAAAAAATTAATTTAAAAAAAAGAATTTTAACTTCTTTTATTTTTTGCTGAAAATGCAATCTTTATATAACTCTATTTTGTGAAAATTTATTTAGGCCATATCTTATTCATTCTGATGGAATCTCAAAATATATGAGAACAAATGAACTATATAAAATGCATCGAAAATCACTAGTTTAATAAAAACAAAATATTTTCTTATCTGGGAGGCAATTAACAAAGTTTTTACTTTTGATTATATCACTCGCATTACTGGATGAAAACATTTTATAATAGCAGAATTACATGTAATAATGGGAATCGCTGTGATTATTATGCATACTTAATTATAAATATTTGCAACATCAGCAGATAACACAAAATATCTCAATCATATAATAACAAAATGACTAATAATACTTATCACTAATTCAATACGATTTTCAATTGTCAGGATTTCAAAATTAATATATATATATCCACATAAAGATATATCTATACCTGCATGAAGATGTGTGTACTGACGTAATACTAAAGTTTTTAACTGAAACTGCATTAATTCTAGAATACCTTTTCATCATAAAAGATATAATTTAGTATAATAAGAATACTCAATTCATAAGCAATTATGCACAGACACAGAGTTCTGAGCACTTTAAAATATATAGTTGCAAATATTGCAGAAGTAAATAATAATAAACGAATAGCTTTATTATTTGAGTTCATAAAAAGTTTGAGAATTGAAAGTGTCAACACTGGAATTGATTCAAAGACCCTAAATTCCAGAGTATGGTACTCCATCACTGTACTATACCATGTAGGGTATTATAGGAATGACCATTTTAGTTAGAGAATATATTAAAATTATTGGATCTTGATACATGTTTATACTAAGCTAACTTCTAAAAGATTCACCCATTTGTCATTGTAAGGATGAAGTGGTTAGTTTTATCAACAACTTAGCATAATATAATCACTAAAAATAACAACCTGAATTCACAATCTTTTGCTTTAATTAATATTTAATAGATTTAGTGACCTATCATTCACGAGGATATGAAATCCCCCTTCACAAATGATAATAGCATAACTCTCTTATCTTCAGTTTAAAAAGAATGAATCCGACTCAACTTCGATACTAAAGATATAAGCACATATAAATATACAGAGGAATGCAAATATGCTCTAATCTTAATATTTATTCCCGCATGCATCTATATTTTCAGCTAATAATAAGCTAGAATACACAATATTTAATACGTATATATTAACAGATAAATAAACATTAGATTATGGAATTTAGGCTAAAATTTATTTTTATTTACTTAAAATGATTAAATTCTAACAAATACTTTAAATTTACGAATATATATATACAACAATCAAGTTGGTTACATTTTAAAAGGGCAACATTTCTCTTTTTTGAAACAATCATATACAAATGCAAATATCAAGGTCATGAAGAAAGGGGGAAATGGGAAAGATTTTCTAGGTTCATGAACTCTACAGGCCTGTGTTTTAATATGATATTATTTACAAAACACACGACTAATCTTAAACGATTGACAATTTACCTAGAAAAATAAAAAAAAACGTCAAACCCAGCAATTTTAAGGATTACAAAATATATATATATATCTGAATAGTTAAAAATATTTTTGAAATTGAAACAATGTTAGACAAATGGTTACATTTTGATCATATTTTTCAAATGTTAACAATTAAAAGTCAAAGAAGTTCTAAAATAAATGCACATATTTATCAAAATTGTCAATAGTTTTTTGTAAGAAATAAATGTTAAATTTTGCTTTTATATTGCTATAAATTTTGTATGAGCAATTTTTATACTTCTAGTATATCTTCTATTATATTTTTTTGGTATTACTTTAATAATGAGAAAAGTATAAAAGTAATTTTATTTGTTTATTGGAGGCTCTTCTAAAACTATTCTTCTGGGGCTTAGCATTGGTTCTAATCTTGATAATTTTAGATAAATAAACAAACTTTAAAATAAATATGATTTTATTTAACTAATTGCTTAATTTTTATTTCTTTTGTTTTAATTCTTCCACCAAAAAAAAATGGAACAGACACCTTTGCCAACCAGCAAGCTATTCTATAATTGGATCACCTAATAACTTTATGGAAAAGATATTAGTGATTATTGGATAATTATTTTAAGCTTGGTTATGGGTCAGGTTTTAAGTTGGTATTGAGTATCCAGCTTATAAGAAAGCTAATAAGCAGATCAGTTAATGAATTATGATATCTTTACATTTAGTAATCAGAATTTCAATTGCTTAAACAATTAGCTAAAATTTCTTTCATTATTAAAATAAATATATTTTATCAATTAAATGGTAAGTAGGAAGATTTAATCCAATTAAACAATAGAGAATAATATCAAAGATGTTAAATGTTTCCAAAAGTTCATTTTTTAATAAAATTGACAATTTAAATAATTCTTTCAGAATTTTTTTTTGTACAAAAAATACAATAATCAGTTAGACAGTTATATTTTGATATTATTCAAATGTTCACAAATAAAAAAAGCCAGGAAATCTCAAATATTATATACTGAGCCAGCCCGAAAGAAGTATGATTGGTGTGACTGAGCAAGGTCTTGCACTTATTAAGGCCCTATTCCTGCATGATCTATATTTTCTGTGCAAATTAAAAAATAAAATATTTTATCATTTGCTAAACATAACAATTTTTTTTTGGCAAAACTCTGTAATTTCAAATGCAATGCTATCACATGTGAAATAAACAATTATAGAAATATTGGTTATGCTGTGGTGTAGATTTTTCAGCTATATATAATATGTCACCACATACTTTTTGGTCATATTAATGTGAAATCACACAGGTCAAGAGTGATTCTCTTTATTAGTAATTTTCTCTATTGAATTAGAATTCACACACAAAAAAATATAAATTGCATTGATGACAATAATGGATTTCTCATAAAACATTTAAGGAAATAATATATTATAACAATCGAAATGAAAGTGATGATCGAATCTAACCGCCAACTACGATATCTGCTCTACAAGGCGCCATCTAGGCATTTAAACCTAGAAAAATTTATAGAGTAGGCAGATACACGCTGTTAAGATTCCACTTTATTTAAATATTCAGATCGTTAGCCCAAGTCACTAGCTCAGTGGAGTAGCAGAGATAATAAAATATAAATTTTATATCTTAAATATAAAAGAGTAAAAGCCACTGCCAGAAATTAACGCATAAAAATATTTATTTACGCACATATAAAATAACATTTAAATTTTGAGGAATAAATTCACCATTTTAGCTTTTTCTATTAATCTTTAGTTTTACATTTAAGTAAATTACAACCATGAGTTTAATATTTATTTAGGGAGTCGAGTATGAATAGACTACATAGATCTGCATTTGAAAAGAAAATATTCTTCCCTGATTTAACCTTAGGCAACAAATTTCGCAATCAAACCGGCGCCAATCCATCTGATACATTTATGTATTCAATGTCGCATGAAAATACGACGACACAAAATACTATACTGTTAGGAATGTACATCTGAACAGCAAGTAGAATTAGAGAAGACATTGTCTCTCCACCAACAGGAATGTCACATCTGTTGGCGAGTAGAACAATAAACATAAAACTCCATAGGAATGGACTGCGGTCCTTTGCCATCTTACAAACCCATCCATAGGCAAACAGAAGGTGTGTGGCATATATATATATATAATCCTGCCTGTAGCGGATCTCATACTACATCTACAATTACACAAATATATCCAATCCATTGAACCAATTCAACTACGAAATGAATAACCTAAGATTACCCTCCCTTAATATAACTTTACAAAACTATATAGCCATTCACGCCCGACTTAAATTTAACATTTAAATATGTTCGCACAGATTATTTTTATAAATTTGTTTTTAAAATGTTGAGTATAGATCGGCTGCACAGATTCCACGGTCAAAAACATCCAAATTAAACACAATCGATCAAAATACAAAATCATCGATAACGTCAATTGCAAAGGGAATACACAAGGCCCCATGGCATTCATTGTAAGATGCCCACATTAACATCGTTGACCTATATATTCTAATCAAATGTGAAAACTTCAACATAATCAACCGCTAACGAATCTATGCAATGTCTATACCCAACCTAAATTTCATCATTTAAAATTTAAACAATAAACAATTTATACAATAAGAAAAAAAAATGGAAATGATTTTTATCAATCGGAAAACATATAAAATTAAACATTATTAATTTGATTTTAAACTTAAAAAAGTCAGATGGAAGTTCATAAGCTTGAACGAAAGTTCTTAATTATTTTTAAATTTAGAGTTCATGTCAATATAGCTTACGGTAGAAGAGTCCAGGTTTCTGCTTTTAATTCCCGCGACGCCTCCATTGGAAGATAATGTTCTGGAGATGGCAATAGCTGGTTCAAGGTATCACAGTCTTTTCCTTTTTCTTTTTTAAATAGAGAGTGTGGTATGTGCGTCCTACCACAACTCTCAAACACACAACGCTGGAACTGTCAGAAAAAACTGTATTTCCCTTTTTATATTAATCCACACGGATTCAATCAACAAAACGTCACTAATCCATCACTTTCGTTAGGGTCCGAGCCAAGGTTTAGTGCTTCCATTGGTCAAGCTAATTTCTCTTTTCTTCTTATCTATCTTTCATCAGATCATTTTAATTATACAAGAGCCCAAGGCTAGCTTGCTTTTCAAACAATTTATAAACAATCATTTCCATTTACAGATTACAAGAATTAATTAATACCTGTTTTTACTTTGAAATCTTGTACTTTTTTTTTATAAAAAAGTATGTTCAAATACTTATTTATTTGTTTTTTTTAAAAAAAAAAATTTTAAAGTTTGGCATCTGTGCGAATGTATATACGTTTAACAAACATTTTAATTTTAGCGTTTAGTTTTTTACTTTTATTTGCGAACTTTTAAGTTTTTATTTTAAATTAATGTAACGATATATTTATATATCGTTACAATATATATTATAGTCTTATTTTATTTTCTCAAATATTGATTCAATAAAATTACATAAAGTCGTATTTATAATTTATAAAAAATAATAAATAAGTAAATTTATTTATAAATTATAAGGACAAATTTGTGCAATTTTATAGTATCAATATTTGATTAAACAAAATAAAATACATATAATGCAATAAAATTATATTTTATTTTCGTGAATGCTTTTTTTTTTTTTAGACAATTCTCATTCAATATAAGTAAAAATTTTAATGGTGGGAATCATTCTAAAATTAGTTTATACACCTGCAAATAAGTTAATAATTGTCTTAAATAGCCAAGTATTTTTTTATTATTGTAAACACCCCCCCCCATATAAAAATATTGCTTCAGGCCCCACTTTTTCTTGGGATGGCTCTGATTGTATACATATATCCATTATATATTTGTACAACCATTATAAACCATAATGGATACTCATCCATTATCATTCTATTGTCCCATTAGCACGTTCGCTTCCCGGCTGATGCTATGACACATGAGAAAAATAAAAACTGAAAAATAATTACGTTAAATATTTTGTTATAATTATTTCATTTCATTATTTTCAAATATTATTAATCCACTGCAGAATAAATGTCTATCCGACTTTAGTCAAGTTTCTTCAATCCATAGTTTCTTTTCTTTACATCACATGAACAAAATTCCTTATTTTATCCATGTATTTCACATGTAGTGTCTTTCTAAATCTTTTATAATCTTTTTGAGATCCAGTTTAAGACTTCAACTGTCCATTTTTTAGCTTTTCTAGAAATTTGTCTGGCCCAGTTCTATTTGAGGTTCTTAATACTTAAATGCTAATGGATATCTGTTTGCTCATTGAGATCCTAGTAATTCAGTATCAACCCTTCTTGTTATTTCCAAAATATATTTATACATACTTCACTGAGGGATCTAAAGTTTCAGTATTGATTCTTTTGTTAAAGTGATCATATCTCGGATCTGTAAATAAAAACTGATTAAACACATCTATTAAAAATTTTTCATTTCAAACACATATATATTTTTTCATTTTAATATCAAGTTTTCTACTAAAAGCATTCTACCCAAGTTTAATGTTTCCATCTGCGCTAATAATCTGATGAAAATAATTATAGTTGTTAACTTCTTCTAATTCATTATTATAAATTTTTATTTTCTTTTAACAAAACATTAAACATTACTTTAAATTTTTTAATATTTTCCTTAGTCCTATTTTCTTATTTTCATCTGATAATTCTTGCAATATTTCCTGAAGTTATGAAACATTATTTGAAGAAACAACTGAATCATTGGCAAAATGTAATGACTTAAAGAATTTCCATTTTCTTTTACTTCTTTAGCTTCCTATTTTAATTTACAAAATACTTCTTGTAAAATTTTGGAGATATGGAATCACTGTTATAAACTTTTATTAATGTTAATCTTCTCAATATCACCATGTAATCTAAGCACCTGCTAATGCATTTTGATAAACATTCTTTAGAATAAGGTAATATTCCAATTCTATATTTTGTTAGTCCAAAACTTTAATTACTTTGGAAATGTTTATAGAATCAAGTACTTTTTCATAATCTATAAATTCAAAGAATAATGACAACTCATATTCAATGATTCTTTGATGTAATTACTTTCAATACTTTAATGTGACTTACTAGGCTAAAACTACATTTAACTCCAGTTTTGGTGAGTTTAAATTCACAGTTCACTATACATGAGTTTAAATGTTTTGATAAAAATTTTGTACAGTACAAATAGAAGACAGATGATTTTTATTAGTTCTAATATTGTCTTTATCATTTGTTTTAAATATTATTTTTGCGTTCTTCTAATCATCTGGTACATCTTTATCATCATTTAATGTATAGTTTTTCCAAAAATTTTCTAGTTCATTATAAGTTATCAATAATAAGTCCATCATTTCCCGAAGCCTTCCCCTCTTCATAGATTTAATTGCTTGTCTCATCTTTTCATTTAAAAAGCTTAACAATTCAAATATGTAGTAATTATAGTGGTTAATTTGTTTATAGCTCTTTACTATTATATAATTCTTTGTAGAACTCTTTCACACATTTCATGATATTATCTTTCTTTTTAGTAAAAAGTCAATATTTTTTTCTTATTGCTGAAATAATTTTTCTTTCAATGCCAATATGATATTTTATACTTTTGAACCCTTTTATTCTCATCTATATTTTTTCTTGCAAAATTACATTTATATTTTCTTATATCACTATTAACTATTTTTTGCATTATTTTACATAACTCAAGATATTAAATTACAATTAAAGGATCACTTTTAAATATAATCATATTCTTGTTTTTCTTCATGCATTTTCTTTTCTCAATTGAAAAATTTACTTATGAAATGCTGATTCATTGCATTGCCTATCTTTGTTACCATTTTTGCTAAAATATCTATTTTCTTCTTATTAAAAGTTTGAACCATCTCCAAAGTCCATTAATATTTTTAAATGATTAGCAAGCTCTAATTTAAATTCACTGGAGTATTTCTGAAAGTTAGGAAAATCAATTATTAATACTGATTATGTCTCTAGTTTTATATTTCATTAACTAATCATTTCCTCTGTTGAAACTGTTAATAACATTACAATCTTGAAATACATATTTTCTTTTAATCAAAACATAATTCAATTCTGCTGTGCCTTTATTTGGATGCTTCCAGATTCATTCCTGTTTAGCAATTTTTCTCATAGAAAAAAAATTCATAATTTACAGGGTTTTTTTCCATATGAACTTGATGAGTGGGTGTCCTTCTCACTTTTGTCACTATAACCAAATTTACTCACAAAAGCTTTCATCTTTCAATTATTTAAATTCTACCATTAAAGATTACCATGACAATTTAAAAATGTTGTTTGGTCTGAATGAAAACATTTTGTATATCCATATAATAATTCTCTATTTCTTCATCAGATTTGGGGCAAAAAACAGTTATTTACATTAGTATTTCTCATTAAGTGGAATAAATAATCTTGTCATTCTGTCAGATAACCATCAATGTCCACAACATACTTTTCACTTTTTTATCTATAATGAATCCCATTGCAGTTGTATTTCCACTATTCATGCATTTGTAATAAATGCATATCCATTTATTAAATCAATTGTTCATCTTTTCTTCTAACTTCACAAAGCCCAATAATGTCCATTTAATAAATAAAAAGTCAGCAAATAGCAGCCTGGGTTTGTAATTAAGGGGTTCTGAGCATCCTCTAACCCTAACCACCAACTATTGGCTTGGTTAGCAATTTTACAATGTCCTAGAAATAAAAACTATAATTTAGTTTTGCTCGTCATGATTATAAATATTTATAAAAATAAAAAAATCATTCACACACACTTCCATTCAGCCTTCAAGAAAAGTCAACTAATATTTTAGTTAAGAACTGTAAGGCAATTTAGAAGGAAGACCAGGATATTTTTTGATCTTAAACTCAGAGATAAAAAGCAAATAAATTTACCACCCTGGCTGATATATAAGTCATCCACCTTCATTTAACATACGAATAATCACATATTAAGAATAAATGCAATGACAAGAATATATGCAGTAAATAATAGAAATAAGTCTTGCTCATTCCTTTAAGATCTCAAAAAGGAATCTAAGAATCTTTTCTCAGTTAACCACAAACTTCTTTTTGCAGCCATTATAAGTTATTAGCCAAAGATAAAATAATAATAAAAAAGTGCCATACTAATTAAATTTAGTTACCTTTTGTATTCCTTGTTGGACTGATGACCAGCTGTTCATCTTGTATCTTTACTACAGATTTTGTTTGAAGTACACAAGTACATTCATTTTCTGTCATAAGTCGCATGTCTTGCAACCAATATGCTACACTATCAATATCACAAAATGATGTCCTATCAAAAAAGAAAAAATATATATATATTTTTGTATACAATTTGAATTTAATAATAATTATGATTTAAAATGAATAAAAATATCTACAAAATATTCAAATGAAATAATAATAATTATTTATTTTATACATAAAACATGTGACATCTTGTTGTAAATGAATATGTTCTGAAAGTTTCAAAAGATCCCAATTTTTCATTTATTTATTTAGTGTATGGACCTTTTTTTTTGGAAGCTAACTTTTCACAATATAAATGAAATGATAAAGATTCCTATAAAACAGATTCTCTTGTAGTCTTATTATACTTTAAGTCTCATTATATTTATAGATTTGACAGTTATTAACTATGTCAATTCAATATTTGTGTTTCTCCACATCTAGTTAAGTCAGATTTTGTAAAACTCTATTTTTAAAATATGTAAGTGCAGCAATCATGATTGGTCATGAATATGTCAATGAAACTCAATACACATTTTTACCATTGCATCTGAAAAAAGAAATTTGTCTGTGGTTTTACAAGAAATCCATTTCCTTATACCATAATTTGATATTTAAGGCATATTTTAGAAGATAAATATATTTTGATCAAGTAATAAGTTTGGTCTGTTCAATAACTTTTCATAATTTTTTTATGAAGCAAGTAGTCTTGATATCTGGCGGAAGAATACATTAAAGAACAAGAAGCTACTGTAAAGAAGTGGACTTGATTTTTCTAATGATTTTTTTATGGTAACATTTAATTGTGTAACTAAAAGTCTAGTTCAAACACTTTTTTTACAAACATGGCAGGAATATTCATACCTAGAATATAATAGAGTATTAAAAAAGCTATTGTTAGAATATTTGCATCACAACTCTGAATAGTGCTAGCCAGATTTCCAAGAAGATTGTTACTAAAAATTATTGTGGACCAAAAATTTAATAGATATGAAAAGTAACTTAGGCTACAATTTAAAGTTATCTATCAGTAACAAGTGTTTTAATCTGATGATACATAAAATTACATTGAAATTTTTGAGACATATCTCGTTTATTTATATTTAAAAATTTGAATGTGTTGCAATTTTACCAATAAACCAATAATCATATGAAAAATTGTTTGAAAGGTGATATGGTGTTAGATTATCAAAGTAGAGGTCAAGCACAACATTTCTATTCAATTATTTATTTATTTTTCAATTGGAAATAAATCCAGAACTAGCCTTGAGCTCTTTCCTTGATTTTCTTTATAAAGTAAATAAGAAAATATATTGTTTTACATATTTTGAATAGGGGATATTAATATAGTTTTCAAAATTTGTGGGTAATAATAATGAGTTACCACTTACAATGATAGACCAGTGCAGAATAATTATATGACAATCTGTCAAAGCATAGTAGGTATGGTAAGTTTAAGATTGAAGGCAGTATGTAACTTCTTGATTTCTCACTGATTATTTTCTATTGTGAATGAAAGAATGCATTTTCATTGAAAACAAATACTGTAGGTATATTCAAATTAAGCATATCAAAATATTTATCTATAAGGCAATTTTAAAGATTTACTAAATATGTTGAATTTTATAATTTAAGGATTTAGAATACAGAAGAATAGGATTGTTGCAGGTTTAAGTTTTTAAATCTATCCAATTACTTGTTTATACATTATGTTAAATATAGGGGATTTGAACTCAGATTTTCAAGCAACCTCCAACTATCCACACTATTTCATACAACTGATACATATGACCACACACATGTAGAAAAGATAAATAATCACCAATATACGTATTTCATGCTAAACCAACACTCATCAGTTGGTTCAGATTATCATCTCCCATATATATATAATCAGTGTTCAGTTTATATAGATAGCAAATCTTCATACTTTAATGAACAGGTTTCAATCCACTCCAACCTCCAACTTTTCAGCCATCCATCCATATCATTGAAAATCTGATGATGAAAACTCAAATCCCATGCTGATGCTAATATTATTGCCATGCCCATGTTGAACTGAAGTCACTCTGACCTCTCATGTATAGGACCGTATCCAATTACATACATATAAGAAGGATGGACAGAATACAAGCTTGATATGTAAATATTTGAAAACCAGGCACTTTTCACAAACCTGGGAGTTTTTTTTAATTGTAAGTGTAGGGGATTTGAACTCAGATTTTCAAGCACCCTTCAACTATCCACACTATCTCATACAACTGATATACATGACCACACACATGTAAAAAAGATAAATAATCACCAATATATGCATTTCATGCTAAACCAGCACTCATAAGTTAGTCCAGATTATCATCTCCCACACATATATATATATAATCAGTGCTCAGTTTATATTGGTGATTATTTATCTTTTCTACATGTGTGTGGTCATGTATATCAGTTGTATGATATAGTGTGGAGAGTTGGAGAGTGTTTGAAAATCTAAATTCAAATCCCCTATACTTACAATTAAAAAAAAGCTCCCAGGTTTGTGAAGAGTGCCTGATTTTCAAATATTTACAAATCATGTTAAGTGGTTTTACGTGACAGTTGGTGCATTATCAGTTGACTCATAAAATACCTTTTGTTTGGAAGTTAATTCATCATGATTAAGAATCTCTTCAACTAAAAATCTATTGTGGATTTGTTGATTAGTTAAAATTCTATTAAATTATTTACATAGCATGTTTATCACACTGATATTATTGAAGCTGAAATTAATTGCTTAATATAGAGATTAAATTTTATTTGATTATTTTCATAGTGAATCTTGTGGCCCTTTTGAACTTGAATAATAAAGCTTTTTAAAGCAATGGAAAATGTATCAGTAATAATATTACTTTACTGGATAACCTTTACTATATAATATATTATTTTATTATGCACAATAAGCTTTCATTACCATGTGATTTTCAAGAGGTCTATATAATAGAGAGTGACAATCTTTAACTATAAGAAAAAGATCAATACAAAGCCATCAAAGAGTCTGCTTACACCGAAAATCATGACTATCATCATACAAAAAAAAATGTTTTTAATTTTGGTGGATAAAAATTATCGTCTAATAAGCAACATCAATAAGAGATTGACAATGTTGTCATTGAATATTAAATTAATATTTCCAAGAATGAATCTATTACTGAAGTTGTTTTCACAAGGCAATAATGTTTCACCATTATATGGAGGGTCTTCCAACAATATCTGTAGGCCCTCTTCTGTTAGTAATAATGGGTATTGAGATATTGGGACTATATTTTTTCTCATGTTAATATTGGCTAAAATTGTAAATATTGATATCTTGTTATTAGAAAATTTATCCATCATGTGAAAAAAATTTTTTTTAAATTTCTGGAAGCACAGATTTTGTTTGTTTTTTTAAAACATTTTGCTGCAAGTAACTTACTTTAAAAAAAAAATACATGATAACATTCATTTTATAATATTCAAAATATTGTTTTATAAAATAGTAATTTCTAGATTAACCAAATATAAGATGGCTGAGTTATTTAAAATTTAGATAATAGAAATACCAATCCTTACTAATAAAGCTGACTCCATAATATTCATTATATATATATATTGATCGTGTTCACTGCTTTTATTACCATTACCGATAGAGTGACTAAAATAAAAAGATTTTTTAGACAAATAACAAGAAAAACTAGATGGGTGCTGATTCAGCACGAAATGCATCTTGGGGTTATTTGTCTTTTATTGTATCTTTATTTATATGAAATTATTTATGAGGTAAAAAAAGAATGGAGAATATGGAAGTTGTCTAATCTATAAAAAAGATATTACGCATGGGAGAAAGAGAAACGTAAATAACCATGTGTATGTGCTGAAAATCAGATATATTAATCTTTAACTGGGATTAAAGTTTATATTTGTGCTAGAGAAAATCTCTAGTTTAATAAATGATTAATAATAATCACTACGTTTTATCAAAAAGTTGATAACATAAAAGTTGGGAGAGGAGTAAATTGACGCTTGAAAATAAAAATGAGACAATTTGCTCTATATAAATACTCTTCATGTAATAAAGATGTATATGAGAGATGATGACCTGGCCCAAGTGACGAAAAATGCATCTTGGGGGTTATTTGTCTTTTATTGTATCTTATATGAAATTATTTAAGAGGTAAAAAAAGAATGGAGAAATATGGAAGTTGTCTAATCTATAAAAAACTAGATCAATTAAACAATTGTTTGATGCAAAATAAATATTTTGAAGTTAGCAAATATTAAAATGACACATTTAAAATTTTTACTTTTCTTAACAATAAAGTTTTATACATATAATTTTATATAAAAAAAATTAAAAGATGCATGATATAACCACAAAATAAAATAATATATGCCAACTTACATTTCAATGAATAAATTCATCAAAAAATGAAGAAGATCCAATTTTCTGTCATTTTTCTACTGTTTTCTGTCAACAGAAGAAAATAACATACATATATATAAATAATTTAAATTCATAAATAATCATATCTTAATTTAAATTATGAGCTTAAAAAACTTATATGAGAAAATTATTAACTGATATTTAAGTTTTATTTATCTCACTATACTTTATTTCAATAACGATTCTGTCTTTAACAATATTTTCTTTTATCAATACATTTTCTTGTAGTTCAGCATGTCTATTAAAACAATATGCATTGGCATCAAGTGATAAATGAGCTAAGAAAGATGGTAACGTTCAATTGGCTATTCATGCAGAATAAATGTTTTAGGGAAAAGAATATTACAGCATATACATTCTCCAAAGTGTCAACAAATATACACCAATTTTAGTATATGCAGCAAAGCTATATCATTTCTGAAATGATATATTTGAATTTATTACCAAGGCTTTTCATTTCATTCAATAAAAACCAATGTTTCATTGTTATACGTTAAAAAAGACAAAGAACTTTTGCTTCCAAAAAATGACATCACCAAGTAAAATAACTCCAAATTAAGAGATTTTTTTAGTTCATTTACCTTAATCTACATATTAACCCATTACAAATTCGCACATATTATTTTGTTTTTTTTTAGAACGTTAATGCTATTTTAGATATTTCTGACATTTGAAAATCATTTAGATTGCTGAATACAGAATATCCCGTCTTGATTTCAATTGCATAATAAATTAGCTTACCTTTTATATAATAAATAAAAGTGAAATGAGTTTACTGATTAATATTTCATGTATTATGTATGATTTATGAAAAAAACTAATTTGTTTTACTAATACATAAAAAAAATATTTTTTTAGAGAATAAATGAATTCTATGCATAAATAAATTTTGATTTATAAGGTTCTTTGAAATGTAAAAAAGAGAGATATATATAAAACAGCCTTTAGAAAGCCTATTATTACGGGTCAAATGCTTGTCTTGCATGCATATTCATCTAGATAAGGTTGGGTGGTAATTTTCAGTTTGCCTTACTTGTTTTAATCTCTAGATAAAAATAGTTAAATACCTATTTACCAAATAATAACTGAATAGCCATCAAGAATGGTTGTTAAAGGGGTACAAATTTTAAATATTAATTACTAAAGCCCACTTTTATTAATTTACACTAAAATATTATACAAATCATCATTTGAAAAATCTAAAGCCAAGAAAATAAACTAGTTTTGCTTTTAATTGTTTAAATACTGGAATTTATTTAATGTACCACTTGGGTGCACAAACATCACAAAATCTTCCAAGCAACTAATTATATAATTATTGTTATTGATTCAAAATAAAAATTCTACTACTAAATTTATTTTACATTTTTTAGGCTTGTTTCGCGAAACTGCCTATAAATTGTTTCTTAGGATTCCGTCATAAATGTGTTTAACACTATTATCTCCTATAATGCCTTGATCAAATCAATAAAAGTAAAATATAAATCATAGTTTTACTCATAATATTTCTATTCATCTGCCTAGCAATAAAAACAAACACATATGGTAATGCTTCTTGATTTATTAAACCCATGGTTTTCTGGTAGACTTTCATCTTTGGCTGAAAGAAAATTATTCAATAAAAAGTGCAGAAACTTTGCTACTTGTAAATCAAAGTCATAAAAAACATAGTAATCAATAATGATATTGGAATGACTATTGTGTAATATGAGACTGATTAATTGACCAAAATTAGAGATGAAATACTGACATTTGAGATTGCAGTTACTTTAATTGTTTTTTATTCTTGTTATTCCTTGACAATACCCTTCAAACCTAAAAAAACAGTATCATAATTCTATTAAATCAAGAATGGCTTTTAATGATATATCCATCTTACTAGACTCATTTACATTTGGACAAACATCTAACATATTAAAGTTAAAATAGTTCTTTGTAATCTTAAAAATTGAAAGATTATAGATCTTGATAAGATACTTCAAGAAGCTTTAAATAAAATGGTGATATCTTAGTTTGGGAACTATTGGAATTTTTTAGGAATATATGAAATTGTGCCACCTGATTTTAAGAATGTTCGTAGTGCTTCAATTTATAAAAATAAAGTAAACTTAAGTAGTTATGCAGAAATGTCAGATAGCCAATAGCAGCAAATCTATTTTCTAGCATTTTGTTGGACAGGCTGCTACTAATGATAGATCAATAGTTACCAGAGATTCAGAGTAATTCTTGTTGTCAAGCAAATGTAAAATGGAATTATGGGCAATACTTTTGGTTTACATACAGTATCACTTTTATTGGTTTGGTCATGGCATTTGATTCAATCAATACAACAGATTTGTGTCATTGTTTGAAATCAAATGATTAAGCACTGAAATTTAATTGCATTACAGAGCTTCTGCATGATGCAATATAAGGTAGTATTATTGTAGGATAAAATATTTGTTTATCAAAGACTAGGTGCTGTTTCCAATGCAAAGTCTTTTCTGTCTCATTCTTCAGTTACTTTAGTTATTATAGGATTCATTAAACATCTTAAAATAATTGTGACAATGAGATTGTATGTTTGTGCAATATTTCCATCGTTTAACTACATATACAATATTTCTGATTCCAATATCCACCCCACCCCCCATGTTTAGTTGAAGTCCTTGAGAATTAAAAAAGCAATAACAAGAACAGCCTTAGTAGGCAACAGTCCTTAATTGTGACATTTACTCAAAGCAATACTATCACTAATGAATAATTTTGGAATTGGATTTGAGACAGAAATTTTGGCTAGCAAAAATTCTATGTTTAGGCAGTCATATTTAGCTGCTCCCCTGCCTATAATGGAAATTGAAGAATCTGTGGTCTAAAAATGACTTGTCTTACACAACCTGGTTAGGTTGTTATACCTGATGGATTATTCATTTCAGTGATAGAAATAATAATAATTCTAATATTAATATCAGTGTTAATATTAAAACAAGACACAATGTTAGTATCATTAATTTTTTTCTAATTATAGATACACAGAATGTGAAAACTTTACTTGGTACAAATTCTTTAAGATCGGAACAAAGAACAGTATTTGTGGTTATGAAACTGTCATGATTTAAGATCAATATATATGCTCTTAGCAAAATTCATCTCCCAGAAAAAGGAAGTTTAATGAAGCAAATGAATGAATAAAAGTTTTTTTTTTTTTTTTTTTAGAAAGGCATTTCATTCTATTAAAGAAAAATGCATGGTGTTGAATTTGCTGTAAAATTTAGTATCATACATTGTTGGAATTCTTCATAGTGTCAATGAAAGATTAATGATCTTAAAACTCACCTTTCACAATGGTATCAGTGCTTATGCTCCAATATTAGATTTGGAAAAGGAAAGCTTTTATTCCTTATGCAATACCATTAAAATATCAACATTTTCATCTTAGAGACTTTAATACAAATATTGGTATAAATAATAAACTTTGGCCAAAAATTATTGGAAACAATGATTTTGGTGTTGCAAATTGATATGATTTATTATTGAATTTATGCATAACATATGGATTGACAACATTTTTGCTTAGACTGAAAAATCTTTACAAAAGAACATGGATGCATTAACACTCAAAATAATGGCATGTAATAGATTATATTATAGTTCAGAGTCATAATACAATAGAAATTCACATTATGTGAACATTTACAAATCCAGATTATTGGAGAGATCATAGTTTTGTATGGTCTTAAATTAACATGATAGTTGCATTATATATATATATTATTCCAATCATATTCACAAGAAAATTGGTGTTCATTCTTTGGAAGAATCTATTATATGTACTAAATTCCAATGACTATTAAACACTAAAATTAAAAATTTGGATCTTCAGGAGCATGAAATGTGTTATGGATACAAGTAAATCTATTCTGGGTTCACTAAAAAGAAGAAGCATAACTGCTTTGGCAAAGATCTTATTTTAGTCATTTTACTAAAATGAAATGTTGCTTTTTTTTTGCTTGGCATTCTAGATCTTTTTTGATGCATTAAAAGCAACATATGATCTTGAGAAATGACGTTACAATCCTATTAAATTCAGCAACGATACTTTTTTATATGATGAAATAGATCTTTTAAATAGTAAAAAGAGCATTTTAAACATCTTTTAAATAATGATATAAGAATTGAGATGACAACTTTTAATGATATATCTATTTTATAATATAAGAATTGAGATGACAACTTTTAATGATATATCTATTTTATCTTCTCATTTTGGACAAAGATATCCAGCTTAAACAAATCAAAACAACTCTTTGTAATCTTAAAAATGAAAAGACTGCAGGTCTTGAAGAAATACTCAGAAAAGTATTAAAAATATATGTGATATGCTAGCTTCAAAAATCTTGAAATTTTTTTGGGAATATCTAGACCTATGAAGTTGTATTAGCTGATCTTAAGAATGCTTTTACTATCCCAATTTTTAAAATCAAAAACAATGGACAAGATTGCACTACTTAATCATGGAAAATCATTATTATCTATTATAGCAAAATTACTTTCAAGAATTTTATTGGATAGGTTACATCCAGTTATAGATGGTTACCTGAAAGGAAATATGATTTTGGAAAATCAAGAAGCACTATAGAAATGATTTTTGGTGCCAGGCACATCAAGAAAAATGTTGGAAACTAAGAAGTGATATATATATAAGTTGCTTGGGTTACATGGCACATAGCAACATAGTTGTGGGTGTGCATATATATACATAAAGTAAAGGAAAAGTAGAAATAAACACAGATAATTTTTGTAGATATTTCCTACATTTCAGTTGGAATAATAATGACTGTAAAGGGTTAAATAACTCAATTTAAAACAGAATTTTATTCTTAATTAAAACATTTAAAAAAGTCTAAATAAATTATTATTATTCTGATTTTGAAATTTAAAAACAAGTATGGCATTTTTCAAATCTTTTAATTAATTGATAAATTATCTATTTTTAAAAATCTTTGATAAGATTTCCAAATGTAGCTTTTAATTAAAAGTGCTTTTGGAGGGATTAAAATTGTTTTTAATCAAGACAGAAAAAACTCTGTTTTCAGTTACTGGGTTTTTATCACATCAAGAGTAAAAAGGATTAGACAGTTTGAAAACAGTCTGCAATGTGTTTTATCACCTCAGAAATCCAAGACTATAAAAGACAATGGAAAGAAATTAGTTGTCTGAATATCAGTTTTTGAAAAGTTGTCTGGTTTTAACATTTTGAGAAGCAGTGGCCAAATAGACCAGCTGCAGAGTCTGAATATTAATTTTTTGAAGACAGTCTTGTCTTAATATTTTTGTGAAACAGTTGGCTAGCAGAATTGCTGTTTGGAGAGTTATGAAAATAAAAATAGCTCCCATGAAGATATAGTTAAAATCAAGCCAGTAGATAAAGCAGTGAGCAGTCTACTAGTTCTATATAATGGAGTTTTGATTCATTTGAAGACTGGATCAACATAAAATGGATCAATTAGTCTGTATAAATGTGTTCTAGAAGAAAGTATGCTGTCCTGAAGCTCATCAAACCCTAGACAGAAGGAAAAATGTCAATGATACCTGAATTACACTTTTCCCTGATGATGACAATCCTGGATTATACTTTTCAAATGGACAAAAAAACCAAGCTTACCAAGTGAAAGCTTGAAGAATTGGTATACACATGCTGTTGTTTATCTGTGTATGCAGAGAAACACAGATAAATGTATATATCGCTGGCGAGTAATGTTATACATTAAATATGACATTTTAAATAACAATTTTGCTTAAGTTAAATGTCTAAAAATGAAGACTTAATTGGTAGACCCTATTATATGTTTTTTTTTCCAAAAGAATAAGTGGTTTTAATCCTTTAGTCATGCGCACCACTTGATGGCATTGTTTATTTGCAAAATCATATAAAATGTAATGTTACTGGGCTGTCTTTTTTTGGATTGCTTAATGTTGCGCTTTTATTTTTAATTTCTAATTTTTATTTTATTTTTTTTAATTGTTTCGTTTTACCTTTTTAAAACATTTTTTTTTCAAAACAATTTTCAAGTGAAATCGGAAAAAAAAAAAAATAAATAAAAAAACACCTTTTTACAACTTTCCAAAGAAGCTATGACATGGAGCGCTTTACATAATGGAATTTAAAAACCAACATTATTTTAAAAAAGGTAAGCATTACCTTATTCTGAAATGCATTAATTGCATTTTCCAAATACATTATAAGTGTCAGCACATAGCGCTGGAATGTGCAGGGCTTAAGACCCAATGCTTTTGGTGATCCGAAGTATCATCCAATAGATGCACTAGTCTGAGCAAACCAAACTTATGATTTACAAAACAATGTGCAACCTCAGCCATTTCCATTTGTTTCATAGCTATTCTCCCAGAAACGTGTCTTTTTGCACGAATTCTGTCAAATTGTGCTTGTCACTACCCTTACACAATTTTTTCCACCTTGCAAGCTGTGTAGGGAAGCACAGCAATGGGCTTACAATTATTACTATGTAATACTACATCAGGTAGGGTGTAAGATCATTACTTTGTATGCAGATTACAAGAGTTATGGTCAGTTGAATTCCGTACACTCTCCTATGATATGGTAGCAATATCTGAAATGTGGACATTCTGCATAATGTCACGAAGCACATCAGTGGGTTGTAATATCTGAGTATAAATGCAATATAGACCTGCTAATGGATAATATGAACACAACTGTTCTATAGGCCATAACTTGAGCCCATAAATGGCATTTTTATGTGATTTTTCACATAATACAATGCCATCAAGTGGCACATATGGCTAAAAGATAAATACCGAATAAGTGAAAATATTTAAAATCTATATTTTTTCATTTAAAGACATTTCTAATTATTCAATCAACAATAATCCAGTCAAGATTGACTGTTATATTTTTAAAAGAAAAAAATTAATACTTTTTTTTTTCAAGAAAAAACAAGGAACTTATAAACTATTATGATAGAACTTGACTTACTTTCAATATTGAATAAAGTAGAAAAATATTATTGTAACAAATTAAAATATGTAAATGTTAGTGTGTGTTTGCAATTCAATATGCACCCACATGTATGTTGAATATGTTATTACACATTATAAAAAAATAATGTCATTTCTTATTTTGACAATTTGAAAGTAACAGCTAGAAAGGTTTATTTTATGGCAAGTCAAATATATTCAGAAATTACACACACACATGCTTGCATATATGTCAATTGTATTGCAAATACCAATGTGTGTCAAATAGACACTTATATGTAAATTTTAATCATCTTGTTATTAAATGTCAATCCAAACATGTTCATTTTATATCAAGCCACACCTGTGTGCTGAATGGGTTTTAGGTAAACCTAGTGGAACTTATATGTAAACCACCAAATAGTAACTCAAATTTTGTATATTAATAATGTAAATCATAATGTAATAACTTGAATATTGTAAATCATATAAATGTAAATCACAATGTGATAATTTTTTTATTATTGTATGTTAATCAAAATCAGAAGGCTTCTAATTGTAAAACCATATTCTAGAGACCTTGATCTTAATATCATTTTTTTTATATTATTAATGAACTTATTCAATTATTAAAAATTGTACTGCATCATCTCTTGATCTCCATAACAGTTGTAGAGGTTGTTCTGAGTTAGATTCATGTATAATGATTGATATATAGGTGGTGATATATTTAGTGCTTTTGGGCATCCAGTGATGATCAATCATAATCATCCTGGTTGGCACATAAGATTACATTCTTTAAAGCCCATGCACATTTATTTTAGTCTTGTTAGAAATTAAGTTTATAGATGACCAATACATTAATGGTATTAAGTGGCCAGAGCATTGATCATGATCATGCTTTAATGTCCCAGCATTAGTTTTGATTCTTATGATTTTTGATTCTTATATATTTCAATAGAATAGTGCTGGGTTTGTGCATCCAGATTATGTCTAAATAATTGCTGCAAACTGTCAAAGGCTCAATAGTTCGCCTGGCATACAGAAGACCCATTTCCAATCCAATAACCAGATTGATTGTTGATTTTATTCTGATTTATTGCATTGATTTATTTTGATATTCCCATCAATGATGTTAATGAATGTCTTTTTACTTATATATAATGCTGGTTGATGAAGTTGTAATTAATCATAGTTGCTCAGAGGAGTGACTGGCTGATCTCTCAGAGATCTCTTGATCTTATGCTCTCTTTGAATATATAAAATTGCTTATATATATTTTTATGATTATTAAATATTACTTTAATAGTTAATTTGATATTTCATTTTATTATTTTGTGTACTTGGAGTTGATGATGATTTTTCCATCACAACAGGACTACCAATTATCCCTATCCCATTACAATTTATGATCAAAATTACTCCTTGTAGCAGTGAAACCATTAGTTGTGTTTTAGATTTTATTTCCTGGCTTGTCTAGTTGAGTTTTGGATTTGGGTAATTTTTATTATTTATTGACTAGTTTAGCTTTATGCTTTTAATATATATATATATATATTATTAACTTTGTCAAAAAATTACATGTGATTATTAGGACAGATATATGTGAATTAATTTAAATATCTTTACTAACTTTTTAAGATGAAAGAAAAACTTGTATGTTGAGATGTAACTCAGAACTGCTTGCCCATTTAGTTTGTATAAAGCTGCTATTTTACTCAACTTATTGTAAGGAAATGGAATATAGGCAACCTATTGAACATAATATAAATGCAATACAAAAATTTCATTTAAAAATGATTCATAAAATTTTAAAAATAGGATCATAGAAACAATGAATATATTCTTCAGATTTATGAATCTCTTATAATACTTCCATTGAATAGGGCATATAAGGCAAATAAATGGTAATGGACTTGATTAAAAAGTATTTCATGACAAACTTGCAAATGATTTCATGGGAAAGATAAATTGTTATCTCAGACAGTGAAAAAGCACAATATTGATTGAGTTATTTATGTAAAAATAAAATTGCATATACAGAAATCTATCTATTTATGATAAAGTTAATAATGCAAACAAGTTTTGATATTATTACAGCATAGTTATGCCTGTATTCAACTATATTCGTAAATCATCCATTAATAGACTAGTTAGTTTTTACATTATTAGAAATCATATTTAGAAATGTATAATTATTATTAGCAAGAACTCATAAAACATTTTTTACAAAAATGCATTATGAAATTCACAATCTAAATAATATCTAATTTTTCAAGATAATTTTCAATTACAATTATACAAAAACTATTTATAGAAATGTGAATTGAAAAAACATCATAAATTCTATATTTTTTGATTGGATATTTTTTTGTTGCTGTTTGGGATTTTAAACTAATTGCCCTTTTTTATAGGCAGGTGAGGATATTAATTCATAAATTCCTAAGGTGACTTTATGGATACCATTTTATTTGAAAATTTAATGTATAGTACAATAAGTTGATTAATAGTGCTTCTTGTTCAGAATATTAAATATAAGTAAATCAAGAATATATATTAAAACAGCCATATCAAACTTGCAGTTTTATTCTAAAGTCAGTCAATGTTTTCTGTACACTGAAAAATTAATATTATTTTATTCATTTGTAAGGATTATTTTTATTATTATTATATAATACAAATTAACTGTTAAACCACGTATTGTGAAAAAATCTGAAGTAGATCATTGATGTCTAATAACTTTTGGACATAGCTTACTGTTCTACAATTTTTTTCTTCTATCATTTACTGAATTTAATATTAGAACACTGACAAAATGGACATAAGTACTAATCCACAAACTAATTTTTAATATTATTACATCTTTTGCTGTTACTGCCAGGAATTCTAAAACAAGATACCAACTTAGATGTACACTTTAGAATCTCATTTCATTCAATAAATTTGACTTTCAATATATATATATACACAATTATGTGATAATAGATGGACAATTGAAATCTTAAACTGGATTCCAAGAGATTGTAAAAGACCCAGGAAGAGACCACATGTGAGATGGATGGATGAAATAAGAAAATATACAGGGATGATGTGGAGAAGAGAAGTTACAGATTGGAGAAGATGGATTAAACTTGGAGAGACCTTCATCCCACAGTGGATTGATAATGGTTGATAATGATGATGACAAAATTATGTACATGCTCAATTAAGATTATTTATTTTACAAGACAAGTTTCTCAAAAACAGTTATATCAATTTAAATCCTAAAAACTGCTTAGCTAGAAGTGCTGAATAATTTTTTAAACATTGGAAAAATCTTTCGTACCATCACTACTCTCTTATCATTGTGTCCTGTATGGTTTAGTGCAGTGGCAGAGTAATGGATTCAAAACTAGAAGTTCCAAGATCCAATTCCCAGATAACTGACATTAAAAAAACCTGATTCGGAATAACAAACAAAACTGTTAAATGCTAAATAAAACCATTAAGACTGAAAATTACATAACACCCTGAATTATTAACCAAATGACAATTATTTATTGTGATTATGTTTATTGAACTATTTGTATTATCTAAATGAAAATTTAACAGGCATGACAATCTAGCTAGATTTTATAATGTAGCCATTCTTTTGCTCTAAGATCACAATTAAAAATTCTCAGTCTGGTAAGCATATACTACAAATGCTGGCTCAAAATTGAAGATCTTAAATACTGAACATTTCCAATATACCTGTGTGTACAAAAAAGGTAAATAGCTGCATGAATAATAAAAGAACAATATTTGATTGCCCAAATTTTCAATCTCACTATCAAATTTAGTTGCAGAAAGATGATAGATGGTGAAAAAATGATAGTCCCTTAGCAACTTAAATAAATAAAGATAATAAGTTAAAAATGGAAAATAAAAAAAAATATAGAGATAAAAAAAATTGGTGTATAGAAAACAGTATTTAACCTTTAGTAAACAATGTCTATCTAAAAGGCTGTCACTATTATTTATATATGGAATAAGATTTTTAATTGAAAGTGTTAAAATTTATAAAAATAAAGTTAAGAACAATTACCTTATTTTGATTTTGTATATTCAGGAGCATGATATAAACCATGACATATTGTTTGATTAGGTAAAAAAAAAATTCTTTGAGAATAATGAGAAGAAATGTCAAAAAGAGTTTCTTGGTTAATATTAATAAGTATGGTCCTAAAGCTATCAATCAGATAAAAACAACGCAAAAGCTAGGTGGAAGGTAAATTTAAATTATGAGTTGTGCTTTGCATTTATACTTAAAAAGGCCTATGTGTATAAGTAAAATCATAATCTTGTATGAAGTTTTTAATAACTTGGGTAACATTGTTAATATTAATTTTAAGTCTTTTAAATTTTATTTATAATTATAAACAAGAGCCCAAAGGCAAATTAAGTAGAAAATATAGCACTATGATCAATAAATAACATTTGATCATCATTGACAATATTTGGTCATTGCTAGCCACTCTCTTTATATAATTTATTCTAGTTTCTCAATTTTAGAGTTACACCATAAACTTTAATGAGAACCCATATAATATATGTATATAACAATAAACTGAAGTAATATAAATGCGTCTAAGTGCTATTGATATTAAAATTTAATGGTTTTATTTTAATAATGTCCATTTCACAGAGTCATACACATATATATTCTAAATATTAGAATTGTTTATTTTTCAAATGTGGAATAGAATATGTATCAACAATAAATAGAAGTTTGTAGACAATTTATTCTGGTAATCATCTAAAATCTGGGTACGGCCACTTGGGGCGGTGATGCTATACAAAATCAATCAAATGTAACGTTACTGGGTTGCCGCAACTTTTTTTATAGAACATGATTTTTTTTTTTTGATTAAACAAATTTTTAATTCATTTATAACATGATTTGTTTTTTATTCAACAAATTTTTATATTCATTTTGGGCTTTTTTTTTTTTTAACTTGACATTTTTCTTTATTCAACAAATTGTGGTAATTTAATTTTGTGTTTATTTTTCTGATTTTAACAACTTTAGACTGTTTCACAACAAAAAATCTTGTTTTAACCCTGCTGAAAAAATATAATGATACAATTATTTGGGACTTGTTTAGACTTTCTTTGTTCTAACTTTTTTTTTTGGTTGACTAAATTGTTTTTCTTCTTATGAAATTAAAAGTAACTTTTGTGTTTTTTGGGGGTAAAAAATTGTTTTGAAACCCCCACCCTCAGATCAATAATTGTAACAAAAAGTCAATAACTTTTTTTTTAAAACAACTTTCTTTCACTTTTATTTATATTTCGTTTGAATTAGCCTTCTTTTTTTGGCTTCTACAAGCAACAGCTTTTTGGGGGGCTTTCATACTGTTATTATTAACAAAAATAGTCATTTATTTTAACCCCACTTGTTTTAACCCTGCTGAAAAAATATAATGCAATTCTTTGGGAATTGTTTTGAATTTTTTCTATCTTTTTTTTTTTGGTAGATCAAATTGTTTTTCTTCTTATTAAATCAAAAGTAACTTTTGTGTTTTTTGGGGGTACAAAATTGTTTTCAAACCCCCACACTCGGAAAAATAACTATAACAAAAAGTCAATAATTTCTTCTTTTTTTTTCAATAACTTTTTCTCACTTTTTACTTTTATTTATATTTCATTTGAATTACCTTTTTTTTTTGCTTTCTACAATAAACTGCTTTTTTTGGGCGAGCTTTTATAACAAAGTCAACAAAAACAGTTATTTATTTTAATCCCACTGAAAAAAGATAATCCAAATACTTGTCAATTTCTAATAAAATAAAAATACACAAACTTTGGACTTTTTGAACTTATTTATTATTTTATTACTGTAATAAAAACAGTCTGATATTTGGGAGGACATTATGTGCCTGAAAAAAGAACACAGTGTCCCTCACTTTGTGTACTGGGCAATTCTGAAAAGTTTAAAAATTGCATGTTTTTCTCAGACCTTTTATAGGTCTTGTATATTTTCCACATTGAAATGTGACTTAGCTCGTGAACTTTGTCGAAGCATGTTCGCACATACCCTTTGCCAATTTTTTACAAATTAACATTTTTTTAGGGAAAGGTGGGGACCATATGACAATTATTAGAAATGAACATTATTTAAATATAAATGACATTACTCTATTATGGAGATTTGAAAAGTTGTACAGACTTGAAACTAAAACACCCTCAGGCGATACGGTAATCAACTATGAATAATTCAAATATGCGTAAATAGTTTTGAAGCACAAAACAGGCCATATTTTTGTGCAATGTCAGGTAAAGCGGCCTGCATTGGGTTAATACAATATAAATGTTGTATTTAGCTGTAAGGCCGGCCATAGAAATGGCATTTTTATGTGTTTTAACATATAAACAATGCCATCAAGCAGCTGTGCCCGGATTTCAGATGATTACCTTTATTCCTTTTGTGGACAATTTATTCCCTATGCATATTCTACAACATACTGTTAAGGTTCACCCAGCATAGCATGCATGTAATCAATAGTTAAAGATTATTTATAAGTTCTTTTAGATTTAAAATATGATAATTGCTAAAAACTTTATGCATGAATATATCCGCAGAAGTAAAATATATAGACATCTATCTTACTTGGATAAATAAAACATATTTTTTAAAATGAATTTTAATAAATAACTTAAATCCATATAGGATGGCTTAAATCAAGAAAAAAAAAATTGAAATAAATATATTTTTTTGTGAGGTAATTTGATCAGATTTACTGAAAATACACACACATAAAAATACGAATAGTAATTAGATACAATAAGTCTCCAATTTATTCTGTCATTTAATCATTGATCGATTGTATCCTTGTAGTTAAAAAAAATGTAAAAAAATTTAATGAGAGAAAATATATAGGGGACACATTTTTGGGGGGATTATTATTTATTCGTTGTTTTAATTGGCTTTGGACTGGAGAGTTTAGCAGCATAAATTCTTTTATCTTTTGTGAACTCTTACTATGGCTAAGAAATTATTTCATGTTTAGTGCAGTTTATGAAGAAAAAGTCATCCTTGTCAGAAATATGGAACCCATGGATCATTTGTTTGACACGGCTAGAGAAATATGCATTGCTAGGCACTATAAGTGTACTAATTCAACATAAACTATGTAGATTTCTTCTGGAGCTTCCTGAATTCGAAAGTCAATGCCTAACCCAGGATTAATTTAAAAAGCCTATGGAAAATGAATGCCTTGATTGCCTTTATCTTGAAAAATGGAACATTTAAAAGAAAACCATTTGATATAGAAAAATCATAATTTTTCATGCCATTCTGATCAGTAATGAAAGTACTAATAATTTTAAAAAGCAGCAACAACATGGTAAGACTATTCTTTTTAAAACTTAAAAAACAACAATAATATATTGAGGCCTTGAATCAGTACAATCTGATTTTTGGTTAACATGAAATTTATATGTATTAGTTGCACAGTCATTGTTATCCATTTATTTTTTATATGCTTTGCTGTATGAATGCATTTTAAAATATTTAGTTTTAATTTTTTATGTGTGCATGTATATATGTGAGTTAATTTTAATCGCAAAATAAATTGTCAGATGTAATTTAAATTTCAAACCATCAAACATCACATGATTATCATTTTTTAGGCTTACCTAATGTTTTTTAGAGGCAAAACTCCATATTGTAGCACCACTTAGTACAAACCAGAGTAATCAATGGGTGCAGGAAGGTTTGTGCATAAAACCCCTATCTGGTGCCTATTCATCTAATATCCCCAAACTAGTTTCTTGCTTGTGATTTTCATCAGTGAGGAGCCTTGGATATGAGAGTACTGCACCTAGATCTTAGAATCTAATGCAACCTCCAGCAGCTACCTTTTACTTTTTTAGCAAACTATAAAGCTTTGAGTCCAAAATAAAAATATAATAATGTTTTCAAGCTAAACTCATCAGCTTGTATAGTTGTATAGATATGAACTCAGTTCAGCACCCACATTTTTTGCTGTCTTTGGTCCTTTAATAACCATAGTCACTATAATCTTATTGGGCAGGATTTGATATTAAACTATCAAACATCACACACCATTCTGAGTAGTGCTATAGTATGGAGAGTTTTGCCTCTGAAAAACAGATTGTGTAAGCCTAAAGAATAATTGTGATGTTTGATGGTTTAATACCAATCCTGACCAATAGAATTATAGTGACTATGGTTATTAAAGAACTAAAGACACCAAAAAGTATAGATACTGAACTGAGTTCAGATCTATACAACTATACAAGCTTTTGCTTGAAAAGGTTATTGTGTTTTCATTTTGGACTCAAAACTTTATAGTTTGCTAAAAAAGTAAAAGATGTCTGCTTGAGGGTTGCATTAGATCCTAAGATCTAGGTGCAGTGCTCTCAGATCCAAGGCTCTCCACTGATGAAATCCACAAGCTAGAAAATAGTCTGCAGATATTGGATGAGTAGGCACTAGATAGGGATTTTATGCACAAACCTTCCTACATCCATTGATTACTCTAGTTTGCACTGAGTGGTGCTACAGTATGGAGAGTTTTGCCTCTGTGTAATTGTAGTTGTTAGTGTTTTTTTATTTAGCAACTTTCATTTCCAAAAGGTCATTTTAACACTCATCAATTAAGAGGAAAAATTAAAAATATATTTTAATTAGAGAGACTGTTTAAATGCCAGAATGTTTTGTAAATTGAGAGATCCTGGTATTTGAAATTGGTTCATTCAGTATAGCGCTCTGATAGAAGAATAAAATGCTTTTTTTTTTAAAATTAAATTATTGCCTGGAAAAAACTTTTAAATTACTAGTGTTGATTTTCAGGAGATGATTGGGAAATATAATCTGTTTTAGGTTACTTTATGGTCTACTTTAGATGTTACTATGAAATATGCACTTGTTTAATCATATTTTTAAAGGTGGTCCCTCAAGGTACTGCAAATCAATGTTAATCGTTTGCCTTCTATTAGATCTGCCACAATAATTTAAA
Organism: Epiperipatus broadwayi; assembly: GCA_028023455.1. NCBI lineage: Eukaryota > Metazoa > Onychophora > Udeonychophora > Euonychophora > Peripatidae > Epiperipatus > Epiperipatus broadwayi. The sequence goes on from JAQFVV010012417.1 coordinate 11,282,740, forward strand.
GTGGTGCATTATGTATCTAGAATTGATAGAATCTATCTTCACATATAGTTTATAAACACTAATAACTTTTAAAACGTTATTTGTATATTAGGGAAAAAATTAAAGATACCAAGGACTCGGTACAAAATATATATGCTTTCATCAACATTGAAAGTGCATCTTTTATAATTATATCAACTGTCTTTTTAGTCAGTGCGTTGTCATTTATGTGATCAGACAAACTTTTTTTTTTTTAAGTGTCATAGCATCGGCCGGGACGCGAACCCGCAACCCGGGCAATTGCCTGCAAGTGCAAGGCAGTCGCGCTGACCTCTCGACCACCAATGCAAACTTTGAACCTTTATCTTCTAAAAATAGCTAGCAACTAATTTACCAACATTCATTGGATGCTGAATTGTCCGGGGGGGGGGGGGATTCTTAAAAAAACCACCAAGATTCATCTCATTTTTAGGACATTATTCGAAGTAGTTGTGCTGTTTCTTTGTATAATTTTTTGTTCTAATTTCAATTCCCATCATATAAGTAAGTGCTCTGACATTTTAATGAGGATTCTAATATTATAATTTTATATGTAAACAAACATTTTTAAACATTGAGTAGTTTGCGTTAATTGACAGCCGAGAATAATCTGAGATTTCTAAAGCAAAATGTCATATATTTTAATTACAAGCAAGATTTTATTCACTCAATTTAACCATGATCACAATTAATCTACATTTTAAAAATAAATTAGGTTTACATTTTAATACAGAAACAAAAACTAAATTTACCAAGTAATTTATTATAACTTTTTTTTTTTTTTCATATGTCATAGCATCGTCCGGGAGGCGAACCCACAAACGTCTGCAACCAACTACTTGCTTGCAAGGCGGCTACGATGACCTTTCGACTAACAACGCTTGACAATTTATTATAACTTTGGAGGGAAAAAAGATATATTACAAAAAAAAAAAAAAATCAAGTCTTTTAAGTGTATTATTTGTTAAAAGAATTAATATAGAGAAACTACACACTTCACATTTTCATGAGAAACTTTTAAATAACTATTCCACAGCAGTAATTTTCTTATCAATTTTGTTTTAATTATAAAATATCAAGTATTCAACCTGAATGGCCTTATTTATGAAAAGGATAGAAACATTTCACATGCTTGGAGGGAAGAATAAATTATATATCCTGAAGCAATAATTCTCTCCCCTTTTCTTTAGAGATAAACGTTTTTAAAAACCAAAATCTAAACAAATAGAGCTTTTATTTTTGAATGACAGTAAATGTTATAATTATTAGTAATATAAACTCCCTGGGGAAATTTTAAAATATATTGAGTTCAAAAGTATGAGAATTTTTTGTGAAATATATGGATTCATGAAGTTGTGTCACCTGATTTAAAGGATGCTTCTATTGTTCCAAATTTTTTAAAATAAAAAAAAGAGACAAGCTTGCAGTAATTATCATGAAATATTACTGTTATCCATTAATGCAATGGTACTGTCAACAATGTTGTTGAATAGATTGCTGCCTATCATAATCAATGTGACTTTAAAGAATCAAAAAGATTTAAAGACATGATTTTGTTGCCAGGCAAATGCAAAAAAAATGTCAGGAATAAAAATGTGATTATTTTTTATTGATTTGATCAAGGCACTTGATTCATTTAATCAAAGAGGATTTGTAGTACAGTTTGAATATTATTGATTGCCCATTAAAATTTGTTCATATTATATAAGATTCTATATAATGAAATGAGAAGCAATGTTATACCACAGATCAAAATTTGAAGTGAAAATTGATGTGGAGTATGGCTACTAGTTGCAACATTTTGATTTTTATGAGAATAGTCTGTGGAACTGTTTCTAGAAAGTTTAGTTTAATAAATTACTGACCAAACCTTTAAAACAGAGCCAAAACACTCCATACAGTAGTGCCACCCAGTGTAATCAAAGGATACAAAAAGATTTGTGCATAAAATCTCTATCCAGTGCCTACTCATCCAATATCCCCAGACTAGTTTCTAGTCTGTAGCTTTCATCAGTGAGGAGTTTTGGATCTAAGAGCACAGCATCTAGATCTTAGGATCTACACGATCCTCAAGAAGCCACTTTTTACATATTTAGTTAACTATAAAGCTATGCATCCAAAATGAAAACACAATAATATTTTCAATCCAATCTTATTCACTTGTATAATCATATAACCCAGTTCTGTATTTATACATGTTGGTGTCTGATTCTTTAACAACCATAGTCACCATCATCTATTGGGCAGGATTGGTATTAAACTACTACACATCCCATTATCACAATTTCCTAGGCTTGCACCAGCTATTAAAACAGAGGCAAAATTTTCCATATAATTGTGACTGCTAAAGTGTTGCATTAAATTCTAAATTATAGATGCAGTTCTCTCAGATCCAAAGCTCCTCATTGATAAAAGCCACAAACTAGAAAACATTCTAGGGATGTTGGATGAATAGATAGTAGATATGTATTTTATGTATAAAGCTTCTTGCATTCATTGATTACTCTGGCTTATACTGGGTGGTATTACAATATGGAGAGTTTTATCTGCTTTAACAGCTTGTGTAAGCTGTGGAAATGGTGATCATGTGATGTTTACTGGCTCAAACATTTGTTATACAAGATAGTTGGCAGAATTTTTACTTTAAATATATTAAAACCAAAAAAGAAGAATTTCATTTTTATGAAGTTTTGAATTATAGTGAACTGATAAAATTTCAAAAATTAATCTACATAATATATTAATATTTTGAATGCAACATATAAAGATTTGGGTTTAGTAAATAATGTTCATAAAATATAAGTTGTTTATCAGCCACTGATGGAAGATAAGTGTTCAGAAATTTTTTGCTTATATGACTATCAATTTAAAAGTGTGGGTCAATTTTAAATATCTTGATAGTTTTTTAAGTTAAAAAAAAGTGGTATTTGATGTTAAGTTGCAGCACAAACTCTAATGTGTAGCTGCTTTTAACAAGTTAAAAAATAGGGTATTTCATCACTATGAAATAACTATTGCAATTAAATACTTATATTCAGAGCTGTTGTAAGAATATTATACAAATTTCATTTAAGGACACTTTGTAAAATGGTAAGAGCATAAAACCAATCAATATATTCTTTAATTTTCTGGATACGATACTATAGAGTCTACTGTTATAAAATCATGACTTTATTGGATTGATGATACAAAATTAATGAACAAGTCATATTTTCTAAAAGGATGTTTTATGGTAATTTTGAGCATAGTTTTCATGGGAGAACAGAAGTGCAATGTTGATTGTTTTCTTTGGGAATATGAAAAAACTAATTAAATATAGTGTTTAAATATTTCATGAAGAAGTTTGTTGCAGAAAAAGTTAAAAGATGGCATTTCAAATTATCAAAGAAGCAAAATAATGGACTAGTGAGTTCTATATGTGGGCATCTCTAAATGCATTTTATTATATATCTTTTTATGTTTTCTCTTGATTTGAAAAATTCATATTCATTTGTGAGTAACTACAAATGATGCCAATGGTGAAATAACATGAAACTATTTCTAACAGCTTTCAGACTACCATATGCAAGATTCTGATTTGATATTAAGTCAAAATAAAAAAATAAAAATTCTTGACAAAAATATGGAACATATATTTGATATAAGTCCATATTCTGTTCTTAAAATCTTTAGCATTGTCAAGTGTTGCTGGTCATCATCACAGCTGCCTTACAAGCAGTTGTCCCAGGTTAGCGGGTTCGTTTTCTGGCCGATGCTATGACACATGAAAAAAAAACTTTAGCATTATGTAATTGATGGCATTAACAGAATGATAAAATCTTTAAAGATCAAATGATCAAAAAGTCAAGAGATTGAAATAATAATATGTCAAAAAAATTTTTCTGCAATAGTAATAGAACTACTTTAGTTGCTTCATTGCCAAGATAAAACAGATTATTTTACAATAATGAAAATTTATATATGTCCTATTTCTAATTTGTTAATTATTAAAGCATATTAATTAAATATTATTTTTAATTTTAGTGTCAAAAATGTTATAGTAATTAATTTATTATTAATGTTTAAAATATGTCATCCTTCAAATTAAAATGTTTTTTTAATTTACTATTAAATATAAATAATCTTAATTATTTACTATAGTTATCTTAATTTAATCAATATATATATTTACAAACCATCTCTTTCCAATTTGTAAATTAAAATAAAAAAAGAAAAACATATTAATTAAAATTAAATAGTTTTAATTTAGTGAAACAGATTGTAGTAACATATTTTTCAAGCATCATTTCTTAAAGTAAAACACATTTTTTGTTGTCAAATACTATTTACAATTAACCTTCAATCTCATACAGACTGAAGGATTTTTTATGGAGATGGTGTTGCTGGTTCAACTTTTCTCCTCTTCTGCATTCATTTGACTGCTAACAATACTGCTGATTGATAGATTCTTTGTTCTCAAGCTTTGAGTATTTATGGACTACCCACAAAGCCCCCTCTCCTCATTATTCTTAGCAATAGGCAGAAAATTTATATTTATTATAGATCATTTAAATATTTATGGTTATTTTTATAAAATACTATCATAATAATTATTTAAAAACAAATATTTTTATGATTATACTTAAATTTTATTTGCATATGTCTTATTTTTAAAAATACAATCCACAGTAATGATAAAAAGAAAATTACAAATGGTATATTTTGATAAACACCATTATATAGATCTTTTACCATTATATAGATCTTTTGTGATATTTTAATAATTATAAATGCAATTTTAAACTTTAGAAAATCATTTAATAGCTTTATGAAGACTTAACAATAATTTGTTTTGATTTCTAAAAATGAAGTTCAATTAATAAAAATTATATATATTTATTACCAGTATTGCAGTAATCATCCAGTAAGTAAAAAAAAATATTGTTCTTATCATGTATTTCACTTTATTATTTTTCTTTCTCTGTTTACAAACTCCAAATAGATATTTAATCTGTTTTTCATTTGTAAACTTATATTTCTAACAAATGAAATCCAATTTATTAAAATTGTAAAAATTTAATACTAAAATAAAATGTTGAATAATAAACTAAATATCAGCTAAGGGAAAATAAAAAAAAATGCCCAATAGTTAAAATGTTAATATTTCCATTTTAATAAAGAAACAATATTTTTTGATGTAACTGACTTCATGCACATTTATAGTATCATCTTTAGCTCTTGAGTCTACCATTCTACCACTCGGACCATGGAATTGAAAGCAGATCATTCACCATTAGGTGAAATTTATTTTAAAGCAGATTAAGCTTATTTTAACTCAGGAATACACATAGTAATAAAAACACACATTATTACAATTATACAGAGAAGAACAAAAGCTTACTTCAATAGGTATTTTAGTATTAGACTTGCTGTGCAATATACAATCATACTGGATTAGGGTTAGGGTTGAGATCAAGTTTCATTAAAAAAATAAAAATGATAATAATGTTATAACTATGTCTATTCATCCTCCCTTCCATATACACAATATTATTTTTTCTTTAAAAAAGACTGCTTTGATCTTTAAATTTAAAGAATCTGCCTTTGATGAATTTTTACAATTAAACAAACTTAATTCTTATTTTTAACATAATGTTTATTGATGAAGTATATAGTTACATAGTTTATATTATTTTAAATGTATATGACATATATATATATATATATATATACATGTAGTTTAGGTAATATTTGTATATATATAATTTACTTGTTATTAAATAAACCAGTTTCAAATGGAATTATATATCAGAAACACAATCCCAAAACATACTTATACTATGTGACTATATATCCTTTGATTAATAATCTATTATTACAAAGGAGAGGGAAGAGTAATGAGGGCTCCATGTGGCATGATATATATCAGAGGACCAAGCATCTTTATCTCTCTTTTTTTTGATTTTAGATATCTGATTGTAAATCAGGGATTGCAATTTCTTGGATGTAGGATTAAAACAAAAATAACATCTCAGGGTCCAAAAGGTGAACATGATGAAAATTGTGACTCTAATGGAGGGAAAGAGACCATGTTGCATACTATCTATGAGGTTGGTGATTGATTAAATGTGATTTAGTGATTGATTCATAACCTGGACATTGGAATAAAAGTTGATGAATTATTTATTCTGATTTATGATATAGTGAGCAGATATGATCAATGTTAGCACATGCCATTCTTTGCAACAAATAGTAATTAGTGTGTAGATCATCTAGATTGATTTTAATAAAGAAATCTAGGTATTTTGGATTTAGATGCCAGAATTTGAATTTTGAAATGATTTGTTTATTACTGAGATTAACCAGAGACAGGTTGAAATTGATTGGTATTATGAGTCATGTTATAGGCCTCTGAATAGATTTTCCTTAAAATGAAATATTGATTCAAGTGATGGGCAGCAACACATTTAATCTAAAGATTGACAAACCTTACCATCATGGTGGTTTATCAGGAGGGATAATGCAGACAAATTTTATAGCATCAAGGTATACAGATTCAAATTTAAAAGAGTTAATTTTCTCTGAAGTGAGAGGCCATTACCTTTGGCATGCCTATTTAGCAGTATTCGAACACTAGCATTTTATTCCATGTTAATTTGGAACAAAGCAAATTTATCTTCCTCTTAAATACATTGGTGATTGGCATATAGTATGTGATTTTTGGAAAGATTAAGATAATTGATTACAGATTTACAGAGAGTTAATGATTTTTTCAATAGCTGAGAATAGGGAATTCTGGATTGACATTCTCATGACATTTCTTAATTTATAAATAGGAAAGCTGAGAAAATTGTATGAGGTGCAATAAAGAGAGACAAGCACTTTTGCCAGAGAGTACATTCCATGAGGATAAATTTATCAAGATTAAGTTGAAGTTTAAAGTGAGCATTATACTCTTCAAGAATTGAGATATGTGACTAGATATTTCTTGGAGAAGAGGAAGATGACAAGATCATTCATAAAAATTATATACTTGATATCCCTACTAATTATTGGGACATGAATGCCAGATAGTTTCTCATTTCAAGGAGCAGATTAATATAGGTGATGAAAATTAATGCCCTCAATGGTGACTCTTGCAAAATAGAATTAAAAGGCTTAAAGCCTGGGATACTTTGCCATTGAGAGTAATAGAAATTTCTCTATTTGTTAAAAGGTTAGATAATATGTAGAAAACAAGAATAGGTATGTCATAAGACTGTAACAATTCAATGAGAGTATCAATGGGTACAAAATCAATGGCAGATGAAATATCTATTTGCCCTGCAATTGGGCCAGTTTTCTTTGAAGTTCTAACACAATCAATTATAATCATGCATATCATGATGGTATCAGGGGTGGAAGCTCCCTTCTTTGCATATTGATATTCTGAAATTGAATGGAGTATTAGATTCAATCATTTTTATAAGCAAAGGAAACTTAGAAATAGGGTAATGGCTATTTAGTGGGGATGGAGCTAATGACACTAGGTATAGCCAGTCAATAAGATGAATTTGTTTAGACAAAACATTTTAAGTAAATTCATAATAACTGATAGTGAGAAATTGCTAATATGTAATTTAGGAATGGCATGTGACCCAGGATGAATTGTCAGGGAGAGATTTTGGCTTCATCATGATATCAGACTTTGTGATGCCATGATCAATATTATTGGTATCAAAAAGCATGTTGGAAGTATAAAACAGCTGAGGGACTGCAACTTTGACTTAAAATGATAAAAGAGTGGGGGGGGGCATCATATTAAGTATAATGCAGAAATTGTCATTAGCAATAATTGAAGAGGGAATGGATTTTTTGTTTTTATAAGTAAGGGCTCAGCGAATGTAACCTTTTGATCAGTTACGGGGTAGAGCCAGAAAGATTTTTCTTTTTTATCTGAAACAGATTGTGTATGCTTGTATTGCTGCTTAAGGAACATAATGGATGGTGTAGAATCTAGGATCACTTGAAGTGATATTCAATTTCAAGTTAATGATGGCCTCAAACTGTTTCATTAAGGCTGTAGATGATTTGCTTCTACTAATATAGTGCTTAAACGTTGATTGGATATTAATAAATGAGAACCAAGCTTCAAGAGGTTGATGGGAAAGAATGTTAATCTTCCTAAAATAAATGTAAATCTATGAAATTACTACCTCTGGTGATGAAGCCTTGAGCAAGACTCTTGATGTATCATTATAATGGAGAATAGGTTGGGTGTAGCTAGTTGATCTGAGAAACAAACTGGTTCCAAAAAAAGGTTATCTCTAAAGAGAAGCTCTGGTGAATAGAATAAGAGAACTATGAGAGATGAATGTTTTAAAGTATAAAATGAGACAGCATTATTGGGGGAAAAACCTTCACAATTCATTAGTTTAAAATTTATCCAGTGAGATACTTTCAAACAAAGTTAATATAGGGTATATTAAAGTCCCCCAAAAAGGAGGGTAGGAAAGGGGTTTGATGAAAGAATAAGATTAATCTGACAGATAAATTGATGTATCAGAATAGATTTGTTATATAGATAAAAAAATAAATCATGTTAACTAATGATAAAAGGTAATGATTATCACACACCTACTCCAGTAAATGAAGTATTAGAAATGGAGAATTGAGAATAGAAATATTTTCCAGGTATCTGACAATATTAGAACATATAGAAAATTTGGTTTCAGAGAAAAGATAATATGGGGAGTAAATTGAGAAATCAAGTTACTGATTGCAACCAGCTATTGGGGGGGGGGGGTTTCGAATTCTTTACATTAACACCAGTAATATTGAAAAACATAATTACATAACTTAAGCAGCAAAATAACAAGTATCTCATAGATCAGACAAATTGCAGCCAACCTAATATAAGCATCATGATCATGACCACTAATAACAGAGATAAATAAGAGATAGAATGTATAATAACAGAGATAAATAAGAGAGACAATGAGATAAAGTAATGAAAATTTTTTAGATCTTTGAATTGAGGTCATTTTATATGGATCTAAAGGCAGTTGAAATTGTAGCTTAGATAATGTCTGGGAAGAAGTACAAAATAATATTAAAAGAAAATAATTTGAACACACAAAATTAGTACAAGTTTTCTATACAATAAAGATTATTATCAACAGTTTATCTGGGTTTTGTATTATTTTAAAATGCTATACAAGCCTAGAAAGCACATTGACTGTTGTCATTCTTTCAAGAACTCCAAACAAAAACATACATGAGTCCCATTTTACAGAAATTGGCTATATAGATGCAATGAAATCTAAATTAGTAAACAGTAAAGTCATAGCAGAATGGACAAAAATAATGTGGGATATCATTTAGTAAATTAGATCAATCAAGCCTGGCCAAAAGCACAACTAACTGCAAAATGCTGAAAATCTGGAATACTCATGAAAGTTTATCTGTGTCAAGAATGCATTCCTATGACTGGCCAATTTTTAATTTCAACTGAAGGGAGAAAATGCATATTAGAACTGTTATATGAAAGATAAAAGAGTAGTTCATGTGAAAGAACTAGCTTGATCATACATCTAATAAACTGTCATTAATAAAAATATTGAAAAAACTGTAGACATATCATTCTGTCAAGAAACAACCAAATTACCTGCAAAAGAGGTATAATCATGGCGTGAAGCCATGAAACCATAGAAAAGGATAATCTAGACAATACAGGAGCATTCCATGGATATATATTTCTTGTCACTGTTGATTCTTACTCTAAATGGATGAAATATAGAATGGCCAAAAATATCAATGCAGAGAATATAATAAAAATACTAAATTACTCTTTGCAACACATGGATTTCTGGAGTTCATAGTTACAGACAATGGTGCAGTATTTATTTCAGTACATTTAAAATTTTTCTAGTTCTGAAGAGGATAAAGCATCTATTAACATTGTCCTTCCACTCAAATCCAAAGGTCACTCAACAACTAAAGTGTACACTGAATAAAATGGAATATTCTAACATTCATGAAGCACTAATTACAGCAATGCTTTATCAGTACTTCACACTTCATTTAGTAATAAAAAAAACTCTAGCAGAAATTTTAATAAAACCACCATTTTCAAACACACATTTCTGTGCTAATTCTGGATAAAATCAGAGAAAAGGAGGTAAGGTCTGAAAGTGCTAAATTTAAAATAGGACAAATTGTATGGATAAGAGACATATTAAAAAAGAAATATATACCTGAAGTTACAACTAGGGTATTATATAAACCAGCCATACTCAATCCATGGCCTACCATCCTTTTATGTGCAGCCTTGACTGATGGTTAAGCAGACAGATGACATTTATCTGTATGCTTGCTCCTCCCTTTGCAGTAAACATTTGCTACACCATAAAGAGTGCAGTACTATTTTATAACATGCATTTCAGTTATGTTTGATGTAGATTAGGCATATGTATTCAACATCAGTCATAAGGCTGGGGACATCTTGTGCTTGAAGAACTTCATATGTTGAAATCCAATAACCAAGACCAGTGTGGTAATTTTGAGTCAGGCTTTTGATATTATTAGCTTCAAATAGGAAAGTATTATATTCTTATAGATTGACCAATTTTCAGGATAGGCCAGATTGAACTCTTCTAACAAGCCAATTTTAGCCATTTTGATTTTTTTTCTTTTTTTTTATGAGAGAAAAAAAAATTTTTTTTTTTTTAGAAATTTATTAATTAATGAGTAATCACTTATGATTTTTTTATTGACACATTAATAATGTTAGCTATCGATTTTTTTTAATTTTACAGATCTAAACACTTGTGTTTGATGTTTTTATTGATGTGCTAACAATGTTAGCTGTCAATATCAGATTATAACTGCATGATATCTGATGTGTTTTGTATGTGAATATATAATAAGAAATATACAATTATATATTTACACTACATATAACTGTTATATCTCCACCTGGTATGTTGCCCTTATAAATTTTCATACCATTTCTATGTGTACTGTGACATCTTGTCTCATGAATAAGTACTATGACTCTCTGTTTGTACTATGACAGCTTCCTTCATGACAGTTGTAAGTTCTAGCATGTAAATTTGCTTCACTACATTAACTGTATAGTGAACAATCAGTATACTGTCATTCAGCTTTGACCATGTTATTCGACTTTACCTCCAAATTGATTGACTTTATGGCCAGATTCCTATCCATGATGAAAGCAATCAGATTCAGTGAGCATCATCACCTACTAGCCCATTCTTGTCATAGGATGTCTGTTATCTATTTGTATATACATTGGTCCATGATGATCAATGCTCAATCCAATCAAGATGGAATTTGGACTAGTCCATTATTTGAAAATAAGTTGAGATATGACTTATTTATCATAAGTGATTTAAAAAATTTGTAGTCATTTTGTAATATACTATTTTATATCAAACTATAATTTAAATACCCATAATATTTATATCAATCTATAATTTAACTACTGATAATAATGTTTTCAATCAACAAATGAAAAAATATCTGATGAAAATAGTGTTTCAAGATAACTGGGAAAAGGAATATTTTATTGTATTAAACAAAAACGTTCACCAATATGTTTGATTTGTTGAGAAAGTATCATTTAAAAAAAAAACATTGATTGTCATTGTACCATAAAACCTAATGATACCTTTGCTCATGGGTCTTTAATAAGAGTGAAAAATTAGCTTTCTTCAAGAAAACATTACAACAAAAAGTGTTATGTCAGTGGTCTACATGGACATCATTTACTGATGCTGAAGTTGTGCAAGAATGTTTCATAAATGCTTCCAATATATTATTTGATAAATTTAACAATAAAAATCAAATAATATTATAAATTAAGAAAATACAACTCTCAGATTCTAACTGTTTCAAATGCATTGAAGATATTGCAAAACATATTTTTTTAAAACATAACAGAAGATTTAAAAAATTGCAAATATTTTAGTTTGGATGTTGATTTTAACAATAACATTTCAGCAACATCACAATGTGCCATTTTAATCAGATATTGTACTGAACAGAATTCAATTCAAGAAGATTTTTTGAAATATCTTCCTATGAAGGATCAAACCAGAGATAGACATTTTCTTGATAATATTAGTACTTTTCTGGAGAAGAATAACATTGAAATAAAAAATTGATTTCTGTGTGCACTGATGGATGTCATTCAATGATCACGTCTGAAAAGGAAATTGTTTATTAAAAAAAAAATACAATTTAACAAAGCTCTTATCATTTCACTGTTTAATTTACCAAGAAAACTTGAAAGCACATATACAAATGTATCTTGTATATAATAGCTTATTTTGTTGATAATATTGATCAGAATACAATATGTATTCTTTATTGAACTACAAGTGTACAGTACTTTTTAACATGCACATATGTATAACATGAATGCTTTTTATATGTATAGTATGCACATATAAATTAAGATTACAGTATAAACAAAAAATTTTAAAATAATATAGTTATTAATTATAAATTGAGGGGACATATTTACATATATTTTACAAGTGTGTGCTTATTCATGCATTCACTGAAGCAATAAAAAATAACTACTATATTTTTATTTTTAAAAAATTAACAAAATATCTGACTTTCATCGCTATTGAATATGCTTTAGGAAATATTCTGTTTTTTTTCTAGGAATTTTTTTTTCTTTTATAGAAATATAAGTCTTGTTATCAAGAAATCAGATTAAAGTCAATATCAATTTTTAGTATACTGTATTTTAAAATTTTGTACAACTTATTATGCAAAATACTGCACATCAAATTCAAAAAGGATAATAAAGAAATAATGAAATGTGCTTTTTAACATAAACTGAAGAAATTTTATTAATATATATAATCGTCTACTGTGTCCATGAAGAAAAAATAGTTATAAAATTTATTTACAAATTTTACCTTTTTTAACATGATTTGTGCTCAAATATCATTAAATTTGCAAATTTTCATGTTTTTTTTTTGTTTATTTATATTTTTCATTAACTAGTGTATAACTGAAATCATATAGTTAGATACACCATAGTTTGTGATTCCATTGTATTTGTTTTTCGTGCAATGTATATACATATATATGTAAATAAGTGAAATTCAGTCATTTTTTTGCTTTTCCATATTATCAATGTTGTTAATAAATAATTGAAAATAAAATATATCATTTAATATTTATTTTGTTAGGAAAGATCTCCAAAATGGATTCTTTTTATTTAGGATTTGGATTTGAAAAAAAAAAGCAATAAATAATTTTGATTTTTTTTTTTAAAAAAAAAAAACAACTTATTAATAATAATCAATAAGTACTCTTAAATGTTATTACAATCAAAATTTTACATAGAATAATTTAAAATTAATTTTAAAGAATCTATTATTTTAAAACTTAACATAGCAAAAATTTATAATTTATTAATAAATTGAAAAATAATAACTTTTAAAATGCTTAAATGTTTTATTTTTAATTTTTCTCATAATAATTATATGTTCTCAGCTTTGTTTTTATGGTATGTTAATTTTTTGAAACATAAAATTCATCATTATTATATAGGATTATTATTGTGATGATTGTATCTTCAATTAAATAAATAAAAGTCAATACGGCACATCAGTAATCAATAAGCTTTAAAAGCAATAGCATCCAATCTTTGTAAGAAAATGTACTACAACCAGTAATAAATTAAATTTAATTAAAATATTTAAGACTTACAAAGTTTGCTTTAATAGCAGTAATGCATATGTTGAATAAGATTTAATGAAAATTTCTTAGCCCATTCTTTAACAATAAAGTCACTTAGTTTTGAGGTGTTTTGGACATTACGATGATTCTACTATTGTTTTGGGTTTTCAGCACTGTTTTGCAGTTATCTAATAATATTAGTATGATGGTGTTATGTTATAGTACGATTAATATTAAGAAAAATACGTGTGTGTACTCCATAAGTTAAAAGTGTTAAATAATCACATGTGAAAGTAAACGAGTTGATTTAATAAAAACGAAAATTAGAAATTACAAATGGTTTTTCATATATATATTTTATAAAAAGCAAGGTATAAAATAAGATGGAAGATCCGAATATATAATTGATTAAATGAAGGATTAAAAATGTAAAGAACAATTTAACTAATTAGTTCAGAAATAATCCCAGAATACTTTTGCGAATAAAATTGTTAAGGAATAAACAATAGAACAAAAAGTAGATACAATCTAGCGGGAAAAAGTCAAGTCAGTGTCAGTCCTGTTTTTCTGAGAGACTTATGTGTAGCGTGAATTTCGGAACAGGACCAACGATGGGAGGAGAACCAGATATTCAGGTCTGAAGGTACTAAAGACCGACCTAGGGTAATTATACAGACTATACCTGTCTTATTATTATTTTTGTAAGCCTTACAGGCGCTAGTAAACTACTTATAATTCTGTTTATAAATGCTTGTTAATGTTTATACTAATAAAATCTTGTATCTGTTGAGATATCTTAATTTCATGCAAGAGAGTAATAGTTACTTGAATTGGGTGTGTTTGATTATTTCTCGTAAGTAACATTAAATCAAGTACATCACAATTTTGGCGCAGTCAGGAGAAAACCTGTTTTTCAAGCTTTATGAAAGAAGTACACCAAACAGTAATTCAGAAGTCGGTAAGTTATTAAAGAATTAAAATGTCGATAGGACAAGCTAATATATCAGAATTTGGGATAGATAATCCACACGAATGACCCTTTTATGTGCTTCAATTACAAAATTAATTTAAGTTAAATAATATTATTGAAAATGACAGGAAAGTAGCAACGTTATTATGTTTGTCAGGTAGAAAAGTTATTGAAATAGTAAGCAAATTGTATAATGGACAAGTTACAGATAGTAGTAACTACGATGAGCTGGTTCAAAGACTAACAGATTATTTTAGCCCAAGACCATTGAAGTATTTAGCTAGGTTAAAATTGAGAAACCGCAAACAAGACAAACTCAAATCAATTAAAGAATATGATATTGTTCTACGCCAATTAGCAAAGAATTGCGAATATGGCGACTTTGTGGAACAAATTCTTATTGATCAGTTATTATGGGGAATGAAGGACGATAAATTGTCAATCGTTATTAATTGAAACTCAGATAACATATGAAGGTGCTATTCAAAAGGGAATAGTATACGAATCAGTGGTAGAACAAGCTTTAGCTTTTTCAAATAGAACAGAGGAATACTCTAGGAATAATATTTTTAAAATAGAGAGAAAGTATAAGGATTATACTAAAGAAGGGAAAAGTTTCGAAATAAAATGTTTTTGTTGTGGAAAAGTAGGTCATTTGTCTAAAAGCTGCAAATGGAGGAATGAAAAATGTTATAACTGTGGGGCAAAGGTCATTTAGCAGCAGTGTGCAAGAAACCTAAACGAAAACCTGATTATGGTAAAGATCAGAAACAGTGGAAAACAGTAATTAAAAGAAATATCTTAAAAAATGAGCAGGATCAATTAATGCTAGAGATTAAGTTAAGTAACAAAAGAGTACAAATGGAAATAGATAGTGGCTCTAAAATTTCTTTAATATCCATGAAAAAGTGGAAGGAAATATCCACAGAGAGCCCTTAGTTTAAACTACAGAAAGCTAACATTAATGTTAGAGATGTAAACGAGAACCCGATCAAGTTAATTGGGAAATCCGAAGTAATAGTTGGTTTTAAAAATAAAAACTACAAATTACCTATATATATATAGTAGATAAAGATATTAATCCATTAATAGAAAGAAACTGGTTTAAAGACTTAGGCATTAAATTTTAGTTAAAAAGGTCTCAGTTGAAAAAGAAATGATAGAGTTATATCCGAATTTATTTACCGAAGATTTAGGTTTGATAAAATCAAAGCCCATTGACTTGCACTTAAATGAAAATGCTAAACCAGTTATTTGTAAACCAAGAGAAATACCGTTTTCCCAAAGGCAGTTAGTAGAGGAAAAAATAGAAGCGTTAGTTAAAAAAGACGTGTTATCCCCAATCGAGGAGGCGGATTGGGCCACGCCAATTGTTGTGTTAACAAAACCAGATGGAAAAATTAGGCTGTGTGGAGATTATAGAACAACAGTAAATAAATATCTTAATAAAGGAGCTTACCCGGTGCCGAATGTACGTGAGATTCTCAGTAATCTAGCTAAAGCAAAAAAATTTGCGAAATTGGATTTAAATTCGGCATATCACCAACTAAAAGTTACGGATGATACAGCTCAGTTATTGGCAATTACGACTCCTTTTGGATTAGTCAAATGTAATCGTCTCCCTTTTGGAATTACATCAGCTCCAAACATATTTCAAGCAAAAATAAATTCAATATTACAAGGCTTGGAAGGAGTGACACCATATTATGACGACATTCTGATTACTGCGACATCACCGGAGAAATTAAGAAGTAAAATTCGGAAAGTATGCGAAAAACTAAATAACGCAGGGATAAAATTAAATGTTAAAGAATGCGTTTGGGAAACTGAAGAATTAGAGTTTTTAGGCCATCTTATTTCGGAAAAAGTCCGTTAACTGATAAAATTAGGGCAGTCAAAGATGTTCCAAGCCCAATAAATGTCAAGCAACTTCAAGCTTTCCTAGGTTTGATTAATTTTTTCGAACCTTTTCTAAAATACAAAGCGATGATCGCAACTCCTCTCTACGAACTGCTACGCAAAGATCAGAAATGGATTTGGAATACCAAACATGAAAAAGCGTTTAAAGCAGTTAAGGAATTGTTAACCTCTAGTAGCTTATTAGTGCATTTTGATAGCGACAAAGACATCACTATTACTACAGCTGCATCACAATATGGAATCGGAGCAGTTTTAGCGCATCAAATAGATGGTCATGAACGTCCTGTAGCTTACGCTTCTCGGACCTTATCTAAAGCTGAAAAAAATTATAGTCAGCTGGACAAAGAAGCTTTGGCAGTTATGTTTGCTGTGAAAAAATTTCACCAGTTTATTTATGGACGAAAATTTGAATTATTAACAGATCACAAACCTTTGTTAGGGATTATAGGAAAAGATCGTCCGATGCCAGAGCATTTTAAATCCACGCATGCTCAGATGGGCTAATACACTTACTGCTTACGATTTCAATCTAAAATATCAAAAAAGAAAGATAATTTCTCATGCGGATGCTCTATCTAGAGTGCCCGGAAATAATGACAACTATGAAACTGATGTGGAAGTAATCATATTGACAATATGAAATCACAAGTCATAATAGTAAAGTAGTTCAGACATGGACAAATGAAAATGACAGGTATGCGTTGCTTAAGAAATGGATAAGCAAAGGTTGGCCTAATAAAAAACCTGAAAATTTAGCAATGGGGTTTTGGGTCAATAGAGACCAATTGTCGGTCTGTAAAGGGTGTATTAATATGGAAGACAGAGTAGTTATACCTCCTATAGGGAGAATGAAAGTTCTAGAACTTTTGCATTAGGGGCACCCAGGCATTGTGCGAGCTAAAGCTCTAGTTCGAAGTTATGTTTGGTGGCCGCAAATAAGTAATGATATTGAAAAGTATATTAAGAAATGTGATAAATGTAAGTCTGAAATAGCTCTGCCAAATAAACAATATTCTTCTTGGCCTAAACCAATATATCTATGGCAAAGACTACATATAGACCATGCAGGTCCAATAGAGGGAAGAAATTATTTAATTTTAATCGATGCTTTCTCTAAATGGATAAAATGTCACGAGGTTAAAAATACAAGTGCAAATGAAACAATAAAATGTTTAACAGACATATTTTATATACATGGATTTCCACAAGTAATCGTCTTGGACAACGGAACTGGATTTGTGAGTGAAGAACTAAAAATACAATTTGGGAAATGGGACATCAAACATATATTTACACCCCCTTACCACCCTGAATCAAATGGTTTGGTGGAAAACACAGTAGGGCAAGTGAAGAAATATTTAAAAAAAAACAAAAATACGGATATGAAAAACATCTTACAGGAATTCGTGATGTATCAACATATAACTCCATCAACAACGACTGGAAAATCGCCAGCTGAAATTTTATTCGGTCGGAAAATACAAACTAATTTAGATTTTTTGCGACCTGATACACATATATATAAATATAATCAAGACCCAGTGAAAAACTTTAACATTGGAGACACAGTAATATTCAGAGATATACTACGTAAACAATGGGTTAATGGAAAAGTTGAACGGAAGCGATCAAAGCAAATTTATGATATTAAAGACGAAAACGGAATTATATACAAGCATCACAAAAATCATATTCATAAAAGTGAAGATGACATACAACTAGATATGTTCCAGCAGTTTCAACATGCAAATGAAAAGAATTTAAATAAACAGATGCTACAGACCGACATCCAAAAAGATGCAGTAGAAGAGGATAAAATACAGACCAGACCATTATGATGTAAAAGAAGACCTTTGTACTTAAAAGAATATGTATAAGACGGATAAACCGTAACTTCTGGAGTCGGGGAGGAATTGTTATGTTATAGTATCATTAATATTAAGAAAAATACGTGTGAAACTGTGTGTACTCCATAAGTTAAAAGTGTTAAATAATTACATGTGAAAGTAAATGAGTTGATTTAATAAAAATGAAAATTAGAAATTACAAATGGTTTTTCATATATATATTTTATAAAAAGCAAGGTGTAAAATAAGATGGAAGATCCGAATAAATAATTAATTAAATGAAGGATTAAAAATGTAAAGAACAATTTAATTAATTAGTTCACAAATAATCCCAGAATACTTTTGCGAATAAAATTGTTAAGAAATAAACAATAGAACAAAAAGTAGATACAATCTAGCAGGAAAAACTCAAGTCAGTGTCAGTCCTGTTTTTCTGAGAGACTTATGTGTAGCGTGAATTTCGGAACAGGACCAACGATGGGAGGAGAACCAGATATTCGGGTCTGAAGGTACTAAAGACCGACCTAGGGTAATTATACAGACTATACCTGTCTTATTATTATTTTTGTAAGCCTTACAGGTGCTAGTAAACTACTTATAATCCTATTTATAAATGTTTGTTAATTTTTATACTAATAAAATCTTGTATCTGTTAAGTAAGATATCTTAATTTCATGCAAGAGAGTAATAGTTACTTGAATTGGGTGTGTTTGATTATTTCTCGTAAGTAACATTAAATCAAGTACATCACAGATGGTATACTTTTTTGTATGTGTGTACAGAAATCATTAAAATTATTCATTTAAAAAAAATCTAAAGATGTCAGTATCACACAGGCATAAGTTAATTTTCCACATAAAACAAAGTCTGATAAAGCCTGATTGAACTGATAGCATCACTTATTGGTAGACTATTTGTCCCAAGGCAATTCCATGTGGCTGTTTTGTTTTAATATTTTGAACAGAAAAATTGTAATTTTTACTAATTTATTAACATATTTAAGCTTATTTATGCAGCATATTTTACAAATATTTACTTTAAACCAAAAAATATTTAATCACAGTAAAGTTAAATGTTATTTGAAAGTGTTTGTTTTTTGGTAGACAAATCATAAAAACAAATTTATAATAAAAGTGGAATTTTTTTAAATTTTAATTAAAAATGTGATTTTTTTTATATATAAGTGGACTTTATTAGTAACAAATTATTATATTTACATTAAAAGCTTTTTACATTTTTTTGTTAAGTTTTTTTCCTTTTCCTTTTCTTTGGTGGTTTTTAGAATACAGTATATTCGAATGATACAATTTCTATTATTGCATTAATGAGCAGCTCAGGAATATATTGCTTTGCCTTTTTTTTTTTGTTACATTTTTAGTTTTAAAACATTTTATTTTTCTATTTAACAAAGTTCATATGTTAACTTTAAAAATATCATTTGTTTGTAAGTTTATATTTGTAATAAATAATACAAAGACTGTCAATATATGATATAGAATAATGGTTTAATTGTAAAAATAAAACTTTGCAAATATGATCAAAGTGCTGTCTTTCAAAAAAGAAAGGGAGAAATTGATATTGAATAAGTTAAATTAATGACATTATAGCAAAAAAATCTATTATGTCATATACATTTGAGTGTATCTAAATAAATTCACATTTTGAAATAAACAAGAATGCTTTGAGATATTTATATACAAAACACAGGCCAGCATTCTAATATAGATACAAGATTTTTAGTACATCCGTTGAGATTAATGAGTCAAAATACATATGAGAGAATTATTTTCATATTAATTTTGCATAATGGTTTGTGATTTTAAAAACTATATGCAAAAATAATGTTCTAAAATTTCACTTATTATTTATATATGTAAGTTTTGAAATACCAGACACTCTTAAACCTGAAGTCTAATTGTAAATATAGGGGATTTGAACTCAGACTTTCAAGCCATTTCACTATCCACACTATCTCATACTACTGATACACATGACTACACACATGCAGAAAAGATAAATTATATATATACATTCTAATTGCAGTTCACATGTATATATATACTGTATATGTAATTAATGAGAACAAATCAATGTCCCTCAGGATATATAAGAATAAATAGCAATGCCTATATTTAACAAAAATCAAGAATGGAATGGATTTACTTATTAAATTTTTGTTGTTTATGAAACAATTCTATGTTGGTGGAAATTCAGAATGAAATTATTATACCAGCCAGATGAAAATATAACACTCATAATTATAACATTAATAATCAATTAGAGAAAAATGTAGATGGCATCTAACTTTTGATGACCTTTTAATGAGCATGTAAATAATTTTATGATTATTAAGTATACAACATTAAGAATATAAAGCTATTCATGAAACAAATAAGTCCAAATATATTAATAAAATAATTAGATTTTCATAATCATTTAAATGAACTTTAAATACCTTTTGTTACATCAATGGCAGTCTATTTTATCAGAGAAAAGATTATCATTTTTATCTGAACATTGGGCATGTAATAATAAATCAAGCATTGATACACAAAATGCTGAAACTTATTATTAGAGACAACTTTTGTTTTTATTTTAAAGAAGCCATCTTACAGTTTTGAATATTAAAGTAAATAAAATTCCAATGATTTTAATAACCATGTAAATAATTTTACTGTGGATCAAAAACTTAATTCTAAAAATATAAACAATAATACCTACTTTGTTTAATCAATGCTAATCTATTGCATCAGATAAAAACATGTTCATTTTTATCTGACAAAAGGTTACTGCTATTTACAAGTTCATTTAAATAATTCTTTGGGGAACTAGCTTATGAATTATTACCTTGGTATCATATTCTGAAGAGTTTGTTCTATAAATAAGTTACTTTCATTTGTCTTTGCCATAGAAACTGCATTCAATTTGGAGTATGATTGTAAACTGAAAACTTTTTAATATAATGAATTCCATTTGAATATTGTTGTAACTTTCTGAATTTTTTTATTTTCTTAAAAGGACTTTGGATTTTGTTAAAGGAATTTATTAATTAATATAAAAATAGCTTGTCTGCCTTTATTTGATAAAAAAATCAACTTCTATAACTAACACAACATTTTACACTTCTTTGAGATTTTCTAAAAATCAAATTTGTTAATCAATGTAATAATATAATAAAAGATTTAAATGCCTGTATCATCTTATCATATTTCATCAAGATTTTTTAGAAGTAACATAAGTAATTGACTATTAGATAAATAATATCAGTGTGAAATATCTTCCAACAGCAATATTTGAAAAACATGAGTGTGAAATTCATCAATCAGAAGTAATATTTGAAAAATAATATTAGTGTTAGTTCAACTTTCAGTAAAAAGTGAATTATATTTGTGAAGTCATTTGGAGAGAATAAACATTGAGATTAATGGATATGCTTTTTAGTGATGTAAGATAAACATTATAATGATGGGCACTGTTGGTATGACAAAAAATATAAGAAAATGACAAGGGTAGAACAATAATAAAACATTAGAATGGACCTGATTAATTTAATAATTTCAATGGCCAGAATCATTCTCCATAAGACAGACTTTGCCAAATAAAAAACATCTACAAAGCAATTAAATTATCTAGACAGCATATCTGCAGTTCTTCCACAGACTATTACATATATGTTTGCACAAGTGCTGATGACCAGAAAATATAATATATGAGACAAGAACAATGATTGTCACAATTACTTAATTATGTGGACATTTTTTAATGATTTATGCCACATTCAAAATGATGAATTATTTTTTTGTGAAGGATTCTGTACTAGTAAATGAAAAAAGTATCTCATATTCATGATAAAAGTAAATATTCAATATTTATAATGTATACAGTATTGGATTGGATTGAAAACGATAATTTTATATTTGATCAAACAATACATGTGTCAATTTAAATCTCAATTATAATTCCAATATAAGATGGTTGTCAATAAGTATTACTGGGTCTAGTTTAGAGAAGAATGCTGAAATCATAATAGTACAAAACTGAGTGTCATATTAAAATGTTTTCTGAATAAGATCCTGCCTAAAGAAAATGTATACTGCATTACTGAACAGCTTAAACTGCCATATTTTGCTAATGGAATAAAATTGAAGGCATATAAATAATTATAGGACCATTCCTTGTTATTTCTTTTAAATACATTGCAGTTTTCATTATCAAACATAAGGTAACATTATGCAAATCACATCATTCTAAGACTATCAATGATGGCTGATACATTGAAGGATTGGAATTGTTTTATATATTTTATTAATATTCATTTCAGTAACACCCACATCTTATAGCAGTTAGTAATAAAAACAAATGAATTCTTCACTTAGTTTTGCATTGATTTAATAATAATTTTCAAATGGCTATTTTTAAAATAATTACTAAAAAAACAGTTACTTTAATTTTATTTTTAAATAGTTCTGGAAATTCATATAATATAATTACTCCATTTCTATAATTATTTACATTAAGTTCATGATAGAAATGCAAATTAAGATTATTAGATAAGATGATGATAGTTTGCCATTGTTCAACTAATAACATAATTTAGTCTAGCATCTCAATTTAGAACTACATCATAGTTTAAGAAGCTCTTTATATACCATTAAAATACACATAAACAATTTCATTTTCATTATAAATAAACTACCAATATACATTAACTCATTTTATGAACATTCCTCAATAGTAAATATACATACAAGTACAGAGAGTAGGCATTTAAATTTACACACTTAGAGGGTTTATAAAGTATTTAATTAATGTTGATAATAGTAGCTATCTGATTAATTTGCATATACAGAAGTACATAAATATTACTAGAGAAAACTTTCAAAGAAAACGCAAGATATGGGAAATTTATGACCCCACACACTCTGACACCAAAGCGGATGACCCAAAACTAGATATTACTAATAAAAAGCTGACTTCATGTTTCAAATATTGGAACATGGAGCCAAAATTCCTAGATCTGCTGATAAAGATAAACACAGATGTAATGCCAACAAATACCTTTCTTTATTACAAATAACATATCACAAAAATTAATCCAATTTTTAATGTATGCCATAGACAAGAGGAAATGTTTGAACATACGACTCTCACCTGCCTCGGATTAAGTAACCTAAGAAACACTATATATAAAAATACCAAAATAGACTACTACCAAATTATGTCCTTAAAAAACTGCCTTAAACAGCAATCAATTGCAGTGATCAGACTGTCCATACATCTAACATATGCTCTTTGGACAGTCAGATGTATAAAAATATTCACCTTACCCAATCCAAGAAAAAACACCTTCTTCACTCAAAAACTATTAAAAATGAAGAATAGAGACCAAATGATATCCAGCAAAAGAAGATACGAGGGCACATGGAACTTATTTCATGTCTCACAACCTCCCTAGAAGCTCTCCACAGAACACACTCATCAACACTGCATGGGACAAACTGCAGCCTAAGTACAAGATATACACAAAATGAACTCAGCCACAACTGAAATCAACCTATCTTTAGGATCTTATAGACATTGGCCCCTGCTTAAGTACTCCCCATGTAGTATATTCTTTGTAATTTTTAGACAATAATTAGAAAACAATAAATTTCTTAAGAACAAAACAAAAAAAAATTTTTTTACAAAAAAATTTATCAAATATTTTTTTTTTAAAAAAAAAAACACAGTTTAATTTTTTTTTTAAAATTACATTTAAAAAATATATTCTGTACTTTTTAAAATTTTAATTATTCATAATAATTAAAAAAGCAAGTCATATATATAATTATTCATACTAAAATTAAGATCTATTAAAAAAAATACTCATCATAAACCCACACACTTCCTTATGAGAAAGTCAGGTTTTTCACCTAGTTTTCAAGGACTACAATTCCAGTTATAATTTCACTTTTTTTAAACTTTTCCTTTTCAAAATTTTCACTGAAAACGTTAAATTTAATAACTGCTAAAAAAAAAAAAAAACATTACATTTTATTCTTCAAAAGATGAAACATTAAAATGGTAATTTATTTCTCTTCTTTAAAACTTTTATATAAAAAAATAAAAACTAGATTTTATTAGTTTTTTTAATATTCAGATTAAGAGCGTTTATCTTTATTATAGGAAAGATCGAAATCGTGAGCTATGTTTTATGATGCAGCAACAATGAATTGGGTTAAGGTGACTAGCGATGGCAAACTGCCATTAATGTGATCATGTTAACTCTTAATTACAGCGTCCAATTTTCTCGTCTATCATAACAGGTGTAAGAGTAAATTAAACATGAAATGAATCTAAGTGTTCTACATTCAGAAAAAAAAAACCAAGTTATTCTGAAACGTTCAAAGAATTGCATATGGCAATTTTTCTGTAATGAAAATAGAATACCAAACAGAAAACGATTATCTTTTGCTTTATTATAATCAGAATTTCTGTCTTGTTCAGATTGAAGATCATTGGAATTATCTAATCTTTAAAAAGAGCTGATCATTTTGGCACAAAAAACAAAAACTTTCACTTTTTACGAATGAAAAGGAATTGCGAGTGATGTAAGGAGATAAGACGTAATATAATACAAAGATTATATATTGATATAAGTAATGATTTCCACATATTAAGAATGTATTCTATATACTATATGAATTCTAAATAAAATAATTTTATCAGATAAAGGGAGGAGGGGAGTAGTTTTCACTGGGATATTAATAAACAAAACTATAGTTAGGAAGGCATAAAACAAAAATTCTAAATTACTACAGACATCCTAGGATAAAAATTCATAATGCATATATAAATTTGATGTACATGATTTTAAAACATATAATAGCAAATTGGAGATATTGTACATATATGATCACTTAAATGTTTTTCTATCTCTATGATAAAAAGAAATCAACATCCCAAACGGTAAAAAAAAATCCAAGATCTGATAATGATTACGAAAAATGTTTAAATTATGGCAGCTAATTATAGATCCAAATTTATGATATATTTCCAATTTTTTATGGAAATATCAATTCAATTATTCATCAGAGATCTTGCCGTTTTTAATCCTATTCTTATGATAATTCAAGATACATATAAACTAATATGAATAGATTATTTTTTTATATTATTTTCTAATTTACATAAATGATAAATTTTGCTAAGCTGAAAGTAACAATACTTTTCATTCAAAAGTGAGTCAATTACCAGCAATTTATATATTCATTTAATGAAGACTTGCATAATATAATTACAAAGTAATTAAGAAATTATGGATTCTTCTATTTATATTAACTATTCATCTACTATCTATTTATCATCTAATTAGAGTCAGACAAATAAAATGAATTTATATACAGCTATCTACCCATCTTTCTAATCCTGCATCAATTTATCTTTGAATTATCGGTCCTCCATTGTGTGCACATTCTACATAAATTTCAAATTATAACACAGAGCTAAAAAATATCTAATAATTGAAACAATAATTAAACTTTCCTAATGTTGGTTATATTATAGTAATTTTCATATAGTATCAAAACAATCACGATACAAACAAAAAATACACATCAATTTCTAAATCTCTGATACAGAGAAGATTGAAGGTTACAAATAGAATTTTTTTTTTTTTTTTGCATTGCAGATTACTTTGATATCATAGGGGAATTCCATTAATATGGCTAATACTTGCTCCAATTCCTTCATTTTCTACCTATGGACACATACATATATTTATCTACTATCTTGCAATGATAATAACAACTCTTTGATGTTCTGGAAAGTTAAGTAAATTTAAGATTTAGTATTTTGGCATTATTTATTTGTCCAATGCTTTTTTTCTTCTCCAGTCCCACTTAACCAATTTAAGATAGTTAAAAATTGCTTCATTTCTCATTTAAATATTTTTCTTAATTACAATTCTCTTTTTTTTTTCATAATGTTTGTTGTGATGCAACATAATTTATAACTATTAAAGAGCTCATCTACTTTTCTTATTTACACTCTTCTGTCTTTATCACATCTTCTGATCATAAAATAAAAATAATACCATACAATATAGACAAAACAAGAAAAAATGTTGGACAATCTGTAATATATGTATATGTAGTTGCATTTATAAAGAAAAACTAAGAGCATTAATTTAATAAATATTTAAAATAAAGAATATTTTAATGATCAACAGTAGTTGGTTCATTGGTCAAGACTGGAGTATATGAATAACCAAGGCTTAAAACCAAATAGAATATCAACAATTTGATATCAATGGAATTTCACTAGATAATTCATGGATTTCTTCATTATTTTAATTATGGAGATTGTTTCAACAATCAATTCCTAATATGCTATTAGTTTTCTTAAGCATAGGCTGTTGTGATATATGATAACTAATAAGCTATAGGCACATATAGTTCAAACATATTATATGCTCATTTTGTAATGTTATCTTTTTTTCTGTAATACTTCAATGTATTCTTTCCTGCCAATCAAAGCAATCCCTATTACATCTTCTCCTTAAGATGTTTGAGATGATCTACATAATAAAAATAAAATCTACATCTCTTATAAAAAGCATACTTAAATTAACCATAAATACTTTTTTAAAGAAATCTATTCCTTTTGATTTGTTACACATATCTAAGCCAATAAAAATCTGCTTTCACGTATGATTCATTTAGAAAGTTGAACTTAACAATGCTTAGTTATATAATTTCTTGCTAGTGTAGTTTCAGAATATTATACATTATTCTTAAATAAAATTTTACAAATGCTTTCATATTCCTAGTAGCAATCCATATCTCACTCATTGTCATACAATAATTTAACATAATAGCAGAACTATAGATAAGTAATTTAGCTGAAGTTGTTATAATACAAATAAACTTGTATGGACAACCAGTTATTTTCAAATATAGCCATAAACATTTATTAAAAGCAATGAATGAAAGCACTTTTTTTGCCCATGACACTGTTCTTGAAACAAAAACTATAATTAGAGCTTCTTGACTTCTTATTCATCTAAGACTAGAATTAATTTTATTTGTCTTGCGTTGTTAGCCGAGAGGTATCGCAGCCGCCATGCAAGCAAGTAGTTGGTTGCAGACGGTTGTGGGTTCGCGTCCCGGCCGATGCTATGACATATGAAAAATTAATTTTATTTGTAGAGAATAATAATGATATTCCATGAAAATTACTCCTTTTTCACACATCTTTATTTTTTTATTAGTTGGAATAATAAAAGTAATCTTAAGATAAGGCTGCACACCTTCATAGATCCATATTATTAAAAAAAATCCATTGTGTTATACTAACACATATTTATCACTATATCTTAAGACTGTTCCAATGGCTTCATCAGAATCAGCAGTTCCATTTTTAATATTGGATAAAGCTGTTCTTTAAACTTATCAAACTGAATATCTAATTAAATGGATCAATATCAAGGGTATATCAGTGATCAAAAAATGACACACACACACACAACTATCCAAAATATCATTAATATCATATAAAAATTTAGCACCCACTGATTTAATAGGATTACTGCTATATCTAGGAGTGATCCCAACTCTACCAAACAGACATAGGCTTATATAAATTTTACCTAGTAAAAATAATAATAGTGAGGTAACTTGGGATTATAGTTTAATATATAAATAATACAAACCTACATATGATATTATATATGCATATCAACAAATTATTTACCGCTTAAATACTTACAGACCCAAAAATATATTAAAATGATAATAAAAGTTGAAAGTAACATGTTCAAGTCCCTAGATTTGCTTTGGCAGATTCGGAGGCAAGTCTTTCCATAGTAGAAACTATCTAAGCCAACACATGATGTCTAGCACTGTGTTGTTGCACTTACATCTGCATACATGTAGCTTCCACAAGTGTCCCTTGGTTTCTCTTTTAAACCAATTCTGACCTTATAATTAATTATTAGAACTTCAGTTCTAATTGGTAGAGCCATTTAGCTCATGCTGGCAATGTTTAATATTTTTTATCTGTAGATGCATCTGATTACTAGTAAAATCTTCTCCCTTTTAATTAGTAGTAATTAATTAGTTTTAAATTATTTTCTGATGGAATTCGATTATCTCTTTTGCTTTCTAAGAATTTAATTAAGGTTGTTTTCTGAATTTTTAATTAATTTTTTTGCCTACTGCTGCAATAAGTTTTAATTTTGCCTTTTACTTACATTTATTTTTATAACTTTAATTGAAAAAAAAAAAAATCAAGTCAGATGTCACATGACCTAATTTAAACAAGCTTATATTACAAATGTTATATAAAGAACTCACAAATAAGCTCTTACCAAGCTTTGCAGAATATCCCCAATCCCAGACCGGTTTCTGGATTCCTCAGTGAGGTGCTAAAATATTAAGCATTAGATTAAAAATACCAGGACAAGCCCAACACTTTATCTAATTTTAGCTTATTTGAGAGCTCTTTATACAACATTTGTAATACAAGCTTGTTTAAATTAAGTTATGTGACATCTGACTTTATTTTTTTTGTAATTTTATTTTTTCTACTAAGGTTTTGGTGATTTTATATTACTAAAGCTATTAATATATAGTGTATCTGAACTTCGTATGGCTATATGGATGTATGAAAATTTCAGATTTTCTATTTAATAGTTATCCATTAGATAAAATGCTGGGCTTGACCTGATATTTTTAATCTAATGCTTGAATATTCTAGCACCTCACTGAGGAAGCTAGAAGCAGAAACTGGTCTGGGGTTGGGGATATTCTGCAAAGCTTGTTAAGAGCTTATTTGCAAGCTCTTTATATAACATTTGTAATACAAGCTTGTTTAAATTAGGTCATGTGACATCTGACTTGATTTTTTTGCAATTTTATTTTTTCTACTAAGGCTTTGGTGTGTATCTGAACTTAGATCACTCCCATATGGCTATTTAAGTTAGATAGCTGGATTGGAAAACATATGGATGTCTGAAAATTTTAGATTTTCTACTTAATAGTCATCCATTAGATAAAAAGTGCTAGGCTTGTCCTCGTATTTTTAATCTAATGCTTGAATATCCTAGCACGTCACTGAGGAAGCCAGAAGAAACCAGTCTGGGGTTGGGAATACTCTCCAAAGTTTGTTAAGAGCTTATTTGCGAGCTCTTTATATAACATTTATAACTTTAAATTTGTATTTCAACATACATGCATATATATAATACAAGTGTTTATAAATGTTTTATAGTTTTATTTTTTAACATAGATACAAATATAACAATTATGGTAATATTTTTCTGGCTCAAATGTTACTTTCAATCCATTAAAAAACAAGATAAAATGATCACAATAATCAAATAATTATAACCCCTTGGCAATTTTAATCTACCAACCATTTTAAATCTTCATGTCAATCACTGAACATCTTAAGTCCACATACTTATTACTCTATGAAGCAATGAATATCAAAATTATTTTAAATAAAGTCACTAATAATATTATTATTATTAGAAAAACAACAATTCTTTATTGAAAATTACTCATATCCACAACATATATCTTAAAAGTTTTCTATACTTTAGTAACATAACAAACATAAAAATTCCAGACAACAATTTTAATATTTAATAGCTATTGAAATTTAACAGAAATAGCAGTTATTTCTTAAGAATCAATGCTTAGGATGAGACCTATTTCTTTTAATGCGATTACTAATTTTATTTTGGAGTATACTAATATATGAACTGTGTGACAATCTGCACCTATAATCAAGTATTCATGTATTAATCTCTTCTTTTACATTCTCAATTCTAACTATAACAAAATCCATAAGATGCCACTGTTTTGAGTACAAGTGTGTTCAAGTTTCTTTTGCATGAACCAAGTGTAAATGGTTAAACTATATGCTGTGCAATAATTCAATAACAAGCAATTCAAGTTCACGAACTCAATATTATTTCTTACAATTATTGAACATAATATATTTTATTGTTAAATGGAGGTTGCCTTGACAATAGGTTGAGATTGTTATTGATATTGTCTATGTGTTGACTGATTTTAATGATTATTTTTATAGTCAGTAGGTACACAATGAGTGTACATGTATATAATGAATTACTTTTATGTAAATGATAAGCTGGATACATTAAGTTGTAAATTATAAGATAATATAATGTATTGCTATGCTAGATCATTACCAACAAAGTACTCATAATCTGTGGTTAAATGATATGTATCAAGTCATTTAAAATCTTTTTAAATTAGTTTACATATCCATGCTATAAAACATGATAAAGAAAATGTATTTTTAATATATTTATTTTTTAATTTAATTCACTAACAATTATTAGTAATGTTTATAAGTAAATTCATTATTATTATTCTCTCTTATTCCCTCCTCGTTTTCTTTTAATTTTACTGTTTCAATTATTTAGTTTAATATAGGATGTGCTTGTTTTGAGTTTCTCATGACGTCAATTACTTCTCAGCACATAAATTCTGACTTCAATATTTTTTATGCTTTGTTTTTTTATCTTTTTATACATTATCTGGTTTTATCTTCTTCTGTCATTATAATGGCAGCATTCAATTGTGAATGTTTGCTAATGATGATTGATAATTTCTTCTATTTTGCTATTAAATAATTGAATGTTTATAATAAATTACTATATTAATAAAATTATAAATGCCTCTGTTAATCTAAATATAAATTTACAAAAAATTTCCAATAAGAAAGTCAATTCTGTTTAATATATTTTTCATGAACTATTAATATAATTTGAGCTAACATTATTAAAATATTTTTTTATAAAATATCTTGAAAATTGTAATGTTAAAATAAATTATTGAAGATTTTGAAAACTTGTTGCATGAATTACTATACATAATAAATTACTCAGCATAAATTAAAATTTATTTAAAGAGTTTTCTTTAGATGACTACTTTATTGATTAATATGTCATTATTTAAAAATGACATAGCAAACATTATACTCATCTTTCTCTGATTTCTATGACAATAAAAAAAAAGTTGTCAAATATAGATAAGCCTTGATTAAAATATATAATAAATCTTTTTAACCACTGAGTTCATTGCCCATAAGAGTAAGTAGATTATTTTACTTCTAGTAAAAAGGTTGTCTTATATCTTAATGGAAAATTTGTTTATGAATCATTCATCAATACTTATACTCTGAGAAATTTGTAGTGTTATATAAGTGGCAGACTTGAAAACTAAAGATCTATGCATCACATTCTAACAGTCTAATCAAGATTAAACCTAGAATGCTTCATCTTCATCTAAAAATATCTATCTGTCCATTTACTTAATAATAATAATAATATATGTAAAATCAAATGAAATAATATATAATAAAGACAAAAAAATAACAGCTCTGGAATAATTTCTACATTATACAAAATACTAATAATATAAAAATAAATAGTAGCTTTAGCCAGCTAATGGCATGATTGCCATCCTGAATTGCATTTTACAGTTAAATTTTTTTTTTTTCTCAAAAAAATCTCATTAAAGTCCCACAACAATAACATTCCCATGTGAATGACCAACTTTCCATAATTTATGTATATTAACAATATTGTTTATTTTATAAATTATCAATAATTTTCAGATATGAGAGTTAATTAGCAAATAAACAATTTCTGATCCAAAATATATTGTGGCTTTGCAGAATAAGATGTTTTACCAAAAGTGAGGCACTGTTTTCAGTACAGCATTTTTTATTTTTCTTATTTACCCATTGTATTTAGTCACTTAAGTTAGTATAGGGCCTGGTAATCATAAACCTGAAGACATTGTTGTCTTCATATATTAACTTTGATATATAATTTTTTGTTTGTGCAATAACATATTCACAGTTTAACCACATGCACAGAAATTTTGACAATTCCATTTTACTTTTTTATCTCAATACTTAAGAATTAAAAATGGAAAGATGAGTTCAGATTTAATAAACTGACAATATGAAAGATATGCAATCACTAGTAAGTCAAGTTGAAAGTGGATTTCAGATAGGAATTTTAATCTGGAAAATTGTATATTTAGGCAGCTCTATTTAGAGCTTCCTTATCTATCATTAAAGTGGAAGGGATCTGTCTCATACAATCAAACAAGATTTTTTCTGACAGATTACTCAAAAATAATAATATTATCAGTACTAATAGAAAAGCAGGAGTAAGTATCATACTTTTTTTAAAATAATTATTGGTACAAGGAATATATGAATTTTATTTGATAAAAACTACTAGGTAATGTAGAAAGTTTTGTGTATTTTCTAAGAAATATTCCTAATGAACTTAACCATCAAAAGGAAAATAGAATTAACAGTAGCTATAAAAAAGAATATATCTCCAAGTCATAAGCAAAAACATCAAATTATAATAAAATTAAATATACTGGATACATGCATATTAGGTATTACATATTCAGAAAATAATAAATTATTTACAACATCTATATAAATATCAAACTTTTTTACACATTAAAAGCCTTTTTCAGCACCTGATTTGATGTCCTTTTCAATTATTTTATGAAAGAACAGCATAAAGATATTTATTCTTTTCCAATTTTGATGATTATGAATGGATGATTCAAGATATTCTGTGAGAAAGATCTTGGAATTTGACAGCATATGGAATTAGTGAAAATTAGATGGATGCAAAATATCTTCAATGAACAATTGCATAAAAAAAGTATTCAGAACAAAATTTTGGTAAAGAAAGTTACAAATATTTGGCATAGATGTAGATTAAATAATTATTACAAATTAAAAATTTTAATATTATATGAAGTGCAAATAATAAGGACACATAACATAAAGTATGAGGTGAAGATAATTTGAATTTGCTCAGATCTTTGGTGATGATGGTAATGAATTTTACACAACAATTTCCCAAAAATGGATATGTATTTATTTTAACATCAAATCATTCATTATATCAAATCTTTATATGAATGTTAAATATTTACTATACAAATATATATATCTATTCTATTCTAATACACAATGAGATAGTTAGGCAATCAAGACATCATTATTAGCATGGCCATTCTAGCTGCAAAAGGTATAAAACTATACAGAAAAAAACAAAGCATAAAGATAGAAATGAAAAAAAAATAAAAGAAAAAAAATAGAATTGGAATTACTATGTATATAATTTCAAGATTAAAAAAGCGCTACACACACATAATCCTATAGTCAGAACTAATGAAAGAGAGGCTCACGAGAATCTGACTCTGAAAAATCTAAATGATAGAAGATAATGGGGAAAGAATAAAAGATAATTATGATTAATTTAATTGTAAATATCAATGCTAATTATTATTGAATTAAGAAGATGACTTAAAAACACATTTTTAGCAACATATTCTGAATTTTCCAGCAATTAATAACAAACATATTTAAGTCAGTTTAAAGAAATCTTAAATCATAATTGATATATATTTTGTACACATTATATATTGACAATTAAATAATAATTGATCATCACTGATAATAATTTGCCATTGCTTTGCCTCCTTAACATTGTTTAATTTATTAATTATATAACAAAATAATTTAAGCCCCATAATATCACTAAGATATATATGCAAACTCATCTGCTCTAAAAAACTTAATAAATTACCGAAAGTATTTAACAATGGCATTAAACTTTACCTATTTATTGTATTTCTCTAACATTTGATTACAATCGTTTTGTAATTTTTGGCTTCATTTCATTAACAGTTTCCAGTGATTTACAGTCATCAAAACTAAAAAATAGTGTTAATATCAAATTTTATTATTAATAAGCTTATATCCTTTGACTATAAACTATTAGTGAAATAAAATCAAAAATTATTTTAAAAAAATCATTGCATTCAAGTACACAGGAATGGATTTTTACAATTTGTGAAGTTTTTAAGTCAGGATAAACCAATACAAAAAAAAAAAAAATGATTAGAAAGTTTTAATAATTAAGTAATGTACATAGATGCAATCTCTAATATACAATCAAATAAAATGGATAAAACAATCTGACATCTTAGAGATTATTTATAAGATTAAAGAATAGACACACCAAATGTAATTAGCAAAATGTTGTGAAGTAGGTAAATTGTATGTAATATATATATATGTATATTGATTTTTTAAAATACAAATGTATAAAAAATAATTATTATTTGTTTTATTAAAAAAAGAAAAAGAATGATAACTTAATCATTGAAGTGTAATAAGTTAAAGATGATAATAACACCGTTTCATACTGGAGAAAATATTAAATATGATATTCAATGCATTTTCAGTGCTGAACAAGAATGCTAAGTACAGAAAATGCATTAAAAATTGTAGTTTAATATTTACATTTTTTTCTACATGTATGAAGTAGCATATATATCAGGGGAGACCAAACTTTTAGAAGTTGAGGGCTGAGGGTGACGATGTTTTTTTTTTTCAGGGCTTTGACTGGAAACCAGAAAAAAAAAAAACATTTTTGCTGGAATGAAAAAAACATAATTCGAAATTCTTGTTTTTTAAGTATATACTTATGAATTGGTGTTCACAAATATTGGTGACATTTTAGAAAATACTTATGAACTGATGAATTTTTTTTATTTTTATCAAAGACATTTTACTATGACTACTATTAAATTAAGTCAGCTACCTCTAGTATTACAATTTGTCCACGTTGCTTTATATAATATTTATTAAATTACAATTATTAAATTACCTATAAATAATTATTTTCTGGAGTTGATCCTGAATTTTAAAAAAAAATTCAAGAAAATATAGAGGAAAAAAAAAGAAGAAAATTATTGTTTTAGAATTATATTTAATTCTTATCAGCTTCTTCCAACCTGGGTTTATTTTTGAGATTGACAATAGCAACAGGTATTATTTTAAATTTAACTATTTTTAAACGAGAATAATTTTGAATTTTTACTTTTTTTATTTTTTATATTCAAATCAGCTCTAAATTTATCACTATAATTTATCAATGTCCATGTCAGCTTCTCAAGCTATTAAGTTATTGCATTCTGAATTTTTTTATTAAATTCTTTAATCACAATCATATTATCCAATTCATTAATGCTAGAATTTTTTATTTGTTCCTTAATTGTTTCTTTTAATTATTTTAATTGGCTTTACATTGTATATAATTTCTTTTTAATATTTGTATAATTTTTGTTAACACATTACAACATTTTACAAATCCATTTTAGTTATCTTAAATCTAGATTACTTTTCAATAAGTCTCATTGATATTCATTTGCATTTTGAGATGTGACATTTTACTGATATTATCTTCATATAGCTATCAGCACTTTTTCCCACTTTAGATTCTAGTTCTAGATTTTAGTCTACATAAGTAAAGTTTTTCTGATGAAACTTTAAACTATGAGAATTTATAAATTCCACGAAAAAACAATAAATTGAAAAAAATCTCATTATTTCTATTTTTTCTTCTATTATATATAACTTTCGTGATTTAAGTGAGTAATAAGTATACTACCAAATAAATTGGTTCATTTGGTCAATTTAATTAGAACTGTCATGACCATGTATATTGAAATATTTCTTTAAAACTTTCTTCTTCTTTGAATAGCTTTAAAAGCTCCTAATTCTTAAGTCAAACAAGTTAGTGAAATAAAACAAAATCTTGCAATAATAATTTTATAGTATCTTTCTTATCATAATATCTATCTCCAACAGATCATTCCTTTTCATGCTGTTCATCAGGTCTTGTTTCCATCACTTCCTTAGTTATTCCTCCCTTTTTCTTTCTTCTGCTTCTCAATCAGTCATCATCCCTGGAATTTCATTCTTATCTTTATTTTAACATGACATATTCTTCAATTATTATCATATTATTCCATTTTGAACTACTGTTTTCTTGATTTGCCCTTTTCTCCAGTCTTGAACTTTTTGCTGATCTCTAATTAAAAACATGTTTAGAGTTTTTCGGGCCTTAGACATACAAATGTAAGTCAGGACTCTTCTTATGTAAACAAGAATGAGAGAGATATTAATTGAACCTACAATTTTTAAAATTGTGTTAATTTATACTATTACTTTGAGAGTACAAAAAAATATAAAATGAAAATAAAAAAATCAATGTTAAGAAATTTAAATTTTTTGTTTTTTAATTTTGGCATCTGTAAATTTATTAATAATATTGCCAATTTGTTAAGCTTTTGTTCTGAAAATGGTGTAAATTTTTTATCAGTTTCTATAGAAAAAAATGAATATTCTTTTTTTGGCATTGCTCATTGATAATGTTAAAAACATTCTTCAAAATCATTCCACATTAGGAAATGTAATCATAATTTTGATTACAAAAATTCAATTTTCCAGAAGCAGTGACTACATTCCCAGGTTTACTTAATATATCAAACTGTTCCATTTCCACTTTTAATTCATCAATATTTACATCATTATCTATAAATTTCCTCAATATAAGTTTTACAATGCATGAATGCTTCTTCACTAGAATTATATATAAAATTTAGGTTTGTTGCTTATATCTTCGTATACATCATTTCTATGCAAATATCATAGTTAAAAATATGTTCACTCTAAAAGCACCACCTTTTTTTGTTGTAATTCAGTATTGTTATTTATTTGAATACTTCTATCAGGCTCTTCTTTTTACTGGGTTCCAGGCATATGACTATTTTGCCTAGTGGTAAATATGGCTCTATCTCCAATAATCCATTTTTGTTGTTGACAATTATCCATGTTTCTGTCTCATACAATAAACTTTGTATCAAGATATTATATATGCTTTTTAATTTTCATCAATATATTATTCATACAACTGCACTGAGGATTCCTATTGCCTACCTCATTTTATTAATTATTTTATATATCTTTTTGATTATGTACCTTTTTCAAAAGATTAGTTCTAAATATTGAAAAATCCAATTTTTATGAGCCCCCCCCCATCTTCCATGTGATGTGGTTTGATGCACTGTCACTTCTTATATGGAGTCAGGAATCTCTCAGCAACTATGTCCAGAGAAACCTGTTAGTCACTTTGACTTCCCTTTCCATTCCCCACCCCAAGTTTTCCCATATTCTTCTCTATCTTGCTCCATCCCATTTCTACAACATAATTTTTGTCAACTCCATGGCCTTAATATCTAAAATCCCCTTATCTTTTCTCAAACCCAGCATAAAAACCATTAGCCACTTTCTGTATAATCATTTTGTTCATATTTATTCTTCCACAAACTTCATTATATGTACCCTTTCTGCTTTCAGACATTTACATTCAATTAACAGATGCCTAATATTTTCTACTCCTTCCTTACACAACTTGCAGACTAAATCATCCATATTTTTTCATTTATGTGTATATTCCCTTGTTGCTAAAGATCCTATTCAAGCTTTAAACAGTAAACTACTTTCCTTGCTTTAGCATAAATTAACTCACACCCAATATTCTGTTTACTTCTATAAATATTTAAACTCTTTTTATTCTCCATACTAGCTCTCCAACTCCCTATTCTTATTAATGCATCAATTCTTCTATCCCTATCCTTAACACTCAACAATTCTCCTAACACAATCATCCCACCTTTTGTATAAGTATACTGACATAAATTCTTTATCTAAATCTTCTGCATATCACCTTACCTTTCACACCCATCTTATTGCCTGCTCTTTATTCATAATCCAATTAAATACTATTTTGGCTATTCTTTTATTATCCATAAACTGCAATCTACTGAATATTTTCAGTTTACTTTTTGCATGTCTCTTATAAAAACTTGACCATCCTATTTCTCCTTGAATTGCCTCCTTTGCTATTCACACTTCTGCATCTAATGCATGTCTTCCTATTTCTCTTTGTACTTTTTCTAAATAATCAATTACTATACCCCTTTACTAACACACAATGCATCATTATCATATGTTAACCCTGCTACTGTTACTTCCTTCCATACAATTCTAGTTACATCAAATTTATTATATGAGAGTACTGTTAATTTCTTTATCAATCCCTTTCTTTTCTTTGCTTCATTTACCAATTTTTTCTTCTATTCGTCCAAGCAATTTCTCTGATTACTTAAGATGATTCCCAAATAGTTATATCTATTCACCACACTTAACTTTATATCCCCCAATAAAAATTCTTTGTCTTCTCTTTCCCCAATATTAATCATCATTACTTTTGATTTTTCTTCACTATCCACCTTTGCGAATATCCTCAGCATAATTTCCATATCTTCCTTTCTTTCTGCACACAAAAAAACATCATCTGCAAATAAAAGATCCGACAATGTATATACTCCCATGCCACCTATTAATGGTATCTCTACTCCTCTTCCTAGTCTTTCTATTGCTCTCTACATTTCTCTCAAATACAACAAAAACAAAATAGGTGATAGAACAATGATCACTACATCACTTCCTCTGTTGTCAAATGCTGCCTTTTCAATAATTAATATTTAATCCCCATTTAGATTTTAAAATATTTTACTTAATGAATTTAGTTTTTATTTTCTGTATGGCATTCATAATCAACATTAAAACAATCGACATTTTTTTATTTCAGATATTTTGTTCTTAACGTCTGAATTTTCATAGTAGTCTTGAATAAAAATGAATAAAGTAACCTTTTTTTTTTCATATATCAAAGCGTTGACCGGGAAGCAGCTGTCCTAACCACTAGCCCACCAACGCTTGACTAGAGTA
The DNA here is from genome assembly GCA_028023455.1 of Epiperipatus broadwayi. Lineage (NCBI taxonomy): Eukaryota > Metazoa > Onychophora > Udeonychophora > Euonychophora > Peripatidae > Epiperipatus > Epiperipatus broadwayi. The sequence goes on from JAQFVV010012417.1 coordinate 11,321,881, forward strand.
AGCTTTTAAAAAACATAGAACACTTATAGCATATAAGTTTTTAGCTTTCAAATTGTAATTTATTTTTCTAAAAACAAAGAACTTTCATATTTTTAAGATTAAGACAAATTGTCCAGATAAAACTTTTTAAATATTAAAGATTTTTATTTCTAAATATTGGAAGAAAATATTATTTAAAAAAAAGCAAATCATTATATATACAGAGAAAGATAAAGCAGTAAATAAATATTGCTTGCAAAGTAAACAAAAAATGATTAAAAAAAGAGAAAAACTCTCGTTATAAATTATTTACTTAATTATAGTTTATTTCTGAAAATAAAAAAATAGTAATAGTAAAATAAAATTCAAAATTTTTTTTACTACCATATATTTATATTCTTATTTTCAACATAATCCACTAGAGATTGGTCTCTGAGTTGAAAGTAATTTCTTGATCAATAGTTTAGTTTTTCTAAACCACTCCAGAAAGTCCATATTTCACCCTTCCACCTCAATGTAATTTAAGGATAGGATTTCAATTAGCACCTATTATCATACTATTTTACCGAGAAGTCCAGTGTAAATGTACTTCAGTCTCTTAATTCTTTCAATTTATAAAATCTACTAATAAATACAAGGTTTAAAAAAAATAGAATTGATTGTGATTTCTACATGAATAAAAATATGTGGCTGCTTTCTGAATATATATTAACCATATTTAATATCTATGTATTTCATTCTTTCACAGTTTCAAAAAAAAAAAAAAATCTGCTTTATGTAAAATTCTAGCCTACTCTGATTTGAGAAAAGTGATATTTACAAGCTTGACATAGGTGATTAAATTTCCTTGAAACTAGCCTCGTGAAAGCTGAATGTTATATTTTAAAATAAAAAAGTTGGTTATTATATATGTATAGAGATATATATCAGGCAATATTTTATTTCATAATAAGATATAATAGAGGATTTGAACACAGACTTTCAAGTTCCCTTCAGCCATACACTGTACGTGAAAAAAATAAATGATCTCCAATATTCGTATTTTGTGCTAAATGGTATTCATCAGTTGATCCCCAGATTGTCATCTTCCATATATATATAATCAGTGTTCAGTTTATACTAAGATAGCAAACCTTCATACTTTAATGGTCAGGCTTCAATCTACTCCACTTCCAATGCTTCAGCCATCCATACTATAAGATATATAGAGAGAATTTCGATATAGATATATAATTTTATGATTAGTTGCTTAAAAAATCACAACAGTTGCATTCAACTGATTGGAGATTTTTATTTTACTTTAGTAAGCTGAGAATTGATTCAATAACTATAGCTCCTATATCTTCTAACTCTGTCATTATTATAACCATATACAAAAATCATTTCAATGATGTTAGTGACATGTGTGTGCTTTTATCTATTTATTTTGCATTAAAGTTAATTCACATATTTTTCAGGGTAATCTATGTATTGTTCAAAGTCTCAGACATATATAACATTAGTAGCACCCATTTACAACAACAAAAAAAATTCCTTTTAAGCATAGAATATTTTTTTAATATTATTTCTAACAAAATTTCTATGATTAATTTAATCTATTGTGCTTATATCCATAGTATCAAAATCGTCTTTCCCTTTATTTTGCTGTAATATCTTTTTAAAAAAAAGTTTTTATTTTATTTTGGAAAGATTAAACAGATTCTGAAGACTGCAGGGCAGATGAAATGTAAGGTGTGTATATATATATATGCACAATATAGGATTTTGGTAAAAAGTGCTCCAAGTGGTTTGGATATATTGTGTTTATATATATAGTAATATTTTAAAGTATTTATAATTATTAACTTCTTTGACGTCATAAAACAATCACTTTTCTTCACTGAAAAGACAATGAACATTATTTTAGTCTTTTTAATGCTCATTTTGTGTTCCTTTTTTGTTTTTACTGAGTTTTTCTAACATTTTCCTAGCATTAAAACATTGTTTGCAAAAGCATCATCTATTAATGCTATGATTTATATATATTTTTTATTCCATTTTCTCCCATTTTAAATGACAAACAATTTATTATAAACTGGTGTAAAAAATTTTGGAGATGTAAAGTCATACTCCCATAGATCCTTTCTAATGCTAATTTTAGTGTTATCAGATAATCTAATCTTTTAATATTATAAATATTTCTACTATATAAGTGAACTAGAAAATAAATTTGAGGGGGGAAAACCCAAAGATTGATCATTATCTTGGAATGATGTTCCAGAGCTTAACAACATGAGAGATGTTTAAGCAAATACATCCTTTTTCACAACTTCAATGCAAAATGGCAACTCATAATTACTATTTATTTTTATAACTTCTTTTAGTACATTGATGCAACTACTGTGCAATGTTTACTTTTAAATCTAGCATAAATTTCTAACTTCAGTCCAAAATCTTTGTAGAAGACTAGTAATGAAGTGATAAATGTGATCCAGATTAATGCTTCAATATCCAACCACATTACTAATCACCAAGTAGGGTTCAAACCCATCCTTCCACGTACCTGGGTAATATAGTGAGTCAAAACACATAACTCTTCCCGGCCTTAAATAATAAATTTGAATATGTATTTTAAGTATTAAATTTATAGAATTATAGTTTAAAATTCCTAAATAATCAAGAGTCGTGTATGTGCGTTTATGTATATATAGCGGATACTTATGTATTATGTAAATATGAATATATTTGTTTTAATTTTTTTTAAAAATTTTTTAATATAAAATGGTCATGGAAGTTGATGCAATATTTGAAAAGGTTCTAGAAGGCAATTAGAGTAATGTAGGTTTTATAAACAATAGAGCAATCCATTAGCAAAATTGCTCTATTCAATTAATTTTAGTTACAAATAGTTAAATGGAAATTATATTTATTTGAATGTTTCTAAACTAGAAATAGATTCAAACAATGCCTTCAAGAATTTATCAATAAATTGTATCTTCTACTACATAAAGATAAAAGCACATTTCCTGCTGATAGAAATCGCATGAGGCAAGTCAGTATCTGCAGTGGCCTTGTGTGATTTTCTAAAAGCATTCCTGACATAATGTAATTGAGTATAAATAGAGCTAAATTCAACACAGGGAGCGATTAAGGTTCTTTTTTAAGTACAGTGGCTAATCAAGTCCATGTCACTCAAAATTTCAACATTATGACCATCGAGTAGTGGGACCAAGTTTACTTTTTCCCGATCTTGGTCTCTGCTACAATACCATTCTTTAGCCACAAACCAATGGACTGCCTATTGAGATATGGAAAGTAATTTATAAAGAGAATGCTACCTAGTGAAATGATTGTTTCTTGTGTTCGAATATGAACTGCCTTGCAAATTACGGGTCCACCCAGCCAGCAAGCCTGCTGAACATCGGGAGGTAATTATTTAATGCCACCTTAAAAACCTTGCTTATTCTATTCCAATTATATATATATATACTCTATTTTAACATTGTAAATGTAATTCTTTGTCTATCAACATACTGACAATGTAGTGCCAGTTATATATGTCTTAATTTCTCATTGGATGACTCTCTATAACCCTACAAAAATTAATCTGTAATATCTCTCATCCATTTCATGCTTTACTTTCTTCCTGTATTTTAGTGTGGTAAATTTCCTTAAATATTATTTTATGTTTAGGCACCTTATATGAACTTCAATTAATACGCCAATCTAACCCAACCTCACGAGTATGTCTATCAGTATAATAACTCCCAGCTTTGGAGGGTGTGTGTGTGTGTTTAATTGATTATATTAATTTCATTATAAAAACACCCACTCGCTAAGTTGAGTAATGATTAAATACTTTTATGTTTAATAGCAGATGGCGATTAAGATTGATTTATTTTGTTGTAATATTTATTTATTGTTAGTTATAAATGCTATCAATTTAACCATACTTTTAAATATTCTATAGTAATTTTGATGATCATCATTCCTTGATTATAATACAATCACCATTTACTTGTAACACCCATCGAAAATACATTTATTGTAATAATTTACTGTTTACTTTAAACGCATATGGGACTCATTTAATGAAGGGATAATAGTCTTCTTATTAGTATGATATTCAAGTAGTTTATTTAAATAATTAGTACTATAACATGGTTTATTAGCGGTTCATGTCATTATGCTTGATATTAGATTTATTTAAGGCTTTAATTCAAATCAACATCATTCGGGATGTACTTAGTTATCTCAGCGCTGGCAGATGCCAATCTTATTTTGTGTTTATAATTGTTTTGACATTTGGAATTATCGGTTTGCTTAGAATAGTGAATGCTCTGCATGGGATGATCCTTGGATAGCAGGCCCTTCACACCTTCCTACTGATCCCCATCTTGAGATATGGCTCTGCCAGAAGCATGGACATACTCCTTTTCTTTAATAAAATTATGAAGCATCTCATCAGCCGGAAATGGACTGAACCTTCTGACTGCCATCCATGCTAGTACCACTTCTTAATATTTAGATTCATGCCAATTTAATATCTATAAGTTGTAATGCTGTGATAATATTAAACCATTCGTTCATTAATTTATTTGTATTTAGAATGTCGCAATCAAACTTACATTAAGCTGTCTACCCTTCAAATAAACGATTCCTTGAGGTGTTACTAAGTCATTATTTCTTATTCAATATTATTAAGCTCCATAAATTATGGCTGAATAAAAGCTTATTCTATGAAATACGCAAGTGGCAGTGTATTCATATCATGTTTATTGTAACATATTATTGTCTCTGGTGATATGTGTTTTATGTATGATAGAAGTGGTATTGATCATATCATGATTATACATATATAAATTTGATTATAACTGTAAACAACGAAGTGTTTAATTATGTAGGTACATTTCTAGATGGTCATTAATTACTTGTCTCAATTCTAAAATAGCATGAATATTGATAAATTATGTGAAAGTTTAATTAATATTGACATATTAAAAACTGCACTATATTAATTGACATTTATATATGTATCAGTTGTGACATTAACCTTGTTTCATTATCATACCCCCCTAACAATAAATTATATAATCGTAAATAAGCAACTGAACATATTTTGCATGAATCTGTAAATATAATATAGATGTATAAATGATTATGACATGCAGTTATTAAAGTTTATATATTAAATTATTCAATTGTTCGAATCATTATTTAAGTTAATCCCTAGTTTTATTTATATTTCATGTATTAAGAATTCACTATTCATGGGTTACCTAGGATTATGTTCATCATATGTAGCTCTATCTTATTGTATATTGTCTGCTTGTTTATTTCACTTTAGCCATTCCTCAATCTGCACATCCATAGGTATTATTCAACTATAATTCTGTATCATTCTTTTATTATCTAGCTAGTTAATCATCAATAGTCTTAAGATATCATGACTCTCCAGTCTCCGGTACTGGAATGAATTAAATCCATCTGTACTACCACAGATGTTCATAATGTTATAGATTTGGGGCATGGGCAAATAGGTTAAAATTCATGATTGCTCCTGATCTGTGTATCTCAGGCATGATTGGATTTGAGGTACTTTTGCTCAGATTCAGAGTCTTGTTAAATGAACATACAAATCCAACCGATACAGTAATGATCATGGTAAAGCCCTTACATGTAACTAAAAGATGAGTGACAAGTCTGTAAAGTCTAATATCCTCTTTCTTAAATAACATTAATGAACTCAAATATTTAACATTAATTTATCTATTTTTTTCACCTCTTTTTTAAAAATATACTCCAATATTTTTTTTAGATTTAATTGCTGTTTCATTTCTTCATTCAAAACATGTTACTATTTAAAAGGTATTGTATTAATTACATTATTTCTTTTCTTTTTTTAGTAATATTATAATGCTATCTTTTATTGTTATTACTGAATTAACTTTCCTTTCAAGCCCATATTTTATAACTTTAACACTTTTATATTCTATTGAAATTTTTCTTAGCATTTCACAATTATATTTCTTTTTGATATAAATTAATTCTTTAAATGAAGCTTTTCACAGAAGTCAAGGATTTCTAAATTGATAATTTTATAGTGATTTCACTATTATTTTCTTTTTCTGCATACAGTACATTGTTTTGTCTCTATAAAAAATTACTCACGAATTAGGTTTTTTTTTTTTTGAAACAGCTGTTGTGTACAATAATTTCTTAGCAGAGAGTCAATTATCTACTTATTGGTTTTGTGATGTCTGAATTATCTTCAGAATCTGTTCTTTTTTAAAAAGAAAAATATTAAAGTACTTCTAAAGATTATGAATCGCAATTGTTGATACAGTTTTCTTAACATTAAATATAGTAATCTGAAATGTTTGCCAACATGAGCAGGTACTACTCCCAGAAAAGTTTGCTATATTATTTGCAGAGAGTGAGATAATGCTACTCATGTTTGGATAAATGTAAATAATAATTCTGACAATTTGTTACTCTCTATTACTTAATTTAAATAATATATATTTAATTGTTGATTTACTTTCATAAGATACTTAGCATTATCTAGAAAAAATCAATAACATATATTCTATTGAAACATTGTACAAGGATTTTGCATCAATTAAAAATAATGCGTATTCCATTTTAAATATCACATTTTAAAGAGCTATTTTTGAATAAATTTTATCACAAATATAACCGGTACTTTAGTATTATTCAACTAATGACGTTTTACATTTACCGATTTTCCTTCCGGTAGACATCGTCGATGATAACATGACATTGTCATGGCAACCAAGACACTGGCATGATTAATCCATGGGAGAGTCAATTTTTGAATTTTTTTGACCCCCAAGATTTAAAAATCGGAGAGCTTTGGGAAATTTTGTCATTTGTCTGACTTTTGTGACTTTGCTACTAGTCCACTGCAGTGAATGCTATTTGTAAGTAATTTTCATTCTTGTTTCTAATAAATAATGTCATTTTGATGTATATTATTTATAAATTCTTCTGCAATTATAAAAAGTACAATTAATTTTATTTTTAATTTCTGAATTATATTATACAGAAAATTTTTTTTTGTAAATTCATCCACAATTATAAAAATTACAGCTATGACAGTAATACAATGTCTGGTGTTGTCGGTGGTTTTGTAAATCATAATACAGGTTTTTTTAGACTAGAGCATGTATTGGCTGTGCCTTCGGCCCAACAAAGACCCTGGAGCCCTCCCCCCCACCAATTCCAGCACTACGTGTTGTATTTTATAATTAAGCATAATATAGTTTTTTTTAGACTAGTTCCCGCACTACGCGCTGTATTTTATAATTAAGCATAATATAGGGTTTTTTAGACTAGAGCATGTATTGGCCATGCCTTTGGCCCATCAAAGACATCGGAGGCCCCCCGCCCATTCCAGCGATACGCGCTGACTTTTCTAATTTTCAGTCAAAAAATGAGACACATTTTCAAATTGTTTGTTATATATATTTTTAACATGAATAATTGAGTTAAATCCCATAGGAAATGTTGTAAAGATAAGATAATTTTTCATGCAAGTACATTTTTTTGATTTTTTTTTTTTTGTTATAAAAATCCGTAATAGAGTAACATTTTAAGTTATTGTCCAGGTCGCCATTAATAATGCCAGATTTGCATTAAATTGGGAAAAGTGTTCTTTATTTGTCTATTTATTTTAAATTTACAAAAAAAGTTTTGTATATATTTCTGTAATTATAAAATTTACACTTAATTACTTTCAATTTCTAAATTATCAAACTTATACTTAATTACTTTTAATTTCTAAATTATTTTGACGCATGCATGTACATTTTTATTTTATTTTTTTCAGGACCAACAAACATGGTGGTGCTCGTTATCTACCCGACGGTCATCTTTAGTATTTTCCAACCGATGACATATTACCTTGAAGCCATATCAGTCTGATCTTACGATCTTTGACATGCCAGGTCCACATGATCTGCGGACAAATTTTAGCGATTGCATTTGTCCGCAAATCACTTGGAGACGTTATCTTAAAGATCAGACAATCAGACTGATATGGCTTCAGGGTAATACGTCATTGGTTGGAAAATACTAAAGAACCATATATATAACCTAATAATTATTTTGATAAAAAGAAAAAAATAAATGACATAAAGTAGATATATACAAGTACAATATTTTTCTTTAAAAAAAATACTAGACTTTCAATCTCTCAGCATTCTTTCTCTTCCAGTTCATGAAAAATATTTGTTAATAATAATTTTTTAAAAAAAGTAAAACTGCCTTTCTCTACAATAGCATTCACTCAAATCAGTGAAGACATTATCAGGTTTTCCAATTGCTGGAAGGTGTTTTACTCTTTTTCTCTCTAAACCCATTTTAATCTCTAGATAACCATTCAAAATTGGACCTAATTCTAACTGAAACCTATTGAAATTTCTAAGTTTTACTTGACCAGGATGTTCACTGCAGACAAATGCACTTTTACTATACCATTAAATTTCTGTAAGAATATCAATATTGTTGATATTTATGACTTATAATCACAATGTAACAAGTTAAAAAAAAATAGCTATATGATTCTCTTGAGTTATTCAGCTAATATTAGATTAATTGAAATATGCATACATGCTCTAGGAACATTATTATTTATAACCATTTAAAAATATTCATCCTGTATGTTTATTTCCATGATATTTTTGATAGTGTTATTGTTTTGTGTTTTGAAAATGTTGATCAAAACTGGAAAAAAAAAAGTTTCCTTAAAAACAACTTTTTTTTTTTTTTTGCTGATAAAAAATAATAAGAGCCTGTAATATATCTAGGATGAAGTCATTTACCTCATATCAAGGATTAAAGGAAAAACTAATTGATAAGTTTGATATTTTGCACAAAAAATAAAAACATAATATATTTAATAACTTGAAAGTAATATTTTTATCAACCAAACTTATGCATAATAAAATATGAATTTATAAAAAATCAATTTACAAATAATGACTTGAAAACAAACCTATAAATGTAACTTCAATGTTTTAAAAACTTTTCTCAGAAAAATATAATTCAAAATAAATACATACAAAATGTATATAAAGAAAAGCTTAGTTTAATACTTTAACAGCATGGTATGATAAGCATGCTTTCGACTAACTGGTAGTCATATTCACAGCAATAGTTGTTCAAGAAGCTTCAACCAAATCATTGAAAAATGACTATAAAATACATTTACTACTTAAAAATGTAATGTATAAGCTAATAAATATATTTAATACAGGCAATCTGTACAAATTGTATTAATTAAACCTATCAAAACTAAAGAATTCAGTGTTAAAACTAAGTGCAAATTCATAAAAAATTTAATTGCAAACACCAATCTGTTGAATATGATTTAATACATATAATAACACAAATCAATAATAATCCATAAGAATGTAATTGATTGCTGTAAATGTATGTTAAGCACTGCATACGAAATTAAATTCAAAAAGCTGTGTGTGTGTGTGTGGAAAGGGGTGGAAAACATGGGTAGCATAAAAATGTACATTTACAATAATAACCTTATGAAGTAAAACCATTAGACATAAACGTTATTTTAGCAATGGAAAATGCAAATCAACAAAAAATTAAATTACAAAAACAATCACATCAATTGGAACTTATCTGTAAACTCACATATAAACAACATTAGGAATGCAATAAAGAAATCTTGATTGTGTTTTGTCAAAAAAATTTCCAATACAAGACTGGTTGCTAAAATATTATTTACTTTTATTTCTGTAAATGTATTTTTGTCTATTTTTTTTAAAAAAATGGTATCCATGTTTTTCATTTTCTCCATAAATGGATAGTTTTTTATAATTTAATTTGTTTAAGATTTATTAGTCTTAAGGATTATATGATTTCTTTGTACTGTTGTTCTTATTTATATTCTATGGCAATAGGCTTTGTAATTTATTTTTTTACAGACTAGCATTTGACAAATAGAATATATTAAATAGATTATATATAATTACATTGTGTTGAAGCTACTTTGTTTAGCCAACTATAATGTAATCATGCAAGTTTTTTTTTTTTTTGCTAAATATAAATTTTATTTTGTTGATAATAAAAGTTGTGTTTATTGCTTCAATAATGAACACTTGTAAATAAAACAATATATGATAAAGAATATAAGGTTTGTTTGTACAGTCATATTAAATTATCACAAATTCTCAAGAACATCTGCAGAAGTATTTTAGTATTCACAAATCCAAAGTAAAATAATTATGCACAGGCTAATTATAACATAATCTTTATTTTGTCAACAGTAATGTTTGAGCAAAATGCATATATAATGCAGGTCATGACATACATGATTTAAACGATTAACTCATTGAAAATCAAAAGAAAAAAATAAACACAAACCTGCACAATTTATTGTTTGTAGATGGTATAAAATGTCTTAATTTGGGTATTTAAAATAATGATGGCAAGCACTAAATGAACTCTGGAAATACCCTTTGCTTTATCCCCTCCACCCCCGCCTTCTGTACTTGATATTTCAAATGCCACCTTATACACACAATCTATTAGGATTACGACTAGATCCACTTTTGAATGAAATCAATAAATGTCACAGTTTTGAATTCTGTATCCTAAGAAGAGAAACAACGAACAGTCTGGTCAATGAAACGAAAATAAACATATATATATAATTGCAACGGAAGAAATATGGTACTAATTTGTTGCAATAAAAGATTTGATGAAATTAAAATTTATTATTTTTTATTTGTAACCTTTAAAATTGTCATTTTTTTGGAGGATAATCCTAAATATATGTCAAAAATTAAACCTTTTTAATTTATTAAATTAATGTACATAAATATTACTAAATTATACAGCCTAAATTATTCATTTGTGAAGGACTTTCAGTTACGACTGAACTTATAAAACCACTAGTCTTCTATTCAAAGCCTTTGATAATAGATTCTTCGAAAAAAAAAAAAAGGGGGGGGGGGAGGGAGAAGCCGGTATAATTTATTGAAAGGCAGAATGAACAAAGAACACTATATTCCTTTTATCATTTCAAAAAATATAAATACACAGCGAGTCCATATATTTTAAATCTTAATACAAGATGCTATTTTTAAATATCAATTTCAAAGATTTTTATAATTTGAAGTTTTAATGAATTAGTGACATTATAGAAAATTACAAAACAAAAAAATGAGCGAAGACAAACATTAATTTTTGAGTAATCTTTACAATATTTTACAAAAGAGGGAAATGATCTAATCATTTCTAAAATGCAAAGACAATCACTAATAAGGTGATACAAGTTGTCTATTTAGAAAATCAGAACCAACCTTGAAATTAATAATCTTTGATTCAATCATATAGTATCGACAAACAATAGTTTAGTACGGATCATAAAACCAATCGTTAACTTTTAAATAATAAATTTTAAGAAAAACTTTTAACTTATTGATAGTAGGTTAAAGTAAAGTTAAGATTCAAATCACCGAATCTTTTCAGTCTTAGAGAATGCGGATAGAGGGAGAATTAAACATGGAGGCAAAGGATTGTCTGCAACTTTTTTTACAGTGTACATACTTTATAGATATGAAAGTAATCAGTATAAAATATTAAAAACAACTATATAGCATATGTATATAAAAGCTGTATAATATAGTTATAATGAAATATTTAATTTCTATAAAAATTAATTTAAATAATTTAAAAAAAAAAAACTTTTCTTACTGAAATGTAAAAGTAGGAGCACTGCGTAATTAAAAAAAAAAAATACACACACCGCATGTAATGTTAAAAAAAAAATAGTATTTGCAAAACTAATGTAATGCACCTCTCTGACCTGTTTTAAACTTTTTAACAAGATTCGAATTTCGTACCATACTAGTGGTTAATACAATAACAAAAAAGTTAAAAATATTGACTTACCAGTTTGAGATAAAATTAAAATATGGCATTGATATGAATTTTCATTTTAGACATCGAAGAAAATTCAAATAGTTTGTCTAAACAATGTTTATTGAATCACACCGTCCAGGTATCTCAAACAGCTTCGGGACATTGCGTATTTAAATGAGCACTATCCATTCATGGTAGAAAGGAGGAGCAGCTTTCCCCCTATTAAGTTAAAAAATGGAGGGGTCTATTGTAATGATTTCTTTTCATTTGTAAAAAAGTTAAAAAGGTGTCTGAATACTGTAACTATTTGTGTGTATACACACACAACTATTTGCAGATGAGTTTGTGTATATGTGGACAGATACAACAGCAATACAATAAATATAGAATTGTCATCACTATATAGATAATTTAATGTCAAATGCTAATCAGGCTATCAGCTATCCATTGAGGATAATCGAATATCCTTTAAATATAAGAATTAAGTGCCTAATAAATTATCAACGTATTAAGCTGCTTTGTAAATAAGGCCCTAATTACATTTTTGAGGACATGATATAATTTTAAATTTCTGTCCTAAATGAAAATAAGAATTCAAAGATCCTTTTTTTTTCTTAAAATACACTGGACGGGGGAGGGGGGTTGCCAAACAAAATACACTGGTATCGTGTTGGCTCATCACATTAAGGCTAAACATTGGTTCTGATAGAAAGAAATCTTTTATTTGTCTTATGTGCTGTTTCTCTCATTCTATTTGCTTTATCTGTAGGACCTAGTTTGTCATAAACTTCTCATGTCATTAGTCCATTTATATGATCTAATTACAATAATAGGTTTGTCAAATTTTCAATAACATATGGTTGGACTTATGATAAATTAAATATGCTAAAATTAAAGAACTTAATAAATATAACTCAATATCAAAAGATACAAAGGTATTAAAATAATGATTCATTAATTATTTGTCATATTTCTGAGAATCTATTTTATAAAATCAATAGAATTTTATTTCCATTAACTATATTGGTACCTGGCTCTGGAGTTGAACTCAAAAAGTTTTTAGCTTAAAACCTCTTCAATCTGGCCCAGAACGCACATTTTCAATATTTAATTATATACACACACATTGAAATTTTTTACTTCTTTGTATTTTTTTATAAAGAAATTAAGTAAGTAAAAAAATGAAGAATTTTTGGTATTGAGAAAACAAATGGGGACATGTTTAAACAATGAAATCTTTAGGTATGATCTTGCTCAATCAATAATATTTAGAACTGGATTTGGGACTAAAATTTCAGTTGGAAATGATGGTACAGTATACATAAGTTGCTTTTTTTTAAAAAAAAGACTTTTACCCTTCATATATATACTCATTTAAATAGAATAAATAATTATATGAATAATTAGAATAGTGATTAAATTGTAAGCTCCAATAGTATTGATTTATTTCTAAATACATGAAATATTCCTTGATATGGCCTTTTTAAGGCCTAAATGCAAAAAAACCTACTGCTCTTAATAAAATTTGTCTTGCAGATAAAGTTTAAACAATTTTTTTTTTGGAAGAGCAGCTCAATTAATAAAAAAAAAAAAACAACAACACTGCATGATGTTATACTGATTGCAAGATTTAAGTTGATTTTTTTAATTCTTGAAATTTCTAGATTACTCTATGATATTAAAAAAATTGATTTTGCGTAATTGATGTGCCCATTTTATCAATGTTAACTGCAGAGAAAGTTTTTATTCTCTGTTTGATAAGATTATTGTTATTGAATTCTATAAAAACAGTAAGCTGTTTGAATTACCTTGTTATAAAAACAAAAATCTTAATCCATTAAGAACTTTAAGTATTCTAGTCAATCTCCATTTGTTTTGCCTGATCAGCAATGGGGATAAAATCAAAGGAAATTAGTTATGGAATATTCTGCAATGCAGGCAAGCAATAAAGTTTAATAATAATTCAATTCTACAACTCAAAAATAACTTTAAATTATTTAATAATGATATCTAATTTACTCGAATAGGCAATTATAAACAAATACAAAAACTCTGCATTCTTTACTCTCCAAGTTTTAATAGGTTCAGTCATAAATATTACACAACACAAAATGGATACTATGAACAACAACTACACACACATATATAATTGTAACAGAATGAATTCAATAGCAGCTTGAATTAGTTACTTTATAAAACTGTATTAGAAAAAGTATTTAATAAAAAACTCCACATATTTATTGTTCAATGTATAAATTTCTGTACATATGTGCACATATACTAAACTTGTCATTTGAGTTGATGCAAAACAATTTTTAAAAAAGTTTATGCATTTAATCATATTATTAAATATTTTATAAAGTTACTTTGGACTATATAAGAAGTAATAAAATGTTAAATTGTAATGTAAATGAAAAAAAAAAAATTTTTTTTGATATGACCAAGAAATTTTAATTGTGTAGTTATAAAAATCTAAACCATTCTGTACTTTCTTGATCTGCCTTCTAAATGAACGTTTAAATAAAAAAAACTTGTCAATTCCTAAAGTAAATTTCATGGCAAATCTAAATGTTATTTAAAATTATGGGTTAATAAGAATAAGCTATCAATCAATTTTTAAAAGATGGTAATTTTTTCCCTTTGTTCTCTTAGTTATGAAATAATGATGTAATTTTAAAATTTCTGTAAAATTATGTTTCCACATGTTAAAAGAAATGAAGAAAATGTTTTTCAAAAAACATATAAAAAACCAATGTCAAATCTTGTAATTAGTTGGTGACAAATTAATTGTTTGAAAAACATCTATCAAGTAGGTATAAATAAGTCTGAAACAAACAACTATGACAGTCCAGTCCAGTCTACTCTAGTTTATCTGAAGACTCAACTCAAAAAACAGTGTTGCAGAAGAAACTGTTAAAAGTTTTCCACTATAACTTGGATAGCTGTTTTACAGTATTTTTCAATCCTTCATTTATAAGAGCAAATACAATAACTTTATCTAACAGAGTCCATCTAGATGATAAAAAACACACCAAACACCTGGAAATACAATCAGATCCAGACACAAATGCTGAAGTTTTCTAAAACCAGCCACTGCATGCTTTAATAATGCCACGAAGAAAGCAGTGATATAAGAATGATCCAAAACCTACTGATACTATACCCTATCTAATGTTATCAATGATGCTGTATTTCCTATCTAATATCACCTGTGCACCAGGAGAATAATTACGATCTTTGGAAGAACTAGTAAAAGACATCTGGATTAAAATATCTGCAGACATTGGTTAGATCACTTTAAATATTTCACATGTTAAGATCTTATCATTATACATATTATAACACATTAAATTTAAAATATTTATTATCTTTAATATTTTGCAAATCTTACGATAGTTGCAAAAATATAAGCAACAGTTTTATATGTGTTAATAAATTATTTTTTTATTAATCCATTTAGTTTGTGTTTGCTTATTGAACTCAATCCAAACATTATGCTTTTAACATTCAATATGCTAATAATATCTACAACTCTGAGAAATAATGCAATCCTCTGGGGAACTTGCAAGGATAGTGTAATAATTTGCAAATGATGAGGATCGGACATTAATAATGTTTTCCAAAAGTAAACTTTCTAGTCAGAAGGTTTGATTTTTTAAGTTTCACTTTTTTTTGTATTGAAACTAAAAAAAAAAAAAGAAATTAAAAATATTTTTCAGAGAACTTATACTTAATATGGTACTTAAGTCATATGCCTGCTGGAAGCTTCCCATTCATTTTTATTTAAATAATCCATTTTCAGGGGCTTCCAATACATAGTATAAACAATATGGCTGACACTAACTTATCGTATTTAATATTTTTGTTTTATTTATTAAAATGATAAAGAAACACAAAGGTCCAAAGGGTTGTAATTGAAAAGTTTTTTAAAGAAAATGCAGTAAAAAAATAATAAATGGTTAAACTATAACAAATATGGTTATTCAAATCGGCATACAGATATCATTTATCAGGCAGGCACTATCCTGTAATTTTCAAAATATTCCACTGCATCTTGTTCTATTAATGGAAGAATCCAAATTTTAATCATATTTCAAAAAATTATACAGCAAAAAAGGTTAAAAAAAAAAAAATTTTTTTTAGTTAAAGAATGTTATAATAATCACAATAATTTTATATTAACTGTTCTCCGATGTTAAGAGTTCACCACGTGTTAACATTGTTGTGAATGGAATTTATTAAGCGTGTTCAATTTTTATTAAAACTAAGATTTGGTATTGTTCTATTAGTCATTATCAGCTGCTTTATGGCATTGATGCTATGCAAAAACACAGAATTATAATGTTACCGGGCCACTTTGCTTTTCTTTTACTTTGCATAGAACCATCAAGCAGAACAGTAATCTTGTATGTTATTCTATTTTCTATATTGAGTGCATGCAATAACACACATACTCTGGTATATTTTAAAAGTCTGGGATTTTATTTTATTTTTCTTCAATAGATTTTATTTTAGTTTAAAATAAAACTTCTTTTGACACTTGTTTTTTTTTTTTAAATCTATTGTCAACATGTTCTAATTTACAAATTTCTAATCCTTTTGGAAAAATTTTTAGTTTTTCAAGAAAAGTGAATTGCATTCTTGTGCTTTGATTTTAATTGTAATCCGTTTTAATTTATTTTAAAAGTGGAGATTTAATTTTATATTAATTAATTTTTAAATAAGCCCTTCTCAGAATTTGTAATTAAGATTGAGCATGAGCAAGTTTGCCCTGGGCTAAAACTTCCAATTAAAAAGGAAAAGAAAGATTACGCAGGAGATATGAGCATATAAATGGCCCCAAAATTTCAGACCTACTATTCTTGGCTTGACCTAGATTGTTTTGCTCAAAAAGAATATTGACGCAAATTACTGTTCCTGATGATTATTTATTCATATTACCCTGCTGAGATTCTGATTCGGGTTACAGTCCTACTACAAATTGCAAAAGATTGCTGTACTCATCATCAGACTGCTGTTGATATTATATGTATTCTGCTGCCAGACATGAAGACATATTAGTGATGTCTTACTATTATTAACTACATTTATTGAATAGCATTTGCTTTCATGAGATGTCAAGATTACATGCAGAGGACACTGGTCCACTTCACCATGGCACCTCTACACATTTCTAGATCGGTGAGGGGCATGCTCTAGAATCAGCTCACCACAACTCCAGTAGTACACAAGCCATAAGGCTTTTAAGAACAAAATTTTGAACTGTTGCCGACAGGAACAGGACTTAAAAATGCCACCGCACCAGCTTTTGTGGATGACACTTGGCACAATTCGAAAGTCTTGGTTTTGCAATCAGCAATTTTGTTTCGTACATGCTCTTGCACAACTGTGACTTTCTGTGAGCTCAGCGAAATCGTGTTTGGCCCTACCCTTTCCGATTTTTTTCAAGCTTCTGCATTGAGTAGGGAAATGTGGTGACGGGGTTACAATTGTTAGTAGATAATAATACATCAGGTGAGAGGTAAGCTAATTAGTTTGTCATGCATATTTGAAGAGTTCTGGCAGGCTGAAATGCAGCCACCCTCACACAATACTGTAGCAAACTTTGAACTGTGAGCATTCAGATAAAGTGCATAACACAAGGCAGGCTGGCGGTGATAGCCACATAAACAGCACTTTTCTGTGCTTTTGCACATAAATAAGGCCAGCGGCGGCAGCCGCATAAAAGGCATATTTATGTTTTTGCATATAAATAATGCCATCAAGTGGCCAATACCGGCTAATAGAGCAATACCTTTTATTTTAAATAATCCATTTTCAGTGTCAAAGTAATTTACTTTTTTTTTCCTCAAAATTATTTTCTCAAACACGTGTAGCTTGTTAACTTTAAAAAAATATTAACTAATGTATTTTAAATTGAATGTTAATTCTAAAAAAATTGAATACATTTTTTACATAATTCGGTGTTAATCGGTAGGCCAGGACAGCCACTGGGTGGCTAAAAACACACAATTATATCGATCAGGGGCTGACTATTTTTTAAATATTTTTACATTTTCTTCGACTTTTATTAAAATATTTTCCCAATTTGTTTGACTTTTATTAAAATATTTTTACATTTTCTCTGCATTTTTTAAAAAGACTTTGACATTTGATATGACTTTTTGATTAATATTTTGACATTCTTGTAAATAATATATGATAGAAGATTTTATTCAAATATTTGGACATTTTCTTTTCAAAAATGGCAAAATAGAGATCGTGTAATACAGATAAAGCCAAAAAAAAAAAAATCGCCGTATTTTAAAAACAAAAAAGAAAACGAAAGTTGAAAAAGTCCAAAGTTTTGATCTTATTTTAATTTTTTGGGGGGAGATGGGCAGAAATACTTTGTCGTCACTGAGGCAAAAGATACAGACAAGTTATTTTTGGTTTCTTTAATATCAAGAAAGTTATTTTTGGTTTGTTTTTATTTTTATAAAAAAAGGTAATAAAAATTGGTTTTAAAAAGAAAAGTTTTAGTATATCAGCAGTATACAAATAAAGGCAAAACAAAAATGGCTGTGGCCCAAAAAGTCATCGTATCTTTTAACAAAAAAAAAAAAGACAATGAAAGTTGAAAGTTTTGATCTTATTTTAACTTTTTTAGGGGGAGATGGAGAGAAATACTTTGTCATCACCGAGACAAAAGTTATTTTGGCTTTGTTTTTATTTTTAAAAAAAGGTAATAAAAATTGGTTTTAAAAAGAAAAGTTTTAATATATCAGCGGTATACAAATCAAGGCAAAACAAAAATCACAGTATTTTTTATACAAAAAGGAAAACAAAAGTTGAAAAAGTCAAAAGTTTTGATATTATTTTAATGTTTTTTTGGGGGCAAGGGGTTTGACAACTAATTTGTTGTCACTGATCAAACCAAGCTTATGATTTCCAAAACTACGTGCAACCTCAGGCATTTTGTCTCGTAATTTACGTGGCTTTTCGCGTGAGTTCTGGGAAAAGATGTTTGACCATCACCTTTTGCAATTTTTTTCACCTTCCAAAATTTGTAGAGAAGCCTGGCGACAGTCTTACAATTATTAGTATCAAATACTACGTCGAGTAAGGGGTAAGATCTTTAATTCAAATGCAGATTACAACAGTTGTGGCCAGTTGAATTCCCTACACCCTCATATCATATGAGTGATCTGTTAAGTGTACATATTTGCATAGTGTCGTCAAGCACATTGTGGGTCATAATATTGGTGCAATGCCATATACGCCTGCAGTGGCTAATATGAACAGGACTGTTCTATAGGCCATGAGTTTCTCTGCAAAAGCACAGAAATATTGGGCCATGTAAATGGCATACCTGGGTTTTTAAGCAGAGAAAGAATGCCACCAAGCAGCTGGCCTAGCCTACCGTTTACATTCACAACATAATATTAACATGTTGCGAATAGTTAATATTTGGCTAAAATTATCATGATTTTTTTAACATTCATTAACTGAAATTAGCATTATTTTTTTAATATATCTTTTTTGCTTTATAATTTTTGGACATATGATTAAAATTTGGAATCTTCCATCAACAAAACAAGATGCAGTGGAATATTTTCAAAATTAAGGGGTAGTGCCTGTCCAAAAAGTGATGTCTGGCCGTCGCTAATCATGTTTTATTTTCTTTACCATATTTATATTAAATTTTTTTAATTACAATCCTTTGGTGTTTCTTTACCATTTTAATAAATAAAAAAAAAACAAGTAAATATTGAATATGATAACATAGTCAACTCTATTGTGCCCCTGAAAATGGACAATTTAAAATAAAAATGGGTATCAAGCTTCTGGCAAGCATACTACTTAAGTAGCCTTAATTTAAATCAAATCACATTTATTCAAATTGTATTAATCATTCAACTAATATAAATATTTATTTGGAATCAAAAAATTTACTATTACATATTTGTATATCTTTGGTTCATCTGAATTTCCAGCACAATGTATATATATAAAATGTAGTATCAGTTCTGTATGGACATTTTTTTCTGTTACCAAAAACATTGATTCTTTTTAAAATAAATTTTTATCATTAAATTTCCAATTTTCAAACTATTTAAATATATAAAACATTAAGATTTTAATATATATATATATTAAAATTATGTACATGCTATTCATATTTCTTATACATTATATTCAGTTTTTTACTATTATTATTATCAGTTGTCCACATTTGTTTTTATACTCTGTATTTTATTGATATGAAATAATAAAAATCTTTTATTTTTAATTATAGAAATAAAATAAAGCAATAACTAATAATAATAGCCACTCATAAATGAGTATCATTCTATTTCCAAGAAAATAAGAAAAAAACAACTACCCCCAGGTCTCGTTTTATGTGGTAGATAGGTTCCACAGAAAACCCACATTAAAAAAAAATCGCACAAAAATAGACTTAACTTACCTTGGGGATAGGGTCTATAATTTTCAGAATTCGCATAAAAGCAAAGCAACAAGGAAAAATTACTTTAAAATATGCATTAAAAAAATAAGGAAATAAAGTATGACTAATAAAAAATATCAAATATTTGAAAAAAATTGGTACAAGACAAACTTTTTTTACTTTTTTTTATTATCTACAGTATTTAATTTGACATTTTTTCATACGTATTTTAATCATTATCATTATTTGATGATATGCGGTTCGTTTGTAAACTGGTAAGAAATCAGTTTCGTCGATGTGATGTGATGCAGCTTCTCCTTGAATGAAGTCAAGAATCTCTCAGCAATTATGCCCAGAGAAACTTGTTAGCCATATTCTGCTCCATCCCATTTACACAACTAGTGTCAATTTCAGTCTTGTCCTGTGATAATGGTTTTCTGTTGACAACTGATTTTTACTACTGAAATAAATTTTAAATGTTCACATTTTGTTTCTAAATTAAAAAAATGAGATTGCAATCAAAACAAAAAGATTATACATTATCATTAGAAATATTATTTTCAGTTTATAAAATCAATAAATTCTTCCTTATTTATTTTTAAAATCTGCATTATTTATTTGTTATACCTAACAAAATCTGTTTTAAAAGTTTAAAATTTTTGAATATTTATTGCAATATTTTTATATGTAAGTATAAATCTATTATTATTATTTACTCATTAGTATAAGGTTATTTATTCTAAATACAGCTTCAGGCCATATTCACATTAGCTGCTAATATAACGTTATATTTTTGAAAAAAAAAAAAAAAGTATTTCAAGTCAAAATAAGTTATTAATAATTTAAATTTCTTGATATCTAATAAATATAGTGAAATATGAAAAATATTAAGAAGAAACATGAATCGCATAACTTCAAAATCACATTAAAATAATCCGCATAAAACGAGACCACGTGTACTCTAAAAATAAGTGTTATGATGTCTATAGAAAACAATTTGTAAAACAACATGCTGGTCCATTTTTTTGTTTGTTTTTGATATTTTGAGAGATTTTTCAACGGAAAACTTTTCTTCCTACAATACTTCAAAACCAGTCATGTCTAATTTTAACTTTCTAATGTATTCTATACTCTTCCATATTTTCCCAATTGAAACAACTGACATTGCACTTTTTAGAATATCATTGAGATAATCCTTTTAATGTAGATGGCATTTATCTCTCCCATGAAAATCATACTCAAGTTCATATAAAATACCTTTTAGGAAGTTTTTCTTTGTTCATTCATTTGACATGTCCATCAACTAAAATGTGATTTTACAATAGGGGACTTTATAGTATCATATGCAACAAGTTAAAGAATATCTTGCTTTTATGATCTTACTATTGTATTTTTAAAATTTTATGGAGCATCCTTCAATAAAACTTTACTATTACATTTATTTTGTGCTAATAGAGTGAAGTCTCACTTCCATACAATAAATTAGTTAAAATAATATTTCTATATACAGCTAGTTTAGTTGTAGTAGCTTTTATCCTGTGATGAAATACTTTATCTTTTAATGGGTTGTAGCTCCATGTTCTGAAGTTGATAACAATCCAAACTAAAAATTGTTAAGAATTTTTTTTCCCATTACAGATTGATAAAGAACTTGAATTTTTTGAATATTAATAAATAAACCAATTCAGAACATTAACTATATTCTGTAAATTCTCTTTTGAAATGGCAAAAATAGCACAATCATCAGTATATTGTAAATCCAAAATGATGAAGTTCTTGTTTTCACTTTTAATCAATTCAAATTAAAAATTCTATCATCTAATCTGTTGATCCATGTTTCATTAAGCTGGCTATAAACAGTTTGAAAAACCACCAGCATAAAATTTGAAAGCAATGTTGGAATAAGTACATTCCCTTATTTAACACCAATTTCAACATTTCCTCTCATTTCATCATATATAAGCTTTATAACATGAATAAATTTTGGTGGATTTATTTCAAACTATACCATACACTTATTGTCTTGATCAAATCAATAAATGGATCACTCTTTTGTTCCAAATACTTTTCTTGCATTCTAATTATTAAATATGCAAAACATGTTGAATTATCTTTTTTATTAAATTCACTTGATATTTTATAGAATAACACTCTCTTTTGATAATTTATAGTATTATAAACTTTTCATAAATTTAATTTTTTAAAATTACTTAATAAATACTAATCTTTTAATCCATCAATAAAAAAGCAAAAAATCGTATTTTATTAATATATAGTTTCATTTATGTTTTTTTTTAATTCTTTTCAAATTCAATCATTTTTATTATATAATTCATTACTTTATGTTTATAAATTACTGATTTATTGCCATTTAAATGTAGTAATCTGTTTAGTAGTTTGTTTCTTGCATTTTATTTCATATATACCTTTTGTATATTCTTTAACTTTACATTTATTGCATTATTCAAGTTTTTGTTCTGAAGGTTACCAAAATAATCCCTAATATTTTTCTCATTTTTAATTTTCTTTTTAAAGAATATGCTCACCCATGGAACCATCTCTCCTAATAATTTAACAAGAGGAAATTAAATAAAATAATTTACTCATTTGAACACAAAGTTACAAGTTCTCTTCAGCCAACCAATACACATGATTGCATATAGATGAAAAAGGTAAATGATGTCCAATATATGTAATTCATGCTGAACAAGAACTCATCAGTTGGTCCAGATCATTATTTCCCACACATATATATAATCAGTGCTCGGTTTATATTAAGATAGCAAATTTTCACACTTTAGCAGACAAGCTTTAATCTGCTCCACCCTCCCACTCTTCAGTCATCCATACTATTGAAAATCTGATGATGGGATGCCCAAATCCTTGTTAATGCCAATATTATTGTCATGTCCACATTGCATTAAATATATATCTACACACACACACACATTCTTGCATAAGTCACTACGAATTTCTGTTTGAATATTGAAAAACATTATCAGTCCAAATCTAATACCAATTATTTCAATTATTCATTTTTATGAGTGATCACTGATAATTCAAACTATTGGTATTCAAAAAGACCATTCCATCAAGTGAAAATCTCTTTAAAAAACAAACAATTATTTAATATTATATTACATACCGGTATATATATATATATACATGTGTATATGTATTGTAACAGTAGCTGGGTTTGAATACAGGTACTAAAGTAAAAGGCAATAATGATTACAAAAGTGTTTATTGCAATTGTTATTATGGATTAAAATAGATGCAAGAAAATTTATAAATATACATTCGAACTCTGTTACACAAGAGTGTGACTGAAGTACATTAACCATTTAAAGGCATGAACATATATATATATTTATTACACATATTGTTGTGATTGTTGCATAGAATTAGTTACTGATAGATTTGTATGTGAAGATGAAGAAGAGCGGTTATGTGCAGAGTTGTATTTTATTTTTTTTTGTTTTATACATTTTTGTTGTTTATTATCGTAAGTTATAATTATTTAAATAATGTCATTTGTAGCGCATATTTCTTAATGAAAGCAAATTAAAAATAAAGTTGGAGAGAGTAATAAAAGGAGTTGCAAGTTGTGCCAAGGGCGATTTCTGTTAATGACGCTTGTCAGAATTCCAAGAATTGGCCACTAAGTATTTTGGGACAATGGAACCTGATTCTGCTAAAAGCATTCCCGAGATAATGGTCATCGGCATATAGATAGATAAAAAAAAAAGTGAGGAGAAAGAAAGTTAAAAGAAAAGAACTATATATTTTTTTGATTGAAGAGTGATTCAGAAAAGTGACCGTTACAGAGAAAGAAGTGTGGAAAGTAAATTTTCATAAACTGATTTGATTCATTAATAAAAATTAATAAGAATGGATTCCATTGAAATGCTGGGGTAAAAGAATCATGTAGATTTGTTAAACCGGCCATTGTGACCTGCTTACCATGATGATCTTTGTCTATGGAGATTTTGTTGTCTATTTCAAACAAGTGAAGTAATCACGGAGCTCCAAACAAAAACTTTCATGCCTTCAATTGTAGAATCATGTACCTAACACCTCTAGGATGGATTATCATATGTGTAAACATTATGGAATCTTTCATCATCTTTCAGACCGACAATTCTCGCTAAAATAATCGCCATTATAATACTGTATGCTTACAGATCATCAGCCTTAAACACCTGAATGTTAGTCCTCAAAGGAGGTAAATATGACTTTCTCTCTATATATTGAATGAACATATAATAATTTGGTAATAAATTAAGAATATGTGCTTTGTCCCAACTTAAAAAAAGGAATTATAGAAATAGATTAAATCATTTAATAAATACAACTCTGACGTATAGTTGCAATCTTTTGTGAATGTGTATATTGATATTATATATATGTATCGGAATGAATGAGTCGTATGTTTGAGATATTAGTATATACGTGTATTAATAAATATTAGAATTTTAAGCTATAACTTGTGTATTTATTTGATTTATGAGATTCTTATAATTTCTGGATTATTATTTATAAAAGCTTACTGATATTCATTACCATATATCATTAAACGAAATAGGATAAGATTCGTACGGCAGATAGGAAATTATAAAAGTATATCAATGACGTTTCTTTGCAAGATAACCTCAGATTCATTCTCCCGATAGACATTGTCTCCTAGACCTTGAGACTGAGCTAATCTGGATAAGGTACCCAAAAACATTCCACTGGAATCTTTTCTTTTGTTTTCAAGGGGTATAATTCTTATTAATGGTTAAGATTGGCGCTTGAGATCAGGCTTGTTCCATGCTCATAAATATACCTACTCGAAGCTCGGGTAATAACCTATTTTCACTCAAATTCTTAGAATAGGATCATAAGTAGACTGTTAAAGTATATAATAAAAGTAATTATCATCAGAAATCAATTCAATCAGTTATTCATGCTTTCTAATGGGATTATAAGGTAAGCTGTTTATTTCATATTATACACCAGTATATGTGTGTTTATGTATATAATTAATTATTATCAGAAATCAATTCAATCAATTATTCATGTTTCCTAATGAGATTATAGGGTAAATGTGAATACGATGCCCCATATATTGAAAAATTTTGGAGTTTATATTAATAAAAATGTCATATGGTAAATAATTAATTTTATCAAAAATGTAATTATAATGATACATTTAAT